>JAOWCC010000936.1:82372386-83733645 GCA_030867875.1 Actinernus sp. WN-2022 | reverse complement strand
CGCCGTTTTATCTTCTCATTAGTTAATAAGCTGTTTATCCAGAAAGGTTTTCCTAGTTAGAACTGATCTAATTACCGAATTAACAAGCGCCGTTAGCTCAATTGAAATAGAACAAAGCACGCGAGTCGGTAACACTCCTTTATTCGGCAAAGTTCTTTCAAAATAGATGGATCGACGCGAGCATTATGGGTTATAAAAACTTACATACCACGATAATTACGTCAACTTCATTATGGTTTTCATGCATGTAAAAATCATCGGGCTATTTGGCAGTTGTT
Organism: Actinernus sp. WN-2022; assembly: GCA_030867875.1. Lineage (NCBI taxonomy): Eukaryota > Metazoa > Cnidaria > Anthozoa > Actiniaria > Actinernidae > Actinernus > Actinernus sp. WN-2022. The sequence goes on along the minus strand of JAOWCC010000936.1, from coordinate 83,733,367 downwards.
TCCAAATACGGGAAGTTTTAAAACTTCCGCCGTTTTAGATCTTAATTAGTTCATTAGCTTGTTTATTCAGGAAGTTTTCACGCGAGTCGGTAACACTTTCAAAGTAGGCGGATAAACGGGTTATCAAAACCTTAAGTATCCACAATAACTACTCATCTACATATTGGCTTCAGGCAAGAAATACTAACAACTAATCATTCGAAGATTGACGAAGATTGTATGTTGCACTGCTCGCGCGAATGAAAATTGCAGCGTTTACCGTAGCTACCAACACGAATTTTGTCTAAGAAAAGTGAAGCGTGGATTTTAAAATACAATTGAATTGCATGCCTTTATACACATTACGGATAGTTTTTTGTATTACTATTCTCCACGTCCAATACATTACAGTAATAAAAAGAAGGAAAACTTGTATTCATAACCTTTGAAAAGGTTAGAGGGAGGGGGGGCGAGGAAGGGGGGGCGAATTCACTAGCGATTTCGCCCCCCGGGGGGCGAATTCACGGGGGGGCGAAATCGCTGGTACACCGGGACACAGATAATTCTCGATCTCTCTCATTTACGAACTAGCTATAAACAATGAACAAACTTAGGACTTATAAACTGATCATTACCTTAGTGATCTCCCTGTAGCCCGGATCCAGTAACAGCACAACCTGAAAGCCGAACCAGGGAAAATACCCTGGGGGAAAAATACCCCCAAAAGATAAGAAACCTCTGCTAGCTAGCACTACTTACTAGAAGGCCACTTCCCAAGCGATTTTAGCGGCTATTCATTCGTCCACCTTTCAACTCGGTCGCCAGCGGCGCTATTTCCCCCTAAATCATCTACATCCGGCAATAAATTTAAACAGAAAGACACATTACTATGTTCTGAAGAATCTGATGCAGATTTTAGGTCGTTATTTACTAAACCACAGCAAAATTCGCAGTGTGAGTTTGTAGCCAATATAAGAAGAAATATATGGGGTTCGAAGCAACTTGAGAACGATGCGTTAAGTGAACTAAAACAAGCAGCCTCAAGAGATTCATTGTCCTTCAAGTTGAACGCATACTATGCAGTTTAACCTCACTGCTTCCAATGATTATTGTAATTCGAAACTGTCTTTATTAGTGCTTAGTTTATTACTGTTATTAATCATCTATTTTATTTATTTTATTTATGTTGAGGGCCACGTGTATATTATCTGTACGATATTAAGTGCTACCCTCGATAAATAAAGCAATATTATTATTATTATTATAAGTGTATGACGTCACATATGCTAAAAAATGACTAGGCATTCCTCGCCCACGGGAACGGATTCGCGTAATGGCGGACGTGATTTTGACGGTAAACTCTCTTTAAAATGTGTGGTCTAATTGGCCCCTTTGCAAACTTTTTTCACTGATTTGGATATTTCTGCCACTGTTTATTCTTATGGAATACAAAAAAGTGGCAAAAGAAATGGTCAAATTTCGTCGTAGTGGCACTTTAATTTGCGAGTACTGATCGTGGAGAATATATGGATATATACGAAGGAAGAACTAGTGTAGCAACCATGCACAACCTGAAAAGCCCTTTAAAATCTCGCTCAAGAAAACGTTTGTGATGACTGACACGTGCCGGTGTTTCACAAGTCAAGCGCCAAAGGCATGCCGCGATCCAATTGTTTGAAGTTAACACTTAAACTGAAAGCAGACAATTTTGGTAATTGTATTCCAGAGAGGCAAGTTTACATTTATTATTGATACGTAGGCTCCCGGTAATTTCCGGGATTTCTCGAGACATGATAATTATATATTTGGTCAGTTCAAATTTATTCCTGGGAATTCCCTAGCATTTTAGGTCTCCCAAAAGTTTTAAAGTTAGACTTAGGAATTTCCCAAGAATTCCCGAGAATTATTATTTTCTCGGGAAAACTTGGATGTTTGTTTTCTCAAAAGCAAGTCATTAACCTCCAGCTTTCCGTTCAATATGGATATCAACTTCACTTAAATGTTCCAGGTGATCTTCAAAGTCATGAGCAGGTGTTCATATCATGATACGATGGTTTAATATACATCATTAATTTATCTTTTTAGTACTACGTTTACTGTGCTGACCAGAAGTACGTGGATCTTGGCCTCGGCAGCCATCGTGTCAAGTGCAGAGTTGATGATACGTTCAGGTAAATGCATTGAACTGTACTTCTACTACTCATTAAGTATTCATGAGGACAACTACCAACCATAGGTCTCAATACGTACTACGTGCCATACATTGAAACCCATTTCGAGTACTCTCATGAAGAGTTCAACTACACTTCAATGTCCGAAGAGTTTGAAAACTCTAGGGCACTGAAGGGTCTAAGTTCTGCCCATAATAACTGGGAAACTAACAGGTCAACAGTAAAGAAGTGAAGTGACATAGAAAGAAAAAACCTGCCTCCAACGGGATTCGAACCAACTTTCTGAGAGCCCATACCAAGTTTCTAGTCAACTCCCTTTCCAACTACATTACTGAGTCGCTTGTTGAACTTTCTGGTCCCAAAAAGAAGAAGAATCCATAAGCGGGATAACTTTACACAATAGTGCAACAACATGTATCTTAATTAGAAACAATAGAAACAATGCTTACATAAAACATACCTGCATGTATCTTAATTACAAACAATAGAAACAATACTTACATAAAACATACCTGCATGTATCTTAATTACAAACAATAGAGACAATGCTTACATAAAACATACCTGCATGTATCTTAATTACAAACAATAGAGACAATACTTACATAAAACATACCTGCATGTATCTTAATTACAAACAATAGAGACAATGCTTACATAAAACATACCTGCATGTATCTTAATTACAAACAATAGAAACAATACTTACATAAAACATACCTGCATGTATCTTAATTACAAACAATAGAAACAATACTTACATAAAACATACCTGCATGTATCTTAATTACAAACAATAGAGACAATGCTTACATAAAACATACCTGCATGTATCTTAATTACAAACAATAGAGACAATGCTTACATAAAACATACCTGCATGTATCTTAATTACAAACAATAGAGACAATGCTTACATAAAACATACCTGCATGTATCTTAATTACAAACAATAGAGACAATACTTACATAAAACATACCTGCATGTATCTTAATTACAAACAATAGAGACAATGCTTACATAAAACATACCTGCATGTATCTTAATTACAAACAATAGAAACAATACTTACATAAAACATACCTGCATGTATCTTAATTACAAACAATAGAGACAATGCTTACATAAAACATACCTGCATGTATCTTAATTACAAACAATAGAGACAATACTTACATAAAACATACCTGCATGTATCTTAATTACAAACAATAGAGACAATGCTTACATAAAACATACCTGCATGTATCTTAATTACAAACAATAGAAACAATACTTACATAAAACATACCTGCATGTATCTTAATTACAAACAATAGAAACAATGCTTACATAAAACATACCAGCATGTATCTTAATTACAAACAATAGAGACAATACTTACATAAAACATACCTGCATGTATCTTAATTACAAACAATAGAAACAATACTTACATAAAACATACCTGCATGTATCTTAATTACAAACAATAGAGACAATGCTTACATAAAACATACCTGCATGTATCTTAATTACAAACAATAGAGACAATGCTTACATAAAACATACCTGCATGTATCTTAATTACAAACAATAGAAACAATACTTACATAAAACATACCTGCATGTATCTTAATTACAAACAATAGAGACAATGCTTACATAAAACATACCTGCATGTATCTTAATTACAAACAATAGAGACAATGCTTACATAAAACACCTGCATGTATCTTAATTACAAACAATAGAGACAATGCTTACATAAAACATACCTGCATGTATCTTAATTACAAACAATAGAAACAATACTTACATAAAACATACCTGCATGTATCTTAATTACAAACAATAGAGACAATGCTTACATAAAACATACCTGCATGTATCTTAATTACAAACAATAGAGACAATGCCTACATAAAACATACCTGCATGTATCTTAATTACAAACAATAGAAACAATGCTTACATAAAACATACCTGCATGTATCTTAATTACAAACAATAGAGACAATGCTTACATAAAACATACCTGCATGTATCTTAATTACAAACAATAGAGACAATGCTTACATAAAACATACCTGCATGTATCTTAATTACAAACAATAGAGACAATGCTTACATAAAACATACCTGCATGTATCTTAATTACAAACAATAGAGACAATGCTTACATAAAACACCTGCATGTATCTTAATTACAAACAATAGAGACAATGCTTACATAAAACATACCTGCATGTATCTTAATTACAAACAATAGAGACAATGCTTACATAAAACATACCTGCATGTATCTTAATTACAAACAATAGAGACAATGCTTACATAAAACATACCTGCATGTATCTTAATTACAAACAATAGAGACAATGCTTACATAAAACATACCTGCATGTATCTTAATTACAAACAATAGAGACAATGCTTACATAAAACATACCTGCATGTATCTTAATTACAAACAATAGAGACAATGCTTACATAAAACATACCTGCATGTATCTTAATTACAAACAATAGAGACAATGCTTACATAAAACACCTGCATGTATCTTAATTACAAACAATAGAGACAATGCTTACATAAAACATACCTGCATGTATCTTAATTACAAACAATAGAGACAATGCTTACATAAAACATACCTGCATGTATCTTAATTACAAACAATAGAAACAATACTTACATAAAACATACCTGCATGTATCTTAATTACAAACAATAGAAACAATACTTACATAAAACATACCTGCATGTATCTTAATTACAAACAATAGAGACAATGCTTACATAAAACATACCTGCATGTATCTTAATTACAAACAATAGAGACAATGCTTACATAAAACATACCTGCATGTATCTTAATTACAAACAATAGAGACAATGCTTACATAAAACATACCTGCATGTATCTTAATTACAAACAATAGAGACAATACTTACATAAAACATACCTGCATGTATCTTAATTACAAACAATAGAGACAATGCTTACATAAAACATACCTGCATGTATCTTAATTACAAACAATAGAAACAATACTTACATAAAACATACCTGCATGTATCTTAATTACAAACAATAGAGACAATGCTTACATAAAACATACCTGCATGTATCTTAATTACAAACAATAGAGACAATACTTACATAAAACATACCTGCATGTATCTTAATTACAAACAATAGAGACAATGCTTACATAAAACATACCTGCATGTATCTTAATTACAAACAATAGAAACAATACTTACATAAAACATACCTGCATGTATCTTAATTACAAACAATAGAAACAATGCTTACATAAAACATACCAGCATGTATCTTAATTACAAACAATAGAGACAATACTTACATAAAACATACCTGCATGTATCTTAATTACAAACAATAGAAACAATACTTACATAAAACATACCTGCATGTATCTTAATTACAAACAATAGAGACAATGCTTACATAAAACATACCTGCATGTATCTTAATTACAAACAATAGAGACAATGCTTACATAAAACATACCTGCATGTATCTTAATTACAAACAATAGAAACAATACTTACATAAAACATACCTGCATGTATCTTAATTACAAACAATAGAGACAATGCTTACATAAAACATACCTGCATGTATCTTAATTACAAACAATAGAGACAATGCTTACATAAAACACCTGCATGTATCTTAATTACAAACAATAGAGACAATGCTTACATAAAACATACCTGCATGTATCTTAATTACAAACAATAGAAACAATACTTACATAAAACATACCTGCATGTATCTTAATTACAAACAATAGAGACAATGCTTACATAAAACATACCTGCATGTATCTTAATTACAAACAATAGAGACAATGCTTACATAAAACATACCTGCATGTATCTTAATTACAAACAATAGAAACAATGCTTACATAAAACATACCTGCATGTATCTTAATTACAAACAATAGAGACAATGCTTACATAAAACATACCTGCATGTATCTTAATTACAAACAATAGAGACAATGCTTACATAAAACATACCTGCATGTATCTTAATTACAAACAATAGAGACAATGCTTACATAAAACATACCTGCATGTATCTTAATTACAAACAATAGAGACAATGCTTACATAAAACACCTGCATGTATCTTAATTACAAACAATAGAGACAATGCTTACATAAAACATACCTGCATGTATCTTAATTACAAACAATAGAGACAATGCTTACATAAAACATACCTGCATGTATCTTAATTACAAACAATAGAGACAATGCTTACATAAAACATACCTGCATGTATCTTAATTACAAACAATAGAGACAATGCTTACATAAAACATACCTGCATGTATCTTAATTACAAACAATAGAGACAATGCTTACATAAAACATACCTGCATGTATCTTAATTACAAACAATAGAGACAATGCTTACATAAAACATACCTGCATGTATCTTAATTACAAACAATAGAGACAATGCTTACATAAAACACCTGCATGTATCTTAATTACAAACAATAGAGACAATGCTTACATAAAACATACCTGCATGTATCTTAATTACAAACAATAGAGACAATGCTTACATAAAACATACCTGCATGTATCTTAATTACAAACAATAGAGACAATGCTTACATAAAACATACCTGCATGTATCTTAATTACAAACAATAGAGACAATGCTTACATAAAACATACCTGCATGTATCTTAATTACAAACAATAGAGACAATGCTTACATAAAACATACCTGCATGTATCTTAATTACAAACAATAGAGACAATGCTTACATAAAACACCTGCATGTATCTTAATTACAAACAATAGAGACAATGCTTACATAAAACATACCTGCATGTATCTTAATTACAAACAATAGAAACAATACTTACATAAAACATACCTGCATGTATCTTAATTACAAACAATAGAGACAATGCTTACATAAAACATACCTGCATGTATCTTAATTACAAACAATAGAGACAATGCTTACATAAAACATACCTGCATGTATCTTAATTACAAACAATAGAGACAATGCTTACATAAAACATACCTGCATGTATCTTAATTACAAACAATAGAGACAATGCTTACATAAAACATACCTGCATGTATCTTAATTACAAACAATAGAGACAATGCTTACATAAAACACCTGCATGTATCTTAATTACAAACAATAGAGACAATTCTTACATAAAACACCTGCATGTATCTTAATTACAAACAATAGAGACAATGCTTACATAAAACATACCTGCATGTATCTTAATTACAAACAATAGAGACAATGCTTACATAAAACACCTGCATGTATCTTAATTACAAACACTAGAGACAATGCTTACATAAAACATACCTGCATGTATCTTAATTACAAACACTAGAAACAATGCTTACATAAAACATACCTGCATGTATCTTAATTACAAACAATAGAGACAATGCTTACATAAAACATACCTGCATGTATCTTAATTACAAACAATAGAGACAATGCTTACATAAAACATACCTGCATGTATCTTAATTACAAACAATAGAGACAATGCTTACATAAAACATACCTGCATGTATCTTAATTACAAACAATAGAGACAATGCTTACATAAAACATACCTGCATGTATCTTAATTACAAACAATAGAGACAATGCTTACATAAAACATACCTGCATGTATCTTAATTACAAACAATAGAAACAATGCTTACATAAAACATACCTGCATGTATCTTAATTACAAACAATAGAGACAATGCTTACATAAAACATACCTGCATGTATCTTAATTACAAACAATAGAAACAATGCTTACATAAAACATACCTGCATGTATCTTAATTACAAACAATAGAGACAATGCTTACATAAAACATACCTGCATGTATCTTAATTACAAACAATAGAAACAATGCTTACATAAAACATACCTGCATGTATCTTAATTACAAACAATAGAGACAATGCTTACATAAAACATACCTGCATGTATCTTAATTACAAACAATAGAGACAATGCTTACATAAAACATACCTGCATGTATCTTAATTACAAACAATAGAAACAATGCTTACATAAAACATACCTGCATGTATCTTAATTACAAACAATAGAGACAATGCTTACATAAAACATACCTGCATGTATCTTAATTACAAACAATAGAGACAATGCTTACATAAAACATACCTGCATGTATCTTAATTACAAACAATAGAGACAATGCTTACATAAAACATACCTGCATGTATCTTAATTACAAACAATAGAAACAATGCTTACATAAAACATACCTGCATGTATCTTAATTACAAACAATAGAGACAATGCTTACATAAAACATACCTGCATGTATCTTAATTACAAACAATAGAGACAATGCTTACATAAAACATACCTGCATGTATCTTAATTACAAACAATAGAGACAATGCTTACATAAAACATACCTGCATGTATCTTAATTACAAACAATAGAGACAATGCTTACATAAAACATACCTGCATGTATCTTAATTACAAACAATAGAGACAATGCTTACATAAAACATACCTGCATGTATCTTAATTACAAACAATAGAGACAATGCTTACATAAAACATACCTGCATGTATCTTAATTACAAACAATAGAGACAATGCTTACATAAAACATACCTGCATGTATCTTAATTACAAACAATAGAGACAATGCTTACATAAAACATACCTGCATGTATCTTAATTACAAACAATAGAAACAATGCTTACATAAAACATACCTGCATGTATCTTAATTACAAACAATAGAGACAATGCTTACATAAAACATACCTGCATGTATCTTAATTACAAACAATAGAGACAATGCTTACATAAAACATACCTGCATGTATCTTAATTACAAACAATAGAGACAATGCTTACATAAAACATACCTGCATGTATCTTAATTACAAACAATAGAGACAATGCTTACATAAAACATACCTGCATGTATCTTAATTACAAACAATAGAAACAATACTTACATAAAACATACCTGCATGTATCTTTATTACAAACAATAGAAACAATACTTACATAAAACATACCTGCATGTATCTTAATTACAAACAATAGAGACAATGCTTACATAAAACATACCAGCATGTATCTTAATTACAAACAATAGAGACAATGCTTACATAAAACATACCTGCATGTATCTTAATTACAAACAATAGAAACAATACTTACATAAAACATACCTGCATGTATCTTAATTACAAACAATAGAGACAATACTTACATAAAACATACCTGCATGTATCTTAATTACAAACAATAGAGACAATGCTTACATAAAACACCTGCATGTATCTTAATTACAAACAATAGAGACAATGCTTACATAAAACATACCTGCATGTATCTTAATTACAAACAATAGAGACAATGCTTACATAAAACATACCTGCATGTATCTTAATTACAAACAATAGAGACAATGCTTACATAAAACATACCTGCATGTATCTTAATTACAAACAATAGAGACAATGCTTACATAAAACATACCTGCATGTATCTTAATTACAAACAATAGAGACAATGCTTACATAAAACATACCTGCATGTATCTTAATTACAAACAATAGAGACAATGCTTACATAAAACATACCTGCATGTATCTTAATTACAAACAATAGAGACAATGCTTACATAAAACATACCTGCATGTATCTTAATTACAAACAATAGAGACAATGCTTACATAAAACATACCTGCATGTATCTTAATTACAAACAATAGAGACAATGCTTACATAAAACACCTGCATGTATCTTAATTACAAACAATAGAGACAATGCTTACATAAAACATACCTGCATGTATCTTAATTACAAACAATAGAGACAATGCTTACATAAAACATACCTGCATGTATCTTAATTACAAACAATAGAGACAATGCTTACATAAAACATACCTGCATGTATCTTAATTACAAACAATAGAGACAATGCTTACATAAAACATACCTGCATGTATCTTAATTACAAACAATAGAGACAATGCTTACATAAAACATACCTGCATGTATCTTAATTACAAACAATAGAGACAATGCTTACATAAAACATAACTGCATGTAATAATTAATGAGTTCATGTAGAAGAAGATGTTGAATATACTCGTCACCGGAGTTATGTGAACATTACTTAGCAGTGTTCATCCTAGAAACGAAGGAAGGTGGGACATTTTTTTCGTTGGTTCTTAAAATTTTGCGAGACTTGTATCTCAAAAAGGGATGATTTAGTGTCATACAGAATGTGAATCATTCTATGAGTGTGAAAAGTGTCGCCTTCGTGTTAAACATTAGCAATAAATGAGTTGTAGAAGTGTGAGAATGTCGCAAAATCGCACCCTAGAATGAACACTGACTTAGTATGCTTTTTCTGGTGCTGGATAATTTTTTAACGGGCAAGCAGAACCGATATTGCTTTCGTGGATAGTGTTCTCTTTATCACCCGGTGAAAGAAGGGTTTATGATAAAATATTACCACTTGTCATTCAGGCTGATCGTTATTGCTGAGAAGGACGTCGTATACAGCAAGTTCCCAATCCCCCTCATCAACCGACTGGAGAAGCATTACCTTGTTACATCCGAGGGTTTGACGGCAACACAGTCGGAGATGGTAACTGACCTGGAGGCCTGGGTTAAAGACTTTGCTACAGTGCAGTACATGCCACACGAGCAGCAGAAACAGTAAGTCATTTACTGATAAAGTTTAGAGGATTTGATTTCAATTTTTTATTTCCACACTGTTTACATAATCAGGTAAGCAAAATCTAAAGTATTTTAAGATAAGACAATATAAAAATAAAGAATTAAAAGAGAGCTATGATAGGAATATGTGTGCAGTAGTCAAAGTAGCCGAGGCTTTCGAGTTGACTACTGTCTATGTGTAACTATAGATTATGAATACCTGAGCTCAGTATATACAATATAGCAGAAAAGGAGAAAAAGGAAAGAAAAGAAAGCATAAACATATTTGTGCGATAGCTAGATAATAATTAGATAACAATTAAAGGAGCAGTGTCACGATTAGTATTCATGCTCAAAGTTTTGCAAATGTGTCAGGCGGACAAGAAATCAAAAGATGTGACAGAAGTAGAAGTCCGTGAGTAATCCGCTTGCATAGGCGTATTTGCACGATATATCGAGCCGAAATTGCTTTAAAACTATACTTCAGTATTATATGGTTAGGTTTGATGTTATATTTATATAAAGCAGCATTTTATTTATTTCAATCGAAAGGGAAATTTGCAGCGGCGCGTGACATAGCGTGATTTTGCCATTGTCTATAACAACCAATCAGAATCGTGACACTGCTCCTTTAATTACTAAAACAAGAGCGCATCTGGGCTTTCACTCGGGCCACATGAGATTGAAGATGAAATACACTTTCATTTGAAATCCTCTTAGTAATAACCAAAGGGAAGAATTATTAGCAGTCTTTAGGAGTGGCCGGTAGCGCGGTGACTTTCATTCTCTGCTCCCCTAGTATATATATACATGTATGTAATTTAATATTTTTGTTTTCTCGTATGTAAATTAAAGTAGTTGATCTTTTATTGAAAACACTACTTATTCATGTGTGTATGTATGTTCAGACTACTATCGTGCAGCTAGCTAGAGTCTTGAGATATCTGTCAGCAGCTCGCAGCTAGTTAATAAATTAGTACTGTTCAGACCTAGTAACTTAGTAGGTTTTACTTTTTGTTTTTCCCTCTTCTGGTTTGTTTCTATCTCTAAAGAGGGCATGAATGGGGTTAACTGACTACTGACAAACAGCCTTAAAAATAACTGACAACTGGCAAATGACGATTGTTTTACTGACAACTGACAACCGAAAAATAACTGACAACTGACAAATTTGGTTTTTGTGGGTCAAACATTGTAAATTTTCTCTAGTAATGATTAACTAGGGCTAACTGACAACTGACAAATGGCCAAAATTTTAACTGACAACTGACATGTAGACCCCCCCATTCAGACCCTCTCTAAAAGATAGAAATTTGGTCTATAACTGCCCTTGGCGCAAGTGTTTCGTAATCGCAAATAATTGACCGCCAAAGTGCTCAATTGAAATTTCAACCAAAATATTAAAACTGTGCGAAAAACTGCTACTGACTGGTGTTTGGCGATCCTCGTTATCCATGATGGCTCAATTGACGTACAATACACCCGGTAGTTGTCGTGGTAAGAGAAATTACCTTGGAGCGAGTAGTGAACGTGGTCGTAGCGAGAGCTAGAAGTCGGCTAGATCGGATGATAACACTGACTTGACATTTGTGTACATTTCAAAACCTTAAAATAACTAAAATCTGTCATCGATGGGCTTTTAGCGCGCTAGATTCTATTCAAGCTACCTCGCTAGGTAGCTTGGAACTTCAAACCACTAGCTAGCTAATCACCAGAGCAGAAAAACTGTTCAGACTAAAGAAGCTCGCTACCTCCTGTGGTTAGCTAGCTAGATTTACTAGCCTGAACACGGCCACACGTTTACAATTTAGTCTGCAGGTCCGATAAAACTGCAGGTTCCAGTCGTAAACAGTCCGAGTTTGACCAAAGTTAAACGATCGAGCTGCTCGCGTCCGTAGATATATATTTCTTCGTTTGCACTTTTGACATGATATAATTCTTCAAATGGCACCATTGTTTTATTTCTTATGTTTAATAATACAGTTCTCAGCTGTAAAAAAAATAGAACATTCTATGGAAGATTTCTTGTCCTAAAGTTTGGAAACGTAACACATGCATTTGACGCTAGAAAGTTCAGTACTCGCGGAAGTACGCAAGGTCAATTTACTAGTGGCAGTTTACTAGTTTGCACTATCGGCTGTTATGGAATGGAAACATACTTTCACAGCTTAATATGTATGTCGATTGGTCAGAAGGATATCTTGTTTAAATGCTACGGTCCTTTCGGCATCAGGAAATTTTTAAACGGGAGTTTTCGTACGGTATTTCAAGCTATGCTGTAGTGCGAGTTCAGTTACGCCACAAATGTCGGTGAAACTAATACCGTGTTCATTATTATCGGTTTTCTCTATGGGTTCTCATGTATTCAATAATTACTTCTGGAGCTTCATATTTATGTCGATTGGTCACAATGATTTCCTCTTTCAGTTTTTCCCTTTAGTTTGAACATTAGGGATATATCCTTGGAGATTTCGTACAGTTTAGCGACCGTTGTGTCGAAAGTAGAAACGTTCGTTTGTCATGAAAGTGCGTAAACAAACTGTCACAAGCGGTTTCATAGCAGCTCGATGTTTGACTCCCATATAGTCGATGATAACTTATATAGCTTCATATGTACGTCGATTTCTCACAAGGATTTCCTCTTTCAGTTTTTCCCGTTAGTTTGGACATTAGGGATTTATTCTTGGAGATTTCGTACAGTTTAGCGACTGTGTGTTGAAAGTAGAAAAGAGCCCATCTGGCCTTTCACTCGGGCCACATGAGATAATTTGAAGATGAAATACACTTTCATTTGAATTTGATTGAAAATAGATCAAAAACTCGGGGAAATGTCCGGCTAAAACTGTATGAATAAATGTGAAATGAAACATAAATTTCATAGCAAGAAAAACATGTAATTCCTAATTAGAAAGCTCTTCTAAGTCCGCTTCTCAAATTCACAGACTGTTTTACAAAAACATTTGGGCAGTTCAGTTGACCTTTCAAATAATTTATTCTGAGGTACGCATACTCTAAATCACAGAGATGTTAAATAAAGCGATAATTAGAAGAAAAAGTACATTAACAGACAAACTGAGAGGAAATGTATTCAAATCTAAAAGAGTTTACTTACAGTACTTACGTAACTGAATCTTTCGTTTTGGTTCTTTTGTTCAGTAGTGTTGTTGAAAGCATTCCACCTTCGTGCACATATGCACTGAATCGGAATGAAAGTCGAAGCCTACCTCGAACTTAACTTTCAGCTAACCTGTTTCCTTTCATTCCACAATGAATAATAATCTCATAAAGTAAGCCCGTAGCTTTCAATAAATTTGCCAGTGTCTGAATGAAACAGCTAGATCTTTTCCAATTTCTCTCACGAGTCACGGCAGAAGACAGTCTCAAAGAACTTGAATTTTGATCCTCTTCACAGTAACGTAATTTAACGTCTCCGATCAATTCCTCTCTCTTTGCTGGCAGTTCATGCTTCTTGTTCGTGTAGTTGCCCCACTGAGCCGTAACCAGAAAACGAGCAAAGCATTTCAGTTGGCATACACTGCGTACATCTGCTTAACTAATTAGATTTGTAAAAATCTTAGCGGATCATGTAAATATTCCGCTTGGCTCAAATATGAGGGTTTCTGCCGTCAAAGTTCATTTTTTGTTTCAGTTTTCCCCATATTAGCAGACTTGTATAATGTCTCGAGCTCTCCGAATCCAGTAGAAAGACTCTGGTTATTCTGTCGTAAAACATGGACCTGACCCAAATTTAGGTTGTATTGCATAATTGCCCACGATGGAATAGATTTCTGACAATGACTATTTGAAATTGATATCTCCTTGTCTCGCCTAGTCTGAGCTTTGAACTTTCTTATCTGAGCGCGCCTGAGGAAATCTAACCTTTGTTTGCGTGACCAGCACAGTGCAATCTGATTGGTTCGAATTTGACCTTTAACGCATGCGCAGAAGCCGTCTGACATGAAATTTAAAAAAATAAATAATAATAACGACTTGCATTTTAAGACTCGGTGCTGCCACAGGCAGCCCGAGTAATAATACAAGTAAATAAACAGAAATAAATATTTATATATACATTGGACAGACATTAAAGGTGATTATAATACTGAAACATATAGCTGAAAAATATTAAGAAAAGGAATATCAGATTGCTATAGTATTGACACATGTTGTATTGTTGTATGAATTGTTAGACATTCCTGACATATTAAAATGTTCCTTCTCTCAAGGTTTATACACCAGCTTTTATTTATGCACCGGCGTCAGACCCTAATAAATACATGGATTGTAACCATTTTATAACTAATATATAGGTCATTCGAAATCGGTGATGCTTTTGTGGGTTACCATAGCGACACCATACCATCAGTGGTGCTCCAGGTGTGTAGAGAGATGGGCCACGATGGAACTGGAATGGATAAGAACCAGTACATTGAGTGGGGAAAGCAGGTCAGTCTGCACACTTAACATTGTATGTAGGCTTACTTAAAGCATTCTTCTGGTGTTTAACACATCTTATTTGGGATGGAAATGTTTGGTGCCTGTGACATGATACAGTTGCCTTAGCGTTTAACGAAGGTTGTAAACTTCATTGATACAGCTAGTGTTGTATTGTTAGGTGTGACGGAGATTTTAGGGCTTTAGCCGGTGTTAGACACAGAACGTTGACTCTATCCAAATTGAAGGTCAATGATTGTTACAAGATCGAAACGTTGGTGTCCCTACATATAGCACTTGTGAACAGTAGAGTATGGCAGTATCCACTTCGAGCTTCAATTGATTTTTTTCAGGCCATGATGAGAAGTCAGTCTCTACTTCTTCAGTGCGTTACGCCAGACGCTGTTGCACGGTTGTCTCGAACACGTCTACTGCTCCAGGCCGAGTCAATGTGGAACATGTACTTTAGAGAGCAGCAGCACTGCAGCCTGTCAGCGTTGCTGGCACATCTACTTAACTGTGAAACCCTAGACGACGTAGAGAAACGGCGAGCGGGCCTTATGGTCCAGGTATGTTTGGGTGGAATACAGTACAGCAGCCGTATAATATCACACTTTGAACTAACATGTCATTTGCTTATTGTTGCAGGTGACGACGCATTCCCGTCTGCTGTCTGAAAATGACATGACTGATATCTGCGCTGCAATAGGATTCAAGCGACTTGACGTCGAGTACCTGACTCTTCAGCAGTTTCAAACTGAACAACAGTTCTCGAAACGAATAAGGTCTCGGATTTTATTTATGTAGTATATACAGTAATAATTACTATATAAGTATAAGTCAGCATAACACGTGACACAATAACCTCGTGTTGTAAAAGTGTATTAATTAGCATAACACGTTAAACAGTAACCTGTGTCGTGTTGTAAACGTGTATTAATCAGCATAACAGGTGACACAGTAACCTGTGTCGTGTTGTAAAAGCGTATTAATCAGCATAACACATTAAACAGTAACCTGTGCCGTGTTGTAAACGTGTATTAATCAGCATAACAGGTCGTGTTGTAAAAGCGTATTAATCAGCATAACACATTAAACAATAACCTGTGCCGTGTTGTAACAGCGTATTAATCAGCATAACAGGTGACACAGTAACCTGTGTCGTGTTGTAAAAGCGTATTAATCAGCATAACACGTTAAACAGTAACCTTTGTCGTGTTATAAAAGTGTATAAATCAGCATAACAGGTGACATAGTAACCTGTGTTATGTTGTAAAAGCGTATTACTCAGTATAACACGTGACACAGTAACCTGTGTCGTGTTGTAAATGTGTATTAATCAGCGCAACAGGTGACACAGTAACCTGTGTCGTGTTGTAAATGTGTATTAATCAGCGCAACAGGTGACACAGTAACCTGTGTCCTGTTGTAAATGTGTATTAATCAGCATAATACATGACGCAGTAACCTATGTCCTGTTGTAAATGTGTATTAATCAGCATAACAGGTGACACAGTAACCTGTGTCGTGTTGTAAAAGTGTATTAATCAGCATAATAGGTGACACAATAACCTTTTTGTATTTGTTTTCCTACAGGGAGTTTTTCGTCAGTCTCAGTGCCAACGAAGGCGTTCTCCTCGTTCAGTGTGATTCTGGTGACGACAACTTTAATCTGATTGCATGTGCCCGTCACGTAATCATGGACCAACGCCTTAAACGAGCAGAGATGCTTGTCGAGAAGCTTAAGGTATATTAAAGTTGTTGCTATGACTCTTCTGTAGTCATTTAGTACTGTAGCTTATCATGCCCATCGTTTTTAAAATACCATTCATTCAAATGCTAAATCTTCGTTTTTTGGCTCAGGTTAAGGATGTGCCTCCTATTCACCTCGTGGTCGTTGTTCAGCTGCCGCGGATCAAGGGAGGCTGCAAGAACTTTGTTGGCTTCCAGGGTGGCAAGTGGGACTCGGTTCATATTGACGATCTGCGTCCTCCAACCGATGAAATCCCACCTATTGAGTGCCTCATTGATCGATCAATTAGTGATCTGTTAAAACCAGAACCGAGAGCAAATGATCCTCAAGGAGATCGTGTGGTATCGATGGACATTGATGAAACTCTATGGGCGAAAGACACAGAGGAAAGCATGGATCACAGTTCACACGAAGAGGTGATGTGTGTTGACACTACTCTTCGTGATCAGCCAGGCCTTGAAGAAGGGATAGTCGCAGCCCAGATGGTCACTGGACAGGCAGGGCCAGAGGAGGTTCCCACACAGACCAGGGTCAATGCTGTAGCTTTACTGCGTAGAAGTATACAAGCAGCAGCTGGGCGTCTTGAGGATGATCCCATCATGATGAAGAGAGCCACACATAGGATTGAACTGTTTCTGAAACTCCTTCCGGAAGACTCGCCATCCAGACTAGGTCTGTAATGGTTCTTTTTCCCGGCTGTATCACGTCGATACTTATGAAATCAAATATGTTGTTTAAAAGCATCTATTTAAAAAACGTTTCATCCCCATGTGCTGTTAAATATAATGGTAATGACCGTTAGACATGAAATGAACATTTCGTTGTTTAATTTTCTTGTTTTTATATATGTACATATATACATATTTTCCTCGACCAGCCAGGTAGTTCTGACTCATAGCCTTGTGGTTTTTTACAGAACGTTCCTACTCTGTTACATTTTTCTATCTTTTCTACATTTATGTGATATAATGTAATATTATTCACCATCTAGAGTAAATTAAACTTCTTGTTCTTGTGCTACTTGTTCTTTTCAATATTTAGAAATTCTAAACCTGCTGCAGGTTCTCTAAATATTGAAATCCTAACAAATCACCATCAAAATCAAATTTTAGACTAGTCAAATTTTAGACTCTTCAATAATATTTCCAAGTGCACGCCTACAAACATCCATTTTTAGTCCTTCCAAATCGTTGAAATAGGGTCTGATGTGTAAAGAAGTTTGAGTTTTTGAAACTGTTGTTGTATTTTCAAATAGATTAAATAGACCAATTTTTCATCATCGCAGATGGACAAACCTTTGCAAGAATTCTAAACGAGAAAATTTACAAGCTTCTTGTTGAAAGAGACGAGAAGCGAGCAGGGACACTCTCACGTAACTGGGTGCGCACCGAGGCGCTGTCAGGGACGAGTATGCACGAGAGGGGTACTTTTAGAAAGGCTCTGCAGTACCGAGTGTCATGTGAGGTAGTGCCGTTGCTTTCTAAGGTCCTGGCGTATGTTGACCGAAACTGTAATCTGGATCTGATGCGAGACGATCAATCCTGGATCTCAAGGTAACAAATTAAACGTAATGTAGGTTGTAGTCCTTTGCAACGTCTGTGATATTTAAAGACTTCAAGATACTCGAGGTTTATGATGCTTCTTTTGTGTTTAACGGTTGGTCACATCCAGATGTGGGCAGACTACCCTCAAAACCTGGAAATTGTTTTAGAATCAACTCGAAGACCATTTCACAGAAAATTTGGGACACTTGTTCCTCTCGATTGGTTTTCGGATGTGTTTCACGATGCGCTACTGTTATTATTTTTTAGGTTGTGGATTTGTATCTTCGAAAATGAACGCATAAGTGAAATTTACTGCGACATGTCAACCATTACCTTCTCTGACACCACCCGTGAGCACATTCCTATCTCAGGGCGAGGAGGACACCCCTTCCGCTGCCGATTTCCGTTTTCATGGGTCATCAAGGAGCTGATCGAGGAACTGTGGAGAGGTGCCTCAGACGTATCAGGTGGGCAGATCACCCAAGTTCAGTTCTTGTTGGACTGGTTGATTCAAAAAGCCAAAAACGTTCTCCACTGCAACTACCTCTTTATAAGTCTTATCAAAGTTACATGACCACTGTAACCAAGAACATCTTGGACATACATGTAGCAATTACTTCATGTACTATCTGTACGCATGCTTAAGAAGTTACTGTGTTCTAGTGTTTATGTACAGAACATTTATATGTTGTCATGTCCCCCCCCCCCCTTAAAGTGCCCCTACGATCAAATTTTGACATATCAATGTTTTCTCATATTCATAAAGTAGAGTTACCAGTTCAAACCGTTTTTCGATACGATGACGGGAAGTCTTATTTTTTGGACTCCGAATCTTGAATTTTACGTCCGCTATTACGCGAACCCGTTCCTGTGGGCGAGGAATACCTAGTCATTTTTTAGCGTACGTGACGTCATACACTTAACACAACAACACGTGTGGCTACTTTTCCCATACAAACCTTCACGCAAACTAACATATGTAGCAAGAAAGTGTACCATTTTCCCGCTTTGAAAAGCAAACAAAACTTTTAAGATGCCCATTGTGGGGCAAAGTTTGCTGTTAGGGATACGTGGCAGTGGAATCTCCACAATATGCTCCCGAAACTGTATGGTTTTACTCCAGCGGATAGTTATTAGAGTGCCCCAGTCATGAATCTTAAAGTCTGCCTTTGTTAGTTGTTTAGTTGCTACAATTTGCGGAACATACCGAAAAAGGTGACAAGGCATATAGCCCAAAATGAGGAATCAAGACTAGATGCTACGTTAAGTGTTGTATGCAGGCGAAGAAGAATGTTTGCCGTGATTGGCTATGAATCTTATAGTTTATAGTCTGATATCATGGTAGCTACTCAGACTACTACTAGTATAGATTAACCGAAAAATAAGCGGCTACGTTTGCTGAGAACATAGTTTGTCATAAATAACTCGTATTGCTGTTTCCTATAAACAGATAAACCTATCGATGTAGTATGCCTTTTAATTTACTGCTAATTTCATTTTCTAGACAATAAACCACAGAAGAAACCACTAATATTATTTCATGAAGTACCTTGGTTCAGTTGTTTATGTGTCAAACAGAAACGGGGGTGCGCGAAGTTTGGTTCTGTGATCGCCACTGTAAAAGCTGCAGATCCGTCAGTTTCAGGACATTTTTTTTAGTCTCTAGTAAATTCTTATCACTCACGATTTCATGTTAGACAAGAGAGCGATTTGATTTTATGGCAATTACATTGTATTTTAGAATGTAGATTCGCCGGAAAATATATTTCCGGGACACTGATATTTCTCGATCTCTCTCATTTACGAACTAGCAATCCGGGTTTCACTATAAAACAATGAACAAACTTAGGACTTATAAACTGATATTTACCTTAGTGATTTCTCCGCTGAATTCTCCCTGTAGCCCGGATCCAGTAACAGCAACCTGAAAGCCGAACCAGGAAAAATACCCTGGGGAAAAATAACCCCAAAAGATAAGAAACCTCTGCTAGCTAGCACTACTTACTAGCAGGCCACTTCCCGAAGCGATTTTAGCGACTATTCGTCCAGCTTTCAACTCGGTCGCCAGCGGCTCTAAATCATCTACATCCGGCAATAAGTTTAAACAGAAATACACATTACTATGTTCTGAAGAATCTGATGCAGATTTTAGGTCGTTATTTTAACTAAACCACAGCAAAATTCGCAGTGTGAGTTTGTAGCCAATATATAAGAAGAAATGTATGGGTTCGAAGCAACTTGTGAACGATGCGTTAGGTGTATGACGTCACATATGCTAAAAATGACTAGGTATTCCTCGCCCACGGGAACGGATTCGCGTAATGGCAGACGTGATTTTGACGGTAAACTCTCTTTAAAATGTGTGGTCTAATTGGCCCCTTTGCAAACTTTTTTCACTGATTTGGATATTTCTGCCACTGTTTGTTCTTATGGAATACAAAAAAGTGGCAAAATAAGTGGTCATATTTCGTCGTAGCGGCACTTTAAAGTGCAACTGAGTAGCGCCATAAAACAACATTAACTCTTTTTGCCCCAAATTCTATTTCTGATATTCTTCAGTTGTCTAACTTAGTTTTATTTGAGAGGCAGGAGCAGAAATTAAACAAGAATAAACGCTTACCGAATTGCGGGATTGATTCACAATAGAAACCTACGGGATTTTATTGTAGTAGTTTTCTCTTGGGAGCGAGTTGATTCATCTTATGACGTCACAGGATCCATGAAAAGTAACCAAAATCAGGCATTAAATGCCAGAAATGTTACAAAATTTGCAAGATTAATACCTTTTTGTGAGAAACAAACACAATATTACAAAAAACATTTTGACATGATACTTGCACTTTAATTATAACTATTGTTATTGTCAGCTCGAGGAAGAGGAACGGAGGAGGAGAAGCTGCGAAAGATACTGGAGAACTCTGAGCTGCGGCACATACTCGACATCATCAGGGAAGAAGGAAATGAAGACGAGGCAGTGAAGCGATACCTTCATGACTTTGTACATATGGTCTACAAACCTGCAGCCAAAGATCACGTCCACGAAATCGAGGTAAGATAAAAAGTGTCTGTGAATCACAATGACATTCTTTTGGTCCAGAGAACGTAACGTCCTATTCTTCTTGAATATACTTACGTCAAGGCTCTTATCAGTTAAGTAGAGCCTTAATCGGAATGTGTTACCACCAAAATCATAAAGAAAGGTGTATTGAAACATTTTCCTGCTATCCCTTCTTCAATTTCAGTTTGTGTGTAGCGCCATTGTAACAGCTGCACGAATTCGTGGCGGAGAGGAATTCAGACTGGATTTTGCTGCAGTACACGTGACCCATAGTCACATACAGGCACGGCTAAGCAACTTCAACCAACTTGTGAAGAAACAACCTGACATCATTGACGAACTTGTGAGACAGCGTTACCACGAACAAGCTGAACAAGTGAGTCTTATCCACAAAAGATATTGACATGTCTGTATTAATCACTAGTCCATCATTGCTTTCTTCTAAAAAAAACTCTTTTTCTTCGGCTCCATCAATATGCTGCTGTGCGTTAGCTTACGCGTGTCTTAGGATAACCGAGAATAGGATGCTTAACAGCCGTATCTCAAAAGTGCGAATGTAGGACATATATCTTTCGGCCCCTTTGTTACGAGGCCGTTTTACATTTCTCACCAGACCCTTGACGTCACTGCATTACTGATGTTCCTTGAGAGTCTGGAGCCAACCTTAAAAGACGTGGAGGATCACGGGAGCAGGTCCCAATGGTGTGCCAGGGTGATGGAGGTCAGGCAGACCATAGAAACCATGACGTCCAAGGAAAACTTTACTCAGAACACTGAGCAGGGAGGCGGCTATGGTGACAGGACCAAGGAACTTATAAAGCAGTGTTGGTAATTATGACAAAACTAATGTCCTACGGGACCTTGAATAGGAAAACTGACACTTTTTTTTCTTTACACGTGAACCCCGTACATTAGGAATTTTCTTTATATTTACACTGCGTTCAGTGTACCAGAGGTTTACAGTTTCTGCCTGCTATCGTACCTGAAATTGGTCGGGACTCACATAGACTCTACCAATGCATTAACCTTTTTTTATTCCAGGATGATGTGGCAGCGCCTTGGGGTAGTCAGACTGTTCATTGATCACGTGTGTATTGCTAGTGACCTGATGAATGCTGCCAATACAGCCAATGTGCAAAGGCTTTGGAAGGTACAACAAACAGAGCATCAGTTTATAGTGTCGATAATAGTGTACTGATCACCACTCTACCTGTAAGTGAGTGTGCAAAGGCTTTGGAAGGTACAACAAACAGAGCATCAGTTGATAGTGTCGATAATGGTGTACTGATCCACCACTCTGCATGTTAGTGAGTGTGCAAAGGCTTTGGAAGGTACAACAAACAGAGCATCAGTTTATAGTGTCGATAATGGTATACTGATTACCACTCTATATGTTAGTGAGTGTGCAAAGGCTTTGGAAGGTACAACAAACAGAGCATCAGTTTATTGTGTCGATAATCGTGTACTGATCACCACTCTACCTGTTAGTGAGTGTGCAAAGGCTTTGGAAGGTACAACAAACAGAGCATCAGTGTATAGTGTCTATAATCGTGTACTGCATGATCACCACTCTGCTTGTTATACTGGAATAAACACCAATTTACATAGTTACGAAATAACCATTAGAAAACGAAAATGTTTTGGTTGATATAACAAAGCAAGCTAATAAGCGTAAATACCGTTGTCTTGTCTCCATATAATAAGACGTTTTAACAATTTAAAAATCGTGAGGCCTAAAGACACATGTAGGACAGAATTCTTTTAAAACATGATTGTTATTCTAATCCAGAAGTGGTTGCTATATAAAGACCAACTCACAAAATACGTAATACACAGGTTCTGGGTGAGGAAACAGACTTGATGAAAAACAGATGTGTACACGGTCTAGAACGCTTCCTGATGGAGTGCAGTAGAGACGTCAGCAGAAGAAACAACTGGTAAATTATTGTATATCACATTATTGTGTTAGACAGTAAATAGGCTCTGATAGAGGCATCGCTGTTTTTTAGTATGCGAATTTAATTTCTTTACAATCATGTCGGACAAAGTGTAGACTGACGTGTTATGGATGTTCCAGTAACTAGCCTATTAACAAGTTGGTACATGTTATGAATGTACCAGTAACTACTCCATTAACAAGTTGGTACGTGTGCCATTAACTACTCCATTAACAAGTTGGTACATGTTATGAATGTACCATTAACTACTCCATTAACACGTTGGTACGTGTGCCATTAACTACTCCATTAACAAGTTGGTACATGTTATGAATGTACCAGTAACTACTCCATTAACACGTTGGTACGTGTTATTATTATTGTTTGCATAATATCAGACGCATTAGGAAATATCTGTCTCGCGACATCACAGAAATCCTTGTCCACGCCTTCATTTCAAGTCGGGTTGATTATTGCAATAACTTATTATACGGGTTGCCTGACTGTCAACTAAATAAGCTCCAGCGAGTACAGAACGCCACAGCTATTTGTAAAGATTTTGTTACATAACTCCATTACTATAAGATCTGCATTGGTTGCCTGTTAGGTATCGGATTCACTTCAAGATCCTATTAATTACATTTAAGGCGCTTCACGCCTCGCACCTTCCTACCTTAGTAGCTTAATACATGTGAAGACATCTTGCTATAATTTGAGGTGTTCCAATGAACTACTGCTTTGTTTCCCGAAGTGTAAAACATGACAAAATTTTGGTGACAGGGCATTTGTTATTGCAGCTCCTAAGCTCTGGAACTCACTGCCTAGGGAACCTAGATTAATTGGTTCTGTAGGTAGTTTTAAACGCCATATTAAATCACGTCGTTTTTGTTTAGCATATAATTAAATATTGTATCTTAAGTTGGTACGTGTTATGAATGTGCCATTAACTACTCCATTAACGTGTGGAAACTGCTATCGTAAACTTTGTGTCGGCTCGCATGCACGAGTCACTAAACTAAACTCTTTCAAACTAGTTATTTCAACCGTATTGTCAGCTATGGAACAATCTGCCTAATTCTATTCGTAATTCTAGCTCTGCCAATCAGTTTAAGTCGCTTCTATACAAGTATTACTCATCAGTGTTACAAACATCTTTTGATGTCAATGCACCAATTACGTGGAAGTCAATATGCCTGAAATGCACAGCTTGATATCTTTTCTAACAAAGTGTGTTGCTATTAGACCTTGTAAGACCTACAACTCATATTTTGTCTAAGTTATTTTGATCGTATTTCTTCACGTTAATTTCGATTTCGATTGACCTTCAAATATTAATGAACATGTATTAAGTTTATTTATGTGTGTACGTAATTTATATAACTCAAGATTTGTTGGTATTTTCATTAGTTAAAGTAAGGTAGTTAAAGTAAGGAGCCACGCTATGTTGTGTCGTCCCTCGTCATGTAAATTGTGATATTTTTCTTCTTTAATTTATGGTGAAAGCATTGTAAATAAATAATAGCTTTAATGACGTTTGCTTTGCAGTAGTGAGGATATGTCGTGCCCCGTCTGTATGCACGATGACAACACACCGTCAATGACTCCATGTGGTCACTATTGCTGTTTAGAGTGTGCCATGCGATGGTTCAACGACAACACCACATGTCCCACGTGCCGACAACAGGTTCCTTCTGACTTCGAACCAAAAGAGGATCAGCAAATCAGGTCGGATAATCTTGTTTTATGATAAAGTCATGTGAAAGACTCTACAACATTGCAAAAGCAAAAGGATTAGAAAAAATAATGAAAAAATAACACCTTGTGAGAACAATCTCCACACAACAAACGTGATAATTCTCCATTATCTTTGTCATTCCTAACTTACAACAAACACTAGAAAAGGAAGAGGCTTTTTGTGACAAGGAATAACTTGGCCATCGTTTTATTTTTAGCACTGCGAATGGCTAACATTCTCTAACGTTTTCCATTTGTGGGAGAAGTGGTAATCCTGAAACTATTTTGATGGCTTATGCAAATACCAAGTAATCTCGGCAGGATGTTTAAGGAAAGAGAAGATCGATTTGAGTAAGTTTGTTTCACAATTTCTTTTGCTGTCGGTGTTTGTTCTCCAGGGGGTCTCTTGACAAAGTGAAGGAGTTTCGTCGCCACTGCAATGCTTTCTTCATGGAGGTTGTGTCCGTGTTCTGTTTCGGCTATTCACCGTGTGGGACTCTTGAAGAAGATACCTTTATCACTTTGATGGGCTACGCAACGCGTGAGGGGTCAGCTACCAAAACGTTCTCACCCTTCCCTGATTATGGTATTGACGCCACACCAGTTGTTAGGTCATTCCTGCTACAACAGCTCCTCAAATCAGGGTAAGACATATGCTGTACTATAACCTATGACTACATCCCTGCTGCAACAGTTTCTCATCAGGGTAAGACATATGCTGTACTATAACCTATGACTATATTCCTGCTGCAACAGTTCCTCATCAGGGTAAGACAAATGCTGTACTCTAACCTATGACAACATTCATGTTGCAACTGCTCCTCATCAAGGTAATACATGACAATATTCCTGCTGCAGCAGCACTGCAAAGCGATACCTTGTACCAACGTTTTCTTACTCTTCCCTGGTCATGGTGTAGACATCATTCCATCCAATGTCTGATATTCAGTTTATCAAACTTAGATAGACTTCCCCTGCTTTGATGTGGGATGTTTAGCAAACTTAGATTAACTTCCCCTGCTTCGATCTGGGATGTGAAAGGCCTTAGTACATGTACAGTACAGCCTGGATGTATGTTAACACATTTTGCGTGTAACGCGCGCGCAATTCCGCGCGTGTACTACACTCAACTGAGTGTAATTACACGAACTGAGTGTAATTACACGCACTTTAAGTGTACTACACGCACGGAACTACACGCACATCAGTGCCTCATTAACTCGTTGAACTCCAGAGAATAACTTCTGAAGAATACGTAGCTCAACAATACCGGTTCGCGAATGAACATTTTCGACACTTAGCCATATTAGCATTGGCTAAAAACTTTATACTTCAACGGCGCCGTTGCTTGACACTCTAAAACAGTATTTCTTCAAACTCGGCACGCTACACCGCGCCGCCATCTACAAAAAAGCTTTAACTTCTCAGCTCGATTAAATACACAGCAACGTTTTATTCTTCGTCTGGTTTAAACTTCAACGGCGCCGTTGTTTGACACTCTAAAACAGTATTTCTTCAAACTCGGCACGCTACACCGCCATCTACAAAAAAGCTTTAACTTCTCAGCTCGATTAAATACACAGCAACGTTTTATTCTTCGTCTGGTTTAAACTTCAACGGCGCCGTTGTTTGACACTCTAAAACAGTATTTCTTCAAACTCGGCACGCTACACCGCCATCTACAAAAAAGCTTTAACTTCTCAGCTCGATTAAATACACAGCAACGTTTTATTCTTTGTCTGGTTTAAACTTCAACGGCGCTGTTGTTTGACACTCTAAAACAGTATTTCTTCAAACTCGGCACGCTAAACCGCCATTAACAAAAAGCTTTAACTTCTCAGCTCGATTAAATACACAGCAACGTTTTATTCTTCGTCTGGTTTAAACTTCAACGGCGCTGTTGTTTGACACTCTAAAATAGTATTTCTTCAAACTCGGCACGCTACACCGCCATTAACAAAAAGCTTTAACTTCTCAGCTCGATTAAATACACATCAACGTTTTATTCTTCGTCTGGTTTAAACTTCAACGGCACCGTTGTTTGACACTCTAAAACAGTATTTCTTCAAACTCGGCACGCTACACCGCCATCTACAAAAAGCTTTAACTTCTCAGCTCGATTAAATACACAGCGCTAGCAACGTTTTATTCTTCGTCTCTGGTTTAAACTTCAACGGCGCCGTTGTTTGACACTCTAAAACAGCCAGACGCGTGTCTCATTTCTGACACAAATACCGCGGTGGCGCAATTAATTTCCATTTACGCGAACTGACTGATCTGATCCGATGCATTAAAGCTCTTTTAATTCAAAAGGAATTGCACTTTCCCAGTAGAAGTTTTCTGGTAAGAGTATAGAAGTTTTTGCACGTCTTTCAATATGACAAACGTTGCTTCAAAACTCTGTTGATGTTCAGTAAAAATTCTGACTGACACGTTCACGCTTGACTGATTGCACGTGGAAATTCAGAAGAGTTGAGATTTTAATACGCAAACATTTACAATGATTTCTGCCGAAACCTTTTAATACCAGTAACAAGACAAGAATCTACTGTAAATGTGAAACTATACACTGAAGCAAAAGTTTATTTGGTGTTATGCTTTGCGCTCAGTCAAGCACCGCCGGTCTGGGAACTAAGCGAGCAGCCGTTGTTTTGTTTATTTTACGGCTCACAATATTTTGATAACTGCATGGTCCGAATTTACTTGAAAACTTTATGCAACGACTTTTACAAAGATCTGGAAGGCTGAAGGATTATTATTCATGAGTTCATTTGGCTGGGACGGGCGACCTGAGGGTGCATTGACTTACGCAACTTCGCAACAAAACTTTGAGCTTGAAAATTCTCAGAAGAGTTTATTAGCTGTTTCTTTCATGTAAGAACTACAACATGAAAATGCTCACGATCGACACTGATGAAAAGTCAAAATGGCCGTCAAAGTGAAAGGAACGTCATGTTTCTGTTGCGACCAGCAACGATTAGGTTGTCCACAAGAGTAGTTTGAGAAAGTATTACGTGAATTGCAGAATGAATGTGGAGCAGACAATCAAAAGTTTCCTTCAGCATTATTACGTTTTGGCGAAACCTTTTTGGTAATTGAAACCGCTCAAAGAGATGGCTCATATCGGAACACAGAGTTTGGGAGTTGCAGGTTACAAACAATTATTTCATGCCGAATTGATTTTTGTAATAGAGATGCTTACAGAATCAAACGTTTTGAAAGTTTTTACTTTAGCGCAAGTTTGATCGAACGTTTATTACGTGAATTGCAGAGTGAATGTGGAGCAGACAATCAAAAGTTTCCTTCAGCATAATTTATTACGTTTTGGCGGAAACCGTTGGTGTAATTGAAACCGCTCGAAGATCTGAGACGGAGCTGGAGTAGCAGGTTACAAACAATTTCATGCCGAATTGATTTTTGACAATAACTGTATAACAAAAGAAAACTACACGCATTTTGCGTGTAATACACGAGTGTAGTGCACGCGTGTAATACACTCAAATGCGTGTAGTAAATTAATTTTGTACACGCGCGTTACACGCGTGTAAATGTTAACATACATCCAGGCTGTACTGTATGTTAGTTTTTATCGATAACGTTTTCATTTAATGTTCATTTTTGTTCTTTTAGCGAAAAGAAATTAAAAGAACATTTGGACCGGTTTATCACCGATGCCTGGGGAGTGGTTGGTGACGTAGAGCGCATGATCGAGGTGTTCGTCCTGTGTGTCCAGTGTATGGAGGTGTGTTAACACAGTTCAATGTCTTTGTATTTAACGCTTCTGATAACGAACCTTTCAGCTGATAAGATACTGTAAAGGGAATAACGTGTATTTAGTAAATAAAATCGTAAAGGAAATTCGATTTGATATTTTATGCTGTCCTCTTTCATATAGGATGCTCTTTACAGCACGTTTGTTAAGAGAGCAGCCGAATTACCGTTGGAAAATAAGCTGCGACTTATCGAAAGGAATTGCAAAGATGCGTCAAAACTCTTCAGCCAGGGAGGTGGTGTAGATGGCCACAGACAAGTTGATGTGCGGGTACTTGAGGCGATTGCTACAACACGCTTTGTACTGTCAGAAGTAGCCGAGTACATGTACCTCAGCCAGACGGAGAGCAACATGCTGTGGAGTCACCCTAACGTGTCCAGAGCACTGGATCAGTTGTTCAGTGAAGTGCGCAATATATGCCTTCACACCCTTGTCCACACCCCAAGAGTATTCCTATTGAAACAGTTGTCCAGACGCTTTGGTGTGGAGTCAATAAAAATCCTGGCGAAGAAAAAGGGTCTTGAGTGGATCCTACCAGCCGACGCCTCTACGTCAGTTGAGGTACGACGTAACGTTTAACATACTCATCACGGGATTCGATTTCGCGCAGTTCGAGGCATTTGAAATTCTCATGAGGATTTTCAAACCCCCTCGAATCCCGTCGAGTATATTAGACGTCTTATAAGAAGGATTTACGTTGAAAAAGGCGTGACTTTTTGAACAGTAATTAAACGTCCATTGTTAATGAAAAGACGTACAAATAGTGTTAGTAATATGCGTTTGTTGTTGTGTTAAGACATTTTCGACCTGGCGTGAAATTTTGATGAAAAACGTAAAATTAAAGTTCCGCGCTATAGTTTGCGTCACGGACATGCAAAGTGTGAAAAAGAGGTCCCGTAATTGCGAGATGGTCTGTATGCATCAATACAGGAATTTTACATTTTGTCATGGCCTGGTAGGGGAAGTCAATGAGCGGTTGTGAGACCTTCCTCTGTTGGATACTGATTTGTTCAATAAAAGATCAGTGTCTGTATCACTATTACAGACCCTGATATGTAATTAATCAGATAGAGTATTTTCTACTTTGAAGTGCTATTTCAAACACACATTCAAGTGTTTCATTAGGAGTTCCAAATGCCGAGAAAACAATGATGCCCGAGGGGTGCGCTCTTCATGAGAGTACTCGACGTGCTTTCAAAGTACGCACGTGGTACAAATTGAGACCTGTTCGGATGTTATACTCCTAAATAAGTAATGATGGGAGAGACTGACGTGATTGACCTCCAGGTTAGATACTTATTGACAAGGTACTTATTGACTAGGTACTTATTTACTAGGTACTTATTGACTGAGTTAGGTCAGAACGGACCGAAATATTTGGTTCGAGGTCATGACGTACAAAATGATCGAGTGCCGAATATCTTCCCGTTCGGCCCGACTTATCATATAACCACTTAGTTTGTTTTAATAACGGCAAAACTACAAACATAAAATCGAAGCCTAAGGAGCCACATAGTAAACAAGTGATGTTCGTCCCCCTCCCTGGCTTTCCACATTTATACATTTATCCAGATTTTTATCTACTACTTCTTTAGAGATATGCAAACTATTTACCACTTACAAATTCGAAAACTGAGAAAAAGGGCTACATAATAAATTTTGATTCGCCAGTGATGTCATTAGACGTTTATATATCTTGTATTGCCTTTCTAATTGTCGCTTTGCTAACAGGTGGCCCCAGACAGATTCCTTGTTTACGGAGCGAAATATCAAAGCCTCAGGGAAACGATATCGCGGGCAGCGATTAGTGGAGACGTTACTGAAGTGAACGACGAGTTACGGGTTAGTGTTCTATACGAAGAAAACTACAGCGAAATAAGACAGTCAAAGAAACTACTAGATAGGTAGTGAGGTAGACATATGATATGTTTTGAAAAGTGATCATCAATAGAGCGAATGGTGTGCTAGTTTTCATATTTAGACAACGTGAGCCTTGTTTCTTGTCTATTGTAAGGGAAGATGAGCTTCTCTTGGGATCAGAAAAGCAAGATACAGTGTATATACATCGTACTAAATAGAGATAAATTCACAAGCAACTAAGCCATATTGGTCTGTTCTAAACACTACAATTAGGATATCAACTTGAAGATATACCTTTTAGCTCTTTCAGTAGTAATACGGTTTATTGAAGGTTTTTGTTGTTAGTGGCAAAGTAACAATAACAAAATAACATGTTTGCTCAACCGATACATGGCCACATCCTACCCTTCTTTTTTTCACTTTCAGAACATGGCCTGTGATGTCACTAACGTGGTGTTTCAGTTGGGAGTTTATCAGGAGATCACGACAAACCAGCGAGTCATTTCACAGGCTGTGAGTGTGTGGTGTATGAATGTTGTGGGAATGGTGCATGTGTTGAGTGTTGAATATATGGTTTATATATGTTATGGGTATTGTGCATGTACATGTATGTTGTGTGTGTGGTGTGTGTGTTGTATATACAATCTCGAGCCAGAAACTACTTGTGAAATGAAACTACAGTATCGCCAAGAAAGATATGTATATTTATCGCGATTTGCTCGCGAGCAGATCGTGATTACTAAGTGTGATCTGCTCGTGATCTGCTCGCACTGTGCTTGCGATTTGTACTGTAAAGGTAGAAAGAAAAACATTTTACCGCAACTTTTGTTCTCGATGTTCCCTTGCGATCAGCTTGTTATCGCAAGCAAATCGCGAGCAAGGTGAGAGCGGTCGCGAGCAAGATGCGAGCAGATCGCACTTCGTGATCGCGATCAAATGTACATATGTTTCTTGGCGGTACTGTATATAATATGAAAAATTATGAAATTTTGTTAGAAAACGTAAAATATAGATTTCAGATCTATAATTTACATCACGGTCAAGCGCTTTGTGCACAAAAACAGGTCCCACTTTGATTCCTTTTAGGTACAGAATAATCTGAGAGGCTTCGTTCAGAGGACAAGACACATCAGTGACCAGGTATAATGCTGGGTATTAGATGACGATAATGTTCTAAGTAGCAATGCCAAATAACATGAAATCAGTTGGAGCCACACGTTGTTACTCAGTTACACTGCATGTACAGTGAATGTTAAAAGTTATATTGATTTGTACACGGTGTTTTGTGTAGTCCCGTGTGCTGACGGTGGATCTTGTGGCTGAAGCTCATCTCCAGGGTATAACTACCGTATTTAACCTGGCCAGCGGATCGTCCAGTGACAGGAGTATTGTTGAGATTATGGTGCATCTGGCCGCTGTGTTGTTCTCACAAGACAACAATTCACCTGCAGCACCGTTAGTCAGCCTCGCCCTCCATCCGGCTACTATGGCTGTAAGTATATCAAGTATACCTGTTTGCCATTTGAGAGCGAAAGGTGGGAGTATGGTGGAATAAAGCTACACAATTTAAAATTGTGTCGCATCTCTTGCGTTTTAAAATCATAAATCAGTGTGAGATATCATCCGCCATTTGATATTGAGTTTACCTTTCATGAAAATAAGTATGTATGTGTTTTGCTCATGACCGTGTTAATTCTAATCTTTGTTACTTAATAGGATTCGTTCCTACCCACAATGCCAGACGATCCATTTCAAGAGGTCAGATCCTCAGTCACCGGAAGTGAGCAGTTCTATGGTAAGGATTGTGTTCTACCGCATTAGTTTAAGATGTGAAACTTTTCGAAAACTAGGGTTACATGTAACTCAAAAACCCGATAATTTTTTTTCTTCACAAAAACTACTCAGTTTTCCTTTTTTGATTAGCTTATTGGTACTGGAAATAAGATGACATACCACGGATTGCAAAATCCCTAGAATGATCACTTCCCCCACGACTTTCCTTCGTTTTCAAGGCTTTGTTGCATCACGTTTTCTCGTTTGTTTGACAGACAGTTAAGTCTAATTGTATAGTCTGAAGATTCCTTTCACTGACGCTTGTTTTTTCTCATTAGACATTTAGTTGTTTTCCTTTTTTTATGATTCATGAGTCAAATAATATTATTTATAACACTAATATGTCGACTAAAGTGAAGTTCGTATGTAACTCCTCTTTCTGTACAGAATGTCCCAATGGTCATCCCTATCTCATCGGCGAGGTATGTATCAGTAACACTGTTCATTATGTACTGTTTAAAACACGAACAGCAGTGTTTTATCAAGTTTAAAAATTCAAGGGCGAAGCCCGAGAATTTTTAGACTTGATAAAACACGTGCTGTGAGTGTTTTAAACGGCTTCAAAAATGCTTTAAGAATGCAATGAAAGAAAGACGCACATCTCAAGGGAATGGTTACTTAATGAACCATTGAACCTTTGTATTCACAACGCCATGCAAAATATTCGAGTAATCACCGC
This sequence comes from Actinernus sp. WN-2022, assembly GCA_030867875.1. Classification (NCBI taxonomy): domain Eukaryota; kingdom Metazoa; phylum Cnidaria; class Anthozoa; order Actiniaria; family Actinernidae; genus Actinernus; species Actinernus sp. WN-2022. The sequence goes on along the minus strand of JAOWCC010000936.1, from coordinate 83,699,857 downwards.
CTGCAATTACGAACATCTCAAGGGAATGACATGAAGAAATTACCATACTATGTTGTTTGAAGCGGCGTTTCGCAATGCAACAAGAACCTGCACTTGAAGGATTTGGTGTCGTGGTTTACCTCGATAAAGTTCAAGACTTGGAAGGCGATGTGACTGATATGACGGCAGACTCTAAATTTTTGACTCCGGCACAAAATATGTAAGTTTAATGCACGTTTTTATTATTTTACGGCTTTGAGTTTGGTTTAATAATTGGAACTAAACTTTGGTTCGGTAAACAAGTAATGGTAGTTGGATAACTTCATTTTAAAAATATTATCTGTGTATCTCGGTAGTCTGCTGATATTAGTAAATTTAGTGCAAAATTTATTATCTAGGTACCTTATGTTCCGTGTACTTTTCGCTATCTTTGGGTCTTTATCAGTGAATTCTTAATTAGGATGAAACTTTAAATAAAATGTCATGTTCATTAGTATTCTTTATATAAAATGTTCATCCTAATTAGCAATTCAATGAGAAAGCTGAAACATCAATAGAAATTCCATTGTCTCAATCATTAACCCCGTTTCCCTCTGGGACAGAATTCAAATCCCTCCGCGGGCCTTTTAGAATGATGAGATTTTATTAGATATAAAGCAGCATGCACGTGACTGATTTGCTTTATCTGATTGGACAAAATGCTCATTAATTATTCATGAGTTTTTGAATGAATGTTTAAGTAATGGTCCGCGTAAGAACTGTAGTAAAAACAATAGAGCCGCGGCAATGAGCACATCCTCACGGTCGATTTTGCGTGAATATGACTTAAGTGCTGTATGAGATGTCTACAGTCCAAACTACACCCAGAAAATAAAGTAGTTTGTATGCTATGGGCTATTTTTACTGTGAAATCTCAAAGAAACCACCATTCAGCCAATGGGAAAGGGAGAACACAAAAGATCTTTCGATCGCAAATTTGATAACTTTCCCCTCGGTCGATATTCTTCGAAATTAAACCATAGTCATTTTGATCAAAAATAAATTGAAACTTCAAAAAATATCATATAAAAATGCATTATTTCGATGGTTTTCTATTCAATTTAAGAGTATCAACGAATGAAATTACGAGAGAGAAGAATAGAAAATTAACACATTTTACATTCCTTGCCGTTCAGTGCTATCGTTCTTAACCGGACCACTACTTAAACAACGTTCGGTGTTGGTCAAACTTGTTATTTTTATCACAACACTTGTTAGTCAAACTTTTCATTATTTTTATCACAACACTTGTTAGTCAAACTTGTTATTTTTATCACAACACTTGTTAGTCAAACTTGTCATTTTTATCACAACACTTGTTTGTAGTGTGGAATGCCTAATCAGGAGTACAAGTGTACAGTTTGTGGAGCTAACATTGGAGGAACGAAGTATCGACTTGTTGAAGGAAACAGGCATGCGAGAGCGTACGTATAATCCTACCATCACTGAATGTCTGATGGTGTTGTTACACTTACAACGCAACGGTACTTTCTTCCAACGTCTCGTCATTTTTATAGAATTCTACAACTTGGATGAAACAATGACATAATTCCTGTGACTTACCAGAAACAAAAACACTTACTCTCCTGGGATACAAAATGATACATTTGTTGTTACTATACGTCGATGCTGAAACTTTTCTTTACAATTATTCACAGTACGGACCTGACCAATAAAGGACACTTTATTGGTCCTTCTAGAGAGAGAGCTGTGACGCCAGAACGCTCCATGTCTGCTGCTATCACGTCTCTTGTTCGTCTCCTTCTTCATGGGTCCATGCTGGTAGGCTCCTGTTATCACCCACAGGTAACATGCGATGTGTAGGTTATTACTTCAGTCACACTCTATGCTAGTATGGTCCTGTTATCACACACAGGTGAGCTGTCATGTGTAGGTTATTACTTCAGTCACACTCTATGCTAGTATGGTCCTGTTATCACACACAGGTGAGCTGTCATGTGTAGGTTATTACTTCAGTCACACTCTATGCTAGTATGGTCCGGTTATCACACACAGGTGAGCTCTCATTTGTAGGTTATTACTTCAGTCACACTGTATGCTAGTATGGTCCTGTTATCACACACAGGTGAGCTGTCATGTGTAGGTTATTACTCAGTCACACTCTATGCTAGTATGGTCCTGTTATCACACACACGTGAGCTGTCATGTGTAGGTTATTACTTCAGTCACACTCTATGCTAGTTAATGGTCCTGTTATCACACACAGGTGAGCTGTCATGTGTAGGTTATTACTTCAGTCACACTCGATCTATGCTAGTATGGAGCATAGAGCGTGACTGAAGTAATAACCTATACACATGACAGCTCACCTGTGTGTGATAACAGGACCATATTTCTTACTAGCATAGAGTGTGGCTGAAGTAATAACCTACACATGACAGCTCACCTGTGTGTGATAACAGGAAGTATGGTCCTGTTATCACACACAGGCGAGCTATCATGTGTAGGTTATTACTTCAGTCACACTCTATGCTAGTATGTATCCGTGTATACCAAGCCGCGTATTCAGCCAACGCTATGCGATGAAGGGACAGACATTAAGTGCAATTTCCAATCATTTACACATCGGGTGATGTTGAGATCCTGTGTATCTACATTGCTCGTTCTGTACGGACCGGCCTGTGTTATTCACTTATGAATGTGGAGTGATCAACCTCTTAGCCTATTTAATTGCTGGCTAGTGTTAATCTAATTCAACGCTCATTGACTAATTGCCTCATGGAATCTTAATAGTTACCTTGTAAAAAGGTTTACGTTATGATTAGCGCAGCAATGAAGGAATCGACTAACTGTCTATTCACATTTTATCTTAACAGGACGTCGCCCAACTCATCACCCCAGCTATTCCTGTTGAGACCGTACAGAAATTTCTTTGGGATCACATTATCTCTGACATGCGCCTGCTAGCACAGACCAGCGGTCGTAGTGTGGACGATACAGCCCTGACAGTGCACTTGGTTTTACAGAACATCGCTGAGCATGCGCACACACACCAAGGTCAGTAGTCTTATATCTGGTATTCTACACTGTAGTGTCTTGTCTCGGTCAAGCTGTTTCATAGGCAACTTTATTTTTCATCGATAATTAATCATTTGATATTTTTCTTTTACTCCCATAAGATGGCTATAACGTTTTGGCAGCCAAGGGAACGAGAGCCCACTGGGAAGTCGTATTCACTAGGATTGTCCTCTCACCAGTATTGTCTGTAAGTAATATGATATGGGTGTTGCCATTGTCAAGAGAATATCGAGAGTATAATGCCAATATGCCAATATCTGATTACAAGATAATTAGAAACGATGCAAGTTTCACGATGATCGCGTGATGATTGTTTTCGTAGCTAATTTAACATGCTGTTGTAACACTCTGTTGAATATCTTTGTTTCTTGTAGAACTTGGATGCCAGTATTCAGAGAAGCCTTGAAGTGATTGCTAACGACACAAGGTTTGGTACGTAACACCTGACACGATACATTAAACATTCATAAGGCTGGCTGTGCTTTTAAGAAGATTGTACAACCTAAACTGGTGTACTCACGTACAATTACTTGTAGGTGTTTTTATTTCTACATGTAGAATTCACTACTTGAGTTCTACTATAGGTGGTTTTCACTCAATCCCCAGAGATTACAATGACAAAGGGCATGGCGGCCATGTTGGTGTATAGAACAAAAGAAGCTAACATGGCGGCTATGACCTAACGTGCAAAGGGTCTATTCTGCTGGTATTCAGTAGTTCTCCTATTCTACTGGTATTTAGTAGTAGTTGTTACATTCAGATGGTTTCAGTAGTAACATGTAGTTCTTCTATTCTGCTGGTGTTTAGGAGCCGACCCACTGCTCCGTCAGCTGTACGAGTTAGAGGCAGGAGTAGATGAGTACACCGAGGGGATCCACCCAGGATGCACTGCTCTGTGGAGATACAGGACACACGTGACTCTTGATCACGTGACACGAACATTTCAGGAGTCACAAACAGATGATCACGTGATACTGGGAGAATTCCTGAAACAGGTTTGAGACTCAAAACGAAAACATGAATGTATTTTATCTTAAATTGACACTTAGAAGAAAGATTTCTGAGACCAGCCGAGCTTGATATAATTATTATGGAAGGACTGAACTCCCTGAATTTTGATTGGCTGACCTTACTCAACGAATCAGAACCCTGACACAACCAAGCAAACATAAAGATAGACCAGGGACAGGCACAGGTAATTTAATGTTATACACTAACTGTAGTAGTATATATAAGGAGGGTTCTGTGGCGCAGCACCATAGAGGTTCTGGCGCAGCAGGCCAACGGGCGTCCGTCTACACAAAGCGCGCGCCGGGCGAGGCAGGGGGCTGGGAGCCGCGACGGGGCCGGAGGCTGGGCCGCCCGGTAGCGCAAACACCGGGGCCCAGAGGCAGTGGACCCTAATAGGTCCGGACCTGTTGGAGCCCCCTAGCACCGCCCACCGGCAGCCGGCTTTCCCGCCCGACAGCGCAAACACCGGGGTCCAGGGGCAGTGGAGAACTTTTGGGGCTGGCGCAGCAACAAGGCAAAACGGGCCGCCGGCCCGCGGGAGCGGCCAGCGGGTGGCAATTGGGGCGGCGCCCGCCGCCAGCTCCGCTATGGGACCCAGGGACGGCCCATTTTAACGGACATGTCGTGAATGATATATCGCAGGATCGGGGTGCGTGCGGACAATCGTTGTGCGTCCGCAACCGCCAAGCCGCGGAACCCCCATCGCGCCCGAGGCCGCCCGGCAGCCCCCGTCCCCCAGTACACTCTGGTGTCTTTGGTGGCCGAGGTCAAGGAGCGCGCCCAGGCCGGCGAGCCTCAAGAGTCCCTCGTCGAGTGGGTTCGTTCTCTCACAAGCGGGCTTGGCATCCGAATGCGCTACGACAAGCACGAGAGCGTTTCGGCGTCACCGGCGACTGCCGAGAAAAACGACTCGCCGGCCGCCCCCGACGGCTTCCAGAAGGTCGGGAAGAAGTCCCGCGGCAAGCAGGCGAAGCGCCAGGGCCGCCAGGCCCAGCACATCCCGTACTTGTCCGGTAAGGGTCGCATTCGGCTCCACTTTGGCGACGCCGCGCTCCTGGAGCGCGACCCGCCGCCCCGCGCCTTCGCGCCCCGCCCGGCGGCGAAAAAGGTCGGCCGGGCCCCCGCCGACCCGGACGCCGACGGCCAGGTGCGGATCGGCCACTACGACATCATCCAGGTCAGCGACGGGACCGTCGTCACGCTCTGTTGCTGGAACCATCCGGCGAAGGGGCCCATCTGGTGCCTCGCCTCGGGCAACGGGTACGACGTTTCCCACCTGAACGGAATGGGCGAGAAGACCTACGCCGAGCTCGTGTATGAGCTGCTGGCGGCTCGCCCCGGGTTCGTGGCCGCGACGGGGCTCGAGCTCCTTCGCGACTACCTCTGCGAGAACGACGTCCGTCTGGGCTTCGCGTACCTCGACCGGGGACGGTGCTACACCATCGGCTTCCGGCACCCCAACTTCCACCTCCTCGCGGCCGACCCCCCGGGGATCTGGAACATCCAGGATGCCGACCTCGCCTCGCGACGGCGGGGGCGGATGGAACCGGCCTTCAGATGGCCGACCTCGACCACATCTCCCGGACGGCCCTTGAGGACGCGGAGGTCGTGATCGCCGGAGAAGCCCCGGCCGCTCCGCCGCTCCCGGCATCGCTGCCCGACGAGGACGTCTACGTGTGCCCGTTCAACTACGGGTTCATCCTCCGCTCCCGGAACCCCGAGGTGACGGGCGTCTACTCCGACATCCTCTGCGAGTCGCCCCTTCTCCGCCGGGTCCGCCAGCTGGTCCGCCAGCGCCCCTCCCGCCAGGTTCTCGAGGAGCTCGACGAGTCTTCTCGCTCCAAGTACATCACCCTCAAGGCGTACCTCACGACGACGGACCGGAAAGACTAACTCGCCCTCTTCCCGGATTTCGAGCAACGCTTCGCAATCTACCTCGAGTTCGTGGACAACGTGTTCCACCTTGTCCTCCACATGCAGCGCCAGAACGCCATGGCCCCGAGCTCCCGCTCCCCCGAAAAGGAGTCCCAGCCGCGCATCCAGACAAAGACCGGGCGGGCGGGCGATGCTGACCCACATCCTCCGGCACGAGAAGGATTTCTTCTACCAGGATGCCCGCAGCATTGTCCATGACTTTGTCGTCCGCTCCGAGTACGCCATGCTCTACCTCCGGGCCATCGGCCTCCCACCCACGCCCCAGTGAAGGGGGCCGCCACGCTAGCGGGTAGAGCAGCTGTCGGCGCGCCGAGCCCTTTTTTTCTCCGCAGGGATATCCGTCCCACTGGCGCCAGGAAGAGCAGCGCGACGCGAGGCGGCAGTTCGACTTGGTGCCGCGCCAGCTATACACACAAAAAGAGAAACACATCCATACCCGCCAACATGGCCGAATACACCGAAGAACTTTTTGCAGAAATGCAGCAATCTGCCCTCCGGGGCGTCGTTGAGAACATCTTGGACGAGCCCATTCCGGAAGCAAAGAGACGGTCGCGGACGACCGCTGCTTCCTAAGTCCTACCGACCTTCGCCTCGTGCGCTGCCACACAAGAAGCGGGAGGTATTGAAGGAGTTTCAAGAACTACTTCTCGGGAGTACCCATGTAGACATCTCTCGCAGAAGTGCTTCCTTTCGCGGTGGGCGCTCTGGTCGTAGAGGAGGCGGTTCAAGTCCTTGACCCAGGTGTAGTGGTACTTCCCGGACTTCTCTATGAGCAACAGGTTGGTGCGGGGGATGTCCTTGTGCTGCTTGCTAACCCTGTAGACAATCACTCCCTTGTTCCATCCGAAGATATTTACAGCAAGGTTGTTTTGATCCTCGACCCTGTCGATCTGCGAGATGGGTGTGGGCACGTTGATCCCTGTGAAGTCGAGGCCGTCCTCTATTGGATACTTGGTCGGTCTTTGTGGATCCTTCGCAACGGGGAAGAGTGCCGACCGGAGAGACCATCGCAGGCAGTTGTCGTTCTTATTCCTCACGTTGATCACAGCCTTCTTGCTTCGGGCTTCCTCGGGTAGCGGAAGGTAGGAGCCGGCTGGTATCGCGCGATGTCGAGCCAGAGCAGCACGACTCGGTCGACCACCGACCCTGAGCCTCTGTGTCTCCATTTCTCCAGGGTCTCTTGAATCCTGGGGAAAGCCTTGTCTAATGCCTCATCGATTTCGTGGGCTTGCAAGACAGCTTGCTGCGAAGTGTTGGGTCGATGAACTCCTCGCTGCCGTCGGGGTTGTCCTTCCGCAGCTGTACTTTCAAAGCAAGCTGGAACTTTACCCCATTGAGAGCGCGGATCTCCTTCTCTAGCTTCTTGTGGATCGAATGGCGGACGCCCTCCAAGAAGGCCTGGGGGTCGGCGCTGAGAGGGTGTCCTTCGGGGACGTTCATCTGCCAGCCACGAAGGAAATCGCCAACGACCCACAAACTGCTTTGTGTAGACGGACGCCCGTTGGCCTGCTGCGCCAGAGGCCCTATGGTACTGCGCAAGAGCCCCTATGGCACTGCGCTAGAACCCCTATGGTACTGCGCTAGAACCCCTATGGTACTGCGCCAGAACCCCTATGGTACTGCGCCAGAACCTATGGTGCTGCGCCACAGAACCTCTATGGTGCTGCGCCAGAACCCCTATGGTGCTGCGCCAGAACCCCTATGGTGCTGCGGCAGAACCCCTATGGTGCTGCGCCAGAACCTCTATGGTGCTGCGCCAGAACCTATGGTGCTGCGCCAGAACCCCTATGGTGCTGCGCCAGAACCCCTATGGTGCTGCGCCAGAACCCCTATCGTGCTGCGCCAGAACCCTATCGTGCTGCGCCAGAACCTATGGGTATAACACTGACGTCATGTAATTAGCATTTTGGATATTAAAACCTCCTTAACTCAGCGGCACAGCATTCAAAACAAGAAATATTGTACCATTCTACTATTCACTTGATGTAGAATTGATATCTAAAATAAAAAAATAAGCTTCATAGGCACTTTAAAGCACAATATATTAGGAGAGTTCACCGGTAAAATCCTGTCCGCCATTACTGGAAGCCGTTTCGCGAAATAGTGTGCATAAAAAAGTAGCCAACCTCATAAAGATAAATATAACTTTCTTCTTGTCGACGTAAAAACGTTTTTAGTAGAAATATGCCTCCAAGGCGTTGTGTTGTGCAGGCGAGCGTTGAGTGTGTGACATCACTTCCGCTGAATAACTCTTCGAATAAAGTTGAACAAAGGGAACGGCTTCCAATAAAAGCGGACGTTTAGATTCAATACTCAGAGTTAAAATAATAAGATTCCTTGTCGTCGTATCGAAAAACTGTTCGAACTGGCAATAATATAGCAAGTGAACTTTATGAATATGCATAAACATTGTTATGTCAAAATTTTATCGTAGTGGCACTTTAACTGATTTCTGACAATTACCTACAATTCAGGCCAAAGATGTTTGTCAGCTCCAACACGTGGTGCTGCGCCAGAACCCCCCTTATATATGGTGCTGCTCCAGAACCCCCCTTATATATGGTACTGCGCCAGAACCCCCTTATATATGGTGCTGCGCCAGAACCCCTTATACATACTACTACTGTTCCTGCTGTAGAGTGTGTCGTGTATTGATTACAAATGTGTTGTTGCTGGCTATGCCGTAATTATTACCCCCTGTGTTATTATCGTGTGACTAGGAGCATAAGCTGCGTGCGGTCCGTTTCCTACCTGATGTGGTCAAACTACAAAGACTGCTGATGGATCGCTATCACCGAACTCTTGATAGCACAGAGACTGAGAAGCTCAAGTTGAAGGAGTTCTACAAACAGTTCCCGCTGGGTATGCGTGAATTCCGCGCTGTATTTCATGTTTATGTTCCGTATTCTATGTGTGTTTGCTGTCTATATGCCGTATTTCAACTCTGTTTGTTGTCTATGTGCCGTATTTCATCTGTGTTTGTTGTCTATGTGCCGTATTTCATCTGTGTTTGTTGCCTATGTGCCGTATTTCATCTGTTTGCTGTCTATTTTTCCAGGTGTTGCGAAGGAATACAAGTCACTTGTTCGCAGTTTCCGCTTGGCCTGGAATATTTTGGTAGCAACTCTAACAGAGCAAGGTACCTTGTTAACCGTTGTGTTCAATGAAATGATTGGCCTCCGTTGTTGTGTAATTCGTTCATATGTTTCCCTGGCTGAAGTAGAAGTACGTTGTCAAGCCAGGAATCCATGTTGCTTAGTTTTTTTTCAATATGCGTATTTGTCTATACATGATTAGTTTAGTATTGTAATGTGTTTGATAATGCCATAGGCACGACAGGCGTACTGAAGAACCTCATCCAGAATAAAGTGGACGAGGATTCTCCAGTGGCCATGTTTATTCCTGCCAGCAGCGGTCGTGGGACGTGTTCGTTGGTCCTCGTGCGTTTCCTCGTAGGTTCGCACAACGAGTTGCTGCAGCTGTACCACCGTCAGGTCAACATTGACAGCAGGTATATAGATTGCTTAAAATTACACAATCACAGTTGTACTGAGAAGTTCATGTTTGATGATGTCTCTCTGTGAAGGTTATTGTGTCTGTACCTTAAATCAAATAATAATTTTAACAGCGTGTTAAAGGAATCTTAAGTAGTTTTCTTTTGTTTGTAAATTGTTCATCTCGCACTGGAAACTCGTCATGTGCCAATCAATATTTAGGTAACGCACAGTTGCAATATAAAACAGTAGACATGTTCGTTTGTGTTACTTAATTCACTCTTTTCAATCGGTGGCCATCTTGGATTCAAAGCGAGGCAATCCTTTGATGTTCTGATATCCCTCAGTGCGAGGCTAACCTGGCAAAAACAAAGAATTGCCACGCTTTGAATCCAAGATTGCCACCAGGTGTAAAGAGTGAATTAAGACGATTAAGTCATTTTATTAGCGACTACAGTTATTACAAACCAATCACGCAGCTGCAGTCAAACCGGGCCTACAACATTTGTAGTTACATTATCATAAGATGTAAAAGGCCGTTACATCATTATCCCGTTCTTGTAGTAATCTGTATATATCTACATAGTGAAGTGAACCACGTGCCGCTGACCGAAGTGACCGGCTCTCAGCTTGTGTCATATGATGTTGATCGTGATCTCCTGCCGCTCATCCTCGCCCACTGCCACTACTCGCTTGAGGTTGGCCGGGGAACCTGCGTCGAGTACGATTGGTCTGCACTCCAAAGACAGTTGGTTGATAGGCTTATACGTGGAAGGGTTCTCGTGCACTTTAAGGTGATTTGATGATGTAATTCAGATTTGCGTTTGTTACATTGCAGCTTTCTGGAAAAAGTAATGGGTACTATTTTAAATGTCATTATCAATAAGGGGGTTTGGCTAATAAGGCGTGTGTGCAGCCCTTGAAAACAGTTGTCAGATCTTCTTATTCTTGTCTCAGAACAAATGTCTAGGCCAGTCCCAAGAACTACTTTATCTCTATGTATGTGAGGTTCTGTCGGTGCAGACCTACGATAGTCATGATGATGTTGTGTTGTATCTCTATTATGTATGTGAGGTTCTGTTGGTGCAGACCTACGATAGTCATGATGATGTTGTGTTGTATCTCTATTATGTATGTGAGGTTCTGTCGGTGCAGACCTACGATAGTCATGATGATGTTGTGTTGTATATCTATTATGTATGTGAGGTTCTGTCGGTGCAGACCTATGACAGTCATGATGTTGTATCTCTATTATGTATTTGAGGTTCTGTCGGTGCAGACTTACGATAGTCATGATGATATGTGTTTGAAGATATGTTGTTATCGATCGGTGTGATTCCATGTGACCTCTTCCTACTTTGCCTTTTTCTTTCAGGAGAATGATTACATAAAGACGGCAGAAGTCAGTGCAGACTCAGTGCTTATCTCTCTTCGTACCAAGATCCCACAGGTAGACTCGTAGTTCCAATAGTAGAGATTGTCAGACTAACTTTGGAAGGAAAGAGTGTTTAAAATTACAGTTCTCCATTTTCTGTTTGAATTCGTTTTTCCTCCACACGCACCAAGGTATCCTCAGTAAGGTGTTATAAGGTTCAATGTTTGTTTTTGAAGTGGGGTTTTGTTTACATTGCTGTAGGTGTCGCTGTCAATCGCAATTCAGAACCAGATCGTCAAGCAGTACCGTACACTGCAGGACATCAGCGAGGCTTTATCATCTCTGAACATCGCCATTACCTTCCTGGCATCAGGAGGTGGTAAAGCGGACATGTTGGTCAGCACCTTCATGCATCGTGTACTGAGCATGCCCAACGACGCTGGCTTACGTAACGCCAAGGTACTGCTTGTGTCAAGAGAGTCTGTTGAGTTTTTATAGAATAATGACGTCAGTCATAATGTTCACAAACAGTCCATTAAAAGGCTCTTTGCTTCGGTAAAAAAATTATATAGTTCGATTTTATTCTTGATAGTTAATCGAGAACTTGTATGTGTTGCCCAAAATTCTGATAACTGTGACTGATACTTACATGTTTGTTACGTTAACGTACCACTACGACGAAAATTTACCATTTCGATTTGTCGTGTCAATAGGTCAATCAGTGTTAGAAATATCCAAATTAGACAAACATGCCCCAAATGAGAACGTTAAAGTGACCATGAAGCTTATTATTTTTATTTTAGATATCAATTCTACATCAAGTGAATAGTAGAATGGTACAATATATCTTGCTTTGAATGCCGCTGAGTTAAGAAGGTTTTAATATCCAAAATGCTAATTACATGACGTCAGCGGAGGTATCTGCAATCACTTCTTAGTGGTTGTGAATGGGCGTTTCTACTGATACAGGAAAACAAATTTCTAAAATCATTTTATTTCAACCATGGGTATAACACTGACGTCATGTAATTAGCATTTTGGATATTAAAACCTCCTTAACTCAGCGGCACAGCATTCAAAACAAGAAATATTGTACCATTCTACTATTCACTTGATGTAGAATTGATATCTAAAATAAAAAAAATAAGCTTCATAGGCACTTTAAAGCACAATATATTAGGAGAGTTCACCGGTAAAATCCTGTCCGCCATTACTGGAAGCCGTTTCGCGAAATAGTGTGCATAAAAAAGTAGCCAACCTCATAAAGATAAATATAACTTTCTTCTTGTCGACGTAAAAACGTTTTTAGTAGAAATATGCCTCCAAGGCGTTGTGCAGGCGAGCGTTGAGTGTGTGACATCGCTTCCGCTGAATAACTCTTTGTATAAAGTTGAACAAAGGGAACGGCTTCCAATAAAAGCGGACGTTTAGATTCAATACTCAGAGTTAAAAAAATAAGATTCCTTGTCGTCGTATCGAAAAACTGTTCGAACTGGCAATAATATAGCAAGTGAACTTTATGAATATGCATAAACATTGTTATGTCAAAATTTGATCGTAGTGATTTCTGACAATTACCTACAATTCAGGCCAAAGATGTTTGTCGGCTCCAACACGTGGTATCCCTGTGGCGTCTTCTGTCCATTGAGCGCGCCAAGATTTTAACGAGACGAGGACAGGTAAAGAATCTCGAGACGAATTTCCAGATTGAGTTAAAAACTAATGTCTGGTTTGCAATCAATCCCCAGAGATTCAGATAACAAAGACGTGGCGGCCATGTTGGTTGAATCAAACAAAGAACTTTTGGTTTCATGGTTGATCGAACGAGGAGTCTTTTGTTAAAGTGCACCTAACCCCTTTTGCAATTTTTATACATGTAATCTTTGAAAGGTTTTGAGTAGTTCCGCGAGAATACGCTATGTTCCATGCGTGTTTGAAATGGTGAAAATTTGACCTTTCCTGACCCATGACCGCGTATGAAAAAGACTGCGTCGATTCTGGATCTTACATCACCTCATTAATGCATTATTCTCCATGGTGCCTTTCTATCACAACAACATCGATATATAGAGAATATAGACAGTCTGTGAGTTGTTAGTAAAAAAACACAGTTATTTTAGACAAAATGCTAAATATTTATTCAAATTATTGCAAAATCGAATGACTTGGGTTACGTAAGATCAAGAATCGACCCAGTCTTTTTCTTACGTGGTCATGGGTCAGGAAGGTCAAATTTTCACCATTTCAAACACGCATGGAACATAGCGTATTCTCTGTAAGCCAAAAATGTATTCGCGGAACTACTCAAAACCTTTCAAAGATTTAAATGTATAAAAAATGCAAAAGGGGTTAGTGGCACTTTAACGTCAACCAAGATGGCGGTGATGACGTCACGTGAAAACGAGCAATATGACTAGATTAGATACCTTTCTCGTACCACGGCTACCGTCTATTAAAACTCGGCAAATAACTAACTTATTATATAGCTAAGTAATATCGCGAGCCATGACTGGTCAATTTGCGGTCCATAACTTCCCGTGCGGACCTCCCTCCCACTTCTGCACTCTTGGACAAAACTGTTGTAAGATGTTGGACACGTTTTGCCAATTTTTACGTACCCCTCCCCTCCCTCTCCCCATTCAGTGCTTTTGCCAATTTTTACGTACCCTTCCCCTCCCTCTTCCCATTCAGTGTTTTTGCCAATTTTTACGTACACCACCCCTCCCTCTCCCCATTCAGTGTTTTTTTCCCAATTTTTACGTACCCCTCCCTCTCCCCATTCAATGTTGAGAAGGTACTTTAATCTACTGAACTCAAGAAAATAACATTGAACTGGGGGAATGGGTGAGATCAGGATTTTGTGGTGACTTATTAAGGAAAAACGGTTCTTCCAAGAATTCTTCTCCAAGGCTGTGGTCACCAATAAAATGAAGAAGCTTTTAACCTCGTTTGCTCGGTCCCTACCGTAAGTTATATAATAAACATCTTATTAACCTCGTTTACTCGGTCCGTACCGTAAGTTATATAATAAACATCTTATTAACCTCGTTTACTCGGTCCGTACTGTAAGTTATATAATAAACATCTTATTAACCTCGTTTACTCGGTCCGTACTGTAAGTTATATAATAAACATCTTATTAACCTTGTTTACTCGGTCCGTACCGTAAGTTATATAATAAACATCTTATTAACCTTGTTTACATGGTCCGTACTGTAAGTTATATAATAAACATCTTATTAACCTCGTTTACTCGGTCCGTACTGTAAGTTATATAATAAACATCTTATTAACCTCGTTTACTCGGTCCGTACTGTAAGTTATATAATAAACATCTTATTAACCTCGTTTACTCGGTCCGTACTGTAAGTTATATAATAAACATATTATTAACCTCGTTTACTCGGTCCGTACCGTAAGTTATATAATAAACATCTTATTAACCTTGTTTACTCGGTCCGTACCGTAAGTTATATAATAAACATCTTATTAACCTTGTTTACTCGGTCCGTACTGTAAGTTATATAATAAACATCTTATTAACCTCGTTTACTCGGTCCGTACTGTAAGTTATATAATAAACATCTTATTAACCTTGTTTACATGGTCCGTACTGTAAGTTATATAATAAACATCTTATTAACCTCGTTTACTCGGTCCGTTCTGTAAGTTATATAATAAACATCTTATTAACCTTGTTTACTCGGTCCGTACCGTAAGTTATATAATAAACATCTTATTAACCTTGTTTACATGGTCCGTACTGTAAGTTATATAATAAACATCTTATTAACCTCGTTTACTCGGTCCGTACTGTAAGTTATATAATAAACATCTTATTAACCTTGTTTACTCGGTCCGTACCGTAAGTTATATAATAAACATCTTATTAACCTTGTTTACATGGTCCGTACTGTAAGTTATATAATAAACATCTTATTAACCTCGTTTACTCGGTCCGTACTGTAAGTTATATAATAAACATCTTATTAACCTTGTTTACATGGTCCGTACTGTAAGTTATATAATAAACATCTTATTAACCTCGTTTACTCGGTCCGTACTGTAAGTTATATAATAAACATCTTATTAACCTTGTTTACTCGGTCCGTACTGTAAGTTATATAATAAACATCTTATTAACCTCGTTTACTCGGTCCGTACCATAATATATGGAACCTCGGTTATTTCCGCGCACTTCCGCTCGGGCCATGAAACAAGGAGAACACAAGTCCATACTTACGGTACGGACCTCCCACTCGGATAATAAGGTATTTACATTAGCTGCCTCGTTTCCAGTGTGAGGCAGATTACGCAGAGGTGTGCCAGGTTGACGCCTCATGGGAGAGTCTATTTCTTGATTAGACAGACCAGACAGAGTTGTACAATTGTGATCATGGATTAACCCTGCCACTTCTTACGTTACCACCGCTTACCACAACTTACGTTACTCATCACCGTGTACCACAACTTACGTTTCTCATCACCGTGTACCACTACTTACGTTATTCATCACCGTGTACCACCACTTACGTTACTCATCACCGTGTACCACTACTTACATTACTCATCACCGTGGACCACTACTTACGTTACTCATCACTGTGGACTACTACTTACGTTACCACCGCGTAACCACAACTTACGTTACTCATCACCGTGTACCACCACTTACGTTACTCATCACCGTGTACCACTACTTACATTACTCATCACCGTGGACTACTACTTACGTTACCACCGCGTAACCACAACTTACGTTACTCATCATCGTGTGCCACTACTTACGTTACCACCGCGTACCACTACTTATGTTACTCATCATCCTGTACCACAGCTTCCGTTACCACCGTGTACCACAACTTACGTTACTCATCACCGTGTGCCACTGCCTACGTTACTCATCACCGACCGTGTACCACATCACCGTGTACCACTACTTACGTTACTGATCACCGTGTACCACAGCTTACGTTATTCATCACCGTGTACCACAGCTTACGTTACTCATCACCGTGTACCACAACTTTCGTTACTCATCACCGTGTACCCCAGCTTACGTTACTCATCGCCATGTACCACTACTTTCGTTACTCATCACCGTGTACCACTACTTTCGTTACTCATCACCGTGTACCACTACTTTCGCTACTCATCACCGTGTACCACTACTTTCGTTACTCATCACCGTGTACCACTACTTTCGTTACTCATCACCGTGTACCACTACTTTCGTTACTCATCACCGTGTACCACTACTTTCGTTACTCATCACCGTGTACCACTACTTTCGTTACTCATCACCGTGTACCACTACTTACGTTACTCATCACCGTGTACCACTACTTACGTTACTCATCACCGTGTACCACAGCTTACGTTACTCGCCAAGATGTACTACTACTTACGTTACTAGTCCTACGGCTTTATTTACTCACCGCATGACATTGTTTCCAACAGGATCCATTTGAACACCTCCCTGCCGAGTTCAAGGAACACCTCGACGAGGGAAGTGCTTTAGCACTGAACAACGTGTTGAGAAAAATGAACGAGAGTTCTCTTGACGTGTTCCTATCACAGCTGTTGGAGATCATTATCCTACAACTGAACGAGTCCCACGATATTAGTAAAGATACCAGGTACAACATAACACCACCAAAGTCTGTTAGCAGGGCTTATGTCTTGCAGTCATGTTTGTTTGTCTAGCCTGCGTCGCATACGAACTGAACCCCGGTTAAGTCCGTCTGCGAATTAACGAACGAAAGCTTGTTTTGGACCCACAGCGGAGTAGCACGATTATATGTAGTCGATTGTGATTGGCTTTTAAGAATACTCATTCTTCCACGTCTTCTGTCTGGCCATTCAACTGTCACCAGTGCGACTTATGGCTAATTTACATTTCAAAATGTGGCGGCTTATATACGTCAAGAAGAGCAATGATATATGTACAATATCAGTTTGAAATCAAAATTCGTTTGCTAGAACCAGAGCAGTTGACCGGAGTTGAGTTCGGATGTGGCACGTACTAGATCTTTCCAAGCTGCATGGGAGATTTGTTTGTGTGTTCTTCGAACGAGCATTTTGTCGTGACGGATTCTATTAAAGTCTTCGGCAAGTTTCCTTTCATGTGGCCTAAACCACGGGCAGCCTATTATGTTACATTAGTTCAAAAGCTGACCCGAAATTGGAATAAACCTAACCTTCTCCGATAGCAAAACAAACACAGGGAAACGACGACAGAGCTTGTTTAGGATGAGAAATCCCAAGTAAACAGCTGACTCACATGCAAACGAACAATTTCAACCGAGCGGCCTCTGACATGAACTGCCCGTCATAGCAATCTTCGAAGCTGGTGACAGTTGAATGGCCAGTCAGAAAACGTGTAAGAGTGAGCATTTTAAAAGCCAATCACAATCCACTACATATATCCTGGTACTTGGTTGGGAGTGTAGAACAAGCTTTGTGTCGCTGTTTTCTTGGGGTTCAGTTTGGATGCGACGCAGCCTTTCTCCCAATACAAAGGTGGCAGCTGTATATTGGACCACAATTCCTTGCGATCCTAACACAGTCCGAATAGAGCGGATTTCAATTGAGTGTCGGAAGTGTTTTGGTTTTGCGTTTACTAAGCTCTCCTATTGGCTGAGAAAGTAAACCAACCAATCAGAATCCAAAGTAAAACCAAACGCAAATTGGTTTTGCTTTTGCTTTGGTTTGTCGTTGGCTCACAGGGAAGCCATTTATGAGTTACTTGTGATTACTCGCTCCTATGATTGGCTGGCCGTGGGTAGTTTGCTTTTGGTTTTACTACACTCAATTGAAAACCTCTCTAACACGAGTTATCTATTCTCTTTGATATTAGTAGAAAACATGCAACTAGTGTTATATCACGAATCGTGCAATCTGATTGGCTAAGTTACTCACTATCTATTCTGTGATAGATAGACTGAGATAGACTGAGATAGACTGTGGTAGATAGACTGAGATAGACTGTGGTAGATAGACTGAGATAGACTGTGATAGATAGACTGAGATAGACTGTGGTAGATAGACTGAGATAGACTGTGGTAGATAGACTGTGGTAGATAGACTGAGATAGACTGTGGTAGATAGACTGAGATAGACTGTGGTAGATAGACTGAGATAGACTGTGATAGATAGACTGAGATAGACTGTGGTAGATAGACTGTGATAGATAGCCTGAGATAGACTGTGGTAGATAGACTGAGATAGACTGTGGTAGATAGACTGAGATAGACTGTGGTAGATAGACTGAGATAGACTGTGGTAGATAGACTGTGATATATAGACTGAGATAGACTGTGGTAGATAGACTGAGATAGATAGATAGATAGATAGATAGATAGATAGATAGATAGATAGATAGATAGATACTTTATTATGCACAGAATTCAAAAAAGCTAAACACTTATTTACATTGAAGCTGTGCGTCTAAGATATAATACAAATACAAACATAACAATAAATACAGACAAGCAATCATATCTAAGATAAAAACTAACCTAACTACTAATAAGTAACTATATATAATAATAATAATAATAATAATGTTAAACTACTGATAAAATAATAACAATAAACTATAATGATAAACTATAATGATCTGACAGACGAGTCCAACCAGTAATTGGCGCTGAAGGTTCTGATAGAATGAGAGCTCTTAATGGTTGAACTGAGACTGTTATAAAACTTAGCTGCTGAATAGGCAAAGGATCTATAACCAGATTTAGAGGATATTTTAACCATATGGAGATTTGACCTATTTCGAGTATTGTAATTATGAACATCAGAATTACGAGAAAACAAATTCCTAAGATAAGGTGGACAAAGTCCATTCAAACATTTAAAGACAGTAAGACATTTATGAAAGTGCCATCGATCAAGTAAGGGGACCCAACCAAGCTCTCTGAATAACTGCTCTGTGCGTTCTTCTCGGATTTTCCTCCGGAGTATGATGCGCGCTCCTCTCTTCTGTAACCTCAGAAGTCTATCAAGGTTAATTTTATCCGCATTAGACCAGATTACATCACAGTATTCATACAGCGGCTGAATAAGAGTTCCATGCAGAAGCTTACAAGTGTCGACATTAAGATATTTCCGGATCCTCCCAAGGAGGTTAAGTCTACGAGATACTTTAGAAGCAATGACATCAATATGGTCATGCCAGTTCATTGTAGCATCGAAAGACAAACCTAGATACTTAACAGTCTCTGGTAGTTCTAATAGTGTTCCTGATAGTGACAAAGAAGGCTTCTGTGATCTTGCTAAACGTTGATTAGAACCAAATAACATAACTTTAGTTTTAGTACAATTTACAATTAATTCGTTATCAGTAAACCATCTACTAAGAGCACTAAGTTCATCCTGAAGTACAGATTGTATAATCTGAACATCCTTATCGGCAAAAAAGAGAGCAGTATCATCGGCATATATTACTACCTTACAATGGTGAACATTATGTGGTAGATCATTGATGAAAATAATAAATAGTAATGGCCCCAAGACCGAGCCTTGAGGTACTCCTAGTGTTATTTCTATAGTATCAGATAGAGTTCCATTAATAATGACAGACTGAGTTCTATTAGAGAGATAGTTATCGAACCAGTCCAAGGCGTGTCCTTTAACACCAATGTTGGCAAGTTTGACCTTAAGAGTGGAGTGGTTAATCATGTCAAAGGCCTTGCTAAGGTCTAAGAATACTGTTCCGATGAGGTTTCCATTATCGATGTTCTTCAGAATATAGTCTGAGACGTCTAGGAGGGCAGTACAGGTGGAATGGCCAGGCCTAAAGCCAGATTGGTATGGTGATAACAGCTTGTTGGTAGACAGATGGTCATAGAGCTGCTTATGAATGGCACGTTCAAAGATCTTCATAACGACTGGGAGAACTGAAATCGGTCTAAAGTTATTAGGATCTGAAAGTGATCCGGACTTATGGAGAGGAGTAATAGTAGCTGATTTCCATGCCTTGGGTATTTCACTGTGCTGCAATGATAAGTTGTAGATGTGGGTAAGTGGGGCAGCTAGAACACTGGCACCGGCTTTAAGTATGCGTGAGTGAATATCCTTCAACCCAGAAGATTTATTGGCACGCAATGATGATAGTTCTTTGCGCACAAAATCAACCGGTATGTTTTTGAACGCAAAATCTGGAACCTCACGAGATGTAGAACAGTTTCTGCGCCCGCTTACATTCGGTATCGAGACAGTGCTCTTGAGGCGTGCACCAACTGATGTAAAGAACTTATTAAAGCAGTTAGCTACTCCAGAGTTGTCCGAATAGATCTTGTTGTCAAGCGTAACCTCTTGCACAGAGACCTTGTTCTTCTTAGGTATAAGCTTTCTGATAGCAGACCATAATTTGGAAGCATCATTGGCATGTTCCGTGAGCAAGTCATTATAATAATCACGCTTGGCTAGTTCAATTTGACGAGTGACCGTGTTTCTCAGGTTTTTGTAGCTGACCCAGTCATGATCCAATTTAGACTTGACAGCTTTGCGCTTCATGTTATCTCGTTGTTTCATTGATAATCTGATCTTGTCTGACATCCAGCGGGCTGAGTACCTCGTACACGAAGCGTCCGTAGAGGAGCATGTCTATTACAAACATCCTTCAGAAACACTTCCATACCAAACCAAGCATCTTCAGGGCTGTCAAATAGATAGACAGTATCCCATGGTTGGCTCTGAAGATCAGCAACAAAAGCAGATGGATCAAAACCTTTGAAGCTGTGAACCTTGATCACTTTAGGTTTAGCCCGAGGTAGTTTGCATGTTCTATTACAGAACACCATATAATGGTCACTCATTGATAACTCAATAACTCCAGAGTCAGCAACCCGATGACTAGAGTTAGTAAAAATCATATCAATAAGTGTAGTAGAATGAGGAGTAACACGGGTAGGATCTGTAATTAACTGTTTGAGGCCAATATCATTCATCGACTTTACAAATTCTTTTCCCTTGGATGAGGTTGCATTCCAGTTGAAATCACCCAACAGGAAAAGTTCAGAGCCCTCAAATGATAATTGGTCCAGGTAGTTCATGAAAGTCGAATTGAAATCAGTATCATCCGGCGGACGATAGACGCTACCGATTAGAAGAGGACGAGAGTGTGGAAATTTTACACTGCACAAAACCAACTCCAGATCTGTGAATTCAGTTGGCAAGGCCAAGCGATCATAAGAGAAACGCTCGCGTAAATAAATGGCTGTACCACCGCCATTTCTGCAACGATCTCGCCGTTCTAATCGAAAGTTTTCGATACCAATTTCCTCGTCTATGATGGAAGAGTCCAGCCAGGTTTCCGATAAAGTTATTACGTCGAGTTTGTTCGCATAAACAAACTGACGCAGTTCTTCAATATTCTTTATCAGACTTCTTATATTCAAATGAGTCATTGTTAAGCCTCTTGCACGCTTGAGTTGAGCTGTACCAGTCGAGGCAGAAAATTCAAATTTAATGTCGGAAGGATTCATATGGTCTGAGTTTGAAGAAATGTTCTCTCCAAAATAAGAATCATTGACAGGTGGTAGGAAGCACTTTATGCAAAACCATTCAGAGTTTGTAGAATCACTAGTAGATTGACGTAACTCAGCTCCCGTCAGTGATACGCAATTAAGATGAAAATTATGCATGCAGCCACAGCAGCAAACATGTCGCTGGTTTCTTCTAATAGTAGAATTGCAGCCGCCACACTGAAGTCCTCTGATATTCGGACCAGGATTCAAGTTCACGTCATTAGATAGAAGCAGAATAGTACTCAGTAGATATCTATTCAAGGAGACGCTTCCAGAACTCGGAGAGGAAGAAATTCCGCTTCGCTTGACTCTCATGTTCGTCGCTTGAATATTAACGCGGGTGAACTTAGCCAAAATATCTTGACCGAACATTAACTTCGGACGACAAAATGACCCATAGGAGTTAAGCTTAAGTTCCACATCGTTGGTAGGATGAAATATGGAGCGTGGAAGAACATTTAGGAGTCGCAATAAGTAAAATAGTTTCAGAGCTAACAAGAACGCTCTCACCGCCATGCTCACGCCGAACGATAGACTGAGATAGACTGTGGTAGATAGACTGAGATAGACTGTGGTAGATAGACTGAGATAGACTGTGGTAGATAGACTGAGATAGACTGTGGTAGATAGACTGAGATAGACTGTGGTAGATAGACTGAGATAGACTGTGGTAGATAGACTGAGATAGACTGTGGTAGATAGACTGAGATAGACTGTGGTAGATAGACTGAGATAGACTGAGATAGACTGTGGTAGATAGACTGAGATAGACTGTGGTAGATAGACTGAGATAGACTGTGGTAGATAGACTGAGATAGACTGTGGTAGATAGACTGAGATAGACAGACTGAGATAGACTGAGATAGATAGACTGAGATAGACTGTGATAGATAGACTGAGATAGACTGTGATAGATAGACTGAGATAGACTGTGGTAGATAGACTGAGATAGACTGAGATAGACTGTGATAGATAGACTGAGATAGACTGTGATAGATAGACTGAGATAGACTGTGGTAGATAGACTGAGATAGACTGTGGTAGATAGACTGAGATAGACTGTGGTAGATAGACTGAGATAGACTGTGGTAGACTGTGGTAGATAGACTGAGATAGACTGTGGTAGATAGACTGAGATAGACTGTGGTAGATAGACTGAGATAGACTGTGGTAGATAGACTGAGATAGACTGTGGTAGATAGACTGAGATAGACTGTGGTAGATAGACTGAGATAGACTGTGGTAGATAGACTGAGATAGACTGTGGTAGATAGACTGTGATAGATAGACTGAGATAGACTGAGATAGACTGAGATAGACTGTGGTAGATAGACTGTGGTAGATAGACTGAGATAGACTGTGATAGATAGACTGAGATAGACTGTGGTAGATAGACTGAGATAGACTGTGATAGATAGACTGAGATAGACTGGTAGATAGACTGAGATAGACTGTGGTAGATAGACTGAGATAGACTGAGATAGACTGTGGTAGATAGACTGAGATAGACTGAGATAGACTGTGATAGATAGACTGAGATAGACTGTGATAGATAGACTGAGATAGACTGTGATAGATAGACTGAGATAGACTGTGATAGATAGACTGAGATAGACTGTGATAGATAGACTGAGATAGACTGTGATAGATAGACTGAGATAGACTGTGATAGATAGACTGAGATAGACTGAGATAGACTGAGATAGACTGATAGATAGACTGAGATAGACTGTGGTAGATAGACTGTGGTAGATAGACTGAGATAGACTGTGATAGATAGACTGAGATAGACTGTGATAGATAGACTGAGATAGACTGTGGTAGATAGACTGAGTTTCTGATGTAAGTTATTTTCCTATAATTATTCATTTGCTCGGTGTTCGTGAAACCGTAATTAGTATTTTATTACCAATATATTATTGTTATTAGGTTCTTAGCATATTATTAAGTTAGTAAGGAAGGAATTGTGAGGCGCGTTTGAAAACGTATGTTGAATTTGCGCGATATAAATACATTATTATTGTTATTAGGATCAATTCTCTCAACTACTGACGAGTACATGTACATTAGTTTATAATGTTAACATAGCTGTTGTCTTAACCATAGCCTGAAGGAGTACATCCCGTGGATTCTAGAGGAGAAGAGAGCCGATCCCATCCCTGGTATCGATGAGTTTCCCGTGGGGGTTCATATGAGGCATATTGTCCGAATGTGGCAGATTGTGATGGGGATGAGTGACAAGTACCACGAGCGGCGAGCGGAGGCCACTGGGTAATCTGTCCACAGGAAATGAATAGCACATGTTGTCGAGGAGAATCCAGTATCCAATAATCATTATAGGAGAGGTTACCGTTATCATATTATACGAGAATAATTTGAATTTAGCATGCAGTAGACACGAGAACACACTCAAGCACCTGGGTGGTGTCCTATACGCGGGATCGTATGATTACAGTATGCAGTGAGTGTTTATAAGAAGTGGTACAAACCAAGATTAGTTGAGCAAGAACCCTGAGCACACAGTTAATGACCGTTGAAGATTGTGACACGGTCTGATTTCACGAGGTCTTTGAACAAGTTTAAAGTTTGTGTAGTTCTAGATATAAACATTTGTATTCATAAGTAATAATTGCAGAGAGAAAAAATCTAAAAGTCTAAATTTAAAAAGGTTATTTAGTTTCAATTTGAAATGTTCTATATTTAGTTTTACGAATACTCGAACATAGCGCATTGTCAAGACAGCTGTAGATTATTGTTTTGAGGTCTCGTCAGGTTAAAGTTATGGCCATTAATGACCGCGCAGTTAAAAATGTGTGAATATAAAGCGCAGAAGCTCTAATGGTCGAGGAACCTTGTTTTATGAGTCGAATGAGTCAATAAGTCATGAATCACTGTTAGGGTTACTTTTAGTGTTAGGTTTACGGTTGGTTAGGTGTAGGGTTAGTTTGAGTTGTAAAATAAAAGACCCCGAAATTTTGAACTTGATTCATGACGCATTAAAACTTCTTTCTCCTAACGGTCGCTCTAAAGTAGCGAACCCCGAAAGAAATCTTTAGAATTTATGGCCGTATATAGAATAACGCGCCCCAGTGATTAGCAGTATTGGCCGGCAATAGAACATTCTGTGTCGCTTGGAGTTTCCTGATATGTAGAGTATGTGTACAAATATAATACAGTTCAAGTAACAGTTGTGTGTGTATTAATTTTTGTCAAGCGGTTTTTGATGGGTTAGCTCGGCATTTTGTACGTGATAGCAGTGAGAGTGGCAGGGTGGTAAAAGTTGTTAAAAACGTTGTGGATATAATGGTCCAGCAATGTGTTATCTCGCCCTTGCTCTCAGTGTTGTTCTCCGGTTTCCTCCCTGAGGAATATGTGTTCGGGTCAGCTAAAAGATTAGACATGTACACAAAATGAAGTTGTTATTTTTTTTCTTTTTAACGGGTAAATTACTGTGTAATTCGAAAATGAATATGAAGGAAACATTAATATTCGTCCAAAAGTGGTATCATTCAACCGAATTTATGGTAGTGCCTAGGTCCCAGTCCGCACATTAACGGTTGAGTGATACCACTTTAGCTCCAACATGATCCTTACCAAATGTATTATCATAAATTGTTATTTCGCATCAAATTTATCATTAGGGACTTTAAGCAACCACGATGGCAACGTCTAGGACGACGGCATAAAACAATAGCCTTAATTACAAAATACAACTAGAAGTAATCATAGATTATCAAAGTGCGTTCGACATATTTTTTGAAAGAGAAAGGAATGTGGTAACAGTCTGAAAAGCTGAAAAATTGCTGCAATGATGTGGATGATGTACGTAATCCTGATCAAAAGTGCTTGTTTTTTATGTCTTGAATTATATGTTAATATACAAAGGGATGCATCTGGGTATAAAACTGTAATTATCTTTGTGTAACATTAAATCATTGGATGCGATGCTTATGTGGCTATTAAATATATGTATACATGTCGCATTGATTTGAGAATTCGTAGCACATTTTGCTGTGTAGTATACAGTGTAAAGCAATAATAATTTATTGAAGTTAGGTGTAGAACACACAACAACCCAGGCTATAGCTACATACATGCATACATGAACTTTATTTGAGTGTCAATAGTATTTAGCTGTAAAGCTAATGGTAGACACTATATTACAGGATATATAAAATACACTATTACAGGATATGTATAAAGTACGTATAAATACATTTTACAAGCTAGCTATAGCTACGGCTATTCATATGTGTATAAACTGCATTCCAGTTCCTAGAACATAAACTATATATGCAGGTGTATAAAGTACACCCCATGCAGTTCCTTCAGACCATTCACATTATTTTTCTCGGGTATTTAGTTTCAAGTGAGAACAAGGTTGGCTGCAGAATATTGAGCGCCGTTGTTAGTTCCAGAATAATTTATGGTCAATGTTGGTAGCCGGGTCCTGGCTTTGATCAGCCTTGTTTCAGGTCCGTTATAAATTCAGTGTAGATTAATTGATTAGGATATATTTAGGGAACACGGCAATGAACTCGATATTTTAAATTTCCCTCACCTTGTACTGGGTTGATATTCCAGTTCCTTGGCATATCAAAGTGTCGGTATAGATTAATGTAGTGTTAATTTGAATCCGTTAATTTGTATAACCAAGATGTACATTGTGTCGCAACTCTCACAAGATACGCCGATTACGGGTATCTAGAAAACTCAGACATAGATTTCTCTTCAGCCAGGTCATCTTACATCTTTGTTTACAAATTATGGCGAGTTGATTTGACTCCGTTCTCTGTTCAACTTCGCTAGTGAGCAGTGTCATCACCGCGCCGACAACACAGACCATGTTTGACTTGATATAGTTTGGACATCAGACTTTGTCGAATGCTACAGAGATCGCACACACTTTCCTCAGGATATATCGTACTTGCTAACTTTTTAAACATTGCATTGGACTGGGAAAATAAGACACTTTATAATGACTCGACGTTCACATGGCGGTCGAACATCGTGTAGTTACCAGTTCCCCGGCCGAGATAATTTATTCTAAAAAGTACAAACATAAGGACGGACATACACGACAACATATCCTCGCTCTAGAATTACCAACTAGAAGTAATCGTAGATTATCAAAGTGCGTTAGACATATTTTTTTGTAAGAGAAAGGACGGGCTTCCTGTGGTAACCCAAAAGACTGCGAGATTGCTGCAATAATTGCATGTAGACTGTGGGTGTAAATAATCCTGATCAAAATATTTGTTTTTAACTGAAGTGCAAATTTGGAATGCCTTGACTTACAAGTTAATATACAAGGGGATCAGGAGCCCATTACCAGGAGCGTCCATCTTCCCCACTGTGTCTGTACCCCAGCACAGAGGTAGATGAGGCTATTTTTAGCATTGCGTTTCGCGCGAAAAAGAACAAAGGTAGGCTATTCTTATGCAATCAGATAGCTAACGTCACTTCTCATTATTATTCATTATCATTCTTCTCACTTTCAACGCGGGAATTCGAATTGCTGGTGTTCACTCAATCCCCAGAGATTCAAATGTTGGTGCCCCAACAAAAGAAGCTAACGAGGAATCTATTGTTTAAGGGCACCAACATGGCGGCAACCTCTTTTCGCGGGAATTTCGAATCTAAAAATAGCCTCATCTACTCCTGTGCTGGGGACCCAACCCATAACAGAGGAACGCTCCTGGTAATGGGCTCCTGGGGGATGCATCTGGGTATAAAACTGTAATTATCTTTGTGTAATTATCATTGGATACGATGCTTGTGTGGCTATATGTACATGTGTGTTTTATATGGTTAACATACATTTGAGCATTTGTAGCACATTCTGCTGTGTGGTATACAGTGTACAGCAATAATTGGAATTAGTGTAGAATACAATCAACCCTATATCTAGCTACAGCTATTCAGACGTGTATAAACTGCATTCCAGTTCCTAGCATTCACAATAATAGGTACACTCCAGTGTAGAACATAAACTATATATATACATATGCCCAGCCGGGTCCTGGCTTTGAACAGCCTCTTATGGTTGTTTCAGCTCAGTGTAGATTAATTGATTTGGGAACACAGCAATGAACTCAGTACTTTGAATTTCCCTCACCTTGTACTGTGTTGATATTCAAGTTCCTTGGCATATCAAAGTGTCGTTATAGATTAACTCTCTGCCTGAATGTAGTGTTAATTTGTATAACCAAGATGCACACATGCATGTGTCACCGATGAGTGATGTGTAGTGTCACAACTTACAAGGCAATTGCAATTCCAAAGGGTGTCTAGAAAACTCCGACCTAGTTTCTCTTCAGCCAGGTATGATTTATAGCATCTTACTGTTTGTAGTTTTGGCACCTGTATGTACAGCGAAAAGCAGAATCGATACAGCGAGCAAGCCAACAGAATTTTCGATCGCAGATTCACTCGGGGTCAGCACAAATATTATGGGCTTATGGCCGAGGATGGCCGAGTTGATTTTCAACTTCGTCTTCAAGGTGCAGAACAGACCATGTTTGACTTGATGTAGTTTGGACATCAGACTTTGTCGTATGCTCCAGAGGTAACACACACTTTCCTCGGGCTTTGCTAAATCGTACTTGCAAACTTTTTAAACATTATTGCATTGGATTGGGAAAATAATACACTTACTCGTTCGACCACATGGCGGTTTTCATTTGCTTCGAGCATCGTGTAGTTACCAGTTCTCCGGCCGAGTTAATTTATTCTAAAAAGTACAAACATAAGGACGGACATACATAGCCTGCTATGCAGACGTATTTTTTCATTCTCATAAATTCGAAGAAAAAAGTAGTCTGCTTACCCGAGCGCTTAATTAGTTTCCAATATGCAAGAAGACGTCAGCACGTTTGTTTTATTTTTCTGCCCAATCAAAGCCATTGTTATAATTTTAGTGAATCAGCGCGCCAGTGAACACTCCTATGATTGGTCAATGGCAAATGTATTGTCTGAATTCCTTTTAAATGTAACAATACGTCACTTTCCAGGATATGGAAGGTAAAATCTAATTGGACCATAACACAATGAGGTGTGCATATTGGAAACTACTTAAGCGCTCGGGTAAGCAGACGTTACTTTTTCTTCGAATTTATGAGAGTGAAAAAATACGTCTGCATAGCAGGCTAGGACATACACGAATCGAGATTTTTTTTGGCCTGGGAAAGCACAGGTAGCCTACACATGACCACAGGGAGTCCACTGCAAGATTAGGATGCGTTCTTCGTCGAACGCAATAATCAGTAATTGGCTTTTGCTCTTCAATTACCAATAATCTCTAATTATAGAACTTAAATTAAACAATGATATTCTTGAAACCAGTCAAGGATAAAGATAAACGACTGTCAAATTCCGAACGGCGATAGACTCGCTTAGTGTAGTGGTCATGACGTCTGCACTACCAAGCACTACACACAAACGGATACGAGTTCGAGCCCGAGTAGGAGTGCTCAAAAAATTATTTTCCTCTCGTTTACCTTCTGTTCTTGTTTACCTGTGAACCCTAGCTCTAGGTGAGTGAGAATCCGTCGTTTACCCGTGAACTTGTCCGATGGTTAGGATTCGGTTTGTGGTTCGGGTTAGGATTTGTCGTAGAATTACCAATAATCAGTATTTCAAGCGTGTTTACCATTTACTGATTATTGGCAATTCTAGAGCGAGGATGCGTTGTACACGAATCTCGATTTCTTTCGCCTAGGCAAGCACAGGTAGCCCACACAGGCCACAGGGAGTCCACTGCAACTGATTAGAGTGCGTTCCCGGGGTGCGTTCTCCTTCGTCGAACGCAATAACCACATGAAAATGCTCGCAGTTGTCTACATTTCCACCGTTCTCTGCAAAAACACAACGTGAAAACCTCAAATTGTACGTTTTAAAGAGAACGAGAACGCAAGAAAGTAAATCATGCGTGAACGGAACTCTATACTCATCATATTTTTCGAAAATGTTGCTGTGAAAAACAATTCAAGGCGAACAAGGGAAATAGTAGACACCAAATTTAGGGAGAAAACACTTTTCTACGTCCCGTCGTCATTGCCGTCGCCGTCCTGGTTACTTAAAGTCCCTAATATATCATAAATACGGGGCACGTGGGAAGGAGAGTAGACTCGGTTCGAGAACACGCTTCAGAGCTTCTGTTCGTTCAGTGATCGGCACATTCCGAACAGCGGTAGACTGCTTCAGTGTTGTGGTCATGACGTCTGTACTACACGCAAACGGTTTCGAGCTCGGGTCGGACCGCTCGAAAAAAACTTTCTCTCATTTACCTTCTCTTCTTGTTTACCTGTGAACCCTAGCTCTAGGTTTGTGAGAAACCGTCGTTTACCCGTGAACTCGTAGGATAGTTAGGGTTGGTTTTGTGGTTCGGGTTAGGATTTGTCTCAGTTAGAATTATGATAATGATAAATTTGATGCGAAATAATAATTTATGATCATAATAATTCTAAACCTCGAGAACACGTTGTTAGCTCCGGACTCCTTCCTCAAGCATGTTAAGGCCTGGTTCAGGAATTAAATTTCGGGTTAAAACTGTTCTCCTAATTTGAGCACAGCCGCGAGTACGGTAAGTGCGCCAAGTTTCTCACGATATAGATATCGTCATTCTTGACTCATTAAAGGTGCTGTGTCATGGCTTTGTGCATGTCTGGAATCAATGTTCGATTGGTGGCTGTTGATTGGCAACACTGTTAAAGTCCTCTCCCTTAATGCTTGATTGTAAGGATATGCAATATTTCCCTTGAAGACTAGATATACGCACAGTGTTTTTGCATATTTACTTTGATTTCATCCATCGCTATCCCACATATACTAGGGTCATCAGTTTATATGAAAATCACTGAAAATAATGTTGTTCCGGCCCGGAACATAAAGGCGTGTCCCTCACCGTGATACAGCTCCTTTAACGCTATGTCATGGTACTGCGCATGTATCAAGTAATCGCTCGTTTAGTGGCTGTTAATTGGATACAAACAGTGAAACTTCCCTCCGTCAATGCTTGATTGAAAGGATTTTCAATATTTTCCCTGGAGACTGTTTTTTACACTGTTGTTAGTCATTTTTGCATATTTACTTTCATTTTAAGCATCCCACATGGCCGAGAGGTTCGTTAGTTCATATCAAAATCGGTGGAAATAGCTCTTTCCGGCCCGGAAAAACGAATGCAAAGTCTTACCGTGACACAGCCCCTTTAAGTGGTTTGTGTGCAGTTAAAACAGTTCTCAGAACTGACAGGTTCCATTTAATAACTGGCCGGTCAGACCAGTCAGTGTGTAAATGGAAAGCGCCCTTAGTCCACAAAATCAGTAAATCAAAAACGCGGCTCCGAGTTGAACAGAAACAGTAAAGATAATGAGTGGATGTCGTTAAGTTTAAAAGCATTTTACCAATTTCAGCTTAGAAAAGATGACTACAGTGTTTCGTTAACGAGTTATCAATGCGAAAATATGCAAAATAGGTCACGTGACTTTTGTACCCTTTATATTTCCTTATTGCTACATGAGTCTTTTGAAGGTGGTCTAAAACACTGATGAAAAAGGATTATTTCAGCAGGGTTTCTTACTCCATATGTTATCGTCGCAACCGAATTTCGCTTAAATTATTTTCTCTAGTTACGACGTCATCGATGACGTGATACGACAATCATCCACTCAAGAAATTTAAGGAAGTGGATATTAGTATTATGGTGTGATTATATTTTGTTTAAACTGTTGTTTCTGTAAATATATTTCCGTTAAACGAACCACGCCTCAACATGTTTGAGTCATTTTCTTTCCTCCTGAGACGCTTACTAGTCCCTCTTCTTGCCACAGGAAGCCCAGTTTCACATCGTATTTCTATCAATATATACGAGGCTGCACTACCGAGTCACGGCTAAAATCGGCTTCCCCTGGCGAGGTTTATTTTTGATGCCGACTCAACGTGGCTGGTAGCTCGGGAAATATCTTCATTTGGTTGGCACAGAACGACTGGATATTCGTGATCGCTACACGTGCTTATGAGGATGGAATATGCATTCCCTGCGATTTTCATGAAAAATATTACCCTTTACGGAGTGGCTTGCAGCCCGAGTTTTCTAGATTCGTTTCCTTACGCTACCTTCCCATATTTCTTTAGGGTTAGGTTAGTGAATAGGGTTAGGTTAGTGATTAGGGTTATGTTGGTGATTAGGATTAGGTTGGTGATTAGGATTAGGTTGGTGATTAGGGTTAGGGGTAAAATAGTAACTCAAATTGGCTGAAATTGCGTTACAGTACAGCCAAGAAACACGAAGATCAGATACCATATAAGGGTTAAGTCACTCTCTTCACCTGGCGGCTATCTTGGATTCAAAGCGAGGCTGAACTCGTTCTGATATTCCCTCCACAAATCGACCTCTAAGTTTTCCTTATTTTGAGCGACGAAGTTGCGTGAGGTCGGCTTGTTTCACTTGTGAGGATTCGAATCCGGCTAATTAAATATTCTGTCGCGAAAATTGATTGACGTGTGGAAAGATATTTTAATTTTCACGTACCGATCTTGCTAAATCCCGGCACCGGCGAATTTTGGCGCGTTGCAAGTGGGAAACGTCCTTCCTAACAAGCAAGCAAGCGGTATAAAATATATTGGAAAGGACGTTGAGAAAGACTAATTCCCTCAGTGCGGGGCTAAGCCTCGCCTTGAATCCAAGATGGCAACCAGGTAATAAGGTGAATTAGGCTATTTTGACGGTGTTGCGCGCGCAGCTAGTACAATGGAATCTGTTTTAAATAGCAAAAGTTTGGGAACCAGAACGAGGCAGTTTGCGTCTATTGTTCTACTGATACGTACGCAACGTCGTCAAAATGGCCTATTGGCCTGGAGCGAGGGGTCATGTGACGTATTCCTTGTACCCCGAGCGGAAAGGTAGGCCGATAAATGGCTTATTTTTCACAATGGCGAGGTTTTTACATTGTATGCAATAATATATGTTTTCATAATTCATTCGGTCACTCTCCCCCCACCCCACCCCCCCAAAAGACACCCCCCCCCCCCAAAAAAAAAGAGACCTAATCATTCGGAAGCATATTGTTTCTTGTGTAAAATTACTGTTCACAAGGCTTCTGATTGTTAATAGACCAATACAAGGTCGCCAATATCTACTTAAATTAGGGATAGCACCGATACTGCTGAAAATAGCACCTCAAAATTAGTCAAAATCCCAATTTTGAGAGTTATATCTCGGCCACAACCCAAGATATAGTTGAGTAAAGTGCGCTATTTTACATACAAATTGTTGCACCCCCGCGTGCAAACGCCTCGCTCGTGCAAACGCCTCGCTCGTGCAAACGCCTCGCTCGTGCAAACGCCTCGCTCGTGCAAACGCCTCGCTCGTGCAAACGCCTCCCTTAAAACTTATGACGACATTTACGATGTGAATATTTGAACATATAATATTGATTAACTAATATAATTGTTTTATTGAGTTCGGGTCATCCTAATAGCATAAACTAATCGAGAGGATGACCCTAAATACTTTTAGTATATACCACACCAGTGAATATCACTTTTCGGCTACTCAAACAGTGAATATGATTTCACATAAAATAAAATAACTATTTAGTGCTGGCTATTCACCTGCAGTGTAGTATATACTAAAACAATTATTCACCTCAGTGTCGGCGAATAGTGGTGGAAATTTACCTCGCCGATGAGTTTGTTATTATAATCTAATAAATATTAAAATCAAAAGACTATTCAAAGGAATAATTTTCTAAAACAGAGCTTTTAATATTTTTACGAAAGGAGACTAGAGAGGTTATGTTTCTTGTATCAGAAGGTAAAGAATTCCAAAGTTTTGAACCAGTATATTGAAGATAACGTAATCCATAGTGAGTAGTTTTAACAGCTTTTAAATATATATCATTACTTTGAGATTGACGGGTAGGATAGGAGTGAACATTGGATACCTACTTAAAATAGTCACTAAAGCTACTTTTAAAACAATTAGACCCGCAGCCCGAATGGGCTACGAGTCAATAGCCCTTGAGGCGCAGCCGAATGGGCTATTTAACCTGTAGCCCATGAGGTCGAGAAGTCTAATTGGTTTAGTATAAACTAACTATTCGGACAGTAGAAAATAATAGAAAGAAACAAATTGAAGTTGAAAAACTGTTATTATTTCCTGAAAATGCGTTCGGTTTTCCTCTACCATGGGCTATCACAAATAGACCAATAGTAGGGTAGCCAATCAGAATGCAGGATTTGTAATAGTCCACTAGTTGGTTTATACTAATAGGTGTTAGATTATGAGACCACTGAAAAAGAAATGAAAGATTAATAACATCGTTAAACTTAAGCATATTGAGGGATTTTAAAGAGAGGTTCAGAGTGGGATCTAGGTTCTGAAAAAGTTATAATTCTTACAGCTTT
Source organism: Actinernus sp. WN-2022 (assembly GCA_030867875.1). Lineage (NCBI taxonomy): Eukaryota > Metazoa > Cnidaria > Anthozoa > Actiniaria > Actinernidae > Actinernus > Actinernus sp. WN-2022. Next base: position 83,666,039 of record JAOWCC010000936.1, on the reverse strand, counting down.
TTTCTGGATTATAGAAATATGCTTTAGGTACTAACTAGGGTATGTAACAAGGGCACCCAACGAAGTTTTCGGTTAAAAAGCTTTTCGGGAGAGTAAGTTAGCCTAAAACTTTCGGATTTGAAAAAATTGTCCCCAGAAAATTGTTTTCTGAAATACTGGCTAAAAAAATTGTTTTCAATCCCTAGAAAATTATAGAAGAAAAGGGAGACTAAATTGTTTCCTCTATAATATTCGTATGTCCCAATTCGTCTGATCAATAGAGCCAGAACAACACATTTTCATTCCCTAAGAATTGCCTAAAGGAAAAAGAATCCCTAAAAAATTCGTACCTCCACAAAACTTTGCAACATGAAGTTACTTGGGCTAGAAAGTTCTTGTTTCTGTTAGCCTAGACTACTAACAAATTCGTAGGCCGGGAATATTTTGCCATAGTATTTTCGGTTGACGCGATTTCCACCTAGAAAATCCGAACAGCTAATAGCTTTCTAGAATACGTCAAAAGACATAGTAGGCGCCTTAAAATGGCTAGATGAGCCGCAGACAACTGGTTTCAAACGAATTTCAAAAAGTACTCGTTGGGTGCCCTTGATGTAAGACCCCAGCTTAATAAAGCATAACAACAATATCAGTATTGAAAAAATGTCTAACCTTAGACAAAATACCAATAGTTTTTGATAACTTGAAGCATAGTTCATCAATGTGACATTTCCAGTTAAGATTAGAATCAAATGAAATTCCTAAATATTTTACAGAAGAAACTTGTTTAATAATGCTATTGTAGGCTTATGTTGATTAGAATGGAATAATATAAAATTAGTTTTTTGTAGACTAAGAGCTAGTCTATTAGTTTTCATCCATTCAGCAACTGTTGGGCTCTTGCAACATATTTTCCTGACCTTGTTCCCGTAGACTCATTCCCTTAGCCCCTCGCACTCTTATAATCCAGCATAAATAGAGCCTTGGCTTGCGCTTCCTGTGATTGTCAGCGTGACACTTGGTTGTGTTACGTGACTCAGTGCAGGTTTACTTCCGGTTAAATTTCTTGGAAATTCAGTTCTCCCAAGAATACCAAAATATGCTTCACAAGCGTAATCACTTTGGTGATCGTGTGTTGGGTTCTTTCTCAGCTTTCTTGGTGTAGAGATGGTTTAGCTTAACAAACATGGGCTGTACAAACCCAGACTGTCCAGATCCTAGTTCATTAGACAGATTACGGAAACTTAACATACAAGTACCCTTCTGTCCTTCTTGTGGTTCTGCTCAAGATCAACATGAAGCCCCGTCACAGGCAGATGCTTATAGCGAAGAACAAGGAATTCAGACTGTTAGTGATGTGGACATCAAGAGTAAAGAGACTATTGAAGGTAACGTCTACATACTATAAACTGTTTTAACTTTGAACCCGACAATGTATGATATGCGAGGTCCACGAGGTAAACTCGTTGAAGACGACAGCGAGATTGGGTTGTAAATGCTCCGATTTCACGTGCCCATCCTTAAGTTTGCAAGGCGAAACGTATTTCACTTGCCATAGTTGCTGATTACACTTTGTTCTTTTCACCCATATATAGGAATCAGTTATCAAACACTCAGAGATAAATCCCCCTTACCGGAAATGTTTGCCTTGGTATTCGAGTCTGTTCGTGTTCGAAGGTCTATATAAATAGTGAAGTTTTAAAAAGGTCTTTTTTTAATGTATTAAAAATAACAGAGCGTTATTTGTAAACCTGTGGCTGAAAAGGAGAGTAAGCTGGTTATAAATGCGATTTTCTACCTTTATTTTATTTATGAAAAATGAAAACGAAAGTGAAGACTATCGAATGTGCTAATCTGCCCAGTGATATAATTCACAGGGAGCCCAAGCTATGAATTCGTGGAAAAAAGGTATTATGTCAGTTATGTTGCAGTTATTTATTCTAAATCATGGCAAATATTGAGATAAGATGTCCAAATCTTCCTTTTACCTTTTTTATTCTAATTGTGGTTTATCTAAGCTATTTCTCTCCAATTCCTCACCATTTTCGTTTTCTTACAAAGAGGAGAGCGAAGGGCAAACAAATTCACCCAGAAATTCTTATCGTGTTGGATTTCAACTTCCACATGACATTGGCAAATACCTATCTCACATTTTATTCTGGCTAAATGGAAAAAGAGGTCGGAGTGATAGAACAGTTTGAGCAGCCATCCGTGAAGAAAAATCTAGCTGTATTATTCCGCTGCATTGTTTAAATGGCTGCTAACTGGTGCTCAGATGCAACATGGAAACGAGACTCAAAACCGGAACTTGGTTTATTGCGCTTGTTAAATGCCAGAAATTCGTTCAAATTGATCGAAATGTACTTCAATAGCGCTGCGCACAGATGACGTCACAAAATTTAGACCCCCGCCAAGATGTGAGAAGCGTCGTCTTCTGCTACCACCTCGTCGTGGGCTGTAGAATAACAAAACAATAAAATACTTAAATAAATTGAACAAAGTACTAGTAATTTATTAATGTAACTACTGCCAAATCAACTCACTGCTCTGTGCGTTCTCCGGGTGAGAAGCGTCGTCTTGTGTTACCACCTCGGCTGCGAGCTCATCTAGTCTTTGATCGCCTGATTCATCTGCAACGAAAATTAAACCATACGTGTCAGTACTCTAACAGAATAACAGAATATATATCATTAGAATGTAATAAAGAACTAGTAATTTGTGGATTTAATTACCACCAAAAATATTTTTTTACGGTATTTCATGGTTTTTCTATGAAATAGAGAGCGGATTTTCATGGCTAGGTCAAGGCCAATCAAAATGCAGGACATTTCGCGCCCTTTCTTATCAGCCAATAATACATAATTAGTCTGCAGCCGCGCGCGGCCGCCACTCGAAATTTGTGTTTTCCGGCGAGAATTCACAATTCTATCGTCCGGCATGTTACTTTGTTTTCGTGATAAATCTTTTCGTAAATTTGTTATTTATAGGACTAGTCGTAGCTATCGCTAAAATGCCAACGAAAACAAAAAACCCAGAAAAATTGTCTCTGCCTGATCTGAATATGATACGCTGATAAATGAGAATAGCAATTATATTTATAGTTTGTTTACATTTTAATAAATCACGATGGAACACTTTGTAACTGTGCATTAGAAAACTAACTGTATATTTCACCTCATAGTTATTCCTGACATTTTACTCTTATGGCACTTTGAAAATAGATAAAGTACAGTGCCTTGCAGCATATAACAGCCAGGCGATTGAGGGAGAGCAGAAGAATTTAGAGCTGTAGAATAAGAAATATGGTTAGAGCCTAGAGGATACGGAGTTCTCGACACTGAATTTTTTTAAAGTTTGTCAGAGGGGATATTACTATTTATAGTGCTCCAGACTGGGCTTATTAGGGTTGGCATAAAACATCTTAAATGTAAATAAACCCAAGTGTTTACAGATGTAGAAATAATTAGTATCAAAGAAATTTATATTGTCAGAGTTATTATGTATACATATTAACCTAAATATAACTAAACAAGTTGAATATTATTGTTGAGTTGGCACGCTGGACGATTTAACGCTACGTTCGATGTGAACACGCTGGTTCGATTTGAGCACTTTTTGCTCGATTTTGAACCAAATGGTTCGATTATTCACGGTACAGAATTACTCACAGTTCAACACCACAAAAAGAAAGCAAATTATTTAAGCAAATCAGAATGTTTTCAATGTGAAGAAAGGAATACTTTACCTCGTCCTCGCTGTCGACATTCAGCACCGCCACTTAGACGATCAACACGACCACGTGAGATTCTCGTGACGTCACAATACGACTCGCGCTCTCATTGGCTCTGACTTTGGTTTACAGAACATTACATTACATTTTCACAGAGTGATCGATATTTTTTCTGCATATCCACATATCCTCGGGCTTCGCTTGGCTGACTCGTTGGCAATAATATGGTTATTTCATGGTTTTCTATGAAATACTGGAGAAAACTTTACTCGAAATTCATATTAATTTGGTATAACCAAATAATACAAATTTCTCGTGAAATATTCGCCCGTATTCCATAGAAAACCATGAAATAAGCAGTAATTATCAAACTGGTACAGGTATAGTTCATCTGTGAATGTTATTAATTGTGTCTAAGTTTTTGTAAATGTCAGGAAAAGGCACTCTTGAAATATTTTTGATAAAATCAACATAAGTATTAAATATACAAAACCAAACAATTTCAGGAAAAGAAAGACTTAAACTTAGCTCAGCTGTCTACTGACCACGGGACATTACAAATGTTCCAAGTGATGACTTGGCCTTAAACGCGGGATAAAGAACGTGGTACCCTAAAAACATTTCTTAGCCAAGACAACCATTTAAGTCATCCAATGCTTGGAGTTGAATTTTTTTTTATCGAGTTCAGACCTATTTTATGCGCGTTATAATAAAATTATTCGTCCAGCCTCGTTTCCATGCTGCGCTGTAGGGGATCCTAATAAATCCCGTTTTTTAGCACTTTCCCCTATTGGGACTCTTTGGGACTTTTGATATGTTGTAGAGAATAAATTTCTGAGTCCAAAACCGTTGAAATACCTTCTGTTGCAAGTTGACTGAATTTTTACCACAAAATGACTGGACTATTAGGACATATATCGATCGATTGTTTCAGTTCTTTTTACCTGGTCTATGGAAACATCTACATGTTTTGATTGGTTCTGTAATTTATGTCGAAAGTCCAAACAGTTTGCTTCAACTTCATGCAGAAGCTGTGGCCGCCATGTTGGCTCATATTTTGCTCCAATCATGTTCCCAGAACTGTGTTGGTCACTAATGTCCACGCATGCATGATGTTCATTGAAAACTTCCATCTTTTTAGCCGAAGATGTCGCCGAAGAAATCCACGAACTCTCTAAAAGTGCCAAAAACTAAAACAAAAGCACATACTTTTAAATGGCTTCCAGGAGAAAATAACTTATTCATACATTAGCGTGAATAATCACAACTTATTTAGTGAGCGAAAGCGAGACAAATGCTGTCCCGAGTAATAAATTATTGATATAATTATAAGCTTGACATCATGTTTGTAAAAACTTTAACTTTCAATCTCTTGTAGACAAAATGACGTCATTGAATGACCCGCAAGATGACGTTCGAGTTACAGATGAGACACGAGATGGTGAAGAGTATTGCAGAGAAAGTGATCCAACGGAAGAGCGCTGTGATACGACACAGCAGACAGAGGGAGCTTACTGTTTTAGTCAAGACACTGTCCAAGAAGATAACGTTGAAGAACAGAAAAGTGAAGGAGAAATTCCTGATAGTCGGGAATTAAAGCTTAGTGAAAAGGAAGCTGCCAACGACATGAGAGGGCTAAGTACTGTTATCTCAACACAAGAGGTTGCAAATATACCTTCTGTGACGTTAGCGCACAAGAATCCACAACAAAATATGGAACGTAAAGATCACGAGGCTGCTAATGAAGATAAAGACACAAACGATGCAGAGAAAGAAGTACGATCACTCACGAATATCGCACAAGAGCCTCCCGAGGATGGAGAGCACGACCATGAAAAGGATGAAAAGGTATTTTCATTCAAAAAGGGTATCAAAAGGCTAAAGTTGGCCAAGAATGCTGACTCAGAAACAGACGTGTGTGCTAGCCCTGCGTCTGAGGAATCTGAAAGTGACCAGTCTTCATACGAGGACTGCAGTCTGTATGTCGAGGGGACCATTGACAACGATGTGCAAGATAATTCCAACAAGAACGTCCAGGCAGCAGAGACTGGTATTAACGAAACAAGGCCAGAAAGAGTGGAACCAAAGAAAATCGAGAAAAGACATCGAGAAACCAGTTCTCTCGTAGTATTCTTAAGCTCTAGTACGACTGAAAGGCAAGGTGAAAGATTCAATAGCCAGAGCAATGCTGTGGACGATACAGATAGGCGCAACAACAGTAGCATCCAACCAGTGGTTGAAGATGTGCAGGAACCTCTTGAAGATTGCCCTGAGACAAAAGACCTTGAGCGAGGCGCAGACCCAGACAAAGGACGAAAAAAGTTAAAGCTTGACAGAGAGCAGCAAACACAAGATGGTGCTTCTGACCATAAACCAATAAATGTAGTACAGGACAGCCAATCTCAAAATACAATCCAAACTGACGGACACTCTCTTGGCACTGAGAAGGAAACAGGCCGAGAAAGGCAAACTTGTCAAGACAAAAGTGAAGCAATCACAGTAAGTGCTGAAAATCGTGAAGGGAACACAACCAGTGGTGGAACTCGCAATGCCTCACCTGTGGAGACAAGTAAAAGTGAAAGCTCAAAGGCAGCAGATGACGGTAAAGAGGATGAAAGTAAAGAAAAGAGTAAACGTGCTGAGGGTAACAAAGAGGTGAGTAGTAGATAAACTACAACAAGTCTATCTGATACGAAAGTCTGACAATAGAAAAAATTAGAACAGTTCAAAATCTGTATTAACAGGGTTTTTAGGCGACCATTACGTATGTTAAATGAATCTACGTCGAGGGCCGACCAAAATTACAAAATATATACTCAGTGTGGTAGGCTTGGGTTGAGTCAGAAAACTTTAACAATGCAAATACAGTATTGTTATATGGTTCGGTACATCACTGATTTGCTATACGTTTTGTTTTCTCCATGAGGAAGGAATGTGCACTGATCGCCGGTATTCGCAAAAGGATCGTATTTTTAATTGAAGTTGGCACGTGGCTGTTTGTTTATGTTTTAAGGCTAATGGCCACTTCTACCGCAAACCTGAACTCAAAGACGATGGACCTGTCGTTGGCGGAAAAGGCGAGAAAGGGAATAAAAACAAACAGAACAAAAACAGTGCAGCAACAGCAGTGGTTTCACGAAGGTAATACGTATTTTAGTTTACAAACCTGTTTTAATAAGTGTCCCAGCCACATCTTTTTGAAATCTGATTTTGTGTTTGATTTTGTCAAACATTATTTATTAGTTACTTAAGCTTATCAAACAAAGATCAAGTAATAAAGAAACAACGGCTTTTTACTTCTCACACCTGTATATCCAGGTTTTATTGACGAAAATAGCTGCATATTTTGCCACTTGATTTCTTTCAAGTTCTTCAGGTGCGCAGACAAGACAAACCACAACAAATCGTAACATCACAATCATGTTTCACGCTCTTCTGGCGCCACACTTCGAGTTCGACGCTAACAATGGTGACAAGATATTCGTCCGAGGTGATTTCCCTTTGAATAGATGGAACTCCAACGAATTAGAGATGAAGCAAGTTAGAAACATCCAAGATGGATACATTCTTATCGAAGGACAAACCGAAATTTATGCATGTTACGCTTCAAGAAGGATCGCATACAAATACATCGTCGTAAGGAAAGAGGGTGAAAAAAAGTCACCAAAGTTCCACTATGAGTGCCTTATTGGATGTAGATCATCATTTGGAAGAGGTCATGTGAATCGCTGTCTGGAAATACCAGAGAAGTACCGCAAGCAAAAGTGTAAGTTTTCTGCTAGAAGTGTTAAAATTGGGTCATTTGATAGATTGATCGATTGATTTACTTCGGCCACAATAAAATATACAAATTAAAATGAAGTAAAATATGCAACAAACAAATGATAGAGGCCAACATAGCGTTAGCCAATTACGTTGGTCACACAAAACACCCTGATTGGATTAGGCCCTCTCTTTAACTTTTACTCTGTTTTCCTCTTCCACCTTCCCTTAAGGTTACCGGATACCTTCAGGGTGCGTTTCCAGTCTAAATTATGTAGCGCCTCGAGGAAACATTGTAGATAAATCATTCATGTATCATTTTAAAGCTTATAAAATTGGCTACAAGAATACATAAAAAGTTTTGAGTTCTTTGAAAATCTTGAATTTTCCACGATCCCGTTTCTCCGATCTAGTGAGATGGCTTTCAGAAGCTCCGACTCCGAAAATATTTTAAAGTTTAAAAATCTGTTTGCTTTGTCGTATTTCAGAGGAATCGTATTACAAAACTTTGTCGGGAAATTTCAAAATTTGATTTAGTTCAAAAGTTATCATGCTTTCCGTGAAAAGGCGAAAAATAATCCGAGTAGATATGCGGAAAACGTCGTCAAGAGCTCTCTTTTTAGAATTTCCCAATTCCCCGACACTGTTTTGCAGCTGAGATATCAATTGACATTTTGTGAAAATTTCGCACAAATCGAATAAATTGCTCTTGAGTGGGAGCTTTTTTAAAACTCTATTTTGATTGAAAATCGAAAGCGAGAAAATAGCACTTCAAAAAATATACCCGTCTGTCGTGCGTGAATCTGAAGCCCCGCCTCTCCAACAATTAGCAAGCTCTTGGCCAATCATTTCTCATCACCGTTCAACTATCTGTCAAGATTTCCCGCTAATGTTGATTTCCGATCAAGAATCGCATCGAGAAAATGTTTGTTCTTTTTTGTGTGACTTGAAAAATGGTAGCGGAAGAGTCGGCTGGTTTCCCAGGCTAGAAAAATGGGAAAGACAAAAAGACCTCGAGGGGCAAAGCCAAGGTGAACACCTATAGAGACGCCTTGAATGCCAGCATAGTTAGTAGAGGAGACAGCGATTTGCAGGCGTCTGAAACACCACGGCGAGATCGTGGTTCAACCGATTCAGGGTCACCGTCAGACTACGTTTCCATCTAAGCTTTCTTGGAAAGAAATATTCTCTCGGCTGGCTCTTATCAATTCTTCTTTATGTTCAGATGTGGACCACTCGGCACTCCGTCTGAAAGTGAAAATACGAACGCTTGTTGGGTTTTGCGAGGACTCCTATTTTTCAAGCTAAGGGCATCCTGCTTGCCTTTTGTAAGATATAAGGCCAACAACCGATGGAATTGTGGAATCGTGTGTGGAAAAACGTTTCTCAATAAACGTAAACATTGGTATATGAAATGAATTTAATATGTGCTATTCCCGTCACGGTCGTTACGGTCGAGTGAGCACTTGTCATGTGTTTATTGATCTGCTGTCAATCAAAAAGAACCTTTCACTTCCGGTTAAAAACTTCCTTTTGGTATTTCTCCGTCAATATATATTTTTTTGAACGGAGTTTTTGGTATATGAGACACTACTACTAAAACTACATTTCTGTGCATAAAAAACATTTTCCCATCTTTTTCGTTTTGAAGGTATTCGGTAACCCTAAGAGTCGGTTCTCTTAGCAAGCCACACACTTACCGTCCAGGAGATCCGTTTGGAAATAAACTTTGCTTGAGGTCTTTACGGACCGAGGTTTTATCTATACGGACCAACCCTGGCCGGTAAATCTGTTTTTATTTTCTCTCAAACATTAATTTTTGTTTTATTTATAATTTACTCAGTCGCGCGCTCGTATCTCTGTCATCGTACGCGCTCGTATCTCTGTGGTCGTACGCGGTCGTATCTCTGTGGTCGTACGCGCTCGTATCTCTGTGGTCGTACGCGCTCGTATCTCTGTGGTCGTACGCGCTCGTATCTCTGGGCCGTACGTGCTCGGCGTATCTCTGTAGTCGTACGCGCTCGTATCTCTGTGGCCGTACGCGCTCGTATCTCTGTGGCCGTACGTGCTCGTATCTCTAGTCGTACGTGCTCTTATCTCTGTGGTCGTACGCGGTCATATCTCTGTTGTCGTACGCGCTCATATCTTTGTGGTCGTACGCGCTCGTATCTCTGTGGCCATACGTGCTCGTATCTCTGTAGTCGTACGCGCTCGTATCTCTGTGGCCGTACGTGCTCGTATCTCTGTAGTCGTACGTGCTCTTATCTCTGTGGTCGTACGCGGTCATATCTCTGTTGTCGTACGCGCTCATATCTTTGTGGTCGTACGCGCTCGTATCTCTGTGGCCATACGTGCTCGTATCTCTGTAGTCGTACGCGCTCGTCTGTGGTCGTACGTGCTCGTATCTCTCGGAGCAATACATTTGTCAGATTTTAGCGCGCGCTCATTAAAAAATGGCATCAGCAGTGCGCGCGAGCTAAAATTGATTTACCCAAATCATAGGCACGTCTTTTTGCAGTTTTTCCCCTAAGCCGTTTCCGAGAGTTCCACTGTCAAACATGTTGCAGAAATACAAGGTGTTCAATGCTAGGGTACATAGCCTCCTGGTTAGCTCCGGTCTGTTGAGCGAGAGGTCGCGGGTTCAAACCCCGGTTGGACCAACACTCAGGGTCTTAAAATAACTGAGTCAGTAACCGGTTAGACATTCTCGTCTTCTCGGATAAGGACATAAAACCGTAACACGTCGCCCTCTCTGCTTAGTCCTACATTACTGAACTACATGTTAGCCGGTAAACATGTTTAAACCCTCTATAAATAAAGCGACTTTACTTTACTTTTACGTCAAAATATACAGAATAAGTAACCGTGCATTATATACAGAATAAGTAACCGTGCATTATATACAGAATAAGTAACCGCGCATTATATACAGAATAAGTAACCGTGCATTATATACAGAATAAGTAACCGCGCATTATATACAGAATAAGTAACCGTGCATTATATACAGAATAAGTAACCGTGCATTATATACAGAATAAGTAACCGCGCATTATATACAGAATAAGTAACCGTGCATTATATACAGAATAAGTAACCGCGCATTATATACAGAATAAGTAACCGCGCATTATATACAGAATATGTAACCGCGCATTATATACAGAATAAGTAACCGCGCATTATATACAGAATAAGTAACCGTGCATTATATACAGAATAAGTAACCGCGCATTATATACAGAATAAGTAACCGTGCATTATATACAGAATAAGTAACCGTGCATTATATACAGAATAAGTAACCGTGCATTATATACAGAATAAGTAACCGTGCATTATATACAGAATAAGTAACCGTGCATTATATACAGAATAAGTAACCGTGCATTATATACAGAATAAGTAACCGTGCATTATATACAGAATAAGTAACCGTGCATTATATACAGAATAAGTAACCGTGCATTATATACAGAATAAGTAACCGTGCATTATATACAGAATAAGTAACCGTGCATTATATACAGAATAAGTAACCGTGCATTATATACAGAATAAGTAACCGTGCATTATATACAGAATAAGTAACCGTGCATTATATACAGAATAAGTAACCGTGCATTATATACAGAATAAGTAACCGTGCATTATATACAGAATAAGTAACCGTGCATTATATACAGAATAAGTAACCGTGCATTATATACAGAATAAGTAACCGTGCATTATATACAGAATAAGTAACCGTGCATTATATACAGAATAAGTAACCGTGCATTATATACAGAATAAGTAACCGTGCATTATATACAGAATAAGTAACCGTGCATTATATACAGAATAAGTAACCGTGCATTATATACAGAATAAGTAACCGTGCATTATCGGATTTACAAACTCGAGCCGGAGGCGACAAAGATTAGAAATAGTAATCAAAAACTCATTAATTATTCATGAGGGGAAAACAAAATAAATGAATGTTTAATTAGTGTTTCTAAATCTGATATAGGTAAGGTCCTGATTTGCATAAACTTTTGCTTTGATTTTCTCGGCCGAAATACTGAACTAGTATATTATAGGATTGGAGCATATTCTAGGATTCGTCCTGATTTGCATAAACTTTTGATTCGATTTTCTCGGCCGAAATACTAAAGTAGTATATAATAATAATAAATAACAATAAAAACACATTTATATAGCGCCATATACACTAACTGCCTAGCTATGGCGCTTTACAATTCCGATATATTAAAAACTTAATACTAAAAAGTTAAACCACATTACAAAGAAATATACAACCATATAATTAAAAATAAGTTTTCTTAAAAAGGTATGTCTTTAAGCGAGATTTAAAAACAGAAACCGAGTCACTTAGCCTTATTTCTAAAGAAAGATTGTTCCAAAGTTTTGGGGCGGCCACCGAGAACATCCTATCGCCATAACTCTTTAAGCTCGATTTTGGTACTATAAGAAAGTGCTGACTACATGACCTAAGATTCCTTCTCGGAGAGTAAATATGAAGAAGATCGCTAATGTATGACGGTGCTAGATTATTTAGAGACTTATAGGTTGACAGGAGAATCTTAAATACAATACGCTGCTCTATGGGAAGCCAGTGAAGTTCCCGAAGCACAGGCGTAATATGTGCGAACTTAAACGTACGAGTGACAAGATGTGCTGCACAATTTTGGACCGATTGCAGCCTCTGAATGAGATATTTAGGCAGCCCATAGAGCAACGCATTACATTTGTCCAATCTGCAAGTTAATTACGAAAGCATGGACAAGTGTTTCTACACAATCATTAGATAGATAATCCCTAATTTTAGTTAACTTTCTAAGGTGGAAATATGCAGATTTACATATTGACATAACGTGCTGTTCGAAAGATAAGCCATCAAATACTACACCAATATTCCTTGCTTTAGATGATTGCAAAACATCATGATCGCCTACTGAAATAGAATTCAGGCATGGCCGAGGACGATACGTTGAGCTGATTACAAGAAGCTCAGTTTTGTCTCTATTAAGCTTTAACTTATTTAACAACATCCACTTGTCTATATCGCGAACGCATGCTTCGATTCTAGCAGTAGATAACGCTTGGTCTTCGACATCTTGGGAATCGAAAGACAAATACAGTTGTGTGTTATCAGCGTAAAAATGAAACCCCATACTGTATTTTCTCACGATGTCCCCGAGTAGCGAAGTATAAAGAAGATATAAAATTGGACCTAATACGGAAGCTGCGGTACTCCGCAGGTCAGTGGACGATTTGTAGACTTTTCTCCCCTAATGGCGACAAATTGATATCTATTACTTAGATCTGATTTAAACCAAGCGAGAGCAGAATCTGTTACACCGAAACGGAATGCTAACCTATCAAGCAAGATACCATGGTCGACAGTGTCGAAGGCCGCAGATTAATCTAGTAAAAGTAAAATAACACTGCGGTGATTATCAAGCATACTAAGAATGTCATTATTCACCCTCACAAGGGCAGTCTCTGTACTATAAAATTGTTTATATGCCGATTGAAACATTTCATCAAGATCATTATTTACGATATAATCAATTAATTGTAAAGCTACCCCTTTTTCAGTGAGCTTGGCCATGAACATTAAATTAGAGATTAGCCTAAAATTGGCATAAACCTCGAAATCAAGGTGTGACTTCTTGAGGAGTGGATTCAAGAGAGCTAACTTAAAATTGTCTGGCACTATAGCCGAATCAATCGAGCTGTTAATAATATCAGTCATGACCTGTAATAAAACAGGTAAACACTCCTTAAGGACCAACACAGGGACTGGGTCGAGTGGGCAGGATTTGACTTTAGAGGCAGTAATAATGTCAGATACTTGCTGTAACTATACGTTTTGAAACTTCGTTAGAGTACTGTGGCACACAGCGGAAACAGTGAGCTGCTAAAATCGGCATCCAGATATTGTAGGATTGGAGCATATTCTAGGATTCGTCCTGATTTGCATAAACTTTTGCTTCGATTTTCTCGGCCGAAATACTAAACTAGTATATTATAGGATTGGAGCATATTCTAGGATTCGTCCTGATTTGCATAAACTTTTGCTTCGATTTTCTCGGCCGAAATACCAAACTAGTATATTATAGGATTGGAGCATATTCTAGGATTCGTCCTGATTTGCATAAACTTTTGATTCGATTTTCTCGGCCGTGAAAGTGTTACAGTATATAAGTCCGCAAAGATAGTCCTAGATCGTCGATGTCTTCATCAGTCTTACAGTGATGCCCTCGAAACCTTAAACTGGTTTGATCTTAAAACCAGGGGGACTATACAACGCTGTACATTCGTGACATTCACGACTATAATACCCGCCACAAACATGACATACGAGCACTAAAATCTAATACTAGTACGGGTTTACTTAGATCGTATAATTGTTTTTTATCGGACTAGGTTCTTGAAATCTTCAGATAGGCCAGCCTACTTTGTCACATTTTAAGAAAGCAATTTTAACAAGTTTAATTAAGATACTAACTATTCATTTTATATTAGCTTAGATTAGCTAGTTCCTTCTCCTGTTTACGTGTAACTTTGCTGTTATTTCTTTTTTAAATATATTTTATATATTGATTTACCAATTTTTTTCACAGAGCACTACTAAAAAGCACTAATATGGTGATGTAGGCCATCTGTATAAAGATTATTATTATTAATAGTATTATTATATACATGTAATCTATATCAGATTTACACATCACTTATCGCATATTGATTTCCTTTGTTTTTCCCTCATGAATTATTAATGAGTTTGAATTGTTCTTACTCAGTCCGTCATTGGCATTGGTATGAATGCAGTTAGTTTTCATTAGCGATGATAGCTGGTAACGGTTTGGATTACTACAACTGATCATTTGCATTTTCAAATTGAGTTGGAGTGTAATGGCAGATTCACGTTTTCGTCCTCCGAAAAGTTTACATGAAGACGTTTCTTTTCCCTAAGAACAGTACAACACAAAATGGTCGGTTAAGGTTTTTGAGGAGTGGCAACGGACAAGAGTGCGGTAAACGGCATACAAAATTTGACTTGTAGAATCGAAGAAATGTCGGCAGAGACATTGAACGTTTGGCTTTCTAAATTTATTGCTGAAGTTACTAATCGAAGTAGTGGTCGGTATCCCACGAAGACTCTGTATTTACGGACCTGCTCGTTATTTGGCGGAGGTAAAATGCGAAGACCATTTCAATATCCTAGAGAAAGCTGATCGAAGGTAAGACAATATATATTTCCTCGTTTAAATTTCTCGTTGCCGCTATAATTGTTTAGAAAACACCAGAAACAAGCAGAAGTAAAAAGAGCGCAGGAATTACCTAATTAATGGAGATGATATTTTTTCAGATTTATTTGATTTGTCAGTCAATGCCAGAGAGCGTAACTCAAAATATTTCCACAAATTCAGTGTTTAACAATTGCACTATAAATTTTATGGCTGATTCTAAGAAGATGTTCTCGCCTTAAAAATACTGCTTACACGCACATTTGCTTTTCATTTTTGCTGTTGCTGTATTAAATACTGTAAAATAAATGTAATAGAAACTTGGGATGCTTATGTCAAATTGTTACAGAATTGCTGGTTTTCACTTGACGTCATAGCCGCCATGTTGGTGCCCTAAAACAATAGATTCCTCGTTAGCTTCTTTTGTTGGGGCACCAACATGGCCGCCATGCCCTTTGTCATTTGAATCTCTGGGGATTGAGTGAAAACCAGCAATAGTAATCAGGTTAATTAGTATTCCGTATCAAAATTACAGAATACTGATTACGCTAATTACCACTATGTATTAATTCATCAACCCCAGCCTTTCCCTGCTGTCTATTCAAACCCTCCCCGTGCTTTTAGTGACTGAGACTGTATGGGGATATACAGAGGTATCCATGTGACTCGAATGATGCGTTTGGATTGGTTAGCACCCTTATTAATTATTAATGAGTTTGATAATATAAAATACAAACGAGAGAATCTGCACATTGGCCATATTTCTTGCCGTCGAGTAATCCAGTTCTTGCAATTGTATGAATCACGTGTGATATACTGCTGTTATTCTCCAAGGTTGGTATACGGAACAGTGCATGTCTACTAATGCATGGTTTAATTTAATGATTATATCATTTTTTTCAGCTACTTGGCATCAGTTTGATGATGCAGTTTTCAGTGAGCCCAGTACCTGGGAAGCTATTCGTAACAAAATCCCAGGCATCAGAGCCATGAATCCCGCTGAAGGGCGTGAACTTGCCATGTGGACGATGCTTCCAGACTGGGACAGCTTTGGAGTCGAGGGTGATGAAAGTAAGATAAAAGGCTGCCATTTCTTGGAGAAAATTAACAACGTGACCTACTGTATGGCAAACGCAAAGATGGAAGACGAAGGTTACATACGAGAACGAAATCCTAGAGGATTTGATTGCAAACAGGTTGAGTATTGGTTGTAAATATGGTTGTAAAAGAACTTAACCAACCAGGACGACGACTGACGACGGGACGGGAAAATTGCTATCTCGATTTTAAATCTTGTGTTTATATTATTATTGTTTCTTTTATTCTCCTTTTATTGCTCGTTTTCACATTCAGGTTTTGGAAAAATACGATGAACACAAAGTTTCATTCAGGCCAAACAACCTTCACGTTCTCTGTTTTCCAGATTACGGCTAGAATGTGTGTGACTGCGTGTATTTTCGGGTGTACTATTTTGTAATTAAGACTATTGTCTTTTTACCGACGTTCTAGACGTACCCAGTGTCCTGGTTGCTTAAGTTCCCGATTGTAAATTAATGGTACACGTGGTCGACCTTTCCAGCTTAATAGCTTTACGGTTCATTTTTTAAATCTTATGATGACATCATACAGTGTATTTTGATTAACGTATACGAACCAAAATAACATGAAATAAAATAACATTACGTACTAGTTACGGATATTTTGATAACAGGAATGAGGAAATACAAGTAGTAGTGTTACTGAAAAATAGATATTTTCGGAAGGCCGTAATGCTGAATATCGTTTTATACATGTATGCTGTATTTTATATTCAGAATTTATAGATATTATTAAACTATGTCGTGCAAACAGCTGGTGTTCACTTCCTGTATGTGATAAATACTGCAATATCATTGTTCATTTTTTTCATGTTCGGAGATGCGTTCTAAACATAACTCAACACTACTAATTACTGCTTTTCCCAACTCATGTGTAGGTTCTGCTTGAATATATTAAGCGAAGATTGAAGAAAAATGCTGCTTTGCAAACCCCAAACGACGAGAATGTTCAAGCAGATCGTCTCGCCACATCACTCGCTATCGTGCGTCTCGCTGTAACGCATGGCCTGACCGGTGTTGAGGACGGACAATTGAAGGAACTTTTCGAAGGCCTCGTTATCAGTGCAGATGACGTGGGGCGAAAGGCACCTCGAGTACTTGGAAAAGTAGCTCAGCACTATCCCAAGACAAGCTGGAAGCAAGTACCATTAGTTTATTTGTATATTTTTACACCTTAGAGTTAATGTACGTACCGTACACTTTTAACAATTAATAAATCGTCTCCAGTTTTCCATGGAAAACATCTTTTGTCGTATGTTTTTAATGCTTTTGTCGCGAATTTTCCAGGTACAACTCCGCGATGTAAACATAACATTCTGACCTGCGAGGGCTTATGCTTGGTTATGTTAAGCTACAATCCTGGTCAAATGTCTTTGGGACACACTACTTCTAACGTAGTGATGACCAATTGCCTACAATATTCGAGTAGTACGTTGTCACAATCCCCCTCCCCCAGACAATGTTGGCAACTTTACATTTTATAGATCAACATTGAATTGGGGGGAGGGGGATAAAAACTCTGAAAAGTCAAACATTATCTTAAAAAATACTGTGTCCCAACACTTTTTGGCCACGATTGTAGTTTTCACTAGTGCACAAGTGTCGCAGCTCTAGCTGAGCTCTGTCATTCGTAGTATATACGTGCTCTGATGTGCCTGCGGTTTTGCTACACAATGTAACATATGTCTTTTTCCCTTTTTCTCAGGGAATTTGCAGACGCTCTTTTAGAGTTGTGCAATTACACTATAGAGCACCGACATGGAGTTCACGAGAGGCTGTTAGCTGTACCTATGTTGCACTTCCTGTCTGGACTGTCTACTCCGTACACTTGTCCTGACCCACGTACCGACCCACGGGACAACAGTTACTGGGGCACTTACGGCCTAAATCTTGAGAAAGTCAGGCAAGAGTCATGGAAGTAAGTACAACATACGTACGATAATTGGATCATGTGTAATGTACGCAATGTCGGCCGACAAGGGTCGGCCGACGTATCGGTCGACGGTCGGCCGGCTGAGAGTCGACCGCTACTCGGTCGACACTAGATTATTCTGTATGTCGGCCGATATGGTTGATGATGCACTGACTTTCGGCCGATTGATCACCGACACTCTATCGATAGTTTACCGACAGTCGGCCGAGGTATCGGTCGACGGTCGGCCGGCTGAGAGTCGACCGCTACTCGGTCGACACTAGATTATTCTGTATGTCGGCCGATATGGTTGATGATGCACTGACTTTCGGCCGATTGATCACCGACACTCTATCGATAGTTTACCGACAGTCGGCCGAGGTATCGGTGACTGTGACATTTTCAGCCAACGTATATGTACTTCAAAGGTTGTAGAGGCCACAACTATTAATGCTTTCGTACAAAACGTACCTTTGTAAACTTAAGATAGCATAAGCTAGCAGCTCTTCAATTCCCAGCCATGCGCCTCTGCATAAGACTCCGAATGGAGTGTGCAGAATATATATTAGAATTAGAACCGAGCCCTACAGTAAAAAATAGGCACCCAATGGCTGCATGTGTCTACTGCATGCTTTTATTAGGAATGTGATGCTGAGAGTGAGAAGATAGATGGAATATAATGCAAAATTTATTTACATGTACAAAGATTGTTATGTCATAAAGTTGGACCTTTATTGACTGGGATTACGCAAGTTCTCCTATCAAATATTGACCACACTGTTTTGACAAAAAATAAATAGAGCAAACAACTTAACCCCTAGCACATGGATGTTTTTGCCTCAGTATGTACACTGTTATCCACGACATCTCAGTTGACAGAGCTTGCAGCCTAAGAATGGTATAGAATATTATTTCAGGGGCAGAATAATGTTTCAGCTTGCCTGTTTGATGTCCATTTCAGACCACGTGACAGTTCTCTAGAGAATTGTACTTTTTTTTCAATTATAGAAATTGATGGTCTATTATAATTTTGAAAGCATATTAAAATTATAAGAAAAACTTAAAATGGCTTTCAAGGACACGAGTTAAAACAAGTATGTAAGCTTAATTATTGGTACTGATCATGAGTAAAACGATTTTGCTTTAAGTCCAGAAATAAATGTTGTGCAAGGTCATGGTATCTTTAAGAACGATCATGCAGGGCCAGAAGATTGAGCAAGTGAAATTCTAACCTGTGACGAGTTTTTGAAGCCGGCCCTTCTGTTGAGAATTGACTCTTCTTAATATTTATGCGCATATCTAATTCGCTACTCGAAAACGAGGTTATCCCCGCATCGAAGATGCCGCAGCGTCCACCCGAGTTCGAAGGGTAATTCAGGATTTTTTCTTTTGTCTCCAATGCATAGAGGAACTCAGCAATGTTCCGTCCGCGACGCCATTTTGCTTTTCAGCTAAGAAACGATGCGGGGATAGCCTCGTTTTCGAGTAGCTAATTGTATGCGCATAAATATCAAGAAGAGTGAATATCGACCTAAAGGACCTAAAACTTTAAAGCATCTTTCATACCCTTTCATTCCAGCGGTTTGACACACATTTTGAAAGCTGTATTTGTAAATCGAAATTTACGTAGGGCCAAGATGGCCGATGGCGAAGACCAGGCAAGTTCGAACGACCTCGTTTCCAGGACTGCTTGATAACGAGGTTGTCGCAAAGCACGATGGGATAGTGTTAACTAACATAACACGATAGCATAGTGTCTACTGGCTTCATAGAAGCAGTAGACACAAAAATTGATGCTTATTAATAAATCGTGAAAGTAGCGATCCCACTATTTTCAAATGTTATTACTCGGGCTGCCTGTGGCAGCACCGAGTCTTAAAATGCAAGTCGTTCTTTTTTTTTTTTTTAGTTGGGTGTCGCAAAATTTCTGCGCATGCGTTAAAGGTCAAATTCACACCAATCAGATTGCACTGTGCTGGTCGCGCAACAATCGCCAGGTTAATTTATTTACATAATTTAATACAGTAAAGCAAGATGGCGGAAGACCCGCGAGGAACTTTCTCTCTAATTTGGAGTCTCATCTCTCAAATGTAAGCCAGTTTAATGTTTTATTTAACTTCACTCGTGCGAAAGCCTTCCAACAGGCTCAGGATATTTCAACTGGCACTCTTGTCGGAGCCGAAGGACCGCGTTTTTTACCCAGATGGCCAGTGATTTTATATACGACACGTACGACGATCTGAAGCCAGTGAACTGGGGTCAGGATCCGGAAAGCTAAAATTCGAAGAAATAGATATTGGAATCTATAAGCCATCGGCTCGCTGTGCTGCATTTAAAACATCCGAGGAAAACATCTTATTTTGGGTGAAGGCACTTCAAGACCAATATTACGAGTCTCTTAAAAACTGTCAGAGATTTAAATTTACCGTAAGTTGGATCAGAGAGTATTGAGATCAAGTTATTTCGTTCCAGCGAGGATATTGACCTAGCGGAAACGGTACAAGCTGTCGAAGGATTTTACTTATAATCATCCACGTCTACTTAACAACAGGAATAGTTATGTGCCAAGGCATGGGCAAAGATTGAGTTTCCCAGATTACAGATGAAAGTAGAGAACTTAATGAATGAAGAAACAGAGGTCACGCGCGACATGCTTGAGAACATGAACATGTTCAACACTTTATGTTATACTAAGAAAACAAAACAAATTACAGAGCCTGCAAGTTCACAAGTCAATGAAAAACCCCAAGAGCCTGTAGTTTTGGATCAACATATCCTTGAAACTCCAAAAGCAACATACACATGAGTCAAATTCAAACCGGAAGAGACGGAATTCTTTAGATTATTCACGAGGATAAATTTGTTAGCCCGCAATAAG
The DNA here is from genome assembly GCA_030867875.1 of Actinernus sp. WN-2022. Taxonomy (NCBI): domain Eukaryota; kingdom Metazoa; phylum Cnidaria; class Anthozoa; order Actiniaria; family Actinernidae; genus Actinernus; species Actinernus sp. WN-2022. The sequence continues at coordinate 83,645,428 of JAOWCC010000936.1, read as the reverse complement.
AACTCATTCGCTGCTTTAATGACCTTGATTTGTAACATGGAGGCTGACCTAACTGATATGCGTAATGAATTCTTACTCTCGTCACATCAAAACGAAACTCAGTCATTTGGAAGACAAATTAGTGCAGCAAGATAATATATACAAAACCGAAATCAAGATGCTGTCATCGCGTATTATTGACCTAGAAGATAATAAAGCTGAGATCCGACTTTCAAACTTTAAAAACAAAATCAAGAATACAAAAAAGAAGACAATGAAAGACCAAGGTCTCCAGTGTACCGAGACTACCCAACCTACTGAAGCTTATCAGTTTGTTCAAGAGCCATCTTTCTTACATGACAACCCGATCCCTATTCATCAGAATACACTAATTTTCTGTGCTAAATGACGAGAGTTTACAATCACCTGACCGACAACCCACTACTAAAGAAAGGGACCATGAAGTACGGTAGTACGGTTAATTCTCGGGTTCAAAACAATGAATATATGCCTGCTCAAATGCAGTCTGTTAAACGAATAAGTAGTGTTTAAATTAAAAGGTCAACATACGAGAAAAACAAAACTATTAAATTACATATATACTAGGGGAGCAGAGAATGAAAGTCACCGCGCTACCGGCCACTAAAGACTGCTAAATTCAGCTAATAATTCTTCCCTTTGGTTATTACTAAGAGGATTTCAAATGAAAGTGTATTACATCTTCAATCTCATGTGGCCCGAGTGAAAGCCCAGATGGGCTCTTGTTTTATGTCGAATACTGGGAGCTGGCGCGGGGTTTAAGTTTCTTCCTTTGGGCACCTGCTCAAAGGGATTAATTGCATAACTGACGGATGCTGTCATGGGTATTATATTTCGGTAGATCTGATTTCAGTTAGTTCCTTTGCTGGATGTGATCGGAGTCGCATGTGGATTAACAGTATTCTCATACGTTATTTTCGATTTATGCATTTAGAGAGTAGGACTCTGTATGGTCATCTCATCCAGGACAAAGTCTCTCGATTTACTGGCTCCTCAAATGCGGTGCTAATTTGCTGCGATTATCGGAAGGAGAAGTGTACACATGACAACGATCATTATGGTTACATTCGATATTCATTGAGAGGAAGTGGTTGAGGAACATTTTGTGCCGCCTGTTGGATCCAGACTAGAAAGCAGGAGTTACACCGGGATACTTCAGGTGATTTTCCGTCGAAGGAGAGTGGAGGTACGACAACGGCCTCGGTCTCGTAAAACTGATAGTTTATTCTGACGCCGCCATTTGTGGGCGTTTCGTTTCCCGTTGCTGGGAATGTTTGTGAGGGTTCAAGTAACATGTCTTTAGGTGCTCACGGGTTGTTATTTCCGGTCGAGACTCTCCGTTTGTTCAGACTAACGTACAGATATTCAAGATATTGCGCCTATTCATGACAATCGAGACATCTTTGAGTTTACGCATGATAATCGAGATATTGCATTCATTCACAGCAAAGATAACGTTTGTGCATCAACTACAGATAATCTAGACATTGCGCCTATTCATGATAGTCGAGACATAATTTGAGTTTATTCATGACAATCGAGACATTGCGTTCATATTCTTGCAATTAGAGAGCAGGACTCTGTATGGTCATCTCATTCAGGAAAAAAAGTCCGGCTCTCGATTAACTGGCTCCTCAAGTGCGGTACTATTTTGCCGCGATTATCAGAAGGAGAAATGTACACATGACAACGATTATTATGGTTACATTCGTGGAGAGAGGAAGTGGTTGAGGCACATTTGTGCCGCCTGTTGGATCAAGACTAGAAAGCAGGAGTTACACCGGGATACTTCAGGTGATTGTCCGTCAAAGGCGAGTGGAGGTACGACCACAGCCTCGGTCTAAAAAAACTGATAGTTTATCCTGACGGCGCCATTTGAGGAACTCCGAATGGGGCGTTTCGTTTCCCGTTGCTGGGAATGTTTGTGAGGGTTCAAGTAACATGTTTTTAGGTGCTCACGGTGTTGTTGTTTCCGGTAGAGACTCTCCGTTTGTTCAAACTAACATTTGTGCATCACGTACAGATAATGTAGACATTGCGCCTATTCATGACATTCGAGACATTGAGTTTATTCGTGACAATCGAGACTTTGCGTTCATTCACAGCAATCGAGACATTGAGTCGCGTGTCCGTTCGAGACTTTCAGTTGACACCCTGAATGGGGGTGTGTCTGCCTTTTGTAACGTGTCATTCCAATCTGTTCATGTCGATGCTCATCGTTCAGCAGTATTTGGACAGTGAGGTTGATCTTGGTCGGGTTGCTGGGCCATTCGTTAGCCCACCGTTTACTGATTGCTTCGTTGTGTCACCGCTAAATACGGTAGAGAAGCGAGATTCGGTGGAGCGCCGGGTAAAGGTCCGGGGTGTCTGCTGTATAAACGAGACTTACGCAAAGCATACAGACAGTTCCCGGTTGATCCTTCTGGGATACATTTGGGACAGTCATTATTATTTCGATACCGTTCTTATAATGGTCTGCGTTCTGTCGCCATGGCCTGCTAACGGTCTACTTCGGCGGTTGCTTGGATTCAGGCGCAAAGGGGCACAGAGTTGTTTCCTTATCTAGACAATTTTATCTGAATTTCAGAGGAGTCTGAGGCTCTTTCTGACTTTGAGAAGCGTGGAATTTTGTTGTCGGCGCTCGGTTTAGAGGAATCGGTTTCCAAGTCTTGTCCTCCATCTTCGGTTATGACCTGCTTGGGAATCGACTTGGACACAGTAGCTTTCACGTTGTCTGTTAGTAGGGACCGGCTACTTGAACTCGAGACTTTATTACAATGTTGGTTACACCAAAAGTCTTGCACCAAGTCCGCCTTACAATCGTTAATTGGCAAGTTGTTTTTTTATGTCGAGGTGTGTGTGTCTTCTACGCACTGTCACGTTTAATCATCACCATATTAATTTGAATGCCGAGTTTCACAAGGACATTCAATGGTGGTGCCGTTTCTTGCGCGAGTATAACAGCGTCTCCATGATCAACACTAGTGCGTGGTCAGCTCCTGGAACAGTGTTCGCTACCGATGCTTGTCTCATGTTCACTGGATGTGGCGGCGTTTGTGCCGGACGTTATTTTCACGCCTTGTTTCCGGATTTTATTGTGACAAGATCCCTTGACATTAACTCCTTGTGGTTGCCCTAATGCTCTGGGGTCATCTATTTTCGGGCCTGCGGTTGACAGTTCGGTGCGATAATGAGGTCTGAATTCAGGCCGCTGCAGGGATGCCTTCCTCAGTTCTTTTTTGCGGGAAATATTTTCTCTCTGCAAAGTACGAATTTGAGCTATGATCACTTCATCTGCCAGGGGTTTCTAACACCGATCGAGACTTGCTATCGAGATGGGCAACAAGTTCTCCGGCGAAGGAGCGCTTTATCCAGCGTGCCGCGTCGGAGGATCTTATTGATGTTTCTGTACCGCCCGAGTTATTTCGGTGTTTGTTTATAGAAACTCGAGCCTTGTCAGCCCTTCGCAAGGACCTCAACAACACTCTTCGCTCAGCCTACAGCACCGGGACGTATAGTAATTTGAGGACACATGCAGTTCAAGGCCTTTCTTTTGTTTTGTAAATATTTTCGTTTGAATCACTTACCGGCCAATTTAGACACAATTTGTCTGTATGTACAATTCTTGAGTCGGACGCTCAGTCCTCCTTCTATACGGAAATATCTCAGTGGGGTCAGACTTTTGCATTTATTCTCAGGGGTTGATTACCATTATAGTAAGGACTTTCTTCTCGCCTTAGCATTACGCGGTATTCCTCGGAACGCTTTCTATACGCCCAGTCGGGCACCACCAGTAACTCCCGCGCTTTTGTTACAGCTTTCTAAGCATTTGGATTTCATATCGGATCCTATTTCTTGCACATTGTATTGTGCATATTTGTTTACATTCTTTCTCATGGCGCGTTTGGCTAATATCGTCCCTAAGTCCGCTAGGAGTTTTGATCACGCGCGGAATCTTACTCGGGGGGATGTTACGGTCAATGCGTATGGTTTCATCGTTACGTTTATAAAGCACACAAAAACAATTCAGTTTGGGGAGCGCAAATTGCATATTCCGTTGCTACAAATTCCAGGTTCTCCGCTGTGTCACGTTGCCGGTTACAAGCGTATGGTTCAATTGGTACCCGCTAGCTCTCGTCACGCCTTGTTCCTGTTGCCTGGATCGCACGGTCTCACAGTTCTGACTAAAAGCCGCTTTATCTCGGAATTTCGTCATGGTTTGACTTCTGCCGGTTTCAGTAATGCTTCATGCTTTCGAGGTCATTTGCCTCTTGGGCCTTCAATCACGGGGTACCAGGTGAACTCATACAGTTGTACGGCGACTGGTCTAGTGATGCATACATGTATAAGCTTTATTTGGAATTTAGTGTAGAGGCCAAGCTTGGCCTTGCCCATCAGTTCAGGGCAGGTATTCAGTCAGGCTTTCATTATTTTCGTAAACACACTTTTCGTTTTTGGCCGTTGCCTGGTGGCAGAGAGGTTTATTGTTTTAGCTCAGTGTTGTATTCCTTTTCTAATTCTTAATAAACTTCTCTCCTGTGCCAAACAACAAAGTGTCTGTTTACGTGTGTATTCGATCAGTTGGGGAATTTTCTTCCTTTGGGCACCTGCTCAAAGGGATTAATTGCATAACTGACGGATGCTGTCATGGGTATTATATTTCGGTAGATCTGATTTCAGTTAGTTCCTTTGCTGGATGTGATCGGAGTCGCATGTGGATTAACAGTAGTCTCATACGTTATTTTCGATTTTCCCACCCGCCCACCCTGGGTTAGTTTCATAAAATGGGTGGCAGAGAGGTTTATTGTTTTAGCTCAGTGTTGTATTCCTTTTCCAATTCTTAATAAACTTCTCTCCTGTGCCAAACAACAAAGTGTCTGTTTACGTCTGTATTCGATCAGTTGGGGAATTATGGATGAATTCATTGGGATAGCTCGGCCTATACACCCATTTATACGAATCGTTCGCGGCTTAGCTAAGCGGCCCCGGTAACTTCCTCTCGTATAAATGGCCTTAGTGTTGCTACCCTATTGCAGATTCAAGGCGAAATCTCCCCTACAGATTAAAAAAAATTGGTACCCTGTTCCAGACCAAAACGGTGCGATATAGCGATTTATATACGTAATCGATCTTGCGCGAGCGGATGTATAAAAGACACTGAAAAATACAAAGATATTAAACGTTGCATTTGTCGGGATTTCGTGAGTCACCACGCGAAGCCGCGAGAGCCTGAGTGACGAAGTCGAGAGCGGCGAAAAAATAACCTCTTGTCCAAGCCGTTCATTCTTTGAATCACCCGCCATTGTGTTTTAATGTTTACATGCATACATACTTTATTGAGTGTTCCCTGAGGGGCTTTTCGACACACATTACAATATTACAATATATAAAATGGTTAATACGGAGTCTAAGGTGATCTAAAGTCTAATTTAATGTACATTGTAATATAATCATTATAATTGTAATAAGAAATGATTTAAAATATCAATGATAATATATGGTAAAATGCTGATAATACCGATATTTATTAAGTAATAAGAAATATGTCGAGCATCCTTTTTTTTAGCTTCTTCTTAAAGCTACTAAGAGAAGTTGTCTGCCATAACGAGCCAGACACTCTTACAACCAAACTACCCCCTGGTGATAGGGGACCATTGGTCCCCTATCACCAGGGGGTGCTCTAGGAAGCAGGAGCATTCCATTTAATTAAGTCCAGCCTCATGTCACTTTAAAGTGTCTACTTTAGCGCCTAGATATCGTCATCCGTAGGTATCAATGTGTGATAAAGAACTACTTTTGCATTTTACCTTTCATCAGTCGACTACCCGTAGTAGTGCACGAAATTTAGTCATTCGTAGTCCGATTTTCAGTACGTTTCGATCGAGGTCGACGATTTATCTGGTTTGCCGTATGTGCCTATCCGACTTTCAGCTAATTTCTCAGAATCAACAATACATAATCTTGTTATTATTTCATAAGTCGGGAACGATGTGCAATTTACTTTAATGAGACGAAAATGCGACTTACACGCTTGCCAATTACTGTTCGAAACGTCGCAGACTTCGCTTATTAATTATTATTCGGACCCCAAATTATTATCGTGAATACTGAAAATAAAGCGGATGAGATATCGAGATGTGAGAGATGTTACCCTGGCAGCAGTTTTCTCGTGACTTGTTGTTTGCAGTCGGTAGCTGCAGTTCGCGACCGGTAATTCGTGTCTGGTTGTTTTGATCTGATTTGCGCAAATTTCGCGACGGGTATAACGGCTACTCGTAGGTAGGCTAACTATTTTGTTTGGCGTACATGTCTTTTAGGATTGTGTTCAATATCCCGAAGTGCTCAGGCATACTGTGGTGCTATGGACTTCAACCTGGGTAAACCAGCTGGGATACAGAACTAAAAAATAAATTTTGTTTGGCATATTTCTTTTGAGCTTGTGTTCAATATCCCGAAGCGCTCAGGCATACTGTAGTGCCATGGACTTCAACCTGGGTAAACCAGCTGGGATACCGAACAACTCAAAAAACCTTTTTTTGGGCGTACATCTCGTTTAGGCTTTTGTTCAATATCCCGAAGTGCTCAGGCATATTGTGGTGCCATGGACTTCAACCTGGGTAAACCAGCTGGGATACCGAACAACTCAAAAAACATTTTTTGGCGTACATCTCGTTTAGGCTTGTGTTCAATATCCCGAAGTGCTCAGGCATATTGTGGTGCCATGGACTTCAACCTGGGTAAACGAGCTGGGATACCGAACAACTACAAAAATATATTTTGTTTGGCATATCTCTTTTGGGCTTGTGTTCAATATCCCGAAGTGCTCAGGCATACTGTAGTGCCATGGACTTCAACCTGGGTAAACCAGCTGGGATACCGAACAACTCAAAAAACATTTTTTTGGCGTACATCTCGTTTAGGCTCGTGTTCAATATCCCGAAGTGCTCAGGCATACTGTAGTGCCATGGACTTCAACCTGGGTAAACCAGCTGGGATACCGAACAACTCAAAAAACATTTTTTTGGCGTACATCTCGTTTAGGCTCGTGTTCAATATCCCGAAGTGCTCAGGCATACTGTAGTGCCATGGACTTCAACCTGGGTAAACCAGCTGGGATACCGAACAACCGAACAACTTAAAAAATATATTTTTTGCTGTACATATCTTTTAGGCCTGTGTTCAATATATCTCTTTTTATAGGCTTGTGTTCAATATCCCTAAGTGCTCAGACTTCAACATGGGACTGTAGATATTTTGGGGCACTTTCCCCAAGCATCACGTCAGATGCTTTACTTTAGCCTTTATTCTTGGTTACTTCTTCGGCGATTTGGTTTAGCATTTACTGCACATCAGAATTCTGGACACCAGAGGGACTTTATATTTCTCACAAATATCGCTGATCATGCTCCAAATGTGTGCCTCTGAAGCTCTTCTGGACCTTGAACTTTGGGGGACTTCCCGCCATTTTCGCTGCCATATAATTTCCTTCTACTTTATATATACATACGTGTTCGTTACTCGATTTCCTTCGTTCTGTTTTCAGGGATGTAATTTCCTCGTTTGCTCTCGCCAGAGACACTTTCAAGCTTTGGATCTCCTCGTAATCGGCTGGCGGGGTCGGTGGCGGGTTGGTGTTTCGCCTGACCATAGTTAATAGAGTATTAACTATGGCCTGACGGGGAAGCGATTGCGAGGGGTTTGTTATTTTCAATTGTTTATTAGCCACTGATAATTCTCTAACACGACGAATGTCGTAGCGAGACACCCACCTTTCCATCGACAATCCTGCAGCCATTCATCCAAATCCCAAAGTCCGCTATTTTCTATTTGGACACTGTCGGCTAGTGGCGAAGAAAACTGCGAAGGGATCGTGCAACCAGGCTGTTTGACAGGAACTTACAAAATTTCACGCCGCCAATTTCCGAATTCAGAAGATGCCAGTGCTGCGGAGAATTTGCCGCTCGATTCAGCGAGAAAAACACGGTGCAAAGCGGATACGTCCATAAGTCGAAGCACGAGTCCAGTATGCGAAGCAATCCTTTACCTTAATTTCATAATACTGTATTTCCCGCTCATGTCAAAATGCCACTGGCACTGAAGTACAGCCCCTGAAATAACGCAGGATCCGCAAGATCGAAGATCCTCAAACGTGTTTTGTGTACAACCTTTGCTGACATAAAGTAATTACCAAAGCGATCAAGCGAAAACCGCAAATCACAATAATGATTGATATTTGCCATGACTATGACGTCACTCCATAGCAACCGGCCCGCACGCATTTCCGAACTTCCGCTGATCTCTGGCTCGTTATGTTAAATCGTTGTCTAGGTTATTCCATATTTTGACTGCTCTAACATAGAAAGTTCTTTGTCCTGAAGCAGTTCTAAAAATCGGGATTTGCAGTAACTCACAATTGCGGGTTTGACGATGGTGGATTTCAGAACGCTTAGTGAATATGGCGGCGCGATCTTGTTGATACATTTGTAAGTCATGAATGACTCTCTGTACAGCAGCTGCTCCTTAACAGGCAGGCAGCCTAGATGGCGTAGAGCAGGCTTAATATGGTCATATTTCCTAGTGTTCGTGATGATCCTGCAAGCGAAGTTCTGAACAGCCTGGAGTTTATTAATATTTGTGGCAGATGTATTTGACCACATCGAAGAACAGTAGAGGAGTTTACCAATGACTAGAGCTGAAATAATTAAACATAGTGTTTTACTGCCGTCAAAACTATCCTGAACCCGGTTATTTAGGCAGAATTTAGTCATACATAAAGAAACTAATTTACTAATGTGGCAGTCGTACGTCAAATGGGGATCAACAATGACACCCAAGTCTTTTGCAGACGACACTGGCTTGATCTGTTTTCCAAAGAATGAAAGTGTCATGTCAGCAGGGAGCCTTTGTAACAGCTGACGCGTGTCCACGAGAAGAAACTTGGTCTTGTCCGGGTTGATTAGGAGTTAGTTTTCTGAGCACCACTTAGCTACGTGGCAAAGGTCTTCCTCCAGGTTCTGTTTAGTCGCTCCATGTCTGTTATCGGAAAAGACATAAAGACTTTGGAATCATCCACATAGGACTCGAGATGGCATGTCTGTGGTGCTAATGGGAGATCGTTGATGTATATACAGAAGAGTAGCGGTGAAAGTATTGCACCCTGCGGTACACCATGGGTGATGGGAAGAGGCGAAGACACTGTTGATCCAATGCAGACAGACTGTGATCTTCCGGTCAAGTAACTGCTTAACCATCTCACTGTACTAGGAGAGACGCCAAACACAGCTCAATTTATGCAGCAAGATTCCAACAAGATAAGCGCTGTCAGCATCTTTTTGTCCATTACCTCCAAAATGAAGGTACTCACCAAGAAGTTCAACGTTTCAGTGGAGTTGCGTTTTGTGTTTCCACTTTCGTGAGAAGACAATCGACCGTTCCTCAGTAAATACGAGGTGAACTGATCAAGTGCGACCCTTTCGTAGACTTTTGAAGCGACGACGAGAAGCGAAAGTGGTCGATTGATAGAAGCCACTTCATGAGCTCCCTCTTTCAGCAAAGGTATTACATAAGCTTCTTTCCATGCGTCAGGAAACGCAGAAGTGGCGAGAGAGCAGTTTATAATGTCTGTAAGTGGACCCAGAATAACTGGAAGACAATCTTTGATGACGCGCATGCTTATCTTGTTAGGACCCGGGGACTTCTTCGAGGGCATGGATAAAATAATGCGCTGTAACTCCGTGCAGATAACTGGGCGGAAATTGAACAACTCATCAGGAGAACTGCCAGCTGATGTAGATGGGAGCTTGGAGTGTCACATTGATGTCATTGTATTCAGCCAGGCGCGATGCAGCTTCAGCAGCCCTCCAGCCAACAGAAGAAGAACTGATTGAAGTCGTCAGAAACCAGTTTAGGATCTTTATCGTAGACTTGAGTTTCTTTTTCTTTGGAAGTAATGCTGTTGTTAATTATCTTCCACAGACAACCTGGGTTGTCCTTGTGCGCTTTGACTTCGCTGCAGATATGATCTCTTTCAGCGTTTCTGAGTATGACTTTAACAGCGTTCCGAGCCTCCTTGTAGTTATGCCAGTCAATACTGTCTCGTGTCTGCTGGAAACGGCGGTGAAGCTGATCCCTAGATCTCATGAGCTCTTTGATTTCAGGTGAGACGTATTAAAGGACAAGGATGACTGCAGATCTTTAAAGTCCTAGCATATCATTGAAGGTCGCTAATTTGGCATTCACTACCTCAACCGAAAAGATGGAGAGGAGACGGTCCGAGTTAGCAGTAAGGTCAGCGGTAAATAGCGAGGCGCATAGTTCTTATAGCTTCGCACAGTGATGTAACAAGGTGGAGGCTTTGGGGGCTTCAACTTAAGTACGGCGTAGGCGGTCACTAACAGGAGTATTGAAAACACCACTGTTGCGTACAAGTGCAGGGAACGAGACAAGGATAACATCGATAAGTGACTGGCAGGTGTCTGTAATACTGGTTGGAGTGTTGATAACTTGCGTGAGATTCAGTTCAATAGAGACATTTACGAGTGCCCTGTTCTGGGGGCCGTCTTTCAAGGTGTTACAATTCAGGTCGCCAAGAACAACAATCGGTTAAGAACTTGGATATAGTTGGGCTTGAAAAGGTCCTCAAAACAGGACAGAGGACAGTCTGGTGGTTGATATGACACACACATCACGACTGACTTTGATTTCTTGCATTGAAGTTTTATCCAGAGCTGATGAAAATTAGAAAGTGCACACTGTTTCACGATATGCTGAGCTTGTCACATGTAAAATTATGCAACTCTAATTGGACAAATGGTGACTACTACTACTACTACCACCACCACCACCACTGCCACTACCACTACTACCACTACTACTACTACCCCCACCCCCACCACCACTATTACCAACACTCAGGATCTTAAAATAACTGAGCAGAAGGTGCTGCCTTTGTGAAACAATCTCGTTCTCGAACTGCAAATCGTTAGCCCTTCACGTCTTCTCGGATAAGGACGTAAAATTGTAGGTCCCACGTCGGCCTCAAGTTTACCAGTTTCACCAGACTGTCATAAGTTACCGACGTTAAATAAAGTTGTTTTACTTTATTTTATAAAACAGACACTTTAAGGAGACAAAACAGACCACTAATCATCTAATTTATGTCAATTAAGATGACATTCGTCATATGCACTTGTCATTCAAGGAAGCCGTGTCATTAGCCCTTCTTGTGTAGTTTCTTTCTTGCATCTTTTGTTAGCTACCAATTTATCTCTCTCTCACGCTTGATAAAGATGTAAAGTGTTTCTGGTTCCATTTTAAACGCTTTCTTTCGACGAATAAGGTAATGGCCTAGACGTTTCGGTAAACAAATATTTCCCGCCTTTAGCTAGCCAGTGGTGCAAGTGACACCAGTGGGCAACAATTGATGCTATAGCAATACAAATTAGTACAAATTATTAGTAAATAGATGTTGTGTAAGCTCCTTAGATGAGCTCCTGCTCCTGGAGCAAACACAAAGAATATATATGTTTAAATAATAAAAAATATATATATACAGTACAGTGGGAAGGACAAACTATAAAATGGACAACATAATAATACTAGGCAATAGAGAAATGGTTGAAACTTGGCCTAGGGAAAAGGTGAGAAATTATTTTATACTAAACTATACAATAAATGCAAACGATGGAAAAATTATTAAGAAAATCAAACAAACTGAGAATAAAGTGATCAACTGAGAGTAAAGTATTCAAACTATACTTGCTAAATACTTAACTTACTTAATACTCAACATCTGACACTTAACACTGGCATGGAGTGGTTTTACTTAACCCGTGAAACAAACATTAATAGTCAGTATCTAATAGTCAAGTAGACTATTAAAAACTAGTTATCTAATAGTCAAGTATACTATTAGATATAAGTAAAATTACTCTATGCAGTGGTGAGTTAATAGTCAGTATCTAATTATAAGTCAAGTATACTATTAAAAACTAGACGTATACTAATAGATATAAGTAAAATTACTCTATGCAGTGGTGAGTAATAATGGATACTGGAATAAGGTAAAAACTAGTGTTTACAGATAATGGTGCTCAACAAACTAGGATGCACGAAATTAGATACATACTAGTAATACATACTAATACTGGCAATTAACAGTCAATTGAGGTTTAAGACAATTTATTATTATTTATTTATTTAATATTTCAACAGGAAGCTCTTTCACACCAGTGATTTTCAAAGAGGTCCTGCAAAATAGTAATAGAATAATAGCTAAAATATTAAAAGGTCACGAAAACTACGATTACATAGGGATATTACTAATTAAAATACGAGCTAATAAGGAAATGAGCTAATTTATAGCTTATAAAATGGAAACAATTGCAAACTTCTAACATGGGTAAAGAGGCTCGACTTAAAATTCACAATGGTGTTGCTGTGCCTAATGCTACCACTAAGATTGGTCCAGTCCCTAACATCATGATATGCCAGGCGTTGTTTAGCCCAGTTGGTTTTTACAGCTGGCAGACGAAAGTCATCACCATTGCGCGTGTTATAATTATGCTGGTCATTCATTGATATTGAGTCTAAATGGGATGTTAATAGACTGTTTTTACATTTGAAAATGTATAAGCATCTGTGGTTTTGTCTGCGCTGGGACAAATAACTAACGATTGTGTTTGCACTGATCACAGCTTTAGTAAAAAAATATGTTGTTACACAATTTGGCTTTGTTTGCGTGTGAACAACTTATACGCACCGTAACGACAAGCTGCCAATAAAGACTGAGCATCTTAACTATTGTCCGCAAAGTGCGGCCGAGCACCGTACCCATATCGTACTTGTACTGTGATTGGACGGAAGGTCAATATATAGCCATCTTGATGCCAATTACAGCATGTCTCACCGTCAAAGTGGTGAATTGTGATGGTAGTTGTGCACACTCAAACGAAATAAGCTTTAACCATTCCACATTGCATCGCCAGGTTTTACACTTTATCTTTCTAAAACGTTTCTTCTTCTTCTTAATTTAGCTCTCCTGTACACGTCGGGGTTCGTCTGCGGCCGATGTTTGACCTTGATCCTCTTCTTCGACGTACATTTCTGTTCGCCCTACCTCTGTGTGATTTAGGTTCCGTTGTAGAACAGGGAGGATTTCTTCCACATGAAATCTGCTGGACTTTAGCGCACACCCTGAAAAGAAAGACCTACTACCCTAATGAAGAAGTGAGTTTATTATTATCAACATCTCTGTATTATTGAATACGTTTCATTTGAATACCTGGTAAATAAATATTTCTATGTGTTGTTTATATTTTAGAGTACATCAATAGGAGCCTGCCTTGGTGTGATGGTCAGTGCTGTGTCAGGAGACTTTGAAAAGCAGCGAGCCAAGGAGAAGTGAGGAGAAGTTAAACTTTGACTATCACGCTTTATTTTTTTCTTTACTTTATATTAGTTTTTACAGTTCATGGATTGAGCTACACAGGAGAAGTTAATCGCGACAGTAACTAAATGTTTACGATTTCTTAATTTGTAGTTCTGATCTGGACAGCGTCAAGTGCCTCCAGTCGCTATCCAGAGCATCAGTGCAAGTAGTTGAACATTTCCTTGTCTCTTTAAACGACAACTTTGAGCTGACGTCTGCAACTCTACGACTCCTGGCAACAACATTGTCTCTTATCAAACACATGACACAGTGTAAGCCGTTGTCCGACAATGAATCGCAGAAAAAAATCATCGAAAACCTTTGTAAGGAGATGGTAAGACAGGTATCTGTTAAAGTGCGAGGTTGCCTCGAAAGAACGTTTACTGGAAATCTGCTCTACACTTATGACCGACATAAGGAACTGTGGGTAAGCCTTTTCGCAATTATTTACTACCATTCTCCATGTCTCTATTAAACAAAGATGTACTCCCCAAACAAAGTTGGTAAAAAACCTAGTAGCTAGTAAAGAAAACGATAATTTGAAATTCCTGACATCTGATTGACAGGTTCTACCTCTTGCATAGAAGTTTTCATTTCTTTTTCTATACGATCCAAAAATACATCATTAGTCCTGTAGCCGAGAGTTTGGGAAAGATAAATAAAGTTGAGCGATTGAGTGTATTGTTAAAAATAGAAATGAAGAATTTATGAATTAAAATTACATTTGTTAGTTAATAATTAATAGATGGCACCACATTTGCCTGCTATCAACCTGATGTGCTCCAATAAATGTGGTGGGTATTAATTCTCTTTTTTTCCTCTTTTATTCTATCCTCAATTCTGACCCTTTCCCTCTAAATTCAACTGTAATCTCCATTAAGTGAAAATCGCTAAAGTTCGTAGTTCCTCTTTTCAAAGGGGCAACAAAACACTTGTTTTCAACTACAGACCAATATCTCTATATTATCAAGTTTTCAAAACTTGATAATATAGAGATATTGGTCTGTAGTTGAATTATATTACTCTCTAGAAGACGCACTGGGTCTTCACAAACGATTTTTTCTAATCACCTGCTTGGCTGCTTTTAATTTGGATTTCGCAAAAAGAGAAGTAGCTTTGAGGGATCTGAACATCAATGGTTTCATAGCTACTTACACGATAGAAAACAATTTGTAAGTATCAATGGAATAAACTCTGATATCCTGCCTATTACTTATGGGGTTCCTTACTGCCCGATTCTAGGGCCCATATTATTTCTCTTATCCGTTAATGATGTGCAGTTTATAATTAAATCAATACGTCTTCTACTTTATGCCATAAAAACATGAACTCATTATTATCTGAACTTACTTTAGAAACTTAGGATACGATTTACTGTTGTTATGAGGTCAATAGCGTGGTATGTTAATTGATATTGAAACCAATTCTCTAACTGGAAGACAGTATAATGTTTCCTGCCGTCTGGTTTTCAAATCGTAAAACGTCACCCCAACGCTGGTTTCAAGAAGCTGGACATTTATTGTTTTCCTCTGGTTGATTTCTAACTTCTTTGTTTGATTGTCATTATTCTTAGAACCCTTTATTTATCTTAACTCGTAGATGTGGTCGACGCTGCTTTCAATCGAAATCGAAGATGAAGGACTGAAAACGTTCTGGCAGGAATCCTTGACCGAAAGTTTTAACAAACGCATTCAGAAAGTATGTAGAGTTTGATTTGTATCGAAAATAATAATTATCGCCACAAACAAGCATTCGCGAACTCGTAGATATGCGAAGCATAGGAACGAGGTATTGTGATGGGGGAACTGTTACTCACTCACTCGATCACTGCAACGTTAGCACTGCCAAAGAGCCTGGTAACGATATATACAAATCGACTCTCAAAAATATTTTTGTTCACAAAATTGGGAAGTCGTGAAATAATCTCCATCTCTAGTTCCTCTTAGATGTTATTAGTCAGCTTCCAACACCAACAGTAAACACTTAAATGACTGGCCCGAGGGAAACAGTGAGTTTTGTTTCCCCGAGATCCTGCATGATGTTTCCCGAGACGGAGACGAGGCCGAGAACATCGAGAATCGATCAAGGGGAAACAAAACTCGCTGATTCACAAGGGGCCAGTCATTAAGTAATTCGTTATATACATGTAGCAACAATTATAAAATTCCTTTTGCCTGAGGTTTGGTAAACAGATATTTATTTACCCGGCTTTAGCTAGCCGGTGGCGCGCGACACACATTACACCATCTTCTGTCACGATGTGATCACGTGGCTGGAAACATTTGAATTGTATCCCGCGAGGGATCCATTGGATTTTTGACGACTGCCACGTGACTCCGGATCAGCCAATGAGACCGTGCACTGTATTTTGAAAACTTATGGCTATGTAATAATCATATGTATGTAACCGCCGCTTACAACTGTCCAACTAGCTTACAACACATTCTCCCCGTTGAATTAACAACTATCCTTAAATGGAAAGCACGCTTGAAATACTGTTAATCGTTAATTCTAATGACATTCTTAAAACCAGTAAAGGATAAAGATAAACATTTGTCGCATTCCGAACGGCGGTAGACCGGCTTAGTGTAGTAGTCATGACATCTGCACACACCCGCTGTTGTACACGCGAAGGGTTAGGAGTTCGAATCCGAGAAGGAGCGCTCAAAAAATATTTATTATCTTCTTGTTTACCTGTGAACCCTAGCTCAAGGTGAGTGAGAACCCGTCGTTTACCCGTGAACTCGTCCCATGGTTAGGGTTGGGTTTGTGGTTCGGGTTAGAATTTGTCTTAGAATTAACAATTATCATTATTTCAAGCGTGTTTCCATTTAAGGATAGTTAATTGGCTATTTTGACGATGTTGCGCGCACAGCTAGAACAATGGCTATCTGTTTTAAATAACAAAAGGCTGTTGAACCAGAACGAGTCTTAGCAGCTCGCATCTATTGTTCTACTGATGCGTGCGCAACATCGTCAAAATGGCCTATTCAACGGGGAGAATGCGTAGATGTGGGAGATGTTTGTGTTTCAATAGATCCTCTCTCTAGAAATTACCGATAATCAGTAATTGGCTTTTGCTCTTCAATTATCAATAATCGCTAATTCTAGAACGCAAATTAAACAATGACATTATTAAACCAGTCAAAGATAAAGATAAACAATTGTCAAATTCCGAACGGCGGTAGACGGGCTTAGTGTGGTGGTTATGACGTCTGCACAACCAAGCACTAACAAGCACTACACGCAAATGGTTACGAGTTCGAGCCCGAGTAGGAGCGCTCAAAAATTCTTTTATCTCGTTTACCTTCTCTTCTTGTTTACCTGTGAACCCTAGCTCTAGGCGAGTGAGAACCCGTCGTTTACCCGTGAACTCATCCGATGGTTAGGGTTAGGGTTCGGTTCATGGTTAGGGTTAGAATTTGTCTTTGAATTAACACTTATATTATTTCAAGCGTGTTTTCCATTTAAGGATAGTTAATTCAACGGGAAAAATGCGTAGATGTGGGAGATGTTTGTGTTTGTGTTTCTCTTTGGGGAGAAGAGAAGAGGGGGACTGGGTAGGGGAGGGAGGGCCTGGTGACCTGCTTGAGAAAAAAAACTATTCCACTGATACCAGAATCTGGTATTACCTCTGGTTGGTCAGATTCAATGTGATTGACAGCCAAAACACTTTTGACGTACCTCAGTGTCATGTGGAGTGTAATGAAATTGTTGTTGTAAAGCCAAGCCAATGTTTAGTCTCCAGAACACAGGAAACCAGTGTTTTAGAGGGCAACATTTAAAGAAAGTATATTCTCCAAGCTCATGTTCAAAGGTACATCCCCATAGGACACATAATACATTGGTATCTAGGAGATTAGTTGTATATGCCAATGCTGAGCATTTTTCATTTATTTATTTATTTGAGACTACGGAACAATGTAATATGATGCACTAGAATGCAATATGATGCACGAATTAACAGTACAATTTCAAGTACCCATCCGGGAAGGAGGATGAGGTAGAGATTTTTTGAAGAATACATGTATATAAGGTATGTTTTCTACTAAACAAAGGTAATGTATCATGAAAATACCATAAATCTAGAAACATTAATCATTAATCATCTAAGTTTAATTTCATTCATAGGGGGATCAAAAAAGTTTTAACAAGAGAACAAGATGAAATGCCCCCCTCCCCCCCAAAGCCATAAATAATGACACTCCCTTAGATTCAGAAGCTTGTGGCTAACCTTGTGGCTAACCTTGTGGCACCTCGTCAAAACAGAAAGGGAATAAAGTCTCAAATCAATGTTGCTCCCCGACAAGTTGTCCGAATTAACTCAGCCCTATCTGAGCCTCTTACTATGGTCAGCGGCGTGCCTCAAGGGAGCATACTGGCACCACTCCTATTCAGTATATATACGAATGATCTCACCTCTGTACCACAGAAATGTATTGCAAAGAGTTATGTGGACGACACCAAACTACTTATATCATTCAATCTGAGAGAGAGGACATCTACAATAACTGATATAGAAGAAGATTTATTTAACGTCAGCAAGTGGTGCTGTCAGAACCGCTTATTATTAAACCCAGATAAAACTAAACTCTTAGTATTTGGTAGTAAACAGAAGATAGCTGAACTAGAATATTTTAAGATTTCGTTGCTAGGAAAGGAGCTGTTACCAGTATCCAGTGCCAAAGACTTGGGTGTAATCTTAGACACGAACTTAACCTACGATGAACACATTACTAAGACCGTTTCTTCATGCTTTTCTCGACTAGCACAAATAAACCGTGTTAAACACGCGTTTAATAAGAACACTTTAATTACTGTTATTAATACATTAGTATTTAGTAAGTTGCTTTACTGCTCGAATGTATGGGCAAATACATCTAATAGAAACATACGTAAGCTACAATCATGTCAAAACTATGCCTGTCGTATTGTTAGCGGGGCCAAAAAGTATAACCATATTACACCTATACTAAAAGAGCTAAATTGGCTCCCAGTAGATAAGCTAGTATATTTTAGAAGTGCCACTCTGGCATTCAAATGTATGACTGATTCCGCACCAGGTTATTTAATATCTAAATTCACGAAGCGCTTCAATATTAGTGGTCGTGAAACTCGAAACTCGCAATTATTACAAATCCCCTTATTCAAATCTGCGAGTGGTCAGAGAAGTTTTTATTACAGAACAGTAAAAATATGGAACTCACTAGATAATGAACTGAAATTAAGTAAAGACGTTTTAAGTTTCAAGCGAAAGCTGAAGAGCAAATTATATCAAACTCAAAATAGGTTAAATTAATAGATGTAATTCAAATTATCATGTACACTGTAGTTGTATTGTATTTGTATTTTGTCTTTGAAAAGCCTTTTTAAGGAAAGATAAATAAAGTATGAAGTATGAAGTATCGTTCGTAAGATGTAATAAATTTATCTTGTTCAGACATAGCCATAAGTTTTCCAGACACAACGCACGCTCTCATTGGCTGATTCAGGGTCACGTAGCAGTCATCAAAATCCAATGTTTCCCGCGCGGGCAACAATTCATCAATTGTTGTCCGCCACGTGATCACATCGTGACAGAAGATGGTGTGATGTGTCGCGCGCGCCAGTGGCTAGCTAAAGGCGGGAAATATTTGTTTTAGTACCAAAATGTCTAGAGCTGATTTTTCGTCGAAAGAAAGCGTTCAAAATGGAACCAGCTCCAAAGGAACAATTTACATCTTTATCAAGCGCGAGAGTGAGAAATTGGTAGCTAAAAGAGGATGCAAGAAAGACACAAAACGACACTAAAAATGCCGTAGCGAGTTTTGTTTCCCCTCGATCCTCGATGTTCCCATCGACTCCGTCTCGGGAAACATCGAGTATCTCGGGGAAACAAAACTCACTGTTTCCCTCGGGGCCAGTCATTAAGTGTTTAATATTGGTGTTTGAAGTCGATCAGTATTTTGATAACGCATGGTTTTTTCTCCGATACAGCTTGACAACATGGACAAATTCACACTTTATACCAAGGTGGATTTCAAACCATTTCATGCTAAAGTGGAGTCGTGCTTGCAAGAAGCCGTGTTTGATGCCGTGAAGTATGTTGTGGAGGTAACGTTTTATACCGAAAAGGAAGCGTGTGTTCAATCCATTTTTGTCAGCAGCAAAGTCAAAGATTGTATCAAGCCGAATTTATTGCAAAGGTCTGTGATATGCTCACAAGTTTTCTTTAACAACTTTTGAGAAACACGTATAAGCAGGCCACAGAACAGGAATAATTGGAAGTAAGGTCCGTTTCATGACGTCGCGCCGCTACCGTGCTGAATTAGATCAAAAGACGCCGCTTAATTATATTTTGTTTCAATAAGCCTTTTCAGTAAAATGTTGCATCATGGGTAATCCTGCATCCCAATCCTCGGCCATTAAGATCTGACCCTGATGACCTCAATGAACACTTCGCCTCTACTGCCGAGCGCGTCACCGGCGCATCTCCTCATTCTGTTGCTGATTTGTGGAAGCTGATCGACACTTTACCTGATGATAAAGACGGCGTATTCATGCTAAGACACGTGCTACATCATGAAGTCTTAAATGAGCTGAATAAGTTGAGGTCTGACTGCTCATGCGGTCCAGATAATATTCCAGTTAAATTCATCAAGATGGTGGCCGAACAGCTGGCGTCTCCGCTGACACATGTTCTCAACAACTGTATTTCCAAACAGATGTTCCCTACAGCCTGGAAAATAGCTCGTATTAGCCCAATACCCAAAGTCAAGGAGGTTAAATCAAATAATGATCTCCGCCCAATATCAATTCTGCCGGTGCTCTCCAAGGTATACGAACGTCTAGTGTTACACCAAATGGCTAGTTTCCTATCTGATGAAAATGTGTTAAAGGACTCACTCAGTGCATATCGTAAAGGCCATACAACTACCACTGTCATGCTTGCCATGAGAGATGACATTATACGTGCTATGAAACGCGGGGAGGTCACCATGGCGATACTTGCAGACTTTTCAAAGGCATTCGACACCGTTGCCTATGAAACCGTACTGGTGAAACTACACAAACAAGGCTTTTCGAAGTCCTATTTGAGATGGGTTGTCAACTATCTAACTGGACGCACACAGTATGTCCAGATTGATGATAGGACATCTCGAAGAATTAAAGTTACGTTCGGGGTACCCCAAGGGTCAATCCTTGGACCAGTCCTATTTAACTTGTATGTTAATGACCTATCGGATCGTATGAAGTTGGTGACATCATATCAGTATGCCGACGACACTACGATATACACTCACGGCAAGCCCATGAAAGTTAAAGAGTGCGAGGACCGGCTACAATATGCCCTTGACCAATTAACATCATGGTCCGTCGCTTCTAACCTCGTGCTTAATCCCCAAAAAACGAAAGTCATGCTGTTCTCCACTGCTCAGCTCTCCCGGGTTCATAATCTGGATGACTATACTATTCGTCTCTCTGTGGGTGGCAAACGGCTTGAAAGAGTGACTTCTGCTCGCCTTCTCGGGACACAAATTCAACAGCACTTAAAGTGGACCGATGATGTAAACTCTACTATATCATCTTGTTATTCTGTTTTATCCATTATTAGAAAACTGAAACATTTAGCACCTTTCATGCTTAGGAAGCATTTAGTTGAAAGTCTCATTTTACCAAAGCTTGACTTTAATGATGTTGTGCTACACCCAATTCCTGGCTATCTTGTCAAACGCTTACAGCGTGTTCAACTTGCTGCTGCTGGTTTTGTTCTCAATCGTTATGCTAGTAGAACTGATATCTTAAAATTTTGTTGGCTACCCGTCTTAGAACGCAGAAAATTTCACTTGTTAAAGCTTGTATATAAGGCCCTTCATTATAGTTACTGGCCACTTTATCTTCCATTAGAATTGTACATACCCAATAGAACACTACGGTCAGCCAGCAGTAAACAGTTAAAGGTCCCACCTGAAAATGGCACATTCCAGGATACCAGTTCATCCGTGTTCAATAATTTACCTGTAATTATTAGGAACTCTGCAACCTTTGCTGAATTTTGTCGGTTATCGAAAGGATATCTAAAGAACTGCGCTGTCGACAGACTCCATTGATTAATTTTACAATAGTTACGTATAGCCATATTTTAATCCTTCGTACGCTTATCATTACATCTCAGTTATATCTTAGTCATATTTTATCAACATTTTATATTTTACATTATTTAGATTAACAGGCGAAGAGCCACCCAGTGGAAGTACTGTTAATAAACCATTATTATTATTATTATTATTTATTATTATTAATCAGAACCAACATGATGGAAACTACAGTGTCTGTATGAGAATCTGATGTCAAATATTTTCCATAAAACTTAAGATACTATGCAAAATATTTTACTGATCAAATTTCAGCGGTTTATAATTACTAGAAAGCGAGCAGTTACACTTTTTAGTTTCTATACATTTGTGTAAAAAATAACAATTAATGTATGGAAACGGGAAAATACGGTTGCTCTCTTTCTAGTAAAGCTACACCACTCAAATTTGATCGGTAAAATATTTTGCCTGTTAACTTAAGTTTACAATTGATGAATTTTACAGAATTGACATTTTAAGGAAATTATTTGACATCAGATTCTCATACAAACACTGCATTTTCCATCATCTTAGTCCTGATTACCCATGATGCGTCATTTTCTTGAAAAGGCTTATTACTTGTGTGACAGCAGTGATACATAATTTTTCTGTAATTAGTTATTTTTATTACTTCTATCAAGTATATTTTTAGGCAACAAGATAGATTGACATATGTTAAAATTGTATCTGTAATTGAAATTTTATATCACTTGACGACTTTTTAAAGCAGTATTGCTTTCCTTAGACTCCTCATCGCTTTAATATTGTATTGTATTATTATGCAAGAAATTTATGATGGAAGTAATAAAATGAAAAAATGAAATGAAAAAATAAGTTCGAAACTGGCGCGACGTTTGAAACCAAATTCTGTATTCAGATTTTTAGTCTGAATAATCCACCTCGAAGATAGGGGGGGGGGGAGGAGGGAGGAGGAGTGCTTTTGATCAGTGGTATTGACTCATAGCTCATCTGCTGGTTTACTATATATGCCATGACCTTTAGCGTGACCTGACAGCTGATAGCTGAATGCCATAGTAACAAATCCCATTATGGTTTTGTGATGGATTGAAAATCCATGAAATCCGGATTTAAGGTTCTCGAAAAAAAATCCGTTTCCCTCGGCGCCAGTCATTAAGTGATTAATGTCTCACTTGGCCTCATCCGATTATTACTTAATGTATGCGAAGATACCTGTTGCTTTAGACAGCATTCTCTGATTTGTTCACAGGTTGGAAGAAAAGAAGAGCACGCCGTTGTGTTCTCTAGCCTTTGTGCTTACGATCCAAACAGCAGTCAGGCAGTGAGCGTCGGTAAGATGATGTCACTCTTACTTGAAAGCTGCTGGCCGAAATCAACAAATGAAGATGAGCTTGGACAACTAGACATGCTGAAGCATCTTCTATCCTGGACTCCCATGGCAGACTACCTCAGATATTTTGGTTTGTATCAGTTAAGATGTTTTTTTTTAAAGTGAGGTAAGATGAAAAACTGTTAATAGTAACTGAACTTGCCTGTCTTTTTAAAAGGTAAAACGGGCTTAAGAAGTCAGACTCTATCGGAGGAATCCCAGATGTATTTAGTTTGCGCCAGCTCCTGCCTTGAAGAAATCGATCGGAAAGTAAGCAATGCATCAGTTGACGTACGGACTCTTCGCATTCTTCGTGATAGCGAGGAACGATTCCTGGAACTTCTAGGATCCATGAAGGAGAACAACGATGATATTCAGAAAAAAAGTAAGGACGAGGCTGGAGAAGAGGGGCACAAGGATAAAGCGTCTGCTTCGGTGTCATGTGATCCAGGATTAGTTCACGACAGCCAACCCAGGGAACTTAGCAAAGACACAGGATCGAGCTTGCAGCAGAGACTCGAGGAGCTAAGAGCGTTTGAAGAAGAAAGAGGACAAGTAAATTCATTTCTGAGAATTAGTTCGCTTTTTCAAAATGGTGAGTCAAACTTCTCTTGAAGTATTAGTAATTTCGGGAGACTGTCTATTATTATAACTTGAAGAGTAACGATTAACTAACAGCTGGTTAAGCCGGTGACGCTGTTTAAATTGATTGGTAAAGGTTTTTTCTATGTTAAACGCAAAAGGTTGAACATTTCAATGTCCGAGTTACTCTTTAAGTAATGGTTCGCGTAAGAACAGGAGCACTCAAAGGCCAGGGATGCACAAAGGTGTTAGTTTTTCTCATTATTGTTGAAACTTGATATCTCATTGGTTATACACAAATAAACCTCCTAAAATAGGAAAGAACTCTGATTTCACAATATTTTTTAAAGGAAATGATTGAAGCTGACAATCTGTAACTATGTAAAAAGAGAGAAATAACTCGTATTTGGGGAACATTGAAATATTTTATAAATATCTCAGCTTTTGTGTTAGTGTCTTTCTATTGGCTGAATTTGTTTTGGAATCAAAAACATATACACATACTAGACACAACGAGCGATTTCATGCATTTTATTTTGAGTACATTAATACCACTAGGCAAGAGATATCTTTAGTATATAATTGAACCATTTTCTATTTGGGATTAATGAAATCACATTCATTGCCGTGGAAAAATAGATCTTGCTTCGGTTATTACATGAATCATTACTTAAATCTTAAATAAGAGCTTTTCAAGTGCAAAGTTCCACTTTTTTAACGCGTTCAAGATCATTTATTAAGTTTAGCTCGTTTGAACGGGACGAGAAAATAGAATATTGAAAAACTCCAAGGACCAACGGACGAAGTATAGTACTGGATCACCTTGGAGTGGTCTAATCAGCAAAAATGTGTAAACATTAACAACGAAGAAAGGCTGATTATACGGTAATGGGTATAAGTAAGAGTTTCATACCGAGAACCGAGGTTCTAAGCCCTGGACAATTTATATGAACTACTTTGTAAGCCTGATACTGACTCATTTTATCATCTGTTGACTTCACAGCGAGAGTTGATGAACTGAGGAAGAAAGCAAGCTGTGACGTATCTTATACGGAAATTCGAAATCTTGCAGCTCAAACCCATGTTGGAGGAATCCTGTGTCCTAATGTGATTGTCTTCAATTTATCGGTCGAGTTTAAAAGAATGATGGTCGGAGTACACGAGCTTCGCGAGAGTACGATCTTCCGTAATGCATGGCATCTGTTTGGAGAGAGAGCACATCAACTCAGCCCTGAACGAAATGCATTGTCACTTGAAGAGATCGAAGACCTTGTTTGGTCTCGGACAAATAAACATTGCCACGACTTGCTGAAAAACGTGCTTTCAGGAGAAATATCATTACAGGAAGTCGACAAGGCGTTTGACAAGTTTCGGGGGAAATATGAAGACCTCAAAAATGAACTTTTTCTTTTGATCGATGTCTTTAGAAGCCACAACAGCGAATTGAAAAAAAGTCGAATTTTATCTCAAGTAAAGCAGATTGAGCAATATCAGAGGCTTAAAGAGTGCGTGGTTGCAGCTGAAAGAATTTGTGACTTCAAAGACGAGATGAGATTAGATGGAGACTTCGACATGGTTGAAAAATTCCGTTTCCAGGTAAGCTCATGCAATCACCAGCGGCGCTCTATTTAACTTCCAACCTGCTGTTCAATCGTGCTATAACTACAACTAACTCAATGATTACTGATTTTCTAGATCTATTCATAAACATATCGTCGTCTAGTCAGCACAAACAAAAGTATTCAATGCCTGTAACATTTCAAAACATTTTTCAAAATATTTATATGTGTTGTTTCTATATGATTCATTACACCAGTTTTAAAATTTGCTGTTGAGAAATCAAAATAATTTATTTCGTTAATGGTTTTAACAATGTTGCATTCGTATGGCAATTTCCAGGCTGAACCACATTTCAAGCATCGACCATTGAACAGCGTTAATGAAGAAGTGGTCAAAACAGGAAACGTTCTGGAATTACTGACGAAGGACAGATTGGAATGTCTGGCAGCGGTGGCCAGGTCGAAAGACTTCATTGATTGGCTTAGACTTTCTGTAAAGGGTATGCTTTTCAAACTTTAATTGCTGACAATGCTGCAGTGTTTTTGTACTTATTTGGAAGGTATTCTAGCTGTTAAGGAAAATTATGTGTCTATCATGTGGCTAGTTTGGTAATAAACCCAACACCTCAAGTTTTATTCCATTATTTTACAAATCTGAGTCAGAAGGCAATATATACGACAAACAAACAAAAACACATAACATAAGTTTTGCTTATGAAATGAATTCGAAATGTTTTTAGGTCCTCAGGAGGTGAAGTTCTTGGTAGATCTGGCCATGATCTCGGCAGGAGAAGGTGACATCGAAAGCGATCGTATCGCAGCACTCCACACTTGTGCGCTTGGATTCTCGCCTCTTATTTTCCAACTTCAAAACTCAGACGGGTTCGACGAGTTGATGACGTTGTGTAATCACGTATGGAGTTCCCTGGAAACAAACCCTGATTTACCAAAACAACTGGTACGTTACAAGGGTACCAACTCCTGACTAACCAAACGAATCCATAACTTAGGGAATATGTGCTTGAACTAGAAAAGTAATGGTCTAGTGACTAGTTAATAGTGTGAAGATGAAGAAGTGGACATAGTAATGACGTCACTCAGACGTATAGATAATTCAAACTATACGAACACAGTTCATAATAGCAGAACATGACTTACTATTGGTTATTTGTGTATTGCCATCAGTGTGACACCAGTCGCCGACTCGAGTGGCTGAAGAACGTCAAGGAATTCCACGGCTCGGTTGCGATGTCATCCCTTCAACAAGTCGAGAATATCAACGAACGGGGAACTGTTAGAGTCGGGTACACAGAAAACGGAGGAGATGTTGGCCTAAATACAGCCATCTGCTTAACACTCCGGAAAGAAAATGAAGAAGATCTACAGAAGGAAAGCTACTCCATGGAAGAGCTGAAAGATCTACAGAGCAAGCTGATGTTGATTGCAGGGAAGGCGGCTGGAAAGAAGGAGCACGTGGAGAAATTCTCAGAGGTGAGAATTTTGTCAGAAAATGTGCAGGTGGAAAAACATTACGAAAGAAATGGAGAAAATCTAGAATTTAAGCACCTTAATAATTTGTAAACTACTGCAGAGTGAATATTATAGGTTTATACATGTAGCTGATAGCAATAGCAAGTATTTTGGCTTTAATCAAGGAGGATTGGAAGGGCTTCCCACAATCCTTTGTGCATGAATTATATTATCGTTTTTAACTGTCACGTGACCAGATAATTCTGCGTTGAATTTCGTGGAGGTCGGACCTCAGTAGCATAAACTCTCAAAACCAGGTTTTTCCTGGGATTTGACGTAAGTTTACGCTAGCTTGGACTTCCCTACATTTCTGGCAAATTTTTAAAATGAAAACCTAAGAAAAATGGCAAACAGGATTGGAAGGCCTTCCCATGCATGAACACTTGCGCTTGAAAATTCCTCACGAGGGCAAGAAACAAGAAACAAGTTTCCGGCGAGTTTTGTCATTTCCAACTGAATTTCTCCTTGAAGTTTTTAACTCTAGAAACTACAGATGGATTCAACAAGGTCAGAAATATACTTTCTAACTTTAATACTCACTAAACATCTTCAATCTTTGTGCTTTTCATACAATCTGAGCATATTTATTGGGCACTTTTCTGGAGAGATGGTTTGGCAAAAAATTCCCGCTAACTCAAGTCGTAAAAGAAGTTAACTACAAACCTTTTAGAAAACTAACCTTACCTGGAAATTAGCATGAGCAGTGACAAAAATAAAGAAGTGTCTAATTTATGCAAAGGGCTCCAAAGGGCTCCAAAGGGCTCCAGGTTTAAGAGGTTTACAAAGCCGTTGAAAAGGCGTATTGTTTACGGTGTATCGATACCATTCACAAAATGGCGCGCTCACTGGATATATAGAGTTCCTAAGGAGAGGAATCGCTCACTTAATTAATTCATGAAATGACCATATAAACTAACATAAATTAGCAGTGGTTTTAAAATTTGACAGCATTTGAGCGACGATGGTTGTTTAGTGTAGTGGTTGCGACGTTTGCCTTACGAGTAGGCGGTAGCGGGGTTCCAGAAAATCTCTCAAATTTTTTTACCTCACCATTTTCTTGAGAAGTTTTTCTTGCGAACCCTAGCTCTAGGTGGGTAAGATCTTGTTTCACGCATGGCATAAGTTACCTCAAAATCGATCACTAAAAGCGAGCCAAAAATATATAAACCAGCACATCTTGTTTAATTCGCTGTAAAATTTAACGAAATTTTCGTATGTTAATATTAAAATGTAATAACATCTTTAGGATCAAACACATTTGTATATTGACGTTAGTGTGACGTCATAACGAACGACTCCTTTTAAGGTCCAATTGTGCGTTACCTACAGTGTATACGTTTGAAACAAAGCATGTTATCACAACAACATAAATGTGTGTTTTTGATTGCCGCAATTTTAAAGTCTCTACGATAAATATTTGCTGAGTTATTAAGAACTGAAGTTTCCTGTGACGTCACATTTTCTGACGTCATGGGTCTGACATCAGTCATACTTTCTAAATTGAAGAAACATAAAAAAGACCATATTGCGGCGATTCAGTGTACAGTAAGTACAGTTCCTCTTTAAAACCCGAAAAATACTCGAATAGTTATTTTTAAAAGACATTTTCAAAAATATATGACGTCATAATGACGTTTCCTCTTTTTCACTGTGAATTTTAAAGTATTTCCTCTCAAAAATTGAAAATTCTAAAAACATACGGTTGTGGGTACCGATTTACTCTTTTGATTGCTAGATTGTCGTAAACAAATATTTTAAACTCTAAAAGATGAATGAAGAAGTTACTTTGTAAATGGTTCTGTATTGAATATTTCCCGCCAAATTTTGGCGGGAAAATTGCCAAAATTCAAAATTTCATAACTTTTCTCCCTCTTACCCAATCGAACTCGGGTTTTCGGTTTCTTTGTTGTCGACATGATGGGAAATCGAAAATATAAAATTTACTGATGTTAAAGGTAATTGAAAACATCGAGAAACCTATTATAAATGGATATATGACGTAACTGTGACGTCATCAAAAATGTCTACGGTAGTTCAAAGCATCGGATTTCGTTTAGGTCATCGGTCTTTATCCTCCCACAAAAAAATCAATCTTCTACGTTGGAAACGTTTGAAAATATAGCAAAGTGATAGATTTTAGAGTCATTTGTGCCAAACGTGTTTACTGACCGGTTAGGTTTTTTTTATTTTTCAGGGTAGGATTTTAGTTAGTTTATATTGTCATTTCATGAATAAATTAAGTGAGCGATTCCTCTCCTTAGGAGCTCGTCTGGATATACAGTACACACGCCGATCTTTCGTGAACCATTTCGTCAAACAGTACGAGCGGTGTTTATTGTTAATTATACCAGAAAAAACACGATTCTTTGTTCATCATTTTACTTAAAAACAATTATGATTACCTGAAAAAAGTTAAGGGGAGAAATAAGTAAAAGTTTGGGTTATTCAGGCGCGCGCTCGTTGTTCGAAAATGGCGTGATCAGATTGCGTCAGCAGCTCGCGCGAACTTAGTAAAAACTCAAAGCATAGCCTGCGTAGCAGCGCAGGGGGAATGGGGAAGAGGGGGAAAGAGTGGAGAGCAAGAGGGGAAGAGGAGGGGAGGGGGAATGAGGAGAGGAAAGGGAAAGAAGCAGATTATTTACGACTAGGATGTCAAGTGATTCAGGATAGCTACGTCTCGGGACCAGAAACTGCGACGTTGTATTTTATTTTGATGCAAACGTACTGAAGGATTGTGTTTTGTTACGCCAGCGTTTGGCAAGCGAAAGTCGTGAATCGACGAGTAACATTTTCAAACTTTTGATGTGGAAACACTGACTTGTATGGCCAAATATCGTACTACACTTGGATAATATTTACCCAAGAGACTGTCAATAGCTTTTATTGCACTCAATTCGGTGCAGAAATGTGTTTTTGCGTACAAAAAGCTCGTCAGATTGAGTGAGAGAGAAACCAAAATTAGTGTATTGTCCACATCAGCGATGTCTAGGCTAGGCGAATTTAGTAGCCTTAACTTACCTTAGGTTGCCATAAGAAGCAGATGATTTACGACTAGGGTGTCAAGCGATTCAGGATAGCTACGTTTTAGGACAAGAAACTGCGAAGTTGTATTTCATTTTGAGGCAAATATACTCAAGAAGTTTTAAAAATACTTAGCGCGAGTATAAAGGTGTAGGAACTGATGTCTGTTGTGAATTTTTTCGTGTCGAGAAACGTATGTTTAAGCCAAAATTTCCCACTGGAAATTTAGTATGGATAGCCCAGGGTTGCAGAGTTTTTATTTGGTGAAAATCTATGCAGAAATTTTTTTTTCTAGCCCAAATGTTTGACCACTGTTCTTCATTTTTTCCTAGGGGTCATTTTGAACTTCCTTCACACCGAAGGTGAAACATTTGTAACAGACAGAAATAAGGAAGTTGATTGGTTGATTTTGACAGATGACATGTCAGACGACACTGAAAATGAATTTATAATTTGGGGGCGTAAGGAAAAAATCGGGGGGTTCGCTGCAAGCGCTCCTTTCCATTTCCTCTCCCCATTCCCCCTCCCCTCCTCCTCCCCTCTTCCCCCCTCTTCCCCATCCCCCCTGCGCTTGCTACGCAGGCAACTCAAAGCACAGCTAATTCTCTGCACGTTTTCCCATTTCTCTTTGGCTTTCATTGTAAAATATTTGCCAGAAATACAGGGAAGTCAAAGCTAGCGTAAACTTACGTCAAAATCCCAGGAAAAAACTTTGGGTTTGAGATGCTTTGTGAAAATATTTGCTGCTGAGGTCCGATCTCCACGAAATTCAACGCAGAATTAATTGTTTACGTGACCAGGAAAATTGATAATATAGTTGCTACGCAAAGAATTATGGGAAGGCCTTCAAATCCTCCTTGGAAAAATGATAAAATATATGCAGAGAATTACCTGTGATTTGAGTGAAACGTTTTCAATTTTAGTTTACGCTTGCTGTTGACGCATATCTGATCACGCCATTTTCGAATTTGAAAACGACGAAATTGCAAGCGCAAGTGTTCATGGGAAGGCCGTCCAATCCTCCTTGGTTTTAATCTTGCACGTGTAACTTACAGATATTACAAGGAGTGGAGCGTTTAGCAACTGCGTACTTGAGATTGTGTGAGACTGGCGAAGTAAGTCATTTGGAATGGTGTGAAGAGTTCTCCTGCAGAGATGGGAAAGAGGTCATTAGGAGCCTGCAGCGTCACAGCGAGGAGCTTGAAGGTTATCTCGAAGCGTGGCTAGCCATCCTGGACAGCAAGAGAATGATGCGCAATCAACTGAACCACTTTACTGCCCAACAGCTTCTGTTCCTGAGAAAGGAATTGGCAGACCTTAGAAGGGGTCGCACATTGGATTCCTTGGAGCTCCAGGTAAGTTTAACATTATAAAAACGATTTTTAGAAAAATGTGAAAAACGTTATTAAGTCATTAAACATATTGCTATTGTCAGCACTGAGTTTAACAACCATGATATATACTTATTTTTGACCATAGTAAGGCATATTAATGGCAGGATTTGTTTGATGTTTTAAGGTTTACACGCTTCTCGAAAGTGTGTTACCAGGTGTCGACGTAGCAGCTCTACGAGAGGCCTTGATCGCCATCGGTATTGATGTAGAATTGCCTGACGATGACTTTGAACTAGAACTCAGAGCAACCTATGACGAGAGAATGCAAGACGTCTGCGATGGGAAAAACCTTCGAGAGAAATATAGAAAGTTTTTTCTTGATATCGAAAAACTAGGGTACACACAACAGGTCGCCCTTGCGGCGATTGTGGCGTGCAGAGGGGACGCTGACGAGGCAGATATGATCATCTGGAGCATAAAGAACAAAGACAACGAGGACGTCATCGAGGAGATGTGTAACCGGGGTGCTACAAACCCTCACTATGCCTCTTTATTTCCTCGCACGCGAACACGTGACTCAGGTGGGAATGATAGCGAGAGTGACGACGAGGATGGCAGTGAAGGGTATGTTGTCTACTTTATCCTAGGATAGACATTATAAGGAAACATTTAGTCACTATATTACATTTTTAACAAGAACGTATCTATACTATACGGTTATGGAACGGAAGTACTGTGACAGTAAACGTGCTTTATGATTAATCTGAAATTAAATTAAAGATTAAATAAAAGAAAATTAAAAGTTAACGTATGGCATAATTTCTCCTTTATTTTCTGTGTACCGTTTACTTATGTCGTAGTTTCCTTTCCTTGCTCGACTTCAGATCGGCTATGGACACTTTGGAATTCGAAGACGAACACCGCGCTTCTCTTGAGAATAGTTTTGTCTATAATCTTGACCAGACTGTCGGAGGAGCATATTTAAGTCTGGACGAACTTGGAACTTTACTATCGACCTTGGCTCATATTGGAGAAGGTAAAACAAAAAGGGCTGTACATATTTTAGATTATTAGGAGTTTAAATGTTGAGCTTAGTATTAAAACCCAAGTTCTCTCCTTACAGTTTACGATTGTATCGAATATCGAAAACACCTGATCCTTTATTTTAGGGGAAACAAGTGTAAAGGTTTAGAATCTCCAACCGAAGCGAATACATATTTTGTGTTGTTCCCTTTTTCTTGCACAACAGATAGAATATATCCAAAGATGCCTTTCCCACCCTATTTAAAGGAAGGAAAACCCAACTTGATATTGGCTCCACAGGGTAAGTCTGATTATACATACGTACATGTATACTCCAGATCTCCTAACTATATCCACTCCATGTTATGTATTCATATACATTATATATGTTGATCATGACTCTTCCAATTAAGTTGGAATCTAGATAGACACCTAAATATTTCAAACTTTGTTTCTGTGAAATTGCACTATCGTTGATTAATAGATCGATATGAAAATGTAATCGTTTTTGAGGAGGATGGAAAATAACGAAATCGGTTTTCCACCTCCCTGGTTTTATCAATAGTAGGAGAAAGTTTGTAACAAGCCAGCCATGTATTAACATATTTATAATTGTCTCCTGGACAGTCAGGTCCTTATGAGCAGCAAAAAGATTAGTATCATCTGCAAAAAGGTGAAACTCAAAGAGATCTGAACAAGTCATGAAGTCATTAATATATAAAAGGAATATAAGAGGGCCAAGCACTGAATCGTGAGGAACCCCAAGATATGTTAAGACTATTTGATGACACTACCTATTGAGACAAATTGCTTACGGTTATGTAAGTAGGAAATGAACCATTCACTCGCTATGCCACGAACGCCGTAATGTTCCAGCTTTTTTATCAGAATTTCATGGTTAACAGTGTCAAACGCTTTACTAAGGTCAATAAATATTCCACATGAGTAGTTGCCTTCTTCCATTGCTTTTTGTGTTTTATCTACTATCAAAATAAGAACATTGATTTTGACATAGAATATTCATCTTACTAAAATTCTATTAAAAATAGAAAGAAGTGAAATTGGCTTATAGTTATTAAGTACGACATGAGAACTCTTTTTGTGTACTGGAATAATACGTGCAATTTTAAAGTTATCAGGGACCTTGCCAGTTGAAAATGAAAAGTTAAAAAGGGAGTTACAACTCAAAGCCATTGTCTCACACTAGTGCCTAAATCTTGAGGAGAAATTTCTGTCTTCAATTTCAAATGGATATGTTAAGACTATTTGATG
Source organism: Actinernus sp. WN-2022 (assembly GCA_030867875.1). NCBI lineage: Eukaryota > Metazoa > Cnidaria > Anthozoa > Actiniaria > Actinernidae > Actinernus > Actinernus sp. WN-2022. The sequence continues at coordinate 83,612,198 of JAOWCC010000936.1, read as the reverse complement.
ACACACTACCTATTGAGAGAAATTGCTTACGATTTATGTAAGTAGGAAATGAACCATTCACTGACTATGCCACGAACGCCGTAATGTTCCAGCTTTTTTATCCGAATTTCATGGTTAACAGTGTCAAACGCTTTACTAAGGTCAATAAATATTCCACATGAGTAGTTGCCTTATTCCATTGCTTTTTGTATTTTATCTACTATCAAAATAAGAGCATAAACATTGATTTTGACATAGAATATTCATCTTATTAATATAGTTTATCAGTCTTTTATAAATCAGTTTTTCTAAAATTCTAATAAAAATAGAAAGAAGTGAGAAGATGAGAACTCTTTTTGTACACTGGAATTAAAGTTATCAGGGACCTTGCCAGTTGAAAATGGAAAGTTAAAAAGACAGTTACAACTCAAAACCATTGTCTCACACTAGTGCCTAAATCTTGAGGGGAAATTTCTGTCTTCAATTTCAAATGGTTAGACGATCATATTCCTGGAATAAGTCGTAGGTCACGGGACCGAGGTTAAGATTAAACCTTGAAGGTTTGTCGGGTAACCTTATAAGATTGGAAGTGTTTCGTAGTCGTTAGCAACTAATCCCTTACATGACATCTACGTTTTTGTTTTCCAGGGGACATTTTTGCCACAGTAATCGGGCTGTATCGTGAATCAGAAACACTTCCCTCCAGACACGAGGTGTTAATTTGCACAGAGGACACTACCTTAGAGGAGGTCAGAGATAGTTAGCTGTGAGATGTTATACAATATCTTGTCTCAAACCTTAAACGTCATGAAATTATTATTGAATGGGTCCCAAATCTGTGATTATGCTCATTAGCTCAGCTGGTTTCCTGATCACATTTCCATAGATTGAGCTCCTGTGGCGCCATGCACTGGCAGATACAGACAAGCGTGCATTTTACTGTCTCGTAAACGCGGACCTGTTAAGTTACAGCATTAGTGAACAGGCTGTCAACAGGTTTGAAATTCTGTCTAAGGAACCTCCCTACGACGAAAATGAAGGTAAGCAACACAAGATATATCTGATGGTGTGGCTTTTCTTGTGTTGTACGCAGTACTAGTTTAGTTAATAGGATTAAGCATCAATTCTTGTGAGGACATCCTCATGTGTGTACCATATCTCGCTATTTCGATGGCAGTGTGTGAAATATATAGACGATATTACGCGAAGATATGGGTTTATCCTCGAGAATCAGAATATTGCACGAGTGAGCGCCGCAAACGATGAAAATGTTTTGAACTCGAGAGGATTAACTTCATATCTTCAAACCACCGTGTAATATTCTTTTTATTATATGGACAATTTAACTGCTCTAAGAACTCTGATTCAATTTACTTACTGTCAGTACAAACTTCTTCGATTCGTGATCGAAGCTGTTCTGGGAGAATTTCGTCTGGTTCTCTTGTCTCTTCATTGCATTCGAGGAAATTCTTAGAGAGTATTAGTTCTTATTTTGCTTTTTCTGACCGGAATGTTAATTTTCTTGCTGCTCATTTTCACCTGTTTACATCGTCCTCTGTGAATTTCACAAACCTGCCGCCATCTTCGTAGTTCAAAAAGGTGGCAAGCGTGACGTCATACATACGGGAGATGAATGGCGTATTTTCCATATCTTCAGCGAGTGAGATATGAATACTACGAATGGTTCAACACTCTCGTCCATATAATAATAGTTGTTACCCTACACTCATCACGTGGCATGTTCCTTTTAGCCGATTGATTAAATAAATAAATATTTTATTTGTTATAGCACGCTGAGTATTACAGCTTACAGCTGGCGGGGCCCTGCTTTCATTCAACACACACTCCCCACTACGTTAACTGTTTTGGAAACACTACACTGGACTCACGGTTGATTAGCCAGACAATATAAACTAAAATGCACTGTCAAATGATATAATCATGTGTTTATTGTTGCGAGACAAGCTATGGGAGATAACATGGCATATTTCGTACATGTTATTATAATGATGTTACTCCTCAGAGTACCGCTTGGTAGTGGTCTGCAGCAGTGAGCGTGAAGATCGAGCCTATATCGTATCGGCCCTGGATGAGTTTCGCGTTGGCGGTGCCCCCAGATGCCCCAGACCTAATGAGGTCCTGTCATACCTAAAAGAACAGTTTCAACCCCCAAACAACACAAGAGTCAGTTTTAAAGGCAGCAACATCAATTGGATTTCAGCAGCAGACATTGTTGACAAAGAAAGGTATAGCCAGCGGTAGTTGAAAGTGAATTATGAGTGGTTTCTTTAAATAAGAACCGAGTTGTTGTCCAGTATCTGAGCATGCATTATGCTTTACAACTTTAGGGTTTCCGTCCAGGTAATAACATCAAAGCGCGCGGGAACTGGAAAGAGCTTGATCGTTCATGAATATGCGCAACGTGTGGAACAGCTTGGTGACAACGGCAGGGTACTGGGGCTCCTGGAGGCACAGGGTGAGCACGTGGCTCCACTAGTCACCATTCCCCTTCATGGAAAGACGCTCGACCTCTCGGAGATCACTGGCTTCTTGTTGCGCTACGCACTAAAATCCGACGTTCCACTCTCCAGGATATTCCACTTTGATGTTTCTTCATCGGTAAGCTGGGTTATGTGAATACACTTCAGTGTAGAACCTTGAGTATAATAAAACCAAAAAGCGCCAATCGGCGATCTTCCAATAGGAGAATTCCACCTGGAGCTAGTTTACCAAAACGCAACTGTAATGACATTAAACTCCATGCCATGACATTAGTTCATTACAGTTACTAAATGCAACTGAATCCAGTTCAAGACATTGGCTCCATGCCATGACATTAGTTCATTGCAGTTACTAAATGCAACTGAATCCAGTTCAAGACATTGGCTCCATGCCATGACATTAGTTCATTACAGTTACTAAATGCAACTGAATCCAGTTCAAGACATTGGCTCCATGCCATGACATTAGTTCATTACAGTTACTAAATGCAACTGAATCCAGTTCAAGACATTGGCTCCATGCCATGACATTAGTTCATTACAGTTACTAAATGCAACTGAATCCAGTTCAAGACATTGGCTCCATGCCATGACATTAGTTCATTACACTTACTAAATGCAACTGAATCCAGTTCAAGACATTGGCTCCATGCCATGACATTAGTTCATTACAGTTACTAAATGCAACTGAATCCAGTTCAAGACATTGGCTCCATGCCATGACATTAGTTCATTGCAGTTACTAAATGCAACTGAATCCAGTTCCAGACATTGGCTCCATGCCATGACATTAGTTCATTACAGTTACTAAATGCAACTGAATCCAGTTCAAGACATTGGCTCCATGCCATGACATTAGTTCATTACAGTTACTAAATGCAACTGAATCCAGTTCAAGACATTGGCTCCATGCCATGACATTAGTTCATTACAGTTACTAAATGCAACTGAATCCAGTTCAAGACATTGGCTCCATGCCATGACATTAGTTCATTACAGTTACTAAATGCAACTGAATGCAGTTCAAGACATTGGCTCCATGCCATGACATTAGTTCATTACAGTTACTAAATGCAACTGAATCCAGTTCAAGACATGGGCTCCATGCCATGACATTAGTTCATTGCAGTTACTAAATGCAACTGAATCCAGTTCAAGACATTGGCTCCATGCCATGACATTAGTTCATTGCAGTTACTAAATGCAACTGAATCCAGTTCAAGACATTGGCTCCATGCCATGACATTAGTTCATTGCAGTTACTAAATGCAACTGAATCCAGTTCAAGACATTGGCTCCATGCCATGACATTAGTTCATTACAGTTACTAAATGCAACTGAATGCAGTTCAAGACATTGGCTCCATGCCATGACATTAGTTCATTACAGTTACTAAATGCAACTGAATGCAGTTCAAGACATTGGCTCCGTGCCATGACATTAGTTCATTACAGTTACTAAATGCAACTGAATGCAGTTCAAGACATTGGCTCCATGCCATGACATTAGTTCATTACAGTTACTAAATGCAACTGAATCCAGTTCAAGACATTGGCTCCATGCCATGACATTAGTTCATTGCAGTTACTAAATGCAACTGAATCCAGTTCAAGACATTGGCTCCATGCCATGACATTAGTTCATTACAGTTACTAAATGCAACTGAATCCAGTTCAAGACATTGGCTCCGTGCCATGACATTAGTTCATTACAGTTACTAAATGCAACTGGATCCAGTTCAAGACATTGGCTCCATGCCATGACATTAGTTCATTACAGTTACTAAATGCAACTGAATGCAGTTCAAGACATTGGCTTCATGCCATGACATTAGTTCATTACCTTTCTAAACGATAAGGCTACAAAACATAGTTATTTTTATTGGTTTCTTTGTTTCGTTATACTTAACAAATAAGTCTTACAGTATTTTTTACTGGGCTAACGTTCTCGCGTCTTCCAGGTGGCGTCAGGACTCGACCCAATTTTGTTCAACCTGTTGGTGCTCGGCTCGCTACAAGACAAGCACGGCCGCGTGTGGAGACGAGATCCACGTGATCTCTACCTAGTGGAGATAATCGAGACAAAGGTGCTGAAAAATGATCCTAGACGTCTGCTACGAAGTCAGGTAACATTTTAACCAGTACTAACTGTACTTTACTGTGTCCGTTAATTTATTAAATACCCCAAAACCAGACAAACTAAACGAACGAACGAACGAATAATCAAGCAAACAAACAAGTGAAATCATTTAATTCTTGACTTTGCCTTTTCAGCTTTGAGAAGTAGAGATTTTATTTTGTAGAGAGAGAGAGTTATTTGATTTGATTACTTCACAGCATGCTGGACCACATCTATCACAAGGTCAGTTTTATGAGCAGCTTCCTCGAGTGCAATGTATCACACCCAGCGAAACACTGCAGCGGCTTTGCAGGGAGACAGGTAGTCCAATTTCCCATTATTTTGAAGGAGTCCTATATCATGTCATATAAATTCGTTCAGCAATAACTTGTAATGTCATGTTTCACCATTTCTCTTCTCGATCTCTCTCTTTCTTTTCTCTCTCTCTCTTCCAGTTCTAAGTGAAGTTCCTCTTTCCTGTTTGTCTGTAGCATATATTTTTAATGTTCCTTCCTGAAACAGGAGAAGAAGAGGAGATTGTGCCGTTGTTCGATGAGAGAGAATTCCAATGCGAGGCCGTACAGCGCGTGTTTCAGTATCTCAGGTTGTTTGATGAAAATCCGCAATTTCTTCACGAGTTTCGCTTCAGGTCTGACCAGCTCGCCATGGGCGCCGCGGCCTGCCTTCAGCTTCTGATCAGGTGAGTGTTGTGTAGTAAACGATATCAATCTTTAAACCAAGCAAAACGTTTAACGTTTAGTAAATACATATGTTGAATGTCAAAATAACTTATGTTGGACATGTACTTTTTTTCTTTGTGTCAGATATTGTGGGGTTGAGGATCCCTCCTGGGCCGAACTTCGTCATTTCGTCAACTTTCTTAACTATCAGCTGAGAGACTGCGAGAACAGTGTGTTCTGTGATATGGAGAACGTAGGCGACACCTTGGAAGGATTTCGCGTGTTTGTTGTACGATTCATGACAATCATGTCTCAGGTACGATTTACTCGCCTCTCTTGCGTCAGTGTCAATAACGTGTGTGAAAGAAGAAAATTATGGTCACAGTCGTTTTTAACATCCAGTCTGCTGTTTTATTTAGTCAACAGCACAGCTTTAACAGTGCCAACATTTTAACCAAACTTTTTTTAAATAACTGACAAAGACATAATTCCTTCTTTTCGAGATAAAACCAACTTAGAACTTAAAGGGATACGGTCAGGGTTTTGGCCGCGATAGACTGGGAGCGAATTAGGATAGTTTGAAAAAGTCCACCGTAGCACCACAGGCAACCCAAGCTCTAGTTGTGTGTATTTGTCAGTATATATAGGCTTAGTATGGGAACTACTAAACGGGGATAATCACGAATTTTACCACTATTGATAGGTCAAAATCAACTGGAATAAACATACATTTGCTCCATCTATTGTCCTTTGTCGTTTATTGGCGATTTGGGCTTCTTTTCCTTTTCGGATCTCCTCTCCCTAAGAAAGAGACAAGGCAGCACACTCGGATTTCGACATCCCTTTACTCTCTTTCTTAGGGAGAGGAGATCCGAAAAGGAAAAGAAGCCCGAATCGCCAATAAACGACAAAGGACAACAGATGGAGCAAATGTATGTTTATTCCAGTTGATTTTGACCTATCAATAGTGGTAAAATTCCTGATTTTCCCCGTTTAGTAGTTCCCATACAAAGCCTACATATTGACAAATACATGCACACAATTAGAGCTTGGGTTGCCTGTGGTAACACGAAATCAAAAGTCGCGGTAAAGTACGTCGGAAAAATCGTACTATATCGTAGTTATTTTTAGTTATTTATACATATTTTCTATTATAACTAGCTCTCACATAGTTTTTGAGCATGTAGGTCTTTCTGACTTATTCCGCCCGAAATCAAAATGAATCGACGTTTCAAAGGTCGAGGAGGGAAGCGTGTTGTCTAATCAACAGAAGGCATTGGAGAAGTGTATATTGAGCTATTTATCTGAGCAACCAAGTACATACGACCTGGAGGAAGCTTAGAGGAGAAGAAATGTTTGTCAACGACTCTGAGTTCGCCGTCGGTTCCTTCTAAGTCTTGAGCTGCAACGCAGTGAACGGCAAGTAACTAGACCTGTTTGTTGGTGTAGCCTGTGAACATACCAACTCCATATCAAAATAAAGAATCGACAGCAATGAAAGTCAGAATTCAAATATAATAAAATCTACTTATTTTCATTGCCATTCGGCGGGGATCCAATATGCAAATGACGAAATAATATTCCTAAATTTATAAAAATCAAACGAGTCCTGTAAAAACTTGCACGAAACTGCCAATATATATTTACCTATAAACACAGAAGGCGTGGTTTCGATAGACTTAGTAGAAAAGGAAATATGAAGTCAAGTTTACCTTCAATCCATATATTCGCTAATTTCAGTTGTCCTATTTCACGTTGAGCTGGCTTCGATCGCGAGACTGCGATAAGGTGTATTGGAAAGGCCTACATCGTAAATACTTGGTTATCACGGTAAAATCGATATTCCATTATTCTTGTGAATATATTCACCTTATTTTGGCAGGGTTTTGCCCGTGTTCCGCATTTGCAGGCCGACGTGCAAAGTCGCTTCTCTCCTTTACAAGGACATCCTCTCCCTTCGGACGATCTCTTCCGCGAACGAGTAGTCTTGCATTGACTAGGGTTTACAGCCTGAATGAAGAGGAATTATTCATAAACACACACCCAGATTTGCAGGGATTCAAAAGGGAAAGTAGTAAAAAGCCCTGTTTTGCTCACCGAATCAGTTGTATTTTCTCCACGATCAGCCATCGTGATACTCGCACCCGACCAGGGGCGGATTTAGAGGCGGGGGGGGGGGGGGGGGGGGGGGAGGCCGAGGGGGCCCTTTCGTTGGCTGGGATACATGCCCCCGCACCACCTAGCTAAGCGCGCCTATACGACGCGAGGTTCGGCTTACGCCGCGGCCCCCTCTTTCTGCATTTCCTGGATCCGCCTCTGCCGACTCTATCATGGGCTCATCAACCTTATAATACTACAAAATGATTTAACCCTCGATTATCAAGGACATTGTATTTCTTGTGGCTTTTTGATCTTTTTTGAGTTCGCTCTGCTTCGGTACACGCGTCGCGAATGCGGGATTGTGAACGTTTTACTGAATATTTATGATATGCTAATTAGCTCCCAACGTGTACATACTGCGCATGTGTGCCAGCTGACCGTATCCCTTTAAAAAAGGAACAATAAGCTCAGACACATATACGTAAACATAATTATATACTTATATTGTCACCTCTTTCGAACAGGACTTCTCAACTCGGTCCCTAAAAGAAGAAGCATTTGAAGCCCGGGCACCAGACGATGAAGGTGAAGATGAGGAAGGAGAAGAAGAAGGAGAAGATATCACTCGCTTCCAGTTGCGGAGGAGATGGGAAACTAAGTAAGTGCTTCACACAACTTTAGAACTTCAACCAGCATTTTATTTGGGTCAATTAGGTTAATCTTTGGACTTCAAGAGTGTCTAAGCTATAATCTATCTCAATCTCTGCTATTATGTAATATCTCAACAACTAAGCGCTGTGATGTGATTTAATTACGTTTTCCTTTCAGATCACACCCGTACATGTTCTTTAATCACGATCACACGACCTTCACGTTCCTGGGGTTTCGTATTGACCCGGATGGTAACCTAATTGACTCAAGTACTGGTGAGATGATAGAGGCAGGATTAATGACAAGACACCTTCGGACTGGACTGCACGTACAGAGGGTAGACATGGACACCAACTTCGAGGACTTGACAAAGTTTGTTTCCTTTTATGTCTTTCATTATTTTTGTATATCGTTTTGTTTTGCCGTTCATAATCTCACTGTCAATTTTCCCGTCAAACGGCCGGTTTGTAACCACAATTAGAACCATTCCCATGGCCCCTTATTAGTTTTTGTCATCGTACCATAAAAGGTAAAGTATTTATAAACTCTTTCCATTTTGTGCTTCACGTGCAGGGCGGACAAGATTTCTAAGATGTGTGCTGTGCTGGGTGTTGAGTGGCCGTACGACCCGGACGAGACTTACGAACTCACGGAAGACAACGTCAAGAAAATGCTCGCCATACACATGCGGTTTAGGTAACATTTCTTAATACTGTATATCATGATATGTGGTATCCCTGTGGTGGTTATGAGTAAGACGTGCTGTTTAGGTAACATTTCTTAATACTGTATATCATGATATGTGGTATCCCTGTGGTGGTTATGAGTAAGACGTGCTGTTTAGGTAACATTTCGTAATACTGTACATCATGATATGTGGTATCCCTGTGGTGGTTATGAGTAAGACGTGCGGTTTAGGTAACATTTCGTAATACTGTACATCATGATATGTAGTATCCCTGTGGTGGTTATGGGTGAGACGTGCGGTTTAGGTAACATTTCTTAATACTGTACATCATGATATGTGGTATCCCTGTGGTGGTTATGAGTAAGACGTGCTGTTTAGGTAACATTTCGTAATACTGTACATCATGATATGTGGTATCCCTGTGGTGGTTATGAGTAAGACGTGCGGTTTAGGTAACATTTCGTAATACTGTACATCATGATATGTGGTATCCCTGTGGTGGTTATGAGTAAGACGTGCGGTTTAGGTAACATTTCGTAATACTGTACATCATGATATGTGGTATCCCTGTGGTGGTTATGAGTAAGACGTGCTGTTTAGGTAACATTTCTTAATACTGTATATCATGATATGTGGTATCCCTGTGGTGGTTATGAGTAAGACGTGCTGTTTAGGTAACATTTCTTAATACTGTATATCATGATATGTGGTATCCCTGTGGTGGTTATGAGTAAGACGTGCGGTTTAGGTAACATTTCGTAATACTGTACATCATGATATGTGGTATCCCTGTGGTGGTTATGAGTAAGACGTGCGGTTTAGGTAACATTTCGTAATACTGTACATCATGATATGTGGTATCCCTGTGGTGGTTATGAGTAAGACGTGCGGTTTAGGTAACATTTCGTAATACTGTACATCATGATATGTGGTATCCCTGTGGTGGTTATGGGTAAGACGTGCGGTTTAGGTAACATTTCGTAATACTGTACATCATGATATGTGGTATCCCTGTGGTGGTTATGAGTAAGACGTGCTGTTTAGGTAACATTTCTTAATACTATACATCATGATATGTGGTATCCCTGTGGTGGTTATGGGTGAGACGTGCGGTTTAGGTAACATTTCTTAATACTGTACATCATGATATGTGGTATCCCTGTGGTGGTTATGAGTAAGACGTGCTGTTTAGGTAACATTTCTTAATACTGTATATCATGATATGTGGTATCCCTGTGGTGGTTATGGGTGAGACGTGCGGTTTAGGTAACATTTCTTAATACTGTATATCATGATATGTGGTATCCCTGTGGTGGTTATGGGTGAGACGTGCGGTTTAGGTAACATTAGGTAATACTGTATATCATGATGTAATATGTTGGCTGACTATTTACAAACATGACGCCTTATTTTTTCAACCTTGATCAGCTTTGTTTGCATCCAAGTGACAGAATATTGATCTATTAGAAACGTTGAAGGCAGCGTAACTACCGTCTAAAAGTTGTAAAATAGTAAAACAATTTTAAAAGTTAAAGTATGTTTTTCCTCGTCCTAGATGTGGTATCCCTGTGGTGGTCATGGGTGAGACTGGATGTGGTAAAACTCGACTCGTCAGGTATTTGTGTGGCTTGCAAAGTGGACCAGGTGGACCACGAAACATGCTCCTGGTTAAGGTACACTAAAAAATATTAGCTATAAGTATAGTTCAAAGAAATTCTCATGATTTATCTTGCATGCGTTACGAAGCTGACGTAAGCTTGTTTTCAGTGCTGTGTAGTACAAATGTAAGAATTGCAACAGATTGTACAAATCTAGGCATTCATTGGACGAACAATTATTGTTATTTTTCAGGTACACGGAGGGACTTCATTTAACGACATTGAGAGCAAGGTGCTGCAAGCCAAGAAGATGGCGTCAGAGAATCGGTCGAGAAACATTGACACGGTTCTGTTCTTTGATGAAGTGAACACGACAGAAGCACTGAGTCTGGTGAAGGAGGTTATGATAGATCGCAGGCTAAACGGACAACCACTCGGCCCCGAGGCTGACCGACTGCAGTTCATTGCAGCCTGTAACCCGTACAAAAAGCAAGTACTCAACATTTGCTGGTGATGCGGGTGTATTATGTTCAGGTTTCTTGGGCTGTTTTGGGGGACTCCTATCCATATATTTAACCGTTAACACGCTATTACTAACTGCGTCATTCGAAATCCGTATGTTTTCCTTCCAGGCACACTGAAGACATGATAAGAAAACTAGAATCAGCTGGACTTGGTTACAATGTCAAGGCAGACGAAAGCCTTGATCGTTTTGGTAAGATTCGCTACTCTTTCCCAGTTACACGTTGTCGTCTACACAATTTATTTCCCTCCTTTCTCTTGAAGGTTTACTAATTCCATACCGTGCCATCAATACAGGTCGCATTCCTCTTCGTCATCTTGTCTATCGAGTGCATGCGTTGCCAGAGAGCATGTGTCCCCTGGTTTGGGACTTTGGTCAGCTCACGCCAGAAGTGGAGGAGCTCTATACTCGCCAGATAGTCAGACGACACGTAAGAAAGTGCATTTCGTTTTTCAGAAAAACTTGTACATTAAAATAACCAAAAAACGCAATTTTGAGGAATTATGGAAATATGAAGTTTATGGAAATAAGACAAGGTGATAAAGTTGCGGCGGTGTAGCTGTTGGTTGTTAGCTGTTAGCTGTTACGTTGCAGGTGATTGTAGACTGCCGTATTCCTGGTGATGAGATGCTGGTGGATGCCATCACGTCGGTCTTGGCTGCATCTCAACAACACATGAGACAGCAGATGGTAAGACGAGTTGAGAGAAACTTAAAAAACATATTTTACCAATTATAAAAAAGCATATGCATGTATTAAAAGAAATGAAACAAACCAAGAAATGTAATAAAATAGTAATAATAATAAAAAGTTTTTTTTATTTTAGGTTGGACACTTAGATTTTATTACATTTCTTGGTATGATATATCAATGCTACAGTTTCTTTATATAATGTATTTCACTGAAACTGGAAGCAGTAAATTTGTTGTATGATCTTTTAATGAGAAAGAGTCTGGTCAACAACTTTTAGTTTTCATATTTTGTTGCTCAGGATGAGTGCAGCTTTGTCAGTCTTCGCGATGTCGAGCGTGCGATGAATGTAATGGTTTGGTTCTACGAACACCAAGATGTCTTTGTCCCTTTGCTGGTGAAACTTGCCAAAGAAGATGGTGAACATTTTGAGATGAGAAGTGATGAGGATGCTGAAAAGAGCCCTATCGCAGCCCAGTTCGTCAGAAAAACTAGTCCAGAAAGTGATACTCCAGTTATGATACCTGCCTTCCTTGATGTTGGAAGGGAAATGGAACACGAACTGCCAGAGGACAGAAATCCGCGAAATCTCTTTTCAGATGAAGATGATGATGAAAATGAAGATTCTCTTGCTGACCGTACCAATGAACAGAACAAGGTATATCCATCTAACACATTCTCCATTTCTTGTTAACCTTGTTTGATAACGTAAATGTAAAATTAAATTATCAGTTATTCTTTGTACACTCTCGATGAAATAATTATATAAGTAATTAGAAGTGATATATAATTTAACATATTTAAATGAAAATAATTTTGACGGCGAAAATATCCATGCGTACAATTCTACTTTTGATATCTTAAAATAAAACGTAACGCGTCTAGTTCTCTCTTGTGCCGTGATTTTCCCCATAACTTCGCTGTGGATACCTGTCTAAAAACTTTCATTAGTAATTTTGATGAACCATAAAATAACACTCGTACTAGCTACTGTTTACGGACGGCTAAATTAACTACTAAATTGTCTCACCTACATCTCGGTCTTCCATTGCAGTCTATCGACCCTATCACGTGGTCTTTGGTGCTTGCCTTAGGCGTATGTTACCATGCTAAACTACAGGATAGAAACCTTTATCGACAAGTAGTAAGCCAGGCCTTCAGGCGACCGTACCGCCTGAGTGGTGGACCTGATAGAATCTTACAGGAAATAACTCGGTGAGGAAAGCATCCTATTTGGTTTAAAACATCCTAAGAACGAAATACAATCATATAACTTCAATATTTTCTAACAGCTGCTCAGTTTCTCGTGTTCTGATTGGCTTATTGCCATTGGAAATCAGAGGACATACCACGGATTGCACCATTGCTCGCGTCACGGATTACGTAATAGCGCGCTAGAATCGTTTCACTCGCAATTTCCCTCGTTTTTAGAAGGCACTTCCGCTTCACTGTTTCTAGTTTGTTGTTGTAAAAAACAAATGTACGATAGTTTACCGTGGTATGTCCTCTTATTGACCACGTTTTTCGTCATCTAATGATCATAATTTGTTGTGCTCGGCTGGCGCCTCGTGATGTACGATGTGTGCTCGGCTAGCGCCTCGTAATGTACGATGTGTGCTCGGCTAGCGCCTCGTGAAATCGACAACAATTATGACCATGCGATGACACCGAACGTGGTAAATAAGAGGATATACTACGGTAAACTAGCGTAAATTTGTTAATTGCCCAAGAATGTTCTCTTCTTGCAAGATAGAATACTGTGCAATGTTCTTCTGTGAAGAAGATAACTTATAAAGAGCATCAGAGAACAAATGACAGCAGTGAGCTGTCGTAATACTGAGCAACTTTCTAATGCGTCGTTTAACACACGTGCTTTACCTGTCGCTTTGATTGACAGCTGTCAGAGAGCAGTTCTGAATGAACTAGATCTCGGACCCAACATCGCTCGTAACACTGCGTTGAGAGAGAACGTGTTCATGATGGTGGTGTGTATAGACCTTCGTATCCCGCTGTTTGTGGTCGGTAAACCAGGCAGCTCAAAGTCGCTCGCTAAGACGGTCGTCGCTGATAACATGCAAGGAAATGCTTCAAGGTCCGATCTTTTCAAATCATTTAAGGAGGTAAATTTTCTCTCACAATATATATATTTAATACAGTTGTTTGATGGAATAATTTTGCATAAATGACGAGTATATAAACATGTTTTTAAGTCAAATTTGAGTGCACTGTATCAAACCTTTTGAATTATAATCGTACAGAGGAAGACAAAATTCTAGATTACAAACAGCTTTTGGAGGCATTTCATCTGCTTCTCTTGTTAAAACTTTTATGACCCCCTATGAGTGAAATTAAACTTAGATGACCCCCCCCCCTGTGAAATTGCTCAAAACTTTATTGACAACCCTCCCCCCCCCACCCCCCCTCCCCCAAAAAAAACGGAAAAGATGGATGTGCAAGAAAGAATGCAAACTGCATATACAGACACCCCGCTATTACGGACACCCCGTTATTACGGACAGCAGACAGATCCCCAGCGAAAGCTACAGAGGTTTGACTGAGAATAACTCCCGCCATTGCGGACCCTCATTATTACAGAAATGCCGACACTTCACGTGGTCCCAACATAACATTTTTATTGTTTCGGCTCTCGTTATAGCGGACACCCAAGCCTTCAAAAAATATTTCTTACTTGGCGGACATGTGTCCTTCCAAACCTTCGCACAGTCTCTGGAAGTGAAATGAACAATCTCAGCTACAGTTGATGTCGTAATGTCTAACTTCATAAACAATGTCCCTTTATAAACGCTTCACCTTAGTGGACATTTGGGGACTAAATGTCAATAACGTGGACTTGTTTCTTCTAGAGCGCGGTCAGTTTGCACTCGCAAGCGAGTTTAACAGGCTTGGGGAGAAAGTTAGTGAAACTGCTGCCAAATGCAGAAAGTCGCAGAGCAGCATCGGACGCTTTTTCGTGAAAGAATGACTTGGATATCTCGGTCTGACTGACTGAAAGCAGGTTACACAAGCATACACGGAACGTATGCCTTGTCAGCGCTTTCATAGATCCTTAGAGCATGCTTGTGCGAAACGATAAGCGTTTAAACTAAATAAATCTCAGTACAGTACAGAAAGCTACAGTTCAAGAACACGCAAGTGCTCATTACTTTGTTATAAATACCTTTCAAGACTCGTAAAATTGTGAAAAAATGGTATCCCCTACATGTGCGTAAATAAACATTTTCACGCTGTACTAAATCACGTTTTTTTCTCGCACACCGCTATTGCGGACTCTCGCTATTACAAACACCAAATCATGGTCCCGAGGGTGTCCCGAGGGTGTCCGCTATAACGAGAGTTGACTGTTCATGTAATCTATTAAATTTACTATTAATGTTTCTAGATTTATGGTATTTCCCATGATACATTACCTTTGTTTAGTAGAAAACATATAGATACATGTATTCTTCTGGAAATCTCTACCTCGCCCTCCTTCCCGGATGCGTCCTTGGAATTGTACTGTTAATTCGTGCATCATATTGCATTCTAGTGCATCATATTGCATTGTTGCGTAGTCTCAAATAAATAAATAAATTGGTATAACTAATCTCCTGGACACCAATGCTTTATCTGTCCTATGGGGATGTACCTTTGATCATGAGCTTAGAGAATACCATCCTGCGTATGCAGGAAAAAAGCCGACTGTCTTTCAATATTGCTATTGTTGTGTTATTGACTAGCTAGATCAACGAGTCGACCATTCTCTCTTAGACCCAAGTCAAGTATGTTTATTCCCACATGCGCACATGTTCTCGGGATATCCCGAATCCCGCGGGTCATACATTACATCATACTTATTAACATAACACTACATCTCCCCTAACCGGGTGGAACAAGTCAACGTATATCTGAACAACTGTTCTAAAAGTCAAGTCTCTTTGGAGGGACTGAGAGTCTTCCGGATCTTGTCCTTGTGCCGACCTCAAGCTTAACGTCTGGTCCTGCTGAACCGTGGGCCACATCTGCATCGTCAGCTGTGGTATCTGGTGTGAATGTGGGACTCTCGAGTCTCTACAGTTGTTGCATCAGGGTTCTGGACCAGATGACTTCGGTTCCTGCGCATGTTTCCCTCGTTTGTACCGACTATGTACGATCTTGGAGTATGGGCTGGTAAAATTACTTCTCCCTGTTTCTGGCAATCAGTTAGCCGCTTGAATCTTTCTGATGAAAATTGAGGTCCATTGTCTGACTTCAGGATTTCTGGGCACCCGTGTCGAGCAAAAATGGACTTCAAGTGTAAGATAATACTTACTGACGTTGTGCTTGTCAAGCGAGCCATCTCAATATAGCGTGAGAAATCATCAATCACCACTAGATACATAGTGTTCTTCCAATTGCTGGTTTTCACTCAATCCCCAGAGATTCAAATGACAAAGGGCATGGCAGCCATGTTGGTGCCCCAACAAAAGAAGCTAACGAGCAATCTATTGTTTAAGGGCACCAACATGGCGGCTATGACGTCAAGTGAAAACCAGCAATCGAACAAATCTGCACTCAGTTTCTGCCAAGGACGCTCTGGCATTTGCGATGGTATCAGTGGTTCGCGTGTGTTTATCCTCTCTTTAGCGCATCTCTGACATCTGTGAAGAAGATCGGCAGGTATATACGTACGAAGAGAGGTAGCTGTATACTGAGGCCAGGCCACCACACTGAGCCTTTAACCCTTTCCCTGCACTTCACGATTCCCTGATGACCTTCGTGTATTCTATCCAGTATCTCGAGACGCAATTGCGATGGAATAACTAAACGATTCCCTTTCATCAGAAGTCCGTTCTGTACTGTTAGTTCTGCACGAACGGGCCAGTATGCTTTCACTGCTCCCTTTATCTTCCACTTAGGTGGCCACTCGTGTTCACAATACCCCATTACCTCTTTGCAAACAGCATCTTCTTGTAGTAGGTCTCTTATCTCCTGAAGTCGGGTTGGCGTCGCTGGTAGACTGTCCACTGTGAAGCATGCAAGCAGTTCTGCTTCCAATTGTAACTCCTCGTCCTTGGTAGAGGGTTTTACAGATAGTGGAGCTCTCGATAGTGTGTCAGCGCTCGTTATACTACTTCCGGGTATGTGTGAAATGCTATACGAATAATGCATTAGACGCATTCTGAACCTCTGGATACGGGGCGTCAGTTCATCTAGATTCTTGCTCGTCAAGAGAGGCACCAAAGGCTTGTGATCTGTGTGTATGTGGAAAGATGTTCCAATCAGGTACTCTCGAAAACGCTCACAAGCCCACACGATAACTAGAGCCTCTTTTTCAATCTGAGCATATCGGCTCTCGGTGTCTGTCATTGATCTTGATGCATATACAACTGGTCTCCACTCGCCGTTGCTTTGCATCTGAGTGAGAAGACCGCCAACCCCATAGTTTGAAGCATCTGCAGTTACACGTGTCTCCTTTTTAGGGTCATATTGGGCGAGTATTGGGGCACTGGTCAGCATTGCTTGAATCTTCTTAAAGGCTGTTTCCTGCTGCTCTCCCCACGTCCAAGTGTTCTTTTTGCTGAGGAGGTCCCGCAAGGGTTTGCTTGTGTTCGCTAGATCGGGCAGAAACTTCCCGAGTTGGTTGACCATCCCAAGAAATCGTCTGACTTCTGGAATTGATGTCGGGCTTTCCAGTTCTTGAATGGCCTTTACCTTTTCTGGGTCGGCAGAAACCCCCTGTGCGCTGATGATGTGCCCAAGAAATTTCATTGAACTCTTGGAGAATTCACATTTCTTGGGATTCAGGGTTATCTTTGCTCTCTGGAGTCTCTGTAGAGCTGCTGTCAGATTCTTATCATGGTCCTCCTGGTTGCCTCCGAACACTAACACGTCATCCATTTGACACAGGACTCCTTCTAATCCTTCTAGAATTTGAGACATCCGCCTTTGAAAATGTTCTGGTGCAGAACTTATTCCGAACGGAAGACGTTATAAACGTGGTCAGTGGGACTGATTCTTTGGCCAAGGGAATTTGCCAAAACCCACTGTTGGCATCAAGTTTACTAAAGACTTTAGCTCCATTAAGTAAGCCTAGTGTCTCATCTACTGATGGTAGTTGGTGGTTCTCTCTCTTTACATTGTCATTTAACTTTGTGAGATCCACACATATACGGATTCTACCGTCTTGTTTTGGGACTACGACGATACCAGCACACCACTCTGTTGGCTGTTCAATGGGGGTAATAACCCCGAGGTCTTGCATCCTCTTCAGCTCAGCCTTTACTTTATCCAGTAAGGGTATGGGTATCCTCCGTGGAGCATGTATGGCAAATGGTTGGGTTCCTGGAGTCAACTTTATCTTGTATTCACCTTCTAATTTACCAAGTCCACTGAAAAGCTCTGGGAACTCTGATTTGTGATCGCTCTTATTGTTCGAGGTAAGGTTATCGATTGCAACTTTCAGCAGACCTAACGCCCGAATAGCTGGTCGTCCCAGCAGTGAATGCTTCAGGCCCTCAACAACATAGATTTCTTGATCAGTGGTACTAGAGCCGTGCTGTAAGCTGTAAACTGTAAACTGCCCTGCTACACCTAACTGTTTGTGATTTGGCCCAAACAGTTTATTTGCTGGATCTCTAAGTGGGTACTCTTCTTTAAACTTGTGATAGGTTGTCTCTGGGATCACCGTAACATCGGCGCCTGTGTCTAACTTAAACATGGTTTTGGAATTGGCTAATTTGAGCTAAACCATCCAGGGGCTATCTCCCTGAGCATCTACACTGCCAAGGAACACTTCCTCTTCGCAGATTTCTCCAACTTTTCCGGATCTACACTCAGAAGCAAAATGTCCAATCTTTTGGCACTTATGGCGTTTTGCGTTTTTTTGCTGGGCACTGCTCTCTACTATGGGCCTTTCTCCCACAACGTGTGCAAGTCTCCGTGCCGGTATCTCTATTTGGTACGCTTGGCTTTTGGGCTCCCTGTGGATTTCGGCGCCATTGAGCGCGTGCTTGGTTTTGCTTGCCAAAAACCGCTTCAATATTTTTCCTCTTCCTGAAACCCACTCCTTATCAAATGTTGTTGTTTATGGACTATTTCTGACTGGCGGGCTCGATTTACTGCGATTTCTAGGGTACGTTTCGGGTCAAGCTGCAATTTCTCGGATAGCTTAGCATCGGCTAATCCAACAACTATTCTGTGTCTGATCATTTCGTCTCTTAAATTGCCGTAATCGCACCCTTCGGTCAGCTTATGCAGATCAGTGATGAAACTCTCAACAGATTCCTCCTCCCTTTGACGGCGTTGATTAAATTTAGCCCTTTCAAAGATAACGCCGATTCCTCTTGCACACAAAATGTGTTTTGAATCTTTCTTTCACGACATCATATTTCTTTTCGTCTCCGTCTGGCAGGGAGAATGAGCTCAGAATGTCTTCTGCTTTGTTTCCCATACAGTAAACTAGGGTACATACCTGCATCTCTTCTGACTTTTTATCCAATTCGCTAGCTGTTCTAAATCTTTCAAACCTTTGGATCCAGTTTTTCCATGCTTCTGGCTCTTGAAAGTTCATCTGAGGTGGAGGAGAAATTTGATATGCCGCCATTTCCTTTCGCTAGTGTCGGTTCGAGGAACCTCTGAATCGACGAATTTGTGATGATTTTGACTAAATTTTCCTCCAATTTCGACTTCCACAACTTCCAAGGCGTTACAGCGGCCACAATGAGTCGTAGAAACTTTATTATTCTGACACCATGTTGTGTTATTGACTAGCTAGATCATCGACTCGACCATTCTTTCTTAGACCCAAGTCAAGTATGTTTATCCCAGGCATCCCAGACCTCCTATATTTCCTATATGTCCTATAATTTGAATAGGATCCTATAAAGAGCCTATATTTCAAGAAATCCTCCTATATTTCCTATAAATAGGATGTATGCTGAGTGATACATTTATATTTTACACTTTTTAGCATTTTTGTTGTGAATTAACAAAAGCAAAATTCTTTCCTATAAAAAAAAAACAGGTTTGATCAAACACATTAAAAGTTCACTTGTTTTTAAAATTGTATGTTTATTGTTTACTATTTATTGTTTGAAAGCTATTTTAGCTCCTATAAAGTGCCTATATTTTGGGAAAAAATCCTATATTTTCCTATATTTAGAACTTGCACAGCCTATATTTCCTATCAAATTTGTCCAAAAAGTGGCTGGGATGTATGTTATCCCCACCTTACATCATACTTATTAACATAACACTACAGCTATTGCTTAAATTTTTGATATTTGACTGCTCTCTAAAACACTGGTTTCCTGTGTTCTGAAGACTAAACACTGGCTTGGGATTACAACAACAATTTCATTACATTTTCAGTTAAATTTTATTTTACATGACAGGTACGTCAAACGGAAAACGCCTCATTTCGAAAGGATTTTTAAATGAGATTAACTTAATTTTCGATTCGTAGGTACTTTAACACGAGTTTTGTGTGTGTTCGTATCGAATCAACCTTGAAACTGTCTATGTTCAATACTTGCCATCAGGTTCAAATGTCGGCCCATCAGTGTAGCCCTCTATCTACTCCAGAGGGCATCATGGAGACTTTCCGCCAATGCAGAAATTTACAGAAGGACAAGAACCCTGACACTTTTGTGTCAGCAGTTGTGCTGGACGAAGTTGGTCTGGCTGAAGACTCGCCCCTCATGCCGCTCAAGACTCTACACCCGCTGCTGGAGGACGGCGTGACGTCATCTGATGACGTCCTCGAAACAGACGAGAAGCCGATACGGGTAGCGTTTATCGGGATTTCTAACTGGGCCCTAGACCCCGCCAAGATGAACCGAGGAATTATGTTGTCACGTGATGTACCAAACGAGAAGGAGCTGGAGGACAGTGCAATGTAGGTAGTTTGGTTCAGTGTCTGTTGCCCGAGTCTAAACGCCAAGTTTATGTTGTCACAATATATAAGGATTACAGATAGCGTCTTTTCTCTCATTGATGTCTATGTGAAACTATATTCTCGAAAGAAAAATACATAATAAATACAATAAAAGGCTCAAAACTCACAATATAATAATAAGATCACCTATAATTTTGATATCATTATTGAATTAAAAAACCTTAAAACAAAACTACCAAGAAGATATGCTGAAACAAGAGAGTAGAAAATTCTTCAAATCTCAAAACACAGTGTAAAGATAAATTTCAATGTTTTTAGGGGTATTTGTGCGACAGATGAGGGCGTGAAACTTTTGGTGTCCCCCCTGATACCCGCCTTAGCGCGAGGCTACTCAGAAGTGTACGAGAGCCAAAAGAACGTCCCAGCGTTAAGGGAAGCAAAGAAGGACGAGTTCTTTGGGCTGCGAGATTTCTACAGGTAATCATTATACCATTAATTAATTAATTGCTGGCGTCCCACAGCGGACGAAACTTGGACCTTGGTTGTTTATGGCTATGATCGATGATTGAAGTCCCCTCTGCTCATGGTACTTCCAAGTACCTTGACGATACTACCATTTTCGAAGTCGTCAAAAGCAGAGGTGTTAGCTCAGCACAGACACCCATAAATGAAATACAGGAGTGGTCTACGACTAATAAATTTCCACTTCATCCAAGTGAAAGAATGTAAAGAACTCTGTATTTCATTTTCACGTTCTCCTAAATTAATAATTGCTTGGTCGACCTTGTACAGTCTGTTAAGATTCTCGGTGTAATAATTCAGAGCAAGAGCCCATAACCAAGAGCGTCCATATCTCTTATATAGATGCTACGGCGTTTTCACAAGTTCGGCTATTTTTAGATTATTTTTGCCGCCAATTAGTGGGTTGCACCCGTGGCGGAACAAAAGATGCCTCATTAGCTTCTTTTGTTATACCAACAACACGTCTGCTATGCTTTTGTGATGTTATTCCCTTAGGAATGATTGCAACTCAATAATAGCTCGGGAAACAGTTCTAAAAATAATCTAACTTGTGAAAATGCCGTAGCATAGAGGTAGTATGGGAGATTCTCGCTCTTGGTTATGGGCTCTTGTTCAGAGTGATTTAAAGTGGAACTCTCACATTGATGACATTATAAAGAAAGCTTCCAGGAGACTTTTTAACACAATTAACTCATTACGACATGCGCTCGATCTAAATGTGTCTCAAGTTCTTTGTTTTTCAGATTTTGTGGTGTCAGATTAGCTGAGAGCGAAACAAAAGCGCTATATAAACAAAAGACTAGTGGGAATTTCAAATTTCCATAAGCAATAAAACACTGACAAAAGATCTGCATGGGAGCGAATCAGAGACATGCGGCTATCTGTTTTAACTTTCTTTCTGTATAACAAAGGTCTGTATAACAAAGGGCTTCATTGAACAACAGATTTCGAGAATTTGAATTTGCCTCCTTAGCAGTGTCAATTCAAACGTCTCGAAATAAACTTCTCGACAGAGATTCGGGCCTCTAAAACGGCCATTTGTATGTTTAAACTGCCTAGAACAACACACGCTTCAGAAAAACCTCTCGAGACGAGGCCACTAGCTAACACGGGCATTTGTATGTTTAAACTGCCTACAACAACAAACGCTTCAGAATAAACCTATCGGACGCAGCCACTAACACAGGCATTTGTATGTTTAAACTGCCTGGAACAACAAACGCTTCAGAATAAACCTATCGAGACGCAGCCACTAACACAGGCATTTGTATGTTTAAACTGCCTAGGACAACAAACGCTTCAGAATAAACCTATCGAGACGCAGCCACTAACACAGGCATTTGTATGTTTAAACTGCCTAGAACAACAAACGCTTCAGAATAAACCTATCGACGCAGTCCGCTAATACAATACAACAATACAATACAATAACCTTTATTTCGACTCGAATTTAAGGTAGCACAAGGTGCTAATATCTTCGAGAGAGAAAATAATAACAATAATAAATATATGTATAAAATAGAATAGAGTAAAATAATTAACAATTTGTATCGAATGCTATAATAAAAATACCATTGATTATATGAATCTATCATTAACTATCTACAGAAAGAACAGCAGTCAGTATCAAATTCAAGGTCGCTGATAGCAGATCTGAAAGCCCTAACAGTAGGAAGTGTCCTGATAGTGTTAGGGAGGGAGTTCCATAGCTTACTGCCATAGTAAGAAACAGTGCAAACCATATGTAGTAGTATTAACATGAGGAATAGTAAGGGAGTGTACTCCACGTAACTTAATACTACAAGTTCTATAGGTAAAAAGATTACTGATATATTCAGGAGCTAGCCTGTGTAAGGACTTATATACAAGTGTTAAGATATTATGTATTCTCATATTATATAAGGATGGATGTCCTATGCGTTTAAGTAACTGCGTATATGTACTGTCGCGGTCATTATAGACGAAACGCAAGCTACGTTCATTAAGTTTTTCCAGTTTCTTCGAGTTGCGCTGCCCGCAGTGGTGCCATACTATTGAGCAGTAATTTAGATGTGGTAATAAGTAGGCATTGTATAACTTAACCTTAGTGTCGGTATCGATTAACCTCTTATGCCTTTGCATGACCTGTGTTTGACAACTGACTCTGCGCGTGATATCAGCCACATGCTTTGTGAAATTAAGGTCTTTATCTAAGGTTACACCGAGCAATTTGATCCCATCAACCATGTTGATCTCACCACTGTCAAGGCAGTAGGCTGGCTTATCCGCAGTGTTTCCCAGCCACATGCTAAGACATTTATCCGAATTGACTACAAATCCGTTGGAACTGAACCACCGACAGATAGTGAGGAGATCAGCATGCATGTTCTGATGGATCAGAGAAGGATCATTGCCAATAGAAAATATCTGAGTATCGTCGGCGTAAGTGCTGACTTTAGACTCAAGCTGAGTAAATAGGAGGTCGTTAAGAAAAATATTAAAGAGAAGCGGGCCCAATACTGATCCTTGAGGTATTCCTCTGGTAAGTGGATGCCAATCTGAGAAACAATCTCCTAATCTAACTCTTTGAAGTCGATCAGTGAAATAATTTTCTATAAGTGAACAGCTGCTGTTGGAGATACCATAGGCTTTAAGCTTGGCTGGCATTAGCTTATGTGGTATGCTGTCGAATGCTTTAGACAGGTCGATTCCAATAATGGATGCTAATTGTCGTTTGTCTAGACCACATCTAAACTCTTCCAGTATGTTAACTAGAGTGGCCTCACAGCTATAATTTTTGCGATAAGCTGATAAAAATTGAGATAACTTGTCAAGAAAATATGAATAAAGCTGAGAGGCAAGGATACGCTCAAATACATTGTTAAAAGCTACTAGGACAGTAATAGGTCTATAATTAGTTTTGGAATATTCTATACCCTTCTTGAATACAGGTGTCACCTGTCCAAGTTTCCAGCAGTTAGGTATGATGTTAGAGGAGATAGAATAATTAAATAAATTAGATAAAGGTCTAGCGATAACATTGATACTGTCCTTAATAAGCCGTGTAGGAATATCATCGCAGCCAGTAGCCTTGGATGAAGACAGTGAAAGGACAATATCTGTGACAATAGCAGAGTTAACAGGTTGAAAAGTGAACTCATTATAGCTACAGCTAGACATAAAGTCATTGATACTATGAATACTAGGGTGGCCAGAAAAAGTAGCTCCATATTGAGTTTCATCAGGTGCAGGCAAATCCTTGGTAATATTAGTAAAATAATCATTAAAAATATTGGCTGCGCGTTGCTTGTCAGTAATATACTCATCGTTCTCTTGTAAAACAATGTCATTGGCCTGTCCACGTTTAGAATGGAAGAGTGCTCCAAATACCTTCCAAAAGTCCTTTGGTTTAGTTGAGATACCCTCTGCTTTATGATGGTAATAGTTGGTTATAGGCATTTGTATGTTTAAACTGCCTTGGACAACAAACGCTTCAGAAAAACTTCTCGAGGCGCAGTCCGCTAACACGGCCATTTGTATGTTTAAACTGCCTGGAACAGCAAACGCTTCAGAAAAACCTATCGAGACGCAGTCCGCTAATATGGGCATTTGTGTGTTTAAACTGACTAGAACAGCAAATTAAGACTCTTGAACTTAATAAAATTCGTTCAAAATGTATTGATTATAAGACCAATTAATTTACGGTTACTTGAGTAACTTCTGTATAAATTAAACCGAGGAGACAGTCGTGTAAGACAAGTGTTTTTTAAACGACTAATAATAATTAACTTTGTTTATCCACGGTAAATGGTTCAACAGGGCTGATTTTCAAACATGCAAAGAGTGTAAATTGTGTGAAATGTTTTACTCATGTGATTATTCAGCCAGTTTCTCCCCAGCCGGCACATAAACCTGTCAGTCAAATTAAGCCCTATTCATCTAGACTCTCTTGGGACTAGGAGTGACTACATTCTGCCTTTTTGAATCCTGAACTAACCCAGTGATCACTGGATTAAAGTCACGTGACTTAATGAAAACAAAAGAAATTGAAAACAATAGTTAAAGACACATTTAGACCGAGCACATGTCGTAATGAACGTAATGAACGTTCCAGCTAAGGACCTAATTAAATTCTATTGACAACATCTTTTTCAATTCCCTAGAACATCATGTTGTTAGTGGTAATATCTTGAGTGACATTACTGACCATTTACCAAATTTTCTAATCATTAATAAATTTTCTGCACTTCCAAGTAATTTTAAACTCTATAAGAGAGATTACTCCAACTTTGATGAAGAGCTCTTAATTGAAGAAGTAGGAAATATTTGCTGGAATGAAATTTTTCCTCCTGAAAACAATCATGTTAATGAAATTTTTCAGTCATTTTTTTCAGTCATCACAGATATTATACACAAACATGCACCATTACGTAAAGTCAGTAGAAGAGAAATTAAATGTATGTCTAAGCCATGGATAACTCCTGGTATTAAGACCTCTATCAAAATTAAAGATAAACTATTCAAGAAATACCTCAAAACTAAAAACTCTTACCATCATTCAAAATATAAAGCATATCGTAATAAATTAAATCATCTTATTAAACTAAGCAAAAAAAACTATTATGAAAGCTACTTTAATGCAAATAACAGTAATATTAAAAATACCTGGAAGGGAATCAAACAGATTATAACCCTTAAACCAAAGGGACTAAACCCACCAACCAAATTAGTGGGGAAAAATTGTGAATTGAGGGATAGTGTAGCTATTGCCACAGCATTTAATGAATACTTTGCTAACATTGGTAAAAACTTAGCAAATGTTATCCCTATTTCTGAAAATGCCCCAAAAGATTTTTTAGGACCTTCTCAGATAAACAGTTTATATTTGTTTCCTGTTACTGCAAAGGAAATAGAGCAAGAAATTAGTGAATTAAACACATCCAAAGCAATAGGTCCATTCAGCATTCCAATTAAACTGCTCAAACTACTTAAAAATTGTTTATCTACTCCTTTGGAAATACTGTATAACTGTTCTTTTTCCAGTGGTATTGTTCCAGATAACTTTAAACTTGCCAGAGTAATTCCTATACATAAAAAAGGACCCCAAACAATTGTAGATAATTATCGTCCTATTTCTCTTCTCTCGATTTTTAATAGAATCATGGAAAAATTAATGTACAAACGGTTGATAAGTTATATTGATAAAAACAACATACTCTTCGATAAACAGTTTGGTTTCCGTGCCAATCATTCAACCTTACAAGCAGTTATGCTTATAACTGACTAAATACAAAAAGCAATTGAACAAGGTTTATACTCCTGTGGAAATTTCTTAGACTTCTCTAAAGCTTTTGATACCGTGAATCATAACATACTGATGAAAAAACTAGATCACTATGGCATCCGTGGTGTTGCTAAAGATTGGTTCTTCTCCTATCTAAATAACAGACAAAAATTTGTCTCGATTGGAAATAGTACATCTGATAAGGTGGAAATAACCTGTGGCGTGCCCCAAGGCTCTGTTCTTGGTCCTCTTCTTTTTCTTTTGTACATTAATGACTTTAATTCATGCACCAACTTATTTGATTTTCACATATTTGCAGATGATACTAATTTGTTCTATTCTAACAAAAACCTGAATGAACTAGAATTAGCTGTTAATGAAAATTTAGAAAAAATCCACAACTGGCTCTCTGCCAATAAGCTTTCTCTAAATATAGATAAAACTAACTTTGTCATTTTTCAACCCCCACAAAAAGTATTACAACACCAGATTACTCTGCACATAAAAAATAAACAGATACGACAAGAAAAATGCATTAAATACCTAGGAATTTTTATAGATTCACAGTTAAATTGGAAATCTCACATTTTACATGTTTCAAAAAAAATTAAAAGATGCATAGGTATAATCTCTAAAATTCGTTATTTTGTTAGTACAAAATCCTAACACAACTCTATTATACTTTGATTTACCCTTTTCTAACATATGTTTTAACTGCATGGGGTAACACCTATCCATCTACTTTAAACCCTCTTGTCATTTTACAGAAAAAAGCCATTAGAATCATAACTTTTTCCAGTTATACTGAACATACCAGCCCACTTTTTAAACGTCTTAACATCCTAAAACTTAAAGATCTTGTATTTTTCTATGATGCATTGTTTATGTATGATTTTTCCTCTGGAAAACTTCCTCCAGTGTTTAGGAATTTTTTAAAAATGTCA
The DNA here is from genome assembly GCA_030867875.1 of Actinernus sp. WN-2022. Taxonomy (NCBI): domain Eukaryota; kingdom Metazoa; phylum Cnidaria; class Anthozoa; order Actiniaria; family Actinernidae; genus Actinernus; species Actinernus sp. WN-2022. Next base: position 83,585,066 of record JAOWCC010000936.1, on the reverse strand, counting down.
ATACTGTTCATCAATATAATACCAGGCTAGCTTCAAAAAAATCATTTTATCTTCCTCAAGCAAGAACAAATTATGGCAAGTTCAATATTCGCTTTCAAGGTACCATTGTGTGGAATTCTATTGACGAAAACCTAAAAAATCATACTCGAAATAGTTTCAAACGACTACTTAAAGAATCTCTCTCTCAGCCTTATTAGACTATTATATATCTCTACTGTATTTACAAGCTGTTTTTCTATCACTCTACTTAATTGCCCGGTCATTGTCTTGCAAACACTTGTTTGTTTCCGGCTTCATTGTCTATAATTCTCTGTAATCCGTTTTTGTCCTTATAGTAAATGAGTAACTACTTCAATGTTCCTTTTCGTGTCTTTTCTTTTTTGGTCCACAGCCCAACCAATTAACTACATTTAAATACATTATACGTGCTACCTAGCTCGATTAACCTGCAGGTTATTCTAGGTTAGCTCATACTTAAAACTTATTTTAATTCGCCTTTTTTTTTTCTCACAATATTGTAAACCTTTATGAGTATAAATAAATATATTGTATATTGTTGTTGTTGTATATGGCTTGTATACAATCTATTTTACTCTACGCCTTTCGAGATTTCATTACAGTATACCAGAATACGTTAGTCTTACCTTAGAACGCATACAAAATAGAGCAATGCGTATTCTTTATGGCTACGACTTACCTTACGAACAAGCTCTTGCACTGTCTGGCCTTACTAGCCTTTAGTATCGCAGATTTGAACTGTGTCATGCTCTTTTTCGTAAAATCATATCCAATCCTAACGGTAATTTATATCATTGTTAACGTGACATAATCTTTAGTTAGTAATCCGACTGTCACACTACGGTATTGAAGCTTTCCGACGGAACAAGTGAAGTCAGAAAGCGTATTCATAACGGCTTAAAGTGCATATGAAGCGAACATTAAGTTGATCTAATGTTAAAATGCTTTCGAAATGAGGAATAATGACATTTTCTGTTTGTCAATATCCCATCTCGTTTCAGAGATATTCAGGTTTTTGTAATATGCAAATGAGATGACCTATGACGTCATATTGTTTACATAGCCTGGAGACAAATCACAAAATGATGAATATCTCTACAAATATTGAATCCATATTACTGAAACTTTGCACACGTATGGCACTATGGAAAGTACACATTACTGTTCAAATTATGGTGTTGCCATGGAAACTCTTATGGCCCCACGCACTTTTCACCTTGAACATAAAATTGCAATTTCTTTCCTTGTTACAAAAAATAAGTTGCTTAAACTACTCACATACAATGCCTACATTGTTACAAATCTCATTTTGGACCCACACCAAAAAAATTGTGTTTGACAAAGGAGAAATTAGAGAACTTTGTGTTATTTGTAGTGGAAGCCTGGGGCTTCCATGACAACACCATAATTTGCACAGTGATGTGTAATTTCCATAGTACCACATATGTGCAAAGTTTCAATAGTTTTTATCTAATATTTGTAGATATATTCTTCATTTTGTGATTGTCTTCTAGGCTATGCAAACAATATGACGTCATAGGTCATCTCATTTGCATATTACAAAAACCTGAATATCTCTGAAACGAGATGAGATGTTGACAAACCAAAAATGTCATTATTCCTCATTTCGAAAGCATTTTAACATTAGCTAAACTTTCGCTTCATATGCACTTTAAGAGCATCATCGTAGTAAGTTTATATCAGTTTGGCATGTCATTGGTGACAAGAGGCCGGCATGCAATGGTGCATGTTTACAAGCGCCGAGATGGCTGCCATTTTCTGTTGCTCCGTATAGCGATGTTTCGTGTTGATAAACATTGCAATTGTTATGCTAATGTGCCAATCATGATTTGTAAAGCCCGCTTTGTGTTGGGAACCAATGGATCTCTGGTTGGCACATTAATGACAATAGATGACGACACACGAAACATCGCTATTGTATTCGTTACTCATATGTATATTGATCTTTAACACTGGAATTCATTGCTCTAATCCAAGCCTGGACGAAACCAGTAACCAGCCCACCGCTTATAAGACGCTGCACTTCCAAGAATATCCTCATTAGAGAACTACTTGAACTATATGATAAGAAACTTTTTCACAAACTATGTAACAACGGCAACCATCCTATTAAGCTACTTTTGCCCAAAATCAAGCCCTCGTCTAGAACCTCATCGCGCAGAATGGCCTTTGTTCGAGGGACATCATTAGTTTTTTAAATATATTAAGGTCGCCTCATTAGAAATTCAATGAGTTAGATGTTGGCTATATGATTGGCTGAAAGGAAATCCGTTCTGGGAGTTGTAATTCCCTGGTCATGGCGTACCGCACACAAAATTAGCTCAAAGGAAAACCGTTCTGAGAGACACTTAGCACTACAGCTTACCACTTTACATCACGTTCGGCTGAGAGTTGGTTTGATTGCTCAAAGCGAGTGTAAATTAAACAAAGAAACGCTTTGGATCCAACGCTTTATTTAAACAGTTCTAAGAAGTGTTGATTCTGGTTTTCATTATTTGAAAGACCGCCATATTGTTCAATGAAAGTCAATTCGTAAAACCAGGTCAAACTATGTTGTCAATGGAAACGACAGAGCCCTTCGTCTTAAAACTCATGCTCTCATTTTTTCACAGCGTGTTAACATCGCATCGCAAATAATTCTAAATACAGATTCTAGGAAGCTGTAGCTTTAAAATGAGATGTTATTAAAACTTATCCGTGCCCTAGAAATCAAACAAAATCGGATCCACAAAATCACTTACAAAAAAACTGAGCTACAGTTCATGCAACTCACGTCGCAGCGGGAAGAAATATGCCGGTCGGCAAAACGGCAAACAATGTTCCAACTCGTTCTCAATTTTCTCCCAGTCGTTTTCAAATCGCATCGCAAATAAGTCTGAATACTGTAACTTTAAAATGAGACATCATTCAAGCTTATTCCTGCCCTAGAAGTCAAACAAAATGAATCAATGAAACTGAACGAGTATAGTTGTGTTCAAACACAACTCGCGTCGAAGCGGTAAAAAAAGCCGGTCGGCAATTCCAACTCGTTCCCAATTTTCTCCCAATCGTGTTCAAATCGCATCGCAAATAAGTCTGAATACAGATTCCTAGGAAGATGTAGCTTTAAAATCAGATGTTATTCAAGTTTATCAATGTACTAGAAGTCAAACAAAATCGGATCCACAAAATCACCCTCAAACAGAGCTAGTTGCCGAAGCGGTAACAAGCCGGTCGGCAAAACGGCTAACAGTGTTCCAACTCGTTCTCAATTTTCTCCCAGTGGTGTTCAAATCGCATCGCAAATAAGTCTGAATACAGATTCTTGGAAGATGTAGCTTAAAAATGAGATGTTATTCAAGCTTATCCGTGTCCTAGTTTATGGACATCGTATTCGGATGTGTTATTCATGTGTTATCAGTCAAGATCGCAGATGCGTTAAATGCACCAATCTTGCCCTACCGGCAGAAGTTCATGGTTTCTTAGCAACGCATTTCCCACCAATCAAGTTAAATTTCGCGCTCCTTCCCTGTCTATTCCCAGAGGGAGTACTTATGTGCCATCTAATTATAACCTAGTTCTAATTATAATAAATGCTCAGGAATCACGTTTTAGTAAAGTTTTTTTCTTTCATTGAATGACAAAGTAGGTTTTCTCCGACCAATTTAAAAGAGTAACATAATTTTAAAGTTTATTTCTAGGGCTACCAGAAGCCGATGTTGAATTTTTTTAAAGTTTCGCGCTTGACGAGAAAAAAAGACTAAGAAGTTTGCTGTTCAGACTTCTTCATATAAAATTGAAATAAAAGTTGCCTTTATTCAGAAAGAACACATAGGTTTTTTTAAAGTGGAGACTGTAAACAACAACAACAACAACAACAACAAGTTTATTTGTGTCTACGGTTTACAATGTTACAGAAGAAAAGAGTAAAATAATAATGTTGGACACCGGCAATCTGAAGTAGCTAAACTAATCGAGTCAGATTGCCGCATGATTCAAATTACAATGTGTAGGTCGTATATAGGCAAGACATAAAATACACACAAGACATAAAGATATAATAATAAACAAACGGAAGAAAGAAAAAAGAAAAACATGAAAATTTGTTGGGAATGTCAATAGGAACTTAGGATATCTGATTTTATTTGTTTCTTAAAGGAGGATTTTGATAAGAGTTTATAGTTATCTCAAGAACTGTACCTAAGGGTCAATTGGTGTTCCTTTCATAAAAGGCCGATGTTGATGTTTGTATAAAATGAAAGGAAAAACACCAATAGCTACTTTTATCAGACTACCTGACGCAGATTCGGCCATTTTCTCTGTATTTGAATCTCCCGCTCAGCAGTTAATGAGCTTGACGCGTGACTGATTTCGGCAGTTAATGAGATGTGCATATCGATATGTCCAGCCATTCTGGGCAATGTAAGATGTCAGTCTTCCCAGTGGCCGAAAATTAATACTGTTCGTTTTAAAAATTCCCACATACTTTACACGTTTGTTATATTATGAGAGTTGTATATTTATGCTTTATTACTTATTAATTACAGCTGTAACACACGATATGTATTTTATCGGTGATTCATTAAAGACATTATTATTATTATGTATATAACGGGCAACTTGAGAGAGTAATTCATCTCGCCGTTCGTGGAGCATTCGGAAGGCAAATTTTATTCAACTTGTAATTATTTACTAGATAATTATTTTAAGGTCTTAATCCCCGAGACCCTGTGCTGCTGCATTCGATCGGGAAATACGTTTCCCAGAGGTTTTTTTGCCTAAAGAAGGTTTTAATCTATGGGTTTTTCGTATCGGGCGGAGCACATTTTTAGATTGTTATTAACATTAGACAATCCTACTGATGTAATCTTATTATAGTATAAAACACGTAAGTGAATTCATTAGTGTTAAGTCATTGGACAATCTAGGACTGTAAAACTTAATATTATACAGTTACGTGTGAAGTCATTTTGTCACCTGTAAACCGTGAAGTCATGGACACATGTACACTTGTAAGCTATTGTCACGCATGTAAAGTCATTATCGACACACATAAGTCATTGTGCAGACACACCTAAGGTGTAAAGCTACTATATAAACATGCGGAGTGCCGTAAAGTCATTGTAGACACACGTATTAGTCATTGTACATAGACACACGTAAGGTGTAAAGCTATTATAGATACATCGGAGTGTAAGTCAGTGTGGCACACATATAGTCATTGTGCACAGACACCGCAGGCGCGGGTACAGCTATTATAGATACATGTACTCGTAAGTAATAATCATTGTGGATACGCGTAAAGTAATTCTGGACACATGTAAATCATTGTGCATTAACGTTATAAAGCTATTATATATCCATGTGAGTGGACACACGTAAGTCCTAGTGTTTAGACACTTGTAAGTGTAAAGCTGTTTTAGATACACGTCGAGTACAAGTCTTTGTAGACACGTTATGTACAGCTATTATCGATACATGTATACGTAAGTGTACTAAGTCATTCTGCATAGACATACGTAAGGTTATAAAGCTATTATAGATACATGTGAGTGTTGTCTTGTGGTCACACTTAAATGTACTGCTATTATAGATACATATACACGTAAGTAAAATCATTGTGGACACGGAAGTCATTGTGAACAAGTTATTGTGAACAAGTAACTGTGGACACGCGTGAAGTGCATAGTTATTGTAGATATATGTGAAATGTAACCTCATTGGACACACAAGGTGTTAAACTAATATAGACACAAAGTGTAAGTGTCACTGGACACACGAATAGCGTAAGGCTGTTAAGATACACGTGAAAGTGTAAGTCATTGACACACGTGAAGCGTATGTCTTTGGACACATGTGAAGTGTAAGCTGTTATAATACACGTGAAGTGTAAGTCATTGACACATGTGAAGTGTAAGTCACTCTGACACACGTCAAGTGTAAGTCTTTGTGACACGTGACACACGTGAAGTGTAAACTGTTGTAATACATGTGAAGTGTAAGTCATTGACACATGTGAAGTGAAAGTCACTGTGACACACGTCAGGTGTAAGTTTTTGTGACACATGTGAAGTGTAAACTGTTGTAATACATGTGAAGTGTAAGTCATTGACACACGTGTAGCGTAAGTCTTTGTGACACACGTGAAGTGTAAGTCTTTGTGACACACGTGAAGTGTAAGTCTTTGTGACACACGTGAAGTGTAAGCTGTTATAGCACGAGAGGTGCAAGCTATTATAGCACGTGAGTGCATGTCAGTCATTGTGACACATGAATTGTAATTGTAAGCTATTATAGCACGTGAGTGCAAGTCATTGTGACACGTGAATTATAACATATTATAACACGAAGTGTAAGTCATTGTGACAGACGTGAAGCCTGAGCTATTATAGCACGAAGTGTAATCTATTATAGCACGTGAAGTGAATCTATTAAACACGTGAAATGTAAAGTCATTGTGACACACGTGAATTGTAGGCTATTATAGACGTAAAGGGCGGGAACTCTTTGTGGAAGTTATAGTACTTGTTTGTTTGTAAGTTACGTTATAATAAATCTACTATTGTCGTTGCACACCACGGCAACAGTACAATAACACACTCTATACAGTTGTTATGGATGCGGTAAAGAGTTACGAACAAGAGGTCCTTCACACTTTCGCTTTGTAAAACAAACCGATTCCGGAACACTTTCATTAACTCTAGTGTTCAACATTATAACTCACATCATTGAAGTTAGTACTTTCACTTTCAATAGACACAGGTCTTGAATTAGCATAATAGCTGCTTTTAACTGTTAGTTTTTAATACCATAACATTTTATCTAATTAGTTTATTAGTATATGTATTTAATGTTTAGAATTGTGAACCTTAGTAATTCAGTTAATACGGTAAGTAAGGTAACTTATAATAAACGATCTATCTATCGATCTACATTGTATCTATTATATACATGTTAGTATCTCAATTCTGATTGGCTGAGAACACAGCTAATTCTCGATAGCTGGCGATAGCATTGACTGCACATGCGTACAATACTATCTGTAGGTTGTGACGTCACACTGCTATCATCTGTAGGTATTACCTGTTGGTAGCGCTGGTTGATAAGAAACTATGACCATTTTACGCTAGAAAATAGATAAATTATTTCACTTTGTTGTGCCATATTATTATTTTAAGCTCTCAGCTATGTTTCCAGTCTTTCGTTTCCCCTAAAGTTGTAAATAAAAGCAATTTGTAGCTCGAATAAGAAACAAAACATCTTGACATTCAACCGTTCGTTTTCGCTAGCTTTCTTTTTGCTGAAATGTTTAAAATGTATAATAAAACAATTATCGAATTCGGTTTTCGCATGATAGCGAAAATTATCAAGACCTCCGCGGTCTGTGTTATCAGCCGGCTTCGACTTCGGCAGATTACACAGACCTCTGTCTTGATAATTTCGCTAGGATGCTCAACCTCATCCAATAATTGCTTATTAATTTACATAATTATATGACAAGGGCCTTCTTGAGTGAGTTGTATTTCGAATCCAAGGTTCCGTCTAAGGAAGATGAAATGGTAGATTATATTGTAGATATCTAAAAACTGGCTCCTGGATGTCCATGTTCCAATACTAATCAAACATCAACATCGTCTTATTATATGTACTGTCTAATGTGTTGAGAATCCTTTGTAATTATTTGTTTTGGTTATCATGCAAAGTACCACATTAAGCATACTTCATTCCCAATGCAGTCTCGTCAAAATGGTGTACAGCGTGGCGAAGGAGAAGGAACGCCAGCCTGACTGGCGGGAAATTGAATACGCAGTTCGACGTAACTTTGATGGACTGGACATGGGCGACTTGGACCCCGTCGATATTTTCATGAAACATCTACAGGTACCGAGGGACATGCGAGAGGTAAAGACTTGTTTTAAATAGAGGTTTTGCACCATCACGTGACTTCCTAGCAACTGTTGCTACGCCGCCATGTTGGATGGCAGCATAGTTTATTAACTATGATGGCAGGCAGAAACAAAATGGCGTACTGTTTGACTGATCGCGGGAGTTCCAGTGATGAAATATTGACTACCTTTATTCGCCCTGGTCTAAATTTGGGCAAAGTTCAATAATTTATTGAAAAATACTTTGACCACGATGGTTTCTGAACTAAGTTTCTCTGTAATTTAAGTTTACACTAACTTACCACTGGTCTATACTCTCAGTCGATTCCGCCGTACTATTTTCATATAGCTCAGAATTATCTGAGTTGATGTTCAGTAACTATCTGGTGCTTTTAGAGAATGCAAACAATGCATATGAACGTGAAGCATTAAATCCTATCGGAAACACGCAAGTCATCGTAAACGATGTATTAATAGTCACTAAAACTATAAGTTATTCTCACCGACGCCCGCCATTATCAAGCGTGTTCATTACCAAATGCTTGACAAATTAGCATATTGCTTGATAACAACAAACCAAGAATCCAGTGACAGAATCAAAGAAAAGTGTCCTCGTCAGTTTCAGTCAGTTATCGGCAAATGCAAGTAAGAAGCCTCTGAAAGCTTTTTTTTGTTGTCAAATCTCAAAAAGCGTGGGATGTGTTTCTCGAGATTAATCCGCATTGACGCCGCTGCCAACTGGGAAGCGTTAAGTACAAAACCATGAATAACCAAGTTCCGCCATATCTAACTGATTTATTTACCAAAACAAGCACAATTCATCAGCATAGTTTGCGCCGTTCTCAGAATAGTCTCTTCATTACAAGACCCAACACCGAAGCCCTAAAAAAAGAGTTTTTCATACAGAGGGGCATCTCTATGGAACAGTCTACTAAAGTAGCACAAGAGTCTACAAGTATTAAACAGTTTTTAAAATACTTGTAGCCTCTTTTTTAAATTCTCTCGCATCATCTTTTAGTATTTAAGAACCCAACATATTTAAATAGAATATTCTTACTTTTTATTACCTAATTATTATTAATCTTGTTAATATTACTATTGTTATTATTAGCTTAGAACTAAACACACGGCTCTCTGGAAGAGCATCTTTGTAATTTTCACGATGAATGAGACTCCGTGTATAAATAAAGAGTATGTATTGAAAATGTATTGAAGCCATGTCTTATTAGTCGGTGCGGCAATGCTAAACCAATTTTTGTGGATGTTTTCGAAGATTATCTTAAAAGTTAAAAATAAGTAAAAGGCTTTTTAATGATTCTTCAGAAAGATGCAATATGTCCATCAGGTGTATATCAATATGTCTATCAGGTGTATATCAATATGTCTATCAGGTGTATATCAATATGTCTATCAGGTGTATATCAATATGTCTATCAGGTGTATATCAATATGTCTATCAGGTGTATATCAATATGTCTATCAGGTGTATATCAATATGTCTATCAGGTGTATATCAATATGTCTGTCAGGTGTATATCAATATGTCTGTCAGGTGTATATCAATATGTCTGTCAGGTGTATATCAATATGTCTGTCAGGTGTATATCAATATGTCTATCAGGTGTATATCAATATGTCTGTCAGGTGTATATCAATATGTCTATCAGGTGTATATCAATATGTCTATCAGGTGTATATCAATATGTCTATCAGGTGTATATCAATATGTCTATCAGGTGTATATCAATATGTCTATCAGGTGTATATCAATATGTCTATCAGGTGTATATCAATATGTCTATCAGGTGTATATCAATATGTCTATCAGGTGTATATCAATATGTCTGTCAGGTGTATATCAATATGTCTGTCAGGTGTATATCAATATGTCTGTCAGGTGTATATCAATATGTCTGTCAGGTGTATATCAATATGTCTGTCAGGTGTATATCAATATGTCTGTCAGGTGTATATCAATATGTCTGTCAGGTGTATATCGATATGTCTATCTTGACCATGACGTCGACCGAAGACTGAGTACAGCCGTCATTGAGTGCAGCTCATAAAACTGTTTAAAACATTGCTAAGATCACTTAAAAGACATCAATCAGCCGATTTATGTAAAAAATCTGCAATATTTTCCATGTCTCTTAATTTTGGCCAGATTCTATCACACAGTCTTCGTTTCTTGGAGGAATAAGGTGCGTGCTCAGTCAAACAGTACGCCATTTTGGTTCTACCTGCTGATCCAACATGGCGGCGTAGCAACAGTTGCTAGGAAGTCACGTGATGGTGCTATTGGTCTATTGTTATTTGTTTTACGTTATCTTAATGTTCTATATTAGAGCGGTTATCAATTGAGTGTCGAAAAGTAATTGCTTTCGAATTTGATTGGTCGATCCATGATTGCGTTTGCTTTGCTTCGTGTTTGGTTGAAGTAAAATCAATCGTGAGTTAATAACAACAACAACAAGATTTATTACCATTTAGATATAGTTTTTTTACAACATGTCTTATTTATACTTTTTTTCAAGGTAATTGGTACCCAGAATAACTGTAAAGTTAAAGGCGAGCTGGGTAACAGACATAATTAATGTACATTGATGAACTGAATTACTTCAGTTCGTCATTTGTTCATTGATGTTTTTACTTGCTCCTGTGATTGGCTCACTGGTTTTGGTTTTACGATACTCAATTGAAAACCTCTCTAATCCAATTTGATGAATTTCAGTTGACTATTGCATGATATCTTGACAGGCTGTGCAGGACGTTGCCGTGGTCAGTCCTTTGTCTCTCATAAGGACAAGCCTGAACAAAGATCCCTCAGAAGAGTAAGTATAGCTTTACGTTTATGGTCTGCGCATGCACCATTACGGCATACATGAATTTTATTATTTACATCACAGCAGACATCGTTTGAATTTAAACAACCCGTATTGTTACATTGCCATAAGTTTTCCAGACACAACGCACGCTCCCATTGGCCGCCGGATCCAGGGTCACGTGGCAGTCATCAAAATCCAATGTTTTCCGCGCGGGCAATAATTCATCAATTGTTGCCCGTCACGTGATCACATCGTGACAGAAGATGGTGTGATGTGTCGCGCGCGCCACTGCTAGCTAAAGGCGGGAAATATTTGTTTACCAAAATGTCTAGAGCTGATTTTCGTCGAAAGAAAGCGTTCAAAATGGAACCAGCTCCAAATAAACAATTACATCTTTATCAAGCGCGAGAGTGAGAAATTGGTAGCTAAAACAGGATGCAAGAAAGACACAAAACGATACTAAAAAAGGCGTTGCGATGCTGGCAGCGTAGCAGCTTCCCGAAGAGAAGACGACAAACCTCGTATCAAGTAGGTCCTGTATTTATGCACAACTTTGCCTCTAGTAAAACTTATGTCTATATAACAAATCACTTAATGACTTCCCCTTGGGAATCAGTGAGTTTTGTTTCCCCTCGATCGTCGATGTTCTCCGAGGCGGAGTCGAGGATCGAGGATCTCGGGGAAACAAAACTCACTGTTTCCCTGGGGGCCAGTCATTAAGTATTTAATACATCACGGTCATCGTACAGAATGCCATGAATTCGAATAGCTTTCCTTCTGGTCCAATCGAAATACAAATCAGTTAACTAAAGCTACGGTAACATTACCATGACGCTACGTCTTGTAATCTTTCTTCCACACTCTTTAGAAAATCGCGTTATTCGATGCCGTGTTGTATGGCGTCTACCATGTCTTCGGCTTGAGATTGTTTAGCCGACATCACACGTTCATTGATAATGATAGATAGTACGTCAATGCGTTGGTGTTTTGTTTGAATCTGGTATATTTTGTTGCACAGAAATAGTCGATATTTGCTGATACTGACTGAGAACCATGCAGCATTACGCATCGTCCAGCAACACTTCCTGGACAAGGAGCACGATGCTGTCCTGATCTTTGGAAGCAGTTTTCCAAAAGACTTGGAATACACACAGGTATGTCATAACACTTAATAGAGTACACACAGGTATGCCGTAACACTTAATAGAGTACACACATGTATGCCTATCGTACCGCCTCCCGGTTAGCTCAGTGGTTAAGCTCCAGTCTGTCGAGCGGGAGGTCGCGGGTTCAAACCCCGGCCTCAGGGCCTAGATCTTAAAATAACTGAGTAGAAGGTGCTGCCGTTACGTAATACAGTGAACGGTTAGACGTTCACGTCTTCTCGGATAAGGACGTAAAATCGTAGGACTAGTGTCCCCAATTAGCTGCAAAGCTAAATACATCGAGAGTGATTTAAAAGATGAAGACACTAAAGTTCAATAAAACCACAAAATAATGAACAATTTTTTTGAGCAATATGAACTATATATCATCATATGCCATCTTAAATGTTATCTATGTAACCATGTTTCATAATAAGAATTCAATTTGATATGATTCAACAAGAATGTTATCGTATGAATATCATTATCGTATCAGGTGTGCCGAAATATTAACCGCATCAAAATCTGCATGGAAACTGGGCGAACAGTGATCCTCCTGAACATGGAAAGCCTCTACGAGGGACTGTACGATGCTCTGAATCAGGTATACACTCTAGCTGGATTGTACGATGCTCTGAATCAGGTATATACTTTTGTTGGACTGTATGATGCTTTGAATCAGGTATATAATCTAGTTGGACTGTACGATGCTCTGAATCAGGGATATACTCTAGCTGGAATGGTACTTTAATCAGGACACCAATAGTATTTATATTTGTTGTAACAGCTAATTTATTTTCACTTTTTCAGTATTACGTGGAGTTCGGAGGAAACAGATACGTAGACCTCGGTCTTGGAACACATCGTGTGAAGTGTCGAGTGGATAAGAACTTTCGGTGAGTGTTAAATGTTAACAATAAGAAGGAATTCCATAGTCCCTTTAGATATCAATAAATGATATTCAAACTATGTTGTACTCTACAGGTTGATTGTGATAGCAGAGAAGGATACTGTGTACAAGGAGTTCCCCATACCACTTATTAACCGACTAGAGAAGCACGTCCTCGTGCTATCAACTAGTCTGACGCCTGCACAAGATCGCCTTGTACGAATAATAAGAAATTGGGTCGACAGGTTTTCGGAAGTGGTAACCCCACTCCACCAGCGCACCAGGTAAATGTATCATTATTATTCAGTTCCTAAGCATCCCGAATTTTGATTGGTTGATTCACCTGCAGATAATTGCGCGCAAATAAGCGTTTGCTGCAGATATTGTTGTAAGCATGCGCAGTGCTGTTCAACAACAAATCCCAACATGGCTGCTCGGTTTCCAGAGCGTTCAGAGGAGGAAATTGCGAACATTTTGGATACCAAAAGTACTGAATAATAAAACAATTATTGGAATTGCGGCTATTGCAAAATATGATGAATTGTCTGTGTCTCGCTACCAGTTATCCAGTTGCCTCTGCCTTCGGCATCGGCATATAACTGGTAGCTCGCCACAGACAAATCATCATATTTTGCTCAGCCTCGTCCAATAATTGTTTATAATAATAACGACGACGACAACAACAAATTATTGACTTATATTTCACTATTTACATTTTCTGATCAAAAGGTCTACCTAATAGGTAGTGAATGCTGCCGCTCAGTACACGGTAGCTCTTTGGCAGGAAAACATAGATTACTGGGTGATAAAAATGCCAAGGTGTTAGGTGAATATATTATCGCTAGCCTCCTAAAGCAGACCTCCGTGGCGACCCCAGCCACAAGTTAAGAAAGTGAAACGTAAGTCTCCGCGATGATCTGCTTTAGGAGGATAGGCCATCGATGATCTGCTTTAGGAGGATAGGCCATCGTGCGACTCAAGCCTGTTTGAGCTGTGGTGTATTTTCTCAAAAGTTGTCCCGATTTATTTTCATTTCCAGGTAAATTCCCGACATTTTCTTAAGATTCCCAGCACAAAAAACTGTTGTTCTCCCCGGTGAAGTTTAAACACCGAAAATCAACTGTAATTGAGAATGTAATTGTAAATACTAATTGGTGTTTTGAACCGGCTACTTGACTTTATCGAAGGCCAATAGAAGAAAATTATTTGCTGCTCACCATCTTGATAACAGGAGAGATCTTGCTCTTTGGAAACTGACAGCCATGATCTCCGCCCCAAACTATCAAACTATCAAACTATATATGCTCACACTGAGTCCTCAACTTAGCATGCATGATTATCACGTTGCAAAACGTATTTTGTGGGTTAAACTGGCTGTTTCAGTAAACTTCACGTCAAAATACAAGACTAATAAGAGCACTGAAGGAACTGTAGTAAAAATACAAACGAAGACGATCAGAATTAGCCTGAAGTACAGCGTACGATAAAGTACTCGCGAATTTGCGTAAATCGCTCACTTCCAGATGCCAAGCTGCAAGGAATGCGAAGAACAAAAACCCGTCAAAGGATTGCTGGACTCCCCTCTCCAATGGAGACTATTGTAGTACCAGTATTCCCTGAATTGAGGAAGCTTAAATGTTGGAGAATACAAATAACCAAGCATATAATCTATTACCTATACAGTAATTATAGTCTATCATCAATGATGCGCGGATCTTGCCCTTCAGTATTGTATCAGTGGCTGCAAAAAATGTCTTCTAGTGGGGAGGGGAGGAGCGCATTGTGGCTGGCCATGCAAGGGATTGTGGTGGAAACAGCGAATTAACGCAATAAACCGTTGCAAGATTTTGTCCAAATGATTAATTGCTGCTTCGCTCGCTGCGCAGTAATAATAAATCTACTTAAAACTTACGTAAAATGATTGACAACATGGCTTGATAAATGAATGAATGAATGAATGATATTGATTAAAACAAACGGGTTAAAACTACTTAATTGTATAAAATTACATATTTTCAATATTATCACTAAAAGCAAGTCTAAAAAGATAGGTCTTCATACTGCGTTTAAAAGCGCCAAGTGATTCGATGTGACGTATGTGCGCGGGCAAGCTATTCCACAATGTTGGTGTTGCTACCGAAAAGGCTCTTGCATGATTATTGGCCACTCTGTATGGAAGTGTAACTGAAAGATAGTTAACGACCGTATCGTCTAATCATTGTGTTTTCTGTAGGAACTTCGTGAAAGGCGACGCGTTCGTCGGATACCACGCGGACACGGTTCCCTCTGTTGTGCTTCAGGTGTGTGGTGAGCTGGGACAAGACGGCAGCAGCATCAGTGACAACGAAAGACCCGCATGGGAAGAAAAGGTAACGTGTAACAGCATTACATGTGCTCCATCACCTGACCAACATATCGAATCGAGTTGGTCACATTTTATGAAGGCATTATTTAATCGTTTGTATAATAGCAACTGTAAAATAAACTTAATCCATGTATCATCATGTAATTGGGGAAATTACTATTTATTTCTGGTATTCTTGCGTCAGATTTAAGCGACTTTTTTCGTTTCAGGTTCTGTCACAGTCAAAGCAACGTCTCGTTCAGTGCTGTACGCCGGATGCCATCACTCGACTGCAATCAAGTCGACTCTCGGGCGAGGCAAGAGAACTGTTTGATGTGTACTTCCACAGACAGGAGCATTCCACCCTGGCAGTATTCTTGAGCAGTGCTAAGAAAGAACTGCAACACGAGGATGGACTTCTGGTCCAGGTATCACTTATTGTAATACATGTATCGCGGAGAAAAAAATACTTCCCTGCTATCCCATCCCCTTTTCCCGCAGCATCCATCAAATAATAATAATACGAATAACCAATTGGTCGGGCAGGCACTAAAATAAATTAAGCTCTTTGAAGAGCAGGGTTACTTCCTCAGAAATTTTCAATTATACGAAAGACTTTTCTCCCAAATTTCCTTCTGTACTAAGTCTCGCTTTATAAAAAAAATAACCTCTCTCTTTGGTGACTTCCTCTCCTGTTAGGTCTCAACGCATTCAAGGCTGCTCTCTTCTTCTGACATGAACGAAGTGGCTGACGCCGTCAACCTTCTCCATCATCACACTGCCTGCATCACCCTCCAGCAGTTTCAGACAGAACAACAATTCTGCAGCTATGTTGGGTAAAAATATGATTGTTAAACCACAGGTAACCCAAGCTCTGTAAGTGGCCTTATTTACTAACATTCGTATGGGATTTTTTGTCTTGGATTTTCAAAACTAATATTGAATAAAAAGCGACAATACATGTACTACACACAGCCCATGGACAAATAAACACATGCTGTAAGTACATGTATTGTCGCTTTTTATTCAATATTAGTTTTGAAAATCCAAGACTAAAAAAATACCATACAAATTTTAGTAAATATGGCCACTTACAGAGCTTGGGTTACCTGTGGTTTATAGTGTGCAGTTTCGTAGTTGATCCGAAGGTATTTGCATGAAAACCTTTAGAAAACATAAAAGGGGCTGATTGGGTCATGCATGGCTGACTGATTTCATACAAAGTTCTCACTGAAATCTTAATTACTCTGTACCAATGAAAGCTATTGACGCTCACAGAATAACTTAGTTTTAGACGTCCTTTCATCTGATAAGGTTGATCTTATCGTGTGATCATTGCTGACCAATGTAAATAAAAACAGCATTATTGTAGAAGGTCTTTGGTCTTTGCAATCATTCAGTACTTACATTCGACTATCAGTGAAACATACGTATAGGCTTTTTAAGGAAAATATGGAATATAAAAATGAAAGAAAACATAAATGATGATAATTGTAAATGATGTAATTTTCAATTTCACAGGGATTTCTTTGCCAAGCTCGGAGGCCAAGAAGGTCTACTAATTGTGCAGTGTGATCCGGGGGACCAAACCTTCAATCTTTTGGCCTGTGCTAGACATCTTCTTATGGAAGAACGCTCGTCCACCAGAGAGGAGCTGGGCGACACATCCCCAATACACATAGTTGTCATAATCCAATTACCCAGAATGCTTGGCGGCTACCGCAACTTTGTTGGCTTTCAGGGCGGACGGTGGCTGTGTGTTCACATTGACGAGCTGTGCACTCCATCATTCCAAGTTCCCTCTGTGGAGTGTCTAGTGAATAAGAAATTAAGCGACCTGTTTGATGTATCAAATGCGCCACACATGTCAAAGACTATAGAGGAACAAACATGTGATGTTGTAAACGTGTTGAGGCAATCGGTCCAGGCTGCCGCCGGGAGGATCGACGACGACGAGGGCACCGTTGCCAGAGCAACCAAGAGGATTGTGATCCTGTTGGGACTACTACCCAGCGACCAATCCATGATGATCGGTAAGCAAAAAAGATGAGGTATGCAAACAAAGAGGACACGTGACAACTAGTAGTCTTTAATTACAGATTTAGGTATAAATGTGTTTGCAACGAAGACGTCACGTTTTATTCTTTTCAGAAGCCGATGGTGATTCCTTCCCATCGCTACTTGTGTCGAGAGTGCATGAACTTCTCACCGAAAAGGACACCAGGGCCATGGATCAAGCGTCGGCGTGGTCCCTCTCAGAAGCGCTACAAGCCTCAGATTTACAGGAGAGCGGGACGTTCAGGAAGGCTTTGTGGGTCCGCATTCAGACAGCAGTAGTTCCCATCCTCGCTGAACTCATCGCTTACATGGACAGAGACGGCAATCTTGATCTGTTGATGAACGATCTATCATGGCTGACAGACTTGTGGTTGAGGATTTTAAAGGAAACAAACTTAACAGAGCTGCACTACGAATCATTCTTGTCCGAGAGCGGCTCTATTCGTGATCACGTGCCAGTGCTGTCATCAGGTCGAGGTCAACACGTGTTTAAGTGCAGATTTCCGTTTTCTTGGTTGGTAAAGGAGAGAGTCGATAATATGTGGAAGGACGCAAGTAGTGTGGCAGGTTAGTAAGGAAACTATCTGAGGAATTGTATTAAATACAGGAAAAAGGACCAAGCAAAACACCCAGTGACGTAGGAACATCACCAAATCATTAGTTTGATGGCGTAACATAAACGTAACAACTTCTTTTTCATTTTCCACAGCGTCTTCTAACAAGAGTATTCAGGAGTGTCTCCGTGGAATGATTGCCAGTTCTGACATTGGTTCGCTGATGGATACGATCAACACTCAGGAAGGCATGGAACGGTACTTACATGACTTCGTTCACATGACGTACGAGCCTGTGATGGAAGGCGAAGTCGAGGTTAGTCAGTTTCGGTTTTGAAAATATAAATAAAAAAAGATTGGTATTTCTCTTTCCATCTCACCTTTATATAATTTGCGCTTTGGGGTAAGCCAAGAGAATTGACGAGTACACAGTATGGCACACACACTGTAACACTTCTATTACTTTTCTCAGCTTATTTGTCGAGCAGTATTGGTCACGACAAAGCAGCTTCACGTCCAGTCTGTGTATGACGAAGATTACACGTGTGCTGACATCGCTCTGATTCACAAGGCTCACACGGAAATAGAACAACGTCTTGCATGCTTCAGCAAACTCGTCCGCTGTCAGCGAGAGATCGTCGCTAAGCTACTTGAGTCATTCTCTCCAGACGAGAATGAGATGGTAAGTGAGCCTTGAAAACAGTTCGCACAAAAGCAATTTATAGACGACTTCTTGTCAATTTTTCCAACGTGTTTTATTAATAAGAAACTGGTGATGTGCCCGGAAATAATAAAGATTAATTCCGTTACTAAACATGATGTGAGGTATGCAATGTTGTAAATTAGGTGTTGAAATACATAACATAAAACTTTGGTTGGAACCAAATGATCAAAAGTTGTACGTTTTAAATGGATTTTTCTCAAAGATTTAACTTCCTTCTTGTTTGTTGGTGTGATCCATAAACTACACTAATGAATACCTTTCAAATGGTATATTTTACCTGGGCATTGTGTTTATATTCATTGATTTACGAAATATGGTCATTTTTGTTGGGGCTTAAAGAGTTAATAATATTTTAATGACGTTTACTTGCAGACACTAGATGTAGACGGGCTACAAATGTGTCTGGAAGGTCTGGAACCTACTGATAAGGAACTAGTAGAGCAACAGAACAGATCAATTTGGTGTGGACGCGTGCTCGCTATCAGGGCAACAGTAGAGAGCATAATTGGGAGGACTTGTGGCCTTGCAGAAGAACAGGAAGATCAACTGGGGGAGAAATCTGAGGCGATTCTTGACCACTGCCGGTAACGACGATCACATACTTATAGACCAGTTCACGGTATTTACTTCCATACTTTTCATATGAGAACGTTTCAAAATCTTCTCTATTTCTATGCAATTAAGCCGTCATAAATATACAGCAATTGTATGGAAAACTAACATTTGGTTTATGTTTGGAAGAGCAACTCAATCAGTATGTTATTAACACTTCTAGCATCTCATTATACTGAAAATGTGATGCTCTTGTGTTGAATACTCACTGAACGCGAGAGTCCCAAAACTCTTCAAAATTTCTATTAATTTCTTATGAATTGAACACTTCGCACCCACTTTAAAATGTCGCCAAAAAAACGCGAACTGGTCTATACACTTACCCTGTTCATTCTATTAGATGCAATGGAACATATGACCTGTTTTAAAAGAGCGATTTCTCTTCTTCCTTATTCCAACTTGAGGCATGCATTTTTTTGCAGACACATGTGGGAGCGTCTGAGTGCAGTACGTTTGTTTATCGAGCATGTCTTGCCACCAGAAAAGAGTAGCAAAGTACAGTTACGTAACTCACACAATATCGTCAGGCTGTGGAAGGTAAGGAAAACACTATACATACTCTGCTGAAAAAAAAACAGCGCTGGACAGGTCACTTTGTACCTGGTTCATAAAAACGATTAGTGGATGATCTTTCTATAAATGCTATCATTGTCGTTCATCCGCTAAGTTCCTGTTCATTGTGTGTTTCAGGCTCTAGGTGACCACACTGACTTCTCAAGCGCAGAGTCCATTACAGTAGTTGAGCGGTTTTTAGTGGAATGCAGCGAGGCCAGCAGGGAAAGACAAAAGTTTGTTATAAATTTAACTTATTTACAATAGGCACTGTACTAATTTTTGGCTAGTATAATTTTTATTTCTTCATTTTGAAAAGCGACTGAGACATTGTATGCACTACCAATAAAAAAACACTTCCTTCCAACCATCCATCAGGTTATCACCAGATACAACTGACGCCTTACTTATGCGCTGCAACTCGTTCTTCATGGAACTTATCTCCCTGTTCTGTTTTGGTGGCGAGCGCCATGCCAAGCCCCTACGGACCGACGTGTTTGCAATCTTCATGCGCTACATCACCGGAAGTGAATCAGCCAGGGGAACCAAGAACTTCTCACCCTTTCCTGATTTTGAAGTTGACAGGACTCCAGTCGTGAGATCATTCTTGCTGCAGCAACTTCTTAATAAAAGGTGATTATACTATATGTTCGGATGTATCCACAAAAAGGTTGAATGTTCGGTACAAAGAAGTTAGCGTTTAATGTGGAAAGTGTTGCTGGAGAAAAAAGGCGATTTTGGCAGGCGGTTAGCAAACGGAAGTCTATATGTACCATAGCGATTAATGATTTGGCTCAAAAAGCGATTCAAAACTTTTCATGACCGCAGTAAAACAGCTCATGGGTACGCCCACGAAAAGTGTCTTCACATCACGTACACGTACCATAGCGATGATCAATTAATGATTTCATGACCGCAGTAAAACAGCTCATGGGTACGCCCACGAAAAGTGTCTTCACATCACGCTCCATCTCAATGCACAAGGCTCAACAACACAGTTTCCCATTTTGATAATTCACAGTGAGAAAGAGGTGAAGCAGCATCTCAAGAGGTATCTGTATGAGGCGCAGGGATTATCTTCTGACAAATGTCACGTGATCAGAGTATGTCAGCTGACCATCCAGTGCATAGAGGTGAGCCTGTATTATACAGACAGTATACCGTTGATTATTTTTCCAACAATATGGAAAATTCTAATTTCTTGTGCACTGTAGAAATGCAGTTGTTTTACGTTGTTTTACAATATTTGTGACATGGCTGGCTCATCAGTATTCAGCACAGAACAAACACGTGAAAGGTTGGAACGTGGATCCCATTCAATCGTAACTACCTTGTAGACGGTGTAAAATCTTTCAGTACGTGGTCTTGTATTGCCAAAGGATTTACACCTTCATTCAATACTAAGTAATCTAATCTTTAACTCTCAGGACTCGTTAGTAAGTACCATCGCCAAAGGATCACTCGATTTACAGATCATGGTAGGAATAACAGCGAAGATGATCAGCGATGCCGGCAAGATACTTAGCCGTACCGACACAGAAACATACGAACTGGACGTCGATACCCTGGAAGCCGTAGCCAAGGCACGATACAGCCTCGCGTTAACTGCAGAAATGATGCACAAGAGTTGTGTGACAGACGGCGAAGAGTGGCAGACACAGGAAATACAGAATGCTCTTGGCGTACTGTTCGGGTCAGTGCGTGAAGCCTATTCGCTTATAAGACATCGGACACCACTGATCTATCTACTGAAGCAGCTCACCAGGCGATATGGCGGAGAGATTCTCAAGGAAATCGCGAGAGTCCAGCACTTGAATTGGATAATACCGCATGACTTTAGAGCAAGACAGGTAAACTAATTATTATGTCGTAAATATATAACTCCTCTGTGACTAATTGATGTGTGGCATATACATGGTATGTGTTGGATAACTTTTCACTCCCCAAGCGATGTTAGCACGCTGGGTTTTCAGCTTAACTTTTGGAGTGGTTTGCTAACCGCCGTAGAAAACGTGTAGTTGATGACGCTTAGCACTTTAGTCTTTCGCTTGAACAAAAAACAAAAGTAGAGAATCAAATGGCACCAATGTCCCAATTGTTCTTCACGAGCTGTTGCATCGTTAGTTCCAAGTAGCAGGTTTAATACTAAGTAGCAGGTTTAATACTTTATAATCACAGGTAGACGCGGCAGTGCCTGATCGGTTCACGGTGTATGGTGAACATTACCAGATCATTAGAGATGTTGTAGCGAGGAGCCTCCTGTCGGGAAACTTTGACGAGCTGCTTACTAACCTACAGGTAGTAAATAAGCCAAGCAACATACATCAGCAACATAAGCTCATTAATCTCAACTGAGAAACATTCTCAAAGACCCTTTTCCTGTAGAAAACATAAAGCTACATCTAATCCATTCTACACTACAGTCATGTCACCATTTTACTGGCACTGAAACAAGGCTGAGTACGCATGAGTACTTGAGGAGTAAATCAACACTGTGCGTGAAATATTCTCGCTACGAGGGGAATCAGAATCTGTCTTTGCACAGATAACCAAACAAGATTTTAAGAATACCAAAATGCTGTGGCAAGAATGTTCATTTTCAGAAAACGACATAGACGATAGACATTGTTTAGTTACGGCCACCAGTACTTGTTTGTCTAGGCTTTTCACGTTTTTTCTTTTTTTCTATTTGCTTAGCAATCTGAATTCTCTCCTGATGTTAAGGACATGTTGGTTCTGTTGTCGCTTTACCGAGAAGTGACGTGTGATCAGCGAGAACAGCACAGACGGGAATCACTGGAGGTATCGTATTCTATCGCTCAGTTCATGGGATTGTCATCATCTGATTAATCAGTAAAGCAAGTCTGAACAAACCAAAATAATTAATCATTACAGCGCTTCTCATTAACACGTGCAGGTTGGGAAGTAATTTCCTGTGGTCAGGATGGTTTTTCGTGGATGTCAATCATGTGTTTCTATGGCAACTTAGGCAGCTTTGGCAGCTTTCCTGCAGTCTGCCACGTTTCGCTTTCGCTTCACAATTCGGTCAGCAAATTCAATTGTGTGCTGTCGAGGTGTTTTGTGATGTTCGAAAATTTTCTAAGAGACTTAACCGAAGGAGAAAACACTGAAGACAGTCAATACGTCTATTTGGGACGCCAACGATGCGTGACTAAAAAATATTCAACTTGGTCCTGGTGATCGGGAACTCAACTGAATCGCAGCCAGATCAGTCAGCATGACGAAGCCTTTCCTGTTTCCCAAAATCTCAAGTAAAGGGAGACCTCTCGCTAAACAAGTCAAAGTACACATGTGAGAATTAGAAAATATCACTTCAAAATTTCAAAGACAGGGTTTATCGGCAGTGTTCTCCACACCTTAGATGCAATATTGTACATGAATTCAAGTTTGAAGTTTGTTGACGGCTGCTTCAGGCCTTTCGTCTTTACAGTGTTGAGCAGTTTGTACTTACAACTTCGTTTTCACTCTGTGCGATTTGCGTTACATCCAGGTCTGGTAGAGCGATTCCAAATTCTTCGAAGACGTATTGACTGTCTTCATCGGCGAAGTCTCTTAGAATATTTTCGAACATCATAAAACACCTCGAAGGCGAAACGAACAGACTGCAGGAAAGCTGCCTAAGTTGCCAGAGAAACACATGATTGACATCCACGAAAACCACCCTGAACACAGGAAATTACTTCCCAACCTGCACGTGTGAATGAGAAGCGCTGTAAACACACGAATTTGTAGTTGTTCCGTCTTTTGATTCTCTTAACTTTTGAGCTGAATGGGTTACCCTGTCTAAATAATTTTAAATAATAATAAAATAATACGACTTGTAAAACTCTGATCAGATCAATCCGTGCTTGTCGTGTTGAAAAACTAATTATATAATGATGACCCCGCCAAGTTGAACTAATTAAATTAACAAATGATGGTAACTCTAAGTAAGTAATTTCCGGTTTCGGTTCAGCTGAATATCATCGGTGGTCTAAACAATATCTGTCTTCCTGGGTTTCCAAAATTTATTGTAGGATATTTTTTCTCGAGTGGAAAGTTAGACAGAACATAATCTCTACTGATGGGGTCAATTAAAGGGGCTGTGTCACGGTAAGACTTTACATTCGTTTTTTCGGGCCGGAAAGAGCTATTTCCACCGATTTTGTTATGAACTAACGAACCTCTCGGCCATGTGGGATGCTTAAAATGAAAGCAAATATGCAAACATTACTAACAAACAGTGTATATAAACAGTCTCCAGGGAAAAATATTGAAAATCCTTTCAATCAAGCATTGAGGGAGGGAAGTTTAACTGTTTGTATCCAATTAACAGCCACTAAACGACCGATTATTCGATACATGCGCAGTACCATGATATAGCCCCTTTAATGCACTTAGGTTTTCAAACGCTCTTAGAACGGAATTCCAGGGGGTGGAGGGGTCCAACCCAAACCGTTGGGATTATGGATACATTATACAGTATAATGTAATGTACTCTTGCTAAAACTACAATTAACATTGTAGCCACTAGTTCTCCATTGAACCACATACAGTATAATGCAATGCACTCCTGCTAAAAATACAATTAACATTGTATCCACTAGTTCTCCATTGAACCACATACAGTATAAAGCAATGCACTCCTGCTAAAAATACAATTAACATTGTAGCCACTAGTTCTCCATTGAACCACATACAGTATAATGCAATGCACTCCTGCTAAAAATACAATTAACATTGTATCCACTAGTTCTCCATTGAACCACATACAGTATAAAGCAATGCACTCCTGCTAAAAATACAATTAACATTGTAGCCACTAGTTCTCCATTGAACCACATACAGTATAATGCAATGCACTCCTGCTAAAAATACAATTAACATTGTATCCACTAGTTCTCCATTGAACCACATACAGTATAAAGCAATGCACTCCTGCTAAAAATACAATTAACATTGTAGCCACTAGTTCTCCATTGAACCACATACAGTATAATGCAATGCACTCCTGCTAAAAATACAATTAACATTGTAGCCACTAGTTCTCCATTGAACCACGTACAGTATAATGTAATGTACTCCTGTCTAAATACAATTAACATTGTATCCACTAGACGTTCTCCATTGAACCACGTACAGTATAATGCAATGCACTCCTGCTAGAAATACAATTAACATTGTATCCACTAGACGTTCTCCATTGAACCACGTACAGTATAATGCAATGCACTCCTGCTAAAAATACAATTAACATTGTATCCACTAGACGTTCTCCATTGAACCACGTACAGTATAATGTAATGCACTCCTGCTAGAAATACAATTAACATTGTATCCACTAGTTCTCCATTGAACCACGTACAGTATAATGTAATGTACTCCTGTCTAAATACAATTAACATTGTATCCACTAGTTCTCCATTGAACCACGTACAGTATAATGTAATGTACTCCTGTCTAAATACAATTAACATTGTATCCACTAGTTCTCCATTGAACCACGTACAGTATAATGTAATGTACTCCTGCTAAATACAATTAACATTGTATCCACTAGTTCTCCATTGAACCACGTACAGTATAATGTAATGTACTCCTGTCTAAATACAATTAACATTGTATCCACTAGTTCTCCATTGAACCACGTACAGTATAATGTAATGTACTCCTGCTAAATACAATTAACATTGTATCCACTAGTTCTCCATTGAACCACGTACAGTATAATGTAATGTACTCCTGCTAAATACAATTAACATTGTATCCACTAGTTCTCCATTGAACCACGTACAGTATAATGTAATGTACTCCTGCTAAATACAATTAACATTGTATCCACTAGATCTCCATTGAACCACGTACAGTATAATGTAATGTACTCCTGTCTAAATACAATTAACATTGTATCCACTAGTTCTCCATTGAACCACATACAGTATAATGTAATGTACTCCTGTCTAAATACAATTAACATTGTATCCACTAGTTCTCCATTGAACAACGTACAGTATAATGTAATGTACTCCTGTCTAAATACAATTAACATTGTATCCACTAGTTCTCCATTGAACCACGTACAGTATAAT
Source organism: Actinernus sp. WN-2022 (assembly GCA_030867875.1). NCBI lineage: Eukaryota > Metazoa > Cnidaria > Anthozoa > Actiniaria > Actinernidae > Actinernus > Actinernus sp. WN-2022. Next base: position 83,559,370 of record JAOWCC010000936.1, on the reverse strand, counting down.
GTAATGTACTCCTGCTAAATACAATTAACATTGTATCCACTAGTTCTCCATTGAACCACGTACAGTATAATGTAATGTACTCCTGTCTAAATACAATTAACATTGTATCCACTAGTTCTCCATTGAACCACGTACAGTATAATGTAATGTACTCCTGTCTAAATACAATTAACATTGTATCCACTAGTTCTCCATTGAACCACGTACAGTATAATGTAATGTACTCCTGTCTAAATACAATTAACATTGTATCCACTAGTTCTCCATTGAACCACGTACAGTATAATGTAATGTACTCCTGTCTAAATACAATTAACATTGTATCCACTAGTTCTCCATTGAACCACGTACAGTATAATGTAATGTACTCCTGTCTAAATACAATTAACATTGTATCCACTAGTTCTCCATTGAACCACGTACAGTATAATGTAATGTACTCCTGTCTAAATACAATTAACATTGTATCCACTAGTTCTCCATTGAACCACGTACAGTATAATGTAATGTACTCCTGTCTAAATACAATTAACATTGTATCCACTAGTTCTCCATTGAACCACGTACAGTATAATGTAATGTACTCCTGCTAGAAATACAATTAACATTGTATCCACTAGTTCTCCATTGAACCACGTACAGTATAATGTAATGTACTCCTGTCTAAATACAATTAACATTGTATCCACTAGTTCTCCATTGAACCACGTACAGTATAATGTAATGTACTCCTGCTAGAAATACAATTAACATTGTATCCACTAGTTCTCCATTGAACCACGTACAGTATAATGTAATGTACTCCTGTCTAAATACAATTAACATTGTATCCACTAGTTCTCCATTGAACCACGTACAGTATAATGTAATGTACTCCTGTCTAAATACAATTAACATTGTATCCACTAGTTCTCCATTGAACCACGTACAGTATAATGTAATGTACTCCTGTCTAAATACAATTAACATTGTATCCACTAGTTCTCCATTGAACCACGTACAGTATAATATAATGTACTCCTGTCTAAATACAATTAACATTGTATCCACTAGTTCTCCATTGAACCACGTACAGTATAATGTAATGTACTCCTGCTAGAAATACAATTAACATTGTATCCACTAGTTCTCCATGGGAGGCTATGTTTTTGAGTTCAAACGCATTTGCCAGCAAATCAATTGCAAGTAAGTACTAATTCCTACTTGCCATGACGTTTTGTTGCCCCTGGCTACCGGACAAAGTGTTCTTAGCTTTGACTCATTAATATTAATGCTATAGGCAAGAACACACCTGGAGAGCGTCTTCCGTCAACAGAGGAATTTAACAGCCAAGGTATGCATGAGAAGGTATTGGGGGGGAGGGGTCTCTAGATCGCCTTTATATTGCTCTCTGGTTGCTTTGGCCGTGGCTGTCGGGAGGGGGAGGTGGGTTTCTTTAGACGTCTTACCTTTGTTCAAGTCCTAGGTCACCAGGTCTAAAGAACACTCGCAGATCTATACATCAACCTGTGCGTATTCGTGTGCTCCCGTCCATGTTATTTTGTAATCTTATTTTGTCTTACATCCGCGCTTGTACCATATAGAATCCGAGTAAAGAAGCTATCAAGAAGTGTTTTTAACTTCTTTAATTTGGTTAAACGGTCCCCAAAGATTCCAACAGCTGTGCAAACGTGTACTCACTAAGATATGACTTCAATTTTGGTCGTACTGTTATACGCGATCGAGAATGAGGAAATTGTTAACTGATCAAAATTAATATCGAAATACATGTCATGGTGTTGTGCTTTGTTGAGTTTGTGCCATAGCCTGCGTGCATTGTGTTGTTTTGTACTGTCTGGTGTTGAGACATACACGAGTGATTCTGTTTTATTGTTGATACAGGCGCGTCCCCTTGCTACTCAACTCCTACGTAACACCCAGGGGATGGGATTCACCCCTCTTACAGTTGCTCCTGATCAGCCTAGAGGTGACAGTGATCTGGCCGAGGTAGTGATCCACACGATGGTTGTACTACAGTGTGCTGATCACCACGAACTTATCGAGACACTTAGAAACCTGATGTTCAATCCCGCCCAGATGATGGTAAGACAGTGTTGTACAGTTGTTTGTGATAAAGGTCATACCGTAGCTGTTAAGAGTCTGTGCAAAGCGTTTCCAATGGTTGTTGTTGGGTTACTAGTAAAACAATATTTAGTATTACGTAATGCGTTAATATCGATAATTTAAAACAAAAGTCTATCTACACTTTGATGTGAAGTACGAAAACAGGTTATTACTTATCATCGCATTTATTTTATTTTTAGCCTTACCTTAAGGGGGAGCTTTACTCCAAACTTTGGCCAATTTTGAATTTTTTAAACTTGTTAAAACTTTAAAGTGCCACAACGACGAAATTTGACCATTTTCTTTTCTACTTTTTTGTCTTCCAAAACGAGACACAGTGTCGGAAATATCCAAATCATTGAAAAATATTACCAAAGGACCAAATTAACCTATGAATTTTGCAGAGATTTTACCGTTGAAATCACCTCCGCCATTACTGAAGTGTGTTCCAAATACTTCGAGATTTTCGACCAGCGGTTTGCTGTTGTGACGTCATCTTCTCAACGCGTCGCTCTTGTAAATGCGTATTTCCATTCAAAACTTCGTTCTTTCCATTCCTTTTTGGAAAAAAAATAGTATAAACATGTACTTTACTTATAAGTTCGTGCGAAAGTTTGTGTGAAACGTAGCCCCGCATGTTGTTGTGTTGAGAAGATGACGTCACGTTCACTGGAAATTAGCTCTGTCATAGCTCTGTCACGGAACGGGTTCGAGTAATGGCGGACATAAAAACTCAACATTCGGACCCCAAAAAAATAAGACTTCCCATCGTCATATCAAAAAACGGTGTGAGTAGACAAAAAATATAGCAACTTTTCTTTACAAATACGCGAAAATATCACTATCTCAAAATTTGATCGTAATGGCACTTTAAGTATTTCAGTTTTAAACATTTTCTCAAAACTTAAATTTTTCATTGTCCGCAGCTGCCCCACTCCCTTATTTCTGTAGCAATTTCATGAAAATGTTCCAAATTTTGCATAAGTGTAGCTGTGTTTTGTGTCTATGCCTCTGCGAGTCATTTTTTTAATCGTTTTTACTTGAAATGTTATTGAGCATTACGTATTTGATATTTGCTCATGACGTTACCATAGCAACCAAAAGAGTTATTCTAAAAATGGTTCACAGGGGCAAAGTTTAGTATCAGAGCTATAAGCATGTGCATTTGGGCTTGAATATGTTGTAAAACAAGCAAACAAATTAGGTGGGGCAACTTTGTTCTATAAAATTAGTTCATTCCAGACCTGTTGGTACGATGGAATCATATTACACATTGCCGGCAGAGTGTAAAACAAATTGCCTGCCGATTAGATATAGAATTGGCCTTCCATAAAATGTATGGTTTTGTATACAACTGAATAATAACAACACTGACAAAATTATTTCAAAATGTTGACAAATTGACCAAATTTGGGGTAAAGCTCCTTGAATGAATGTTAATTAGCTGCACGCATTACTATCTTGCAGCAATCCTACTTGCCCACTATGCCGGAAGACAGTTTTCAGGAGGTTCGAAGGGGATTAAAGGAAAGTGTGAGGTGGTATGGTGAGTAGACGACATACATTGGATGGCAATCATTACTGTGAGCTGTGAGCTGTGAGCTAGCCTGTTATGCAGACTTATTTTTCACTCTCATAAATTCGAAGAAAAAAGTAACGTCTGCGTACCCGAGCGCTAAATTAGTTTCCAATATGCACAACTCATTGTGTTATGGACCAATCAGATTTTACTTTCCATATCCTGGAAAGTGACGTAATGTTACATTTAAAAGGAATTCAGACAATACATTTGCCATCGACCAATCATAGGAAAGTGTTCACTGGCGCGCTAATTCACTAAAATAGAAGATATGTATAGCGTTTTATAAATCCTTTCAAATTGCCGTACAATGGAGGACAATGTACAAATAAACGTACCCTTTCGCTTCCATATTGTTTCCTTTGTGTTGTTTCTTGTCTTGAAACCATTTTAGGCTGTTTTTCATCCACCTCGGCTCACCACCTCTAAGAAGAAGAAAAGGCTGGAATCTTCCGAAGTCTTCTGCCACAATCACCAACAATCTTCACCTCCAAAATCTCACTTTTCGTTATCGAAATGCCACGAAATTCCTGTCGTCGCTAGAATGATAAATAAATTAAGCCCTGCCTGAATTTTAGGATCCAGCGATCCCTTATTCTGGAAAAAATCGAATACTATTTCGCGACTTTCGACCAACTGCAAGGCTCCATACTAATGAATAACACAGAGCGCCAACCGTCAAAATATGTAGTTATGATATTATGTTTGCCGCGTATCACTAGTAAGTGTAAAGAATATGATGTAAAGTGGTAAGCTGCAGTGCTAAGTGTGCACGCCCTACGAGGGAAAGAGAAAAAATCTCTGACCCAAGTGGGACTCGAACCCAACGACCTCCAGGTTGCATGTTTGGCGCTCTACCAACTGAGCTATCAAGTCAGATGAGAGCAATCGTGAGTATTGGTGCGTCAAAATAGCCTCGTTATGGTGATTTCACGCTTCTTACCAAATTAGAGGTTCAGAAAATACACTTAAAAAGGCCATTTAAAAAAGGTTCTAACCTTATTTGTTGTAGAAATCAGATTCTGTGTGATTCTTTTGTCGTTCTCTTCGTAATTCAGTTGCCTATTTATAACTTCCAATCACACTACAAGCTGTCAATGGTTGAACAACCTGAATCTTTGTCTGACTTTCGACGTATTTCAACATCACAACATCCAATTCATAGGTTAAGTCATTTGCTAAATGTTCTTCGATTTGGATTGCACTCTCGTTATGGTTTTGAGACCTTTAAACTTCTACAATAGGATCAACGTTGTTGGCGGTTCTTCCCAAGTTGCACAATATTAAAACAATAGCAATTATGCTAATTACTTAGCGTTACTTAACGTTGTTTTCCTTGCGCGGAGGAGGGGCTTAGGTCAAGTTAAAAAGAAAATCATCAGAAAATTCAGATATACGAAAAGTATCAGTTCCAGTTAGGATGTCTAATAGAAAAGGAGCCTGTTAGTCGTTTAAATATATTGTTGATGAAATTCTGGTTGCTTTGAATTCCGGGGAAATATTGATTATATCGCGAAATCCCGTAAGCATGCACCTGAGGGTGGGGTTGGGTGGTCCCATACTTTCCCGGTACTATCAGACTATCGATTGAGCACTCTAGGTATTTATTTAATCGTTCGTTGTTCTGAGGTGCTATAAAATGGGCACAAAAAAATCAAACATAGTTTCCATTTTTGGGGCCGTTTATAAAATTCAATGCCGTAACGTGGTTTAACATCATAACGACGTGCTAAGACCAGGTAGCAAGCTGATCTATAGTTATATGATAGAAGCGAACAAACGTGGTCTAAAATCCTAATGAGTAATTAGTACGGTTCGTATACCGTGAGTTATCATCTTTCACGAGTGAACCTCGAGCCCGAATCACGAGTTAGTCTCCCAATAATTGTTCCTAATTTGGTTTTCGTTTATTTTTTTAAACAGACAAACCCACATAACCCACATAATACAAATTTAAGGGTAATCTACGAGAATTAGCATTATTTTGTTGAATTTCAAAGCTGGATCTCCAATTTGTCAGCTGTCAGTAAATTCACATTTATCAGTTAATATTTCTTCGGTTATTTGTCAGTTGTCAGTTCAAATTTAAGGCGTTCGCCATCTACACCCTCACATAATTATGAAAGTGAAAGTCTTGGTCAGGTTCGGCCAGGTATCCAAGGTTTTTCTTAATTGAGCATGGTCAAGAGACCATCTGGTATAGTATATTGAAATTATGGGATTTCGTCACAATTTAGAGTATTTGGGTATTTTGGGTATACCCCTCCTCCCCAATCCCCCTGGCCGGCGCTGGACTACAATCTGACACTGAATTTTCAAGAGGTTTACAGTCATAATTTTCTAAGCGTTCCTCAAAGGTTATTATAATTTCCGTCAAAAAAGCGGATAAAGAGAACGTGCTGTTCTACATGCATGCACTTGCGCATCGCGATATAAATAACACTAAAATAATATATTTCATTACGTGGTCAATAAGAGGGCATACCACTAGCCTGCGAGCCGGCTCTGCTGTGGGTTTATTCGGAACAGTTTAGGTTTATTCGGGAGGAACCCCAAGAATAAACTTTCGTGTCCGCGCGCCACAGGAACCCCGAATACGAGAAAAAACTTTTCCGAATAAACCCACAGTAGAGTCGGCTCGCAGGCTAGCATACCACTAAATTTTAACGGGATCCCCGAAACAACCACAAGGGTTGATGAAAGTCAGGACTCGGCTAAACCACAGATCGAATTGAAATTTAGCGTATTGGCTTTTGTGGAGGGAGGAAAATCGAAGAACCCAGAGCAAAACCCACGGTGCAAGGGTGGGATACCAACAAACTCAACATGTGATCGGGGCTCGAACCCTGGCCACAGTGTTGAGAGGCAAGGTGCCACCCCAGCTCCCCTGATTGTTGTGAATCCACACTGAACAATTTTGACCATGAGATAACGAAAACATGGTCAATAAAAAGTCATACCACCGTAAACTATCGTAATCTTTTTTGCAACAACAAACGAGAAATAGTCAAGCGGCTGAGCTTCTTGAAAATGAGGACAATTTTGGGTGGAAATTGATTCTTGCGCGAGCGATGATGCAATCCGTAGTATGTCCTCTTATTTCCAATGGTAATAAGCCAATCAGAAAACGAGAAACTGAGCAGTTGTAAAATATCTGATCCCCCGAAACTGCTGTTACATTTTCATTCTCCCCTTCCCACTCCCCCACCCCCCCCCCCCCCCCCCCCCTTCCCCGCCCTACTCAAGGTCCCAACTAAACATCCCCCATCCCCATTCTCAACACACAAACACAAATACGTCAGTTTATGCTCTTTCACGGGATGCCGGTATATTGTTGAACTATTAAACAATCACCAAAAGAAGACGTCCATGTTCAGTTAGGTTATTTTAAACAATGAGAAACCAAACAGAGCTGTGACAATATTATTGGTGGTACAGAGAACGTGACGCGTTAGTACGTTGGACTTAGGTTTCATGCAGGAATCGCGTCTGTTCATAAACGAAAGTCTTACGCAAAAATGTCGAGAGCTGTTGAAGGAGGTGAAGCTTTTCAAGAGGGATAACCATTTCAAGTTTGTCTGGACGAAGCAGGGGAGAGTACTACTTAGAAAAGAAGACACTTCGTCCTCTCAAGTCCATTCCTTCACCACAATGGAAGAGTTTCAGAAGTTTAGAGCTGGATACGTAAATTCGCGCCGAGACATGGGCGGAGCCGAGTGATGGACTCACATGTAAACCTAGATAAGTAGTTATATTTGTGTTTTAAATATTGTAGTGTTCGCTTCATTAAGTAATGTCCTGCCCTTCAATCATCTCGATGACGATAACTTTAATCTAGTTATTTACGAATTCTCAAATGGTCAGATTAATTTTGACGAGGATAGATTGTCGAGCTTAAAATTCAACCCATTATTATCGGGTGGTAACAGAAGCTTAGCTCTTTCTAATTACTTAGACCCAGATTCTAATTTTTTTTTGAACACCTTGAACTGCGATTATTATATTGAGAGTAAATTTAATGATGTATTCACAAAAACGATACCCCATAATTCTGATTGTTTATCCCTGATTCACTTAAACATTCGTAGTCTTTCCCGTAATCTTGATAGCTTAACCAATTTCCTGGCCAATATTAATAATAAGTTTTCGATTATTGGTATTTCTGAGACTTGGCTTCAAAGTTCATTACACACTGTTGATATAGAAGGCTATCATTTTATTCACAAACACCGTCCTGACAGATCAGGTGGCGGTGTCGGTCTCTATTTAGCTTCCGATCTTGAATATAAATTTCGTGTTGATTTAACCCCCGATGACGCGGCCTGTGCTGAATGTTTGTTTATTGAAATTGACAGACCCAGAGGGAAAAACGTCATTGTTGGAGTTTTATATAGACCTCCGAATCAAAATGTTAAAGAATTTGTAAAAAATGTCAACTCCTTGATGGCAAAGGTCTCTAAAGAAAACAAACTTTGCTACATAATGGGTGACTTTAATTTGAACCTAATGAATTACCATTGTCATCAAGCGACTAGTGAATTTTTGGACATCATGTACTCTAATATGTTTTTCCCTTTAATAACGCGTCCTACCAGAATAACTTCTAACACTGCAACCCTTATTGATAACATTTTTACCAACAACCTTGACAATAGTTCGTTTAGTGGTCTATTGTTTACTGATATTTCGGATCACCTGCCCGTTTTTTGTATTCTTTATGCACAGCGTGTTGAAGCCGACAAAGATTCTCATTTTATTTTCCGTGATAAAAGCAAAACAAACGTAGCGAAATTTCACGACCGCCTAAGAAATACAAATTGGTCTGAGTTATCCGGGTATAATGATCCCAACAATGCATATGGTAGTTTTTTGGATAAATTTACTTACATTTATAACTCTTGTTTTGCGCTCAAAAAGGCAAAAGTTGCAAAACACACTGGTAAACCTTGGTTATCAAAGGGTCTTCTGAAGTCCGTAAGGAGAAAAAACAAATTATATAAGAAATACCTTGTTTCCCCTAGCCCTGAAAATGAAAATTTCTACAAGAAATATAAAAATAAATTGACACATTCACTGCGCATTGCAAAACGCCGCTATTACGAGCAGAAATTGGAAGACGCTAAATCTAACATGAAAAGTACTTGGAACATTTTAAATGAAGTTATAAACAGGAAAAAACGCATTAGTAAATTACCTTCAGTTTTTACTATTGACAATGAAAATATTTCCAATCCTGCGGAAATTGCTAATAGATTCTGTGACTATTTTACTAATGTTGGTCCAAACCTGGCTAAGAAAATTCCCACTTCGTTAGATTCTCATAATTCTTTTCTTACCGGTAGTTACGTGGACTCTATATTTCTTGAGTCGGCTTCTCAAACAGAAATAATTGAAATTGTGAATTCTCTTCGTCCAGGGACGGCTGCAGGTTGTGACAAGATTCCAATGTGGTCTGTAAAAGATTCTATTGCTTTAATCACTGAACCATTGACTCATATTATTAATTTGTCCATCGAATCTGGTATTGTTCCGGACCAAATGAAAATTGCTCGTGTCATCCCGTTATTTAAATCTGGCGACAATAGATTATTTCCTAATTATAGGCCAGTCTCGGTTTTACCAATCTTCTCGAAATTGCTCGAAAGGGTCTTCTATAATCGCTTATTGCAGTATTTAGACAGACATGATATTTTGTTTCATAATCAGTATGGCTTTAGAAAAAAACATTCAACCTCCCTGGCTCTCCTTCATTTATTCAACAAAATTACATCTGCTATTGACCAAAAAAAATTCACAGTGGGGATTTTTCTAGACCTTTCCAAGGCATTTGATACGGTCAACCATGAGATTCTGTTTGATAAACTTCAACACTATGGAATCCGCGGATTGGCCCTTGAATGGATAAAGAATTACTTCTTTAATAGATTCCAATACGTTGAATATAATGGTACCTGTTCTTCGTTTAATGGTATTAAGTGTGGTGTTCCACAAGGGTCAATCCTAGGTCCACTGTTCTTCTTAATATACATCAATGATCTCTGTAACGTCTCCAATGTTTTTGATCTGGTTTTATTTGCTGATGACACAAATTTTTTTTTTTCTCATAATGATTTATCTTGTCTGTCGAATGCAGTCAATACAGAAATGGCTGGGCTATCGGATTGGTTTAGGGCTAGTAAGTTATCGGTGAATGTAAAAAAATCCAACTATATGATTTTTAGACCAAGGCAGAGAAGGCAAACATTTGATCTGGCGATAGAAATAAATAATGTTAGGATTGACAAGGTTAATGAAGTCGTATTCCTGGGGGTGATCTTGGACGAAAATATGACTTGGAAGTCTCACATCTCCCATCTTGCCAGTAAAATATCAAAATCAATAGGAATTATATACAAATCAAGTTTTTGCCTTTCCAAGCCAGCATTACGTACTTTATACTATTCCTTAGTTTATCCATATCTTCAATATTGTATCACAGTCTGGGGCTCTACCTATCCATCCAACCTTAATCGTATTGTTCTGCTTCAAAAACGCGTAGTGCGAGTTATTAATAATGAGGCATTTGATGCGCATACTGACCCTATATTCAAAAAAAATATGATTCTGAAATTTGAAGATATTTACTTATTCAATTTAGGAAAGTTCATGTTCCTGTTCAAAAATAATTTATTACCTAGAAGTTTTGACAAATCTTTTCTACGAATTTATCAAGTTCACAATTATAATACTAGACATTCTAAACTTTTTTATATTCCTTTATGTAGAACCAAAATTAGACAGTTTTCTGTTTATTATCAGGGTCCAGTATTTTTTAACTCGCTGAACGCAGACATTCGTGATGCCATGACCGTTTCCTCGTTTCAATCCAAGCTGAAAAAGTATCTCTTCTCCCGTCTTTGAAATCGCTTATTATTTATTCATTAATTTTTTCATATACGTGTTACCTCAATACTGTATAAATTGTTATCTTAGTGTGATTTTCTCCATTCTGTTATTTTTCTTTTCGCGCCACTCCCACTTTGTTTTATATACACATATATTGTAAAGAGGCAGCCCAATGCTTCATAAGCCTTCTGGTTTCTTTTTGGGCTTCCTCGCCATTTTGTTAATTACTTTTGTAATCATTTATTATTATTTTTTGTTGGCAAATAAAACTGTTAATACTGTTAATACAGTAAGGAGCCCTGGAAAATCTTTTGTTAGGAGCGTCAGAAAAATTAGGATATCTACAATTCATCCAGAATCAAACTTCGATATACTACCTGCTTCATAAATTGTGCACCCCCTCTAACGTATACTGCTTTGAATGATCCCCCTTTCGCATGGTTGAATAAAATATTTACCTGTCTCTTAATGCCAAAATAAAGAAAACTATGTACGACACAGTTAAAGCAATCATAAAAGTTGCTACCTAGCCTAGCATATAATATTATGATGTTAAGCACCGTTTTTATAAACGGCCCAAAAAATTGAAAAACCATGTTTGATTTGTTAATGCATATTTTTTAGCACCTCAGAAAACGAAAGATTTTAAAAGAAATACCAAGAGTGCTCAATCGATTGTCTGACCAGGATAACCGAGGAAGCGAGGGACCACCCCAACTCCCACACTCGGGTGTATGCTTTGACTAAGGCCATCCCAATAAAATGTTTCGTTTACCAACGCCTAGACTTTCTCAAAGTCCTTCTTAACCCCCGCTTAGCCCCCCGCCTCGCGCTTCGCGCTCGCCTACCCAGTGATCGCTTACCCAGTGACCCAGCGAGTCCAGTGATCGCTTACCCAGTGACCCAGCGAGTCCAGTGATCGCTTACCCTGTGACTCAGCGAGTTCGACTAGGGAAAAAATACAAGATTTAAAACCGACCCAATTTTTTGGAAAAAGTAAATTTTAAAAATGTATACATCTTTTTCGAGCTCTCTACGTATTAGTTTCTCGCCTTTCGCATGCAAATTGTCAATCAACAACTAGTAGAGGAAAAAGTGGTCGAGGAATACATGAACATTTTTGAAGCCGACTTGGTTCCAGATTTTTAAACTTAATATTTATTTTTTTAGCGACCGACCGATCCACACGAAACATTTTATTGAGATGACCTAACACGCTACTATTTCTGTGTTTTTCTGATGACTTTCTTTTTAACTTGACGTAAGCCCCTCCTCCGCGCAAGCAAAACAACGCTAATTATTTGCATAATACTATTGTTTTAACTTGTGCAACTTGGGTAGAACCGTCGGCTTGGTATATAACGTGTTACAAGATACAATGATACGGAGATACCAAGATACAGTGATACAGTGATACGGTGATACAGTGATACGAACATCTCAAATTTCCTTTTTTTTAAGCGGACGCGAAATGGCCCCGCTAAATACAGGTTTCTGTATGAAACGGACTGTTGTATGGGTCACTTGAGCTCTTGCAGCCGTGGCGTGACGCTAATTTAACGGTATTATCTTTCAGCATGACTGCTTTGTCTGACTATTTTGTTATTTAATTTTAACTTTTGAACGTTACGCATTTAACATTGAACCACTTTATTGCCCTTGTTGAAGAAACGTTTTTGCAACACAAATACAAAATTAACGCTGAAAGCTTTATTCTCATTGGCAACTAGATTTAGGGACGGACCATTTGAAAATTGATGGAGAGGGGGCCCGGTTTTTTTTGTTCGAAATTTGTTTTACGACTTCTCAGTTGCTACAATATTTTTTTTCTGGCATCAGAACGTTGCACGATTTTTTTTTAAGTTTCACCCTTGCTTGATTTTTTTGGGGGGTGGGATTTTGAAAATTTTCCGCGATCCCGTTTCTCCGATCTCAGAAGCTCCAACCCCAAAAATATTTTATGGTTGCTTTGTCGCATTTCGGAGGAATCGTATTACAAAACCGTGCAGGGGAATATCAAAATTCAATTTGGTTTAACATACTTTCGGTTAAAATCCGACTAGACATAAGGGTAGATATACGGGAAACACCGTCAAGAGCTCTCTTTTTAGAATTTCCCAATTCCCCAACAAATTTTTGTTTTGCAGCAGAGATATCAATTGACATTGCGTAAAAATTCAGACAAATCGAATCAATTCTTCTTGAGTTAGAGCTTTTTAAAAACTCTATTTTGGTTGAAAAGCGTAGAAAATAGGCCAAGACTTCCCGAAAATGCAATGTTGATTTCCGATCAAAGCTACGCGCCGCATCGAGAATATTTTATAGCCGGTTCTAGTTTTCTTATGACTTGAAAATGGAAAAGACGAAAGGTCCTAACCTATAAATGACAAAGGAAGGGTACAGAAATCAAAGGCCTTAAATGCCAGTGACAGCGAAACAGCACGGCAAATAGCGAGATCGTGGTGTTGGTTTCAAGCGATTCAGAGTTTTAATATGTTTCCATCTAAGCTTTCTTGGAAACAAATCTTCTCTTGGCTGGTTCCTATCAATTAGATGTGGACCACTCGGCAGTCGGCACTCTGTCTGAACTTGTCGGGTTTTGCGAGGCTCGTAGTCGTATGCATTGTTTGGCCTTGTTTTGCTTCTTTCCACGCTAAGGGCATCCTGCTGGAGCTTAGCCCTGCTGGAGCATTTAGCCCTGCTTGCTTTTTGGAAGACAAGGCCAACAACCCATGGTCGGGGCTGGAAAAACGTTTCTCAATAAACATGAAATGAATTTATGCTAGCTTTCGTTACGGGCGAGTGAGCACATGGCATGTGTTAATTGCTTGCTGTCAATCAAACAGAACTTTTTACTTCCGGTTAAAAACTTCCTTTTGCGTACTGATTTTTTGTTAACAGTTTTTGGTATGTGAAAAATTGCTGCCAAAACTTAGCTTGAATTTCAGCCGTCTCCTCCGGTTCGGAGGAACGAGAAACTGATTCAGGCTAGCAAAAACTACATTTCTGTGGGAAAGTATTTCCCCCCCATTTTTAAAATTTTAAAGGAATTTGAGATCTTCGTATCACTGTATCACCGTATCACCGTATCACTGTATCACCGTATCTTGGTATCTCCGTATCATTGTATCTTGTAACACGTTATATACCAAGCCATCGTACTGTAGCAGTTTAAAGGTCTCAAAACTATAACGAGAGTGCAATCCAAATCGATTTAACCTATGAATTGGATGTTGTGATGTTGAAATACGTCGAAAGTCAGACAAAGATTGTTGTTCAACCATTGACAGCTTGAAGTGTGATTGGAAGTTATAAATAGGCAACTGAAGAGAACGACAAAAGAATCACACAGAAACAGTCTCCGGATCTGATTTCTACAACAAATAAGGTTAGAACGTTTTAAAATGGCCTTTTTAGTGTATTTTCTGAACCTCTAATTTGTTAAGAAGCGTGAAATAGGCATAAATTCGCTTAGCCTGCTTGCAGGCGGTGGAGGGTGTTTTTTCGCGCAGCAAACGGGTGTTTTTTCGCGGCCGCCATATTGGCCGAGCGTGATTGAGACCTGGGATCGAATGACAAATGGAGGGGGGAGGGGGGTGGGGGAGAACAAGCAGATCTGAAAGACCGCCTGCACGAAAGCCTATGGTTTCTGAGTACACGCCCACCACGCACATGATTTCCGTTAACTTGTAACTCATTCTTAATTGACCAATAGGATTCGACGTGTGACAGCCTGCCAATTTTGATTTGGTTTGATTGAAATGCGTGCAATATTCAAAACAAACTTCGCTCGCTGTCAAATGCAATGCAAAATGTTGGTGAAATTGGTTCTCAGATACGGAAATTTCAATAAAACCAGCTATTTTTTGTTCAAAGTTCTCCATGGAAAGGACTGCGACAGTACCACTTTAGAAATATATGTAGACAGTTCGGTTTTAGCTTGTTGCGTTCGCCCCATCAGTCTCTCAAAGAGTTTCATGTTGCAAATCCTCCGAAATACAGACATTTAATACAAGCTGCTTCAAAAAGCCGTCCAGCACCGCAGTCTGGCGAACCAGAAGATACTCCCAGAAGAGGTGCCATACAAGCGGCTGCTTCCTTTCTTAAAAGAATTAAGCTCGCATAAAGATAAATACAGGATCGAAAGAATCTCTAAACTTCAAAGAAAACTCCGATGCAGACAATGTTTTGTCTGGAACTCGATATTGAAGAACTCGTGGTAAATGTTGTGATCGTCTTTCTCTGACAACTCGAAGTCCATCTTAGTGAATGTTTGCCGAAAGAAATGGATGACCGTTGCATAAATGTTTGAGGTGGATTTCTGATTATTTCCTAGTTCAACGGCCGTGAAGTCAATAGCCGGATTGCATCTCTGCAATTTGGTCGACAACAATAGTTTTCAGTGGCGAATTAAATCACGGTTCGTTGTCGAGTTATCTCTAGTTTACCGTAAATATCATACTCTTTCCAAAGCCTGTCGAAAGCACAGCCAGAACGGCAAGTTTAAAGTACAGGTCACAATTCACAGGTCAGGTTGTTAAATTCTAAGACAAAATAAAGGCTCTGTATAGCTTCCTCCTGCTCTGTTTTCAAAGTACCTTTACCCAGCCGCGGAGAAAGGAGCGAGCAGCTGTGTTCTCTCTAGAAAACCTCTGGAACTAGGGTTAAGGCGAAGGAGATAACTTTGTAAACGGAGCAGGAGGAAGCTATATACAGAGCCTGATATTTACGGTTTTACGAACTTGCGAAAAGAGAACTCGACAACAAACCTCTCGCAGTTCGCCGATCGCCGCCTTCGCGGCTCTTTCTCCGTGGCTGTTGTCTCAAGAAAACCTCTGCAACCAGGGTACTTAACCTTAGTCTTCAAAAAAGACAAAGCCTTTTGTATTACTCGCCATATTTTATCAACTGCAAGCTCAGTACACAACACTTATTTTAGTTACGCCGCTTCGCAAGGCTACACATATTCCTTTCAGTTCTTGCTTTCAACACTTGCCGCGATAAGCTTGATTGACACCGTTTCAGCCAATCATATACCCCGTCCGCTGGTGGACGGGATCTAACTTTTGTACTCAGAAACCATAGGCTTTCGTGCAGGCGGTCTTTCAGATCTGCTTCTCCCCCACCCCCTCCCCCCTCCATTTGTCATTCGATCCCAGGTCTCAATCACGCTCGGCCAATATGGCGGCGATGATCCGTTTGCTGCGCGAAAAACACCCTCCACCGCCTGCAAGCAGGCTAAAATTCGCTGGACCCGTAGAACAGACCGGACAGACAGTTGACCTGTCAAGGTCAAATATATACGGTTTTCAACAGACTTTGAACAGCTCTAGCGTCACGCACGATTATTTGCCCAATGAAATCTTTACAGTAATCGAGAGATAATCTTTCGATAATTCAAAAAACCTGAAGCTTGATCCATTCAAAGGTTTAGCACATGGTGAAAATTAATTTTATTTACGAGATACTTTAATCAACGTGAAATGTATGCCTTCTGAATAAAATTATTTTTTATGTAAAGAATAATACAATATTTCTCAAATGTATAATGCTAGATAGTTAGATATCGTAGAACACGATTTGAGCATTTTTATGACTAGATGCATGTTTGTTTTGGTACGCGAGACCGTCAAACTCGTGTCAGAATTTGGCGTGTCAAACAGTCATTTCGACTGAATTTAGTTAATTGCGTATTTCTTCGAAATAAAAATATATTTTCCCTAAAAAAGTGAACAGTGCTTTTGGTTATATCTTAGGCTATCTGGCTTTGAAATATGAAAAAAATAGTGTTTTCGAGCCTTGACGCGAAATTTTAAATTTATCTGGTTTTTCCTGACACCGCTCTTAAACATATATATTCTTTACATTTGTCCTAACTTTATAATAAGTTAGTAGTACCTTCTTGGCTTTGATTGGGCAGAAAAATAAAACAAACGTGCTGATGTCATGCTTGCATATTGGAAACTAATTAAGCGCTCGGGCAAGCAGACGTTAATTTTTTCTTCAAATTTATGAGAATGATACCCTGCGAGCAGAGGTTTCTCATCTCTCTGCCTTTCCTGTCGCCGAAAGAAACCTCTGCCATGAAACGATTGCTTTTCGCGTTGAGCATGCGCCACGGTATCTGGATTGCCATTGGCCGAAATAAACGAGACGGTTAAGGGGTGGACCATTAGAAATCCTGGGAGGGGGGGTGGAAAACTTTTTGTGCACGATATTTTTTTTTAACAGTGTGAGTTCTGCAAGAAAAAATTTTTTAAGGCGATACCTCTGCGCGATTTTTTTTTTTCAGTGCACATTCTATAGAGATTTTTCAGTGTACATCTTATATAGATTTACAGCCTGTGAATACAACCATAATATAATATACTAATAATATAATAATGTTATTTATAGCAGAGAATATGTCTCCGAAGAGTTTTTTTCAATAGAGCCCTGCATAACATATTATAAGAAACAAAAATAAAAATACATTAATAATCTAGAGTTAAAAACTAGGCTAAAAATACATTTATAGAGTGACTAGAGCTAAAATTTATGAGGCAATTCAAAAACATGTCTTGACATTTTGTTTAAAAAGAGTTAAGGGGATTCGATTTCCCGCAACGAATTATCTAAAGTATTCCATTCACTAAAACCTTGGTACAATAAACGTTGTTTGCCATAATTAAGCTTGATTATTGGAAGTCTAAAATCGTTCTTTCTTCTTGTATTATACATGTGAATGTCACTGTTCTTTAAGATATTAAATTCATAATCAATGAGTCCATTAACATACTTATATATTAAAATATGACGATGTACAAGACGACGTTTGGAACGAGTAGGCCAATTCAGATTTGACAAGGCTTGTGCTGAAGAACTTTAACCAGGTAAATTCAAGAATTATCTTGGCCGCTTATTTTGCAAAATCTGAAGATCGTCTCATGAGGGTTGACTGAGTTGTATTTGTCACCCCATATCGCATCAGCGGTAGTCAAAAAGTGGACATACTAAACTATTATAGAAAGTAAGGCGTGTCTCGAGGGGCAATAAGTGCCTGATACGCTTGGCCAGACCAATCCTTTGGTTTACTTTAATAGATGAGGCCTCTACCAGGTCATGCGAAGTCATATTCTTATTAATTATAATACCGAGGTACTTGATATTGTCAGAGCGTTCAAGGGGCACGTTGTCTATAATGACATCGATGCTAGAGCAAGATTTCAGTTTATGTGGACTACCTATTAACATAAACTTAGATTTAGAAGTATTCAAAGTCAGGCGATGTATACGAAACCAAGAGGCCAATTTTGCCAAGTCATGATTTAAGCAATGTTCGATGTCATTGATAGAAGGACGGCTACAGTATATCACGGTGTCATCAGCGTACATGGTTACTTGGCAATGATCTACAGTAAGAGGAAGGTCGGCATTGACGTAAACCAAGAACAAGAGAGGACCGAGAATACTCCTGTGGCACGCCAACTCCCACTGAGCACGAAGAGGACTGAGAGTCGCCTATTGCAGTTATCTGGTGTCGGTTATCAAGGTAGGAGGTAAACCAATTTACAACTTCACTGCAAGCACCAATGGCCTTGAGCTTTGTCAGCAAAAGGTTGTGGTCCACAGTCACAAAAGCCTTGGACAGGTCTAAGAATACTGCACCAGTCACCTTGCCATTGTCCATGTGTCGTAGAATGTTGTCAGTGAAGTGTGCTAAGCCAATTTCAGTAGATAACCTCGGGCGGAAACCAAACTGATTAGGTGTGAGGATTTTCTCTTACGAGAGATAGCCGTAGAGTTGTTGATGTACAGCCCTTTCAAGAATCTTACTTACATCAGGTAGAATATAATTGTGATAGGCCTGTAATTGTTAAAATCAGAGTGATCGCCGGATTTAAACAGGGCGGTAACTTTTCCTTGTTTCCAGATGGCTGGGGAAATACTTGAGTCCAGAGAACGATTAAACAGTTTGGTTAAAACTGGTCAGGAGTCATACACACAGCCGAGTCATTTAGTAGCCTCGAGCTGATTCGGTCTACTTGAAACCAATAGCTTTGTTTGCCTCTTAATTGTTTAAAAACAAAGCTCTCGGAAATGTTCGAAAAGCGAAAGACAATTTCACTGTTATTTGTCCTAGCTGGAATAATGATGTCAATGGCGCCTAACAGGGATTGAAACTTTGCTGCTAACAAATTAAAGGTCTGATCGATTGACGCTGGCTCTGTTAACTGTACTCCATCAGATTCAGATTGGATAAAGGTCGGCTGAGAGCCATTATTAGATCTTATTACGGCAAGTCAATCATTTATAGTTTTCCATAGAGCACCTGAAGAATGCATATAGTCCAGGTCCCGGGGGGGGGGGGGGGGGGGGGGTACTCCTGTTTGTGACGTATTATGTATGTGCCGCCCGGGTGGGTCAGGGTTTTGAGCTCAGTTTGGGCAGGTAGGGTCAGGGTTTTGACCTGATTTGGGCTGATCAGGGTCAGGATTGGAGTATAATTTGGGTGCAGTCAGGGTCGGGGTTCAGTATTTTTTAGGCAGTTAGGGTTAAGTTTTTTTTGCTACTATGTCGAAAAAAAGACATTCTGTTGCCGCATTTTGATCGCCTGTCCACGTGCAAGCACTGAGGTTCCCTTACATTGTGACGCCGCTAATTCGTACTTCAGTACTTATCTATGTACTCCATCTGCTGATTTGTTTACCCAATACCACGTCCCGACTTGAAATGTTCCGTATTTTGCATGCAATCCCGGTACGCGGTATACCGGCCGGGATATATATCCGACCGTGTTTTGAAAACAATTTAAAGAAGGGGCAATAAGGTTTTTTTTTTCCTAAAAAGGGGGCAATCAGGGTTTTGGAGCTCGGATTGGGTCAAACAGGGTCAGGGTTTGAGTCTCTTGGCCTCACATACATACCCATTTTTCATGTAAGTACCCCCCCCCCCCCCCCCCCCCCCCCGGGTCCAGGTCTTTCATTGCTTGGCTCCGATTCAGGCCAAATCAAAAATGCATACCGCAAGATTTCATTGTCCATGATGTTTTGTACAAGACAATACATGAAAATATTTCTATGTGCTCTAAATTGCTGGCACAGACTCTGTAATATTTTAAAATGTGGACATTGAAGTTTACTCAATGAAACCTGACGTTAAACTCGGTTGCAAAAACTGCTGGCATCAGAGAATAATTTGAGGCTTCAGTAATTGCAAAGAAGGTTTATTTGCCAATAATATAGCTGTTTTTAGCTTGTCTAGTGTTTTAGACCGCAAATAAACTTCTCTCTTGGCCAAACATTTGAGCGTGTTTATTCTTGTGGTTTGTTATGAAGGTTGGGGAGGTTGTTTTCATCTGGAAATACCTGAAAATCAGTTAGGCCAGATAAAAAAATACTTGTTTAGCGTCCACCCATTTCAATTTTTCCAGGTAGGGAGGGAGGTTTTTTATTTAATTTTTTTTCTATGTGAAGTTTATTTTGTCTTGACTAGATATTATTCACTCACCTCGTGTTGTAGAAACAAAATGGCGTCGATGTTAAAATATTTAATGCGCCGGCGCATATTTTAAGTGGTACATGTAGGGGTCTGGGTAAAATATTTGGTGTTCGCGGGCGCATTTACACTTTCTAAAGTTTTTTTATGAAAAATTAAAAATTAAAAAAGATTAGAGATCGGGGATATTTCTCAGGTCGGGCGGGGACGCTAACCAAGTATTTGTTTTTATCTGGCCTTACACAGACTTTAGAACTATATTTTGAATTGGTAAAACTGAATTGCTAGTATGTTTTCAAAACAAAAATTGAACAATGCATCGGTTCCTTTGCACGAATTTTTTTTTGTGCCTTAGTGCTTTGCAGGAATTTTCTTTTGGGACATTCAGCCTTGCAGGAATTTTTTTTTTGGACTACCCACCCCCCTCCCAGGATTTCTAATGGTCCACCCCTAACAAACAGTTGTAGATTCATTGTAGATTTCAGATTGTCCATTTCCTATTGTTATAAACGGCAGTGGAGAAAATAAAATTAATGTCCTTCTTCGAAGGTATAAATCAAAGCTTTCTTTAGGATAAATTAAGGTAGATTTATTGAACAGTAATTTAAAGGTCTTCTGTGCAGTTCAGCAAAGTAAGAAGAAGACAAAGCCGGAGTTTGAAGCCCGTTCGTATCAATCGTCGGCAAACAACAAACGCGTGACGACATAAATAACGGCTGCAAATGATACTGTGGGCTCTTGCAAAACCAGCGAAGATCGCCAAAAAGTCATGCCCGAGTAATATCAAACAGGTAAAACCGGTTTGGTAACTGGTTTATCACGTGGTTTCCCTCCAAGATTTTGGAGGTTACAAGTGCGCATGTTCAACGCGAAAAGCAATCGTTTCGTGGCAGAGGTTTCTTTCGGCGACAGGAAAGGCAGAAAGATGAGAAACCCCTGCTAGCAGGGTATGAGAATGAACAAAATACGTCTGTGAGCACACCGACACAAGTTTGTCTTATTTGACTCAATGTACACAAAGTTTACGTGATAGTTAATTCTATAAGTATAAAGTAGAAGAAAAAAGTTTACAAGAAGGTACTGCTAACTTATTATAAAGTTACTTGACATCAGTGAAATAACAGTTATGAGAAAGGACGGAGTAACGAGAATAACATGCCGCTTGATCCTAACTGGGAAAAGGCTTCTTCACTTTAAGAGCGAATGCCTGTAAATATCGAGCAACTGGTGGCATGGCCAAACTCGAAAAAAAGAATTCGCTCATATTAAGTCTACAAATAGGTATTACCAAGTAAATAAACGTGCTGGTGTTTGTTTTTAAAAAAATCGCCCGAATTTCGAGAAAATCGAGAAAATCGATTTTGGCTGTCGGCAGCCTCAAAACAGCCAAATTCCAAGGTGAAATTAGCAGGTCTCAAAACTTCTCTCGTATGCAAAAGTGAAGCAACCTTCCATAAATCTGTCCCGATATATAGATTTAGGAAGGGTTTAATATATCATTCGGGCTGAAATTTTGATCTTGGCAATAATTCGAGAGGCGCGCAATTACAATTTAGGACTCGTATTTTTTCGACCGGCAGAAATATTGATCCACATCAAAATCGCGATGAACATTTTATCCATGTGCCTCACCTTCGATTTTTCTAAAAAGCTGGCGATGAAGTGTTTACACATTGAGCTAACACATATGTAAAATCTGAAATGGGTAATTTACTTTGCGCTTCATACGAAACCCTCGAATTTGGAGAAATTTTGAATACAATTCGAGACAATTGCATAATTAATTCTTTGTTATTGTCCGACTGTTTGCAGATCCCGTTTCAAAGCTAACTTAGGACGTGAATATCGAGCTCAAATTGAAACCTGAGAATTGGAAAACAACTTACCTCAAGGGTATGGCATTTGCAAACTTCTACTTCATTTTTTCTTGATTTGAAAGACGGGTATAATAAAGTTGCTCCGCAAGTGATTGACAACACGGAAGGTCAATTAACAGTTCATCCCGAAACTTCACGTATTCTAACTGACAGTGCATATTCTTTGACCGATTTTGACCATTACAAAATCCTGTTGGCCTTTTGAAGGTTATTCAAAACCTTTTGCCTCTAACAGAAACAGTAATTTTAAAGATAAACTGAACAGTAGCAGTCGACATGCATAGGCACGATGGGCGGCTCAGTGTTGTATGACTGAGCCAAAAGTCGGCGGTAGGGGTGCCCCCGGGTGACCGAGCTATTTTTGTAAATATACCCTTTTTTCTTTTTTCTTTTTTTAAGGTCATGAAAAGCACTTTCTAAATGATGTTTTGTCTATGCTTCCAATATATACTTAAACGCTATAGCAACATATTTACCGTGTTTTTAAGCCCCGGTCAAACGTCACCTTTTTATTCTACCAGCAGCTAAAACTGAGCGGTTTAAAAGGTGCTTCCGTTAATCGATGATTATACATTTAATTAACAAGTAGTTCAGATGCTAGTTAAATGATTTCGTGTTAGCCTTATCATCATTTTTATATTGAATGTAAACTTTTTGAACGGAGACTATTATTATTCCTTAGTGTATGCTAAAGTGGAACGTATTTCGTTTCCAAACCATTAGAGGCCATCAAACCCTTAGTGCTCTCAAAGAAATCAAATGAACGTTCCGGTTTTACATGCTAATTATACTTTTCAGATAACTGATGTGCATTGAATCACTAATCAGATGCAGCTACATGGGCTTCATGTACTTTCAAGTGAACAACTTAGTAACTGCCCAATTTAATAGCGCCGCCATAGCTAGCTGACGACTCGGCGACAATCTATATTACGTCAGTGAATATACCGTAAAATCCCGGTTATAAGCCCTGGGCTTATACTCATTCGTAAGGGCATAACCGGGGGGAGCTTATAACCGGGAGGGAAAAAAAACGTCTGAAATGTGTTCTATTAAAAAAAGATTTTTGTTTAATCGTGTCCATTTCAATTTAACAACAGTATTCTGATGCATGCAACAATAACAGTAAAAGCTTTGAAACACGAATGTCTGAGGATTGTCGATGTGCTTTGAACCGCTAACTGACTACTGGTACCGGTACTCCGTCAGGCTCATCTGCATGGAGGGGGCTTATAACCGGGAGGAAATTTCTCTTAGCGGACGGGTGGGCCTATAACCGGGGAGGCTTATAACCGGGATTTTACGGTATTACTAAAATGTACTGTGTTTTTCGATTCGTATCGTTATTGTTATAATATAAACTCCCAATCAAAGGCGTTAACTCAACAGATAGAAGATTATCAAGCTAAGGGATAAGAGCTACTGCTTAGGGATGGGGGGGTTTAGGGGGTACCAGAAATGAATTGAGAGTTTGTTAACAGGCTTAGTTTTTAGGTACGCGTACGGTACTGGGATGGTGCCCGCGCGCCGCCCTTCAAAAGCGCACGCGCGTGACGTTATGCCGCGGTGTGTGTGTAGTGATGGCGTTCGCAAGTCTTGCTACGGCCCCGATTTTGAAAATTAAAACAGACTTTGAAATATTGGGCAGAAATTGTAGTATATGTTAATCTACATGGAGATGGGGACATGCAAAGCATGTTACCATATAGAGGGAGGGGCGTACATGTATTTTTGTCCAAGCAAAGTACAAAATCCGCTCTTAATAAAAAATGAACAGTGCCTTATGACTCTTCTTCACAGCTAAATAATCTCTATCATTCATTATTTCGTTAATAGAAATAATGTTGCTAACATAACCAACTTTTTGTGCACTCTCATGCAATATTTCTATCTGCCCAATATACTTAGTGTACGAAGCTACACCCCACACTGTCAAGTCTGCCATACCGTGTATAAATAGTGACATTAATTATCGCAGTGTATGGAATACATACTATAGATCATTAATAGAATATCCATATATATTAATGAATATATGAATGTACGGCGGAGAGAGAGAAATCCCGATTACCAAGGTACGAACCAAATTTAAGGTTCACCCGCACAGACAGATTTAAGTCCTTCCTTAAATCTTCATATTTTCTACATTTGAATAGAAAATGGACTTCGTCCTCAATGCCTGTATTGCATATCTGAGGGCACAATCTTTCCTCGATACTTTTATACGGTCTTGCATAATAATCTTCCTCAGTTTTTCTATTTCCAAGCAGTGATTACTTATTCTCATCTAAGCTGATTTAAAGGTTCTATATTTTCGCAGCTTGTTGCGTAGCCTCGTGTTACGAGTCATTATATATCTCCCTTAGCCAATGGTGTTGTTCTATATCTTGGATTCTTTGTTTTATATTATTGATAAGTGCAGGGGAATTATTGGTGTTGTTGTCTTGATATAGCCAGATATTGCCGTAGCCGAGGCGAAATATTATTTCTCTTATCTTCTGGGCCCAAACCATGAGCTTAGATATATGCCTAGACTCGATAAAAGCACTATATGATAGCTTTGTTTTATCGTTCACCGCGTCTTGTAGGTTTAGCGTGTACTTTATGCTGCGCAAAATTTCTTCGGATTTAAGAGGCAATCTGCCAAGTTCCGCGCGACATGCATTGTTTGTTGCAGTCTTACTTAAATAAAGGGACAAAAGAATATACAAGCAAACAAACCTAGAGACGAAACAAGACAAGACAGAGAGTACAAGCAAATAGAAAACGCGTCAGATATAATTAGTTTTACCCCTAGCAGCCATTTACAAATTTGTATGTCTACTTGTTCTATCGGATCTCTATCTGTCGGCTCGCACTGATGGAAGAGTTAAATACCTCGAACGGAGGCAATGGCTTATTGCCGACGTTCGAGGTATTTAACTGTCTTATTTCATACTTGACGAGGTTTTCGCAAAATTGGTGAATTGAATTGCTCATTATAAATGCAAGGGATGTATGAGAACTTTGTTTGGGGGTATGTATGGAAAATAAAGCGTCACGAAGAGCAAAGAAAACCGTGTCAAGTATGAAATAATGGCTCATAAACACTGAGCTAACCGGGAGGGGGGTTATATGGAATCCCACATGGACATCAAGTGCTTTTAATTTCTTATAAAGAACATTTCTTTGTCATTTGAAAGCACAGGAGGCCCATAGGTGTTTACCATTTGTAAAAACAAATCAGTTGGGGCGAGTGTTGTGTTATTGAAACCAGCAGTCAAACAGGACCGTTCGAAGAGGTGATGTTTACAAATGCTATCAGAAAATCCCGCAGAAACCCCGTGCTTGTCCTCAAGAGTTGGTCCAAGATATTGTCGTTAATAAAGGGGTATTTGAATGTTTTTAACAGGAAACTAGCGTTTTTGGCCTGGGAAATAACTGCCATTTAACAATGGACAATGTTAAATGACTGCTGCATAACCGAGGATTCCTGTTTAAATATCAAATGGGATGATCATTTAATTTCCGGGAAAACAGAGTCCAACGACCGACCGGGATTTATTGTACCATTTGAACGTTTTTCCCGATCTATTAATGAGTATTATTATTATAATTTACTGCGTTTTTCGATTCGTATCGTTATTATAATAATAAAAACATCCAATCAAAGGCGTTAAAAAGGTATGTGCTATACGGACAGTCAGGAGCCCATTGGCCGGAGAGCCCATCTCCCATACTATATCTTTGAGTTGGCGTACATGTAGTTTATTTTACACATTGGGCTATTTGTTGAACCAGGTTTCATTGTTTTATAGACAATGTACCTTCTTTTGCTAGAGTGCGAACACTGAACGCATGAACGAACGGTACAGGCTATCATATCTCCGCCGTTATCATGTTATTCTTTCGAACAAAGAAAATCATTTATTCTTGGGGAAAAAAAACCTTTATTACAACGAATAATTAATTTCAAGCAAGCAACCGTGAACGACAATCCTGCTGGTGTACGTTGGATCAAACTAGTGATCTAATCGGCTATCAAATAAAAAATAACTATGAAGAAGTTGTATCGGTCTTTGCTTCTTCATAGTTATTTATTACAACACACGATACGAATCGAAAAACACAGTAAATTTTAATAATACAGCATTCACGCTACATCGCTATTAAATTGGACGCGTCCTGGGTTATCGTAGCCTGCTATGCAAACGTATTTTTTCACTCATAAATTCGAAGAAAAAAGTAACGTCTGCTTACCCGAGCGCTTAAGTAGTTTCCAATATACAAGCATGACGTCGGCACGATTGTTTTATTTTTCTGCCCAATCAAAGCCATTGTTATAATTTTAGTGAATTGGCGCGCCAGTGAATACTCTCCTATGATTGGTCAATGGCAAATGTATTGTCTGAATTCTTTTTAAATGTAACATTACGTCACTTTCCAGGATATGGAAGGTAAAATATGATTGGTCCATAACACATTGAGGTATGCATATTGGAAACTACTTAAGCGCTCGGGTAAGCAGACGTTCCTTTTTTCTTCGAATTTATGAGGGTGAAAAAATAAGTCTGCATAAGCAGGCTAGGGTTATCGTGATGCTATTAATAAATGGTGAAAGGGGGCGGAGATTGGGGGGGGGGGGGGGGGGCTCCGCTAAACTGAAAAATACCACGTAGACTAATTTAATATTTACCGCTTATGCCAAGAATAATTGGAAGAGCAAAATAAGGAAACGTCACTTTAGACAAAACAGCATTTAGAAACAGTTTTTCATGACCTTAAAATACAAGAAAAACAAGAGGAGAGTGTATTAAAGAAACAGCATATGTTTACAAAAATAGCTCGGGCACGTAGAGGCACCGGCGAGTCTCGATACGAATATTGTCCCAGCCACGCAACACTGCCGGAGCCGATCCATCATACTGATGCATGTCGACTGCTACTGTTCAGTTTATCTTTAACATTACTGTTTCTGTTAGAGGCAAAATGTTTGAATAACCTTCCAAAGACCAAATGATTTTGTACGTGTTGCTGATGTTCAATTTGTTTTATAACAGTTAGAATATAGTGAGAATACGTGAAGTTTCGGGATGAACTGTTAATTGACCATTTGACCTTCCGTGCAACCTCGTCCCCAGGGTCTTCTCGGTCAGATCCAAGATGGCGGCTACTCAGTGAGAAGACCCTGGTAAAGGCTGGATCACGTGATCGAATACTCCCAGATTTTGGGAGTATTTTGTCACGTGATTTGGCGATCTAAGATGGCGGCCAAGCTAAATATGGGAATAGTTCATGACGTGCACAAACCATAGGTATCCCAATCCGGAGTGAGCGAGAAGCAATTAACGGTATTTACACGCGGCGAACGATGCAGTGAAAACATGTCTACTAAATGGCTCGAAATTTGAGTTTACTTGGATAAAGAACCAGTGGAAAGGTATCACAAAGCTACCAGGATGTATCTAAGCTAGAAGAGAATCCTAAAAGCCGATCAGTTTCCGTTAGCGTTGAAGCGAAGCGATCGATAGCACATGTTCAGGTTTAATGGCTTCTCCTGCTTTCCCACTGATGAACCTTACCTGAAAACTACCCAGTAATGCACTTCATCTATTGCTCTATCTACACAACGTGTTTTAAGGTTATTTAAAATCGTTTTATTGATAAATTTTGAGCAATCTAAACTATATACAAGTTCATCTCTCTGGACTCAGTCCGTTTGGCCAATAAAAAGCATTTTTAGAACAACCCTTGCGTCATAATCGAAGAGCCAATCAGAATACGTGACAGTTCAGCGTTTACCAGGGTCTTCTCACTGAGTAGCCGCCATCTTGGATCTGACCGAGAAGACCCTGGGGACGAGGTTGCCTTCCGTGTTGTCAACCACTTGCGGAGCAACTTTATTATACCCGTCTTTCAAATCAAGAAAAAGTGAAGTAGAAGTTTGCAAATGCCATACCCTTGAAGTAAGTTTTTTTTTTTCAATTCTCAGGTTTCAATTTAAGTTCGATATTCACGTCCTAAGTTAGATTTGTGCTCGAAATCTGCAAACAGGCAAAGAGTTAATTATGCAATTGTCTCGAATTTTATTCAAAATTTCTCCAAATTCGAGGGTTTCGTATGAAGCGCAAAGTAAATTACCCATTCCAGATTTTACATATGTGTTAGCTCAATGTGTAAACACTTCATGGCCAGCTTTTTAGAAAAATCGAAGGTGAGGCACATGGATAATATTTCCATCGCGATTTTGATGTGGAATCAATATTTCTGCCGGTTGAAAAAATACGAGTCCTACATTGTGATTGCTTGCCTCTCAACTTATTGCCAAGATCAAAATGTCAGCCCAAATGAGATGCCAAACCCTTCCTAAATCGATATATCGGGACAGATTTTTGGAAGGTTGCTTCACTTTTGCATACGAGAGAAGTTTTGAGACCTGCTAATTTCACCTTGGAATTTGGCTGTTTTGAGGCTGCCGACAGCCAAAATCGATTTTCTCGATTTTCTCAAAATTCGGGCGGTATTTTGAAAAACAAACTCCAGCACGTTTATTTACTTGGTAATATCTATCTGTAGACCGAATATGAGCGATTTTTTTTTTTCGAGTTTGGCCACGAAATTTCGATTTTGCTCGATATTTCTTAAAGTGCGTATTATGAGCCTTCGTGCAATTTTCATAGCTATGAACCTCAGAAAAGTGTCGAGTAATTCTGCGAATAAATTTTTGGTTTACAGGGAATACTCTATCTTCTACGCTTGTTTGAAATCGTGGAAACGTGATCTTTCCTGATCCATGACCGCGTAAGTAAAAGGCCTGCGTCTTCAGTTCAGTTCAGATTTATTTTGCACATGTTCAAAAAGGAAAATATTTCAATTTATGAGTATTAGAAAGGGAATAATTGAAGTAAATATAAGTGACAAAAAATATAATAAATCAATCGTGCGCAGTTGTCAAAGTAGCATTAAGGCTTTCGAGGTGACCACTGCCTGCGATGTTAATATTTGAACGTAAAGATTACTCAGTGATACGTGAACCGGAACTTAACACAATAATAATGAAAATAAGCCCGTGTCTGTTAATCTAATGGTAGTTTATGCTTGAGAAAGGAAAAGCGATTGTTTGTGAAAATGCGTAGGACGATTTTGACTGTTTTATATTATAATCGATTGACTCCCAAATTGAAGACGAAATAAATATAATTATACCATGGTAGCCTCGGATTCTTTTGTTCTCCGAGGCACATTTAAACCACTAATTTTCCCTGATGGCAGGGATATTTAGAAATATGCATTGTTTCGAAATTTCCCGCCGGGAAATTTCGAGACAATGCATATTTCTAAATTTGCCCTGCATGCGTAATGAGGGAAAATTAGAAGAGAATGCAGGCTGGAAGTGAGAAGGTCAAAAGCATCAACTCCTGCTCCCCTCTGGCACAACTAGCCCTGCGCTCCCGGATGAAAAATACTGAATCCAAACTGACCTGTCTTCATCATAACCTTCAACGTAATCCATGTGGGATCACGTATTTCAATCTGCATATTCTTCTCTTAATCTCAAACCCGCTTCTTCCATGTGGGATACTTAAAACCATAAACGTGACGTAATTAAAATCCATTCATGCTCTTTGAATATTTAGTCAACCGCATAATTACATTGTATTTTAGTGTTATTCTTCTCAAAAACAACACCAGGGGGAAGCCAGGGTCGTTTTAATCAATGGCGCTCAGTCAAGCATTAAACAAAACGTTTTCGAAAGCAACTCGACTGCGACGTCTTTAGTTTCGGCAGAGAAAACTAAACTTCTCAGAGATTTGTTCCGTTCCTCGGCGATCATGGTATAACAAACTTATACCATGGCATTTCGGGGTATTAGTGATTTAAATAGCCCCGAGAGCCGCGGGAAGATTTGTAAAAGTCCCTCGGCCGAAGCGGCCTCGGGACTTTTACAAATCTTCCCTCGGCTCTCGGGGCAATTTAAATCACTAATACCCCTCATGCCATTCCATAGTTGGTTCGAGCTTTTGGTCTGCTAAAATTTTGCTTAGCAGCGAATCTGGTGTTATAAGTGTGATATGTTGCGGCTGTTTTTATGGTGTTTGAGAATATAGAAGGAACTGTATCTTTTTCATTTATAATTTTAAAGGTCAAAGTCGCTATTTTCAACTTAAAAACGTTGTCGAGCTTAAGGATTCGTAATAGATTAAAATAGGCGACGTCTTCTCTTTTATAGGCAAACAAATTATTTCTGATACATTTGTTTTGGCAGGTACGGAGTTTTGTAAGATGGGTAGTGTATATGTTGATGTAAGGGTATATATTAGAGTGCAGTTGAGTTGCTTCAGCATATTTAAATCAACGTGATATCTCAATTTGTTCAAAATACCTGTATTCTGCACTAACCAAGGAATAACCACTACATGAGACGCACATTTATTGAGAATATTGGATTATGGTCTGTCAGCAACGCCATAATTCCGTTTATTACAGGAATTACATAGATTAAATAATATAATAAATTATTATAAATTATTGTATTGACATCTTACAAATGATTTCAATTGACTTAAATATTTCCAGCTGCGCCAGGGAGGCCAGAAAAAAACTCCAACCTTCTAAAAACTACTTGGAAAAAAATACGAAGGTAATAGTAAGGAAATCTGGGTCGGATCCGAGACACAGCTGTAGTCCCCCGACAGGACTCTTTAATTTAATTACATTGTATCTGTTCAGAATAAATAGCAAGCATGCATACAATCGATATTTTAGGCCGATTGCCTTGGAAACTGCTAAACGATCATTATCAATATGTTTGATGTTACATGTATCGTGTAATTATTCGAGGCACACCTCCAGCCAGTGTGCGTATCCAGTACATCTCCGCTTATATTCCTACATGCAGGATTTAAGGCAGCGCTTGATTTGATGCTATGGGCGCCGTAACTAGTAATATCGTATACGAAAGGTTTAACGTGTTTCTTAAATTCGTCTCCGAGGGTAGCATAAGAGACACTTGCTCTCGTGAAAATACTCTTTTTTTAACGATGTGCCTAACAAGTGGCGAACATGTTGAACTAGATCGAGGTAAAAGCTCGATTAACCTCTCCGTAAGAGATACGGGACACGTAACCTTCCCAGGCCTAGCTAATAAATATCCCTGTCGCGTTTTTATTACCGAACTTTCTCTCAATTTGAGAAAGTTCGGTAATAAAAAGTTCAATATGAAGAGGCTTTGCAGGAATTATCTGGAACACCCAAATTGGATGTAGTCCTCATGTGCGCCGTCTAGACCAGCCAATCCTGTCTTTCCGAACCGTGGATGGAACTTTGGAATCTAACTGCAATTCAAAGAGACCATGAACCTTGCTCTGTATTGATGGATATAGTAGGCACGTCGTTTCCTTCCGGATTTCGGATTGTAAGACATCTGCAAAGTGGAAAAGAACTAAAGATGAATGTAACTTAATGCGTTGACAGTGGAATATGCGCTAATACTAGTCTACTGCTATGTTGCTTATATATGATGAAGTATACCAATGATACTGAGATATATCAATGTAGATCTAATGAATATATGTACACACTACTCTGAATCGTAAGGCATGTCATAGGATAAATGGAATCTGGGTACTTGTAATGATGGATCTATTAAGGACATCGCTTCCTTCCCAATTCCTGATTGTAACATATCTGCAAAATAGAAAAGAACTAAAGATGAACGTAGCTATATGCTGACAGCGGAATATGCACTAATAAAACTTGCACACTGCTATGTTGTCTATATCGTATATCGATGATACTGATAACATACATCTATGTAGATCTGATGCATCGTAAGGCATGTCATAGCTAAATAGAATGTGAGTTGTGCGTGCATTCGTAGGCAATAGCGTAATTTACACCCTAAGAGGTGCAATAATAAACAATGGCCAATACTAGCACCTAAATGGTGTAGGCAATAACATAATTATACACCTAAATGGTAAATCATAAACAATGGTCGATACTATGCACCTAAGTGGTGTAGCCAATAACATAATTATACACCTAAATGGTGAATCATAAACAATGGTCGATACTATGCACCCAAGTGGTGCGGCCAATAATATAATTTACGCACCTAAATGGTAAATCATAAAACAATGGTCGATACTACGCACCCAAGTGGTGTAGCCAATAATATAATTTACGCACCTAAATGGTAAATCATAAAACAATGGTCGATACTACGCACCTAAGTGGTGTAGCCAATAATATAATTTACGCACCTAAATGGTAAATCATAAAACAATGGTCGATACTACGCACCCAAGT
Source organism: Actinernus sp. WN-2022 (assembly GCA_030867875.1). Taxonomy (NCBI): domain Eukaryota; kingdom Metazoa; phylum Cnidaria; class Anthozoa; order Actiniaria; family Actinernidae; genus Actinernus; species Actinernus sp. WN-2022. The sequence continues at coordinate 83,527,158 of JAOWCC010000936.1, read as the reverse complement.
GGTGTAGCCAATAATATAATTTACGTACCTAAATGGTGAATCATAAACAATGGTCGATACTACGCACCTAAGTGGTGCGGCCGTAAGCAATAACAATTTACACACCCGATACTACGCACCTAAGTGGTGTAGCCAATAATATAATTACACACCTAAATGGTGACATCATAAACAATGGTCGATACTACGCACCTAAGTGGTGTAGCCAATAACATAATTATACACCTAAATGGTGAATCATAAACAATGGTCGATACTATGCACCTAAGTGGTGTAGCCAATAATATAATTTACGCACCTAAATGGTGAATCATAAACAATGGTCGATACTATGCACCTAAGTGGTGCGGCCAATAATATAATTTACGCACCTAAATGGTAAATCATAAACAATGGTCGATACTATGCACCTAAGTGGTGTAGCCAATAACATAATTATACACCTAAATGGTGAATCATAAACAATGGTCGATACTATGCACCTAAGTGGTGTAGCCAATAATATAATTTACGCACCTAAATGGTGAATCATAAACAATGGTCGATACTATGCACCTAAGTGGTGCGGCCAATAATATAATTATACACCTAAATGGTGAATCATAAACAATGGTCGATACTATGCACCTAAGTGGTGTAGCCAATAACATAATTATACACCTAAATGGTGAATCATAAACAATGGTCGATACTATGCACCTAAGTGGTGTAGCCAATAACATAATTATACACCTAAATGGTGAATCATAAACAATGGTCGATACTATGCACCTAAGTGGTGTAGCCAATAATATAATTTCGCACCTAAATGGTAAATCATAAACAATGGTCGATACTATGCACCTAAGTGGTGTAGCCAATAATATAATTATACACCTAAATGGTGAATCATAAACAATGGTCGATACTATGCACCTAAGTGGTGTAGCCAATAACATAATTATACACCTAAATGGTGAATCATAAACAATGGTCGATACTATGCACCTAAGTGGTGTAGCCAATAACATAATTATACACCTAAATGGTGAATCATAAACAATGGTCGATACTATGCACCTAAGTGGTGTAGCCAATAATATAATTTACGCACCTAAATGGTAAATCATAAACAATGGTCGATACTATGCACCTAAGTGGTGTAGCCAATAACATAATTATACACCTAAATGGTGAATCATAAACAATGGTCGATACTATGCACCTAAGTGGTGTAGCCAATAATATAATTATACACCTAAATGGTAAATCATAAACAATGGTCGATACTATGCACCTAAGTGGTGTAGCCAATAACATAATTATACACCTAAATGGTGAATCATAAACAATGGTCGATACTATGCACCTAAGTGGTGTAGCCAATAATATAATTATACACCTAAATGGTAAATCATAAACAATGGTCGATACTATGCACCTAAGTGGTGTAGCCAATAACATAATTATACACCTAAATGGTGAATCATAAACAATGGTCGATACTATGCACCTAAGTGGTGTAGCCAATAATATAATTATACACCTAAATGGTAAATCATAAACAATGGTCGATACTATGCACCTAAGTGGTGTAGCCAATAACATAATTATACACCTAAATGGTGAATCATAAACAATGGTCGATACTATGCACCTAAGTGGTGTAGCCAATAACATAATTATACACCTAAATGGTGAATCATAAACAATGGTCGATACTATGCACCTAAGTGGTGTAGCCAATAATATAATTTACGCACCTAAATGGTAAATCATAAACAATGGTCGATACTATGCACCTAAGTGGTGTAGCCAATAACATAATTATACACCTAAATGGTGAATCATAAACAATGGTCGATACTATGCACCTAAGTGGTGTAGCCAATAATATAATTATACACCTAAATGGTAAATCATAAACAATGGTCGATACTATGCACCTAAGTGGTGTAGCCAATAACATAATTATACACCTAAATGGTGAATCATAAACAATGGTCGATACTATGCACCTAAGTGGTGTAGCCAATAATATAATTTACGCACCTAAATGGTGAATCATAAACAATGGTCGATACTATGCACCTAAGTGGTGTAGCCAATAATATAATTTACGCACCTAAATGGTGAATCATAAACAATGGTCGATACTATGCACCTAAGTGGTGCGGCCAATAATATAATTTACGCACCTAAATGGTAAATCATAAACAATGGTCGATACTATGCACCTAAGTGGTGTAGCCAATAACATAATTATACACCTAAATGGTGAATCATAAACAATGGTCGATACTATGCACCTAAGTGGTGTAGCCAATAATATAATTTACGCACCTAAATGGTAAATCATAAACAATGGTCGATACTATGCACCTAAGTGGTGTAGCCAATAACATAATTATACACCTAAATGGTGAATCATAAACAATGGTCGATACTATGCACCTAAGTGGTGTAGCCAATAATATAATTATACACCTAAATGGTAAATCATAAACAATGGTCGATACTATGCACCTAAGTGGTGTAGCCAATAACATAATTATACACCTAAATGGTGAATCATAAACAATGGTCGATACTATGCACCTAAGTGGTGTAGCCAATAATATAATTATACACCTAAATGGTAAATCATAAACAATGGTCGATACTATGCACCTAAGTGGTGTAGCCAATAACATAATTATACACCTAAATGGTGAATCATAAACAATGGTCGATACTATGCACCTAAGTGGTGTAGCCAATAACATAATTATACACCTAAATGGTGAATCATAAACAATGGTCGATACTATGCACCTAAGTGGTGTAGCCAATAATATAATTTACGCACCTAAATGGTAAATCATAAACAATGGTCGATACTATGCACCTAAGTGGTGTAGCCAATAACATAATTATACACCTAAATGGTGAATCATAAACAATGGTCGATACTATGCACCTAAGTGGTGTAGCCAATAATATAATTTACGCACCTAAATGGTGAATCATAAACAATGGTCGATACTATGCACCTAAGTGGTGCGGCCAATAATATAATTTACGCACCTAAATGGTAAATCATAAACAATGGTCGATACTATGCACCTAAGTGGTGTAGCCAATAACATAATTATACACCTAAATGGTGAATCATAAACAATGGTCGATACTATGCACCTAAGTGGTGTAGCCAATAATATAATTTACGCACCTAAATGGTAAATCATAAAACAATGGTCGATACTATGCACCTAAATGGTGTAGCCAATAATATAATTTACGCACCTAAATGGTGAATCATAAACAATGGTCGATACTATGCACCTAAGTGGTGTAGCCAATAATATAATTTACGCACCTAAATGGTGAATCATAAACAATGGTCGATACTATGCACCTAAGTGGTGCGGCCAATAATATAATTTACGCACCTAAATGGTAAATCATAAACAATGGTCGATACTATGCACCTAAGTGGTGTAGCCAATAACATAATTATACACCTAAATGGTGAATCATAAACAATGGTCGATACTATGCACCTAAGTGGTGTAGCCAATAATATAATTTACGCACCTAAATGGTAAATCATAAAACAATGGTCGATACTATGCACCTAAATGGTGTAGCCAATAATATAATTTACGCACCTAAATGGTGAATCATAAACAATGGTCGATACTATGCACCTAAGTGGTGCGGCCAATAATATAATTTACGCACCTAAATGGTAAATCATAAACAATGGTCGATACTATGCACCTAAGTGGTGTAGCCAATAACATAATTATACACCTAAATGGTGAATCATAAACAATGGTCGATACTATGCACCCAAGTGGTGCGGCCAATAATATAATTTACGCACCTAAATGGTAAATCATAAAACAATGGTCGATACTACGCACCCAAGTGGTGTAGCCAATAATATAATTTACGCACCTAAATGGTAAATCATAAAACAATGGTCGATACTACGCACCCAAGTGGTGTAGCCAATAATATAATTTACGCACCTAAATGGTAAATCATAAAACAATGGTCGATACTACGCACCCAAGTGGTGTAGCCAATAATATAATTTACGTACCTAAATGGTGAATCATAAACAATGGTCGATACTACGCACCTAAGTGGTGCGGCCGTAAGCAATAACAATTTACACACCCGATACTACGCACCTAAATGGTGTAGCCAATAATATAATTACACACCTAAATGGTGACATCATAAACAATGGTCGATACTACGCACCTAAGTGGTGTAGCCAATAATATAATTTACGCACCTAAATGGTAAATCATAAAACAATGGTCGATACTACGCACCCAAGTGGTGTAGCCAATAATATAATTTACGTACCTAAATGGTGAATCATAAACAGTGGCCGATACTACGCACCTAAGTGGTGCGGCCGTAAGCAATAACAATTTAGTCCGATAATTCAGACTAAAGTCGTTTGGTTGTAGGAAATAGCTAGCGTGATTTAACGCACCAAAATGGTAAACCTCACAGCTAAAGTAGGTAACTAAATTGCGTAAAGCACGATACTGCGCAAATAAACCGGATTGACAGGCTTATCTGAAGCCTAACCGAAGAGCTAACGTGTTAAATTTATAATTGAATCTGGTGAGTTGCGTGTTGTAATATGCCGCAAACCGGTCGATACTGTGGAGACCCCAACAACAACTTTATTCAAGTACGTTAAGATGGTAACATTTAAAGAGAAAAAGAAATTGTAAAGTGTGCAAAAGGAAGTACTTATGTCATCTGTAATAACCACTAGGCTAATCAAGACAGATGACAAATTACATGTTTATATTAAAAGAAAAGAAATGTCAGGGTAGTCGAGGCTGCAATTATCGTAATAAAATTTAAATATGATGTGTAAAATAAAAGGAAATCAAAAACAAACAAGCGAGACATGAATACAAGTACAATACAACACGTCATGTGATATACCGTAGATTAACATTGTACAGACAATTTCAGATAGTTTCGTAACATTTTATATGTAGATATTTATACCTAAGTTTGAAGCTGGATCTCGTCATGAATTTAAGTGAATCATCTATAGTATTCCAAATTTGACATCCACCCCATTTGACATCTATCACATCTACGACACAGATGGGTTGACGGACCAGTCGTCCTTATCAATGAATCTTCTGAGAAGATCGGCTTTTTAGTTCCAATTATTGGGGATCCACTGAACTTAGAGTACAATGCCTTTCTCTCAGCAAATATGAAAAAATGTCTAAGGCAAGAGCCGCCTGGTCTAAAACTTTCGATCTTCCAATAGAAACTATTCCAGCAGCGCTTTCGTTGTCGGTAAACTCTTGTGTTGCAATGTTTAATCCTAGCTAATTATCGAAATGTCGAAATCCCGTCTTGTATTGCGGTATCTAGCAGGCTTTTAAAATTTGAAAACGTCCCGGGATTTGGAACTTCACTGAAATGGTAATGATTACAAATGCGAGCCATTTGCAGACTTGCATCGAAAACCGATATAATGTATCTTCATTACAAAGGAAAACAGACGAAACGATCTCTTTCCGTTGGATTAAGCTGGCTGCTAGGTGGGACAGTTCATCCGGTTCGATTTCGAAGCCAGAGAATGTAAAATATCGAGGTTTGCCGTTAAATGACCAGGAAAATCCAAGATACATTAGGTAATCTGGATGAATGCTTACATGATGGTGTGAAAAACCAGTGCCTTCATCGCGAACTTGTGATAATAAATAAAATCTTCGTATTTGAATTTAGGCTTAATTAAACATTGGTTAACGTGCCGAGATCAATGACGAATCGCGGCTTCTTTCCTTAGGCGACCGTTAGGAAGAGTTCACACAGAACGGAGGGGATCATGCTCTGATACAACCTTTAATAAGCAGTTATATGAAATTGCCTACATTACGAATTTTTGAGAGTTTGAACGAACATCTGTTGTTCTACAAGAAGCACTGAGAAAAAGGTAAATACCAATGGTAATCAAAGCCTTGTCTAATCATCGCAAGTACGAAATCTGGCGCTTACAAAATCTCAATTCCAAAATTTACGGAGGCCACCAACCAGCGTTTGACACCTTGACTAGTGTATTGTTATCTGCACAGAATTCGTCACACTCACAAGAATGTAAATAGTCTAAGTCACACTCAACTTGACTTTGTGGTCGTTTGACGGCACAGCTTCTGGTAATTGCAGCGGTTATCGCTCTTTGCCGCGGTAATGTTTTTTTTCTTCATGCCTTGGCACCCGCTGCACTATAAAGAACAAATATATAACAGATTACCAGAAATAAAATAAAATAACTGCAATGTGGAGTCAGTAGTTGCTTTCACAGACCGAAGGAAGAACATACTCGTTAAGCTACTTATATACTCATATGCATATTGCATTATTACGTAACTGTTGCACAACGCATTGTGCACAATGGACATTCCATTAACGGAACGTGCAGAAAACAAATACCTGCTTAACTGCGTAACGCAGATATTTTCATATTCTTTGCGATTTTGCAGTTAGCATGTTTAATCTGTTGTTCCCAACTGATATGTCTGTCAATATATATTCCTAAATATTTGATATGGTCTTTTTGTTCGATGTTCTCAATTTGGATATTCGAAGTTTTTTTCCTTTGAGAGCTAATAAGCATATATTTGGTCTTTTTCATGTTGATAGACAGTCTATTTGTAGCACAATAACGAAATATATCTCCCAGCCCTTCATTCATTACATTTTCAATCTCTTTCATATTTTTACTTGAGTAGAAAACATTAGTATCGTCTGCAAAGATTCGAAAAGAGAGTTTCTTAGGGCAGTTCGGCATGTCGTTTATGTAAAGTAAGAATAAGAGTGGTCCAAGCGTTGATCTGTGGCACCCCACAAGTCATCCTAAGTGTATGAGAGTCAGTGTTTCCTATTCTGACATAATGTTGACGATTGTTCAAATAATCAGTAAACCAAGATAAGGGCGTGCCACGTATTCCATATTTATGTAATTTTGCGAGGAGAATTTTATGATTAACCGTGTCAAAAGCTTTGGAGAAATCTAAAAATAGACCACATGTGGTCTCCTTGTTGTCAATTGCAGTTTTCAAATTGTCAGTAATTTCAAGGATTGCCTGTTCTGTTGAATGCCCTTTTCTAAAGCCAAATTGGTAGTTAAAGAGTATGCTATTTTTTTCAAGAAACGACTCCAATTGATTATAAACTAGCTCAGTTTTCGAGAACTTTTGCAAAGGGTGACAATACGGATATTGGTCGATAATTAAAAGGGTCAGTGGCAGTGCCGCTTTTATAAATAGGTGTGATTCTCGAGACTTTTAGAATATCCGGAACAATGCTTGTTCTAATAGATTCATTGTAGATGTAAGTGAATATTGGTGAGATTATTGGGGCTGCTGATTTGATCAAATTGTTAGGGATATTAATAGATGCTTTGTTGCCGTCTAAGCCTAAAAAGAGCTCAAGGACTTGTGTCTCAGTAATAGGGGACATAACGAAAATTGAGACTGGTGAGTTATGGATATAATCAGTAGGGTTTAGATTGGTTGGGTTAATTAAATTAACTAAACTATGTCCTACGTTAACGATTGATTCGCTATGTCAAGATTGTTGTAAAATGTCTTATTATTTCTAATTATTCGAGTAGGGTATAACTGACCTTTTGTTTTTCGCTTAATGAGCGTTCCAATGAGTTTTTAGGTAGCTTTCAAATTGTTTTTGCATCTCTCAAATTGCGTATTGTAATATCGTTTTTTGCTCTCGGATTTTATTTTGTTTAATCTATTAGAATATTACTTATATTGGTTTATTTTTTTGCAAGTTATTACTATGGAAATGGTCTGATACATTTTTTGCTTTTTCTTGATCGATTTCAATATTTCGTTTGTAATCCATGGTTTGGTGATTTGTTTTAGTTTACCTCGTGGTACTTCTCTGACGGGCGCGTGCTTATTTGCCACCTCATTTATTGTATTTATCACCTTTACGGTACGTAGGTTTGGGTCAGCGTTTTCATTTAATAAAACGTTCCAGTCGATTTCTCGGATGTCATTTAAGTATGCATCTTTGTTAATAATGTCTGTAGAACTTTTTTCATTACTTCGTTTGACGGTAGTATTTGCGATACAAAATACTGGGAGATGATCAGATATGTCGATTAATGTGATACCGGAAGTTATGTGAGAGATCGAGTCTTAGAGTCTTATATGGTCAGAAAAGTAAAATAAAGCTATTTTATTTAACGTCGGTAACTCGTGACAGTCTAGTGAAACTGATAAACTTGAGGCCGACGGGAGACCTACGATTTGACGTCCTTATCCGAGAAGACGCAAAGGTCTAACCATTTACAGTTGTTTCACAAAGGAAGCACCTTCTACTCAGTTATTTAAGACCCTGAGTGTTGGTCCGACCGGGGTTTGAACCCGCGACCTCCCGCGCAACAGACCGGAGCTTAACCACTGAGCTAACCGGGAGGGACTGGAGCTTAACCACTGAGCTAACCGGGAGGCGGTTATTCTAGTCCGCTTAGTAATAACTGGAGTGATGTTATAAAGCATATCTAAATATTTCTCCGTTGGGTCAATACCTGAGTAGACGTCATCTCGTTAATGCATTATTTTCCATGGTCATGTTTCCACGATTTCAAACAAGCGTAGAAGATCGAGTATTCCCTGTAAATCAAAAATTCCTTCGCAGAAGTACTCAAAACGTTTCGGAGGTTCATAGCTCTAAAACTGCCACAAAGGCTCATACGCACTTTAATCCAACACGATCGTTTAGGTTATCTTCTCTTGTTTATACCTGTTTTGCTAGTTTTTCTGAGAAGAAACGGTTTCTTGATCAATTTTTCAACTCAAGGTTGTTGGTAATCATTTTGATATAGCATATTTATGCATGGTATTGTTTTTTATTTGCATTACATTACAGAATGCCCCAGAGGACATCGTTATTCTATTGGTGATGTAAGTATTGGTAATCACTTGCTTAATTTTCAACTGATTTGAGTTTTGCTGAGATGTCTGCAATCAGCAAACTCACATGCGATAAACATTTATGAGTCTTTTTATTGCAGTGTGGAAATGCAAAGCAGCAAGCAGTGTGTCCTGAGTGCAAATCAGCAATCGGCGGCATGGGACGGCTGGTCGCTGATAACAGGATGCTGGCTAATCCTCAGTACGTCTTTAACCGTGGCCACTTAAACAACGAATCACATTGCAGAACGAAAGCAATGCATTCCAACTTACGGTTATTTGATCCAATCAGTGTCGAGTACAAGACAATAGCATTTCGACTTGCTCGAGCTCCGATCCGATAAACGGCGAATTTGGCGATTAGTTCCGAAGTCAAAGTCTTTCGTTTTGCAATGTTTAGTTTTCGTTGTGTAAGTGGCCCCGGTTTCAGTCGGATTTCGTTAGTAAAGCTAGACCTTTCTAAACTGTCAAAACACCAGGTCACATGCAAGTATACTTTAACGATTTTGCAGCGTAGATTACAAAATCAGGATAAGTAAACACAATATTAATGAAACTATTGAAGACTCTTAGTCGACCGTTATGCTTTGCTAGGGTGTAGCTATTGTTACATACCGTCTGGGAATACTAAAAGCAATACTAAGTTATAAAAAATATAAAAACTTTATGTAAATATATATTAAAGCAGATTTAATACGTACTACTTTAAAACAGCTTTAAAAGACTTAATTGACGGCTGAGTTTTGAGTTCACTCGCTAAGCTATTCCAAATGACAGCCCCACGATAGCTGAAGCTTCGTTTAGCAGCTTCAGTTTGAGGCCTGGGTATAAATAGATTATTTGAACTGTTTCTTAAATTATGTGTATGGACGTTGGATGTTGATTCAAATATATTTTGTAGACCCTCAGGAAAAATATTATTTATAGCTTTATAAACACTAATTTTTAGCTGCTTAGAACTCTATGCTGAGAGTGTCCCAGCCAAGATTATCCAAAATACCAGATGAGCTAATACTGTAATCTGAATAAGTGATTAGCCTAGCTGCCCTATTTTGTAATTTCTGGAGTCTGTCAGATAAGCATTTACCCAGTCCTCCCCATACTTCTCAGCAGTATTCTAGGTACGGCAGCACTAGTGCTTCATACATCATTAGTAAGGTTTGTCGAGGTACGAGGTCACGAGCTCGTTTTAGTGCCCCAAGGCATGCGGAAGCTTTCTTGCTTATAGCTTCAACTTGGGTATGCCAGCTTAGTGTCTCGTCAACCTCAATCCCTGAGGTATCTATAAGACTGTTCCCTTTTCAGTGGGCGATCGTCAACTTTAATCTCCAACTTTTGGTCTAAATGATTTATCTTATAGTGGCTTCCTATAGTCATATATTTTGTCTTTATTACATTCAATGTAAGTTTGTTGGCTAGTTTAGATCGTTATTTGATTCGTTTTGTAATGTTGCTGGGTCTTGTGCGCTGGCCGTAAGGCATGTATCATCTGCATACATCCTCATAGCTGAAGAAAAAGAGCAGGCTTGGAGGTCATTTATATAGATGAGAAATAATAATAATAGATCGTTATTTGATTCGTTTTGTAATGTTGTTGGGTCTTGTGCGCTGGACGTGAGGCATGTATCATCTGCATACATCCTCATAGCTGAAGAAAAAGAGCAGGCTTGGAGGTAATTTATATAGATGAGAAATAATAATAATAGATCGTTATTTGATTCGTTTTGTAATGTTGTTGGGTCTTGTGCGCTGGCCGTGAGGCATGTATCATCTACATACATCCTCATAGCTGAAGAAAAAGAGTAGGCTTGGAGGTCATTTATATAGATGAGAAATAATAATAATAGATCGTTATTTGATTCGTTTTGTAATGTTGTTGGGTCTTGTGCGCTGGCCGTGAGGCATGTATCATCTGCATACATCCTCATAGCTGAAGAAAAAGAGCAGGCTTGGAGGTCATTTATATAGATGAGAAATAATAGGGGTCCAAGAATGGACCTTTGGGGTACCCCAGAAACAAAACGATCAGAAATCGTTTTGAATTTTTTTTTCCAAATTTCCCAGGCAGAGTTTGGATTTTCTTCTTTAGAATAATGTGCCATGGAGCTAGGTTAAGATCATCGAAAAGCATTTGCATCAAAATTTCTGAACTGCCTGCTTTTTATAATTTTAGAGTTTTTTTTAGGAATGTATAATAAAGCGAAGAGAATTAAATCGCCGAAAAATATAGAAGATTTCTTATAGCAGTAATGTTTGTAGACAGTAAGTAAAACAAATAGAGAAGAGTTCTTAGAGCAGTTTAACTGTCCATATAATAAAGAGAAAATTACATAGTGGTTTGAAGATATGAAGTTATCCTCCCGAATCCAAAACATTTCACTCGTTCGCTGCGCTCACTCGTGAAATATATTGACACTCGAGGATAAACTTCATATCTTCGCACAACCGTGTAATATCCTCTATCCTATTTTCTAGATTATGACGTAATGCATTCTGTTACGCGTTTCTTGTTACCTGGCTTCCTAATCCGTGTTCGTCCAGAACAGTTGAAGTCCTTGTAAGTAAAACCTTTACTTTCTTGTACCAGAGAGGATCGTTCAAGTCGAGGACATATTCTTGGTAATCCTTCTACGCATGCATCGTCTGCTGGCCCGTCAGACCGCAACCTCCCTCCTGCTGCGGTGTGCATAATTCGCCTGATTATGCATTCGGCCATGCTGACAGGGGGATGCCGACATCCCGAGGTACGCACAAACCTGTTTGTATTGTTTGTTGTCCTTGTTATCAAACGTGTAATTGGATATCAACACTAATACATTACACATACCTTTCGTTATAACAGGAAATCAACAGGATCATCTCACCGCCGGTTCATCCAGATCAGTTACGTCAGTTTTTATGGCAACATCTGTCACGTGACCTTCGTGCCCTAGCAGCAGCCTTTAACAAAAGTGCTGACGAGGCTTTGTTGGTTGTACACCTCGTGTTGTCAAGGATCTCTACGCACCCTTCTACGAGTAAGTCTATTCTCAGCTCTTGTCATTAAATTCTGCCAGCTGCAGTACGTCTATACTCAGCCCTTGTCATACGTCTATCCTTAACCCTTGTCATTAGGTCACTGTGTTAAATACTGTTAGCTGTAGTAAGTCTATACCAAGCCCTTGTCATTAGGTCACTGTGTTAAATACTGTTAGCTGTAGTAAGTCTATACCAAGCCCTTGTCATTAGGTCACTGTATTAAATACTGTCAGCTGTAGTAAGTCTATACCTAGCCCTTGTCATTAGGTCACTGTGTTAAATACTGTTAGCTGTAGTAAGTCTATACCAAGCCCTTGTCATTAGGTCACTGTATTAAATACTGTTAGCTGTAGTAAGTCTATACCAAGCCCTTGTCATTAGGTCACTGTATTAAATACTGTCAGCTGTAGTAAGTCTATACCTAGCCCTTGTCATTAGGTCACTGTGTTAAATACTGTTAGCTGTAGTAAGTCTATACCTAGCCCTTGTCATTAGGTCACTGTGTTAAATACTGTTAGCTGTAGTAAGTCTATACCAAGCCCTTGTCATTAGGTCACTGTGTTAAATACTGTCAGCTGTAGTAAGTCTATCCTTAGCCCTTGTCATTAGGTCACTGTATTAAATACTGTTAGCTGTAGTAAGTCTATACCAAGCCCTTGTCATTAGGTCACTGTATTAAATACTGTCAGCTGTAGTAAGTGTATCCTTAGCCCTTGTCATTAGGTCACTGTATTAAATACTGTTAGCTGTAGTAAGTCTATACCAAGCCCTTGTCATTAGGTCACTGTATTAAATACTGTCAGCTGTAGTAAGTCTATACCTAGCCCTTGTCATTAGGTCACTGTGTTAAATACTGTTAGCTGTAGTAAGTCTATACCTAGCCCTTGTCATTAGGTCACTGTGTTAAATACTGTTAGCTGTAGTAAGTCTATACCAAGCCCTTGTCATTAGGTCACTGTGTTAAATACTGTCAGCTGTAGTAAGTCTATCCTTAGCCCTTGTCATTAGGTCACTGTATTAAATACTGTTAGCTGTAGTAAGTCTATACCAAGCCCTTGTCATTAGGTCACTGTATTAAATACTGTTAGCTGTAGTAAGTCTATACCAAGCCCTTGTCATTAGGTCACTGTATTAAATACTGTCAGCTGTAGTAAATCTATCCTTAGCCCTTGTCATTAGGTCACTGTATTAAATACTGTCAGTTGTAGTAAGTCTATCCTTAGCCCTTGTCATTAGGTCACTGTATTAAATACTGTTAGCTGTAGTAAGTGTATCCTTAGCCCTTGTCATTAGGTCACTGTATTAAATACTGTCAGTTGTAGTAAGTCTATCCTTAGCCCTTGTCATTAGGTCACTGTATTAAATACTGTCAGCTGTAGTAAGTGTATCCTTAGCCCTTGTCATTAGGTCACTGTATTAAATACTGTCAGTTGTAGTAAGTCTATCCTTAGCCCTTGTCATTAGGTCACTGTATTAAATACTGTCAGCTGTAGTAAATCTATCCTTAGCCCTTGTCATTAGGTCACTGTATTAAATACTGTTAGCTGTAGTAAGTGTATCCTTAGCCCTTGTCATTAGGTCACTGTATTAAATACTGTCAGTTGTAGTAAGTGTATCCTTAGCCCTTGTCATTAGGTCACTGTATTAAATACTGTCAGCTGTAGTAAATCTATCCTTAGCCCTTGTCATTAGGTCACTGTATTAAATACTGTCAGCTGTAGTAAATCTATCCTTAGCCCTTGTCATTAGGTCACTGTATTAAATACTGTTAGCTGTAGTAAGTGTATCCTTAGCCCTTGTCATTAGGTCACTGTATTAAATACTGTCAGTTGTAGTAAGTGTATCCTTAGCCCTTGTCATTAGGTCACTGTATTAAATACTGTCAGCTGTAGTAAATCTATCCTTAGCCCTTGTCATTAGGTCACTGTATTAAATACTGTCAGTTGTAGTAAGTCTATCCTTAGCCCTTGTCATTAGGTCACTGTATTAAATACTGTTAGCTGTAGTAAGTGTATCCTTAGCCCTTGTCATTAGGTCACTGTATTAAATACTGTCAGTTGTAGTAAGTCTATCCTTAGCCCTTGTCATTAGGTCACTGTATTAAATACTGTCAGCTGTAGTAAGTGTATCCTTAGCCCTTGTCATTAGGTCACTGTATTAAATACTGTCAGTTGTAGTAAGTCTATCCTTAGCCCTTGTCATTAGGTCACTGTATTAAATACTGTCAGCTGTAGTAAATCTATCCTTAGCCCTTGTCATTAGGTCACTGTATTAAATACTGTTAGCTGTAGTAAGTGTATCCTTAGCCCTTGTCATTAGGTCACTGTATTAAATACTGTCAGTTGTAGTAAGTGTATCCTTAGCCCTTGTCATTAGGTCACTGTATTAAATACTGTCAGCTGTAGTAAATCTATCCTTAGCCCTTGTCATTAGGTCACTGTATTAAATACTGTCAGCTGTAGTAAATCTATCCTTAGCCCTTGTCATTAGGTCACTGTATTAAATACTGTTAGCTGTAGTAAGTGTATCCTTAGCCCTTGTCATTAGGTCACTGTATTAAATACTGTCAGTTGTAGTAAGTGTATCCTTAGCCCTTGTCATTAGGTCACTGTATTAAATACTGTCAGCTGTAGTAAATCTATCCTTAGCCCTTGTCATTAGGTCACTGTATTAAATACTGTCAGCTGTAGTAAATCTATCCTTAGCCCTTGTCATTAGGTCACTGTATTAAATACTGTCAGCTGTAGTAAGTGTATCCTTAGCCCTTGTCATTAGGTCACTGTATTAAATACTGTCAGTTGTAGTAAGTGTATCCTTAGCCCTTGTCATTAGGTCACTGTATTAAATACTGTCAGCTGTAGTAAATCTATCCTTAGCCCTTGTCATTAGGTCACTGTATTAAATACTGTCAGCTGTAGTAAGTCTATCCTTAGCCCTTGTCATTAGGTCACTGTATTAAATACTGTCAGCTGTAGTAAGTGTATCCTTAGCCCTTGTCATTAGGTCACTGTATTAAATACTGTCAGCTGTAGTAAGTGTATCCTTAGCCCTTGTCATTAGGTCACTGTATTAAATACTGTCAGCTGTAGTAAGTATATCCTTAGCCCTTGTCATTAGGTCACTGTATTAAATACTGTCAGCTGTAGTAAGTATATCCTTAGCCCTTGTCATTAGGTCACTGTATTAAATACTGTCAGCTGTAGTAAGTGTATCCTTAGCCCTTGTCATTAGGTCACTGTATTAAATACTGTCAGCTGTAGTAAGTGTATCCTTAGCCCTTGTCATTAGGTCACTGTATTAAATACTGTCAGCTGTAGTAAGTGTATCCTTAGCCCTTGTCATTAGGTCACTGTATTAAATACTGTCAGCTGTAGTAAGTATATCCTTAGCCCTTGTCATTAGGTCACTGTATTAAATACTGTCAGCTGTAGTAAGTATATCCTTAGCCCTTGTCATTAGGTCACTGTATTAAATACTGTCAGCTGTAGTAAGTGTATCCTTAGCCCTTGTCATTAGGTCACTGTATTAAATACTGTCAGCTGTAGTAAGTCTATCCTTAGCCCTTGTCATTAGGTCACTGTATTAAATACTGTCAGCTGTAGTAAGTGTATCCTTAGCCCTTGTCATTAGGTCACTGTATTAAATACTGTCAGTTGTAGTAAGTGTATCCTTAGCCCTTGTCATTAGGTCACTGTATTAAATACTGTCAGCTGTAGTAAGTCTATCCTTAGCCCTTGTCATTAGGTCACTGTATTAAATACTGTCAGCTGTAGTAAGTGTATCCTTAGCCCTTGTCATTAGGTCACTGTATTAAATACTGTCAGCTGTAGTAAGTGTATCCTTAGCCCTTGTCATTAGGTCACTGTATTAAATACTGTCAGCTGTAGTAAGTGTATCCTTAGCCCTTGTCATTAGGTCACTGTATTAAATACTGTCAGCTGTAGTAAGTGTATCCTTAGCCCTTGTCATTAGGTCACTGTATTAAATACTGTCAGCTGTAGTAAGTGTATCCTTAGCCCTTGTCATTAGGTCATTCTATTAAATACTGTCAGCTGTAGTAAGTGTATCCTTAGCCCTTGTCATTAGGTCACTCTATTAAATACTGTCAGCTGTAGTAAGTCTATCCTTAGCCCTTGTCATTAGGTCACTGTATTAAATACTGTCAGCTGTAGTAAGTGTATCCTTAGCCCTTGTCATTAGGTCACTGTATTAAATACTGTCAGCTGTAGTAAGTGTATCCTTAGCCCTTGTCATTAGGTCACTGTATTAAATACTGTCAGCTGTAGTAAGTGTATCCTTAGCCCTTGTCATTAGGTCACTGTATTAAATACTGTCAGCTGTAGTAAGTGTATCCTTAGCCCTTGTCATTAGGTCACTGTATTAAATACTGTCAGCTGTAGTAAGTGTATCCTTAGCCCTTGTCATTAGGTCATTCTATTAAATACTGTCAGCTGTAGTAAGTGTATCCTTAGCCCTTGTCATTAGGTCACTCTATTAAATACTGTCAGCTGTAGTAAGTCTATCCTTAGCCCTTGTCATTAGGTCACTGTATTAAATACTGTCAGCTGTAGTAAGTGTATCCTTAGCCCTTGTCATTAGGTCACTGTATTAAATACTGTCAGCTGTAGTAAGTGTATCCTTAGCCCTTGTCATTAGGTCACTGTATTAAATACTGTCAGCTGTAGTAAGTGTATCCTTAGCCCTTGTCATTAGGTCACTGTATTAAATACTGTCAGCTGTAGTAAGTGTATCCTTAGCCCTTGTCATTAGGTCACTGTATTAAATACTGTCAGCTGTAGTAAGTGTATCCTTAGCCCTTGTCATTAGGTCATTCTATTAAATACTGTCAGCTGTAGTAAGTGTATCCTTAGCCCTTGTCATTAGGTCACTCTATTAAATACTGTCAGCTGTAGTAAGTCTATCCTTAGCCCTTGTCATTAGGTCACTGTATTAAATACTGTCAGCTGTAGTAAGTGTATCCTTAGCCCTTGTCATTAGGTCACTCTATTAAATACTGTCAGCTGTAGTAAGTGTATCCTTAGCCCTTGTCATTAGGTCACTGTATTAAATACTGTCAGCTGTAGTAAGTGTATCCTTAGCCCTTGTCATTAGGTCATTCTATTAAATACTGTCAGCTGTAGTAAGTGTATCCTTAGCCCTTGTCATTAGGTCACTCTATTAAATACTGTCAGCTGTAGTAAGTCTATCCTTAGCCCTTGTCATTAGGTCACTGTATTAAATACTGTCAGCTGTAGTAAGTGTATCCTTAGCCCTTGTCATTAGGTCACTCTATTAAATACTGTCAGCTGTAGTAAGTCTATCCTTAGCCCTTGTCATTAGGTCACTGTATTAAATACTGTCAGCTGTAGTAAGTGTATCCTTAGCCCTTGTCATTAGGTCACTCTATTAAATACTGTCAGCTGTAGTAAGTGTATCCTTAGCCCTTGTCATTAGGTCACTGTATTAAATACTGTCAGCTGTAGTAAGTGTATCCTTAGCCCTTGTCATTAGGTCATTCTATTAAATACTGTCAGCTGTAGTAAGTGTATCCTTAGCCCTTGTCATTAGGTCACTCTATTAAATACTGTCAGCTGTAGTAAGTCTATCCTTAGCCCTTGTCATTAGGTCACTGTATTAAATACTGTCAGCTGTAGTAAGTGTATCCTTAGCCCTTGTCATTAGGTCACTCTATTAAATACTGTCAGCTGTAGTAAGTCTATCCTTAGCCCTTGTCATTAGGTCACTGTATTAAATACTGTCAGCTGTAGTAAGTGTATCCTTAGCCCTTGTCATTAGGTCACTCTATTAAATACTGTCAGCTGTAGTAAGTCTATCCTTAGCCCTTGTCATTAGGTCATTGTGTTAAGCCGTCTTTGCCTGTAAAGTTGTTTGTTTGCTTTTGTATTTCTGTGTATGTTAGTGTTTTTGGTTGGTGAAAATCCTTCGTATTTCTCATCTGTATTGCAGTGATTCTCTAACGATGTTTTGCATATGACAATTAAGTAAAGTTGTTGATTGATTGATTGCACACTGACTGAGGTGATGTTTCCCTTGGCTGCCAGGTGCGTTGTTGTTTGGTGGAGATGGTATCTTAGACACCCCAGCAGCCAGGAGACAGTGGGAAACTGACTTCAGTGCAGTCTTCATCAACCCCGTGCTGTCGGTAGGCAATTAACTGTGTACAAACTTAGCTTGATCAGTGTTTAACTAACCGAAGTGAACTTGATAATCGCCTCCCGGTTAGCTCAGTGGTTAAGCTCCAGTCGCTCCCGGTTAGCTCAGTGGTTAAGCTCCAGTCCCTCCCGGTTAGCTCAGTGGTTAAGCTCCGGTTTGACTAGTCGGAGGTCGCGGGTTCCAACCCCGACCGGACCAACAGTCAGGGTCTTAAAATAACTGAGTAGAAGGTGCTGCCTTTGTGTAGTGATTACAATGCCTTATGTACATGTAATATAATAAGTGAGTACGTAACTTGAGTCACGTGATGTGATTGTATAATAATAAAGCAGTCTTAGTAATGTGAGCAAGAGTGCACTTTATGGAAACATTAACTTTGTGAAACAATCTCGTTTACGAACTACATATGGTTAGACCTTCACGTCTGATAAGGACGTAAAATCGTAGGTCCCACGTCGCCCTCAAGTGTATCAGTCTCATCAGACTGTCACGAGTTAGCGATGTTAAATAATGTTAAATAAGGTTGTTTTACCTTTGGGTGTTTCATTGGTATCAAGATTCATTCGCCTGACCAAAACGGGGATGACCTGATTGGCTGTTGATTCATTCATTATTATAAACTTGTCTTGATGATCTGTTGTTAGTAGCGGATCAGAGAATTGGCTATCAATTCAGTTCAATTTTTATTTACACTATTTATAAACACTAGTTACATAGACATACGGTAAAACATACAGCAGAGTAAATAAAATAAAATAATATACAGACTGAGGTTGTAAAAGGTAAGTGTGCGGCAGCCAAAGTAGCATAAGCTTTCGAGTTGGCTGCCGCAATGTTTGTGTAGTAATCAGACTTAGCTCACTAAATAATAAGTGTTAATAAATGTTGGAGAAGCAAAGAAAAAAAGAAAAAAAAGACAGTGGGAGGAAGAAAAAGAAGAATAAAGAAAAGCTGGCAGGTACTGGAGTAAAAGGATAAAGATAATTTTTTTCTGTCTACTAATCAATAATTTTTTGCATTGTTTTTTAAACGAATAAAAATATAAAGATTTTAGTAATATATAATAATTAGGCGCTCTATTTCTACCGCGTTCTTCTCACTAATTATCTTAGCTGGAGTTCAGTTTATGAGGGTATTACTGATTTCACAGCGAACTTTGTAAGAATCTTCTGCTAAATTTTAAACTGATTCAGCGGCTTTATACGCAGGCGGTAATTTGTGAAACATGGTTGACAAACTGAACGAGATTTCATTGTTAATGTACCTCACAAGAATTCATTTTCTGTAGAATTTAGATGAGCATCTACAACGATGTTTAACTGTACTTGTGGAGGACAAACGGCTAGGTAAGGAGTTATGTAGATATAATTACTAGCAGCAGTTAATTGATTAGTAAACAGTAGAGATAGGAAAGGATCCGGAATGATTTTTAAAATTCAAAAATAATAATACAGCTGCAGGTAGAGCCAAAAGTAGAGCAAGTCATTCCTGAGCATGGTAAATAATTTTCTCACAGGTAATGATCCACTAATGCGGGAGATTTACGAGATTGACAAGTCTGAAGTAGACGACGAACTAACTTCAATGAATGCCGTGTTCTGGAGGTATCGAGCTCAGATCACCGTTGAACATGCTAAACAACAATTCCAAGAGAAGATGGCAAATGAAAAGAACAAGACTTGTAAGGTTTTGGATCGGTTTTTCTCTGAGGTACGTATCACATGATCAGAATTCCCAAAATAATTTTGAATAAAGCAAGTACAAGAGCCGTTACGTATAGTCTATTGGAGACTAGTTCTAATTTAGTTCAGCCCTGAAGACTTTAAACCAATTATAGATGGTACTGCCTTCAGCTCCGGTGAGGAAACTGAAATTCATTTGAAAGAACAGGTATAGAGCAAGTTTCAATTGAGTATCGAAAGTTTTCGGTGATTGCTTTGGTGTTCATTTACTTAGCTTTTCTATTGGCTGTGAAAATGTTTTGTAATCAGTCAGCGAATCAAATTCCAGAGTAAAACCAATTGTGGTTTTGGTTTTGGTCCGTCACGCCATCAATCCACGATATGATTGCGTTTGCTTTTCCTCCTGATTGGTTGCTTTCTCGTGCCAGTAAAACCAATCGGTATTCACTTTAGTTCGTGATTGGTTCGTTGTAATTTCTTTGGTTTTGGTTTTACTACAGTCAATTGAAACCTGCTCTATACTATATACCTAATAGTTATGATATGTACTTGAACAGGTAGCGGCGTTCAGTTGTACTGCGGTATGTACTGTATACCTAATAGTTATGATATGTACTTGAACAGGTAGCGGCGTTCAGTTGTACTGCGGTATGTACTGTATACCCACTAGTTATGATATGTACTTGAACAGGTAGCGGCGTTTAGTTGTACTGCGGTATATACTGTATACCTACTAGTTATGATATGTACTTGAACTGGCTACAGCCTACAATATGGGTGTGTCTAACACGAGGTAGACGTGTATGTTTCACAGCTCTTCCAGCTCAACGCGTATATTTAATAATTGAGATCTAAATGTATCCACAGATCTCCTGCATACAGTCACCATATCAGTCATGTCCAATGCCCTACAGAACACCAGATTATGATACGTTTATGGCTGATAATTTCCAATTGCGCGCGTTGCTCGATTAATAAAAAACTTGTTTTCATTAGGAGTACCGGCTTCGTGCAGTTCGTTATCTCCCAGATGTTGTCAGGCTCCAAAAGTTGTTAATGGAACGGTTTTACCGACGACTTGGAAAAAAAGAAGACATGACAATTCGTGACGTTTTTCAACAACTACGACCAGGTAAATCTAAAATTATTACGTGACTTAGCTAACTGAGACCTGGTTAGATGAAACTACCAATGACCTTTATAACCTACTGGGTTACAACTTTATTTTCAATCCTAGGAAACATAAGTCAGGTGGCGGCGTAGGCCTCTTTATCAGATCTTCTTTTGAATTCACAATCCGCTCTGACTTAGAATGTAATGATAATAGAATTTGTGAATCAATTTTTGCTGAAATACATCAATTGAATAATAAGAATATAATAATAGGCTGCCTATATATAAAAATAAATTTAAAAAACTCTGAATTTCTAACGAGACCTCAAACAACCATGGGGGCTGACAAGAGACGATGGGGCTGATCAAAGCCAGTCCCGGCTATTCCACAGATCGAATTGGAATTTAGCGTGTTGGTTTTTGCGGAGGGAGGAAAATCGGAGAACCCGGAGAAAAACCCTCGGAGCAAGGGCGAGATACCAAACTAACTCAACTCACATATGGCGCCCTGTCCGGGAATCGAACCTGGGCCACAGAGGTGAGAGGCGAAGCGCTTTTTTAAACCATTGCGCAACCCGGGCTCCCCACCAGATGTTTCAATAACTGATTTTATTGAGGACTTAAGACCTACCCTTGCTTTTGAGAATAAGTTGTGTTACTTAATGGGAGAGTTTAACGTTAATATTCTTTATGCTGACAATCATATGCCATCTAATGATTTTATTGATCTAATGATATCTAACAATCTATACCCACTGATATCGAAACCTACCAGGATTACATCTTATTCTGCTACTTTAATTGATAATATATTTACCAATAATCATGATCACGATAAAATCAGTGGAATCCTTTGGACTGACATATCTGATCACTTACCTGTATTTCAGGTAACCAACCTCAAACTTGTACCTGAATTTCAACCACAAAGAATTTCCAAACGCCAAATAACCACTTCCAACATCCAGAAATTTCACTCTAAACTTGTTGACACTGATTGGACCTTTATCAATTTATATTCTCCTAATGACCCCTATAATAATATATTTAATGATTATCTTACTCCTATTTATAACCAATGTTTTCCCATCAAAACAATTTTAATAAAAAATAGGCCTAATAATAAACCTTGGTTCACTTCAGGTCTCCGTAATTCTAGCCTGATTTTCAGACGGTACGAGGTCGTCCGCTCACTTCCTCCCCCTCCCCGTCTGATGGACTTCATAGACTTTCGTGTACCTGATGTCATCAACCTTTGTTTTTACAATAAGCCAATACGAACATGCGTAAGAATTGAAGCGTGAAGTGTAGGACAGTCGTGCAGTTGCGGCTTTTACTAGTTGGATCTATCAGCTTTCATGCACTGAAAATAACATTCTACAGCTTCAAACTTCTGTCGATTTCTCAGAATGGTATCCTGTTTGAGCTGCTGTGGTTCTTTGGAGAGCAGGAACTTTTTAAACGGACGTTTGCGTGCAGTATTTGCAGGACAGTGTACGAGAATGCACACAAGAAATATCTGCCTCGATTCCATGCCGTAAAGTTTGTTACTCCAAAACTTAGAACTTTTACGCTTTTACTTTTATTTTAAAAACGTTTTGGAAGCTTGATATGTATGCCGATTAGTCACACAAGACCCTAAAGTTGTCCTAGTGTAGGTTTTTTGGTATCAGAGATTGTTTTAACCGGACTTTTTGAGCAAAGTTTAGATGCCATTGCCCGGGGGGGGGGGGGGGGGGGGGTACTTACATGAAAAATGGGTATGTATGTGAGGCCAAGAGGCTCAACCCTGACCCTGTTTGACCCAATCCGAGCTCCAAAACCTGATTGCCCCCTTTTGGGGAAAAAAAAAACCTGATTGCCCCTTCTTTAATTTGTTTTCAAAACACGGTCGGATATATACCCGGCTGGTATACCGCGTACCGGGATTGCATGCAAAATACAAAACATTTCAAGTCGGGACGTGTCATTGGGTAAACAAATCAGCAGATGAAGTACATAGATAAGTACTGAAGTACGAATTAGCGGCGTCACGATGTATGGGAACGTCAGTGCTTGCATGTGGGCAGGCGATCAAAATGCGGCAACAGAATGTCTTTTTTTGACATAGTAGCTAAAAAAAACTGAACCCTAACTGCCTAGAAAAACCTGAACCCCGACCCTGACTGAACCCAAATTATACTCAAATACTGACCCTGATCTGCCCAAATCAGGTCAAAACCCTGAACCTACCTGCCCAAACCAAGCTCAAAACCCTGACCCACCCGGGCGGCACATACATAATACGTCACAAACAGGAGTACCCCCCCCCCCCCCCCCCCCCCCCGGGGCCATTGCCATACGTGAACTTACGGAAGTGTGTTCATAATTCTGAAAACAAAAATATTCACCCAAGTGCCATGAAACTTTTTCCATAACATACTCAGTATGTGTGTTCACCCCTGCTGAAAAATCCTAATATTTCATGAAATATTTGGTCTTCTAAAAGCCAAAAACCTAGGAGAATGTTTGAGATTTATTAAATGCATGAGATTTATAAGCGGAGGAAGATTAGTGATTTACCAAAGCCCGTACATTACTACATAGATTCACAAACACATCGCTCCGATGAATGAACGATTCCAATGCTTTCTTTTGCTCTGGATATAGCTTCAAAATCCTGAAAACTTTACAATTTCGGTCCACACACTGCTCAAGTTCTTCCCCAACGCCATTCAGAAAAATATGCCAGCACATTCCTTAAATTCCAGACTTTGCCAAAAGTCTAAAGTTCGCTCTGATTGGTTGACATTATGACGTCAGGAACACGAAAGTCTATGAAGTCCATCAGACGGGGAGGGGGAGGAAGTGAGCGGACGACCTCGTACCGTCTGAAAATCAGGCTACCGTAATTCCTGTAGACGTAAAAATTATCTTTATAAACAAGCTCTCAATAAACCCACAGCTCATAATAAGGCTAATTATACCAAATTTCTCAATAAGTACAACTATCTTGTTAACTCGCTAGGCAAAAATATTACCATGACAAACTCTCATCGGCCCATTTTTCCTTAAGACTTACATGGTCAACAATTAAATCAGTTATCTCTAAAAAGCAAACCAGGTAAAAACCTACTTCTATGATTGACTCTGATAGTACTATCACTGACCCGCTACTAACCCGAATTGCTAACAAATTTATTGACTTCTTTACAAATATAGTTCCGGCACTTGCAAAAAAAATTCCAACCTCTGATATTAATCCTAGATCATATCTAAAGGGCTCGTACCAGGACAGCATGTTCTTTTTTCCTACCTCCCAATCTAAAGTTATTTCAATTGTCATGTCTTTAAAAAACAGTAATAGCGAAGGATTTGATGGCTTTAACATTCTACCAATCAAAGCTACCATCGACTTACTCGCATCACTACTTTCTAATATATGGAATCAGTCTTTGTCATGTGGTATTGTACCCGACAAACTAAAAGTAGGTAAAGTCATACCAGTTTATAAGAACGAAGACATAAAGTGCTTTACCAACTATATAGTCCAGGCATTTTATGGAAAAAAATCGGTCAACCTGTGACTAATTGCAAAAGAAGGTATTTCAACGGATTTTTACTCAGAAACATGTCCTCTACGACATATCAAAAGTCCCAGAAAGTCCCAGAAGGGGAAGTTGCTTAAAAAACCGCTTTTATTAAAACCCCAAAATAGCGCAACATGGAAACGAGGCTGGATGAAGATTATAATCCAAAAGTCAGATTTATCAAACAGGATGCAAAACTTTACCATTCCTTAAATGACATTATGTGTAATTGTCAAAAGCATTATTTTCATGGATATTTCGCATTTTTGTGAGATAATCCCATATATATAAAAGTAGAAAAAAATGGTGGCCCTGATTAAGTTGGAAGGCCGGCTAAGCTTTTCTGAAGTTTTATTTACCCAGAACACCTGCTATATTTTTGTTATCCGTTCTAATAGTGTTTGGAATTTTACAGGGTATGATAACTTGATCTTGATATCTAAAAACTATATTTCACTCCCCAGACCAGCTGGTCGTCCCGGCTGGCCGTACACTAGTATCTGCATGTGCTTTTATAATTTGTTGGTGACTGATATGATTTTAATGCTTTATGTTAGGGTTAGAAAATCAAAACAATTGTAAACAGCTTGGCGGACTCATTCAACATTTTCTTGGCTCTCTACCAAAGCCGCTCACCACCTCAATTTTTATACCCCAAATTTAAGGGTTATACAATGTTTGGGAGCAAAGTTACAGGTCGCCAAAGTCGCGATTTTTTTACAGACGTTTGTATGGCGGACGTGCAACGTTGACCGTTGGTCATACAAATGTCTGTGTAAAAAAATCCGAATTCGCGGTATTATATCTTCGCTCCTTGGGATTTGTCTAGTTTTGAGGTGTTTTTACAGCAGTATACCGTAAACGGCTTATTTTAGAATTCAAAGAAAGAGATAAACTAAGTCTCTAGTCAGGATTCCGAGTCAGGACGAGTCAGGATTTTGAGTCAGGAATCAGGACAGGATTCGGTAAGGATCCGAGTCTGGGAGTCGGGAATTCCCAGAAATTTATAATTATCTAATCACATACGAAGGTAGGGGGCTCGTCAAATAAATGAATGCGAAATCGTGAGAAACATGGCATTTTAAATATCGTACCGCGCGTGATCGTGTGAAAGTGTCGATTTCATTTATTTACGAACTGATCCCTTTTTGTTTGCCCGTTTACTAGGTGGGAAAATGCTACAATACTAAAAACTCAAATTGCTACAAACGAGTTGAACAGGGAAGAGCCCTGGGGAAATATATAAAGCCGAGAAAAGTTTCGGGGAAAACGGGAACTTTAATTCTGCAGCGCACTCAATTGTTGAGTTAGGACTTTGAGGAAAGCTTTTAAAAAAGTTAAATGGAGCTCTTTTAAGAGCCTTAAAAGGCTGGTTCCATATATGATCGCTCACGATCGCCCCAGATCGTTTGAATCATTCAACCGCGCGATCACTGACGATCGCTAGAAATCGCTCACGAGTTTACGCGCCATTCACTGCATCTAGAGACACTTAAGACGTTGCCATGATGCCGAAAAAGAACATTGTGGGATACTTTTCGATCGCTCGATCGCCGGGATGTGTTTCCATATGATCGCTATGGATCGCTAACGATCACCGAGATCCCAGCGATCGGATCGTGAGCGATCGCTCGCTATAAACGAGTTAACGTTTAACCGGTTAGATAGGACTATCCGAAGGGTGACAGACTGTGGTAGCGTTATCCCAGGGATAAAGTTAGTAAACCAGGTCCTGGATGCCAGAGGTCCTTCTGGCTATAAAGTTTTCTTTCAGTAAACTTAGCTTAGCGAGAAGGTCCGGATAATTTCTATGCATGAATGTAGGCGAAAACACTTTAACGTTACTCGGAATCCTGACTCGGATCCTGACTCGAAATCCTGACTCGGAGCCTGACTCGAAATCCTGACTCGGATCCTGACTCGGAATCCTGACTCGAAATATAGGTACCCTCTCAAAGAAATCGACTACTTGAAAAACCGTGATATGGGCGAATTACTCGCACCAGTCAGACAGAAACACACTGGCACCTTTGTTGTTCACGACTCTGATGCGTTCATTTCATTTCGTCGCGTTTCACTGTCGGATGGTTGTACAAGCAACAAAATTGGCTTGAGAGGCCTTGGAGAGTTTTTTGCCTTGGTAAGTCCAAGTACTTCCAAATTATGTACAGTAAATGCTCACAGTAGATTCGTACATCTTCTTTATTTAGCTTTATACATTGTAGTTAGGCAGTATAAATCCTGGGTGAAGATTTGCGGGATTGAACTAGTTGACCCGCTTTATTACACTGTCAAGTCAAGATAGAACACTTCAAGACTTGAAACATTTGGGAAAGAACCACAATTATGCATTTATGAAACACAGAAACTTTTCGACACTATACTAAAACTGAAAGTCTGTGAATTTTCGTGCGTTGTTTGAGAAGTTGACAGAAAAGAAGGTCCTCAAGAACATTCGAGAATGCGTCAACAACGGGCAGTATCTCCTCATAGCAAGAAGCCGCACTGCCGTGCTATTGCTGCAGTACATGGAAATGGTGACATACTGCGCTCCTTCAACAGAGCCGAGCGTACAGCCCACTGGGAGTTCCACCTTGAAGCGCTGTCGAGAATGCTGCCATATCTCGCTGTGTCAGGCCACAACCTGTACGTAAAGTGCACTCGGTTATACCTGCAGTCAATAACTGATCTTCAGAGAGATCATCAGAATGTCTGCCGCGACTTCATTTGTGGCCTTCACGTGGCGAGGACAAGTGATAGCTTTTGGGCGGGCTTGTTGACAGATTTCATGATTGAGCAGGTACTGATGAGGAGCCTGAAGACCAGTGGGGTTTGACCTGAGGAAGGGGCTTGACGGAGCAACAACGACTCATCTGGCTGTTATCCGTGCCCGCCATGCAAGAACTGACAGGCGAGGAATTTAACTCAGGTGAGCAAAACAAGGACATGACAAAAGCAAGGCAGGCGCGCGATATGAAGGATACGCTCACCACCTGACAGTGCTGTGAATTCGGATGCGGATGCGGAAGAAGATGCGGAAGAAGATATTATCGTTGCTGAATGGAAAGTCTGCTGCTGAGTACACATTCAAGTGCAGTACACAGGCTGTCACCCTTGTTCGAAGTCCTCTGTCAAGATTGACAATGACAACGTTCAAGTAAACGAACTGATGTTTCTGCGACTTGTTATCATCGCTTGCAAAACAACTCATACCTTGAAGCTTTATTCCGCTACGAGCTGTGGAGCTACCCAACTGCTCTGTTTGATTCCCTGTTGACGCTCATGCAGCCAAAAACACAGCCCTTGCAGATGCCCTATGGACAAAGCTGTCGCCTGCGGCCAAGACACGATGAGGAGATGTTCAGTATGTTTTAGATGGCGGAGCTCTTCTCCACCGAATCCCGTTTCCGCGAGGATCTGCAACATACCAATATGTGTGCGATTTGTATTGCACTTACCTGTCTAGGAAATATGGGAGACCGATCATTGTATTTGACGGGTATGAAGAGATGTCTACTAAGGAATATGATGCAGCAAAGGCGCGCATCAGGAAAAGTTGGGGGAACCGTGCCTTTTCAGAAAGAATGAAAGTCACGCTTAAGAAGGATGGCTTCCTTTCTAATCCAAAGAATAAGGAATGCCGTATAAACATGCTGAGCCAGGCACTGTACGACCCATCACGCCATGAGCGACGCCGATCTTCTTACAGTGAGAACAGCTGTGGAGTTTGCTAGAGGAAAGACCACGGTTCTTGTTGGAGATGATACCGATTTCCTAGGGCTCTTGTGCTATTATACCCGCGAAGATGGCTGTGATCTCTACTTCAAGCCGGAGCCAAAGGCAAACACGAAGGGCGCGCGCATCT
Source organism: Actinernus sp. WN-2022 (assembly GCA_030867875.1). Lineage (NCBI taxonomy): Eukaryota > Metazoa > Cnidaria > Anthozoa > Actiniaria > Actinernidae > Actinernus > Actinernus sp. WN-2022. The sequence continues at coordinate 83,498,780 of JAOWCC010000936.1, read as the reverse complement.
AGAACATGAAGAAAGTGAAAGAACAGGTGGCTTCACGCCATAACCGGATGGGACACCACCTCCCGCCTGTACGGAATAGGTAAGGCTACGGCCCTGAAGAAATTCCTCAATACCCCGTACTTCAAAGACCACGCAAGGGTGTTCCGCTCTCATTCCGCTGTGGGTGATGTTATTACTGCTGGTGAGAATGCACTGAGTCCCTGTTCAATGGAAAGCCAGCAGAAAGGCTTGATACTCTTAGATATCAACGATACTATGAGAAATTTGCAGGTAAGAGTCCAGAATCTGCCTCAGTCCAACCTCAGCAGCGGCCCGGTATCACAGCCTATGAGTGTACCTTCAAGTCAAGCAATGGGAAGGATACAGACATGTCGTTCGAGAGCTGTGGATAGAAAGTTAGTGGTACTACCAAGTAACGACCGATTTACCTCCTGCACCAGACTCCCTTCTTCATGTGATTACGTGCAACTGTTTATCGGACTGTAGCAGTTTGCGATGCACCTGCCGCAAGAACAGCCTTGAGTGCTCCCCTGCGTACGGTAAATGCAAAGGCTTCGCATGTACAAATTCTGCGAACCAGCCCATTGACTATAACACGAGTAATGTATATAGATATTGTAGCATGGAAGAGGGTCTGAATGGGGTTAACTGACTACTGACAAACGGCCTTAAAAATAACTGACAACTGACAAATGACATTTTTTTTACTGACAACTGACAACCGAAAAATAACTGACAAATTTAGTTTTTGTGGGTCAAACATTGTAAATTTTCTCTAGTAATGATTAACTAGGGCTAACTGACAAATGGCCAAAATGTGAATTGACAACTGACATGTAGACCCCCATTCAGACCCTCATGGAAAAGCCGCACAAGCGAAAGTAAGGACATGAGATATTAACTGTCAGATATGTTTTTGTACGCACGGGAAGCCTGTAAATAGATCGTCTTGAGGCTATATTGAGTTTTTCTCTAAAGCCTTGAGCGATAATGTCATTAGTACTTAGCTTCTTTCGTGTCACAAGCGAAAGTAAGAACGTGTAGTTTTAATTGAAAGATTTATTGCTTTTGTGTTTTGTCTTATCTTTTTTTACTAGATGAAGGCTCTGTTGGCGTGTATGAAGAGCATTTTCTTAGTTTTGAGCAAAATGATTCGGCACAAAATAGCGCAATAAAAGCAACTTCTGGTTTAGAGCCTCGTTTTCATGTTGCAGCAGAGAGCGAGTTAGCAGTGGACCCGATTTCGAGGTGTTCCCGTGCTTGGATCGTTTGGGACTTTAAGTATGTTATTCTAACTGGTTGGTGATGAAAAAGCTTCTTTTGCAATTAGTCTCAGGTCCAACCATAAAATGCCTGGACTAATAGACCCATTTCCATTTTACCTTTTTTTTTTAATACTAGAAAACATAGTATATCATAGAGTTTTCAATTACTTTATCAAACTCAACATTCTAAATAATCATCAATATGGATTTAGAAATAAACATTCTACCTACATGGCTATCTTAGAACTCACAGACAAGATCTATCAGTCTTTTGAAAAAAATGAATATACCGTGGGAATCTTTATAGACTTAAAGAAAGCATTTGACACCGTCAATCATGCCATACTACTTGACAAACTTGAATTTCATTAAATTGGATGAAAAGCTACCTCGATGAAAGATCGCAATATGTCCAAATAGGTGATGTCAAATCTTCACTTAAACCAATAAATTGGGCCTCTTCTCTTTCTTATTTATATTAATGATATTTTAATTGCTCTGATTACCTTTCATTTGTCTTATTTGCTGATGACACCAACATATTCTTCAGTCATAAAAAACATTGTTGAACTCGTTGACATTATTAATAACGAACTATCCTCAGTTTCATCCTGGCTGACTGCCAACAAATTAACTCTCCACCCCGATAAAAGTAAATTAATTTTTTTCATCCTACCAAGAAAAAGGTGAGTTTTAATGACATTAGCATATCAATCAATCATAATAAGATTGAAAGAACTGAACATACAAATTCCTGGGGATTATTATACACCAACATCTCTCCTGGAAACCACATATAAATGCCATCAGTTCCAAAAAATTTAAATCAATTGGTATCATCATTAAAGCTCGTCAATTCCTTTGTAGTAAAACTCTTCTTATCCTCTACAATTCTTTAGTATTACCATATCTTCAGTACTGTACTATACTATGGGGTTCAACCTATCCTTTTTATCTACATCCACTTCATTTACTCCAAAAGAAGGCCTTGAGTATAATCACACATTCTCCCATTCGTGCTCATACTTACCCCTTATTCAAACAACTAAAAACTCACTATATTCAACATATTCAAATATCAAGTCTCTTCTTTCATTTTCCTTCACATCAATAAATGCCTTCCTATCCCTATATCTACCTTGTTCAAATTTAATTTTGAATACCATAAGTACTCTACCAGACACATCTGATTTACATATCCACTATCATAAATATACTTACTCCCTTCGTTAACAAGGCCCCCAAATATGGAACTCTATACCTTTATCGTTACGTGAGTCTTTGAAACTATTTAACCATAAACATAAGTTAAAAGAACATTTTCTTACCCTTTAATCCTTTTCTATACATGTATGAATTGTATTAATCAGTGCTCTTATTTCCCCCTGGACTTCATGTATATAGTGTATATATATATATATATATTGTGATATTATGTATAGCTAATTTTATATGTTTCGTCTGTATTTTATTTTATTTTTCGATTCTTTCGCCGTCCTTCTTGTAACTATATCATAATTGTTTTCACCTGACCCTTACCACATAAGCCTCTGGCTTCGGTTTGTCATAATTGTAATAATAATTCAATATGAATCGAAATAAAATGTAAAATTGTAACTTTATGTTAGTGTAGGGACACGCGTTACCCACGTATCATAATACGATACCTTACACGTGCGTTAGCTGACATTATTACGTGACTTAGCTAACTTTATGTTAGTGAAGGGACATGCGTTACCCACGTATCATAATACGATACCTTACACATGCGTTAGCTGACATTATTACGTGACTTAGCTAACTTTATGTTAGTGTAGGGACATGCGTTACCCACGTATCATAATACGATACCTTACACGTGCGTTAGCTGACATTATTACGTGACTTAGCTAACTTTATGTTAGTGTAGGGACATGCGTTACCCACGTATCATAATACGATACCTTACACGTGCGTTAGCTGACATTATTACGTGACTTAGCTAACTTTATGTTAGTGTAGGGACATGCGTTACCCACGTATCATAATACGATACCTTACACGTGCGTTAGCTGACATTATTACGTGACTTAGCTAACTTTATGTTAGTGTAGGGACATGCGTTACCCACGTATCATAATACGATACCTTACACGTGCGTTAGCTGACATTATTACGTGACTTAGCTAACTTTATGTTAGTGTAGGGACATGCGTTACCCACGTATCATAATACGATACCTTACACGTGCGTTAGCTGACATTATTACGTGACTTAGCTAACTTTATGTTAGTGTAGGGACATGCGTTACCCACGTATCATAATACGATACCTTACACGTGCGTTAGCTGACATTATTACGTGACTTAGCTAACTTTATGTTAGTGTAGGGACATGCGTTACCCACGTATCATAATACGATACCTTACACGTGCGTTAGCTGACATTATTACGTGACTTAGCTAACTTTATGTTAGTGTAGGGACTCGCGTTACCCACGTATCATACGATACCTTACACGTGCATTAGCTGACATTATTATGTGACTTAGCTAACTTTATGTTAGTGTAGGGAGTCGCGTAACCTAAGAATCATAATACGATACCTTACACGTCCGTTAGCTGACATTATTACGTGACTTAGCTAACTTCTTGTTAGTGTAGGGAGTCGCGTTACCTAAGTACCAAGTTGACATTCAGTTCTTGCTGATTGAAGTGCCTATTAAGCGAATTTGTTTTTTTAAATATCTTATCTCCATCCATAGCCTGCGCCACATCTGAACTGAACTCTAGTTATGTGACGCAGGCTACTCCTTCCAGAGATATCAAGTTGTTTTTTTAAATTGGATGGTATGTGACGTCACAAGGTTGCCACAGTCTTGAAGACAAATCACAAAACGAAGAATATATCTGCAAATAGTAGGTAAAAACCATTGAAGCTTTGCACATGTGTAGTAATAAGGAAAATACACATCAATGTTGAAATCATGTTGCCATGGAAACACTTTTGGTCCCAGGCTCCTTTCACCTTGAACATAAAATAGATTTTTATCTCTGTTACACAAAATAGTTTACATACAATGCATTCACTGTTCCAAACCTTTTCATATGCCCACAGTAGAAAATTTGTGTTTGGCAAAGGAAAAATTAGGAAATTTCGTTACCTCATTGAATGAGTTTCGGACCGAGAGTGTTACCATGACAACATCATAATTTGCATAATGACGTGTATGTTCCCTAGTGCCATACATGTGCAAAGTATCAATTGTTTTTACCCATTATTTGCAGATTTTCTTAATTTTGTGATTTGTATTCAGGGCTGCATCAACCTCATGACGTCACAAACCATCTAATTTGCATATTCCAAATAAAAACATCATGCTTTCTCATTTCGAAAGACTTTCAAATGAGATCTTAAATTAATTTTAATGACGAAAATTTCGCTTGGCATAGTCTCTTGGATTGATTCTTATGTTCCATATACTTACATTGGTCAGGAGCCCATAACCAGGAGCGTCCATATCTCTTATATAGCTGTCACAGCGTTTTCCCAAGTTGGGCTATTTTTAGATCATTTTTGCCACCAATTAATTGGGTTGCACCAGTGGTGGAACAAAAGATGCCTCATTAGCTACTTTTGTTATACCAACAACATGGCTGCTACGCTTTTGTGATTTTATTCCCTTAGGAATGATTGCAACCCAAGAATAGCGGGAAACCGTTCTAAAAATAACCTAACTTGTGAAAACGCTGTGACAACGGCCTAGTATGCGGGATGGACGCTCCTGGTTATGGGCTCCTGCATTAGTATACAACTCTTGTTGAAAAAATGAAACTTCAAACATCCACTCACGTTCTTAATACTCGATCCTTTGTATTGGAAGGCCCAGTCAAACAAGAGCTCGAAGGCTTGTTCAAGAGCTTCAAAGCAGCGTGGAGCATGGTACGAGAGCACCTTGAGAATCAGGGTGAGTACTAAAAAATAATTGTGTCCGTGTTCGTGCGTGTGACAGGTCTTCCACCTCTTCCCAAATATCACAGAAGTGTGTGTTCACAGGTTTATCTAATCCATCACGTTCAGGTCGATATCGTGTACCGAGTGAGCTCTGCAGTGTAGCACTTGATAATGACACGCCCCTTGCCACCCTTCTACCGACTACTAGCGGCAGAGGTGTGTGTTCCACGGCGCTGGTGTTCTATCTTGTAACGACACATAACGAGTTCGTGGAGACATTCCTCAACATAACTCAAGGGAAGGCAAGGTGAGTAAGTACATTTTCTGCTGAAACAGCTCTCGTGGCGTTGGATTCGTGTGCACACAGTTATTTTAAGAAACAGCTATTTTGTCAGATGATGGCTACGCGTCAAAACTTAACAATCGCCGAATATTTAACAGCTAAGCCATGCCACGCCCATACTGAGAAGACGTCCGCTGGACAGATGATCCGTTATCACGCGGCAGCCATGTTGGTTAGACACAATAGGTTTTGTCCGCTAAGGGGGTGTTTACATGAAGGGGTTAACCCTAGGGCTACAATAGCACTAGGGTCAAAGATACCCCGGGTTTACAAGCAAAATGATTTAGGTAGGGTTACGCTACTGCCCGGGTCAACTCACAGGCAGCCCAATCTCAAGATCAGTTGTGTATTTATACGCTTACAAATATCGCTTGAATAGTTCATATTATAAATCCATCCAAAACATGTATGTTAGACAAATAAATACACCACTTCACCCTACAATGTTTCAGTTGTGGTTATTCATACCTCTGAGCTCTTCTAGGGTCGTTTCCGCTGTTGTTTTTCCGAACCTCTTTCCCTCACCTCCTAATAACAGGAAAAGGCTGGAAACAACCGACAAATATACGATGCATAACCTGTAATCTTTGCCACGAAAATCACACTTCGCTCATTCCAAATAACTCCAAACTACGGCAGGCCATAGAATGATAAATGAACTCATCCCTACCCCAATTTTAAGATCCAGCGATACCACAGTCTGGAGAAATCAAACAATTTGTCGTCCATTTCCAAGTCCTTCGTCAGACCGAGGTTGTCTCCAAACCGGAAGGCACTTCCGGCGTCCAACTTCGTTGGCTGCCAACCTCGAAGGACTTTAAAATGGGCGACAAATTGTTTGACTGTGGTATCGCTGGATCTTAAAATTGGGGTTGGCATCCCAGTGATATTGTAGCGTAAAATTCATAATGATGGCGATACCAGAAGCAAAGTTAGTCGGTTGAGAAATTCACTTTTGAGAAAATTTCAACCCCAAAATGTACTGAAATCAAAAAGTGTTAGTGTGTTTACAATTTTAGAACAACTAATAGTTGCTCGATTGACTTCATAGTGGTGCTAAATGGAACCCAGGTCTTGCTGATGGTTTCTGAGGATCGGAACAAGACAAATAGTTAAGATCTAGAAAATTTGTTTTTAGATTTTCAAAAGTACAGCATGTTTTGACAACATTTTTCAATAGAAGTCAGTCGTGTCATTCTGAATGTCAGCTAAGCTGAACAGAAATCTTTCAGCTATGACCTCCATCTTTGGTACACATGAACTATACATCCCAATGATATTGCAGCATAAAATTCATAATGATTGAGATACCAGAAGCAAAGTTAGCCGGTTGAGAAAGATTTTAATTCTAAAAATTGGGAAAACCCAACATGATAACTTGAAAACTTATATTCATGCTTGACGTAAACGATGTTGAAAAATCATGCTGTACATCAAAATCTAAAAGCTAATTTTCTGGATCTTAACTAATTGTCTTGTTTCGATCCACAGAAACCATCAGCAAGACCTGGGTTCCATTTAGCACCAATATGAAGTCAATCGAGCAACTATTAGTTGTTCTAAAATTGTAAACACACTAACACTTTTTTATTTCAGTACATTTTGGGGTTGAAATTTTCTCAAAAGTGAACTTCTCAACCGGCTAACTTTGCTTCTGGTATCTCCATCATTATGAATTTTACGCTAAAATATCATTGGGATGCATAGTTTATGTGTACCAAAGATGGAGGTCATTGCTGAAAGATTTCTGTTAAAGTTTAAAAAAATTGGAAAACACATAAATCATAACAGACTTCAGTTCTGGGGGGACCGTTTCGCAAAATACCGTTTCGCAAAATACCGTTTCGCAAATTACCGTTTCGCAAAATACCGTTTCGCAAATTACCGTTTCGCAAAATACCGTTTCGCAAAGTACCGTTTCGCAAAGTACCGTTTATATTTTGCTACCTAATTTACGTGAAACTGGAAAACCACGTTGTCGTACATACCCAAACTTTAAATAGAAAGAATGATCCGATGAGACTGAAACTTTAATATATTATAATCGCTTGACATTATGTACATTATCGTGTGATCATGAAGTTAATCCGAGCAAAAGAACCGAAGATACAATGCTTTTAACATGACCAAGTGATTCAAAATGGCCGCCATGCAAACCCAGTTCGATCTCAGCATACAGATAATACAACTAGGGTTTCTATACACCAAATACCCTGGTTCCAGAGGTTTCTCTCTAGAAAACCTCTGGGACCAGGGTATACACCAAAAGAAAGGTCAACGAAGTTGAAGTTGCATCGGTATTAATGCATGTCTTGCGTTGCCACATCGTTTACGTCAAACATGAAAATCAGTTATGAAGTTATCATATTTGGTTTTCAAACGTTTTTGAAAAGAAATCCTTGAACAAATGTTCTCATTTTTGCATACGACAAAACACACATCCTGAACATACGAAAGAAAAAAAATGATGATATTTGAACAAACGATTTAGGAGAAAAGAGGCGCCGAAAAGTCAAATATTCACGGCACGGAAACCAGAATGAACAAAGACAGTTTCAACCATGCTCTGAAAACTGAACGATTTCTCTTAGAATACAACTCATGAAGTAGAAATATCACGAGCAACTGAGAGAGGATAGCCGTGTGAACAGTTGTCATACAGGATAAGTTCTAAAAGTGATTATCCATTCCGCGAGACCCGATTTACCAGTGTAACAAACCGCTTAACACTGCACGCAGTTAACGCCATTACAGATAAAACAATACGCACTATGCTCTGAAAACTGTACGAATTCTCTTAAAATGTGATTCCTCAAGCGCCAATATCACGGGCAACTAAGAAAGGATAAGCTTGTCAACATTTGTCATACAGTATAAGTTCTATCCACTCTGCGAGAGCCGATAGACAGAACAGTTTACTTAACGCGCTACAAACAACTACGGCTTTTTGCGTGAATACGCTAAACTTAGAAACTTTGACATTTTGCGATTACAGAAATGAGTTATCAGTTAGTATTCTAGATTTTTCGACAAGAAATCGTTTACTAACTGTTCTCATATTTGCAAATTACCGTTTCGCAAAATACCGTTTCGCAAAATACCGTTTCGCAAAATACCGTTTCGCACCGTTTCGTTTCGCAAAGTACCGTAAGCCGAATGACCCTAGTACAAGGGTTACCCTCTTATCATGTAAACAGAATGTAGAATACAATGGTGGTAGGTTGACACTACTAATAGAACTAGTAGTAATCGTAGATTATCAAAGTGCGTTTGACACATTTTTTGTAAGAGAAAGGTCTGTGGTAACACGAAAGGCTGAAATATCGCTGCAATGATGTTGACGGTGTAAATAATCCTGATAAAAAATGCTTGTTTTTAACTAATTTGAAAATTTTGATGTCTTGACTTATAAGTTAATATACAAGGGAATGCATCTGGGTATAAAACTGTAATAATCTAAAGTTGTGTAACATTAAATCATGCAATGCTTATGTGGCTATATGAATACATGTGTGTATGGTTAATTGGCATTCATTTGAACATTCATAGCAAATTTAGCTGTGTGGTATACAGTGTACAGCAATAATTGGAGTTAGTGTAGAACACAAATCAACCCTATTTAAGCTAGCTATGGCTATTCAGATGTGTATATAAACTGCATTCCAGTTCCTAGCATTCACAATACTAAGTACATTCCAGTGTAGAACATAAACTATATATGCATGTGTATAAAGTACACCCCATGCAGTTCCTTAGATCATTCACAGTATTTTTCAAGTGAAAACAAGGTTGGCTGCCATTGTTAGTTGCAGAATAATTTATGGTCAATGTTGGTAGCCGGGTCCTGGCTTTGATCAGCCTTGTTTCAGGTTCGTCAGAAATTCAGTGTAGATTAATCGATTAGGGAACACAGCAATGAACTCAGTACTTTAAATTTCCCTCACCTTGTACTGTATTGATTTTCCAGTTCCTTGGCATATCAAAGTGTCGTTATCGGGTTCGTTATAGATTAAAAATATGTTAGTTTTGAATATTTGTATAACCAAGATGTACACAGTGTCGCAACTCACACAAGATACGGCGATCACGGGTATCTAGAAAACTCAGACCTAGATTTCTCTTCAGCCAGGTCATCTTACTGTTTGTAGTTTTGGTATCTGTACGTACAGCGAAAAGCAGAATCCAATACAGCGAGCAAGCCAACAGAATTCACTCGGTTGTTACTGGACAGCACAACTTATGGCCAAGTTGATTTGATTCAGTTCTCTGTTCAACGACCGCGCCACAAAACAGACCATGTTCGACTTGATCAGTAGTTTGGACATCAGACTTTGTCGAATGCTACACATACTTTCCTCAGGCATTGATAAATCGTGCTTGCTAACTTTGTAAACATTATTGCATTGGATTGGGAAAATAAGATTTGCTCCGAGCATCGTGTATATAGTTACCAGTTCCCCGGTCGTTCATGATATCGAGGCATTTTGTAATACTCGGACGCAAACACGTCACACACAGGCACAGGGAACCCGTCACCAGATTAGGTTGCGTTCTCCTTCGTCAAACGCAATGACCCTAGTACAAGGGTTACCCTCCTATCATGTAAACAGAACGTAGAATACAATGGTGGTAGGTTGACCCTACTGCTCGGATGACCCTAGTACAAGGGTTACCCTCCTATTATGTAAACAGCACCTTAGCCTCACACCGGAGCAGTTTCAGAACGAGTTTAATTGGCTGACGAAAACAAAGCTTTTTTATTCTCCTGGGACTCAACATGGCCGCTGCGTAATAAAACCCCATGTAAAGTTTATCGACATCAAAATTAAACGAGTGGCTTGTGATTCAGTGATTGATTCCCATATACCCTCATATTCTATCTCGGTCTTTTCGGGAAGGCTTATAGATTTTATCTGACTTTAATTGAGACAGCTGCATGTAGGTAGAGTACTATTCGCGTCTAGTAACAACCTTCATTACTCCCCATAGTAATGCTGACCACGTGCCGCTGACCGAAGTGACCGGCTCTCAGCTTGTGTCGTATGATGTTGATCGTGATCTCCTGCCGCTCATCCTCGCCCACTGCCACTACTCGCTTGAGGTTGGCCGGGGAACCTGCGTCGAGTACGATTGGTCAGCACTCCAGAGGCAGTTGGTTGACCGGTGGATACGTGGAAGACCGCTCATTGACTTTGAGGTAAGACGTTTTATTAGATCAAACTCAATATCTGTTCTTTTATTGGGTCCTGCGGGAGATTGCTTTTCAAAGGATTTTGTACGCGCAAGGTCGCACAGGAAACACTTTCGTCTCAGCACTTTGAACTAACACCACTCTCTGTTTACTGAGACACATAAGAACTGAGTGTTCTAGTACTATATAGTAGATTGTAGATGACATTGCACGTCGATAGACAAGTAAGAAGATGACATTGCACATTGATAGATAAGTAAGAACTGAGTGTTATTATAGTATATTAGTTTGTAGATGACATTGCACGTTGATACCAAGGAACTGTTTCATGAAAGGCCAAAATTTGTCTACAGAGATCGTTATAGATGGTCAAGAATGATATTCATGCTATGTCTCGTTTTTAGGAGATAAAGTTTACCTTCGGTAAGGATATACAGGAGGACAACGTGTTTACAGACCTGCGCACCAAAATAAAACAGGTGAATTCTTTCGTGTGAGGAATTTATTAAATGTTGAGTAAAGCATTGGATCTGTACTTGTTTCATCTTTTGCATCAACCAGAGTTTCTCTGTTTTAATTCTGTCACTAAGTCGATATCAAAGTCTGTACGTTTTCATTATTCACCTGTTGATACAGGAGCGTCTACCACGCGCAAGCAGCACTCACATCCTTTCCGAGATTCGCCGTTTGACTGATGTGTGTGACGTCAAGTCCAATCTGGAGATCGCCATCGGATTTCTTTCTTCCGCCGGCGGGCAGGCAGATATGCTGGTCAGCGACTACATGCACAAAGTTCTGCACATGCCCAAAGAGTCGGGACTGAAAAGTCGTAAGGTGAATGAGTGGTAATTCAGCCTTTCCACCTTTAAAATAAAAAATAAATATTTTATTTGTTATAGCAGGCTGAGTATTACAGCTTAAAGCTGGTGGGGGCCTGCTTTTACTCCTCACACACTCCCCACTACATTAACTGTTTTGGACACACTACACTCGATTCGCGGTTGATTTTTACCTTAAATGGAAGGAGGAAGGATTTACTCAGTGAGTGCATTGGAATCATGGCTTCCCAATTGTTATTAGTATCAAATCAGATTTCAGCATCGCGTTAAGGGCCATTGACATATTCCATTGCTACGCAACACCATTGCTATGCTCGCAGGAGCAGATGCGATTTTCACTTCCGGTTTATGCTAGCCTGAGAAAACAGCCGACTCGGGCGATATGAGTCGGCTGTTTTCTCAGGCTAGTTTTATGCGTGTCCACCGGTCACCCGATAGTTTTAATACTTACACATGTTTGTAAGTTTTATTCGTGGTTTACCTGAAAGGTTTTCATGAAAGAATGAAGTAAAGTGTTCAAAAGTCTTTTGTCGCTGGAAAATGAAAAGCTTGCAATTGGTTTATCGTGTGAAAGAATATAATACTCGAAAGGCGCCTAACTGTACTTGAACCTAGAGAAAGGGAAATAATTAATAATTTGTACCGAGTTAAAAAGTAACGGCAAGCGTACGGCGCCGCCAACAGAGTGATGAAATCAGTCAGGAAATCGCTGATGAATGGGAAAGGAAACTTGTAGACTCTCCGATGTAGCCGAGCTCTTTCTACTGTTGATAGTTTGAAAGAACATCTAGTAAATAGTATCTAAAGTTGTCAAAGGTACAGAAGCCGCGGGACAGAACCTGAAATGGCTGCTTAGTCCCGCGAGAACATGGCTTCTAAAAACACGAAGAAAAGTACGGCCACTCAAGAAGTCAAGTGATGTTTTCAACTCAAATCTTCCACAAACATGCACACTTTTGTCTCCAGATAATGCTTTCGGGTTCCTGGTAAAGTTGTGATTGAACAACTTACAGGTCAGTTTTCATCCTTAAAGAAAGTATTTTTTGATGTCGGAAAACAAACTGTTACGCCACGAGAAGGGAAAGAGCATGGAGTTTGGAAACCGACAATAAATGCCAAAGTTTATGGCTTTTCATTCTCCCCAAAAAGCTTCAAATTGGACTGAAAAGTGTTGTCAAATCTTCATTTTTTGTCGTAATGGCGAACGCATGCTCGGTTTTATGCGCCTTAATTTGTAGGTTCAGAAAATATTCACAAATTACTATTAGATCAAACTTTTTCTGATTTACAACAACAACAACAATATTTATTTGCACCAGCACGGATAAGATTATTACAGGTAAAGATAATACAATTAAGGGTACAGGATAACGGAAATAGCTTACGCCAAACGAGTCCGATAACCATTGAAATATATAGTAAATAACAATGGATCAAAAAGATTTTTGGCGCACACATACCAAAACGAAACACACACGAAAAGGGGTCAGTAAATACACACAATTAGATTTACACAAGGCTTGTCTGAAAAAAAAACTAATAAGGGGAAAAGCGTTAGAAACAGTCTATAGCTATCGAGATCTTTTAACATAACATGGTTGACCAAGGAGATAAAACAGATAATACATATCAGTGATAATCTAAAACGCAAGGCAATAATAACTAAACAGAACACAGATTGGCAGGACTACAAGTCTTACCGAAATAAGGTTAATATCGCGATAAAATTGCGCACCAGAAGGATAATCCTAAAGATGCCTGGAGAACAATTAATAATCTTCTTGGGAAAACGTGCAACAACACTGCTGTAAACGAATTGAAACTAAATGATGTTAATATCAATTCTCCAGAAAAAATAGCTGAAGCCTTCAATAATTATTTCATCAACATTGGGCCTAACCTTGCCCATACGATGGCCGATTCAAGTGTTTCATTTGAAAGTTTCGTAAAGCCACCTCATTCGGAAATGACACGTTTCAGAGGTGTTACCAATGCCAAAGTTCAGAAACTCCTATGTGGACTATCTAAGTCCAAAGCCACTGGCATTGATAAGATTTCTGGCAAAATACTAAAAGTTGCTGCATCGGCTGTTTCTCCATCCCTTACATACATTTTTAATCAGGCTATTATTTCTTTTTGTTTCCCGGATGATTGGAAAGTCGCCAGGGCTTTGCCCCTTCACAAAAAGGGTCCACGCAATTTGCCTGACAATTATAGGCCAATTTCTATTTTACCAGCAATAAATAAAATAATGGAGCGCATCCTATATGATCAACTACACGAATACCTCTCAGCCAACAATCTCCTCTGTGAACGCCAATTTGGTTTTCGAAGACTACACTCTACTGATTCAGCACTGCTGGACAGTACAAAATAGCTGGTATATTAACATGGAACGTAAGATGTTTAATTTGGTTGTTTTTTCTGGACATGAAAAAGGCATTCGATACAGTCAACCACGAAATACTGTTGCGTAAAATGGAAATATACGGTATAACTGGAATGGAGTAATGTGTGCAGATAGCCATATTGGCTGCGGAATTCCTCAAGGCTCTATTCTGGCCCTCTCTTCTTCCTTTTGTACATAAATGATTTACCAGAATGCCTAAAACTAACTTAACAGCATCTGGTCAGTCAATTGAGGAAGTTGAGAGGGCCATGAATGGGGACCTTGAGTGTGTAAAGGAATGGTTGTTAGCAAACAAATTGAGCCTTCATGTGGCAAAAACAGAATTTCTTCTAATTGGCTGCCACTATAACATAAGAACCCTCGCTGCTCAGCCCAACATAAAAATTGATCAAAACTCCTTCAAACAAGATTACCATAGTAAAGTTCTTGGTGTCGAAATTGATCAGTTTTTGTCTTGGGACAAGCATATCGAAAGTATAGCCAAAAAGGGTACATCCGGTATAGGAGCCATCAGGAGAATAAGAGATTTCGTGGACAGAGAGACCCTGGTCTCTCTATATAATGCCATAGTGCAACCCCACTTAAACTACTGTAGTGAGGTATGGAACACCCTTGGTGAAGGTCTCTCAAAACGTCTGCAAAAATTACAAAACAGATCTGCAAGAATAATTACACATACACTGTATGAGTAACGAAATTCCCCACCAAGAAGCTTTGAACCATTTAGGCTGGGAAACTCTTGAAATTCAAAGAACCAAAATAAATAGATGTTTAAAGTACTTAACGACATGGTTCCAAATTGCCTTGCAGATCTTTTCACTAAAAGGAATGATGTTACCAAATATAATTTAAGGGGTTCCACTACCTCGCTACAGTTACCTCTCCCTAAAACAGAAAACCTTAAGAAAAGGTTTTCATATAGTGGGGCAAAAGTATGGAATTCCCTTCCAGAAAAATTACGCAACTGCGAGTCATTCCCTTCATTCAAGTATAAAATTGCCACTCACATCTTTCCTATTCCTTAACTTGATTTTTTTTATTAACTTGATACATAATTACATTTATCATAGGTTAATTTTTTTTTTAGAAATAGCAAAATATTATGTTATAGTACACTAAGGTTTTTATCTTTTTTTAAAGATTGTAATTTTTATCCACACGCCCCTCATGGAAATCAACAACAGTTGACGGGGCAAACGTGTCTAAATAAAGTTGTACTACTACTAGTCTAATAGTTATTAATTGTACTTATTTTGATTTTGTTTTTGAAGATTAATTTGCTCTGAATTTTTAGGTCATCATCAATAGAGTTCCAGGTCCTAGGGCCTTGAAACCGAAGGCCAAATTTACCATAGTTTGTTCTAACTGAGTTAATACAATAGGTGTTTCTGGAGGCTAGTGTTGTAATTGTGTACTTTCTCCAATTCAGAGGCTAATCGCACAACCAGCTCATTTGTATCTTCTTTACTAGTGACTGGGATGTTTCGAATCTCAAGGCAGTCCTCGGTCTCGACATCCCGCCTCGTGTACTGCTCCAACTCGTCTTGTGCCTTATCCAGGTCCACACAAATATTCCTTATCTTGTTGCATTCACATCTAAGCCACTGGTTCTCAGCTTCAAGATCAACATTGCGCAATACTTGATGACGTCATCAGACTACAAGACTTTACCCTAGGAGTTACCTTGACAATAATTATTGCCCACTCTTTAATTTTCCGGGTTTTACGAAGCTGCAAACTTTCCCTAGCAACGGCCGATTTAAATATGTCAATGGGCCCTTAAAGTGAAGGTCACGTTGACATCTTGCTGTACTTCTTTTACAGTCGAACCAACATTCACTCTGTTCTGCTAATATGATAACAGATCTTTATTACACAGACTATTCCTCAGGCACACATGCTTTGTATTACATAGATTATGAATGTGCTAGATTAGTCTGCAATGAAAGTAAATTCTGCCACATTACACCACTGCTAGTTAACTTACACTGGCTACCAGTCAGGTATAGAATTTAATTCAAAATTGATTACCTTTTAAGTCCTTAATGGTTAGCACCTTTATACTTATCTCAATTAATTATGCATATGCATCCATCACACTACAATCTTAGAAATTTTGGTGACAATACTTTACTTTTGCTTTTGCTGCTCCTAAGTTATGGAACGCGCTCCTAGTAGAGATCAGGAGCGCAAGTTCGATCGGTTGCTTTAAATCTAAGCTGAAGATCCACCTTTACAAGAAGGCGTTTTATTAGTCTAGCCTCACACTCGATAAAAGTGCGAGGCCCTACAGTTACGTAGTTGCAGTGCTATTTTATAATTATATAGTGTGAAGTTTTAGGATAGTTTCTTATTAGTTTTTAGAATATTTTCGTCTTATGACTATTGTAATGCGCATTTGAACATATACATATGGGATTTGCGTAATATAAATTCATTTTATTATATTTATTATTATGTACCAGGTCTGTTCCCCAGGCACACAAGCTCTGTATTATAAAGTCAGACTAACCAGTCTATTCCCCAGGCACACAAGCTCTGTAAGTTGAGCCATATCGTCCATCTGTGGCAGCTCTTGACCTTGCAACGTGCAAAGATTTTGTTTGGACGAGAAGAGGTACCGAATGAAAATTTTCATTAATTTCTGTATTTTAATCACGATTTGTTTAGGGGGGGAGGGGTGTTGTTAACAGGACCCTTCAGATAGTTAGGTATGTGCTGTTTATTATCATATTTTTGAGTGTGGGCAAACAAGAATGGTAATGTAACCGTCTGAGCATCTCTTACTTACATACTGATTGTATGAGTCCAAGGTGGAATTTAAATATGTTATGTTGCGACCAGAAACGCTACTCTGCAATTAAAGCGTCATTGTGTAAAACGTGCTTTGTTTGCCAACGGCGAGCTCAATTTGGTGAATGAAGACATCAACTATGCGACACAATGTTGAGAAATAAATGTCATCCAACAAAGGTGGGGACAGAACAAACGCCACAAGTCACATCTTGTGACAGCCCCACCCAGCGAAGCCGCCGGCACGCGAAGCATGTGAAAACCTGACGTTTTTTTTTGCGTTGACCAATATTAAGCGCAAAAGAAATATTTTAAGGATGCGTGTTTTGTTGACAAATACATGCACGCGTTGATCGTACGATGAACGAAAAATAATGAATAGTGCATGACGCCGAACATCGAAAATAGTATAGAAAAACACTGCATGCAGTGACGTCACGTTATTGTTTTCAACTACGGTATGTCACGTGATCGACATAAGCCAGTAAACTGCTGGCGTTTCTTACAGAAAACGAAGTTTAAATATCAAATACATAATAAAGTGTGTATGCTGTTTAAATCGAGGATCCATTTGAAGACGTACCAGATCGCTTCAAGTCCGACATGCCACAAGCGTTAATCGGTCATTTCTCCAAATCGCTGAGGAAGCTTGATGTGGAGCTGCTCTTAATGGATCTGACAGAGCTCATCACAGTCAACTTGAAGGAGAGTGAGGCTCGCCTGGAGGAAGCAAGGTAATACACGTGCAGAATTTAATCACATACTTTTCGATTTTTAAAATTTAATTTCAAATTACTTTTGTGACGAATCGAGGCCAAGAACGTTAATCTTTGTTTGATACGACTAAAGTGAGATTTTCCTTTTTATCAAGGCCATAGACATTTTATTGTTTTGTCTGGATAAATGTATTCATTTATATAGCGAAAATTATATTCAAATGCGCTTCACAAGCGGGAGGGCTTGTTTTAGATACAGACTGCTGTTGTGGCGCAATGTGCTGCCATGCAGTTTGCAATCATGCGTGTTCGGCTCAGAATACCAGGCTGTTGTATGTGCCGGGAGACAATCCCCTACTCTTTCTCGAAATAGTACAACAGGTTCTTTGACGTCCCCAGCCCTCGTATATACTAGACTGAAGAAGAAGGAGACAAGGCCAACAGCTTTAAATCTCTGCCCAAGAACGTGGCTGGGGTCTAAAGTTATTAGTTTCAACAACATTGATTATCATTTTATGATTGCAGCCTCAAAGAGTACTTACTGTGGTACGTGAAAAGAGACGGAGACGAGAACGATGAGCTGGACAATATCCCGGATGACGTGCTGTTAAAACACGTGACTAACGCGTGGTGTGTGGCTGTGGAGTTTACTGGGGGAGGACCGAAAAAACTTTTGTGAATAGCGAAAGAACAATGAAAATCTCTGTCAATAACCTGTTATAACCAGCAGATGGTTCAAATAACTTTCTTAATAGAGTTAGGGCAACGAACTTGTGAATCAGTATCTTCAGAAACACCAAACAACGCACCAGCTGGGTGCCGGGTTGAACTTCTCTTGTCAGAGTATATAAATATTACCCGTTGATAATGTGTTGTATTTTGGTGGCTCAACCTTGAATCGATATTGAACGAGAGGTCACCAGACCGTATAATCGGGGTAATTTACTTTTCTCTTGACGTGTTTAGGTCTTGAAATGTTAGAAATTGTTACGTTGTAGTTGGCTGCAATATACACCTCATTCATAAGGGCGTGGTCTCTGTATTTTAACAGTTTAGCTACATGTTCAATGTAAGACAAACAACATCCTTGCCATGCGAAAGAGCATACCGACATTGGTGATTCTGTAGAATTTGAGTGTTGTATCATAAAAGGCTGTAAAGTTACAGCAATTTGACATTAGAGAGATTTGTATGAGAAAAACCGTGTAGGCCTTTACAGCCTCGCTTTCATGTATTTTCTACATTAAAATGCCAATAACTCGACAGCAATTTGAAACATTGCTTTCAAACTGTGGTCACTTACTAATTTAGGTACGATCTTTCATGTGATAGCAATAGTTTCTCTGTACACATTAATCTTCCAATTTATGCAAATTAGGTGGCGGCCATTATGAATGAGGTCAGTTGACGTTGAGTTTCGTTAGTCATGATACATCAGAGAATCTCGATATATATACACAGTTAAATGTCATAAAGCTGAACCGTCAATTGCATAGGAAACCCTAATTCCATTGTTTTCTTTTGTTTGATACAGTGTACTAAATACTGACTGGTAGATTTTTGTTTCACGGGTTTAGTGAAACACTTATGCATGTAATCTATTTTTGATGGCTCAGCTTAGTTTAGCTTTTCAGTTATTCTGTGCCTCGTACTAAATCTGAATACTATTATTATTACTGTTTATTATGTTTGTAAATTATTAGTACATAATAAACTTGTTGTTGCACCTATAATTAGTTTTCAGAGGTCAACGTTTTGAAGTAGTCACGGCGGTCACAGGTACAGAATAGTATTCGGTAGTGTTGTTACCATATTAGGAACACATGATGATTAGGTAAAAACCGGATGTAAAGGTGCGAAGGAGCCTTTTGACTAACAAAACTCAGAGTCAGCCGGTAGCTGGATTATTCTCAATAAAAGGACTTGTGAAAACACCACATTGGCGACGAGGTGCTCCTAAATTATCGCGAGATTCAGGAACCCACTACTGACCATAGATGTAGATGACGGGGGATACAGAGAGCTCCGGGGGGGGGGATACTCCTGTCTGTGACGTATTATGTATGTGCCGCGGGGGTGGGTCAGGGTTTTGAGCTCAGTTTGGGCAGGTAGGGTCAGGGTTTTGACCTGATTTGGGCAGATCAGGGTCAGGATTTGAGTATATTTTGGGTGCAGTCAGGGTCGGGGTTCAGTATTTTTTAGGCAGTTAGGCCGGTTCAGTTTTGTTTAGCTACTATGTCAAAAAAGACATTCTGTTGCCGCATTTTGATCGCCTGCCCACATGCAAGCACTGAGGTTCCCATACATCGTGACGCCGCTAATTCGTACTTCAGTCTATGTACTTCATCTGCTGATTTGTTTACCCAATGCCACGTCCCGACTTGAAATATTCCGTATTTTGCATGCAATCCCGGTACGCGGTATACCGGCCGGGGTATATATCCGACCGTGTTTTGAAAACAATTTAAAGAAGGGGCAATCAAGGTTTTTTTTCCCCAAAAAGGGGGCAATCCGGTTTTGGAGCTCGGATTGGGTCAAACAGGGTTTGAGCCTCCTCGCCTCACATACATACCCATTTTTCATGTAAGTACCCCCCCCCCCCCCCTTCCATTAACATCCTGAACGAGACCGACTACCACAGGCCAGAGCTGAAAAATACCGATGTGAAGATTTGTGCACATCAATCTGACGAGCCACTACACGTCCTGACTTTGCAGAGACTCCCAAGCCACGAGTACCAGGTATCCTGTTGTGGACATAGTGAAGTCGACATCAGCTAACACAGTTATACCCAGGTTAGACAAAGTGTTGTCTCAGTTTGGAATACCGGAAGTAGTGAATACGGATAATTGTCCGCCTTTCAACAGTCACGAGTTTCGTTTGTTTGCGCAAGATCTAGGTTTTGAACATCGTAAAATAACCCCAAGATGCATATGGCCAAGAGCCAACGATGAAGTAGAGCGATTCGTGCGTACTGTAAAGAAAGTAATCAAGACCGCAACAGTCGAACGCAAGACTTGGCAACAAGAATTGCACAGGTTACTCAGAAACTATCGAGCCACGCCACATAGTACGACAATAATTCCCCCTACAACTGCACTGTTTGGAAGGACCCTCCAGACGAAGCTACCAGAGATAACTACAGCTCAACCGGAGTCAGAGTTCGAGAATCGAGACCGCAAAGCGAAAGCCAAGATGAAGGAGTACGCAGATAGTAAGAGCTATGTCGAGCCATCTACACTCCAGGAATTAAGGAGACACAGTGTTCGTTAAGCGAGACGACTCCAAAAAGAAGAGTGACACTACCTACCGTCCTGAACCCCACAGGCGTGGGAAAGAAGGGCACTATGGTGACAGCACGAGATGAAGATAGTGGAAAGATCACCAGGAACTCGTCATTCTTCAAGAAAGCCCCAGACAAGAAAAGAGTCCAGAGGAGGAAGTAGAATGCGAAGTTTATTTATTTATTTAGTTATTAGCTTCACCATTGATTAACTAAATATAACGTACAATAGGTATTAGAAAACAAACAAAAGCAAACACTGTTCCTAAACAAACAAACACAAACTTATGGCCGGGTTGCCGCAACAGCGTAACATCCAATTACTGCGGGCCCATAGAACTTAAAAAAAGATTAAAGATACTAGGTAATGAAGCTGGTACAATATAGAACTAAAAGGTAAACACAGCAGGTGATGTTCCAGAGATGCAGAACCCAGAGGAAGGGGAAGCAGATACCCCTGTAAAACGCTACCCGCAGCGAGAGAGATCACGTCCTGTGAGGCTCGAAGACTATATCTGACACCGTTAAGTCACTACGTGGACATATTTATCAGAACTATTCAACCTATAATGTTTGGTGTTATATGATTCGGAACACTTTGAAATTAAGTACTGTGGAGTAGTATATACAATGGGGGTTCTGGGCCACCTCCCTATATAAGCCCTCCTGATCGCCCCATTAAGAACCCCCGCCAACACACATTTAACGTAACCATTAAAAAACCCCAATTAGAGAAGGGGTACCACCATATTATAACCCACAACATGCGCGGACATAATCAGTGTCAACTAGATCCGTATTTTATCTTTGGCAACCTTTTCTGCGCGGCTGATGTAATAATTACGTAGGCGGCTAAAATAGCTCTAGCATTGACTGAAATTAAAAAAACATTCAGGGCCAGAAAACTCATTCTGACCGATGGGATGTGAATCAAATGGTGCTTCATATCTAGTTTTAGGATGAAAACTGAAGTTCACCCATAAAATTCCTAAGCGCCCCAGAAATTCCTGAGCGCCCCTAAAATACCTTACCGCCCCAATTTTACTTTAACGAGTAAAACAGGGGCGATTTGGCGCGCTAGGAATGCAAATCAAACGAATTCGAGACTGAATTTTGCGTACGACTCAGAAACTTTATTTCGCCAAGTTGAAATAAAATCCACAGACAATCGCCCACGCGCTGTCTCGAAATTTGCATACGAACCAGACATACGAATTAAGCGCAGCTGCTCTTAGCAAAGTGAAAATAAAACCCCTGTTTATTTCTCTTATAGGACATTTCTGCCAAGTTGTGCTCGCAGTTCTTGCTTGAGTTCGGCTCGAATTTGTTCCACGCTTTTTTCACCTGTTCGTCCCGAACCTGAAATAGTCGAAGTTTTATGGCGAATTTCGACCTTCATAGTCTCATATTTTTCTGCCTCGGCGAGGATGAGATTATATTCAGAATCAGACACATTTTCATCACGTAGGGCTTTTGACACGAGACCACTAATCGTATTAATTTTCGCTCTCGCCAACATAGCGGTTTTCTCATGTTTAGAAACTTTTATTCCAAGCTTTTTAGCCTCAATAGTCGTAGCGGCCGAAATTACCCCACATAGTCCGCCGATAACGCCAAGTGGTAAGCCAATTATTACACCAAGCCCGGTTAGAGCATCTGCCAAGCCTGAGCTTGATAAAAGCACAGATAGACTACCTGTTGCCACAGCGACACCGTGAACTATTCCCTGCGCACGGGCATATTTTTTACGCACCACTTCGTAGTGTCGTTCTTGGGCTTCGATGCTCTCGAGCGTATCGCGGGCATCTCGCCGACGAAAGTTCTCTCCAGTGAGCTGGGGATAGATCTGTGGTGCCGTTGGAAGTGGTTGAATCGAATCGCTTGCCATCATAGCTTTGCTATAAATATGATTTACTCAATCTTCAATACGTATTGTATAGGTCGCCCACGAAAGTCCACAATATTTCCTTTCTCATCGCGAATTGTCAGGCGAAGGCTGTTTCGTCTTGTCCCTAGAGCTCGCATGGCTTGGGGATTCGTTAGAGAGTAAGTATTTTTTGTAAACCTCCCACCTCGGATCACTAAGTTAGCCAGCACGTTTGATTGCTTTCCATCGAGAATTGAGAAGCTAGAATCCACTACATCGCAGTGGACATACACTGTGTGGATATCTTGGAGAGCTATATCGTGATTACCTACCGCTACGGTCACTTCAGTGGCGGCATCCCTCCCATCTTCATTAATACCCAACAGTGTGCAGATATTTCCGCTTAGCATAATCGGTTTCTTGACGCTTAGGGTCCAATTCCCAGTCGGCAAGGCTTTCACGAATTTTATGATGCCAGCATCGATCGCAGTCTTAAAGTATATTTGAAGGCTTGCCATGTCGTGGTGCCCCATAGCAATAGTGAGTGGGAACGCCATGCTTTCGGTAGTAGTCCACCAGAAAGTCGCATCCTCTGCTAGGTTCCACCAATTGTTCTCGAAAGTGGCCTCTATTAGCGAAATATTATGGGTGTAAAGAGGTTCTTGAAAGTAGACCGTATGGTCAGCCGAGGTGGTGGTGACATTTAAGATTACCATTTACACGATATTAAAGATATCAACTATATATATATTATACTTGTGATAGCTTCAATATGTCTATATGGCAAGAGTTCAAGAAGAAATATCCACAGGCTGACTACTCTAAATTTAGCATCAAAACCTATGAGTACAATGGGGAGAGCTGGTCGTACGTCGTATTATTAGACAGGGGGGTAGAATACGTAGCCTATGGGGTGGAGGGCTTTACTAACCTACCTGATGTTCAAAAACGCATCGACGCCGCACTACATGGGCTGCAGCACAAGGTAAGCGATAGTGCATCACATGACGTACAAAACCCCGTGATTGTGGGGGGTTTCCCACTTCCCTTCAGAAGAACAGATTTTAAGTATCCAGTTCCAGCGGTTCCCTTTGATAGAGATGCTAAAGACATAGCCTCCATCCTACGGTCTATAAAGATATACGTCGCAAGAGACCAGTACTTCATATTGAAACCGCGGGATATCTTCCAAGATCTGATCCTTGTTTTCTACACCGCAAAACAAGCACAGGTGTGGTTCGATGCTCCACCAATGAGGCATTGGCGACAACAGCTATGCTTCGTCCTTTGGTGCGCGACGGCAGGCTGTGGAGTGTCGTTCGACAATCATCTCTCAGACGACGCACCAATCATTGACAACATTCGGAGCTTTTATCGCTTCCATGTGTACTACACAATCAGGCGATTGCTGTTTGAGTTGGGAGTCCCCCTCCCCAGAGACTTTGTCTTTCAGAAGAACAACAACGTTCCATGGAGTTCCGTCGTATATGACAAGCTCAGGAACGAGTTTGATGTCGCTAAAGTTAATTTCGCTCTGCGCCGCGGGATCAATGGGGGCTTAGGGGAGGCCTATAGATACAGCAATGGAAAGCTGGTGAATGCTGAAGATACGTGGGGACGCGACACCACATTCACTGCAAAGTGGCCCACGGGCTCGCTCGAGTTTTCTGAGGAGAGTCGCACGAGGAACGATCTTCCGTTACAGTTCTTTCGCAACGATGTGGTGGAGAAGCAGCACAATTGGTTCGTTCAGCAGCAGGGAAAGGGATTAACAAAGGCTGGGATAGTTCGAATCAACTCATCTATAAGGGCTTACGTGCAGTGTGTCCTAGGACCACAGTTTACACATTACAACCCAATCGTAGGACGAGGAGCCAGTTCTCTCGACATCCAAAAAGATTGCAGCGTTAAGTTGGAAGAGGTCATCACGGAACGGAATGTCGATAGTATAGGGCGATATCAAAAAGACCTTCAGAACACAAATGTCCGTCTCGATCTAGCAGTGGCCAAGGGGTGTCTGTTAATACCCAGTCACATGATTATAAACACGGAGATTATAAATGGTTATAACAATAAACTGCAAGGGGCAACCACACCCAATATCGGTTTCGGGATCAACAACCATATCAACCTCGATATGAAAAAAGCATCGCCACAGCCCATAAAAGGCCCAGCGCCAAAGGTGGAACTTGTGCCAAAGGCCCCTAAAACGGCGCATGCGACCATCATCATCATCATCATCATCATAAGCTTTTATTAAATATAACAGTATCGCATTCATTATAATAATTACAATGCTCTTCCAGCGAGCCGTCAAAGGAAAACCACTACATGCTACTACACTATGGAAAACACCCTAACTAATCTATAACTTTAATAAATTCAATAAAAAGTCTGTAATCCAATAATCCAACAATCAACAGCTGCTGTTTATCTAAAGTCCAAGGTATCCTTAAAGGCGTTTATATTCGTCATGGATTTAGAATCATCCGGTAGGCATCAAAGGTGCCTAAGACGGCACACGCGACTGCTACGCAGGCTGCTACGCCGCACCAAGGACCACCACAAACGAACCACGAAACTAACTTAGCAATTGTGGCTATCGTTGCCGCCGGGGCCTCGTGGATGATATTTCGTTAGCGCCGTCGCCCTGACGATTTATACTGCTCTACTACGAATATGACCACGGCTACGATGAGTAGCCAAGCATTATTGGCAAGGAAGGGGATAACTTCGCCTGCGATCTTGAATAGGAAACTAGCAGTAGCGCCTATTATCCCAGGTAGCGTTGGAAGCGCCACATCTTTAAGCGCCTTTAAAGCCTTAGCAAGTTTATTAGCTATGTAAGCCAGACCTTTTGACAGCTCGGCATAGATAATAGAAACCACGACACCCGCAGCAACCATCGTTCCAAGCACAAGCCCATACTTCTTGAAGATGGCTTTTATGCGGTCTCGTAGCGACATACGCTCTTCGATGGCCTCATTTTCTTGCTCGAGAGCCTGTATCTGATCCTCTAGTGCTGCCACCCCGTTCTTCGCTGCCTCGTATTCTGGTGATCCCTCCTTTAAGGACTTCATATCTTCTATTTGCTCAGTTTTTTGTTTCTCGTTTTTTTCGATCTCGGTTTCGTTTTTACTAACCACCTCTGCTGCAGGGGGTCCAAGACTATTTCTAATCGTTTTTGGAAATTTGTTGTTTTCGAAGTCAGTCAGAAGGTGGGGGGCGGCATCCAAACGATTGAGTCGCAACACAACCGCGCCATACTCATTAAAACCAACAGTGAACTTAGCTTTCTTTGGGTCTGCTTCTGGAAGCTTTCTATGGACGATGTCCCAGGCCTCTGCGGTCTGTTTTTCCCTTTCGGCTAACGCTTTTTCCACATCCGTAGTTATGGGGCCTGCAACATCATCTTGGTTGATCAATTCTATGTACTCAGTGGGGCTGCTTCCCCATATATCCCGATTGCCCCACAATTTAGCACGCACGCTTTCTGACGCATTTCTGAATCTAAGCTTAGCTCTATCCCACCACCCCCGCTCTGTCTCCTTACCGCTAGGTCCAAGCGTCTCCCATTCTTCTCTAGAAAGCTTATTCACATCAGCGCGGCCTTCTTCGGTCGTAGGATCGAAGTCTACCTCAGCTCTCTCCGCTTCCATATTGAACACTGAATATGCTATATACTATTAGTATTGACTATCTATTCAATATCAGTTTTGCGTGGTAGTTTGTGAAACAAACATGTTATCGTCAAATCTCCATCCGGACTATGCTCCTAGAGAAGGCAGATCTCTCAAAGCCAGCCGTGTGTTCCATCGCGTAACTTTCACCCCTTCGACGGCAAACCCAGGGGAAACTTTGGTTGTCAACGTTCCCGTGATAGGCGAAAATAGGCTTCTAGTACCTGGCAGTCTAGTACTCAGTGCCAATATCACCCTATCTGGTGGTCATGTCAACAACCGTTTGGTGGCCAACGTTGGACGCAGCCTAGTCTCAAAGCGAGCCGTAAAAATGGGCACTACCGTCTTAGAAGCTTGTGATAGGTCAGATATACTGCAGGTATATAGCGATCTCTACCTATCTGCCCCAGAACGAGAGAATCGCATAGAGCAGGGTATTCAATCCGCCGGTGTTAACAAACTTCGCTCTAATGCTGGTGATAAAGACGATTCGAATGCAGCTGACAATGCGACACTTGCTGCATATGGTAGCGTGTATAAGATACCTATCGATCATGACATTATCACAACCCATGGTGCCCTATATCCACATGCGATTCGAGACAAGATGTCCTTCCATTTGACGCTGGCACCAGCCACATACGTCATAGTTGGATCTGACAGCACAAAAGTAGGCACATATAAACTCTCAAACATTGAGCTCGAATATGAAGTCATCGAAAGTCTCGATCTCGCAGTGCAGGCCCAGGGAGTCTACGACAGCGGTAAAGCCTTCCTGTACAACCATGCCGAGTACTTCAAGACCGTCTCAGTCAACCTAGTAACTGACACGCTTATATCTGAAAGCGTGAACGTACTTCGCCGATCTTTCACTGGCATCCTTCTTCTATTCGTGGATCCACATACTGCAGGCACCCGAGACAGCGAGAAGTTTGTAAATCCGGGCGTCACCAAGGTCGAGGTACATGTCAACGGCACTCCCAATGCTCTCTATTCTTTTGGTATGCTGCCAAGGGATTTATGGAAGTCGGCAAAGAATTGGTTTTGTGCATTGTCGGGGCGGCAAGATGGAGAAGCCACCACATCCATGACACATAAGAAGTTCTTCGAGAACAAGTTCGCCATACTCATCGACTGTCGCACTTCTCAAAACAGTATGGTTCATGGAGATGGCCTGGCCCAACTAGATACGGGAGCAAATATCCGCCTGCGGATTCATCGCACCAAAGGCAGCGCAGGGACTGTGAATATGCATATATTCGTACTTTCCGACTCTCAGGCAACTATTGAACAGGGATGCTGAAAAATGTTTATAATTAATGGACACCTTAGTAGAGCAAATTCCTTTTAACGCGCTGATAATTGGCCCCACAAACTGTGGAAAGACTCAGTTTATAGTCGATCAGTTGCGGGGCCCATTTCGTTTCAAGTTCGATTATATCGTGTTGATTTGCCCCACCTACGCCCACAATAAAACCTACAAAGGTTTCGGCAAGGGAGATCCGCGCTTCATTCATATAGCGCCTTCTCAGAATGATATTGATGCCACCCTGCGCGAATGTGCTTGTTTATTCGAAGGAACGAACACGCTTATTATCCTTGATGATTGTGCTGCAAGTAAGGATGTTAAGGGAAGGACCGATAAACTATCTGACTTAGCCTTTTCTGCGCGCCATATCGGTATTTCAATTTGGACATCGGCACAAACGCAAAAAAGTATATGCAAAGATTTTCGTGAAAACTGCGCAATCGTTGTGGCATTTCGCATCGCAAGCGCGCCGGGATTAAAGGATTTGTTTGACGACTACGGCGCTGGCATATCACTAGATGACAAAAAGATATTTATTTCAGAACTCGAGACTAAGTTTGCACATATATGCTTCTGTTTGCGACATCCATTTTCCACTGTATTGGAGATACCTTCCCCTATTATATGTCACGGTAAATTGAAGTAAGATGGGTGAAAAAAATAAGGATGAAGACTTAGGAGATTTACTAGACTATTTACGAGATGAGCCATCTGAAAAAAGCAAAACAGATATGGTATCAACCGCGGAAGCAAGCTGCTCCGCAGCCGCGGATACGTTGGCTGACAATCGGGAGTCACTTGCGATTTTAGCCGTGACCGGTACGACGAAGGAATACCTTGGGAAAGCGTACTCTCTAGGAGATATCCATAAGCTATCTGAGAAGGACGTAGAACTACTATATAGGAGGTACCAGGCCGTTGTGGCTCAACAAGTAACAGGCAGTTTAATCGATAATGCGATGGCCCTAGTTACTCGCGTAATTGCGCACTTTTTACCTATAGATTCCCAACCAGCACTACTAAAGGACTTAAGAGAAGATCGTATAGTTCGCAATGAAGCCTCTTCTTTGGCTGGCTTGTTGTCTCTTAAAACAGGACGTTTCGTAGCCCTAGCTAGTGCTATGTTCCATGTATCTAACCACATAGAAATTGATAGATTGCCCCCTTTCGAAACAGTAATTGAAGACACGCCGACTATCAACATACCGCAAGATGTCGGAGTGCCAGAATGAAAACGTAGAAAAGGCCCATATAGAAGAAAAGTTGGACCACATAGACGGAGCCGATTTCGTCTCCACCGCAGTTTATTGGGGCGGACTGAGCGTGGTATTTGTAAGTCTGGCCTACGATTGGCTACTCAACAAGAAAAGAAAAAGGTTGGTAGATAAATTGGAAGACTTACAACAAGACGCAGTAGCAATTACTCCACCAGCCCCAGTGGTTCCAGCAACTACCCCACGTAGGCAAGCACCAGTAGATATCGTACCAGTATTATATGATTGCCTCATGCATACGATGACCAAATCAGCAAAGAATTACACCCGTGGGTGGGACGACTCAGCAACATACACTCGCGGCCTAGAACTCGCTAAAGCTAGGTCAGTAATGACTCCACCAATTACTCCGCCTAGTTCAGTAGTTACTCCACCAATTACTCCACCTAGTTCAGTAGTTACTCCATCTAGCAGCGACCCCATAATTGAAGTTAATCCATCTAGCAGTGACCCCACAATTGAAGTTACGCCACCTGATAACATACAGCAAGATGGAGGTGGACCCTCCGAATGACCTTATCACTAAAGAACCAACCACGCCTAAAAAAGAAAAAAATCCATAGCGCGTCGCTGCTGGTAAAGCCATAAGAGAAAGAATAAGACTAACTAAAGCCGACCTCGCTCATGCCTCATCAGCGGTGCCAGTAGACAAAGAAGAGGACAACAAGCCAAGCTGGATAGCCAATAACATATCGGCTAATACCACACTAGCCGCAGTTGGAGTAAGCATAGCACTTGTGGGTTTATACTACCAGTATATGCGTTACACGCAGCTGCAACAGGATAGACTCAATAAATGTTGCTCGCCAGTCGCGGCTGATAGGAAGACTGATGCTACCAAAGGTAGTAGCCCCAAAATTGAAGGTATGATATAGCATTTAAAGCCATGCCAAATTTCATGTATTATCGACGACACAATTATGGTTAAGAACGACCTTATGAAAACAGTAACGGACGCTGCTATATTGATTGGACTTGCGGCAGGTATCGGCTGGGTCGGGAAAAAAGTCATCAAAGAGCCTATGACTAGCGATCCTTCATCTAGCATCTTGAACTACGTGAAGTGGGTAGCCGTACTATCTGGTAGCCTTGCTGCTAAGAAATACATAGACGAAAAAGGGTATCTAAAGTCCGTCGAGTAATGGGAGCGATCATAGGAGCGGGAATCGCCTTCGCTGTAGCAGGTGTTTCTGCGAGCTACTCCGCTAAATACATCGAGAAAGCGGCCACCGGACCGGCTGGCGCCGATGCGCTTGCTGTAGAGGCAGAAAGGTATGATAGAGCTACGGAGAAACATAGAGCCGAAATGGATGCCTATGAAAAGCGGCGAGAAGAAATAGCTGCCTGGGTCAGGGGGCAAGAAAAAATAAACTACTATAATGCTAAGGACCTATCTAACGACGATCGAGCTCGCGATTTGTTCTATAAAGCCCACGCGAGGCTACACCGCCTAGATTCGAAACCTCGTTTCTCCAACTACTACCGACCATCTTGTTCGAAGAAGACCGCCGAATTGGTGGCCTTAGGTGGTGGGGTGTTCGCGGCGGGATACGTTGCCACCCGACTTCTATGAGATAAAAGAAAAAAAAGAAAAATCATTAAGTAATTACTAGGCAATTACTAGATCAACTACTATGTAATTACTAGATTACTAAATTTACTACTAGGTAATTACTAGATTACTTAGTAATTTTTCCGCTTGTTGAAGATTGGTGGGATACGTAATATAGCAGGTTCGTTTCAAAGCCATGGACGTTGCAGACTTGGTGGCTATAGAGACTGAAAGACATGATAGAGCCCTTGAGAAATATCAGGCTGATTGGGCTACTTTCCAGGAGACCCGCAAAAAGTTGGTAGACTGGGTCCAAGAGCAGAAACGTATACGGAGTCACTCCCACGAAGATCTATCCAATTCGACTCGAGCTCGAATCCTATTCAATACAACCCAAGTAGGGCTAGACCATATAAGTCTGCAGGATATGAAGGAGCCTCGTTTCTCCGATTACTATCGGCCATCAAGGCCTTGTTGCCATAATTGGCCTGTCAAATTGGTGGCCCTAGGCGGTGGGGTGCTCGTTCTAGGATATGTTGCCACCCGATGGCTATAGCGAGCTTTTATGAGCTTTTATGTTCGTCGTAAAGTTGGTTTTCTGTACCCATTTGAAGCTATTTATATATACATAGCAGAGGCGACCTTCAACGAAAAGGAAAACCATGCGAGTCAAGGAGAACTTTGAGAGCCATGAAATGCATATCATACCAGTTAATGTGAAGGCTAAGGGAGCTGGAAACTTCATCACCGCTAATGCTTTACTAGCTATCAACTCTCCTATTTCATATTGTACAAATTCGCTCCTAACCGAGTTGGGTTTCGAAGGCGAGGTAGAGTCAGTAGATCTTAAATCACCAAAAGCCGATAATCTAACTGAGTTGGGTTTCAGTAAATCTAGAATTGAAAACTCTTATGACGGACGTAGTCTTAAACCTTCACAGTGCGGTGATTTGCCCGACTGAGCTCTTAAACAGCATGATATGCAGCGGGTGGACACTCCCCTATTTGCCTGAGGAATCCAAAATAGGTTTAGTAATAGGACACGAACACGTTATAGACTTTCTCATTAATAAAGATGTGAAAACGATGACGTTAGAATGGAACCTAGAGCCCCGCCAAATCAAAAGTCTACTCCGTATAAAGGGCGGGTACTTAGACCTTACACCAATATATGTATAGAAAATAATAGGCCAAAATGGGTCCAAAGGTATTCGCAAATATCTACTATAGCCCAAAAGGCTACTGGAAAGGACTCACGGCGATTAAACATCTTGCCACTGCGGCCGACGCATCCGAAGATGTGACTCGGATGTGGTTGGAAAAACAAGCCATATGGCAGATCTATTTACCGGCTCCTCAATATGTTCCACGACCTAAATTCAATATCTCTACGCCAAACGAGGTTCATCAAGCTGATCTGCTATTTCTTCCACATGATCAGGCTCGCTCTGGGCGAACACTAAAGCTATATAAATATGCATTGACAGTTGTAGATGTAGCATCCAGATACAAAGAAGCTGAGCCATTGGCCACTAAAGAAGCTAAAGAAGTTGCTGCGGCATTTGAGCGAATCTATAAGAGAAGTCTACTGACATGGCCAAAACTATTACAAGTCGATCCAGGGCGTGAGTTCATGGGTGCCGTTACTCCACTACTGGCTAAGCATAAAGTTTCTGTGAGGCGTGGACGTGTGGATATTCACCGGGATCAAGCAATCGTTGAGCGATTCAACCGAACCCTATCCGAAAGGCTATTTGGACACCAATACGCCCAAGAAATGGTGCTTGCTTCACAGGGAAAGGACGAGAGGTCAGTAGAATGGGTATCTCGCTTACCTGCAGTCGTAAAAGCTTTGAATAACGAACCTACGCGTTTGACTGGAAAACAACCTGTGGTAGCAATACGCAAAGATGAAATCGAATCAACCCCAGCCGACCCAGCACTGGTTCGAAACGAACGTATTCGGCTAGTTGGTCTCAAAGAGGAAATACTTCCATTCTACGTCAACGTTCGATATCTCATATATGCTCCTGGTGAGCTGGAAGGTGGACGCAGGCGTGCTACCGATCCTATATGGAGTTTAGAAACATATAATATTTCACGTAGTATGGTTTCTTCGGGGCAGCCAGTTCTGTACTATTTGGACTCCGTCCTAGATGCTTCGCAAGAGGCTCCACAGGTTTCGAAGAAACAACCAACGCGTGGATTTGTGCGTGAAGAGCTACAAGTGGTGCCTAGGGATACAAAACTACCTCCGAAAGGAATCCTAAGCTAATAACTCCTCAATGAGGTCGTCTCAAGCGTGATTGAGGTCTCTGTAGGGATATCTTTGTGCTCATAGGCTAGAGTATCGATTCCGTTTTCGGAAATCCAACGTTTTGTGTCTAGGGGCGAAAGGGATATTTTATTAACTAGCAGACCGTACATCTGATGTCCAACGCTTCGCAGCATATTCATCCCATGTCTGAAGGTCTTCTTATCGAAAAGAGACTCCTTATACTGCTCGTGTCGCATGTGCTTCTTCACAACATACTTCCGTACTCCTTTAGCCTTGCGAATCTCCTTGGTGTCTGCGCATACGATCGAATACATCTTAGGTCGAAGTCCAACGTACTCTACGATGGCAACGCCTGCGCACTCATCCTTCATCTTTCCAAGAACCTTTTTATTGGTAGTGTTGTGCAGCGGATGGTCTTTTGGGTAATCACTCGTATCGTATAGGTCTGCATTCGAGGCCATGTCTTCGTAGACGTCTTCGGTCTGGATCTCAAGCAGCAGCGAATCTGTGTCTGTATAGAGAAGTTCGTATCGATCACCATATTGGGGTCGAAGTTCGTTATAGTAAAAGTTGTACACCAAGTGTTTGGATAGGTCTAGGATGCTCATACCAACGTAAACGGGGCGGTTTAGTACGAGCCTGCTTTTATGCATGTGTAGGGCTACGAGGCCATCATCAAAGATATTCGATCTAGCAAATGTTGGGCTTGATATCAGCCGCCGAAGCTTGTCCTCCTCTCTTGCACGCACCAGCTTCACATCCACGCGCTTACGCAGATTCTCCATTGTCTTACCAAACACGCTATTGTTCATCAGCTTGTAGAGGTCTTTCTCGAAGTTGCTCGTAGCCAGTTTGCGTAGGTCCTGATGTATGGCTCCATCCAAGGACTTTGGTTAAATCGTAGTGCTCGGTGCACCTTTTTCAATTTCATGCCAAGATCCATATATAGCTGTAGATTCCTATAGTGTAGGACGTAGCATTTTTTGTCGAATAGGTTGGGCACAAGCTTTTCAACTTCGATTGGAAATGCTCTTTCACCTAGTAGTCCACATTGATACTCTGACATCCATTTTTTCTGGACTTTCATACTCTCTGGGGCTAGTGGGTATGAGTTGTGAGTATTGTGAAGTTCTATAGGATACTCAAGGTCGACCTCAAGGATATAACCTTTATCCGCATCTTTCGCGATATCAAGGATACTCGGGTTGAATCGTTCGATAGTCTCAGAATCACACCACTCGAATCCTCCGGTTGGTAGCGCTTGGCTCATAGCCCATCCGTATAGGTTGTTCGCATCCAGATACTGTATGTACGTAGTGGGCTTGGTTGGGTCGTACTCCGTTGTCCCGACTGCGCAAGCATATGGATTGTTGGCCTTTGCATGGCGTCGACTGACCATCGAAATGCCGCCTCGCATCCCTTTCTCGATGAAAAGATGCATATCGTAATCGGTTAACAGCTCGAGCTCTACACCAGTCTTCTTTAATAATGCATCCCACGATAGGCCGGGGCTCGTATAGTAGTTAGCTGGGTCCAAGCCATAATTTTGCATACATGTCGCTGCGGAATTGATTTCGTGGGCTTGCAATACGGCCTCCTGCTTGTGTCGAAGTATTGAATCGATGAATTCTTCACTACCATCAAGTTTGTACTTTCGTAGCTGTACTCTCAGGGCGAGCTGAAACTTCACCCCTTTTAGATCAAAAATCTCTTCCTCTAGCTTTTCGTGGATTATATGGCGTACACCATCTAAGAAGGCCATTGGGTCGGCACCAAATTCGTGGCCCTCTGGAACATCCATCTGCCAGCCTTGTAAGAACTTACCAATGACCCATTTAGTGCGTTTGAATACTAGTGGGGAATTCTGACGTGGGACTGGATTGCGATCCTGTTCATATACATCTAGTACATCTCTCTGATAATTACCGTATGCCATAGTTACTATGAGTATAATATTAGTTTCTCTATTCTCTAACAGGTAGTTTCTTGGCGACAATCTCAGCCAATACAGCGTCGAAGTGTTTTCTAACCCTCCTACCTTTACGCATCAGGGCTATCTGCGCATTCATGTTACCACAGGGACGACAAAGTTGTGTCTCTGCGTGGGTCCCAACTCCACATGCACGGCAGGGGTATGGCTCAAACGATCCTTCTCTGATCTGGTGTCGGTGTTGCTTGCAGCACTCAAATAAACAACTCTTACCACAAATAGTTGTCCTGCCGATTGTTAACCATCGACACTGATTATGTCCGCGCATGTTGTGGGTTATAATATGGTGGTACCCCTTCTCTAATTGGGGGTTTTTAATGGTTACGTTAAATGTGTATTGGCGGGGATTCTTAATGGGGCGATCAGGAGGGCTTATATAGGGAGGTGGCCCAGAACCCCCATTGTATATACTACTTGTGGACATTCATTTGAACAATTTGGTTTTATTTCATTTTTTAACTCGTGAACTAGTTGTTGCGGTTAGGTGGATGCGAGATAATTTAGACATTTTTTTCTGTGGATCGACGGCACGCCGTTGACTTTACGAATGCCGTTGACTTTTCCGAATGACGTTTGATTTTCCGACGATATATTGACGGACGTTTGTGATTAGCTAGCTGCGAATGGGATATGCGATTTCCTTAACTGATATTAATAATACTCGCTTAATATTACTGGCAGGTGGCTCAACCCTGGACAGACATGGTAATGGTCCCTACAAATCACTTAGTGGCGATGACGTCATCGCTCACGTGATTTTAAGTGGATGCCATATCTTCTTCATTTCTAATGCCAGACAGTTCAAACTTGTTTTCTATCGGCTTTCTCTAAAAGTTGGTGAATAAGATATAAGTTAGACGTATACCGCCTCTTGTAGCATCTCTTGAGAAAACATTGCACAGTTGATAAGTCCGCTTCACTCGCTCCATATACTGGTCGACAGTACATTATTTTCGGTAATAAAATGGTAAAATCTGGCAAAATGTAGTCGGAGTATTAAAATTTAAACTATCGAACATCGTGTATTTTTTTAAACTCACTCGTGAAGTATACTTTATTCACCTTTATTCAACAAAATACCTGTCACTTCGCTTCCAAGCCTGTCATCTTACAGATTCGCTGCCCGATGTTAGCAGAGAAGAGAGACCGACAGCAGCAAGAGCCATCTTCAGTTTTTACCAGTGGAATGAACTCATTGACATTGTGCTTCGTCAAATGGATAGAACTAGAAGTTATTGAGCCGTGAAACTCAACGCGATATGCACCTAGAGCGGGTTTCCTCCACGCCAAATCAGGCAAAGTGCTTTTCAAATCCAAGCAAAACTCTCTTAAAGAATCAAACCCATGCATGCTTTGATATTTGCTCAAGCTCTTCACGAGCAAATGCAACCTCGTGACCAGGGTCTTCTCGGTCAGATTAAAGATGGCGGCTACTCTGAGAGAAGACCCTGGTAATTTTAAAGGACTAACTATGACGTATTCTGATTGGCTCTTCGGTTATGACGCAAAGGTTGTTCTAACAATGCTTTTTATTGGCCAAACGGGCTGAGATCATGGAGATGATTCGTATATAGTTTTATTTTCTCCAATTTTATATAATAAAAAAACGATTTTAAATAACCTTCTCAAACTCATTAATAATTCATGACAATCAGCCAGCCGAAGCGGCCTCGTGCTTTCATCTTTCTCGGTGTTTGGATACCCTGGTAAAACACTAGCTCTCGTTTTTTATATATAACTTAAAACACGTTGTGTAGGTAGAGCAATAGATGAAGTGTATTACTGGGTAGTTTTCTGGTAAGTTTCATCAGTGGATAAACCAAGAGAAGCCGTTTAACCTGAGCATGTGCTATCGATCGCTTCGCTTCAACGCTAACGGAAAATGAACGGCTTTTTATGATTCTCTTCTAGTTTAGATACATCCTGGCAGCATTGTGATGCCCTTCCACTGTTTCTTTATCCAAGTAAACTCCAAGTTCGAGCCGTTTAGTAGACCTGTTTTCACTACATCGTACGCCGCGTGGAAATACCGTTAATCTCGCTCAGTCCGGATTGGAATACCTATGGTTTGTAGGCACGTGTTAAACATTTCTATATTTAGCTTGTCCGCCATATTGGATGGCCACATCACGTGATTAAAATCTCCAGGATTTCTGAAGATTTTTGGTCACGTGATTCAGCTATTTGTTGAAATTGGACAGCGATGTAAGAGTAGATTAGAAGCATTAAATTTGTATTTGTGTGAGCTATCGTCTCATCACTTCATACTCAACAAACTGTACACAAAACAGTCACTGTTTTGTGTACAGTTTGTTGAGTATGAAGTGATGAGACGATAGCTAGCCGTATTTTTAGAACTAGTTTGCATATTGTAACTGACAATTAGCATATTGTACTGGAAAATCGTTTCTTAAGGCTGGTTTCCATATGATCGCTGCGATCGCTGGTTCTTTTGTTCTGCGTATAAATTTACGCTTCGACTCGCACCGAACAAAAGAATCCTGCGATCTCTGCGATTATATGGAAACCAAGCTTTAGTACAGTTACAATATGCTAATTGTTCCAGTTACAATATTCAAACCACTTCCAAATACGGCTAGCTATTGCCTTGGCACATGAATAATTAGTAACAAGTTGTTCGGGTACTCGTTTTCAGCTATGGCCACGTGACCAAAATGAGCCACCCTCATTGGCCGATGGATCATGACTATCTAATGTAGTATGAGAAATTACTTTCCCTAAAATTAATAAGTCCGCTGCACATCACATTGCTCTCGCATTGCCTTGCGATGCGTGTCCAAAACCGCCTGGTAGATTGGACAATTTTCACAGTTTGACAACTTGCAGACAAATGTGTTGTGCATATTTAGTTCTCGGTCAGAAGAAAGAAGACAACGGCGTGACTACATGTGCTCGCTACGCAGATGTCACGATCGAACTCCGTCGCAACTTTGCGAATAATAAAAAAATCATAACTTTTAAGATGTTTGCCTGATTCTGCTCAAATTTTCACAAACAGTACACATTTATTGATACAACTGATGTCACTAATGACGTAATAATATTGTGACGTAGTCAGCACCACTTTTTTGACATTTTGAGCCATTACTCGAAATCTAGTCGAACGATTTTTCTCAAACAACTGGAAACTATTCAAACCTATTACATACACACACTGTGCAAATTTTATCAAGATCGCTTGGGCGGAAAGTTGGCGAAAAATGTACGAGATCGGTAGTGTTGTTAGCAAAACCTGGCTTTACATGCTATTTGCCACATCCTGTGCGGGAGATCGCGGGATCAAACCCCGGCCGGACCAACACTCAGGGTCTTCAACTGATAACTGCTGCTGATAGGTGCTGCGGCCTTTGTGAAACAATCTCGTTCTCGAACTGGAAATAGTAAGACCTTCATCGTAGGTCCCACGTCGGCCTCAAGTTTATCAGTCTTTCAAGACTGTTAGGAGCTACCGACGTTAAATAATAATAAATACATATTAGCAGCATTATACTGCGTCTCAATGATCTTACAGATGACTATAAGAAAATATTACTACTATGTACATCAATTTAAGAATGTAGATAATAAATACATAACAGAGAGTTTCTATCTATGGTATTCACTATATTTATTATATTTTATTCCAATATTTTTAATTAAGTCTTTTTCTCGTGACATGGACTCGGCCGAGTATAAACAATGTGTGAATACGGTCAAATAAGCTTTGTGAAAACGGGTAAACCTCTTGGAAATCCAAAGAAGAATGAAGAAGGAAGGACCGGTATGGGGTTTGAGCACAAAGGAAGCAGCAACAGGTTTGATTTTCAATGAAGAAAGTCGAAAGACTAGACTGACTCTATTCCCCACCGCCATCTTGAAAATCTCCCAGAATGCAATAAAAGAAACCAATTTTCAGACTTACTAGGGAGGCCTTGGTAAAAATTGTCATTTTTTGAAAATAAAATTAGCGATAAAGAGGCCTACAGTCCACATAACTTTTTAAAACGCGTGGATACCCCCATTTTTTCTTTTTGTAATCTATAATATAGAAGCTAAACAACGTTTTCATATATTTTTGGTCTTTATAAAATTGAAACTTGATGTCCATTTCGGCAAAAAATGTGTGTCTGTTCATGGTCACTAATGAGGCTTACAAAGCAAAATTTGTACAAAAAATGAAAATCATTGTAAGATAAATGTTTGATTGGCATCCTTTGTGAAGAACGCTATGTCTAACGTTTTTTGTCCTAATATTTTGCCAGATAACCCAAAATATTAATCGAATTAAAAAAGTTTCTCGGACAAAGAAAAATGCTGAGTCAGCACTTTTTTCGATTTTCATCCTTAATTATCTCTTTTAAACGTATGGGTACCCCATAAATTTTTTTCTGATTTCAAAAGCTCCTTAGGGGGTTCAAACAATCCATATAGATTTTTAGAAAACAAATTGGTTTGCAATTAGTAGGCACCGTCCTTAAAAGCAAAGAGCCTTTGGCCATGGGGAAAGGGCGATCGAGATACATGTCCAACGCCTGGGAAATATAAAAACTGCCTGGCAGATCGACCGCAAAAGCGGTCAAATAATACAATGGATTTCAATGTTTATATTAACCGCCTCCCGGTTTGCTCAGTGGTTAAGCTCAGTGGTTAAGCTCAGTGGTTAAGCTCAGTGGTTAAGCTCCGGTCTATCGAGCGGGAGGTCGGAGGTTCAAACCCCGGCCGGACCAACACTCAGGGTCTTAAAATAACTTGAGTAGAAGGTGCTGCCTTTGTGAACCAACTGCAAATGTTTAGACCTTCACGTCTTCTCGGATAAGGACGTAAAATCGTAGGTCCACTCCTAGTATAGTCTTGTACTGTTTTAGGAGTAACTCATTAAAGAATTAAAGAATTAATATGCGTGTAGGGCAATCATTCGACGTATACTTAGTTGATACATACATGCTCTCACTTGTTTATCATGGTTTTGAGGTACTGAATCAAATAACTTAGTGCTCTTTCATATTCCAAATACTGCAGACTTCGAGAACTTCGACAGACTTTAGAAGTGGCTAAATTTGCGCGGTGCACGTTACACTGAAATCAGTTCCAACGTCATAATCGACGTACTTTTCTGAGCGAAATTGACAATGCTGCACTTACCTTCGATTCTCGAGGAATCCTGAAGATTGTTATTAAAGAAATAGAGTTTGATAATGCTAAAAACCATAGAAGTAGACAGATAATTTGTAGCAAACAGTCCAACTTCACGTGTAGAAGACGGTTGACGAGAAATATTATACGTATGACTTTGTGCGTACCGTGATCGGATTGGTTACCGAACACGATACCTGGTATTCTCCGCGACGTGATTGGTTTAAAGTATATTATAATACCCGGATATTGTTAAAGGTTAATTCGTACACGATGGGAGAAAGCGGTGAAAAAAGGCAGAAATCTCCAAACAAAACTTCCCAGAGTCGGAGGATTGTGAGCAAGGACTAGGACAGAGATGCCAACCCCTTGAGTTCTAAAAGCGGGAGATCACTGCTTCGTTATGCTTCGTATGGATTTGTCTGATTTGTAATGATCGCGCTTGAGTCATGAACAAAAAGGACAGCCAAGGCAAAAAGTATTTTCTTTATTTATTTAAGTCTCATTTGCGAAAAAGCGGGAGATTTGGACTCAAAGCGGGACATGAGGCTAAAAAGCGTATTAGTCTCTCACCAAAAGTCGGAGAGTTTGCATCTCTGCTAGGACTTTCTATACAGGAGATCGACGAACAGTTCCTGTACTATGTAGTCATATTTTAGGTTGACGTTCCTGATAAAGCGAATCCTTTGAACATCATGTACTTGCTTCTTGGTTGGCCGAGAGACAGTTCAAACTTCCTTACAACAGTGAACTCGTCAGAGCTGTAAAATCACCGAAATAACACCTTTACATGCAGTAAACTCAGACGAAGAAACGATAAAACATACGTTGGGTCAATGGGAATTCACAGGTACGAATAAGAACGTAATTAAAAGGGTATTCGTACCTTTGTATAAAAGTTGGGTTAAGTTTAAAGGGGCTGTGTCACGATAGACTATACATTCGTGTTCCGGGCCGGAAACAGTTATTTTCACCGAAAGTAGGCCAAAGCTTTCGAGTTGGCCACTGCTGTATTTAATTATATAAATATATAATAAATAAAGTGAATAGTGATTTGTGTAATTTGAATATGGTAGCAAAAAGAGCGTAAATTGAACTTGCAGAGGGCTGTAGTATCAAAGAAAAGGAAAAGAGAAAAGAAGAAAAAACAGAAAACGACAGTAAAAGTGGGAAGGAGTAATTCAGTTAAATTGTAGCTATTGAGAAGACTGAGTACAGTACGGTCGAGCATCCTTTCCTTCCAACGGTTATTTCCTGCCAGGATCTTGCCTGAATCCTGACAGGATCCTGGTGAAATCCTTAAGGATCTTACGAGGATCCTTTCCTTCCATGGGGTTGTTTCCTGCCAGGATCTTGCCTGAACCCTGACAGGATCCTGGTGAAATCCTTAAGGATCTTACGAGGATCCTTTCCTTCCATGTGGTTGTTTCCTGCCAGGATCTTGCCTGAATCCTGACAGGATCCTGGTGAAATCCTTAAGGATCTTACAAGGGTTATTTCCTTCCAACGGCTATTTCCTGTCAGGATTTAGGCGAAATCCTGACAGGATCCTGGTGAAATCCTTAAAGTGCTACTATGACGAAAATTAAACAATCTGTTTTTT
Organism: Actinernus sp. WN-2022; assembly: GCA_030867875.1. Classification (NCBI taxonomy): domain Eukaryota; kingdom Metazoa; phylum Cnidaria; class Anthozoa; order Actiniaria; family Actinernidae; genus Actinernus; species Actinernus sp. WN-2022. The sequence goes on along the minus strand of JAOWCC010000936.1, from coordinate 83,457,321 downwards.
TTACAGATTATGAAAGATAAACTACTAAATAACAATCATGAAAAATCTTAAGTAGAAATTCGAACGGAAAGTCCGATTATTTTAGCGATTCATTCCAGTTCTGATCGGCCGCCATTGCTCGGAACTCAAATGGCCGCGCATACTGGGTCGAGAACGTCGAGGCCGGATGTGATGTCATCCAATCAACCCAGATCAAAACATCGTGGCTACTCTCGTATGCCAAAGTGTCAAACGCAGCCAGAGCTCACTCGTAGCAAGAAAAAAACCTTGAAGGTATGCCTGCTAGTCGCTGTGTTGTGCAGGGATGCGGCAATAAGTCGAATCCAGTAGCTAGAATTTCACTGCACAACAGCCCCATTGAAAAGCGAGAGCGGGCGAAATGGAAAAAATTCGTGTGTACACACCGTGCGAATTTTGATCCTAAAGGACGATTTATTATTTGTTCCGATCATTTCTCGGATGTTTGCTTTACAAGAGCTATTGTTATGCCAGCTGAAGGAGCTCATATGCGTCGCCTTGAGGCTGGATCTCTCCCGACGATTTGGAGAAAAGCTACAAGTTCGAGTGCAGTGCCTAACGAAAGGACGGAAAGGGCTCGACGCAAGGTAAGTGAGACGTGCACGTAAGTGAAACTAATACACGCATTACCATGTGCATATTCCTAATCAAAAATTTTGATTTAATCAATACTTTGCAGTTATAGTTTGTACGATTAGGACTAGCTTACAAGCTTTCACTTTCTTTAAAAAACAGCGTATTTGAAGTTGATCGCGCGTTGCGTTGCTTTCACACATGCAGACTGTTTTCATGAATTAGTATTCATACCTCGGGTCACGATCTCTTGTTTCTTCACTCGTACTCGCGATCTATTATCCTTTTTGGTTATCTGATAGTTATTTTTCTTCGTAGATCGTTGATAAATATTTTTATGCTTTCCATTTGGAATTTTGATTTAAACAAATTGATAAAACCAGTTGCCAAAAATCAAGATCACGTATGACTTTAAATAACAACTGCAAAAACGTTCTCGGTTTTGTGTTTTATAGAAATATATTATAATATATTATTTTTGTATTTTTCATAATTTTTCTAGAGGATAAATGAATTGCTAACTCCAAACAAGACCCATTGCCGAAGTGTGCAACTATCAAGTCCTGGCCAAGCCGAGGACCCACTTGTGCCAGGGGAGTTACCACTAGAAGTCCCATATTTACCAGCTGTAGGTGATTCTCAAGTACAGACAGAGGGGTTACCTACAGTAGATGATGCTTTACACTCGATTCAGGTACATGCAGCAGAGTCCGCCGCCCTAAATATGTCAGACTCCTCAAGCCAAATCCAAGTACCACTACCCAGGTTGAGGATCTTGCTAAGATCTTGCCAAGAACTTGGCATGATCTTGCCAAGATCTTGCCAAGATCTTGCCATGATCCTGCCAAGATCTTCTCTAAAAACATGCAAGATCTTGCACAAGATCTTGCAGGATCCTGCAGGATCTTGTGCAAGATCTTGCCGGATCTTGGCAAGATCTTGCCGGATCTTGGCAAGATCTTGCTGGTTCTTGGCAAGATCTTGGACAATATTACAGGATCCTGTAAGATCTTGTCATGATCTTGGCAAGATAATCCAAGATCATGGAGGATATTTAACACTATCCTGCAAGAACTTGCCAAGATCTTGGATAATCTTGCCAAGATCTTGCCAAGATCTTGGATGATCTTGCCAAGATCTTGGATGATCTTGCCAAGATCTTGGATGAACTTGCCAAGATCTTGGATGAACTTGCCAAGATCTTGGATGATCTTGCCAAGATCTTGGATGATCTTGCCAAGATCTTGGATGATCTTGCCAAGATCTTGCCAAGATCTTGGATGATCTTGCCATGATCTTGCCAAGATCTTGCCAAGATCTTGGCAAGATTATCCAAGATCTTGCCAAGATAACCCAAATCCTGGCAAGGTTATGGAGAATATTACAGGATCCTGTAAGATCTTGGCGAGATCATGGAGGATATTACAAATTCTTCCATTCTTCCATTGATCAGATGTTACTTAATACTCTGTTCTTGCATGGATCCCTTCTTGATACTTTGTCTTTTTTGTTGTACGTAAACAGCAACCATTGCATTCACTCTTCATGTTTTATTAACAAACTGTCAATATTATTACAGCTCACGCTCATGTAGTTCTCACATAATGGATTTCATAACTGTCCCATCTTGCGAAATAATGACACTCAGCTATGTTATTATAAGAACAATATTCTTATGGTATTTTTGTAGCCTGCAAAACAGGCCCTCATTGTTATTTCAATGCAATTAAAGGAAGTGATAAAATAATTTGGCCACACGAAAATGGAATAAGAAGACTGGCACGAGAGAGGAGAATGAGGGCCTGCAGCCATTCCTTATACATGTACATTTCAGATTCTGAACGGGAAATACTGATTGGTCAATTAGTTGTCTTGTGTCACGAAATGTCACACATTCCTCCTGCAAACTGACTGAAATGGCGGTGACAAGAGAGTAGTGACAGAGTGGTTGAGCATTAATTGAGGAAAGTATTTAGAAGAACAAAGCAGTCAGTGAATAGTCGACATTTGTACTTTCTAGGCAATGTAATATAATACACGCCGTCAGCACAATCTACATTTGCCATTCGCACGTTGGAATTGGGGACAACAGAAGTTTACCTACCATGCACTATTAGACTGGAACTCTTTAGACTCTGAAGTTATACAATCAACTACATTATCAATTTTTAAATCTTACTGGCACATAACTTAATTTCATAATAATCCTTGTTCTATTTCTATTTTATTTCAACCATTTATCTTTTCTGTTTTCCATATATTAGTGAAATATATATTTTTAATACAGGACCTCCCTGAAAATCACAAATTGTGAGTGGAGCTTTCCTGTCAAAATATTAGTATTATTATTATTATTATAATGTTTTGGCAGTTTTACCAACAGGTAAAAGTCTTTTTGCCGTGGAAATCGAGTCAGACAGGACAAGCGCTTCGGCAGTTGTCATTTTCCTATTTGCAAAGCATTGTGAAGGATATCAGTTAATTGAAACTAAATACATGGGACTAAAAGCCATCTCCCTCTGCAATGTAGACGTAGAACTGATCGAAATTATGGAGATCCCTAAAGTAAGTTTTGCTTCTGCTGAGGCTGTTCGAGTGAAAGATTCAGTCAGGGTCGAGTACATGAACTGATGAAGGACTAACTGAGCAGGGATTTACTGTAACAATATGCTACTGTGAGGGTTCGAGTCTGACTACCGGTAGTTATCGTTGTATTCTTATAATTACATGATAAAACTGATATTGTCCTTAGCACAAAGGGTGATACATTAGGTTTCTCGAGTGCAATTTCTCTGTGGAATTACAGAGTCAGGCATGTAACTTTACTTAAATTACACACATGTATGTAGTCCAATGATATTTTGCTATTAGTTATGGTATTATAAATAGTGTGCACAGCCTATATAATCACCACTCCTCAACCAATCAGCATCTTGATTTTCCAAATGCACTTAAAAATAAATTCAGCTGTGACTGCATGCAGGGCTTGAAATTAAAATAAAGTACTTGTTGCAATTTTCGACTATAGCTATATATGTACTGGAAATTTGTCACAATTTAGTTTTTTTCTAACCAGCAAAAAAGGTTGACTGCGATTGCGACTGCTGAAGATATTTTAGTTGCAAAAAAACAGTATTTTGGTCGCATTTGCAACCATATCAGTTGCAATTTCAAGCCCTGACACGTATGCTATATTACTCTTATACATGTACACCTGTTTCAAAAAAGGTTATCCCATACAATTAAGAGACAAACAACAAGGGATGAGCTACGTACCCGGACCGAAGTGGATTATGGTTGTTGCTAAAAGTCTGGTGAATTCGTTTGTTTTTGGAGTCGATGGATTTAAGAAGAATATAAATGGTTTCCTTTGAATGGATTTTCGAATTGCACTGTATTCCATCACACATAGCTGCCGCCAGTTGTAATGGCAATCCTTTGTCGCTTGTTGCTCGTCCGTGACATTTGAAATAGGTGTACATGTATGTAAATGCCCACATTGCAGTACAGAATATATATGGAAAAAGTAGTAAAGGTTAAAGGTAAAATATAGCTTAGGGACTGGCAATAAACAACAGATATCAATAATGAGTCAATGCATGTTCCTTACCATTCTAACTTTTAGTTTAATTATGAAACTTCTAAAGTACAGTCTACAGAGAATATCCAGACTGATTGTGATTTCACTCACCAGCTAACTGGTATATAGTAGACTTTTCCAGTGTGAGCTTTCTTTGAGAGTCAAGATTTGAAAAGCTTCTGATCTGCAACTAGAAGGCCTGGAAAATATAAATATAATCAATAAAATTAGAATTACAAGTTCACTAGATAAAGGATTTTACATGTCCGGTGTGGCGTGACGAATCCGGCGTGACAACCGGAAATTAATTACAACAGGAATTCCTTGTGCTTCAAAATTTTACTCAATAAATTCACCAATAAATTGGCGTAGGTTTTTTAAAGTATGAATTGTTGCTCAATGCCTTGATCGCTGATTTAAACACATTGATCGATGGTGGTCGTCTTCAAAGCTTAGATTTTTGAAGTTAAATGAGCTAATCTATTACGAGACATCTCACTACGATCGACGCACATGTTTGCATGCAACGAACACAATAATTCAAACACGTTCTCCATACTTAGATCTATACTAGCAGAGTTCACATTAATTCTTCAATTCATAGCCCAAAATATGCACTTAAAACTCTACAGAATGATTGAGAAGTCCTCACTGCAAGTCATCAACTAAACTAGTTCAATTTATAATTAAGAGAGTTCACTCATGGTCCGGAACGAAACCGTAAATCATAACATGGGGACCTAATTAAATACATGTTAGAGAAGCTTTTTACCACATTTTCATACAATTTAACGAGTTTCTTGAAATATATTCAAGAACATACTTAAAAGTGCACAATAATGACATATATTAGCTAACTTAACTACTAGAAAAACCTTAAACATTTCAGTTATTGTTTTTCGTGTATGCATAACTGTCAGTGTCACAGATGACAGAACTTTCAGTTTCATTTACATGTAATGAATTATACTTAAAGTAGAAAATTCTGCCCACCTTTTGCACAGATTTCACCAGGTTTTCATCTCATCTAGAACTGATATGCCATGATATTACCTCGCAGTTGGCAGCAGTTATTATAACCTTCTCTTTCGTGAGACTGCAGAGACTGTGAAACGAACAAGTCTCACCTCATCTTGGCCTAATTTGAATCTTCAGCCAATCCCTGGAGGCCTGACAACTACTTCAGCCAATCAGGTGCAAGCTATTACGAAATATGGATCAACTTGGTTCTAGTCTTCACTCGGTTAAAGTGGAAACATGGCGGAGAGTTTAGCAAGGTTAAAGTTAGTTCTGTTCGAATTTCGTAACAAAAACACACATTTTCAAAGGGTTTGCCAAATGGTTTGCTTCATTAAACACTTGGGAAGGTAAAATTGGTGAGTAATAGTCAAAATAACCAGGAGAATGTCGTGATTTTGAGCTTTTTCCTGTAGCCTCAGTAACTCAGGTTCGTATATTTAAACACAGCACATACTGTCATACATTATGAAAACAAGCTTACAATAATAAATTACACATATTAAGTTTTAAAATTTCTCATGAAAACAATCTTTATTCCCTGTAATGTTAGACCAGCTTTCCAATAAAGTGTTTAGAATTTATGTGAGTCCATGATCTTAGTAAATTGGTAGCAAATTATTCAAGTCTACGTATAAACTCTGTGTGTACTAAATAGTGCAAAGTAGCTAGGACTAAACACTTTATTTTCTATTGTTAAGTACTATTTGTTAAGAAATGTTTCATGGATAATATTTTAAGATTCTAATTGATAAACCTTGCACAAATCTTTCAAAATCTTGCAAATATCTTGACTAGAATTTATCTTATATTAATATTCTTGCCAAGATCTTGGTAAGATCTTGATTAATCTTGTCAAGACCTTGGCAAGGTCTTCGCAAGATATTGGCAAGGTCTTGGCAAGATTTATCAAGAATCTTAAGATAAGATCTTGCCAAGATGTTGGCAAGGTCTTGGCAAGAATCTTAATACAAGATCTTGCTAAAATCTTACCAAGATCATGGCAAGATTCTGCTAAAACCTTGGCAAGATCTTGACAAGATCTTATCTTAAGATTCTTGATGAATATTGCCAAGATCTTGCCAAGACCTTGGCAAGATCTTGACAAGATCTTATCTTAAGATTCTTGCAAAGATCTTGCAAAGACCTTGCCAAGATCTTACCATGATCTTGCCAAGATCTTGCCAAGATCTTATCTTAAGATTCTTGATGAATCTTGCAAAGATCCTGCCATGATCTTGCCAAGATCTTGCCAAGATCTTGGCAAGATTCAGCCGAAATAAGATCTTGCCAAGATCTTACAGGATCTTGTAAGATCTTACAAGATCTTGGCAAGATGCTCAACCTGGGATATACATGGAATCTACTGAAGCTCTTCTCGAAGAATCCTCAAGTAATTTTGGGGTAAATAAAACTAACAATCATTATTACTGGCTCACTATAATCTGTTTCTGTAAAAAGCATAGAGTGCTTATACACAGCTTTATACAAAGCTTATACAAAAGTATTATTTGAGCAGAAATACAAATATTAAATAATTTTATGTTTGTCCAAATTGTTATCACAATTTTTTCACTTAGGAAAGTATCTCACAAAGTGTGGATTGCAGAAGATGCCAAGGCCTGAAAAAGGAAAATACAGAACTGAGAACGAGGACAACAAAACTCCAGAATCGCCTAATAAAAAACCAGGAGCAGTGGGTCCGCACATTTGATGAATTTAAAAATACGAGCACTGTAACTTCAGGTAATTATATACAGTATAGGCTAGGAGAAACAATGATTATATCAAATCATTTGCATGTATATAATATACCTGCATATATTTACATATATCGCACTTGTTTCATTTAAAATAACCCTGCCAAATGATTGTTTTGTTGTTATTAATTTGATGCCAATTGTTATTATTTCAGCTACTCAAACAGATAGCAGCCCAGAATGTGAACAGCCGGTTACGGATGATCCAATGGAAGGGCCTGGTGAGGAAGATAGTGAGGAAAAGAGCGATGAGGAGGACCCAACCTGGAACCCCCAAGAATTGGAGGACATATACCAGACAATGGGAGAGGATGATGATAGCAAAGGAAATGTAAACCCCAGGTAAACTTTATATTGTATTTATGAAATAAGTACAGAGTTGTTTAAAAAGTTTAACAACTTCAGTCAGGTTTATTACATCCTGGGGGGGGGGGGGGGGGGGGGGGGGGGGGGGGGAGTGTTTTTAGAGGGGGGAATACAATTTTCAAAATCATTAGAAAGTGGGGGTACATTTTTTAAAGTTTAATTGGTTAATTGTGATTTTCAACAGTGTATTTACCACACACAAAAAGAAAGAAAGAAAAGAAACTGAAAACATCAAAACAGTCTGATTGTCTGAATAACCTGTAACATGGTGCCCCCAAGGTAGTATTTCCCTATTTGCAGATAACCCGAGTATCAGGCTCTCCTTTCGTTTTCCCTTCTTCCCACCCCCCCCCCCCCCCAAAATAGACCAGATATTCACTGTGAAAAAAAAACATCTGTCTGTCTGTACTCAGGTTAATTTGCAGAAGTGCGTGTTTGGGTTGTGTGTGATTCCTGTGGGAAATTTATCAACCTCTTTCCCAGGATCTTAACTTATGAACTTATGAAATGAATGAATTCAGATGGTAAATTATGTAAACAAGTTGAGTAATGAGACTATTCCAAAGTGGAAGGGGGAGTACATTTTTAAAACTGTGATTGTAGGGGTGAGGGGGTATATTTTTTCTTTGAAAATTAAGTAGGGGTACAATTTTAATACACTGGATTTTTTGGGACATAACAAATGATCAGTTCCTAAGTGCTGTCAGACAATTGATTAGTGATGGGGGGAGAGGGGGTGGCTATACTCCCTATATTTCTTTAAAAAAATAAGTCTATATACAATTTATTCAAATTAGGTTGGACATCAAGGGGAAAGATGTTCGTGAAGAGCCAAAGGGAATTGTGTTCCTTTCAAAGCTGTTGCTCCTGTTTCAATATTGCCACCTTTGCCTGTATCCCAACCCCAAAGTCAGTGTATCCCAGTCAGGAACTCTCCTAACCATTGACTCGTCATGCCCAAAATGCAAGGAGACCTACACATGGAAAAGTCAGCCCCTCTTGTTTGGCAAGTTCCCTGCTGGAAACCTGCTTCTTAGTTTTGCCCTTCTCTGTGCTGGTGCTTCCGTCAAGAAAGTGTTGTTGGTCTTCCGGCACATGGGGATGTTAGTCTACCACGAGCCAACATATTACTACCACCAGAGGCATCTCCTAATCCTAACCATTGTATCCTTCTGGAAAACCTATCAGGCCAAGATCCTGAAAGGAAAGGAGGTGGTTCTGGCAGGTGATGGCAGGCATGACAGTATGGGGCACAGTGCCAAATATGGAACCTATACCATCTTCTGCTGTACTGTTGGCTTGATAATACACATAGTCCTTGTTCAGGCAAGTCACACACATTGATATAATTTATAGGGTATTAGTAGAAACTTGCCATGGACTATTGCAAATCCACTAATCTGAATATCACTGATAAACAAGAAAATAGGATGTCCTAATAAATTAATTCTTATTATATTCTCATTTAATTAATTTTTGTTTACAACAATTGTTTCACAGGTCAATGAGGCAGGTAACAGTTCGGCTATGGAATTCCTTGGACACCAAAGGGCATTTGCTTTCCTCTTGACAACAGGAATGATAATAAAGACATTCGTTTCTGATAGGCATTCCTCTATTGCTAAGTGGATGAGAGAAGAATGTCCTAAACTGTGTAGGCAGATGGGGAAGGCCTCCATAGATCATTTCTTTGATCTCTGGCATATTGGAAAAAGTGAGTAATTTGAATGACAGAAATTATAATACTTCTGTGATAAACAAAATTACCTACCTATGGTAGGCTTTAAAATAAATATTAGACATGACCTAATGATGCAAAATAGATAGAAGCCCACAAAACATGCAACTAAGGTAATTGATTATTTGGGTTGTATGTACTAAATGCTACAATGTATTTCTAAAACAACATATAATTTTTATCTAGAAATCACAAAGATCCTCCTGAAACTCAGCAAGGAAACAGACTGTGAAGTAATTGGCCGTTGGAGGAAAGCTTGTGTTCGCCATTTTTACTGGTCAGTGACATCAACACAGGAACGATTAGGGGAAGTGAAACTGGCCAAGTTCCAAGCCTTCCTGTCACATGTGCTCAACAGGCATGATAATTTGCCCAACAGATTGTTCAATGCATGTACGCATGGTGCAATCACCAAGCCAAAAGTTTGGATGACTAAAGGTATGCTAACGTACTCACAAGATGGATGGGGATGAAACACATTCATACTGATTTAAGGAAAGCAAACTTGGTCATTAAAGTACAATAATGTGCACAAATGTTAACCTTAACTGGAAGGAAGGCAGAAAGGGTAATACAAAATAGGTGTGGAATGTCACTGAAAACAGATCTCATTCAATGTTTTGTTTTCTTGTTCCATGTATTTAGGGTCAGATGCATATGAAAAACTCTGTGATGCACTAAACAAGATCCATTTAAAGAAAGCAATCAAGAAAGCATCATCTGTTGGCCAAACCAGTTGCCTCGAGGGATATCATTCGGTTATCAACCAATTCGCACCTAAAATGCTAGCTTTCTCCTACTTGGGTATGCTTTGCAGGTACATATATATAAAACTTAAATGTATGAAAAAAATATTTTTTAAATAATTTTTTTATTCCATTTCACCACCAATACAAACGTATTGATTAATGTTCAATGTCGTGTATTTTGATAAAATGTTCCTTAGGACAATACTATCTGCCCTGCACTTCAATTACAACCTTCAGAGAGAAAATAAAGTGGACCACAATGGGAAGCCAAGACTATCTGTGTCTTATCCGAAATATAAGCACGGAGAAGCAACAGTAAGGGAAGCAAGAGTACCTCCAACCTATGGTAATGAACATATAACTTGTATTATAATAAATTATTATTTAAAACATGGCTCACTAGCTTCAGTATGGAAGATAAAAACATTGAATATAATCAACCAAGAGTTAGTTGATTAATATGCTAAATTTCTTAATCTAAGTACTCTATTTTTAGAATATGTTGCTGAAATATTCCAAACCATGATGACAACATCACGACAAGACCTTAAGAAGTTAAAAGAGGAGTTGGATATCGAGGTTCCAGATCCCATGCATTCCATGCTAGAGAAAGAATCAAAAGAGGAAGCCATCCAGAAGCACCAGTCAAGGAAAGAGAAGGAAACAGTAATTTGCCCTCCAACATGTACAGGTAAGGTGTTGGAGTACATTTTGAAAACCATATACTGTGTGTCTACTCATTTACTGCTAGTCCACCATTTACTAAGTGTTTTACTTGGGATAACTGAAGAAGTTGCCAACAAACTGGAGTGATTTTTGGTTGACGCACGGTAATAAAAGTTGGACGTTTTTTAAAGAAAATACAAACCAAACAAATCTATGTACATGTATCTATGAAACTAATGTCTATTATTCAAACCAAAAAAATGAAACCAATATGACATTGAGTTTCGATAATTGGATGTCTTTTAGATGATGAACTTCAAGGACTGATGCAAGGTGATACACCTAATGCTACAACTTCAACAAATAGACAGAGAAGAGCACCGACTTGCAAGACATGTGGTAACCCAAGGAAAGGACACAAAAGAGGGCAATGCCAAACAGACAACAATGTGCTTTGATAGTTGATGTATCAATATTTATTTATATTAATTGGAATTATGTTACAAGCAAAAACAAACCAACAACTTGACATACACATGACTTTGTATGAAGAAAATATTTTATCTGGTATACTGTAAACATTGTAGCATTTACTTAAGTACCCCTATAGGGTTCTAGAAGAAATACTGATTTATGCTGCCAAAATTGTGGTACCTTTTCTAGCTGTTCCCGTAGATAAGCCACACCCCGATCTTGAACGAAACTTTGGCTGAAAAAGTGTGGCTTATACAGGTGTCACTCAGTAGATGATTTGACAACATATAAAAAAATATATATATATTTTAACATCTTCTTCCAGTGCAATATACTTATTTATTTCATTTTCTATTTTTATTCGATAACCTTTATTTCACTAATTTCAATATATTGCTCATTAGATATTCAAGGGATTTTCATCATGTAGGTCTTTAAATGATGTATAGACCTTGAATATCTAATGAGCTGCATAAAGGCTCTTGAATACCTAATCAGGTCTAATTTATAGTGAAATTCACTGCAATGTTAGGTTATTGAATAACAATAAAATAAGTCAGTTAAATGCCTCGGTTCTTGGTATTTAACTCTTACATATAGTAGACTAGCTTAAATTTTCATGCTTGGTAACCATATTTCTGTTAACCAGAGGTTAGGCATGTGCACTCTTATATTTTTAGTGGAAGAAGTACCTTTTAGATGTGTTAATATTCAAATATATTTATTAATACAGGTATATTAATTAATTTATGTGTGGAAAGTTCAAGGCACAAGTGTGAAGTACTTGTGAATTTTATGAAAAGCGTTATATTGTATATACATGTAGTGTTACTGTTATTCTAGCTTATAATGAGACTACTTTTACAACAAATTTCATACAGTCTAAAAAATACATAAGTGAAAGAAAATTGAGAAAAAAAGTGAGGAATAGATCAAGAAAGGCCATATATGGCCATAGGCATCTATTCATTGTTTCAAAGGCTTATTTTGATAAAGTTATTTTTCTAAACTTCATTTACTGTGGTTATTCTGATTATTATTATTTCAGTGTGTATTGTGGTATGCAAGAAGTGCAAGATTCATTACTATTTCAATAGGTACCCCCTAAAGGTATACAAGTGCATAACTGTCCTCTAGTGTCTACTAAATGAACAGCAGAGGAGTCTTCAAGGGTCCCACCGGGGAGAGGGGACTCGGCTATGAACGTGGTAGGGACCGGGGGGAGATCGGTGTTGCTTTTAGTAAAACCTGTTTGTAAATGCAATTTTTTCACCTCCAATCAATTGTCAATCTTTCTAAAACTGCATTTTTAAAGATAGCTTGCTCTCCAGCATCAATTCATCTGTTAACAAACTATTATATCAGCATGTGACTGTTAGCTGCGAATGGCCTATTGGCCAGAGTTTTCTAAATTAACCCTAAAAGTATAAGAATATTAGCCTAAATAAGGTATTAAATAGCCCTAAAAAATAGAAACATTTAGCAGGCATACTGGAAATCAACAAAATTAAACCCTAAACAGGTGAGAATGTTCACCCCTAAAGGAACACTGATCAGCTCTACCACTTCAATATAGGGAGTCCCCCAACCCCTGTGTTTCCCACCTATTTAGTTAGCTTCATCCTTCAACATCTGCAACCTCTTCATCATCCTCAAATCCATGGTATATTCCATCCTGACTAGGGAATTCAGCTCTGATGGCATTATATGTACAGCATGGCAGAGGAAAACGCTTAGAATGGCCAACATTATCCCATACCAGACGAACAAGCTGTCGATATGATACCGATCGTAGGAACCTAGAAAGAAAATGTTTTTTAACTAATTTTGTATCATAACCAGGCCTCAGTTGTTTAAAGCATTGTGCCAGATAAAGGATCCACTGAATAGTAGTAATGAGTTAATTTTATAATGGATATCCATTATTTGGGCAACTGCATGTGCCTATGTTTATTAGTTGTACAGCCTTTCAAACATGCAAACTGCGTAAATAGTTAGACTTTTCTAGTGGCACTAGTACTTGTAACTTTATATAGCCATAAAGTTTAAACATACTAAGGGTAAGCACACTGATTCTAAAATTATATTTAAAGAACTTACTCTGATTCAGACTTGAGACCTTGCACAAACAAAGTTTTGTAACTTTTGCCAGCTTTTGTTTTCAGCCCTAAGGCAGCGATCTCAAGCACCCATCTATTGAGGCAAACATCCCTGAATCCTGGGTGCAACGTTATACATTCATTCTCTTTGTCCAGTGCCTCCATAGTCTCGCTACATCTATCAATCTCTATGCAGCAGATGCACTCTTCAGGTTTGGTAACAAGCTCGGTTGAACAGTTGGAGCATTTGCACCTAGCATGAAAAATTATACATATTATTATCATGAAGATTACAGTCAAGGCACAAGCAGAGTCCAAGACTATGAGGGAAATAATTATTTGAGAAAACGTAAAAAGCTCTTTCACAATCTGATATTCACTCACATTAATGGTACAGGTAGGTAACCATTACTTCTTATCTAAGACTAATGAACAATTCACTTTGAAAATTCTGCTAAAAGTCGTAGTTACAACTTACATTTATCACCGTTCCCGCAAGCTCATTTTGGATCGAGAATTGCGGATAAATAGCTCGTGCTCAACTCTGAACTCAGGGCTGACTTTGGATCTTTGTCTGGGTCTTACTTTTTTTACACGACTCGAGCTCGAGTCTAAGTAAGTTTATTAATATCTGCATGTTAGGTGTGAGATGCTGTAGCTAGCCAAACACTGAAACTCGTACTTAGAAAGCTGGGCCTTAGGTAAAGAAATACACAAAACTATCGAAAACATGTTGGCACTCTTGGCAAGTAACATATAGTCAAATGATTGTTACATACCAAACGTTAAGACTAGTTTCCCCAGTAAATCTCCTCCGATACTCTGCTTCCTCCTGTTCTTCGCGGGCAACTTCAGCAACATAATCGGCGGCCTCTTGCTCCGTTGCCAGAGGCTCGAGATCTTCGTCATATGGAAGATACACTTCATTACTAAGTTCAGAAGAATCTGAGAGGGTTTCCTGGTCATTTTCAGAAGAAGAAGAGCTAGAGGAAGAATCCAAACACGAAGGATTGGATGACGTCAGAGAATACCGCTCTCTCCAAAAAAAATCGCGGGCTCACTAAATGAGTTCAGAGTAATGGCGGACGCAAATTTGACGTTTTTAGAGGTCTATATTTATGTTGCATTAATATATTGTGATCAAATTTTTGGCCAGAAGTATATTAGAAGACCTATATTTTCGAATTACGATAAGAAACAGCGAAAAGAAAATACAACATTTTCGTCATAGTAGCACTTTAAGGATCTTACAAGGATCCTTTCCTTCCATGCGGTTGTTTCCTGCCAGGATCTTGCCTGAATCCTGACAGGATCCTGGTGAAATCCTCAAGGATCTTACAAGGATCCTTTCCTTCCATGCGGTTGTTTCCTGCCAGGATCTTGCCTGAATCCTGACAGGATCCTGCTGAATCCTTAAGGATCTTACAAGGATCCTTTCCTTCCATGCGGTTGTTTCCTGCCAGGATCTTGCCTGAATCCTGACAGGATCCTGGTGAAATCCTTAAGGATCTTACAAGGATCATTTCCTTCCACCAGTTATTTCCTGCCAGGATCTTGCCTCAATCCTGACAGGATCCTGGTGAAATCCTTAAGGATCTTACAAGGATCCTTTCCTTCCATGCAGTTATTTCCTGCCAGGATCTTGTCTGAATCCTGGCAGGATCCTTGTTAAATCCTTAAGGATCTTACAAGGATCCTGCACTTAGTAGATTAACTTGATCATATCAGGATCCTGAAAGGATCTTAGCAGGATCTTGGCAGGATCCTGGCAAGGATCTTGGCCATCAGGATCCTAGACAAATCCTTCAAGGATCCTGACCTTACAAGGATCCTTACCTGATCCTTCAGGATCCTTAAAGATCCTCAAGTATCCTGCAAGGAGTTTCACCAGGGTTACACTCCCGTTTCCCCTATGTCCTGATGAAATCCCTCTTCTCCATGGCCACCCTCCAATACACTCTCTCTCCCCCTCCACGCACCAACACCCTCCCATGCAATTTCCTAACACATGGGACGAACTGTGTCCAAATACCCGAGTCTTTGTCAGAAAAGGATAAATAAAACACATTTTTATCATGTGCCATAAGCCGATGATACACTTGTGAAAGGATTGTTCGAATGACACTGGACATTCCCTTGTTTTAAAGCGCCAATCGTAGATAAGCAAGTTATCTATTTACATAAATTGAACTGTTGTTACACAGAGGTCAGATCACATTCACTACGTGTGATCCGCTACACCAAATGGAAGCTAATGGATCTGTAAAGGAAACTTAGAATGTGGTAGAAACCCATAAAAATCGGCAATGGAAATTTGGAGTGATTTCCGTTTAAATCCATAGTTAAATTCGTAAAACATTTGATCCGCCATCTTGTTGAATGTTTGGGGATAACGTTTAGCCAAGGTGAAGGTCAGCTTCCGAGATTCTGAGAAGCTCGATGTGATTGGTCAGTTTCGGAAATGGAATGTTCCGCTTGTTTCAGCAGACGCTCGAGTGGCAGCGAAATTTGAGAGCAACACTAAGAGTGGATGCAAAGCAGGCTAGTGAACATGGTACATAAAAAAAAAAATTCTATTTCATAAACAGAAAATTGTAACTTAAATGTTTATGTTCAAAAGCTGACGTAAAATATAGGTTTGATAGTCATCTAACATTAAGTTAGGGTCGCGCTTAATCAAAGAAGACGTTATGTAATTATGCCTTGCCCGTAGACATTCCCACTGGCAGTGGTAATATCGGTTTCCTTCAGTAGATATATAAATTACCAAAAGCATCATTGTAGTAATCCCTTTCCTTGTGTTGGATTACTAATCCAATAAAGGGAGGCCCGTTTGGATCCCTGAATGCATATGGGCACCCGGCACATTTTTTCACTCTGGGAGAAAGGTTCACAATAACAAAGGGGTTGCTATTGTGCCAAGGCTGGCTATATCTCTGTTGGGCCACTCTTCTATTCCAAACTGTAGGGGTGGAAACTGTTGCCGTTGCAGTCGGCAGTCTGTATTGATGCATCGTGTTGTTAGCAGCTGGGGTGGAAACTGTTGCCGTTGCAGTTGGCGGTCTGTATTGATTCATCGTGTTGTTAGCAGCTGGGGTGGAAACTGTTGCCGTTGCAGTTGGCGGTCTGTATTGATGCATCATGTTGTTAGCAGCTGGGGTGGAAACTGTTGCCGTTGCAGTTGGCGGTCTGTATTGATGCATCATGTTAATAGCAGCTGGGGTGGAAACTGTTGCCGGTCTGTATTGATGCATCATGTTGTTAGCAGCTGGGGTGGAAACTGTTGCCGTTGCAGTTGGCGGTCTGTATTGATGCATCGTGTTGTTAGCAGCTGGGGTGGAAACTGTTGCTGTTGCTGTTGGCGTTGAATGGTGAATGGTGTTGGCATCATTGAAACGCTTCAGCAGGTGCATAGCCGTCTCTTTGCTATGCACCTTTTGATGAAGAATGCTTCATCTTCCTTGACGTTCAAAATAGTCATCAGGACCCAAACAGCATGCAAACATAGGTCTCTTTGTGACGCAAATGTGCAGTTGCACCCTATGGTTTCGTCAATTTCAACCAGCCTAATCTTTCCATCATGATTAACCTCAAACACTTTTTTATGTACGCTGACATGATGGACGTCCCCTAAACACAGCTTTGCACGCTTTGCCATTCGCAGGGACTCCATGAAGTTCTTGCTTCTGCTTTTTCTTTTTCTGTATGCCTTACGAATGTTTCTTCCATGTCCCGCTTCGTCATCACTGCCTTCCTCAGAGCTGCTCAGTTCCTCAGGGATACTTTTCATGCTAACGGATCTCTGCTTCACCCGGTGAGAGGAGCTTTTGTTCACATGTGGTCCCACGCTGTATGTACTTGCATCTACGGTGTTCTCAGACAGTTCCTTGGCAAACTGTGTGGCACGATCCAGTTGGCGTCTCAGGGAAATCTCGTCTTTCCTCTTCTGTGCATTACACTTGCCTCCACTGTATGTCCCAGCCTCAAGCCTAACAAAAACAAGGTTGCAAAAAAATTTCTGAATTTTTAAATTTTATACCCATGAGACGTTACGTTGATGTCATTTTACCAGGGTACACAGTGTTTAAAATATTATTAGGTGTATCTTTAACAGTGATTGGAGTAAATTGCCAAAGCAATTGTCTCAATTTGTAAATAAAGGTTCAAACCATAGGGCGAGGGCTTTCATGAAAATTCAACACCTCGCCCGTGCGTTTGAACCATTTTAAAACATAAATAGTTGGCTAGAGATCCCCTTAATTATCACTTACTTTGCAATCTTAGCCTTCAAAAGAGCACTTTCAACTACATGGTCTTCTGCAACGTGTGCAAGTGTGTCCTTCTTCGCACCACGCACAGCATTGCGTGCATGACCAACCTCTGCCATATTTGTATTGGGTGTTTCGGGTTGTTTGAATGCACGGAAGACATGAAATCTGAAATATCAGTGTAATAACTAAAATATAAAAAAAAAATTTGAGGAAAAATGAAGTACACAGACTGATATAGACATACACACAAATTAAAGGTTATCATACACACAAATTAAAAGTTATCATACACACAAATTAAAGGTTATCATACACACAAATTAAAAGTTATCTATAAAGACTGTCTGCTTGCCTGCCATCCTCGGGGACCCAGCTCAAAGGGGGAGGAGAAAGGGGAGGGGGAGTAATGAGAGGAGGGGAGGAGGAAAGAAAAAAGGCGAAAGGAAGCCTTGGGCAGTTGACCACCCTAAACCATTACCAACAGCCAAAACTAATCAAAACTAAAGCAAAACAAACTCGAATAACAATGGCAATCTGGCATAGCTGTCCTCTACGCCTCCCCTATCCTTCCCTAGACACTTCCCCTTCGCCCTTGGACCCCCGAGGATGCCTGTCTGCCTGCCTGTCTGTCTGTCTGTCTTGTCTTACCTTCGTAAATGCCAGAACTTGTTGAACCAAGATTTTACCGGACGTCGTTTTTCTTTGGAATTAGCCCAGTCCATAAGAGCAAGACGCTTTGCTGTATATTCACTGGGAGTATCTGCACAGTAAATACTATGCACCATAGTAAGGAATTGTGCTCTGGACTTGGGGCTCCAATCACTTTTAGAGACTTTATTTATGATATGCTCTTTCTTGTGATTGGGTTCATTTCTTAATTAGATTAATTCTAAAAACTTGTTCCCAGTCCTCCACTCATGGTATAATTACATATGTATAACTTACTTTATTAAGTTGCCTCCAGAATTCACTGAGTGTTTCAGTACTTTCCTGGTCACAGTCCATACTAGCTATAGTAAACATCTCTTTTAGCATTGGGTGTTGTACACTCAAATTAATGGTTTTCATCCCTATTACTTTATCATGCTCAGCGTCAAGGAAACAATATTCTTGCGATAATGGATGGCTTCCTCCCTGCTGCATCAGGACAGCTGTCTCGATCCTTTCATAGCTGGATCGGAAAACAACAGTCGTTCCTGTGTCACTCAGTCTGCCATCTTGGACCTTCCACAGCAAATATTTGTCCTGCTTGTCACAGGCCTCTTTAATCTTGGCTAAAGCTTCAAATGAATGGCCAACAGGGTTAACCTCTTTTATCACCTTCCGTTTGATGTTCTGGATTTGTTTCAGATTGGCAATATTTGATGCAGTTTTGTAAACATCCGACACACTATTTCCTTCCTTCAGCATGGTTCGCAGTCTTTCATAAGGGTACTGGGAAGGCTTAGCACTGGTATTCATCTTGAAAAATGCAATGGCATCATCACGATTGTCAGTTTCCATTTTTTTCGCTACACAAGTGTGGTTGCCATAGTGATATATGGTGACAGACCTCTCCTGGAATTCCCAAACTTTCCTAGCTGTACATTTAACTTTCAATGCTTCATACCCACAACAAGAACAAGTGACACTGTCTGTACCTTGCTTCTGAAAGTTCACCTTGTTTGGTGTGAAGTACGAATGGATAAATGGGCACCTGGAATTATTGCACTGATATGTCCCAGAGCAAGACGCGACTCTGCGTAAACCATTGAAGTCAGCTCTACTTGATGACACCCATTTGTTCCATGGTCTCCCATCTTGGCTACTTTTCATTGGTGCCTCTTTGTCATACTTCATCTTGTAAGAACATGTACCATCAATGTCATACGGTAACACCTGAACTTCCACTTCCTCACATTCAGCCCAAAGAGAAGGTGACAACTTTCTCCGCTTCCTGCATTAAAGTACAGTAATAACTAATTTAAGTGCGCCACAAGACATGTAGTACTGCCCATCATTTTGTATGTGGACACCAATGATTTCAGTATTTTCTCTATAATTTATAAACAACAGCACTTGGTGATATGTGTAAACGTGCAAATTTCCTTTCCTTTCTGTAGATAACATCAGTTGGAAAAAAAAAATGCAACAATCCTTTTCTTTGTGTCATTACCTTATAATTAGCTCTTACATTAGATTTACTATGTATACATTAGGAAATTATGCAGGAATCTAAGGATAGGTTTTGCAAATGTGGCAACACTTTACTTACATGTCTTCAGGGACACTAGTAGTCTTATTAGATCCACTACAAAACAATGGAAATGAATACTACTTTATTAAACAAGCAGCATAAAAATAATTAATATATTATTGTTTGGCTGAGGGAGGAGGGAGAGAGGACAGGAAAGGGGAGGGGGATGGGAAAAAGGGAAAGGATTGAGTGCGCTAACATCCCTACTTTTTTGCCTGATTCACGAAGTCTTCCAAGTATTTTCTGATGGTAAATACATGTACAACTGAAGTCAAAGGATAATTGATAAAAAAACTGTTCAATCGCATTTCCCCTTCCCCCTCTCTCCCCTCCTTTTCCCTCCTCCCCTCACATCCCTCTCTCCAATTCCATCCCTTCCCATGCAGGCTATTTTAACATACTGTATACAAACAAACAAACAGTTGGTACCAAGGAGGTATCCCAGCAATTAATTTGAGGGTAATAAACTTGCCTTTTCATTGAAGTTGAAACAGTTTTGCATCGGTTAAGTTTGACATGTTTGTTCCTATTGCCGGCTGATGAGAAAACCTTCATGTAATTGGGACATTCTGTCTGGTCATCAGCTGGTGAAGTAATTTAGATACCTAAATAAATCTCAAGTTATATACTGCTTGCATGACGAATGAAAAATTTCAAATGCACTTTACCCTCCCCACCCCTGACTGTGTGTGCATGTGCTTGTGTGTGCAAATAATACTGACCTTTTTGGACTCGGTGTGCTATAAGTGCTAATACTTACTTACTTAATTAATTAATTAGTTACTGTATTAAATTTATACTAGCCTCAAGGAATTATTATTATTATTGTTGTTGTCGTTGTCGTTGTTGTTGTCGTTGTCGTTGTTATTATTATTACTATATGTAGATATATTTTCAACAATTCAAAATATATATTAGGTACACTTTACCCAATCAATCTTACAGACACAAAAATGAATGAATTAACCAAGGACTTACAGTCAATACCCTCTTCTGAAGAAGAAGATAAAGATCCATACATGTAATCTAACAATACAATAAGCAATTATTAGAATAAATTTATACAGTTCTACATCTTTGCATACAAATGTGGACATATGATGCAGTGATGTATCAAACACATGAGTTTTCTACCGAAACCTTGAAAGCCAAATAATTATTGATTAAAATCATTAAAAGCAGGGAAGGATTGGAAGTGTGGGTTTCAAACAATCAAACATCAGTCGACACTGAAAGAGCATTTTCTACAGTCTGTTATCCTTTCACTTTTATCTTCAGCAAGTAAAGCAAACAAATTATAAATAAGGTACATCTGCAGTCCAGATTAATTTTGACAAGTCCTTTGTCTAGTTTTCAACTATTTACTAAACTGTGTCATGTCTTTCTACACTAAAAATTTAGTTATGTCATTATTTATTTAGTGACATCAAGTTTTGAAGTATCTCTTACCTTTATCACTGGGTGAAGAACTTGGACCACTTTATAAGAAAATGAATGAACCAAATAAAAAATTAAAACATTATTTTATGATGATGATGAAGATGATAGTCATAATAATGATGATGATCTTGTCCTCAGATCCCTTGACTTTCGGTTGCTTTGCAAACCTTTGGCATTGCTTTGATTTGTTTAAGTAGCCAATCAGAATTTATTTCAAATTTAGTTTTCTCAGATGTCCCTTTCTTGGTGCTGACCAAAAGAAATGAGGGCTTTAAAGACAAGATTGATAGTGCTAATAATGTATGCATTCCCCAAGTGAAATTAATTACCTATTCCATCCTATCTTGACAGGAGATTCTACAAATATTAAGATTGCAGAATATTTAGATTGTTTTCTTTTAAATTGTAAACTTAGTTATTTAAAACTTGTTAACGAGTACCTGAGGGGAGGGGTGGTCCCATACATGACATATAGGGGCATCTGACATATGGGGGCGAGGGGAAGAAATGTTCGTCGTGCAAAATAAAAACAGCCAATTAATCTTATTAACGTTGTCCAGTTGAAAATACATTTTAATAAATACAGTAAATGTCACGTGTCTCGTTAAATATTCATTTCTTGTGCAAAATATTTCAAATATTTCGTAGAATTCACATCTTCAGAGTCATGTATGGCTCTCGCCCCTATATGTCATGTATGGGACCACCCCTCCCCTCCCCCTATATGTCATGTATGGGATCACCCCTCCCCTCCCCTCGCCCCTATATGTCAGATGCCATTATATGTCACGTATGGGACCACCCCTCCCTTCCCCCTATATGTCAGACGGCCCTATATGTCATGTATAGAATAAAGTCTGTCTGTCTGTCTGTCTGTCTGTATGGGACCACCCCTCCCCTCCCCCTCGTCCCTATATGTCAGACACCCCTATATGTCATGTAACGTTACCAACCCTACTGGTATTTAGATTGTTTTCTATTTTGTACAGAAAGTAAACATTATTGTTCTAGTAATTCTAGTTATTTGTATTTGTTAACTAGTACCTGCAATAATTATTGGTTCAGCTTTAATCTTGATCTGGCTGAAATATATTCAAAATATGATAAAAAATTCAGTAGCATAGAAGTGTATTTTAATGTTATTATTGTCTAAGCAAAAATAATAAAATTCACAAACCTCTCAATGATACTGGTGCCATGTACATTGTCTTTGACAGGGGAATCTACAAGTATTGAAATTGCAGAATATAGTATTTAGATTGTTTTCTTTTTTGTACGGAAGGTAATGTCTCTATCAATTCCAAGCCCGCCCATCCCCCCCCCCCCCCCCCCCCCGGGCAAGATGGGGCATTTGACAACCTATCTGTCCCTGGGGTGGGGCATTTGTTTTGGGTCAGCCCGGGCCCGGGGCATTTGTCAAAAAAATATCCCACCCCTCCCCTGTGTTTGATTTTGTTTTGCTCAACTGATCAACACGTGCTTGCTTCATCGATCAACATGGCGGCAGAAAAGTCATCCGTGAACATGACGTTAGGAATTTCCCAGTTTCGGGGTGAAGTGTGCGGTTTGTTGGGAACTGGCTAGTGAATGTGGGATTTGGGGGCACTTACGAAAGTGTTTGAAGGTGAGTACTGCATTACTTTAATAAAGAAAAGCGGTGAAATGTGGCTTTGAAACGGCGAAGAAATCTGGCGCGTTCGCTATACTTGCCCCGGGGTGGGGCATTTGCATAATTTAGCTGGCCCCACGGTGGGGCATTTGCAACGTTCTGATTTAAAAAAATCCCCACAAATGCCCGGGGGGGCATGGGCGGGCTTGGAATTGATAGAGACATAAACATTATAGTTCTAGTAATTCTAGTTATTTGTATTTAAAACTTGTTAACTAGTACCTGAAATAATTATTGGTTCAGCTTTAATCTTGATCTGGCTGAAATATATTCAAAATATGATAAAAAATTCAGTAACATAGAAGTGTATTTTAATGTTATTATTGTCTAAGCAAAAATAATAAAATCCACAAACCTCTCAGTGATACTGGCGGTGCCACGTACATTGTCTTTGACAGGGGAATCTGAAGATATACTAGAACTTTAGTCCTCTATTAGCAGAGAACGTTTAATGTTTCATAAGGCAACGAATGATGCTTTTTACCTGTTACAATAATGTACGAGGGTGGCCAAAAATGTTCTCTGTCTCTGTAAATAACAAAAGCTCAATTCAGATTCTTAAAATCGAGTGGCCATCCATGACTGAAAAATGCGTAATTTTCACGACTTTCGCTGTTTTGGTACTTCAATTTCTATCCTAATCTGTTCAGAACTTGCTTCTTTTTAATATACTACGTAATCATACGAGGATGGAATAATTTAGCATGATAAATAGAAGGATTATGAATAATGTAATACGTACCGGCATCGTGTTGAACGGCGTTGTTGAGCCAGCAAACTTTGGCCAGCGAATGAGTCGAGAACACGTGATGGCATGTGTCATTGAGTGACTGCAGATGGCTAATATCAGCGATTTTTTCCCAACAATATTTGCGTTAACGGATTGTTATCTTTATTATTTTTCTAATCGATTCCTAACTCGTTGTTAATTATTTTGATTATTTTAGTATCTTCTTTGCCTCATTCCTAACTCGGTTCCTAACTCGCCTTCCTAACTCGCCTTCCTAACTCGGTTCCTAACTCGTTTCCTAACTCGGTTCCTAACTCGCTTCCTAACTCGAAAGATAGGCATCCTCGCACATATGCACTGAATCGGAATGAAAGTCGAAGCCTACCTCGAACTTAACTTTCAGCTAACCTGTTTCCTTTCATTCCACAATGAATAATAATCTCATAAAGTAAGCCCGTAGCTTTCAATAAATTTGCCAGTGTCTGAATGAAACAGCTAGATCTTTTCTAATTTCTCTCACGAGTCACGGCAGAAGACAGTCTCAAGCTACAAAACTTGAATTTTGATCCTCTTCACAGTAACGTAATTTAACGTCTCAGATATTATATATATGCCCTACAGCTAACGCTGTGCATTTCAAGTACTTTTTCCTCTCTCTTTGCTGGCAGTTCATGCTTCTTGTTCGTGTAGTTGCCCCACTGAGCCGTAACCAGAAAACGAGCACAGCATTTCAGTTGGCATACACTGAAAACATCTGCTTAGCTAAGATTTGTAAAAATCTTAGCGGATCATTTAAATATTCCGCTTGGCTCAATGAGGGTTTCTGCCGTCAAAGTTCATTTTTTGTTTCAGTTTTCCCCATATTAGCTCTCAATCCAGTAGAAAGACTCTGGTTATTCTGTCGTAAAACATGCCTTAGCTGTACAAGATCTGACCCAAATGTAGGTTGTATTGCATAATTGCCCACGATGGAATAGATTTCTGACAATGACTCATTGAAATTGATATCTCCTTGTCTCGCCTAGTCTGAGAGCTTTGAACTTTCTTATCTGAGCGCGCCTGACGAAATATAATTCGATACCCGTTGATATCCAAACGTGTTTGGATATTGTATTTCGCTTACGTTTCTAAATGTACATTGGATCTGTCCAGACAGCGCTGATCGAATGTATTACGGCTCCTGGTTGTTCATGTATTTTTATGGTCAACAAGAGCGCCAGTTGAAATATCCTGAGCCTGTTGGAAGGCTTTCGCCCTCGCGGGTCGACCATTTTGATTTACTGTATTAAATTATGTAAATAAATTAACCTGGCGAGTGTTACGTGACCAGCACAGTGCGATCTGATTGGTGGTGAACTTGACCTTTAACGCATGCGCAGAAATTTTGCGACACCCAACAAAAAAAAAATAACGGCTTGCATTTTAAGACTCGGTGCTGCCACAGGCAGCCCGAGTAATAACGTAATATATTCACATGGGTTCCATCCTAAAAAAACATGTTTTCTTTGATCTTCCAGCCAGTTGACCTCCGGGTCATGCACTGTTTATGTTCGATAAAACGTTTGCAAGTTACGTTCAGCTAGCGTTAGATTCCCAAAAACTCAATTCTGCGCCGATGTGGACCGGATAGAAACTCGTTTTAACCTCATCGATATGTGATTTCAAAGTTCAGCGGGGCATTTTGATTTAAAGATCAATTCGATTTAGCTACACTAAATAATACTTTGTCACACAATCCTTGTTCAGATTGGAAGTTCCAGAACTACTTAGAAAGTAAGCATCAACACAATTAGCCATTATTAAGCGAAGGTTCTAGACGTAATCAAGCTATGAATAGGTCGTTTATTTCATACACAATAGTAATTTAACTCGAGGATGCACGAATGTGCAGAAAGAGTTATTGGGTTCAGGTGGATACAAGATAATTTATTTGTCGTTTCTTTCTGTGACTTGACTCGCCGTTGACTTTCCGAATGACCGTCCAAGGTTTTGAAAAGATTTGTCATGCTGGAGAAGATGTATTGACGGTACCCATCTAATGCCAGACACTTCAAACCTGGACAGACATGGTAGTGGGTCCCTATCAATCACTTACTGGTGATAACGTAACGATGACGTCATCGGTCACGTGATTTTAAGTACATGCCCATATCTCCCACATTTCTAATGCCAGACAATTCAAACTTGGACAGGCATGGTATTGTTTTCCCACGATTCACTTAGTGGTGATGACGTAAATATGACGTCATCGGTCACACGATTTTTAGTATTTACCAAAATAGCTCACTGACCATCCACGAGTTGCCCTTATTATATTCTAATTCGCTCCCCCGCTCAACCGAATATAAAGCATTTATCATGTAATAGTCAACAGACTTATAGGAGTGTGTCCACACGTGACGCGTGCGAATTAAATACCCAATGATCTGGAAACAGATAAAAGCGATTCAATGTTATCTTTTATGTACCCGTCTTTGGTGTTTTCTGATTTCCAGCGACCGTGTCTTTTGAATAATCTGTCGCTGATATTCGAGTTAGCTGCCGCGGAAGCGCCACCTGCCCTAAGGCTATGTAACCCGTAGTCCTTTTCTCGAGGCCGATCGACTCAAAACGCTTTTAAAATAATTTCCCTAGCTCTGGAATAAGATAACTGGGAGAGGTTTAGAAACTTATAACAATCTTCTCTGCTGAAATATGACATTGGGCGAAAAATGTACTCTTCTGAATCCGGGGCAAAGCCTCCCGTACTAAAGTATCTAAGACATAAGGTGACCGGACAAGTGGTTTGTGCGATCACTACCCAAGCATCATCCCTATACATATCGGTTTTACTGTGTTCTATGAAAACTCTCATAAAGGATTTCTCAAATGTAAAGTCACAACGTCGTAAATAGACTAATTCACTGAAGCGCAAAAAATCAGCGAGTTCGACTTGGAGCAAGTCTAATATAGAGTAAGCAAACGCAGGTCTGACAGACTGGAACTAGTGAACAGTAACTGAATAATTTCGGGTGTAACCGGTTCTTTTTTCTAAACACGAACGCTTAAAAGTCTTCTAGCACCCATTCTCAGCTAACAGGAACCATTGCTGTCGCACCACTTATTTTATTTTTAACAATTTTATATACCAGCGCATAAAGTTACAAGATATTTCCTTTCGTTCCTCTGCATCTAATAAATTAGCAAGAAAAAAATTATTGCGAAGATCCATCGGGTTTCCGTTTTACGATATTTTTTGTTGTCCTTACTGGCGAAAAATAGGCTGTCGCACGTCAAAAAATAAATTTTCAATTTAAATTTTAGGTAATTGAAATACTAGCGATGACTTTCAAAGTTATGTCTGCTTATATATCTTACTGATATTAAAGTAAAAAAATCCAGGAGCCGTAAGTATTTATGTCGTTTATTCTGATTTTAATTTCCACACATATCCTTGTCGCATGGTTTTGTGTAAATTACGTTACCATGAACATAAATTGTCATATCCAGCGATGTATTTTGACCGTTTCCCCTTACTACATATGCTCTTTAATATAAAAACGTAAAGCAGGACCTAACATAACACACAGCAATTTTTTAAAAAAAAGGAGCCGAATCGATTGTAGCCAAAATTTTCTGTACAGTAAATTACGTTACCATGTTTTCAAGAAATATTTTGTATACAAAACATGACAACTGTAATTTTTAATAGACTTACTCAAATAGTACTTGAGAATACATGCAGATAATTCGACATAGTTGTAATTTTGTAGGTGTAGGAAGGGGAAAATGAACCGATGTAACGTTACCGTAACGTAATTTACAGGATGTATCTAGGACCTTGCCAAGGAGGATATATAACACCATCCCGTAGCAGATTCTCCTCAAAATAGCTAGATTCAAATATTTACTTCTTATTCTTGAATTTAACAACCAACTACATTTAGCCTCTTTTCAACCTCCTTACACTGAGGCAAGAAACCCTCTTCAGCAAATATTTAAGGAACATAAAAGTATATTTTCCCCTAGTTTTGCTTATCATATTGATATCTACCATGATTTCGCACATCTTACATTATAATAATGCTCATTATATATTAACTATAACCTTCCACCATCCATTGGGTTGGTTGGGTATAAATTAAGGTCGGTGTAAATTACGTTACCAAGGGTATATTTGCCTTTGTTGCAAAGAAAATTACATTATGTGTGTTGCAATGGGTTCCAAAGGTATCCATTTGTATAAATAAATAAATCTTCTTACTTCAGGTTTATCGTCAGCCATTTAGCGGTATCACGCAATGCACTTTTTTCACTTTTATAGCAAAAATACCACAAAATCCTAAAATATTTCACGTTTTCTTTAGAAACGTATGTTTAAACCATTGGACACTGCGTATAAGCCGCACCCCCACTTTTTGGTTTCAATCTAACCTCAAGTTCAAATTGAAAACTAAATGAAATATACCGCGTATAAGGCGCACCCCGAGTTTAGAACATCACAGCAAAAAAAATTGTCTGAGTTTCTCTCAAAACTTCAAACAACTGATTCTTTTTATCTAAAATACAAATGTTGTTAAAATAAACTCCTCGAAACTTGGCCCGACTGTACTGCAATCACACTTTGTCTTCATCGAACGCAGCTGCCATTTGTGTGATCTAAGGCGATACTGTCTATAAGTACACACGAGTGACCTCGAGTGACCTCGAGTGACCACGAGTGACCACGAGTGACCACGAGTGACCTCGAGTGACCACGAGTGAAAAAATAAATAAATAAACGAAAAATAAAATAAATAACGGGTTTTCATGCGCCGAACGCAATCGATCGAAACAAAAGATAATTAGGCGGTGTCTTGATCTAATTTGGTTTATAGGCGCTCTACGTCTGAAACTGGCCTTATCTAAAAAACGATCAGGGTAAAGGTTTTTGATTTCAAGTGATTGTCTGCATATTTTTAGCATGACGACTTAGAAGGTCAGGTCCATTCAGGACAATCTCTTCAGGACGCGTGCAGTTAATGGTCATGGCCATGGATTCAAAGAAAAGAAAAGACTTTTCGCCAAAGAAAGAAGATCTAGAGAAGGATAATGAGCACAAGAGAACAACTGTGGAAGATGTGATTGTACTGTCTGATGATAATGAGAAACCACCAGAGAATCCAAACATAAGTCCTGTCCGAAGAATTGAATTTAGCGATGGCGTTAATGAGCAACCACATGAGAGTATCTACTACAGAGGGAATATAAAAATGCCTATACTACATAGGAACAGCCCAAGCATCCTGGATGTCTTCAAGCTCTGTATGTTTGGACCAGAGGTAGACAAGCTAGCAAAACAGAAACCGCTAAGGATAAAGGAAACGGCGACTTTTGTGGTGGACCAAGCTGAGATAGATCTTAAGCACCCGTACGATTTAGACGCCGACGATACTGCAGGGGCGTTCTTGAAAAAAGACAGTGCCCGTTTCTACGAAATAAATGCAGACACAGAAGAACAGTCGATATCCATGACCTCAGAGGTACACGTGACCCGAGATCAAAACGGCAAAGTCCTGTCGGGCACGTATAATAAGCGCACCAACAAGGGCTGGAGGCCGAAGGTCGCTGACATAAGCAAGTTATATGCCGTGATTCGTCGAAGAGCCGTTCACAAGAAAACTATGCTGGAAGAGGGATCCTCCTTCACGAGGGTCATCACATTTATTCTGCCGGTGAGGGAATACAACCGAGTGAACGGAAAATTAAAGGATATGAAGGTCTACGACCTTCTTAATCCTTATATTATTGTTCACTACTATTTCAGTGGTGGCCAGGAAGTTCCAATACATGGCGATACCCACGGTAACGCTAAGGGACAATCAGCGTCGGAATTTAGGCCACGGCAACACTCCCTTAAAGTGGAGTGTAGAGAGAGTGCAGCAACTGACAAGCGAGCGCCAAGGATAATATCCCAGGAATCGACAGAACAAGTTGATTTGCTTGATATTGAATCTGATTGTACAACCATAAGAGATGCTAAGCAGATAACTAATTATCGGTACGTAACTTTACATTTTATTTGTATTTTTTTTGCACATGGGTGGGCGGGGATCGGGGGAGTCCCAGCAAAACCTCTTTACAACATCCACACCCGAGACAGAATTGCTGTTTTAGTCCTATTTAAACACACGCACACACACATATATATACATAATATACATACATACACACGCATATATATACATAATATACATAATACACACACATATATATACATAATATACATATACATAATATACATACTCGTTTTCAAAAACATTGCTTTTGATTTATATATATATACCTTTTATTCTCCATTGTTTTAGCTGTCAAATTTGACAAGAATACAAAAGGTATATATATATTTGCAGTGCAATGTTTTTGAAAACGGGTGTATATGTATATACATATATATATTTATTTATTTGAGACTATTATTTGAGCTCTATAATGGTGAATTTTTTTAATGTTTTTTTTTTCACGAAAAATTACACAACTTTAATAAAAGAGAAAAGCTATCAAAGAGAACAAAATAATGCAAAAGTTATTTTTATCTTCCTTTGTAATGGCTCACCTAAAACCGTTTTTACCTCGACCGCTGCCTCGTTATTTTTTGTCTCCTTTATGCACCGGTCAATTCCAGCGTTGCCCATCCCCCTCGGACATAGTGGGGTATTTGCACATTCTGAGATCCCGGGAGTGGAGAATTTGTAATTTTATATCGGCCTTGGGGTCGGGCATTAGACCTTGTGGGCAACGACGCCATCTTGGATTAGGCACGCAAAGACCCCTGGGAATGAGGTTGGCCTCGTATTTTTTCCTTCGGCTAGCTGCTTCGTACTTGTAGAAAATTCAGGGCAGCAAACCGGACAACACTAAGATGGATATTAGGAAAGTGTCCCTGGTATATGAAAAGTAGTGGACGTATTTAAAGGTATGTTTTCCCGTAAAGTTTCAAACTGCTTGTTCAGTTGAACTATTTTGTAAAGCCAAATCCGACTCGTATTCCGGTTCCATTCTGATTTAATAACTTAACTAATACTTTATACTTGTTCTAGGAATCAAAATGATTTCCGGGGGGAAAGCAGCCGTCAAATTGTTGGGGGGGGGGGGGGGGAGAGTTGTGAATAGCCCACCTTCTCGCTGGTATTTATGAATGTTTAACTTCAGAATGAGGCTAACCTCATGCGTCTGTAGTCATTTCATTGGAGCATTAAAGAGCAAGTAGCGTCATAATACAACATGAATTCGTTTTACCCAATATTCTATTTCTATTGTATTTCAGTTGTCTAATTTAGTTTTCTTCGAAAGGCAGGAGCAGCAATTAAACTGGAATGAAAAATACACGAATTGAGCGGGACTATTTAATGTTGTGATGTCACAATGAAACTTGTGCGACTTTTATTGTAGTAGGAGTTGATTCACCTTATGACGCCACAGGATTCATGAAAAGTCAGCAAAATTAGGGATTAAATGCCAGAAATATTTTTAAGATCGCAATATTAATACCTTTTTGTGAGAAATAAACGAAGGCAACAGTACAATTTAAATTGCACTTTTAGACTTACGAAATGAAACCAGAAGAAGCACCGCTTGGACACTCACAATACTTTGGCAACTAACATTTGCTGCCTGGGAACTAGATTGTACATTTTTTTATTTATTTCGTAATTTCGAGGCCTCGTTTATTTCACCGTTTTTAAGCTGGCGTTGAAATACTTGCGGATATAGTGAAGCCTTCGTCGACATGTTAAAAGTTATTTCATTTTTTCGTCCTTCTAGGTATAATTATGGTCAATCACAAAAGAGAAAAGGGGATGAACTGAAATACATCATTATTGAGCTACTGAGCCAATGCACACAGCAGAATTCCTGTGTTCTTGACAGATCACAGCCATACATTCGAGAGTTTCTCCTGCGTCATGGCAACCAGCCATCTATCGTAACATACCTTGATCAGACCCTAAGGGATTTGAGAAGATTTTGCACCACAAGCCCTGTAGAGATTAGTCCTCTCATAGCTGACACAACGTTTAATATCTGCGACTTCTATTTCACACAAACCGCTTATATGAACTTAAGCTTAGTTTTGAAGGAAACAGGGAAGCATCCGTGGTTTCCTGGACCATTACTGGTTCACCGTAGCAAAGGCCATGAGGAGTTTCAGCATTTCTGGCAAGCGGTTAAACGTGGATGTTCTGCCCTGGAAAACCTCAGCATCCTAGGGACCGACGAGGAAGTTGGGATGTCTAATGGCATTCTGTCGGAGACACTTGGAACTGTTCACCTACTCGGTATAGAACACGTACAAGCAAACGTCGAGCGGAAGTTGGACGATTTGAAGTTTCCTGCGAGCCAGAAGCGTCGCATTGTCGCTGATATTTTCGGTGGGTCAACTACGGGCAAGGATGGATGCCTTTATGACAGTAACAGTGAAACCGAGTATTTGGATAAAGTTGAAAAGTTCAAGAAACAGTGGAACGAGCTTGAGAAGTCCTGCACCCGTAACCAGCCGCTCAAATTCGTCAAGTACTTTGAAAATCACAAGGAAGGGAAGATCAGGCGTTGCATGACGAAGTATGTGAGGGAGAACGCTGGGATAAAGGGCACATATGGCCAAAATCCAATCGAGTGGCTTCATTTTGTGTCTAAAGAGGAGATCAATGAAGCTGTACGGCAGTCTGGTGCAACTCATCGAGATGCTTCCTTGACTGCGGCCCTGGAAGCATTGAAGGGACGCAACATTCGTCTTTATTCTGACGCCGTTAAGGCACTGTATGGAGAGGGGCCATATCGGGTTGCAGCAGGGTTCCACAGGTTTAGACGATCGTACGATGATTGGAAGGACATGGCGAAGGAAGAAAAGGAAGACCACCTGCAGGCGTTCCTGAGTGCCAGTGCTCGACGAGATTCTACACCCTCAAGTCTCCAGACTACACCAAATACGAATCCAGTCTGTACACTTCCGCTAGAAGCTCCCACAGTCGTAGATGAACAAGATCACATTACAACTGACCAAGAACACCAGTCACATACAACAATTCATTGCGAGCGCACCAGCCCAAATAGGAACAGCACCTTCAAGCAATTGAGTATCGAGGCGGAAGAGACATCTATCCCAGAAGAGTGCGCGAGGCTTGCTACACTACAAGACATCTTCCGCAAAGCTGAGTTTCTCCTGAACGAGCCAGGTGCCATAACAGAGGCAGCGTCTAATGACAAGAAGATGCGCACTGTTAAATGTCGAAGTGGAAGCATGCCACTTATCGTCCAGCCGGTAAATGCGAAGACTAATCTGTTTCATTGTCAATGTAGCACCTTCAAAGGACTTGGAATCTGTGCAGACACAGTAGCTGTAGCAGAAGTACAAGGCCTCCTTTTTGACTACTTATCAGATTTGCGTGTGAAGTTTTGTAGAAGGCAATGGCAGAAAACATCCCAAGGAGACATCAATATTACGGCAGCAATAGAGGCAGGGCTGAAAATTTCAGAGAAAGGTCTAAAGCCCAACGAAGCTCAGAAATCAGCACGAAGGCGTACAAAGAAAGGTGCCGAGAGAGAATCTATTTCTGGTCTACTTGCTACCAAACAGGCACCAATTGCAAGAACAGCCACGCCGCACCCTACTCCAACATTCGAAACACGACAATTATTAAGTCAAGATTCAATTCAACGTTCCAGTGGGATGCAGCCTTTGCAACTAGCGGCTCCTGGGGTCACAGGAACTCACATGCAGTCACGTGTTTCTGGGAGGAACCAAACCAGTTCCCTACACCTGCAAAATCCACAGCCGTCATGGCATGTGCCTATTCAACAGCACAACAACGTGAATCCAGTGCAAATGCCTTGGTTCAATTCTTCCAACGCAGGTGTCCCTTCAATGCAGGGCTCTAATGCTCAAGTTATGCAGCAGTTACAAAGTCCGGAATATGGAGGAGTGTGTTATGCGCCTTACATTCCGCCACAAACAGGGCAGTGGCATTCAGGCATGTCGCCACACCCCTACACACTGTGTAAACTTCCTCCAACAGTTAAGAAGTGTTACGGGTGTGGAGAAGAATTCGCACATAAATATCGAGTGGCTCCCAACAACATCATTGTTAAGCATATTGACAGAAGGCTCCGTCGGCGTGACGAACAGACTGGGAACCTGGTGTACAGCCCAGATTTCACTAATTCATACTACCACCCAATATGTAGCCACATAAGTAGGAAAAACCCTCTATTTCATGGAGTTGTACAGGTTGATCGTGCCAAATATGACACTCTTACATACGAGCAAAAACTTACCGTTATCTCATTCGATATTCAAGTAATGTTTATCTAGGTTGAAGCCGGATGTGTTTTGGACGAGGTCTAAGATAAGTTAGGACTGAATATTAGCATAAATTTTGTGAAATTAATCTATTTGCCTGAAGCGATTATTTTGTTAATCTTCTTTAGCATTTTTATGACATTAAGCCTGCGATACCATTTAAGATGAAAGACCAAATCATGATATCAGTTTTTTATACGTTAATTGGTGTTTCTTTTTTGAAAGGTATCGCGTACATTATGATTAGGTGAAAGCGTGGAATCGTAATTAATGGGAAACATTGAAATACGATTTTTTTTTCGCCACGTCCTTCCCTTAGTAACTATTTATTGGTTTGACAATTTTCTGTCCAAGTTGCGTTTTGACGCGGTTTATCGGGAAGAATGAACTCCAGGATACTTTTGTAGTTATGCTCGACACTAGGGCCCTTATTACAAGGAGCTCCACAGGGTTGAAGATAGCTTGCGTTTACAAGCAAAATGATACAGCATAGGTTTTCCTGCTGCCCGGGCCAAGTTACTTTTGCTTAATGATATTGGCAAGCATGAACAACGAAACGGTTGACCGGAGAGCTTTGGTTGTATAGTAATATAGATTTCTCTTTCTGTGTCATGTCTATTTTTACTAGCCAAACCTTTTCTTTCTAGCCATTTGTTTTCGAAATATAATACGAAATACATCTTCAAATATCCAGCTGCACTTGCGGTAAGAAAAAGGTTAGAATTAAATCATAACGTAGGCTTTTTTACACAAAACGTACAAGCAGGGGCGTAGCTAGGCATTTTCAAGTTGTACGCATGAGTGCAGTAGTTACCGGTTTTAAGGGCCCCCTCTCGTAAACAAATTACAAGGCTAAACAGGGAATTTTCGTCTCAAAGTGTACTCCCGTGCGTAGTGCATGCTACGCCCCTGACAAGATATATTAGGCAACATCCATGCATACTGATAGCAGGCTAATATCAGCTACTCTTCCTATATTATCGTAAACTAATATAGGAAACTTTTATTATTAAATATGCCTTATTTTTCTACCATACGTTGTAGTTATACCTAATAATTGTTACGGTTTATTGTTACAGTTTATCTGAAATCTTTGAAACAAAAGGGACACGCAACTGCACAAAATACGCGAAAAGACAAACTTTAATGACTCAACTCTTGAATGTGTACGTATAAGTATCGCCAATAACCAGGTGTCTCGGAATTTTCAAAATTATAGTTTTCTCGAAGGATACAGGCATATTTTAGGTAATTATCCATGTGTGTCGTAACCAGAGACCTCACACCAATTCTGTACATGGAAAACAGTTTTAAATCGAATTTAAAATTGCCTTACCTGAAAAGGAAAGATGTCGTCAAATCGTAATATGTAAATAAATTAATTAACTGTGAACTTCATAAAAGTTAGCAGTTAGCTGTAACCAACTGATTTGTTTTGTATACATACATGATTACTCTCACCATGAGATCGCCGGTTTTATTTTTTATTAAATTTTTCTCAAATTATCATAAATATTACCTAGTAATTCTTTATTTGAAACATTAATCCGTTCTCTATTCATTTTTGTATTTTTTTCGAATAAATGCAATGCAGACGTCATAAAGTAACGTCTGCTTACAATAGATGGGTTGCACATGACGTCACGGCGGTCATGTTGGTGTACCTTTAACAATATATTCTTCGTTAGCTTCTTTTGTTAAGTACTACTCTTCCCAGTAAACTGCGACACCCCAAGTTTTTTTACGGCTCACGTGATGTGAATATTCTGTACCACGGATGACCATTTGACATACCGCCGGGTAGATTTCTTGTTGGCGGCATTTGTAGACAAGTTTCGACTGCCTTGTTGATTTCAAAGTTTATAAATCGCTGGGAAAAAATTGCTTCTCGCTCTTCTTTGAGCTCTGGAGTTTATTAGTAAACGTATTTGAAGAACCACATAACGTGGCTTAACTATTAAGGGAAATGGAGGACATATTTTGCCAATTCATCTGAGATATTTTAAGATTTAAGATGGTAGTTCATATTTTAAGATCTCATAGTCAGACGTTCTGCGGTTTTGAAATGTCAAACTTGTCTACAATGTGTCATTCTACTGTCTCCAACGAGGCATTCTTTGTCTACAATGTAGAACAACACGTCGCTTTTCTCACGCCGCCACACAAAAATCTCTACCGGCGGTAAGCAAAACAGTGATCACGTGGTACAGAATATTGACATCACGGGGGCCGTAAAAAAACTTGGGGTGTCGCAGTTTACTGGGAAGAGTAGTACACTAACATGGCCGCCATGCCCTTTGTCATTTGAATCTCTGGGGATTGAGTGAAAACCATCTATATGCATACCTTAATCAGTTGCGGAAAGTGACGTAATGAAATAATGGCCGAGAAGTGCACTGTGAGCCAGCATCAGACAATACATTTGCCATTGACCAATCGTAGAACAGTGTTCCCACGCTTGAGACGAGACTAATTTGTACATTTCATTGTTTTTTATTTCATGTGTCTCGTATGGACCATTAGAATAGTGATTGGGGTGGGGGGGGGGGGGGGGGGGTGCAAGTACTTATTTTCTTCAATGCCCTATGCTGCCTTTTTTTTACACATGATTGGTTACAAAATTCACCATACGACGAATCATATAAATCTGGCCACTCGAGGGAGAAAATGAGGGCCCAAATTTCTTTGATTTGAATCTAGCCGCTTTATTCCCGTTTTATTTTTCATTTTTCGCTATTTTCACTTCTGGGCACTCGTGGTCACTCGTGGTCACTTGAGGTCACTCGTGGTCACTCGTGGTCACTCGAGGTCACTGGTGGTCACTCGTGGTCACTCGAGGTCACTCGTGGTCACTCGAGGTCACTCGTGGTCACTCGTGTGTACTTATAGACAGTATCATCTAAGGCCCGTTTCAAACGTCATGCTATATATCGCCGTGTCGAATTCAAAGCAAAGTTTATTCTGACACTTTAGATTTGTAACAGTTATCGCTGTAACAGTTATCGCTGCTGTGGTACGTATGAAGTTGATTTATAGTATAAAGTGCGACTTCAGTTCGACATTTGAAACCACTGAATTTAATAATATTGTGTTCGACACGGCAGTAGCACGGTGTTTTAAACGGGCCTAAGACAAACGTGAACACTTCAAATAAACTTCTCGAAACGGTGATCAGAATATATCTGAAGAAACCGTAATTTTAATTGCTCAATCAGTAAACAAAATGAGTAATTCTACGTGACTTTTTGCTAAAGCGTAATTCAAACTATCTAAATTCACAAAGAATGTTCAAGGAAAATGCTTACCTGTTATACTATAATAATCTTTTTCATCGGTTTTATACGTGGTTTAAGATACTAAGATATACATGGTCCAAAAAAGGCTCGGGGAAGTTTCAAAAACATTTCTATGGAATGTTTGGCTTACTGACCGCGCAAATGTGAGCCGATCGTAATATGCTAATTTACATCTTGTGCATTTGTTGACATCATGAATTGACGTAGATTCAGAATTCTCACTCGATCCTGCTCAGTTAAGCTTGGTAGAATATTCATAACATGTCTCTGTTGAACAAGTTTTATAAAATCTTTTAAAAGTTATGTTTTTTTATATTGTTAGGATCTTAAAACTATTCTACTGTAAAGCAATTAAAACACCCGAGGTAGACGAGATTGCACCATTCTTGCGAGTACGGTGGCCCAGAAGGGCAAAACACAACTTCACAAACTTTCAGAAAACACCACAATATTTCACGAAACACAACAATATTTCAGAAAACTCAACAAACTGTCAGGAAACACAACGATATTTCACGAAACACAACGATATTTCGCGAAACACCACAAACTTTCAGGAAACACCACAATATTTCACAAAACACCACAATATTTCACGAAACACCACAATATTTCACGAAACATCACAATATTTCACGAAACACATCAAAAATGGTAACTAGCCCGGATGCACCTGAACGGCAAGAGCATGAGACGAGTAAAGATCACGTGATCCAGGTTTATATCCGCCATGTTTGCCAGAGTTGTGGCGGGTGGGATGAGGAAGGATTACAAATTTTGTCCTAAATGTGGGAACACAATTAATTCTACTTCAACTACTTCTACACCGGTATCTTCTGCATCAGTATCTTCAAATACTTCAGTGTGTGACTTCAAGGGCTTTCTGGCTAAGTAGTCAAAAGAACGACAGACTTCGTTCAAAAGATACAAGATGGATGAATTGGTTTCGATTACTATTGGGATTGGTACAACTGCGAGTGGAGTTTTTAAGGGAATGAGAGGGAAATCGCATCCCTAAAAGCTAACATAACATGCCTCAGCAAAGACGGTGCTTGAGGAAGCTTTACGGAAGAGAGCCTCGTATGATCAAGCATTTAGAACTGACAAGTCGTATAAACTCTGTTACCCCGATGGTAGTGAAGTTATTACTTTATGCACTAGTCAATTGAAACTCCGGGCCCCCGACCCCCGGGACATAGCGGGGAATGTAGCATTTTGACCTTTTCCCCGCCCATCGGGGGCAGTTGGCTGTTACAATACCCGCCCCTATGGTCCCGACATGTGCTTCAGAATTTTCAACTAGGAGGAAGCATTGAGAAATTGAATATACATAAGCTTCAGTATCATATGACCCGTACGGCGGCCCGCGCGCGCTTTCCTTTCAAAACCATTTACAAAAGTCACGTGATGATGGTAGGATGTGTATGGCGTGAGCGGCCGGAAAAAGCCGGCGAGGTCCGTACGTCATCATGACCTCCAGCCAAATATTTTCCCGTCCGGCCCTCCCACTCAGTCAATAAGTACCTAATCTGTTGTTCCATTATTTGAAAAAATTACATTTCTGAAGCACACTTTCTATTACTATATTGTCTTATTACTATCGTCGACATCGGCCCGTTCGCCCCAGTCTTCGTCAAATCTTTGCAAAAACACCGCATGTGACACACCCAACGCTTGGCTTGCTTGGGACAAAAACTCACTTATAGTGGAATTTCTATCCCCAACCACAACTTTCGTACGATTATTGTAATGAAGAAGCACCTGATATGAGAAGTAAATACATGCATTACCGAACCGAAGTTCGTGAATAATGGCGACAGCGATCTCATAAGTTTGAATATGTATGATGATTGAATATTTATAAATTGATCACCACATGAATAATTCATGTCAAAAACAAATTGCTACGGAAATAGAGAGCAAAAAATCGGGAAAATAGTCTTTAAGCATTAATAAACCAAGCGTTTAAGACTAAAAATAGCGATGGGTAAAAAAAGGGATGATTTCAAAGGATGCAACTTGTCTTTTCCAGCGTTGTTGATGCTCGGGCCCAGTCCCGCTCTGTCGTGGCTGGCGTTACAACCACCGCTGAAATCCCCGCAAATTTTGCAAATCGTTACTTTCCCCGTTCCACCGGAGAAATGCACCGTTAAATGTGCGTTATTCCACGGCCATGTTCCCGTTAATGCCCCGCTATGTCCCGGGGTCGGGGGGCCGGGGTTTTAATTGACTAGTGCATTACCCGGAAGCAAAGAGGCCTTTACTTTGCAAAAGTATAAAGAAGACTTGGGAAAGACCTTCGCTCGGATAACCCTATTCTTGCATATGCTTGAAACAGAATCGGATCAGTCAGATCGGGGTTCAGATGACGAGAACGATGAATGGGTGCTGAACGACATCCTGGACACAATGGTAGATATTCCTTCATCAAGTCGGCTACAACATGTCTAGGAACCCGGACGTTTTGTAAACGTAGCGTATGCCACATGCTCCTATATCCTCCCTTGCACCTTGGTCCACTAAGCTCATTCATAATTCGATCTCGAACAGTCTCTATGTCGTACGAAGCATTTTTATCTTTAATTTAAATTGCCGCAACCTATTTTTCAAAGTAATGTTCTAACACACATCGTAACACCATGAAACTTGGCTAAGAATTCGACGATAGCCTCGTATCTATATCCTCTTGAAAAGTAATACCAGATAATCAACTGTACCCGAACTAGAAGACGCCATGTTTGCAATGATCAATCACGTGATCTTTACTCGTCCCACGCTCTTGCCGTTTTGCAGGAGCATCCGGACTTGTTACCATTTTTGATGTGTTCTGTGAAATATTGTTGTTCCCTGAAATATTGTTGTGTTTCGTGAAATATTGTGGTGTTTCGTGAAATATTGTTGTTTCCTGAAATATTGTGGTGTTTCCTGAAAGTTTGTGGTGTTTCCTGAAAGTTTGTGGTGTTTCGTGAAATATTGTGGTGTTTCGCGAAATATTGTTGTGTTTCCTGAAATATTGTGGTGTTGCCTGAAAGTTTGTGGAGTTGTGTTTTGCCCTTCTGGGCCACCGTATGCGAGTCATGTTGGTTTCTGTCTCCCGGTACTGCGTAGTCTCGTGGGAAAATTTACTTATTTAAGCTAAAACCTTGATTATGTCTTGTTATTCACGTTTACATTTCTAAAGAAAGTGACCAGAAAGTAAATTGTTATAATGTAAATTACGTGATCTGTAAATTACGTTGCCATGTATGGAGTCCTTACTGGTAATGCATGAGCTTAGGGTATCAGAACTAAATTGAATATCGGAAATGTGTTGTATAACGTTTGAATTTGAGGGGTTTTCAAAATGTTTGTCGTCGAAACAAAGCAACTACAGAGAAAATTCAATTTAATGCTCGCAAATAGTGGAATTGTAGTTGTCATAATCAAGTAATTTTTCAAAACGATTTTGCATCTGTGTCAAAAATAAAACATAATCCTCTATTTCAGACTAAGCCTTTCCAAAAATGATGAGGACAATCTTTGCTAGATGCAGGTGTTCTCTGCTATCTTATTTTTTCCG
This sequence comes from Actinernus sp. WN-2022, assembly GCA_030867875.1. Taxonomy (NCBI): domain Eukaryota; kingdom Metazoa; phylum Cnidaria; class Anthozoa; order Actiniaria; family Actinernidae; genus Actinernus; species Actinernus sp. WN-2022. Next base: position 83,416,765 of record JAOWCC010000936.1, on the reverse strand, counting down.
GCAGTATCCTAAAAATAACGATTATTCTTTTCAAAGCAGGGTCCGTTAATAATATTGTCTGTAACTCACGAACTACTGGACAGTTTTATGCCACATTTCAGAAGTATTGGCTTTGAATAATATGTGATTCGGTAAATCTATTGAAATTGGGATTGTACAAACTTTATATTTGGGCTTTTCAAACTGAGAATGGGTGTTAGCCGCCTCAAGGACGGCTTGAACTACAGACGAACTGCATGGATCATCATACCCAGCTATTTCATGAACCATTTAATACCGTAATGGACCTCGTCAATTACACTACAAGAGGTAGAAGCCTGAATTAAACTAAGAAAATACGATGACACATAATCAATAGAAGCGGGAAAAACGCTCACTTCGGAAAATTGTGAAGCCCACTTTTTCCAACAGTCAAAGCCTCTCTGGTATTTCTTCTGTGTGTTCTTTGCCTTACTCTCTGTAAGGGCCTCTGGCAAAGCGTCAACCAGCTCTCTAAGTCTGGGGTCTTGGACATGGCTAAACTGTTGTAGAAGGGGATCCCGAATTAAATCTGAAACAATTCAAAATATGTAAAATGCAAGGCACGCAGCCTTGTAGGCCGATTCATCTTATTGGCAGCCAAAACCTTGGAATGCCAATTATAGCTGTGGTACAGCAAAAACGGCTCAAAGGTAACTACCGTACTGTCTAGTATAAGTATAGGTACAGTTAATCAACGTTTTAAAATTGATTATTAATTGAAAATAAGCCAATCGGCTTACAATTATATCTGATTAACGCTAATCTATCCAGCTCCTGGATAATGGCAAATATTCAATAACTAGTTATCAACAATGGAGCCACTCGGCTGTGATTTTTTGCCCATATAGCAGCGATACCCTGCTTGCAAATCTGCAACTGAAAAAAAACGGTATCAAAGCCAATCGGCTATTCCATAACATAAATTAACACAAATGAATGTAGAGTACCAGCCAATCGGCCATGTACTGCAAATTCGTTCCAGTTCGATATTTAACTACTGATCGTGGTTTTTTTTAACCTTGTAATCTAACGGCTAGAACGGGGCTCGTCAAATTTTCGGACCCAATGAGTGAGCCCCTTGTAATTACCTGGAACGAAAATCCCTGTGGAACCTGGGAACTCAATTTGACCAATTACATAGGGTTGACAACTATAAGCATCGCGAAAAAGGAAAGGCCAAAAAGTACTGGAGGGCCAGTAAGGTACTACGAGAGTCCCAGTCGCATGACTTGCTATTAAGTGTTGTATAACTCTTATAACGCAGTGTAAAGGAGGGACTAGCCAAATATTTCTTCCCCTCCCAAGAAACAGAAAAAACATCGATCGTCTCTGTGCTGGGCATGTAAAACTGAGAATTAAACCGCGGTAAATGAGAATTGATTGAATTGGCAAATCTGTCAATTGTATGGGGCCCCCAAAGGGCATCTAGGTACGTAAAAAACTCTGGTGTGGTAGTCCAATCGTCATAGTCAATCGTCTTGCTGATCTCGTCAGCAAAGGAATTGAGATCACGTGGAATCCACTCGGGACTCAAACTTCTACTGTTGTCTCCACAGAACATAAAGATATCAAGTGCGATGGCATGTAATTCTGGTTTTGGACTCCCTATTTCTATAATACGTACTGCGGCCTGGTTGTCAGAACGACACCTTATGGACTTCTGTTATCAGCGATGTGAAAGATAACGAAAAATAAATGGCTGTGAGTTCTCTCCATGTGGAGCTTTGTCTCGCCTCATTCTCGTTCCACGTACGATGGCAAATAGCATTGGTGCTACGTTACTGGCATTCGAATAGGATAAAACCACAGGAATGTTATAATCACATATTTTCTTTAGGTTAAGATTTACGATATCACTGTTCCAGAAAAATATTTCTGCTAATGCATCGTTATGGATTCCGATATTAAAATGGTGATTCCAGGATGACCTAGACTCTAACTCTATAGAGATGTCTGGTTTTTAGACGCGTAAGCTTACCTATTACAGGGGACATAATGTGCCCTGTCACTGTCGCACAATCTCGAGCTGTGACATACGGTGCTGTACTAAGCAGTAGGAATTTAGTAATGCGACTATTTGTAATAACGAAAGACCCAGAAACTAGATGCCATTCAAAACCCAACCAAACTAGAGACTGAGTAGGGTCCCAGGTGGATTTACTGCTATTGATTACGAACCCCACGTCCCTCAGAGAACACTTAACAAAATGAGAATGGCAACGAGCAACGTTGAGGGAATCCGAGGTGCCACACCCGTCGTCTAGATAAACAACTATCTTAACGCCGTTGAATATCCAAAATTTTACGAGTGGTCTTAGAACCTTCGTAAAAATATATGGGGCCGAGCTGAGACCGAAGGGAAGCACGGTAAAGCAAAAATACTTTGTGACCCCATGGAAGATCCAAGAAAAACCTAGAAACGTCTGATGCTCTGGAAAGATCTCTACATGGTGATAACCAGACTTAAGATCAAAATTAAAGTGGAATCCCTCTTTTGAGAGATACGGTAATAAAACACGTCAGTCTTCAAACTTGAATTTCTTTTTCCAGACACGTTGATTTACGTGACGCAGGTCTAAAATGAGCCTCTTCTTACCGGACGACTGAATCGACACCGATAAGGGATTAACAACGTGCGGAATGAAAGGTAGTTCGAGAACGGCAATGTTTTGAACTAGCTCTAAAATTGCCATCTCAACAAATTCGGCTTGATCTAATGCAGATTGATTATTAGCTAGATAAGTCCGAGCGGGGGTATTAACAAACGGGATGCGATAACCGTGACTAATCGTATCAATAATGAAGCTGTTAGTATTAATAGATTCCCAGTAGGGGAGATGAGCTTTTAGTCTACCCTTTAAAGTAGGTGGATGAGCGTTTTGCTCGTACTCAAAAAGATCATAATCGTAGTGATAGCTTACTTATAAGTTATCATTAACTTGTCTAAAGTAATCTAGCGTATCTAATAATGGTTCCATAGTAATAGTAATAAAGTTCTGATTAATACCTCACAATCGTTGTTTCAGTATATAATTACCTCCAGGGGTAGGTTGTCGAGAAGTAGAAGCCCCTGGGTTTGCTGAGTTAGGTTGCCTTCTGCAGTCTACCCTCCAATGCCCTTGGAGGCCACAGGCAAAACAGATGTCTGACGGCGCGGACTTTCGGGCTCCAAAACGCTGAGACGGGGCCTTGTAAATTGGCTCTTCCGGGAAGATACTGGTAGGAGAATGGTGAACTACCCGATGTGTTGGTACTCGTAGAAGGAGAAGTGTAGGGCTGAAAACGGTTGTATGGCCTGTTTGGCTTGGCTCGTTCACGCTGCTTCTGGTTCTTCTTTCTTAAGGCTGCTTGTTCGGCCTTTTTGATTCTCTTCTCGTCCTCTGATCCGCTAGTTAACTCATCCGATAGGTATTCATTAACCAAATCCCAGCCGGCGGGTAATTTATCAGCCAACCTGATGAGTTTGTTCCTCTTCTTAATTAACTTTTCTAGTTCTTCTAGGCATTTGGCTACTTTTCCCTTCTAGAGCCTTCTTAGCTAGAGTACTGTTAAATTTGTGTTGTTGTCTGTTACCTTCGTATTTGAAGGTAACTTCTGAGAACTCTTTCAGTTTCTTAGTTATCGAGACCGTAGTATATGAGGCATCTTCTTTTAAATCCTCTTTGAGAACAACCAATTTCTGATCAAGATATGTTTTGAAAAGCTGGAATGAGGCTGCGAAGTCAATTAGTTCTTCTCTATTTTTCGGCAGCTCTTCTGCAGCGGGACCTTCATATGACATGTCTTCTGGCCGTTTAGGATCCGATGGCATTTTTTAGAACACGACGCGAAGAGCGTTGGACGCTAATGAATAAACATCAACTGTTCTGCTATATATATTTGCGTCCCGCTAATGAACTCTCCCTAACACAACACTACATTTAGTTACGTAACCCATGATAAATATATGGGGCCCTATGTTCTTATCTTGAATCCGTTTTAATAATCAAAGATCCTTCTGAACTCGTGGATGTGCGCAAAGTTTTTTTTTTCAGAACTAGTCGACCAAATGCACCTTTACCGGATCGAAGCTCGAGCAAGTTGAAATGCGATTGTCTTGTGTTAGACACTGATTGGCTCAAGTAACCGTAAGTTGGAATGCTTTGTTTCCGTTGTGCAATGTGATTGGTTCTCGTTGTTTAAGTGGTTTCAGTTGTCGCACTGTATGTGTCCTGAATATTTAGATTAATACACGTTGACACTTTGTCTTGAAAATTGAATCAATGACAATAGCCTTTCTGTTGCTACGATCAAAGAGGGTAACAGTAATTTATTGATTTGTTCATTGGCTTAAATATTAACGCCAGCATGGGATGCATTAGAAATGTTCAAGTGTGATTGGATAATTTGCACTTGTCATGTAAATACTAAACGTGCGCGTATAGATCCTTTCCCCCTAGATTTTCGTATTATAGCGTAAGAACAGGCTTTCCTAAAGGCTGGTGGAAATAAAAGTGATCATCTTTCTTGCGTTCGCATTCTCAACTAAACGTATATTGTTTTCAAGTTCTATTTTTGCAGACAAAGGGAAAATGGCGGCTACTTGCATTCTGGCGTGCAGTTATTGTATTTGTAGAGGAAATAGCTTGAACGCGAGTGCTATACGCGATTTATGGGCACTAAGTGAAAGTTGTACTCGCCTAAAGGCTCGCAAGGTTCTGCTAGTAAATACATCGTGATGATTGGGCTTTAAATTAGCTCTCCACTCGTCATTAAATTAGCTCTCACTCGTGGTGAACTGGCTAGGGCTCAACTATACGATATTCTTTGGAAGTGATATTATCGATGACAGAATAACAATTTACAGAGAGCGAAATATATATTTGCTACCCTTGAAGAAGGATCATTACCCAGAGGGCGCCAGAAGCTCGACAAAATAAAAGGCGAAGAGGCGAGAGAATACTAATAAAGAGACTCTGGTGTTATCCGTTGACAATCTTACTTACATGTCCCTAGAGAGATGAGGCGAGAGAATACTAATAAAGAGCCTCTGGTGTTATCCGTTGACAATCTTACTTACATGTCCCTAGAGAGATGAGGAGAGAGAATACTAATAAAGAGCCTGGTAAACTCTCCTAAATGTTTGTGGTTTAACTTGCTCATTTGGGAATATTTTTTACTAATTTGGATATTTCTAACACTGATTGTCCTACGGTACTAAAAAAGTGGCAAATCGAAACGGTAAATTTTCGTCGTAGTGGCACTTTAACCGTGATTCTTTACCGCTTTGTCGTTTCATGATCTTAAACACGGTTGGATAGGAGCATTTCAGTAATCGAGACTGAAGTACTACTACTCTTCTTTAAGCTTTCCCGAACTCTACAAAAAAATAGCTAAGCTACTATAAACTGTTTGTTTCTACTGAAGAATGTCATGTAAATATCCTGAATAAGATATTTGAATCACGAACTAGAAGATTACAGTATATATATATTTAATTCAAGACCATTTCATTGTTCTAATTCTATTAAAAAGATCAGTCGAACTTGTCACAACGTCAATCACAAATTCGCCAAAAATATTTGCTCGACTCGGGAGAAAGCTCAAATTTTGACAAATGGCATCATAAGGAAGTTTAACTCACCGATTAACTTTTCCCAGCGATGAAATGCTTTTAAAATCCTCATTTTCTTGAATTTTGGATCAGATGTGTACACAACCTGATCTTTGCAAAGTACCGCTTCGAAAACCGGCCACGCGCGTACTTGACGAATGACGTCATCTTATGTTGTCTGTCCACATATTGCATATGAAAATTATCCAATCAGTTTGCGAGAAAATTGGCGGTTGTTGTAAAAAAGCATTAAACACAGTTTATATGTGATCGGTACACTTTGATCGTATGGAAACGCTTCTGGTAACGATCGCAGCGACGATTGGGCTATCGGCGATTGTGAACTTTAAATAGAAACCTTTCTCCAGCTATTGTAGCAATCGACACATACTTGAATGCACTGCAAACTCCTCAAAATAGTCCAAGATTCCTTCGAGTACTTACAGAAATACCCAAATCTCAGCTATTAATAACAGACATAGTTATCCAAGGGACCCCGGGAGGCAGGGGTATTTTTTTACAGCAACCTAGTGATTTTTGGCCGGGGAAATTACTGTTAAGCGAAAATGTTAAATACCGGCTATATATGTAGCAGAGGTTTCAATTGCACTACTTAAGTGCAGTATACTATGAAGACCACATGAAAAGGCTATGAAATTAGGCCAACCTAAGAAATCTACCATGAAATGTTTTCATAGCACTAAGGTTTCTTTTCAGAGACCTATGAAAAGTCCCTGTGAAACGGGACAACAGTTCATAGAGTTATATTTCATAGGAGGGGTCTGTAAAAATCCTGTGAAACTCTGGATATTTCATAGGTAATTGTTATCTGTTATGAAATCAATTCATAGGTATTTCATGGGAAGTATTTCATAGTTAAGTTTCATAGGGTATTTCATAGGTAATATATTTCATAGGTTGAAGGTTTTCATTACATTCATGGTGTTTTCCTATGAAACAAGGCTATGAAACGGAGCAATGGTTCATGGCCTTTGTTCATAGCACTATGAAAAAATGCTACGAAATACCCATGAACATTCCCAACTTTCATAGGGTCTTCCTATGAAAAGGCTATGAAACCACAATGAATAACCATGGGGTTTTCATGTGTTATTCATAGGATACTGCACTAGTAGTGTTGACTGGTGCATAACAGCAACAGTTTTAATTTATTTTTGCCAGAAATTACAGTTACGATATAATTCTTTCACGATTTAGACTAAATAAATTAAGGTAGGGGTTACCTGGGACAACCATGTGGTCTAAACGAAGCCAGGTATCCAAATCACAGTATGATTTACAAAGCACAGAGAATAAGAAGTCCTGAGAAGACCTGGCACAACATTTCACAACAAAATTTTCTTTATAAATATGTACTTCATAATTAAAATACAAAACGTGAGCTTGAAAAATACTGAGGTGTTTATGAAGAACTTTTACGTTTTAAAGAGCGTTCACTTTAAATCCCTTACAGATGAAACGACTTCATTCACAATCCCGCAAGATCAAGTTCCAGGTAGACTTGAAACACGAGATGGTGGACTGCATTCTGGAGAAAGTGGTCAAACGAAAAAGCCCTGTAACGTCACTGACGTGAGAGAGCTAAGTGCTGCTGCTTGTCCAGTTATTGCCGATACAGAAACAGGAGAAATACAAGCAGTGGACAATATACCTTCTGTAACGTCGTCAAACAAGAGTCCTCTGCAAGGTGAAGATGAAACCGTGAGTGATACACAGTTAGTGAACGAAGACAAAGAACGTCCAAGTGAAGATGGTGCACAAGACCGTAATGAGAAGCAAGACCATGGAACCGATGAGGAGGTCTGTCGACGTGACAAGGATAACAAAAGGCTTAAATTAGACAAGGATACTGACATGCCTAGCAGTCCTGCGTCTGAGATAGCTGAGGGTGGAAAATAAGTCTTGTTGTCGAGGAAAATTTTCACATTGATCAACAAAACATACAAGCCGCCCAGGTAGTGGAGACAGCTAAAATGTCACGCCCAGAAATAACAGAACCAGAGAAAAACGAGCAACGTCAAGAAGCAATCGGATCGAAGAAAGAAGAATCGTGTGATACAACTGAAACCCAACATGAATTTCCTCATAAAAACGATCCTGAGATTTCACATCTGGATACCGTACAAGAACATCAAGATAGTAATGTATTTTCTGAAAAAGTTGAAGTGAAGAAAGATCAAGAAAGAAAGAAATGGAAACTTGACAAAGACCAGATGGAAAAACCTGAAGGCGACACCAATTCTTCAGAAAGGGTAAGAAACGAGAAACGTGTAGATGAACACAATGTCTCGTCTGATAGTGCATTACATTCTAGTTCAGAGCCACCAAACACCACCAATACATCAAGTAATGGCACACAAAAACCCAAACCGCCAAACAGTGTCGAACAAGATCTCACCGCAAATGCACGCGAACAAATGGTGGACAAAAATAAGTCCGAAGATGAGTTAAAAGAAATGACAGCAAAGAAACCCAGTGTCAGACCTGCAGTGAACGATATCAAAACCAATAAAAACGAAGCTGCATCACAGCCAAAAGATGCAAAGGGACAAAACGAGGGGGGAATTAAGACAGACCAGAAGAGCGGCGATGGAAATGCAAATAACTTTTCTAAAAAGGGCGATGAAAGAAACGCCGGGAATAAAACAGAGGTGGGTCTCTTTAGTCTCTTTATTTTAAACTTGAGAAAATCAATTTTAAAATCTGAGATTTATCAACCCGTAGTACAACCCGTAGTTTTAAGTGTACTTAAAAGCAATAGACCTGTTTTGTATTTCAAAAGCAGACTGCAGCTGGTTACTTCTACCAAAAACCTAAGCTTGAACTTGAAAACACAAAGGGTGCAAAGGACAAGCACAAGGACAAGCAGACCAATAAAGCCGATGCAAGTAGAGGGGCAAGTGCTGAGAGGTAATGTTCCAATTCATCGCTCTGCTGCTTATATCTGCAGTTTAACAATTAACCGGTATCGTTGATTTTTTTCAGGCCTTTGTCACAACAAAATCTAAGATGATTTTCAAATATAACAGATTGTGTATTAAACGTGCTAGATTCCATTCCACAAAACAGTTTCATTAACCCTTTTTGGCCTATAATATATTATTTTAGTAGCCTTTAAAGCCATCTCCACTCCTTCGGCTCAGACTGAGTACGTGGGATGTTTATTAAGTAAGACCTAATCATTCTAAAACATTTTAAATCATTTCTTTAGACTATACATTTTTCTCTTTATTATTATTATATTTAATTATTAGAATTTATATACTTTTTAAAACTATTTTTAGCATATTTGTAAACTCGCACGTCTGTTGCTAGTATTTGTTAATAAAGACTTATTATTATTATTATTATTATTATTATTATTATTCCTTTTAGGGTTAGAATCCTGAATAGTCTCAACATTTGACATCTCATTCGTCGACGACCAGGACAGCGCTTCTAATAGACTAATGTTCAGACTCTGCAAGGAAGCTTCCCAACTGAACTTATATTTCTATGATCGAGTCAAGAAGCAATCTTCATGCTTGTACAATGTAAATGTCTAACCATTTCGTCTAGATCAAGTTCGGCTTCCACTGCAGTAATCCTTTAAATTTGCAGCCGAGATTAGAATATCCTATTAAATCGAAAGGACGTGAAAATATACTCTCTCAAAGTTCTGTTTCTGACTCTAGAATCGTCCCTACTTCTGTGTATTTAGATTGCTGAAAAGCTTTACTAAACATAATATGGATTACCTAGGTATTTCAACTGATTGTTGAAGATATGGAACTGACATTTCGAGCATTAATCTCTTCTCTACTTGGGCCTTATTTATTAAACACTTGAAACTTTGGCTGTCTACGATGGATAAATAACATGCCTTAACTCTTTGTCGTCCGACCGTGTGTGAGCTGAATTGGTGAAATCCTGAGTGCTAACTAAACCCTCCCCCCTCAGTTCCAGTTTGGCTAGCCCGGGGTAATTAAATACTGCTGACTTGTTAAGCCAAGGGCTCAAACTTTCCCCACAATGCCATTCGGGAGAATTCTACGTACTGGCCGAAGGTAGGTATGGCTGCTTCGGTAGGGTTTCCAATGAAATGTGCTCTAATTTTGGAGAAAAATGCCACTGTCAGAGAGCTTGAAGACATCATTAAGTCTGAGGATGGCTGAAAAGTACTTGGTTTGCTTTTAGTAGGCCTTGTGAGGGGATTTCACAGGGTTATTCCGTTGTGTTTGTGCTTTCAGACACAGGAAAAAATTCTTCAATGAAATCCTTGGAATCCTGCAGTTGGCATTCTTTTATCCCTGCTCAACCTATTAGGGTGTGTTTGTGTCACTTTAAAGCAACGGCTTGAGTGCAAATCACCGCTCTTGGTTGTAGGGGCTCCCTACCGGAGTCCCAGAGGGGGGGGGACCCCTTGTGATTTTTTTGTCCATTACCCAGCATGTAATTGGAGGTGGGAGCAGGAAAATGTGGTCGAGTGAAATGCAGTGTAAACATCGGCGTGGTTCACCGTCGTTTGGTGTGTTTTGTGAAAACAAACCTGCTGGTTGGAAAGATTAAACAAGGTACTGTAACGACTGAGTGGTTATTTTGTGTTTGCTCTTGATTTCAAGTGCAAATGGGAAGGTTTTTTTGAGCCGATTTTCAGCTCCTCGAAATTCGTGAAAATCGAAGAAACGAAACAATCGCCAAAACAAATGGGCTTTTCTCCATGAGGGGATGGTTGAAAATTCAAACAAGCAGGATCAGTGGTTGGCTTATTATACTGGGATACTACCCTGTTTATTTTAATTAATTCTGATGAAAACCGGAAGCGGGGTGAATTTTGACGAAAGGAGACTTTAAAGTCTCCTTTTTACAGGGCCGGACGACAAAGAGTTAATCTACCTTTAATACAATACTGGATCCACCTAGGCACAACTTCACTATACAAGTGTGCATACCTTTCCGCATTCAAATCTAGTTTGAGTTTCTTCTCTATCATTCTATTCAGAAAAGTGACATATAAATATACACACGTTTTCAAAAACATTGCTTTTGATTTAAATATATATAACTTTTGTTCTCCATTGTTTTAGCTGTCAAATTTGACAAGAATACAAAAGGTATATATACATTTGCAGTGCAATGTTTTTGAAAACGGGTGTATATATATATTTAGTATATACCACACCAGTGAATATCATTTTTCGCCCGCTCTGATTGGCTACTAAAACAGTGAATATGATTTCATATTCACCTACGAGCGAAGCAGCGATCACCTTGCGCAAGTTTTTGTCCATTTCACAGAAAATAAAATAACTATTTGGTGTTGGCTATTCACTAATGTGTGGTATATACTAAAACAATTATTCACCTCTGTGTTGGTGAATAGTGGTGGATATCTACCTATATTTACTTCGGTGAATAATTGTTAAATATATATAAAACAAGAAGATAAACTTAGGTTACTTCATATATTTTTTGATTCACTACAAATCTGTTTCATATGGCAAGCGAAGCTTACCACACTCTTCAGGTATGTATATATACAGCCGCATGCAAAATTTCTAACCCCCCCCCCCCCCCCCTCCCATGACAATTATATACTTATAGCGATTGCATCATGGGTAATCCAAAAATGTGCTTTTCAGACATTTTAAAAACTAATTTATTCCATGCGTTTGCCACTGGGTCCAGTCGACCGAAACGCTGCTAAGACTTCAAGGAACTCACTGTATTCTTAACTTTACTTTCTCCACGTCGCACTAGCTAGGTTTATTCTATTTCCCTAAATGAGGCTGAAGTATTCACTAAATTGATCTCAAACCCTGGAGCCTAAGTTTAAGTTTACTATCAATGTGAAACACGTTCTATTTTATCTTATGGTAGTTCGACCACGTTTGCAATTCTTCCCAACAAACAACCAAATTAAACACTTCACAGCCAAACGTAGCTAAAATATTTTTGCCATTATGAAGTCTGCAAAAGAGCAAAATTTTCACTTGGATAACATTTGTTTTCTTTTGCGTTTTTTTGGGAGGTAATTAATTCGCATATGAAGTATTGATCAAACATATTTTATTTTATTCAGAATTGAATGCGGCCGGTTTTCGTTTTGCTGTTCGCGATGCGTTTGCCACTGGGTCCGGTCGATCGAAACGCTGCCGTGACTTCAACTGAACTCACTCAGGGACGGCGCAGCCGGGGGGTTAGGGGGGCTATAGCTTCCCCACTTTTTTGCCCAAAAAATATTTTGCCTAGTTAATTATCAGTCAGTTTAAGATTATAGTTTGGTCATACCGGTTCAATGACTATTTTTAGCCCCCCACTTAAAATTTCGCTCTGTCGCCCTGTCACTGTATTCTGAACTTTACTTTCTCCCGGCCACATTGCACTAGCTAGGTTTATTCTATTTCCCTGAATGAGGCTGAAGTATTCACAAAATTGCTTTCAAACCCTGGAGCATAAGTTTAAATCTTATTATCAATGCGAAACACTCGCGTTCTATTTTATCTTATGGTAGTTCGACGTGTGCGATTCTACCAAAACAAAACAACCAAATTAAATTAATTAAATTAATTAAATTAATTAAACATAGCACAGCTAAAAAAAATTATTTTTATGAAGTCCGCAACTCAGTTACAAAAATCACATTTAGTTATTGAAAAGGAAAGAAAGAACCGAAGTTGTTTTAATCTGTTTAAATTATGGACCAGAATTAAATGGTTTTGGTAAATAATATTTCCCACGTGGGAGATAAATTTTAAAATTGGTCGTCAGTTAAACTCACAGTAAGTGAAACGTATTATTTACTTTGGACTCACTAGGTTGTAAAATTATTGGTATTCCCGAAAATCATTCAAATATAATATTTAGTAATAAAATAAATAAACTCATTCAATTCTGAATAAAATAAAATATGTTTGATCAATACTTCATATGTGAAATAATTACCTCCAAAAAAACGCAAAAGGAAACAAAATTAAATGTGTTCCAAGTGAAATTTTAACTCTTTTGCAGACTTCATGATCATAACGAGAACAATATTTTAGCTGCGTTTGGCTTAGCCTGCTTGCAGGCGGTGGAGGGTGTTTTTTCGCGCAGCAAACGGATCATCGAAGCGGCCGCCATATTGGCCGAGCGTGATTGAGACCTGGGATCGAATGACAAATGAAGGGGGGAGGGGGGTGGGGGAGAACAAGCAGATCTGAAAGACCGCCTGCACGAAAGCCCATGGTTTCTGAGTAGTTAGATCCCGTCCACCAGCGGACGGGGTATATGATTGGCTGAAACGGTGTCAATCAAAGCTTATCGCGACAAGTGTTGAAAGCAAGAACTGAAAGGAATAAGTGTAGCCTGCGAAGCGGCGTAACTAGAATAAGAGTTGTGTAGTGAGCTTGCAGTTGATAAAATATGACGAATAATACAAAAGGCTTTGTCTTTTTTGAAGACTAAGGTGAAGTACCCTGGTTGCAGAGGTTTTCTAGAGAGAACAGCCACGGAAAAAGAGCCGCGAAGGCGGCGATCGGCGAACTGCGAGAGGTTTGTTGTCGAGTTCTCTTTTCGCAAGTTCGTAAACCGTAAATATCAGGCTCTGTATATAGCTTCCTCCTGCTCCGTTTTCAAAGTTATCTCCTTCGCCTTAACCCTGGTTCCAGAGGTTTTCTAGAGAGAACACAGCTGCTCGCTTCTTTCTCCGCGGCTGGGTAAAGTTACTTTGAAAACAGAGCAGGAGGAAGCTAGTATACAGAGCCTTTATTTTGTCTTAGAATTTAACAACCTGACCTGTGAATTGTGACCTGTACTTTAAACCTGCCGTTCTGGCTGTGCTTTCGACAGGTTTGGAAAGAGTATGATATTTACGGTAAAGAGAACTTGACAACGAACCGTGATTTAATTCGCCACTGAAAAGTATTGTTGTCGACCAAATTGCAGAGATGCAATCCGGCTATTGACTTCACGGCCGATGAACTAGGAAATAATCAGAAATCCGCCTCAAACATTTATGTAACGGTCATCCATTTCTTTCGGCAAACATTCACTAAGATGGACTATGAGTTGTCAGAGAAAGACGATCACAACATTTACCTGTGTATTTTGCACTCGTAGTTTGTTTGTCTAAGTTCTTCAATATCGAGTTCCAGACAAAACATTGTCTCCATCGGAGTTTTCTTTGAAGTTTAGAGATTTTTTCGATCCTGTATTTATATCTTTATGCGAGCTTAATTCTTTTAAGAAAGGAAGCAGCCGCTTGTGTGGCACCTGACTGCGGTGCTGGTGGCTTTGTGAAGCAGCTTGTATTAAATGTATGTATTTCGGAGGATTTGCAAACTCTTTGAGAGACTGATGGGGCGAACGCAACAAGCTAAAACCGCACTGTCTACATACATATCTAAAGTGGTACTGTCGCAGTCCTTTCCATGGAGAACTTTGAACAAAAATAGCTGGTTTTATTGAAATTTCCGTATCTAAGAACCAATTGACAATTTTACTAGCATTTTGCATTGCATTTGACAGCGAGCGAAGTTTGTTTTGAATATTGCACGCATTTCAATCAAACCAAATCAAAATTGGCAGGCTGTCACACGTCGACTCCTATTGGTCAATTAAGAATGGGTTACAAGTTAACGGCAATCATGTGCGTGGTGGGCGGAATTCAGAAACCATGGGCTTTCGTGCAGGCGGTCTTTCAGATCTGCTTGTTCTCCCCCACCCCCCTCCCCCCTTCATTTGTCATTCGATCCCAGGTCTCAATCACGCTCGGCCAATATGGCGGCCGCTTCGATGATCCGTTTGCTGCGCGAAAAAACACCCTCCACCGCCTGCAAGCAGGCTACGTTTGGCTGTGAAGTGTTTAATTTGGTTGTTTGTTGGGCAGAATTGCATACGTGGTCGAACTACCATAAGATAAAATAGAACGTGTTTCACATTGATAGTAAACTTAAACTTAGGCTCCAGGGTTTGAGATCAATTTAGTGAATACTTCAGCCTCGTTTAGGGAAATAGAATAAACCTAGCTAGTGCGACGTGGAGAAAGTAAAGTTAAGAATACAGTGAGTTCCTTGAAGTCTTCAGCAGCCCTTCACCTCTCAAAACCTTGCATTTTATTGGACCCCATTTGGACTGCACCGACAAAGAATTGCATTGTTTTAGGGTTAGGGTTTGTATTGTTTCAGGGTTAAGCATTGTTTGGATAGCCAGTACTATTCCACGTTCCGAGGAGGTGAAGGCCGCCCCGAAGTCTTAGCAGCGTTTCGGTCGACTGGAACAGTGGCAAAAGCATGGAATAAATTAGTACAACTAAAACTGAAAATAACACTTGTTTTCTTCAACTGATGGGCCCATATGACCTAACAATGTTTTACTCGTACATATTTCATTCCTACCTGATATATTTCAAGGGCACCCAACGAAGTTTTCGGTTGAAAAGCTGTTCGGGAGAGTAAGTTAGCCTAAAACTTTCGGATTTGAAAAAATTGTCCCTAGAAAATTGTTTTCTGAAATACTGGCTAGAAAATTTGTTTTCAATCCCTAGGAAATTCTAGAAGAAAAGGGAGACTAAAAGGTTTCCCCTGAAATATTCGTACGTCCCAATTCGTCTGATTAATAGAGTCAGAACAGGAAAAAAGAATCCCTAAAAAATTCGTACCTCCACAAAACTTTGCAACATGAAGTTACTTGGGCTAGAAAATTCTTGTTATGTTCTAGACTACTAACAAATTCGTAGGCCGGGAATATTTTGCCATAGTATTTTCGGTTGACGAGATTTCCACCTAGAAAATCCGAACAGCTAATAGCTTTCTAGAATACGTCAAAAGACATAGTAGGCGCCTTAAAATGGCTAGATAAGCTGCAGACAACTGGTTTCAAACGAATTTCAAAAAGTACTCGTTGGGTGCCCTTGATATTTTTTGTTAAAAGTCTGAAAAGCACATTTTTGGATTACCCATGATGCAATCGATATAAGTATATAATTTTCATTGGGGGGGGGGGGGGGTCAGAATATTTGCACGCGGCTGTATATATATTTATATAATAGACAGTTACTAACACGCTCTCTGATTGGTCAAAAACCATGTGTTTGTGAGAGTATAGAGACATAGAAAGGAGTAACGCGCGATCTTATTGGTTTGTGAAATTATAGAGACATGGAAAAGTTTTCGGCTAAAAATGGAGGAAATGCCTAATTTTACCCTAGACTTTGAAGACATTTTCCAAGATGACATCGACAAAGAGCTTATAGACTTAGTTGATGAAGTAACCAAGCCGAATGAGTGGGATAAAAAAGAGGAGGAACATCAACAAAACAGATTCGCTGTGCTCAGCGACAAGGAGCTTTGACGCTGTCGTAGAAAAGTCTCAGGCACAATCAACAAAACAAAACACCAAATGGGCGGTAAAACTTTTTGAAGGTAAGGTAATGGTTTAATTTATGAGTTTCCTTTAGCACTGCATATAGTATTGATGAAAACTAATCAAGCAAATTTGTTTGACTAGCAAAGTAGCAGTTTAACCGGCTGCGCCAAGCTTAAAACTAACAACAACAACAAATGTATCGCTAGACTCTACGTAACAATTATTAATAGTTACATTTTACATCTTTTTCAAACTACTGTGTTTACCTACCTTTGCCATTGGTTTAACAAGGGTAATTTTTACAGATTGGTGTGCTACCAGAAGAAACAAAAAACAGCTCCACGAAATGGCAAACAGCGAACTTGATGGTCAGCTTCGCAAATTCTATGCCGAGGCGAGAACCAAAGATGGCCAGTGCTATGGCCGATCGTCTTTGCTCAGCGTCAGAAACCGCGGCATCGAGCGCCATTTAAACAATCCTCCACTGAACAGAGGTCTAAAGTTCACCAAAAATCCTGATTTTCAGCAGTCAAACCAGATGTTAAACTCCAAGATAAAAGTGTATGTTTGGTTCTACATTATGCTGTACTGGTGCCGCAGAGGTCGTGAAGGATTAAGAGAACTGAAAGCAGACAGTTTTACTTTTAACAGAGATGATGAGGACCGGGAATATGTTACCATGACACACGATGAAGCCACCAAAAACCATCCCGGTGGTACGGCAGACGTAGAGAGCTTTGAGAAATACGGACGAATGTACACCACATCAGAAGACCCTGGAATTGATGGAGTAAGCTGCCTTAAGCTCTATCCTTCAAAGAGAAATGAAATCTGCAATGCCTTTTTTCAGTATCCAAAGAAAAAGTGGTCGAATACTGATCCCATCTGGTACGACAACAAGCCGCTCGGCATCAACAAGCTGACAAGCATGATGAAAGAAATTTCCAAAGATGCTGCTTTGTCCAAAATCTACACAAACCATTGTGTCAGAGCCACAGCAATAACACTCTGGTCAGATGCACAAGTTCCTAGTCGGCACATAATGAATATATCTGGTCACCGAAATGAGCAAAGCATCAAGAACTACAACCGTCGTCCTACCACTGAACAGCTTCGCTCGTGCTCCAACATTTTAAGCAATGCTCTCGAAACGGGATCAGCTACCGGGCAGGCTTCAGAGCCACCTGAACACCACACATCCAGTCTGAACCCATCCTCAGGTCAAGCTGCAGCTACAAATTCGTTTTCTGTGGATGCGGCTTCTCTTTCTACCAGCTTTGTAGGGTCTGGAAGTTTGTTCAACTCGTGTTCAATAATAAACACAGTCCAGGTATACGTTCAGCAGTGTGGCTTCAACAGGGCAGATTCTCGCTAAAAACACTGAACTGACTTAGCTTGCACATTTTCTCCGTAAAGAATGATATTTGTCGGCTTTTTTATATCGAATTATGCTTCTTTTTATAGCCATTTCATTCAAGAACTGTCATCGAACTTCTTCGAACTGATCTTTATTTAGATCGGAATCAGTTAAGTGTCAAGAGTCGGACATCTGTCACATTTGAACCAATCAGAGGCATTCTTGTAAGTCTTTCATTGCGTCTTAGCCAATCACGCTAGTAATCAAAATAACTTGTCAAATGAGCACGTCAATTGATCACGTCAGCTGCTCAACCAAGCATGGAAAATAAAATTTTGATCGGTACGTTTCGGCTCGTAAAAATCTATTAAATAAAGCAAATAGAACAGGGTTTGCTGTGTTCTGTACTCTGACAAAAACACTCCTGAAGCTGTAGAACATTAAAAAAGCTACAGAAATCACTCGCCGCTGCGCGGCTCGTGATTCCTGTACCCTTTTTTCATGTTCTACAGCTCCAGTCGTGTATTTGTCAGAGTACAGAACACAGCAAACCCTGTTCTATTTGTTAAATATATATACATTTATAATATAGATACGATAGTACGCGCGCTCTGATTGGCTAAGAAGCCATGTTTTATCAGAGTATATAACATGGTTAGCCGTGTTATATAGTTTTCAACTGGCGGTTTCCTTTCATCGCGCGCGTAAATCTATATTATAAAACAGATAAAGAAGCCTTAAATCCATGTTTTATACTATCATAAAACACTCTGGTCATTTGAGAACACTCTAGAAATGTTGAAACATTTCTCTCATGTTCTCAAATGCCCATCGTGTTTTATGATAGTATAAAACATGGCTAAGGCTTCTTTATTTGTTAAATATACACCCGATCAAAAAAAAGATGACACTCCAGAATATCAATATTTCCATATGTGTCTTTCTTGTTACCTGGGAAAGCAATACCATAGGGATCGGTACGAGTACAATGTGCAAACAATCGCTTCGTTTAGTGCCAAATGCCTAATAATCTTTCTTAGCGCCAGTAGGTTTGAAGTTTACAAATATTAGAAATAAAGGAAAGTTGAAGTTTTTATAGCGCAGCATTTTTTCACATTCGCTTAGAAAAACTTTGCCTTAAGAATGGTTTTTAGAAAAGAATTGCAATGCCAAATCATTAGGGGGTTTAGTCACGTGCTTGCAACGCTTGAAAGCATCAAAAACAGTAATTCAGTTAACCATTTTGACTAGCTTCAATTGAGCATAATTCAACCTAAACAAAACGCGGCCGCCAATCTCGTCAAGTGCAGGAATTACCGTGTGGATTAAAAAAAAATACTCATCTTATGGGTCCAAAAAATATTAGCAGACTTCGAAACATTACTGTTTGACAATCAAAATAAATTTCTACAGTAGTATTCAGTAGAGCACGCGCGGTTGTGTATCGAAATTTCTACCATTTTTTGTTGTCATGTTGAAATATTTGCCTTCCTTCGCTTCAGTAACGCTAGCGTTACGTGACGACCCTTTGAACGGCTACGAAGAAGACAGGAGTGAAATTAGAAATTTGAAAATCTTGATCAAATTAGAACAAAATACTAAACCTAAAGCCATGAAATTATAAAGGATTTTGTTTTGCATAACATTTTATCAGTAGTAGTGCCTCGTCTTTAAGAAGTATACACTCAAGTATAATGCTGCTGCGCCATGGTGTTGCTGCAGGAAAATGTCAACTAGAAGGAAAATATAGAGGATTTCGGCAAAACAAAATTATTTAAAAACTTAGATCGAAATTTAATCAATGTTCTTCTCCTTACTTTGCTGAAAATTTTCCTTTTTAAAGTAACGAAATCGGTTGGATAGAACGTGATCGTGTCTGAAGGGTTGTGTTTTGTTACGCCAGTGTTTGGGAAGCTAAAGTCGTGAATGGACGAATAACATTTTCAAACTTTTGATGTAGAAACACTGACTTGTATAGCCAAATATTGTACTACACTTGGATAATATTTACCCAGGAGACTGTCAATAGCTTTTATTGCACTCAATTCGGTGCAGAAATGTGTTTTTGCGTACAAAACGCTCGCCAGATTGAGAGAGAGAAACCAAAATGGTCTTGGCTAGGCCAATTTAGTAGCCTTAATTTACCTTAGGTTGCCATAAGAAGTAGATTATTTACGATTAGGATGTCAACTGAGTGATTCAGGATAGCTACGTTTTAGGACCAGAAGCTGCGAAGTTGTATTTTATTTTGAGGCATTAGACTCTAGAGAGTTTTATAAATACTTAGTAACGCGAGTGTAATTGTGTTTTTTCGTGTCGAAAAACGTATGTTTAAGCCACAATTTCCCCGCTGTAAATTTAGTATCGTACCCCAATGGTTGCAGAGTGTTTATTTGGTGAAAATCCATGCAGAAATCAATTTTCTACCTCTGTTCTTCGTTTTTCCTAGGGGTCATTTTGAACTTCCTTCGCACCGAAGGTCACACATTTGTAACAGACAGAAACAAGGAAGTTGATTGGTTGATTTTGACAGATGACATGTCAGACGACACTGAAAATGAATTTATAATTTGGGGGCGTAAGGGAAAAAATGGGGGGTTCGTTGCAAGCCCTCCTTTCCCTTTCCTCTCCCCATTCCCCATTCCCCCTCCCCCTCTTCCAATTCCCTCCCTCTCCCCTCTTCCTCCTCTTCCCAATTCCCCCTGGGCTTGCTACGCAGGCTATGTTTTAGACGGCTTCCTTAGTTATTAAACTTCTCATTCTTTCGGACGGTTATTTCTTCCCCTGACAAGAATCGCGGCCGATGTTTGTTTACGTTGGTTATACTACTAAAGCAACCAAAAGGTTTTGTTTTTAAAGTTTGAAGTAAGCAACATATTTTTGTTTCACAGATCTATCATATCTGCGATCTGATTCTGAGCAGTTTATTTTAGTTATTTCTTAATATAACGAATATAAGAGGCAACATTGTTTGTAATTAATACGGAGTATTGAGAATTTTCAAGCGTCCCGATTAAGAAACGAAAGTACATTCTACCATTTTGTGATTTTCAATTTATATCTCATGCAGGATTTATTTAACCGATTTTGCTACAATAAAAAGGAAACTTCTCAGGAAAGTAACGGCAATTCGAACAACACGTGTTTGATTTTGAAATATTATTTTGAAAGCCAAAATTATATCTAAACCCCCAGCTTTTATATTGTATCGCTTCGGCCCCAACAAGACACGTAGCCACTAGGGACCTAAACACTTCGTAACCACTGCATTATTGCTTATAGGTATTTAAACCCCAAAAGAAAACCAAATAATGAAAATAAATGCTGCACTATAAACACCGTGGTCACACTTGCGCTACGCAAAGTAATACGTTCGTTGTTACTATAGAAATAGCGTACTCTGCCCGCGCTAGCATGTGACCTTCAAAATGAAGCAAACGTACGCAATACCATAGGGATCGGTACGAGTACAATGCGCAAACAATCGCTTTGTTTAGTGCCTAAATGCCTAACATTTTTTCTTAGCGCCAGTGGGACTTGAAATCAACAACCGTTCAAACGTTAGAAACAAAGGAAAGTTTAAGGCCGTGGTCACACTTGCGCTAGGCATACGTACCTAGCATGCAATTAGCCGTGATTATTTAGCCTCGCGCTTGAGTGAACAGGGGTGAAGCACGTTTGTGTTAATTAATTATTGTCACTTCATGTGTCAGGGGCAATCAGTCGAGAGCAGTGGGTTTGTTGTCAAACGAAAAATCATGGATAGCCAGCTTAAGATGAATTTGTTCCCTTTCTTGCTTCTTTTCTTTACTCTGCGTCGACATCAAGCAAGCTGACTGCGACGGAGAATTTCTATGAGACGCCGTGTTCGATTTTTCATGATCAGGAGTCTTCAAAATAGAAGACAAATGCCCATGTCTGTTTTGCCGGCATTAACGGTTTTGCATGGCGGGCAATGAAATGGGGACAGGCGGGAAGACGGTTTTGGTCAAGTGGTTTGAAGCCTTGTTAAACCACAATGGAATGGAGGTATACTGGAAACGACATTTCCGCATGACAAAGGAGACTTTTCTGCGGATTGTACGAAACAGGGCGGCATGAAGTTCAATTCTGACTGAAATTTGCATAAGGAGTCTGACAACCTGACAATCATTTTCAAATTTTGTTTGCATAGCTCGCTTCTAGAGTTGGGCCGTGGTCACACTTGCGCTACGCAAAGTAAACGTTCGTTGTTACTATAGAAATAGCGTACTCTGCCCGCGCTAGCATGTGTGACCTTCAAAATGAAGCAAACGTACGCTTTCTGTAACTCGACGCTACTTAATATAAAACTTCGAATGCGCCGACGTGCGCTAGCAACTCGAGTACAACCACTCTAGAAGCGAGCTATGCAAACAAAATTTGACAGAGCTGTCATAATGCTTGTCAGGTTGTCAGACTCCTTATGCAAATTTTAGTCAGAATTGAACTTCATGCCGCGCTGTTTCGTACAATCCGCAGAAAAGTCTCCTTCGTCATGCGGAAATGTCATTTCCAGTATACCTCCATTCCATTGTGGTTTAACAAGGCTTCAAACCACATTAATTTTGTGGTCTCGCCGGATTGACCAAAACCGTCTTCCCGCCTGTCCCATTTCATTGCCCGCCAAAACCGTTAATGCCGGCAAAACAGACATGAGCATTTGTCTTCTATTTTGAAGACTCCTGATCATGAAAAATCGAACACGGCGTCTCATAGAAATTCTCCGTCGCAGTCAGCTTGCTTGATGTCGACGCAAAGGAAAGAAAAGCAAGAAAAGGAACAAATTCATCTTAAGCTGGCTATCCATGATTTTTCTTTTGACAACAAACCCACTGCTCTCGACTGATTGCCCCTGACACATGAAGTGACAATAATTAATTAACACAAATGTGCTTCACCCCTGTTCACTCAAGCGCGAGGCTAAATAAACACGGCTAATTTAGGTACGTATGCCTAGCGCAAGTGTGACCAAGGCCTTGTTGTACTGGAGTTGCTAGGGCACGTCGGCGCATTAGAAGTTTTGTATTAAAGGAGCAGTGTCACGATTCTGATTGGTTGTTATAGACAATGGAAAAATCACGCTATGTCACGCGCCGCTGCAAATTTCCCTTTCGATTGAAATTAATAAAATGCTGCTTTATCAAAAATATAACATCAAATCTAACCTTATAATACTAAAGTATAGTTTTAAAGCAATTTCGACTCGAGATAGCGTGCAAATACGCCGATGCAAGCGGATTACTCACGGACTTCTACTTCACGATTAGTATTCATGCCCAAAGTTTTGAAAATGTGTCAGGCGGACAAGAAATCAAAAGACGTGACAGAAGTAGAAGTCCGTGAGTAATCCGCTTGCATCGGCGTATTTGCACGATATCTCGAGTCGAAATTGCTTTAAAACTATACTTTAGTATTATAAGGTTAGATTTGATGTTATATTTTTGATAAAGCAGCATTTTATTAATTTCAATCGAAAGGGAAATTTGCAGCGGCGCGTGACATAGCGTGTTTTTCCATTGTCTATAACAACCAATCAGAATCGTGACACTGCTCCTTTAATACAAAACTTCTAATAATAATAATAATAATAATAATTTAATTTGATATAGCGCTAGCTCCACTAATTGCCCAGAGCGCTTTACAATAGTAATAAAAATCTGCAGCTAAAACCTACTATAATGCGAACTCTAAAAAAAAAAAAAAAAAGCTACTATAATGCAACTAAAAAAAAAGAAGCATTACTAATACAAACTAATGGACTACTAACCGATACAGTTGGGGTGTAGTTGAGAACTTCTAAACAATGAGTCAAGATTCATAAGCTTCTATGAATAAATACGTTTTTAACTGTTTTTTAAAAATCTCCACTGAAACTGCACTCCTTATATCATAAGGCAGTTTGTTCCATAGCCTGGGAGCGGCTATTGAAAAGGCTCTGTCTCCATAAGTCTTTAAGTTAGATTTTGGCACGTGCAGAAGCTCTTGGGAATTCGACCGAAGCAAGCGTGTACACGTGCGATAATTGAGCAGTTCGACAATATAACTAGGTGCCAGGCCATTAAGGCCTTTATAGACTAAGAGTAGCATTTTAAAAGTGATACGGTATTGTACAGGCAGCCAATGGAGCTTACACATAGCAGGAGTAATATGATTAAATCTTCTCGTAAGCGTGACAATACGTGCAGCAGTATTCTGAATCAGTTGTAGTCTATGTACTAAATACTTAGGAAGGCCATGGAGTAGCGCGTTACAGTTGTCTAACTTAGAGCCAATAAATGCATGGACTAGAATTTCTGCACTGTCTTGAGTAAGATATTTTCTGATTTTACCAATATTCCTTAGATGATAATGAGAACTTTTACATATCTTTTTCACATGTTGATCTAAATTCAGGCACTGATCTACAATAACCCCTAAGTTCCGTGCAGATGTCTTAGGATGGATCTCTTCAGCACCCACTTGGATAAATTTAAGGGCAGGCCTAGGGCGGTACTTGGAACTGATAAGGACAAGTTCAGTTTTATCTTGGTTTAGCTTCAATCCGTTTCTCACCATCCAGCAGTCTATGTCCTTAACACAAAGTTCAAGATTTAATTTAGCCAAAGAGAGATCATCATGACAATCAGTCTTGAAAGATACATACAGTTGGGTGTCGTCAGCATAAAGATGGTACTGCAAGTTATGCTGCCTGATGATGTCAGCAATCGGTGAAGTGTAGAGAAGATACAATAAAGGACCTAATACGGATCCTTGGGGTACGCCACGATGTAATTGACGCTGTGTCGACTTTGAATCCTCAATCTGGACAAACTGCATTCGTGATGTAAGATATGATTTGAACCAAGCAAGCACATTGTCCTTCACACCAAACCGATGTGAGAGTCTTGACAACAGTATTGAATGGTCTACCGTGTCAAAGGCTGCTGATAGGTCGAGTAACAAAAGTATGACCGACTTATTATTATCAACAGCACGTAGGATATCATCCTGAACTCTCACTAATGCGCCGACGTGCCCTAGCAACTCCAGTACAACAAGGCCTTGGTCACACTTGCGCTAGGCATACGTACCTAAATTAGCCGTGTTTATTTAGCCTCGCGCTTGAGTGAACAGGGGTGAAGCACATTTGTGTTAATTAATTATTGTCACTTCATGTGTCAGGGGCAATCAGTCGAGAGCAGTGGGTTTGTTGTCAAAAGAAAAATCATGGATAGCCAGCTTAAGATGAATTTGTTCCTTTTCTTGCTTTTCTTTCCTTTGCGTCGACATCAAGCAAGCTGACTGCGACGGAGAATTTCTATGAGACGCCGTGTTCGATTTTTCATGATCAGGAGTCTTCAAAATAGAAGACAAATGCTCATGTCTGTTTTGCCGGCATTAACGGTTTTGGCGGGCAATGAAATGGGACAGGCGGGAAGACGGTTTTGGTCAATCCGGCGAGACCACAAAATTAATGTGGTTTGAAGCCTTGTTAAACCACAATGGAATGGAGGTATACTGGAAATGACATTTCCGCATGACGAAGGAGACTTTTCTGCGGATTGTACGAAACAGCGCGGCATGAAGTTCAATTCTGACTGAAATTTGCATAAGGAGTCTGACAACCTGACAAGCATTATGACAGCTCTGTCAAATTTTGTTTGCATAGCTCGCTTCTAGAGTGGTTGTACTCGAGTTGCTAGCGCACGTCGGCGCATTCGAAGTTTTATATTAAGTAGCGTCGAGTTACAGAAAGCGTACGTTTGCTTCATTTTGAAGGTAACACATGCTAGCGCGGGCAGAGTACGCTATTTCTATAGTAACAACGAACGTTTACTTTGCGTAGCGCAAGTGTGACCACGGCCCAACTCTAGAAGCGAGCTATGCAAACAAAATTTGAAAATGATTGTCAGGTTGTCAGACTCCTTATGCAAATTTCAGTCAGAATTGAACTTCATGCCGCCCTGTTTCGTACAATCCGCAGAAAAGTCTCCTTTGTCATGCGGAAATGTCGTTTCCAGTATACCTCCATTCCATTGTGGTTTAACAAGGCTTCAAACCACTTGACCAAAACCGTCTTCCCGCCTGTCCCCATTTCATTGCCCGCCATGCAAAACCGTTAATGCCGGCAAAACAGACATGGGCATTTGTCTTCTATTTTGAAGACTCCTGATCATGAAAAATCGAACACGGCGTCTCATAGAAATTCTCCGTCGCAGTCAGCTTGCTTGATGTCGACGCAGAGTAAAGAAAAGAAGCAAGAAAGGGAACAAATTCATCTTAAGCTGGCTATCCATGATTTTTCGTTTGACAACAAACCCACTGCTCTCGACTGATTGCCCCTGACACATGAAGTGACAATAATTAATTAACACAAACGTGCTTCACCCCTGTTCACTCAAGCGCGAGGCTAAATAATCACGGCTAATTGCATGCTAGGTACGTATGCCTAGCGCAAGTGTGACCACGGCCTTAAACTTTCCTTTGTTTCTAACGTTTGAACGGTTGTTGATTTCAAGTCCCACTGGCGCTAAGAAAAAATGTTAGGCATTTAGGCACTAAACAAAGCGATTGTTTGCGCATTGTACTCGTACCGATCCCTATGGTATTGCTTTCTCAGGAAAAACAAACACACACATGGGGACACATATATATAATCTGGAGTATCATCTTTTTTTTGATCGGGTGTATATATATGAGCAACGTTAACACAAAAGGAGGACTCATGTCTAACACCCCTCTGATAAGAAAACCGGTTAAGGACTGTAAAAAACCACGAGAAAAGCCGGGAGACCAAAAACTGCGTGCATGCCAGCCAAGTATGGTGGGTAGTAGTAGCCTTTTTGTGATAACTACGCTCATGATGTGCGCAGTGTTACCTATAGTTCGGGCTGCATTCCCAGGGTGCACTGCAGAACGTTGCACTGATATCGTCGGACATTTTATACTGTCTTATTAATTGTTATAATATTGAATTACTTACGTCTTTGTTACAGGGGTATTTGTGCTGAACAGGAAGAAGTTCGGGTGCTTGTTGCATGTCTTCTCGACTCACTTGCCGCTGGTTACTCCGAGTTGTACCGGAGTCAGAAACAATTTAGATCTCTTCGAGACTCCAAGAGAGATGAATTCTTTGGATTGCGTGATTTCTACAGGTGCGTTACATCTGCTTTCATCTTGTTTAATTGTTATTTTGTGTGGTAAAGTGTTGGTATTTGCGTTTTATTTCCCCAAAATATATTTGAGTATTTCAATGAATGAAATGGTAATAGATTCTTTGACATATCCTCTACTTATACATAAATCGTGCTCGATGATGTTCACCTTGAAGGTTGACTCACTCCCTCCTTATTTTACCAGTTGTTTCTTCAAATAAGAAATAGAAGAGGAATTAGATATTTAGTTTTAACTTCCGTTTTAGCCTTGTGAAAATGGTGTACAGCATAGCAGCAGAGAATAAAAGGGAGCCCACATGGACTGAACTAGAGCACGCAATCAGGAGAAACTTCGGTGGTCTAGACGAAATAGACGCCGTAGAGATCTTCAGAAATCATGTGTGGACTTGTGTTCACGACATATCCCAGGTACTGTGAAGTGTATGGAAGTACTGACATGTGAAAGCACCTGTGATGAACAATTCATATTATGACTTGCTATTATTACAACATTCAGAAAAAAGGAAGGTACATAGGTTAAGGAAAAGTTTTGGTCGTTAAAGTGTTCACACTTTGCCAACCATCATGCTTTGCGTGCAATTGTGGCCATTTTGTCACAGTTGAAAAGTCGTTTTTTTTACGAGTTGTCTTGCAGTCTTTTGAAAATCGATACAGTCCTGTTGTCTTGTGTGTTCGTTACAATTCAAATCTGTTTTTGGAACGTTTCTTGTAGTTTTCCTGTTTATTTTGATAGTTTCACGAAACGGAAATAAATAAAAGGCTGCTAAGCATCCCGGTTGGTCCATATTGTTTAACTGATGTTGTGTTTTCGCTGATAGGAGTTCAAGACAATTAACACCATGGATCTTATCAAGGCCAGCTTGGATCACAGAAACACCATCGGGTAACGCTTCAATTACTTTATTGGTATTTGCTTGTCTTGGTTAGATGAATTACATTGATTTATATTGCGTAAGTTATATATACATGTAGATAGATATGTAGAAATGCTCATTCCAATAAATGGGAGGTCATGTGAGATATTGGCTGCTTTATAATACAGTTTATCACCATAAGGGATGTCATGTGAAATTAGGGCTGCTTTATAATACAGTTTATAAGGTTTGGCTAGTGCTTCCAGAATGGACGATGTTGTGCCGGGTGTCAATGACCTTCACGTACAATACAGCATGTTGTGTAATGTCGCTCTATCTATACTGTGGTTAGGAGTGAAGGGACAGGAGCCCAAAGGACAAGTACATTGTATAATCACGTTACATTGCAACTCTTATACTTCCCTCATTATTCATTCCGAACATAACATGGTGACATGCTGAGACATTCGAGATTTTGAGTTTGAGCGAATGATGGAATAGCCTTA
Source organism: Actinernus sp. WN-2022 (assembly GCA_030867875.1). Classification (NCBI taxonomy): domain Eukaryota; kingdom Metazoa; phylum Cnidaria; class Anthozoa; order Actiniaria; family Actinernidae; genus Actinernus; species Actinernus sp. WN-2022. The sequence goes on along the minus strand of JAOWCC010000936.1, from coordinate 83,388,911 downwards.
ATGCAAGCTTCGCGGTATGGTACATAGAAAAACTAAGGCTTTACGTTTTCTAGACCGGAATATACCAACTGAGCATATCAATGGGGCAAGTACTTATAAGTCAGTTGATACTAACTGAAAAGTAGAGAGTCTGCAATTATTTAAAAACACGTTACCATAAGTTAGGCAAAACAAATCCCTCTGTAATTTCTTGTTATTACCATTTAGAGAGAGCCGCTATCTCCTGGTGCTAACAGAGAATTACTCGGCCCTGAGGATCGTCGAACAGCACTTGATTCGCAATAACGATGACTACGTCGTCATTTTCGGCAGCAGTTTTCCTAAGGACCAGGAGTTCACTCAGGTTTGTTAATTGATCCTTTTGTTTGAATATATCTTCAGTTGACGGTTGTTTAGTTAGATGACGGAGAGGGCAACTACTAAATCCTTGCAAATTTAGTGTCTTACAATCTCTAATTAGCTTTTCTAAGAAAATATAGACAACGGTAGAAGTGGTGCAATGTTAGCGCTGTATTAGATCTGAATAACTTGATAGTGTATGTTGCAGCTGTGAAACACAGTGAACACAATGAAATGAAGAAACACCAACGTCCTGAAGTTGTAATGTAATTACATTTGAAGTCTACGAGGTAAAATTACCTAACTACTTGTTCTTGTCCATTTTAGATTTGTCGTAACATCAATCAAATTAAAGTGTGTATGGAGACTGGACGAACTGTGATACTACTGAACCTGGAGAGTCTGTACGAGAGTTTGTACGACGCTCTAAACCAGGTGAAGAGAATATAATAATTATCGTACTCAGCTGGAAAAGTTCAAATAATTCCCAAGTTACAATTCCCAGCAATGTTAATTAGCACAATAGAAGTCCCGGGAATTCTAGAGAATTCACAGGAATGCACATTATTAAAATTCCAAATAAAACGAAAATAAAAGCAGTTTGAAATCCTGGGAATTCTCATCCCGAAAGAATTTTGCGACAGGTCAGGAGCTGCGATATAACCGGGAATTCTCAGGAATTGGGTTTTGCTCAGGGCAGTTCTCGAGAATATACGGCATAATTTTCCAGTGAAATCGAGGTTTTGTTGAGCAAATGCAACATTATGATATTTTAAATATATCAAATTAAAACTAAAGTAAACTGCTAATAAAATGAAATTAATTTAGATGTATCTACATTTTGCCAGCAGTTTGTATGTTAGTCATCAGTTTAGCATGACCGCTTGATTTTACTCCAGGTAATTAAATACTGCTGCCATCCGAGTCGCCAAACTCAGCATGGACTCGAAATAAATAACTGGTATTGATTACAACAGTTTATAACCTCAACCCTAGTCCACTCTTACTATTGCGGGTCTTAATCTGGTTTTTAAAGTAAGATAGAAGCCAGAGGTTCTGCATTTACCCATCAGTACAATGGCCAGGTGAAATGAACAATTCAAACGCTAATAATACATGGAAGACTTCTAAACCTACTCTTAAATTACACATTGATGTTATCATGTAGTTATTATTGATTAAATACGGTTACCTTTAATTTGCGAGTACTGATCGTGGAGAATATATGGATATATACGAAGGAAGAACTAGTGTAGCAACCATGCACAACCTGAAAAGCCCTTTAAAATCTCGCTCAAGAAAACGGTGGTGATGACTGACACGTGCCGGTGTTTCACAAGTCATGCGCCCAAGGCATGCCGCGATCCAATTGTTTGAAGTTAACACTTTTAAACTGAAAGCAGACAATTTTGGTAATTGTATTTTACGATGTTCTATGGGCACTCCATTCCCGGGAATTTCAGAGAGGCAAGTTTACATTTATTTTTGATAAGTAGGCTCCCGGTAATTTCTGGGAATTCTCGAGACATGATAATTATATATTTGGTCAGTTCAAATTTATTCCTGGGAATTCCCTAGCATTTTAGGTCTCCCAAAAGTGTTAAAGTTAGACTTTCTCGGGAAAACTTGGATGTTTGTTTTCTCAAAAGCAAGTCATTAACCTCCAGCTTTCCGTTCAATATGGATATCTACTTCACTTAAATGTTCCAGGTGATCTTCAAAGTCATGAGCAGGTGTTCATATCATCATACGATGGTTTAATATACATCATTAATTTATCTTTTTAGTACTACGTTTACTGTGCTGACCAGAAGTACGTGGATCTTGGCCTCGGCAGCCATCGTGTAAAGTGCAGAGTTGATGATACGTTCAGGTAAATGCATTGAACTGTACTTCTACTACTCATTAAGTATTCATGAGGACAACTACCAACCATAGGTCTCAATATGTACTACGTGCCGTACTTTGAAACCCATTTCGAGTACTCTCATGAAGAAGAGTTCAACTACACTTCAATGTCCGAAGAGTTTGAAAACACTAGGGCACTGAAGGGTCTAAGTTCTGTCCATAATAACTGGGAAACTAACAGGTCAACAGTAAAGAAGTGAAGTGACATAGAAAGAAAAAACCTGCCTCCAACGGGATTCGAACCAACTTTCTGAGAGCCCATACCAAGTTTCTAGTCAACTCCCTTACCAACTACATTACTGAGTCGCTTGTTGAACTTTCTGGTCCCAAAAAGAAAAATAATCCATGAGCGGGATAACTTTACACAATAGTGCAACAATATTCTTAATTAGAAACAATAGAAACAATGCTTACATAAAACATACCTGCATGTATCTTAATTACAAACAATAGAAACAATACTTACATAAAACATAACTGCATGTAATAATTAATGAGTACATGTAGAAGAAGAATTATGTTGAATATACTCGTCACGTTATGTGAAACATTACTTAGCAGTGTTCATCCTAGAAACGAAGGAAGGTGGGACATTTTTTTCGTTGGTTCTTAAAATTTTGCGAGACTTGTATCTCAAAAAGGGATGATTTAGTGTCATACAGAATGTGAATCATTCTATGAGTGTGAAAAGTGTCGCCTTCGTGTTAAACATTAGCAATAATGAGTTGTAAAAGTGTGAGAATGTCGCAAGATCGCACCCTAGAATGAACACTGACTTAGTATGCTTTTTCTGGTGCTGGAAATTTTTTTAACGGCCAAGCAGAACCGATATTGCTTTCGTGGATAGTGTTTTCTTTATCACCCGGTGAAAGAAGGGTTTATGATAAAATATTACCACTTGTCATTCAGGCTGATCGTTATTGCTGAGAAGGACGTCGTGTACAACAAGTTCCCAATCCCCCTCATCAACCGACTGGAGAAGCATTACCTTGTTACATCCGAGGGTTTGACGACAACACAGTCGGAGATGGTAACTGACCTGAAGGACTGGGTTAAAGACTTTGATACAGTGCAGTACATGCCACACGAGCAGCAGAAACAGTAAGTCATTTACTGATAAAGTTTAGAGGATTTGACATTCCTGACATATTAAAATGTTCCTTCTCTCAAGGTTTATACACCAGCTTTTATTTATGCACCGGCGTCAGACCCTAATAAATACATGGATTGTAACCATTTTATAACTAATATATAGGTCATTCGAAATCGGTGATGCTTTTGTGGGTTACCATAGCGACAACATACCATCAGTGGTGCTCCGGGTGTGTAGAGAGATGGGCCACGATGGAACTGGAATGGATAAGAACCAGTACATTGAGTGGGGAAAGCAGGTCAGTCTGCACACTTAACATTGTATGCAGGCTTACTTAAAGCATTCTTCTGGTGTTTAACACATCTTATTTGGGATGGAAATGTTTGGTGCTTGTGACATGCTACAGTTGCCTTAGCGTTTAACGAAGGTTGTAAACTTCATTGATACAGCTAGTGTTGTATTGTTAGGTGCGACGGAGATTTTAGGGCTTTAGCCGGTGTTAGACACAGAACGTTGACTCTATCCAAATTTAAGGTCAATGATTGTTACAAGATCGAAACGTTGGTGTCCCTACATATAGCACTTGCGAACGATAGAGTATGGCAGTATCCACTTCGAGCTTCAATTGATTTTTTCAGGCCATGATGAGATGTCAGTCTCTACTTCTACAGTGCGTTACGCCAGACGCTGTTGCACGGTTGTCTCGAACACGTCTACTGCACCAGGCCGAGTCAATGTGGAACATGTACTTTAGAGAGCAGCAGCACTGCAGCCTGTCAGCGTTGCTGGTACATCTACTTAACTGTGAAACCCAAGACGACGTAGAGAAACGGCGAGCGGGCCTTATGGTCCAGGTATGTTTGGGTGGAATACAGTACAGCAGCCGTATAATATCACACTTTGAACTAACATGTCATTTCCTTATTGTTGCAGGTGACGACGCATTCCCATCTGCTGTCTGAAAATGACATGACTGATATCTGCGCTGCAATAGGATTCAAGCGACTTGACGTCGAGTACCTGACTCTTCAGCAGTTTCAAACTGAACAACAGTTCTGGAAACGAATCAGGTCTCGGATTTTATTTATGTAGTATATATAGTAATAATTACTATATAAGTATAAGTCAGCATAACAAGTGACACAATAACCTCGTGTTGTAAGAGTGTATTAATCAGCATAACACGTTAAACAATAACTGTGCCGTGTTGTAACAGCGTATTAATCAGCATAACACATTAAACAGTAACCTTTGTCGTGTTATAAAAGTGTATAAATCAGCATAACAGGTGACACAGTAACCTGTGTCATGTTGTAAAAGCGTATTAATCAGCATAACACGTGACACAGTAACCTGTGTCCTGTTGTAAATGTGTATTAATCAGCATAACACGTTACGCAGTAACCTGTGTCGTGTTGTAAATGTGTATTAATCAGCGTAACACGTGACACAGTAACCTGTGTCGTGTTGTAAATGTGTATTAATCAGCGTAACAGGTGACACAGTAACCTGTGTCGTGTTGTAAATGTGTATTAATCAGCGTAACACGTGACACAGTAACCTGTGTCGTGTTGTAAATGTGTATTAATCAGCGTAACAGGTGACACAGTAACCTGTGTCCTGTTGTAAATGTGTATTAATCAGCATAACACGTGACGCAGTAACCTGTGTCCTGTTGTAAATATGTATTAATCAGCATAACAGGTGACACAGTGTCCTGTGTCCTGTTGTAAAAGTGTATTAATCAGCATAACAGGTGACACAGTAACCTGTGTCGTGTTATAAAAGTGTATTAATCAGCATAACAGGTGACACAGTGTCCTGTGTCCTGTTGTAAAAGTGTATTAATCAGCATAACACATTAAACAGTAACCTGTGTCGTGTTGTAAAAGCGTATTAATCAGCATAACACGTTAAATAATAACATGTGCCGTGTTGTAACAGCGTATTAATCAGCATAACACGTTAAACAGTAACATGTGCCGTGTTGTAACAGCGTATTAATCAGCATAATAGGTGACACAATAACCTTTTTGTATTTGTTTTCCTACAGGGAGTTTTTCGTCAGTCTCAGTGCCAACGAGGGCGTTCTCCTCGTTCAGTGTGATTCTGGTGACGACAACTTTAATCTGATTGCATGTGCCCGTCACGTAATCATGGACCAACGCCTTAAACGAGCAGAGATGCTTGTCGAGAAGCTTAAGGTCTATTAAAGTTGTTGCTATGACTCTTCTGTAGTCATTTAGTATTGTAGCTTATCATGCCCATCGTTTTTAAAATACCATTCATTCAAATGCTAAATCGTTTTTTGGCTCAGGTTAAGGATGTGCCTCCTATTCACCTCGTGGTCGTTGTTCAGCTGCCGCGAATCAAGGGAGGCTGCAAGAACTTTGTTGGCTTCCAGGGTGGCAAGTGGGATTCGATCCATATTGACGATCTGCGTCCTCCAACTGATGAAATCCCACCTATTGAGTGCCTCATTGATCGATCAATTAGTGATCTGTTAAAACCAGAACCGAGAGCAAATGATCCTCAAGGAGATCGTGTGGTATCGATGGACATTGATGAAACTCTATGGGCGAAAGACACAGAGGAAAGCATGGATCACAGTTCACATGAAGAGGTGATGTGTGTTGACACTACTCTTCGTGATCAGCCAGGCCTTGAAGAAGGGATAGTCGCAGCCCAGATGGTTACTGGACAGGCAGTGCCAGAGGAGGTTCCCACACAGACCAGGGTCAATGCTGTAGCTTTACTGCGTAGAAGTATACAAGCAGCAGCTGGGCGTCTTGAGGATGATCCCATCATGATGAAGAGAGCCACACATAGGATTGAACTGTTTCTGAAATTCCTTCCGGAAGACTCGCCATCCAGACTAGGTCTGTAATGGTTCTTTTTCCCGGCTGTATCACGTCGATACTTATGAAATCAAATATGTTGTTAAAAAGCATCTATTTTAAAAACGTTTCATCCCCATGTAAATATAATGATAATGACCGTTAGACATGAAATGAACATTTCGTTGTTTAATTTTCTTGTTTTTATATATACATATATAAATATTTTCCTCGACCAGCCTGTTCTGACTCAATAGCCTTGTGGTTTTTTACAGAACTTTCCTACTCTGTTACATTTTTCTATCTTTTCTACATTTATGTGATATAATGTAATATTATTCACCATCTAGAGTAACATAAACTTCTTGTTCTTGTGCTACTTGTTCTTTTCAATATTTAGAAATTCTAAACCTGCTGCAGGTTCTCTAAATATTTAAATCCTAACAAATCACCGTCAAAATCAAATTTTAGACTAGTCAAATTTTAGACTCTTCAATAATATATCCAAGTGCACGCCTACAAACGTCCATTTTTAATCCTTCCAAATCGTTAAAATAGGGTTCTGATGTGTAAAGAAGTTTGAGTTTTCGAAACTGTTGTTGTATTTTCAAATAGATTAAATAGACCAATTTCTCATCAACGCAGATGGACAAACCTTTGCAAGAATTCTAAACGAGAAGATTTACAAGCTTCTCGTTGAAAGAGACGAGAAGCGAGCAGGGACACTCACGTAACTGGGTGCGCACCGAGGGGCTGTTAGGGACGAGTATGCACGAGAGGGGCACTTTTAGAAAGGCTCTGCAGTACAGAGTTTCATGTGAGGTAGTGCCGTTGCTTTCTAAGGTCCTGGCGTATGTTGACCGAGACTGTAATCTGGATCTGATGCGAGACGATCAATCCTGGATCTCAAGGTAAAAAAATAAAACGTAATGTAGGTTGTAGTCCTTTGCACTCGAGGTTTATGATGCTTGTTTGTGATTAACGGTTGGTCACATCCCGATGTGGGCAGACTACACTCAAAACCTGGAAATTCTTTTAGAATCAACTCGAAGACCATTTCACAGAAAATTTTGGACACTTGTAATATTCTCGATTAGTTTTCGGATGTGTTTCACGATGCGCTACTGTTATTATTTTTTAGGCTGTGGATTTGTATCTTCGAAAATGAACGCATAAGTGAAATTTACTGCGACATGTCAACCATTACCTTCTCTGACACCACCCGTGAGCACATTCCTATCTCAGGGCGAGGAGGCACCCCTTCCGCTGCCGATTTCCGTTTTCATGGGTCATCAAAGAACTGATCGAGGAACTGTGGAGAGGTGCCTCAGACGTATCAGGTGGGCAGATCACCCAAGTTCAGTTCTTGTTGGACTGGTTGATTCAAAAAGCCAAAAACGTTCTCCACTGCAACTACCTCTAGTAAATTCTTAACACTCACGATTTCACGTTAGACAAGAGAGCGATTTGATTTTATAGCAATTACATTGTATTTTAGAATGTCGATTCGCCGGAAAATCTATTTCCGGGACACAGATATTTCTCGATCTCTCTCATTTACGAACTAGCAATCCGGGTTTCACTATAAAACAATGAACAAACTTAGGACTTATAAACTGATATTTACCTTAGTGATTTCTCCGCTGAATTCTCCCTGTAGCCCGGATCCAGTAACAGCACAACCTGAAAGCCGAACCAGGGAAAATACCCTGGGGAAAAATAACCCCAAAAGATAAGAAACCTCTGCTAGCTAGCACTACTTACTAGCAGGCCACTTCCCGAAGCGATTTTAGCGACTATTCGTCCAGCTTTCAACTCGGTCGCCAGCGGCTCTAAATCATCTACATCCGGCAATAAATTTAAACAGAAAGACACATTACTATGTTCTGAAGAATCTGATGCAGATTTTAGGTCGTTATTTTAACTAAACCACAGCAAAATTCGCAGTGTGAGTTTGTAGCCAATATATAAGAAGAAATGTATGGGTTCGAAGCAACTTGTGAACGATGCGTTAAGTGTATGACGTCACATGGTAAAAATGACTAGGCATTCCTCGCCCACGGGAACGGATTCGCGTAATGGCAGACGTGATTTTGACGGTAAACTCTCTTTAAAATGTGTGGTCTAATTGGCCCCTTTGCAAACTTTTTTCACTGATTTGGATATTTCTGCCACTGTTTGTTCTTATGGAATACAAAAAAGTGGCAAAAGAAATGGTCATATTTCGTCGTAGTGGCACTTTAAAGTGCAACTGAGTAGCGCCATAAAACAACATTAACTCTTTTTGCCCCAAATTCTATTTCTGATATTCTTCAGTTGTCTAACTTAGTTTTATTTGAGAGGCAGGAGCAGAAATTAAACTAGAATAAACGCTACCCGAATTGCGGGATTGATTCATCTTGTGATGTCACAATGGAAACCTACAGGATTTTATTGTAGTTAAGTTTTCTCTTGGGAGCGAGTTGATTCATCTTATGACGTCAAAGGATCCATGAAAAGTAACCAAAATGAGGCATTAAATGCCAGAAATGTTACAAAATTTGCAAGATTAATACCTTTTTGTGAGAAACAAACACAATATTACAAAAAAAAAATTGACATGATACTTGCACTTTAATTATAACTATTGTTATTGTCAGCTCGAGGAAAGGAACGGAGGAGGAGAAGCTGCGAAAGATACTGGAGAACTCTGAGCTGCGGCACATACTCGACATCATCAGGGAAGAAGGAAATGAAGACGAGGCAGTGAAGCGATACCTTCATGACTTTGTACACATGGTCTACAAACCTGCAGCCAAAGATCACGTCCACGAAATCGAGGTAAGATAAAAAGTGTCTGTGAATCACAATGACATTCTTTTGGTCCATAGAACGTCACTTCCTATTCTTCTTGAATATACTTACGTCAAGGCCTTTATTAGTTAAGTAGAGCCTTAAACGAAATGTGTTACCACCAAAATCATAAAGAAAGGTGTATTTAAACATTTTCCAGCTATCACTTCTTCAATTTCAGTTTGTGTGTAGCGCCATTGTAACAGCTGCACGAATTCGTGGCGGAGAGGAATTCAGACTGGATTTTGCTGTAGTACACGTGACCTATAGTCACATACAGGCACGGCTAAGCAACTTCAACCAACTTGTGAAGAAACAACCTGACATCATTGACGAACTTGTGCGACAGCGTAACCACGAACAAGCTGAACAGGTGACTCTAATCCACAAAGGATATTGACATGTCTGTATTAATCACTAGTCCATCATTGCTTTCTTCTAAAAAAACGCTTTTTTCTTCGGCCCCATCAGTATGCTGATGTGCGTTAGCTTACGCGTGTCTTAGGATAACCGAGAATAGGATGCTTAACAGCCTTGATCTCAAAAGTGCGAATGTAGGACATATATATTTTGGCCCCTTTGTTACGAGGCCGTTTTACATTTCTCACCAGACCCTTGACGTCACTGCATTACTGATGTTCCTTGAGAGTCTGGAGCCAACCTTAAAAGATGTGGAGTATCACGGGAGCAGGTCCCAATGGTGTGCCAGAGTGATGGAGGTCAGGCAGACCATAGAAACCATGACGTCCAAGGAAAACTTTACTCAGAACACTGAGCAGGGAGGCGGCTATGGTGACAGGACCAAGGAACTTATGAAGCAGTGTTGGTAATTATGACAAAACTAATGTCCTACGGGACCTTGAATAGGAAAACTGACACTTGTTTTTCTTTACACGTGAATCCCGTACATTAGGAATTTTCTTTATATTTGCACTTCGTTCAGTGTACCAGAGGTTTACAGTTTCTGCCTGCTATCGTACCTGATATTGTTCGGGACTCGCATAGACTCCACCAATGCATTAACCTTTTTTATTCCAGGATGACGTGGCAGCGCCTTGGGGTAGTCAGACTGTTCATTGATCACGTGTGTATTGCCAGTGACCTGATGAATGCTGCCAATACAGCCAATGTGCAAAGGCTTTGGAAGGTACAACAAACAGAGCATCAGTTGATAGTATCGATAATGGTGTACTGATCACCACTCTACATGTTAGTGAGTGTGCAACATCAGTTTATAGTATCGATAATGGTGTACTGATCACCACTCTACATGTTGTGAGTGTGCAAAGGCTTTGGAAGGTACAACAAACAGAGCATTAACAGTATTAACAGTATTAACAGTTTTATTTGCCAACAAAAAATAATAATAAATGATTACAAAAGTAATTAACAAGATGGCGAGGAAGCCCAAAAAGAAACCAGAAGGCTTATGAAGCATTGGGCTGCCTCTTTACAATATATGTGTATATAAAACAAAGTGGGAGTGGCGCGAAAAGAAAAATAACAGAATGGAGAAAATCACACTAAGATAACAATTTATACAGTATTGAGGTAACACGTATATGAAAAAATTAATGAATAAATAATAAGCGATTTCAAAGACGGGAGAAGAGATACTTTTTCAGCTTGGATTGAAACGAGGAAACGGTCATGGCATCACGAATGTCTGCGTTCAGCGAGTTAAAAAATACTGGACCCTGATAATAAACAGAAAACTGTCTAATTTTGGTTCTACATAAAGGAATATAAAAAAGTTTAGAATGTCTAGTATTATAATTGTGAACTTGATAAATTCGTAGAAAAGATTTGTCAAAACTTCTAGGTAATAAATTATTTTTGAACAGGAACATGAACTTTCCTAAATTGAATAAGTAAATATCTTCAAATTTCAGAATCATATTTTTTTTGAATATAGGGTCAGTATGCGCATCAAATGCCTCATTATTAATAACTCGCACTACGCGTTTTTGAAGCAGAACAATACGATTAAGGTTGGATGGATAGGTAGAGCCCCAGACTGTGATACAATATTGAAGATATGGATAAACTAAGGAATAGTATAAAGTACGTAATGCTGGCTTGGAAAGGCAAAAACTTGATTTGTATATAATTCCTATTGATTTTGATATTTTACTGGCAAGATGGGAGATGTGAGACTTCCAAGTCATATTTTCGTCCAAGATCACCCCCAGGAATACGACTTCATTAACCTTGTCAATCCTAACATTATTTATTTCTATCGCCAGATCAAATGTTTGCCTTCTCTGCCTTGGTCTAAAAATCATATAGTTGGATTTTTTTACATTCACCGATAACTTACTAGCCCTAAACCAATCCGATAGCCCAGCCATTTCTGTATTGACTGCATTCGACAGACAAGATAAATCATTATGAGAAAAAAATAAATTAGTGTCATCAGCAAATAAAACCAGATCAAAAACATTGGAGACGTTACAGAGATCATTGATGTATATTAAGAAGAACAGTGGACCTAGGATTGACCCTTGTGGAACACCACACTTAATACCATTAAACGAAGAACAGGTACCATTATATTCAACGTATTGGAATCTATTAAAGAAGTAATTCTTTATCCATTCAAGGGCCAATCCGCGGATTCCATAGTGTTGAAGTTTATCAAACAGAATCTCATGGTTGACCGTATCAAATGCCTTGGAAAGGTCTAGAAAAATCCCCACTGTGAATTTTTTTTTGGTCAATAGCAGATGTAATTTTGTTGAATAAATGAAGGAGAGCCAGGGAGGTTGAATGTTTTTTTCTAAAGCCATACTGATTATGAAACAAAATATCATGTCTGTCTAAATACTGCAATAAGCGATTATAGAAGACCCTTTCGAGCAGTTTCGAGAAGATTGGTAAAACCGAGACTGGCCTATAATTAGGAAATAATCTATTGTCGCCAGATTTAAATAACGGGATGACACGAGCAATTTTCATTTGGTCCGGAACAATACCAGATTCGATGGACAAATTAATAATATGAGTCAATGGTTCAGTGATTAAAGCAATAGAATCTTTTACAGACCACATTGGAATCTTGTCACAACCTGCAGCCGTCCCTGGACGAAGAGAATTCACAATTTCAATTATTTCTGTTTGAGAAGCCGACTCAAGAAATATAGAGTCCACGTAACTACCGGTAAGAAAAGAATTATGAGAATCTAACGAAGTAGGAATTTTCTTAGCCAGGTTTGGACCAACATTAGTAAAATAGTCACAGAATCTATTAGCAATTTCCGCAGGATTGGAAATATTTTCATTGTCAATAGTAAAAACTGAAGGTAATTTACTAATGCGTTTTTTCCTGTTTATAACTTCATTTAAAATGTTCCAAGTACTTTTCATGTTAGATTTAGCGTCTTCCAATTTCTGCTCGTAATAGCGGCGTTTTGCAATGCGCAGTGAATGTGTCAATTTATTTTTATATTTCTTGTAGAAATTTTCATTTTCAGGGCTAGGGGAAACAAGGTATTTCTTATATAATTTGTTTTTTCTCCTTACGGACTTCAGAAGACCCTTTGATAACCAAGGTTTACCAGTGTGTTTTGCAACTTTTGCCTTTTTGAGCGGAAAACAAGAGTTATAAATGTAAGTAAATTTATCCAAAAAATTACCATATGCATTGTTGGGATCATTATACCCGGATAACTCAGACCAATTTGTATTTCTTAGGCGGTCGTGAAATTTCGCTACGTTTGTTTTGCTTTTATCACGGAAAATAAAATGAGAATCTTTGTCGGCTTCAACACGCTGTGCATAAAGAATACAAAAAACAGGCAGGTGATCCGAAATATCAGTAAACAATAGACCACTAAACGAACTATTGTCAAGGTTGTTGGTAAAAATGTTATCAATAAGGGTTGCAGTGTTAGAAGTTATTCTGGTAGGACGCGTTATTAAAGGGAAAAACATATTAGAGTACATGATGTCCAAAAATTCACTAGTCGCTTGATGACAATGGTAATTCATTAGGTTCAAATTAAAGTCACCCATTATGTAGCAAAGTTTGTTTTCTTTAGAGACCTTTGCCATCAAGGAGTTGACATTTTTTACAAATTCATTAACATTTTGATTCGGAGGTCTATATAAAACTCCAACAATGACGTTTTTCCCTCTGGGTCTGTCAATTTCAATAAACAAACATTCAGCACAGGCCGCGTCATCGGGGGTTAAATCAACACGAAATTTATATTCAAGATCGGAAGCTAAATAGAGACCGACACCGCCACCTGATCTGTCAGGACGGTGTTTGTGAATAAAATGATAGCCTTCTATATCAACAGTGTGTAATGAACTTTGAAGCCAAGTCTCAGAAATACCAATAATCGAAAACTTATTATTAATATTGGCCAGGAAATTGGTTAAGCTATCAAGATTACGGGAAAGACTACGAATGTTTAAGTGAATCAGGGATAAACAATCAGAATTATGAGGTATCGTTTTTGTGAATACATCATTAAATTTACTCTCAATATAATAATCGCAGTTCAAGGTGTTCAAAAAAAAATTAGAATCTGGGTCTAAGTAATTAGAAAGAGCTAAGCTTCTGTTACCACCCGATAATAATGGGTTGAATTTTAAGCTCGACAATCTATCCTCGTCAAAATTAATCTGACCATTTGAGAATTCGTAAATAACTAGATTAAAGTTATCGTCATCGAGATGATTGAAGGGCAGGACATTACTTAATGAAGCGAACACTACAATATTTAAAACACAAATATAACTACTTATCTAGGTTTACATGTGAGTCCATCACTCGGCTCCGCCCATGTCTCGGCGCGAATTTACGTATCCAGCTCTAAACTTCTGAAACTCTTCCATTGTGGTGAAGGAATGGACTTGAGAGGACGAAGTGTCTTCTTTTCTAAGTAGTACTCTCCCCTGCTTCGTCCAGACAAACTTGAAATGGTTATCCCTCTTGAAAACCTTCACCTCCTTCAACAGCTCTCGACATTTTTGCGTAAGACTTTCGTTTATGAACAGACGCGATTCCTGCATGAAACCTAAGTCCAACGTACTCTTTGAACTAAGGCGGCGCTTCATGCTGAAGACCTTGTCTCGTACAACTCGGCGAGTAAATTTAACGATTATCGGCGGGAAATATCCCTCGTTCGAAGGCAGACGGTGACTGATTGATATGTCCGCTTCATTTAGTACCATTTCGGGATCCAGTAACTCAACAACCTGCTTCACAATGGCATTTGTGTCCTCGTCCCGAGATTCTGGTACACCGTGAATTTCTAGTAGATCTCTTCTTTGGTATTGCTTTACGTTTTCTAGATCTTTAACGGCGATTGCGGCTCCATCTTCGAGTGTGTCGATCCTGTCTTTCAACTTAACATTCTCGGATCGTAGTTCACTGTTCTCAGCTTCGAGTTTGCTCGCAGTGGTGATTAATCCATCATATTTAGAACTCAGAAAATCCATACTTTTTTTAACATCATCTAGGTCTGCTTTAGTTATCCTTGTGTACTTAATGAACAGATCATTAATCTGGACGGTCTGTTGGTTAAGCCGGCGATCAAGGAGGCCTTCGATCGACGTCATGTTTAACTTCCCGTCGGTTTCTTCAATCTCGATTTCCAAGCTCGCGGTGGATTTCTTCTCACTCTTTTTTGGTGGCATACTATAACTTGATATCGATAAATGTATACCAGTAAATAAAAAGACGAAATAGTCAACTGAATTATGTTTAGGTCGCGATTTTAGCGGAGCTATGAAAACATGTCCGTTCGCGCCACTCGTCACACTTATTCAGTTTATAGTGTCGATAATGGTGTACTGATCACCACTCTACATGTTAGTGAGTGTGCAAAGGCTTTGGAAGGTACAACACACAGAGCATCAGTTTATACGGTGTCGATAATAGTGTACTGATCACCACTCTACCTGTTAGTGAGTGTGCAAAGGCTTTGGAAGGTACAACAAACAGAGCATCAGTTTATAGTGTCGATAATGGTGTACTGATCACCACTCTGCATGTTAGTGAGTGTGCAAAGGCTTTGGAAGGTACAACAAACAGAGCATCAGTTTATAGTGTCGATAATGGTGTATTGATCCACCACTCTGCATGTTAGTGAGTGTGCAAAGGCTTTGGAAGGTACAACAAACAGAGCCATCAGTTTATAGTGTCGATAATGGTGTACTGATCACCACTCTACATGTTAGTGAGTGTGCAAAGGCTTTGGAAGGTACAACAAACAGAGCATCAGTTTATAGTGTCGATAATGGTGTACTGATTACCACTCTACATGTTAGTGAGTGTGCAAAGGCTTTGGAAGGTACAACAAACAGAGCATCAGTTTATAGTGTCGATAATCGTGTACTGATCACCACTCTACCTGTTAGTGAGTGTGCAAAGGCTTTGGAAGGTACAACAAACAGAGCATCAGTTTATAGTGTCGATAATCGTGTACTGATCACCACTCTACCTGTTAGTGAGTGTGCAAAGGCTTTGGAAGGTAAAACCAACAGAGCATCAGTGTATAGTGTCTATAATCGTGTACTGCATGATCACCACTCTGCTTGTTATACTGGAATAAACACCAATTTCCATAGTTATGAAATAACCATTAGAAAACGAAAATGTTTTGGTTGATATAACAAAGCAAGCAGTAGTATACAATATGCCGATCCTGGCACAGCACCCTCGTTTTTCGTTGCATGTCACATTTGATGACCCCCTCCCCCTAACGTATTTTTTGGACCCTGTCGACCACAATATATACGTTCGAGTGTACCAAATCCCAACTCGAACACACATATTGCGGTCAACAAAGTCCAAACAATACGTTTGGGTTCGGGGGCCCTCGTTTTTAGACATTATTCATACGCCATAATGAGCCATAAATATTCATCGAGCCTTTTAATGTTATGGATATTACCTTCTTTGCCGGCATCGAGTAATGCAGTACGTATCGCCCTATTTATCTCCTTTATAGTGAACTGGAACTGATTGGTGAGCCATTTAGCGACGTCGAGATGACCATTTTTGCAGGCGTAGTATAGCGCAAAATCGTTTTGAGCATGTACATCCTCTATGGTGAGCTGGAAACGTTCTGTGAGCCATTTAGCGACATCGAGCTGCCCCCAATAACAGGCATAGCATAGTGCAAGGTTATCTCTATCGCGGGCATCATTCGCGGTAAGCTGGAAATGCTTCGTGATCCATTTAATGTTATCGAGATAACCCTCATGACAGAGGACGCCTAGTTCTCGACATGCATCCGCGCTGTAAATACCGAAAGTCCTAACCAAATCTTCCCGATTGCAAGCGTCCCCGAAATCATACGTGAGGATTCGCAAGATCAGTATTCGACCTACATTTTTGTAGCGAGCTAGAGATGCCGCATCATCTAATCGTTTCGAAGTCAAAGAAATGCTCGCAAAAGACCGGGGCCCTGCGTATTCTATGATCTTAGTCAAGATTTCTAAAGGGAGGTCTAATATATTAACCATAGTTATTAGGTATATATACTACACAAACCCTTCTCTAATAGTGTCGAACCGTTAGAATATATGCGAAGGCCCAACTTATGATAGTTTAAACAGCAATTAGAGAAAGGCTATTATAAGGTATATATCACACGATGACTGAGATAATAACTTGTAGTTGGTTGATGCGAGGGAAGGACACGAAATGCGTGAGGAAGTGTTCTAAGACAACAGAGTACTGTGCTCAGCACAACTTCCAGATACAAAGAGGGAGCGCCTTATTCATCCCATGTTCGAAGTGTAGTCGTGGTTGTCGCACGAGTTACGGACTTTGTACGAAATGTGGTGCGTCACAGCGCCGTATCATTCGCGAGGCGAAATACCGAGAGACTAGATGTCGCACTAAGGATTGCTTTTCAAAGGTGTTGGCGGAATTGGAGAACCATAAGGTATTTCTAGATAATTAGGAATCGCGATATAAAAAGAAAAAAAGATGAAAGAGAACCCAGCACCATGTCTCTCTTCCTTCTTTTTTTCTTAAGTAGTATATCCGGCGTCAAAATGATACCACTTTTTTTTTTGCACAAGGAAGTCAAAAAGCGAATTCAGAAATCCACTTTTTGACTTCCTTGCACAACAAAAAAGTGGTATCAGTTTTGACTCCGGATATACTACTGGGATCATAAGGTCTCGCGCAACAGCCAAATCGTCACTAGACATTCTTGCACCTAAAAATCCAAAAGCGTGAACCTATTAGAGAAGTGATTACTATACTGTATATCGATCTCTTCCACTATGGATAACATATCGTACCTCCCAATAGAAATCTTGACTAAGATCGTAGAGCATGCAGGTCCTACGTCATTCGCAAGCATCGCAAGGACATCGAAACGCCTAAACGATGCAGCATCCCTAGCACGCTACAAAAACGTAGACCAAGAGTTCCGTAAACGAGTACTCACTTTTGGTCTTAGGTCTACTCGTAATGACAACGATCGAGACAATTTGGCTAGGACTTTCGGTATTTCCGCAAACTACATCAATGATAGCTTTCCTCTTGTCTACGCCAGTGAATATGGTAATCTTAATGTTATTAAGTGGCTCATTAAGCACTTATGGTTCGATAAAATGGATGGACACACCACTTCCGCTCTATGCACTGCCTGTAAGAATGATCGTTTTGATATCGCCGAGTGTCTCACTAAGCACTTCCAGTTCACCAAAGAGGATAAAGCCGTCGAGATTGCTATAACATATGCCAGTATGAATGGTTATCTTAATACCACTAAGTGGCTCATTCGACATTTTCAGATAACCATAGAGGATGAATGCGTTCGTTACGCTCTACTATGCGCCTGTAGACATGATCATCTTAATATCGCTAAATGGCTCGTTGAGTGGATCGTTAAGCACCCCCAGCTCACCATAGAGCCCGAAAACGCTCTACTAGATTATTACATAAAGGCGTTTGCTGCCCTGTAGGATCTCTCGCAACATCCAAATTGTCCCGCGACAGCCTTGCGCCTAAGAATCCAAGAGTGTGAACCTATTTAGAGATAATGTTAGCATATAGTATGTCGACACCGATTTGTGTGTTCTTCGCCCCGCGACATCGACACGCAAGGTAGAAGATGGTCACCCTAGGAGAACCGCGTGCGCAAGCAAAGCAATTTGGGTTGCGAGGTACTTCGGGGTTCGACAAAGCCAAGCTAGCCCAGACAATAGCTGAGGCTCGCGCTCTCGAATGGGAGAATAGAATCGAACGAGCCGATCGAACAGGTAGGTTTCCAGCTCTTCGAGGTGATCCCGAAGATCCCCACAAAAGAGCTCAACGTGCACGCGAAAGTCAACAGTTGAATGAGGAGATCACAGCAAGTCTAAGGGCAAAGGCTGATAAAGAGAGGTCCATAGCGGATCCTCGAAGACGTTTGCCCCACAAACGCCGAGCCTTCCGACGGTTCCTGCAAGAGCCTCGTAGTGAGCCACTTCCACGGAGTCTAGCTCGAGAGGCAGGTGCTATTCTCGATGAGAGAGATGGAATGCTCGAGGGAGTGGAGATAGGCCGCCGTACTATCCAGTGGCGCTTCTTCCAAGGTGTGGCAGGAGATTTGACCCCTAGGATCATAGAAAAGTTAGTTGCAAAGGTAACCACCAGCTTCTACCTGCGCTACAGCTACACCTATCGCATTCGCAATGTCAACGACGGGCGTGTGATGCTATTCTCCAAGACTGTCCCCGGCTCTCCATGGTTGAATGTCCTAGGCAATGCAGAGGAGTGGATCAATAGCAAAGAGACAGCTCGTTTGAATCCCGACAACATCAATCGACCAAATACCCAATGGGCCTCTGTGCGTTGGATCTACGTGGATGTCAAAGTCGTGATCGATCGGCAGCCTCTGTTGGGAACAGGCCCACTGCCCCAATGGCTTCGCCAGAAAAAAGGAATGATTGCCCTTGATCGATATGGTGACAACTTATGTCTTTGGCGCTGCCTTGCCATGCATGAAGGAGCACGAGTAGATAGGTGTTGCGTCAAGGCTCGGGAACTTGCCCAGGACTTCTATCGCCTGACAGCGCCCACGCAAGACGTTCCCAGGACTTCCTTAGACCAGCTGGAGGAAGTCGAGTTGCACTTTGGAATCGGCATTTGGGTGTACGAACCCACGGAGGATGGCGTTTGGCATCTGACGCGGCGTGCAGCCCACTACAAGCATGCAATGACGATTGGGCTGTATGCCGGACATGCCTTCTATATCAAGGACATCAAAAAGCTAGGGCACGTCTACGCATGCAACGATTGTGGACAACGGTTTACAAAAACCTCAGACCTCCAACGCCACGCAGATCGTTGCAGTCGTGGCGAAACAAAGATCGTTTGCCCCGGAAAAGTAATTGCAGTACCCCAGTCGGCATATGAAAAAGCATTCTGGCCAGAGAGTGATTCCAACAAAGCCAGCAAAGCCGCTCTACGCTGGTTGAAACGCGAAGCCGAAAGGATTGGGCAACACATTCATCACGCAGCTTGTGGACATGGTGGAGAGCATTGGATCGAAGGAGCAGCGGTTGATGGCTACGAACCTCTTTCGAAAACCATCTTCCCATTTCATGGATGCTATTTCCATGGCTGCCCGGAATGCTTCCCTAGGGAAACGAGGCTCTATCGCAAGACCTGCAAAAGAACTGAGAGTCTACGTGAGGCAGGTTACGTAGTTGTGGAGGCTTGGGGCTGCTCTACGAAGAAGACAAACGAACTGGTCCCCACGCCAACACAAACTGTCTATCCACACGCCATAGTGTACGACTTCGAAGCCTATCTCGATACAACGAAAGGAAGACAACCAACGGACCGATTGACCATCGAAAACGTCCACGTCCCAGTATCCGTTTCCATAGCAGACACATACAACCGAATACCAACCCATATCTGTCGACGCGATCCAAAAGAACTCGTAGCCGCCTTTGTCGAAGAACTCCAACAAAGAGCGAAAGCAATCCGAGAAGTCGTTGCGGAACGGTTCTGCCCCGAGACACCTGAATTCTCCTTCGACACCCTATCGAGGGAACAACGGATGAGAATCGACGAATGGATCAACCAAGTTCCCGTTCTAGGCTTCAACTCTGGCAGGTACGATCTCAATCTGATTAGGAACTACTTTGTCGAAACCATCGCCGACACCTGTAAGAAGGTCAGGGTCGCAAAGAAAGCCAATACCACTATGTTTCTCTTGACTCCCGATTTCCGTTTCCTCGATGTGATGAACTACCTTGGACCTGGAACTTCTTACGAACGTTGGGTCGCCGCATATGGCTGTGATCTGCGGAAAAGCTTCTTCCCATATGAGTGGTTTGATTCTCCCGATAAGCTGGACCACGTCGGACTGCCAGACTATCCGGAGTGGGGATCGAAGCTAAAAGGGCAACACCTACTATCTAGGGAAGAGTTCGAAGACTGCGAGCGCACCTTTCGCGACAAAGGAATGGAGACCTTCGCAGATTTGTTGCGGTACTACAACGACCTAGACGTAGTTCCATTCCTAGAGGCACTCGAAAAGATGCGAGATTTCTACCACGAGAAGGGAGTAGACATGCTGAAAGACGCAGTGTCTATCCCAGGAGTCTCGCTACAGTTCCTGCTTCGAGGTAGCGTAGAACGTGGAGCCGAGTTGTATGCTCCAGGCGAGGAAGCCTATCATATGCTGAAAAGTGCTGTCGTAGGAGGACCAAGTATAGTGTTCACTAGACGCCACGAAGCGGGAGTGACTAGGATTCGCAGTCATCAGGGAGGAACTAAAATTTGTCGCAAGATTCTTGGATACGATGCCAATGCCCTATATCTTTCTACGATGGCTCTAGAAATGCCTTGTGGAAAAGAAAATGTCGTTCACTATGACGAGCCAGGTCCAGCCGTCGAAGGCCTTGTCGAACGTCTACGAAACGATGCGTGGTTTGGATATGCGGAGGTAGACATCGAGATACCAAAAGAATTGTGGAAGGAATTTGAGGAGATGCCCCCCTTCTTCTACAACAAGAAAATCCCCAAGGAAGCAATTCCTCCACAAATGTTGGCCTACCTTGAGAAGACGGGTAGAAAGCGCAGCGAGGAAAAGAAGCTACTTGGGAGTCTCTCTGGAAAGAGGTTGCTACTCTATGCTCCTCTTCTACTTTGGTATCTAGATCATAGAGCGGAGATCACTGCTGTCTACCGCACGATAGACTACGTACCCGAAGAAATCTTCGAATGGTTCGTGGACCAAGTCACTGAAGCGCGAAGGACAGGAGATGTAGACAAAAGTAAAGCTTTGCTGGCAGATGTGTTCAAGCTACTCGGCAATAGCGCCTACGGAAAGATGATCGAAGATTTGGAGCGACAAACTAATGTCGCCTATACCAAAGACGAGAAAGTTATGGACAAAGCATTGCGAAGTGTTTGGTTCGAAGATCTGGAAGAGGTTGGCGAGGCATACGAACTCGAGAGTAGAAAGGACCAGATCCGAATCAAACGTCCTTTCCAAGTAGGTATCGCTGTATACCAACTCGCCAAACTTCGCATGCTCGAGTTCTACTACGACTTCCTCGATAAGTACGTCGATCGCAAGGATTTCGAATACATACAGATGGATACGGACAGCGCGTACATTGCCATCTCTGGAAACAGCATCGACGAAGTTGTACGATCAGACCTACGAGAGGATTTCGCAGCCCACAGAAAAGAATGGCTAGCTTGGGACAAATGGAGCAGTCGTATGCCAGGACTCTTCAAACTCGAATTCGAAGGACAGCGCGCTATTGCCCTATGCTCGAAAGCCTACTATGTCGATGTGGGCGGCAGCAGGAAATACTCCACCAAAGGTATGTCTAGACGGCACAACGACGTTTCGTGGGCTCGATTCGAAGCAGCACTCCAGGGTAGTATTGACATGGCGGAAAACCGAGGCTTCCGTCTAGTGCCAGAAGGTATGGCAACCTACGAACAGCAGAAACTTGGACTTTCAGCTTACTACGACAAAAGATACGTTCTGCCTGATGGTATCCACACTGAGCCAATAGAGTACGCTGTCTAGCGCTTGGATACGAACAGAACATCTTTCGGTGGTAGTTCCGTATCCCTAGGAACGACTCGTAGCTCTTCACGAACGAATCCACGTTTGGGTGCATCCTTTCCCCCTTCTCGCTTCGCGAGGTAGTACAGCACAGGCTGCCCCGAAGATACTACACTTCGCGAAATAACGTATATCTGCAAACTCCACACAGGATCAGTAGCTCTACGTTTTTCACCCCCTTCCAATTCTCCTGGTGCGTAGAGATATCGAACTAAGACGTCGAATGGTAGGCGCTCTTCTCTCAAGCCAACAGTGCGTGAATACGTAGGAGTCTTCAGATCTACTCGTTGCGTCACTACGGAATTCGAAGGCTCCTTTCCTGTAAGTCGAGTCACCTCACTGTTCAGGGCTTTGATAACCATTGGTAAACGAACTACCCATTCTCTACTACGCGCCTCTGATCCTTCCGAAGTAAGTACCATCTCTTGTGCATATTGATATCCAAACAATCTCTCAGCTAATGTCCTATTCGCTCGTTCGACGAAGCCTTGCGCTCTATGATTACCAGCCTCGCCTCGTTGAACTTTCGTACCATGTAGTTCTAGCGTTTCAGACATACGTCCCATGAATTCTCTACCAGGATCTACTTGCAACATCTTTGGCCATTCGAGTGGACTACGTTTGTAGATTCGTTCGAATGCCGCAGCAACCTCACCACTATCTTTAGATGCTAAAGGTTCGGCTTCTTTATATCTAGAAGCTACGTCGATTACCACCAATGCGTACTTATATAACTTTCGTCCCCGCCCAGGTCGATCGTGAGATAGAAATATCAAATCAGCTTGGTGGACTTCATTTGATTTCGATACAGTCCAATGCGGACGTGGAATGTGTTTTGGTGGTGGTAGATATATTTGCCACATAGATTGCTTTTCCAACCAACTTCTAGCTACGTCTTCCGATACTTTTGCCGCTACCGATAGCTTGTCGATTGCAGCGTGACCTTTCCAATATCCCGTAGGACCATAGAAGACATTCGCAAGTTTAGCATCCATTATATATAGCATTATCGACGAGGTTTAATATGGATAGTTCTTATCGTAAAAACAAAAAGAAGAAGAATGAAGACCCATCGATCCTTATTCTTTTTCTTTTTTCTTTTTTTTTCTTTTTTTCTTTAGATCTATGGCTACGTTGACTACATATATTAGTTCACCCGTCTTCTGCAACCGCATCTACGCTGGCGCTAGGCATAAACGTCGCGTTGAGTAGTCGCGTGCTTCTTTGGTGGTCGTTGCACTATGTCGATGTCGACGTCCAATAGGTATGAAAGCCCCATACCACTCACACAAACGTTTCTAGCATCGCAAATGCCGTCGTGTATAGAACCTGGTCGAATGAGTCTACTTATATTATTGATGTTGACGATGTTAGAATTATCGTCGACAAGGTCTTCGTACATAGTACGACCTTCCAAAGAGTATTCCTTACTCTTATCGAAGAATCGACCATTGGACATTCCTGTCTTGTAATCACATTTCATTCGCATTCTCAGCATAGGATTGGGCAATCGACATCCAGCATTGACAGTAGAATTCATAGAAATGGTTCGTTGAATCATTGGAGTTATCTTAGTATTAGTGACAATGATGGCATCCTTTTCAGGTGGACTGCGTTTACGTAGGTTGCGCATGCAGATCTTCTTATCTTCGATAAGTTTACTTACTTCGCAATCGAAAGCCCAATCTAGGTATTCGACTAGTTTGAAAGTAGGACTTAGCTTGTCGTCGGAAGGGAGATCCAACTCTCCATCGTCGCGTTTCTTAATCGTGATTCCATCGTCCTCTGTACGGAGGCCGTCCTTCCACTTTTGGAATTGTAAGCAAGGATGTTGATTGCGTTTCTTGACCTTATTGGCTCCATTGGATGCAGCGTTCATCCTAACTACATCTTCTTCATCGTATGGATCTATCTGTCCTACGTGCTTTTCCCCTTCGAACCGAAAGATCGCGGGAAGAGGTCCATCTCCAACGTCGAAGCATACGGAAACGTATTTGCATCCGTTTGGTCCGTTCCTGAGGTGAGCCCAATCGAATGATACGACGGACCCATAAGATTGACCATTTTCTTTGGCCCTTTCGAATGCGTTGACGACGTCGCCTGCGTTGAAAACGGGGCTAACGTACGAGTCCTCTGAACTAGTATTACCGTTGTCCATAATCTCAATAGTACGAATGCCGAGGGATTTGAGTTTGCTAGTAGCACGGAGTGAGACCTCTGATATCTATACGTATACTTATCTTTAACTGGAATTTAGGAACCAATTTTTTAGTAATTTTCTCCAAAGCAAACACTTTTTTGTGTGCCCTAAAGCAACCGACTAGCGACGTATCCTATAGCGAGCGTCCCACCACCTACGATCGCCAATTCCGTAGTTCTCTGTGAACTCGAAGGTCTGTAGTAGTCGGGAAAGTGAGGCTTCTTCATGTCCTGTGGACGTATGCGGTGTAGCCCCACGTGTACTGTATTGTATAGCACAAGAGCGCGGTCCGTATTGGTTAGATCCTTGGCAGCGTAGTATTTCTTACGTTCCTGATCTTGGACCCAGTCGGATAGTTTTTCTCGTCGTTCTTCATAAGCGGCCACGTCAGCCTTGTATTTCTCAAGGGCTCTATCGTGCCTTTCGATCTCTATATTAGTCTCTTCTGGGTCTCTTCCAGAAATATATCGGTCGAGGTATTTAGCACCAAGGCTTGCTGCCGCAAAGGCAACCGCTGCGATAATCGTTACCATCGTTTACGAATTTTTGGGTACGATCCCTTGGTCTTCGAGATACTTTTTGGCGGCAATACTACCAGCCAATACGGCCGTCCACTTCACGTAATTCAAGATGCTTGATGAAGGATCGCCAAGCATAGACTCCTTTGTCGCCTTTTTTACAACCCAACCAATACCAGTCGCTATTCCAGCCAATGTGGCGGCGTCAAGTACTGTTCCTACCACTTTGCCTTTTTCTGCCATCGAACGTATCTGTATTGTCGATATGTTCAAATGCTATTTTCCATGGAAAGCAACTCTTTGCTTCTAGCTTTGCTTTCAGCTTCGTGTATTTCTTCGGAATGAGTGTGGGGTGTCGTATTGGTGCTGCCCTTATACTGATAGTACAGCCCAACCAACGCGATGCCTACGCCGATAGCTGATAGCGTAGTATTGGCAGACACTACGTCGTACCAGCTTCCATCGTCCCGAACTTCGCGCTCACTTTCACGACTTAAGACCTCTTCGGATTCCTTTTCGCGCTCACTTTCACGACTTAATGCCTCTCTAGCGCGGCGATTGCTTTCTGCCAGTGCTTTACCAGCGGCAACGCGCTTTGGATCTTTGGTCTTTTTTTTCAGGCGCAGTCTTCGGCGGTTCTGCAGTTATCCGATCTTGTTGTTCCTCCATCGGGTATATCAGTAGACTTCGAGTCTTCAAAAGGTTGACTGCTTGGTGTACTAGATGGAACTATGTGGTCAGCTACATGGAACGAGGCACTAGCTAGAGCCACAAAGCGACCTGCTTTAAGAGACAACAAGCCGGCCACAGCAGATATCTCGTTGCGAACTAGGTGGTCTTCTTGTAGATCTAGGAGAAGTGCTTGTTCGCTGTCTAGTCGGACTAAGTACCCAACTGCACGAGTTGCTAGGCGCAGTGCTCCGTCTACTAGACAACCTGTTATTTGCTTTGCTACTACGGCCTGGTACCTACTATGTAAACGTGCGACGTCCTTCTCAGGTAGTTTAGATATATCTCCAAGAGAAAAGTCCCGCCCTAGGTATTCTTTCGTCGTACCCATTGCTGCTAGAATTTTAAGCGCCTCCCTACGATCTTCGACATCCTCTGATTTGGATGGCTGTTCCAGTACGACCGGCGGACAAACGACGGCGCACTCGCCTAGCAGTTTTTTTATTTCTTCATCCATGGTATACCATTGAAGTATGCTTCGGGTGCGGGAAGCTCTAATACTACTTCGAAAGGATGGCGGAGACAGAAACATGCGCGAGCGAACTTGTGGACCTTGAGCTCTGAGGTCAACATTTTCCTCTCATCCACCGTCAACCCACCACCGTAGTCCTCAAATAGTACTTTGGCATCAAGAGCTGACGCCGTATGGAAGGCTACGACCACAGCCCCGTTTTCTCGAAAAGGTTTGCATATGCTTGTCAACTGTTGAGTTAACACCCAAATAGAAATGCCTATGTGACGAGCGGAAAAGGCGATCTCCACGAGCGTATCGGTACTCAGCTTTACGTCCTTCGATGCAGCGCAATCGTCGAGTATCAAAAGAGTATTGGTTCCTGCCCAAAAGGTGGAACAAACTCGTAGCGCGGCATTGATGGCATCTTGTTGTGGGCACATGACGAAGAAGTGAGGATCTAGATGTGCGAATCCACGATAGGTAGTGTTGTGGGCATACGTGGGGCATATGAGTACTACGTAGTCGAACCTACCACGAAATGCTCCACGAAGCTGCTCTACGAGAAAGGCCGTTTTTCCACAATTCGTTGGTCCGACTATGAGAGCGTTGAATGGGATTTCAGTTACTAAATCGTCCATGTTAGTACGATACGTTTTCCAGTGCTCCGTTCAATACCGTGATCTGAGCATCGGCAAGTACGAAGATGTGCATGTTCACAGTTCCACTGCCTCCAGTCCTATGGATGCGGATCTGGAGGTTCTTTCCACTGCCTGTTTGACTCAAGCCATTGCCATGGACAACTGGATCATTTACTGTGCGACAGTCAACCAGGATGGCGAATTTATTGTTGTAGAACTTGATCGGGGTCATAGACGTTTTGCCAGCGCCGAACCATCCATTGGCAGCCTCCCAGAAGTCTGGTGGTAGCATGCCTCCAGGAAAGAGCCTGTTTGGCCTTCCATTGATATCGATCTCGACCTTCGTGATTCCTGGATAGTCAAACGTCTCGCTGTCTCGTGTGCCGTGGGTGTGTTGTGCCACGAAGAGGAGGAGCAGTCCAGTGAAGGACAACCTTGGAACGTCGACTTGCTGAGATATCAGAGTGTCGGACGCTTTGTTGATAGGTACGGTTTTGAAGTGAACAGCGTGCCTGAATAGGAAGACGGCGCCACTGACATATTCGTCTTTCGCTTGCTTGGCGATAATTTCACTCTCAACAACTTCGTACTCTAGCTGGATGTTGCTTAGCTTGTATGTGCCTATCTTGGTAGTGTCTGATCCTACCACCACGTCACTAGCAGGTGATAGAGTCGACTCGAGCGAAATGGTGTTGTGAAGAGCGAAGGGATAAAGAGCTCCATGTTGCGTCAGGATGTCTACATCTAGTGGGATTCGGTATTTCGAACCATACACAGCTAGGAGCAAATTTTCTCCAGTATCCGAAGTGCCTTTGTCACCAGCATTCGAGCGTAGCTTGTTCGTGTTCTCTGTTTGAATGCCTTGTCCCACGCGCGCATCTCGCTCTATAGTGGGCAAATAGAGATCGGAATATGTCTGTAGAAGATCTGGTCGGGCAAGGTCTTCTATTGTTTCGGCTCCTATTTTGAGAACTCTACGTGAGACCAGACAACGTCCGACATTAGCCACCACGCGATTGTTAGCATGTCCACCAGACAACGTAAGGTCAGCCAAGAGCGCGAGACTACCCGGGACGAGGACGACGTTTTCCCCTAGTATTGGTATTTTCACATAGAGAGTCTCTCCTGGATTGGCTACCGATGGAGTGAAGGTGATTCTATCTACGTTGTGTAGAGCTTTCAACCCCCGAGGCTCTCTGTGCGATTTTGCAGGAACTAACGTCGACGGGATCATGTTGAATATGTGGATATACATAATTGTTCAACATGGCTGAGAATGCAGACTTCGATCCTTTGACTGAGGAAGGTCAAGCTGATATAGAAAATCTTTCTGCCAAAGAATGGAACGAGCTTGGCCCAGGTAAGACCGAAGGCCAAAGTACTTGGTGGGATAGAGTTAAGGCCAAAATAGGAGAAAGATCCAAAAGCTTTCAGGATAATCTTTGGAGCAAACGGAATAAATGGGGGTACAGCCCATCTGAGTACATCAAATTGGTGAATCTAGGTGATGAGGGTGCAGTACCAAGCGGCAATACCGCGGAAACATCATTCACTGAGGGGGAACAGCTATTAACCGAAAAGATCGATCTGACCCATGAGGCCTGGGAACGCCTCTATACCAAGTATCCAAATGTAGACGCTACCAAGTTCAATCTTACCATAGATGAGTACGGCAAGGCCATGGTGAAACTAAACGGAGCTAGGTTCATATACCGCAATCTGTATGACTACAAAGGTAACATTAATGGAAAATTATCTAAAACGCTCACAAACGCTCTAGGACCTCCTGCAGAGGTGGTCGTTAGCGAAAAAGAAGCGAAGGTCAACGAACTTAAGAAAGAAAGAGCTAAGGAAATAGAAACCGTGAAGTCATCCAAACAGGGGTCGACAGAACATACAGCAGCAAAGGAAGAAGTGGCGAAAATAGACGATCAAATACAGGAGATTGAGTCAAACATTGAAAACATCGAAGAGCGTATGTCCATGCGAGACCGCGTAAAAGCCATCTTCAAAAAGTACGGCGTTGGAGCACTTGGAATTGCGATCGCTACAGGTACCGTGATTGGTGTCGTGGCTTCTATGCTATCTAAGGGTCTCGCTAATGTTGCTAGTGGGGTCGGTAATGCGTTGAAAGGTCTAGGAAAGAAGCTAGGGCAGATTCTACCTGGAATGGTTGGTGCAATCGCTAGCTTTTTGTTTCGCACGGCTGGCGAGGTATTAGGATTCTTAGCGAAGAACATCTGGATGTTGATCGTAGCTGTGGTGGTGATCGTAATAGAGCGATTTAAGTCAGCGAAATAACGTCCATGCGGCTCCAGCTGCAGTGGCAACCATCAACCCCAAATTGATCTCGTGCTTTGTCACAACGGCATCGGTACTACGAGGTTGCGTTACTTGTGGGATAGGCTGCTTCACAGCAACGACATCTTGATGCGGTAGATCTTTCTTTCGTGAACTACCTTCCATACGTGGTGGTTTCGGGGGCTTTCCTCTATGGTTGATATGGTCATTTATTCCAAAGTGGACGTTAGATGCGGATGCTAATTGTAGTTCGTTGTTATAACCTAATACGCTCTCATCGTTAATAATCATACGGCTGGGTATTAACAAACAGTCCTTAGCAACCGCAAGGTCAAGACGAACGCGTGTTAGCTGCAAAGCTTTTTGATATCGTAAAAGGCTATCGACCTTCTTTTCTGCGATGACCTCTTCCAACTTTACACCACAATCGGCCTGAACATTGAGGGATAAAGTCGTTGTCCCTACGATTGAATTGCGCAAAGAAGCCTGGGATCCTAGAACGCAATATACGTAGACCATTGCAGACAAGTTGATTCGGGCTAGCCCGGCCTTCGTCAATCCGTGACCAGTTTGTGAAACGAACCAATTGTGTTGATTCTTTACCACATCGTTACGAATGAACCTTAACGAAAATTCGTACGTAGTGCGACTCTCCTCAGGAAACTTGAAACTGCCCCCAGGCCACTTCGAATCATACGAAGTGTTGTGTGCCCCCCATTTCTCTTGAGCATTCACCAGCCCTCCATGGATGTATACGTATACGTCTCCTAATCCACCATTGGCCCCTCGGCGCAGGGCAAAGTCAACTTTATCGACTCCAAACTCTATCCTGAGTCTGTCATAAACGACGGAACTCCATGGAGCGTTGTTGTTCTTATCAAAGGCCGAATCTCTGGGAAGTGGAACCCCCAATTCGAACAGTAATCGCCTGATTGTGTAGTACACATGGAAGCGGTAAAAGCTCCTGACGTTGTCGATGATTGGTGCATCATCTGAAAGATGGTCGTCAAACGACACCCCACAGCCTGCCGTTGCACACCAAAGGACGAAGCATAGCTGTTGTTGCCAATGTCTCATTGGTGGAGCATCTAGCCACTCATTTGCTTGTTTTACGGTGTAGAAAACTTGGTCCAGCTCTTGAAAGATATCTCGTGGCGTCAACGTGAAGAACCGATCCTTCGCTACGTAGATCTTTAGCGTTCGTAGGATAGGGACTATGTCTTTTGGGTCGTCCCCCCATGGAACAGCTGGAACTGGATACTTCGCTTTTGTCTTTTCCATGGTTGGTGGGAAACCCCCCTGCAGTGCATCATTGATACGTTTTTGGGTGACTGCAGGTAGTTCGTAGACATCGTCACCATAGACCACATAGCCATGATTCCCATCTCGAAACCAAATGTTTGTCGAATATTTGCCTGGACCATCTATGTCTGTAGAGGCATAAAACTGGTGAAAATCCGCTTGTGGGTATTTTTTCTTGAACTTTGTCAACAAATCGGTATTCAGTTTGGCAATCCTGGCGTTTTCATCGACAAGGAGCGCTGTCTGCTCAGCTTTCGAAAGCCTTGGGCCACCCCTGGCAATCTCCGCCATGTCCTCAGCAGATAGATCATCACCTTCGTCTGGTAAAACTAGAGGCATCGTAACCATTGAAGCTATTGCAAGTATGACGTATGAAGTTTATGCCTTCAATATACGATGGTGATCTTAAATGTCACCACCACCTCGGCCGACCATACGGTCTACTTCGATCGACCTATTCGTATCAACAATATTTCGCTAGTTGAGGCCACTTTTGAGAACAGTTGGTGGAACCTAGAAACGGAGGCTACGTTCGAGTGGGATACCGGAAGCGTAGGGTTCCCATACAAAATCTATCCGGGGTCTCATAATATACGTACACTCAAGCCCTTCTTCAATGCAGCTGTATCGAATAAAGTCGTAAGCTTCATAAATAGAGGCAGTAAGAGGGATTGGATCCTAAAGGTTAAAAAAACGATCAAGCTCAGTAAGAATCTCTGCGAACTATTGGGTATCGAAGGAAATGAAGATGTGGGAGGAAATGTATCGCTAAAAATTGGACACTACGATCTGGTGATCAAAGACATCAACACAATGTACGTATACTGCGACGTGGTAGATTCCAATTTCTCGCTACTAGAGGGAAAGCAATCGAATGTACTGGCTAGCTTTAAAGTACGAGGCAGCTGGTTTGACGTAAATACGTATTCTACAACGCCCCCACTACCTGTCCGAGCTCTAGGTACGACACGAAACAGCCTTCGTCTGACGATTCGTGATGAGAAAGGCAACGTGGTAGACTTCCGTGGTCGACCCATACGATACGTATTGAAGATTGAGTAAGTCATATGTATAATATGCGATGGCAAGCGATTCGAGTCAAACAATTCCAACGGCGCCGATCTATCCCAATCTACGTTCATCTGAAACTGTTTTGTCTGGAGATAGCTTTCGGCTGCAGAAAGTATGTGATACGCTTGCTGAACTCGAACGGCAGGCAAAACACTACGAAGTCGTTCGTAAAAAATATGCCCGAGCGCATAGTATTGTTCACGGGGTTGCTGTGGCCACAGGTAGCTTGAGTGGTGCATTATCCGCTACGGCGTTGGGTTTGACGTTTACGGGAATCGGGATACCTGTGGGTATTTCCTTAGGAAGCCTTGGGTTCGTTTGTGCCTTCATTTCGGCCTCGATGTCTATTGCCAGTAAGAAACTTGGCATTCGCGTCTCGAAGCACGAAAAGACCGTTATGTTGGCAAAGGCTAAGGCCAATTCCGTGGAAGACAAAGTCTCAAAAGCTCTAGCCGATGGTAATATTTCAGAAGCCGAGTTCGGAAGTGTTATTGATGAAAAATCGAAATACGAATCGCTCAAGCTCGAAATACGGCAAAGAAATAGGCAAGCATCGCCCAGAATGCTATTGTTTTCGGCGACATGTACTTACGGCTGTGATGTTTAACTGAGGTCTGCATAATTATGAGTAATACTAATTATTATTCAATAACACGACTATGATTGGCTACTAACTAATCGGTGTGGGAATACCATACTCCCACATCACATCAAGCACATGTCAATCACTGTCGTTCACTCTCCGGTGTGGGACTAATGAAATACCTACGCTCGTTAAGGAGATGTCAATATCCCTAACCTAGCTCAATTAGTAATTATCCTAAACTTGTTATATCGATAGATGAAACTTCTGTGCCACAAACCTTGAGAAGCACCCCGGGAGAAGCACACACCGTTATATGAAGTCCCCACTAGAAAATCGTTCTGGACGCTTGGCCAAGAAGTTACCGTGTTAGTTTGAACTCAAACAAGTGCGGCTCTTAGCCAGTTCGGAGTGAAGAGTTTGGCTTCTACGGCAGACAAAAATACGAGAAACGTCTTATTTTAAAGATAAAGATTATTTGGTTTTAATCCGCTATCGCCTTTCACGTTCTTCTCTGATCGAGGTTGTCGTGTTCACTTTTAATTACCGAGTTAGCTTGAATTCTACAGTTCCGCTCTTAGCCGGTTTCGGAGTGAAGACGGGAGGTTTCATTTTTAGGAGTTTCACTACTGGCACAGACAGAAACACCAGGAACGTCTCATTTCAAAGTTGAAGATTTAAAGAAGTCCGTTTCTTCATTTGATTTTGATGCGCTATCGCTTTTCACGCTGTTCTCCGAGTTTGTTATGTTTACCTACAAACGTTTTGCCGCTCTGGCTTCACACTTAGCCGGTTCGGAGTGAAGACGGGAGGACGTTACAGTTTTAGGAGTTTGACTTTAAGCGCAGACAGAAACACCAGAAACGTCTCATTTCAAAGATGAAGATTTAAAAAAGTCCGTTTCTTCATTTGATTTTGATGCGCTATCGCTTTTCACGCTGTTTTCCGAGTTTGTCATGTTCACTTTACTGAACGTTTTGAGTTTTAACTCCAAACAGTGCCGCTACCGACTGGCTACCGCGGAGTGAAGACGGCTTTTTCTTTTTTTTAGAGTTTGACTTCTAGGGCAGACAGAAACACCAGAAACGGCTTGTTTTACAGCTAAAGACCTTAAAAATCCGTTTCTTTATTTGATTTAGTTTCAAGACTTACAAAGGCTCGTGCGATACAACTCGTGGGACACACTTGTTTTCTTGTTTACAACCTAAAGTTCTAAGGGTTTCCGGCCCTTTGTCTGGTAATGCTTTTGTTTCCAAATTGTTTACGACCAAAACTTCTAATGCTTCCCGCTTCCCTTCTTGCATTGTGTCTGCAAGCTCAATTTCAATGCTTAATTAGGTGTATGCGTGCTATTGTTCATGGAGGAGGAGCTTAGAAGTTAACAGAGGTCTCGCGGGAATATTTAAAATTCAAATTTAGCAAGCGAATTTCTGTTTGCAAAATGTGTTCTAGAAATGTTGATTTCGATAGAACTAACAGCCGTCAGATTTCAACGAAAAAACGACTACTAGTTCCCAAGATACCAAACTAACTTTTCCCGTGGATTTTGGTGTAATAACGTCATTCTTTGATGAGAAAATCGACCTCAAAGTCCATGGTCCACTCAAAAAACATTAAAAATAACCGATTTTGAAGTCAAAACCGATAAAGCTTTTATTCACTCTAAGAATTTATTCTTAGTCGCAAATTCTTAATTGACATCTCTTCTACAAAAACCCGTGGATTTTGTCCTACTACCAACTTTTCTTTTCCGAAAAATAAGCGAATCCGTAGACCCCTTCAAGAGTTCTAGGTCATTTACTCTATTGTTTGCGTTAAGACTCGTTGCATAGCTTTTGAACTTAGCGCTCTTGCCGTAAAAATGTCCCGGATGTATGTCGCGGCATTCTGGGCGATGGAAAGAGGGTCAAAAAACGTAGAAGAACTTCGCTCGGAGATCCGAAAGGAAATGAGAGCAAAACTTGGCAGTCTAGTGGGATAACAATCAACATCTCCTATGAAAGAAACCATCGCGGATTCTATTTTAACTTCGCTAAGAACAGATACTCTTAGTTCGTATAAATTACTGTGCTAAGAACAGATGCTCTTAGTTCGTATAAATTACCGTGTTGTTTTGCGGTTCGTATGCAAATTTCTGTCTACCACATTACTTCATCGGCGTGGGCGAAATTCCAAAACGGCCTAAAATTCCAATCGGACCCTAAATTCCAAAAAATTCCTAAGAGACCTTAAAATAAAAAAATCTTAAAAATAAAAAAAGTAGGTCGGATCGGAATTTTAGGGTCGGATTGGAATTCTATGGACCTTTTGGAATGTATGGTTCGTATGTAGATTTCTGCCTCGATTTCGCCAGCCATAATTAACATACGGCAGCTGCTCTGCCAAACGTAAATACGACTTCCGCTCTCAAAGGACTTTTAGTTATTTAGGGTTAGGTTGAAATTAAGAAAGCGTTTAGAGATAAACTAGTACAAGGTATACATCGCGCGATGTCTGAGACGATAACTTGTAGTTGGTTAATGCGAGGCAAGGACACGAAATGTGTAAGGAAGATTTCGAAGGTGTCAGAATATTGTGCTCAGCACAACTATCAGATACTAAGAGGAAGCACCCCATTCGCTCCATGTTCTAAATGCGGTCGTGGTTGTCGAACTAGCTACGGACTTTGTACGATGTGTGGTTTACCACGACGACGTGAACTTAGTAAAGAGAAACGCAAAATCAAGAATTGCTTCTCGAAAGTATTGGCAGAATTGAAGGACCGTAAGACTCATAGAGACGTAGAGGCTCGCTAGAAGATTTCGAATAGCAATACAAAAATAAAAAAAAGAATGAAGAGAGACGAAATGACAATTTCCCTTCGTCCTTTTTTTTTTTTCGTCTTCGTTTCTCGTTCGTGGGCTATGATATCGAAATATATAAATAGGACAACAAATGTTTGAATCTTGGTTATATAGCAGCAGGGGGATGAGGAGACTAGTGGTTTTCCAAAATCGCCACGTTAGTAAATACAACGAAAAAGCAAGCAACGGAAAAAATTCTGGGTGCAAGGATGTCGCGGGGCGAAGAACACACAAATCGGTGTCGATATACTATATGCTAACGATATCTCTAATAGGTTCGCACTCTTGGATTTTTAGGTGCAAGGATGTCGCGGGACAATTTGGACGTTGCGAGAGACCCTTAGGACGCCGTGAGAGAATTTCAACCCTTACGATCCCTAGTAGTATATCCGGCGTCAAAACTGAGACCACTTTTTGTTGTGCAAGGAAGTCAAAAAGTGGATTTCCGAATTCACTTTTTGACTTCCTTGTGCAACAAAAAGTGGTATCATTTTGACGCCGGATATACTACTTCTTATGTTAAATAATAGATAGACCCCATGGTATACACCACTAGTATGGACGACCCTCTTGGATTGCTTGGTAGTAGCCTATATACGTTTGGTGTTAATCCGCATATTCCACGACTACATATCAATCTCCATGAAATGTGCTCCGAATGTCTCTGTCCAATGAAAGTGATAGGAACTGAATTCATATGTTCCACCTGTGGCCTTGTTTCCGAGGCCGAATTTAGTGAAGAAACGATCGACGTTGCTACTCGGTTGCGTATAGTAGGTCCGGATAGCTCTAGACATCAACGCGATCTCGATCGTACGAGCCCAACGAATAACCAAGAATTTCAACGACGCACAGCTATGAGAGAACTACAGGCATACAACATTGCTTATAAACGAAACCACGACCTCTCACTTCCCACAAACGTATTAGTAATCGTAGCCGATGCATTCATCCAATCGAAGAAAGTTTGTGTCAAGCGTAGTAATGCTAAGATAACTATTTTAGCCGCTCTACTTTACCACGCATGTATACAATGTGGGTTCGTTCGCTCTAAAAGTGAGGTTGCTCATTTCATGCAACTCAACGACCGGCGTATCTATAGCGGCAGCGACTTTATACACTCGCTACATGCCGATAGCAAAATCGATATTGACTTAAACGCTGATCACATAGCTCCTCATATCACAACGGCTTTTGCCAAACTCGACCTATCTGAAGAACGCCTCCAACAAATAGTCTATGAGGTCGTTAACACAGCAATCGAAGGCCATATAGGTCTCCACTCCCGACTTCACACCAAAGTTGTTGGAGCAAGCTGCGAGGTGCTACGTCGTTCAGGATCATGTATATCTCTCATCGATATTGTTAAAGTGCATATAAGCCCTAGCCAGTTATCTTTGATATCGATTGTACATGAAGTGGATAGTCCAACGGTAGAATATTTCTTGATTTGGGTGTTGCCTCTACGAGATATAAAGGTTTATATTTCCAATATGCTAATGATGTGATGTCATCACCGACATTTGCTGAATTTCTTTGTGCTTGTGAATTAAGCTATTTTCTAATTTTGAATTCGTTTTTGGGGAAATCACTTTGAAAGGCTTCAAATATAACTTAGAATTTAAAAATAGGTAATTTGTCTCTACCAGCATGCTTTTGTATAATAAGCGATGTCGGTGATGACATCACATCATTAGCATATTGGAAATATAAACCTTTATATCTCGTAGACGCAACACCCAAATCAAGAAATATTCTGCCGTTGGACTATCCACTTCATGTACAATCAATATCAAAGATATCTGGCTAGGGCTTATATGCACTTTAAACGATGTGGCGTACATAAGAGTTCGATCGCACGTTTTATCAACGAGTTGCTTACATACCATTCCCACTTCGAGCCCGGCTTTTTCACTGTATTTGTTCTACTGTATTTGTTCTACTGTATTTGTTCTACTGTATTTGTTCTACTGTATTTGTTCTACTGTATTTGTTCTACTGTTATTTGGATCCTGCCCTAACTGGTTGAGGTACAACCGGCACTCCTAGGAACTCTATTTGAGATCCCGTAAGCTCTAAACCCAAGTACCCGACCCAGGATTGACATTATTTCTACTGTAATTAATCAACTTCTGCCACATCGACAGACGCGCTACGACTTGTGTTGGGCTGGGAGCTTTTTACCCAACACAAGCCGATTTACCACATATAGTCCGTCGAGGTTTGAACACCAGACTTGTGAATGGCTCCCATTTCAATCACAAGTCCAGCGCCAAACCCGTTGGGCTATATGTGCTAGACAGTGACGTAGGTCTAAAATATTGTATTTATGCCTTTCAGTAGTATACTTAGTTCACTACAGATCATATACCCTCTCCTGATTGGCCGAGAGCAAATCTGTGACGTCACAGTTTGTGTGACGTCACAGGCCCCGCCTCCTCGGTTATAGATCCTAGGCAGGCCGCGGATTGGCTGCCACTATTATAGATCCAATACGGGCTCCTGATTGGCTGGGATTATAGATCATAGGCAGGCTCAGGAGTGGCCGGGATTATAGATCCAATACGGGCTCCTGATTGGTCGGGATTTATAGATCCTATACGGGCTCCTGATTGCCCGGGATTTATAGATCCTGTACGGGCTCAGGAGTGGCCGGGATTTATAGATCCTATACAGGCTCAGGAGTGGTTGGGATTATAGATCCAATACAGGCTCAGGATTGGTCGGAAATTTATAGATCCAATCCAGGGCGGGGATTGGCGGCCCGGGGAACTACCCGGGCGTATAAAAAAGTAACCCTCCCTTGTAAATTTCAGTGTGAACGATGCCCCCTACTTGTTTTTGTGGGTGTTACGCCAAAACCGTCCAAGGATTGGCAGGGACGCCAGAGTGTGTGTACAAGTGTGGACAAACGGCCAACTACAAGTCGAAACCCCAAGTTTTACCGTGTAGTTTCTATTTTACGGAGCAAGAAGTTCCTTTGGTGAAAGCGGCTATTCCGTACGGAACTTCATACACCACGTTCCCCAAGTGCGACCACAATTTGTGGATGAAAGTGGGCGTAAGCCGAAGCGAGAAAAATCCGAACCGCGTGTTCTTCACGTGCACGGCCCCGGCGCCCAACCCGAAGTGTGAGTGGCCTCTTGGATTTATGTGGGCTGACCCTACCGCACAACCTGTCGTAATCGCGGACGGACCCTCACCCCCCAAGAAAACCCAATTCTACGCTTCGCCATGGACGTCACAGGCCCCCTAAGGTCCACCGCCCGTCGCTTGGACCAGTGCCCTTTACGGTTCCACCCGCGGAGATACCACAGGGACACCCCTGGGGGTACCACTAGAGACTACAACGCTCCCGACCCCCCTGGTACCCTACGGACCCCCTGTTGGTACAATGGCCGTGGGTCCCCCGCCTCCCCCACCCCCTATAAACATCCCGACGGCATCCTGGCCCCCTGGAACATCTACCAGGGGCAAGCGGTGTAATGCCCGGGAGTCAAGAAGACCCAGATTTCGGGAGACATACCGGATAACCGGGATGAGGGTATTACAAAAGCCGGGTGGGCTTTGTACAAAACGCTCTACGTCATGCCTACTACAAATTATGGCCACACTTGGGAAACGTGGTATACGAAACTCCGTTCGGGATAGCCGCTTTCACCAAAGGAATTTCCTGCCCCGTAAAATAAAAACTGCACGTCAAGACTTGCGGTTGCTACTTGTTTTTACATGAAATTGTAAATTGTTATAACTATATACATATTTACATTGGGTCCGTAGGGGCTCCGTAGACTGAGATAGAATGAATTTTTGAATAAATTAACACAAGCAAAAATCAAAACAAGCTAGGGCTCTCTATTTTGTGGGCTATTTTTTTCTTTTTTACAAGGGCGTAAAAAATGAAAGCGAGCAAGAGCCTCTATATTTGGTGGACTAAATTTATTTTGAATTAAAAATTTTACAAGGGCGTAAAAAATGAAAACGAGCAAGAGGTATTTGGTGTACTAAATTTATTTTGAATTAATTTTTTTACAAGGGCGTAAAAATTGAAAGCGAGCAATAGGCTCTATAGTGGATCCCGTAAACTGAAAAGGGGAGATTTCCGTGGAAAAATTTGTTTTAATTGTTGAACATACCATAATGATTTTTATATTTTTCCGTGACTGGTAAATTGCGTAGGTCGACAAAAGATGAAACAATATTATACTTCCTTGTCGTAAAAAGAAAGTGTGTCTAATCTTTGTGTCACAATAAAAACACCGAGGTACATTTGTACGTTGCCATTGGCTACAGATGGTTTCTCCGCAACAGGACTGCACTTTAGGCACTAAAAAAAATAATTAAATTGTCCACTGAAATCTCCCCCACCCCTCCCAATCCCATCCGTATTCACAGGGTGGTGGGGACATCGGCGGTAAATAATACCGGTCCCGCAGTGCATTCGGCAAAGTGTCATGTTACAATGACATAAATTCATATTCGGTTAAGGGCTCAATATTTTGGGCGGCCAGGGTAGTAAACGAAAAATTACGGTTGAAATCTAGATGCTGGCCCGAGTTGTTCCAGGATTAATTCGCCGTGATACGGTTATTTGAATATCGGACGAGAAAAAGAGACGGATTGAATTTCGCTTGATGTTTTCTTTTTCTTTTGTCCAGGATTCTCCGATCTTCACTAAGATCTCAGCCGGTAGGTTGAATTGTCGGATTACGACTGCGTGGGAATAAAAGTGATCACAGCAAAAAGTCTGTTTGGAAAATAAACAAAAAAGAAGAACGGAATTAATATTTTTTAGAGGAATTATTTCTTTAGGGGCGCTCTTACTAGAGCGGGGGCCCCGAGAGGACCCCGAGAAAAGCCTATAATAATTAACCAAATTTTGCTTCGCGAAGTGGGGATTTTTGCCAATAAAAGTGAACAGCCTGTTAAGCAGAGACCGAACGCTACACTGTCTTTTAGGGGGAGGGAGAACAACTTACATGGATTGGGTTAAGCTGATCCACACCGAAGACATTCTAGGAAAAAAAAAAAAATTAGTGGTGGCGTTCCAAGACAAAAAATTATAATTCAGCACACCATCACCTCTCTCGATCTACGGGGCCTGCCGGCAGCCATAGGTGTTTTCTTTTGTTTTCTTGTCTTACTCTGGGCTGTAGAAATAAAAAAGCAACCAAAGAAAAAGGAATTAGTAAAACAGCGTTTTGAATTTCAAGAGAGAGTTCCATTTCATCTTACCTGGCTGAATGGTTGGTTTAGCGAACCGTAAAAATCTTACATGACAATCAAGGAAAACTTTATACTTGCTTTAAGTGTATGGCTCCAAATTTGCAAAGAATTAAACTGCTGGGCACATAATCAGTTTTTGCATCCTGAAAGCTGTCAGAATGGCTATAAGTATTACTTTACTTAAACAGCCTACCTTTCAAGTGTTGATTTTAAAGCCAGAGAAAACCAGTGCATTACCTGTGTAATACACTTGCATATTTGCACTTGTTTTGGTCATTGTTCTCAAAAATGTCAAGTTGTATATACATGTATATAATAAATGTATTAAATAATTAAATCCTTAATGGCCTTGCTTTATGTTTAAGTAGAGTGATGTCACAAGCCTTACATTTTTCCTGTCCCCTGATAGATGGGCCAGTTCAACCATTTCAGCACCAAACTGGCTAAAACTCTTCACAAACTCTGTAAATGAGTTGATGGTGTCAAGCTCTTTAAGCCTATCATCAACTTGAAATGAAAACAAAAATCATGATATCATGCAGGCTAGCCTCCTCTGCAGTCATCTCTAGTTTTTGAACTCAGATTGTGGTCTTCCTGCGGCAGTTGAAGAAAAGAGAAGTTGGGGATTGGAGCCCCTCTTCTTCTCTTGCCACAGGAAGCCCAAAATAGAGATGCCTGCAGAGGTGGCTACAATGTACATGCAGGCCAGTCACTCGAAGCTGCATGGCAACTCCGGTTTATCACCAGCAACTATGATGATGAGCACTGGCAAGAAACAAGCAATTTAGAAAATTCCATACCCTGTATAAGATTACAACCTAAATAGTATGTACCCTAGAAAAGATAACGAGAATCATGTGTTGACTTGTGACTTTTGGACATGCCGGTAAAAGTGATCAAATCAATACCCTATTCAAAATTTCTCAATAATGATGAATAGTGTATTCTTATTTTGATAACCCCATTCAACATGCTACATAGTCAAAATGTATACCTTGTTCAACAGAACAACCCTGAAAACAATACCCTATTCAGCGGCATGTCCCCAATTACATTATATAAGGGAATACACCCCCTGGGTATACTAAGGTAAGTTTGATTCTGTTTCTAGAACATATTGTAGTAGGTACAAATACATGTATTCTACAGATAATAAATAAATTATTGAATTTGGCTTTCGCAGGGAGACCATTACCAGAGTGTCCATACAGTACATACCATATCCATAATTCAGCATATGACCTGATTGAACTATTTTTAGAATATGTTTCCTGGGTAACTGTCTTCTGACTCTGCTGTGGTCTGTACACGCTTGCCACTACTATCAAGATAGAGAATGATTTGTGGTTCTTGAGGTAATTTACTAACACTGTATTTTGTCCTGACTATGGTTTGATTGGATTCTCAAAGTGAGGGCACGAGAACTCCCACTGCGAGATATATGTTCTAAATATAGCTCAATCTGGTCACAGACCTAGTGATGGACACTCCTGGTGATGGGCTCCTGGCTTTGGCATGATATCAAAATTGTCAAGACCTTAATTGGTCTGTGTTATCATCATCAACCTTTCAGGCCACCCAATAATATTGGTTAATATTAATATACATAAACTCCATGGGCATTTTATGCTGTGATTTTAATTAGAAAGTGCATGCAAGATACTATTACAGTACAACCATACCAACCAAGGACCCCAAGCACATTTAAAAACAAATTAGCCAATTATATGCAAGTATTCAAAGAATGAAATGATCACAAAATTAAAAATGGCATAGTGCAGGGTTGTTGGAAATCGTACAGATTCTATTAATATATATATATATCGTTCAAATATTCACATGACATGATCGACTAATTTGATTTCAAATTTGCTTTGCTGGCATTAAGGAGATACACATATATACAGTCGAACCTCCCGTAAGCGGATACCCTTGGAACCTAGCGTAGCTGTCCGCTTACGGGAGGTGTCTGCTTATGGGAGGTGTCCGCTTATGGTAGGTGTCCACTTAAAGGAGCTTGACAGTAAGGGATAGGAAATAGCAGTCAACTGTGGAATTGTAAACCACATGCTTTAAACAGCTATATAGATTCAATCTAAGGCTCATAGCTCAAATATGTTGTCTTTTTACTAAGCTGACCTTGATTTAGCTAGAATTCAAAGATAAAACTGCATACATTTGAACAAAATTAACTTCAATCTCTTCGGGTGTCTGCTTAAGAGAAGTTAATGTTGGTTATTTTTGCTCATGCGGACCTTGAGATAGGTGCCCGCGTCCGCTTACGAGAGGTGTCTGCTTACAGGAGGTGGCCAATGTAGTGTTTTGTTAGAGAAATGGTCGGGACCATGGAATTGTGTCTGCTTACAGGAGGTGTCCACTTATGGGACGTGTCCGTTAGCAGAGGTTCGACTGTATATACATGCTGTTTTCTTTAAAACAGAGTTATCAACTTGTCAATCTCAAATTTCAAGGCATCATTTTAATAGCTATTATGCGGGATTAGTTTCAGAATATGGCCCCCTCCACTCAAAATATCACTTGAAAACTGCACTAAGGTCAGGTGTATTTAGACCCCATTTAGACTTGTTGTTTGAATGATTTGAGGTCGAAAATGGTTAAGCATTTTAAATTTGGAGTTATGTTTTTAGAAGGTTTGTATGAAAAGTTTGTGAAATGAATTATTAATGAACCATTGTAGGGGGTGTTCTGCAATTTAGTCACACTTCTAGAGCCTTTAAACTCCTGAAATATTAAACTCCAACAACCTCATTAACACCCAGATGGTTGATTAATCCGTTGTAGATCATGGGAATCTTTTTGATTCATTGGGAGAGAGTTAATTCATTAGTGTCGCGTAACATTCGCAACCAGTAAACATGCACATGTAGGAAGTTATTGAAATTTTGATCAAAAGCCCGTTTGGTTCATTGAATTACAATGATAAATATGAAATTAACTACATGAGTCATGAGTATAAACTAAACACTCAATTACATGTACTATATCGACAAAATGGTCTCCCTTTTAGCTTGAAATTATTGCATTTATCATTAAGTAATGTCCCCCAAAAGAGTATATTTGGGAAGTGGGAATAAACATTTGGTAGCAATAATATAAGTAACATTTAGTACTCCCGCGAAATATCAAATTTCCAACTACCGCAAATAGCCTAATCGGATATTGTCGGAATGTCAATCTCACTGAGAGTTGAGCAAAGAAAAACGTTGGAAGCTGTACAACTTATGCCAAATGGTCAACGAGAGTAGCTGCTGAGAAATTCACGAAAACTTTTAAGTACGCAAAAACTTTCTTCTGCCAATGACAATGTACATGAACTCCGAATCTCAATGGATCGGAATCGGCGGTTCCTAAAATCTAAATACCGGCAAAAACGGTAGTCATTTAAAGTCTAGAAACCCCATAAGAAACCCTGGAAAAGATACAGATTTTATCGATGTAGAAGAATTTAGCCACAATTTTGAACGTTCAGACAATAAACAAAGTTAAGGTTGTTGATTTCGCGGTCGAAGTACTTACTTACTACAAACGTAAACACTGACATGTAAATGTGCTCAAAACAGCAAATGTAGTAAAGTTAAAGCTACCACGGAAATTTTTTTAATGGGTCTTAGGCCTTATTTAGTATCTGACACCACAGATTAAATAAATTTCGACGTAAATAGCCGTAACTTTACGCTGACCTGAGCCTGAGGTAGTGTTGTTAGAAGGATATTATTGAAAATGGTTTCTTTGACTTTGAGCACA
Organism: Actinernus sp. WN-2022; assembly: GCA_030867875.1. Taxonomy (NCBI): domain Eukaryota; kingdom Metazoa; phylum Cnidaria; class Anthozoa; order Actiniaria; family Actinernidae; genus Actinernus; species Actinernus sp. WN-2022. The sequence continues at coordinate 83,345,214 of JAOWCC010000936.1, read as the reverse complement.
AATTATATCATAGTCATACCTTTTTCATCGTAACTAGTAGTCTCTTAATCATAACAGAGTCTGCTATAATAAGGACTCTTGTCACGGCTGACAGAAGTGCTCTGGCTGCTCGATCGGACCATTCCAGTTTTCTCGTAAGTAATTCCATCGTCCGCCGTGCTCGGAGTCGGAGTAGACGAGGCCAGCCGAGAAATTACGTCCCCGGCTTTCCTCGCTTCTTCACAAGCTTCCTGCATTTCCACAGCCACATCTTCATTTTCCCTTGAAATGTGTTCCCCGACAGTGACAAACTTCATAACGGCATTTTTAACGACTTGATGAATCGCTTGTCTTGCTTTCTCTGATCGGTTGCTTCGTTCTTTGTGGTTTACCAGAGTTGTAATCTAAATGAGAACCCAAAAACCTTAGAAACCTTCCTCAAATTTAGATTCACACAACATCAAAATGCTTTGGTATTTTATGAGATTGGGTATGAATCTTGTAGACATGAAAAATTCCAGAAGAATATCACGAGTTGTTGGACAGAAAAATCAAGGCTTGAGTAATGTCCTCCAACTCAAGGTCAAAACTCTCCGTTCAACACAAAACCTACCTGAGTAACCAAAGGAATTAGCGTCTGTTCGACAGACTTGCTTCGAATTTCAAAATTTTAGAGTCCCACTTTGCCATACTTATAAAGATGAAATATCCGAGTTAGAGGAAGAAACCAGGTTAAACTTCCTTCATCTTGCTTGTGTACAATCATGGTACAATCGCCCGCTCAGAAACCCAATCAACGGCACTGCTTGTCAATCAATAATTACATGGGTGAGTGATTTTGATATTTACGCGAAAATATATCACCCTACTTTTAATTAACTCTTTACTTGTAGAAATGAAAATGAAAATATTGCTTAGCAATTAAAATAGACTTCACAAGCTAGTTTATTGAATCCTTTTTTCTTCATTTTTGTTTTGTTTACTTTCTCGGATTTACACTCAAATGAGAATTTCAAAAAGAAATGATCCAACGATTCATGATTCAATCAGCTCAGTGAAGGAAAAGTAATAGCTAAGAAACTCCGTTGGGCTAGATTATAATTTATATAAATGTTTGGAACTATCGTATCACTTTGCAGTAACGATAATTTCTTAATTTCTTCCGGTTTTGATTTCAGACGTTCAGACCTGAATTCATAAAATATTCATCATCGCAAAAGGTTATTTTGCAATCCTGATGATACCGTTAAAACAATTGAAGTAATTAACATTAACAAAAATACAGTCCAATGTTATTCCATCCACAATCCAAGGAATATACAGCGTTCAGGAAACTAGGTATAGCTCCTCAGAAGTGTGTTGTGCTCAATCACTGGCATGGTTTAAGCCCCATTTTATACACGCTACGATTTGGCGGGCCGATTCAGGCCCCATCATCGGCTCAGTGTATCGGGACGCAAATCTTAGTGTGTATTTGTACACCCGATTTGAATCGTGATGACGAAAAATAAATAGACCCCATTCAAAAAATCTGTGGTACTGTCCGATTATCATGGAATCGGCCCGATTTTCCCAAAGAAACCGCCCTGTACAACGAGATAAAGGGTTTTCAAGATGGCGGCGGACGAAAATACAACACCAAAGAAGAGAAAGGCTCGTTTTTTTCGGAGTGGATAAAATACTTGTCTTTCGGCCGACTGCACGTTCTTAAGGTTGGGGTGTTTTGTATTGGTGGGTACGGCCAATGCCGTGGCGGACGTCCACCGCGGCAAAACGTCACGCGCATGCGTATTTGCTGTTTCTTGTCGGCGCGCGGCCGCCCCCAGTTTCCCGCGAAAACTGAAATGAAACAACAGGCACATGCCGTGATTTTAAAATTTCTGCTTAAAAGTATCCATTTGTGAACTGTTTTGTCAAAAAAATAAGAAAACTACTTAAAAGATAAGCCTAAGCCTTTAACAAGTTGAAGTTTTCTTAATTTGTAATTCACTGTGAGTTCACTAAGTTATAAAATTATTTACTAAAAAAGTTTAAACCCTCGGTACGTAATTTGTATTTGATACCAGAGCCTTCGTTCTTTCGGCCAGCGGAGCATAGCGTTTTGCCGCGGTGTAGGCTGACGTACGTTTCGAGCGATACAAATGTGGGACTTTTGGAACACCTTTCCTTTTTTCAACAAAGTCGGCCTAAAAATCATTAACTTGAAGCCGATGCAACTGATTCTTTTCTTTGAAGTAAAAAGTACAATCCAATGAATTAAAGGAACAGCCAACTCCCAAATTTGAGAGGTTTATCGCATTTAAGCTAGGGAGCGAATCATTCCAATCAATTTACCATGTGCGTGCCTCACTGATATATATGTATACCTTTTTACAACAACATCCAATTTTCTCGCTAGCCCCCAATTAAAATATTACCATAAAAAGATACCGTAAGCAAAGTCTCCACATTTCCCCTGCAAACGGTAGTATCGTCGCGGTTTAATACGTGGCCGGAATTCGAATCACACCAGCTCGCGCGTTCGGAACGTTGTCGTACCACTTATCGGTATATATTATTATACGACTATGACGTAATTTTACCAAATTAGGTCACAAAAACGGACTGATATGCCAGCGTATTACCCACTAGATTGTCGTATTACCCGCTAGTAAACCAGGGGCCCCGACCACATAAATCCAATAGAGAACTCACACTTGGGATTAGGCGATGGTGCGGCACACGTAAAAAACACACGGTTAGGATTTTTCTCGCTTCGGCTAACCCCTACTTTCATCCACAAATTATGACCACACTTGGGAAATGTGGTATGCGAAACACCGTCCGGGATAACCGCTTTCACCAAAGGAATGTCCTTGCCCGATAAATAAAAGCCACACCCCAATACCGGTGGTTGAGTTGTGAATTGATCGTTTGCCCCCACTTGTACACACAGTCTGGACGGAGACCGGCTGGGCGCCCTAAATGCCTCGACAAAGCTCCAGATACGATAGTTCCAAACATTTATATAAATTATAATCTAGCCCAACGGAGTTTCTTAGCTATTACTTTTCCTTCACTGAGCTGATTGAATCCTGAATCGTTGGATCATTTCTTTTTGAAATTCTCATTTGAGTGTAAATCCGAGAAAGTAAACAAAACAAAAATGAAGAAAAAAGGATTCAATAAACTAGCTTGTGAAGTCTATTTTAATTGCTAAGCAATATTTTCATTTTCATTTCTACAAGTAAAGAGTTAATTAAAAGTAGGGTGATATATTTTCGCGTAAATATCAAAATCACTCACCCATGTAATTATTGATTGACAAGCAGTGCCGTTGATTGGGTTTCTGAGCGGGCGATTGTACCATGATTGTACACAAGCAAGATGAAGGAAGTTTAACCTGGTTTCTTCCTCTAACTCGGATATTTCATCTTTATAAGTATGGCAAAGTGGGACTCTAAAATTTTGAAATTCGAAGCAAGTCTGTCGAACAGACGCTAATTCCTTTGGTTACTCAGGTAGGTTTTGTGTTGAACGGAGAGTTTTGACCTTGAGTTGGAGGACATTACTCAAGCCTTGATTTTTCTGTCCAACAACTCGTGATATTCTTCTGGAATTTTTCATGTCTACAAGATTCATACCCAATCTCATAAAATACCAAAGCATTTTGATGTTGTGTGAATCTAAATTTGAGGAAGGTTTCTAAGGTTTTTGGGTTCTCATTTAGATTACAACTCTGGTAAACCACAAAGAACGAAGCAACCGATCAGAGAAAGCAAGACAAGCGATTCATCAAGTCGTTAAAAATGCCGTTATGAAGTTTGTCACTGTCGGGGAACACATTTCAAGGGAAAATGAAGATGTGGCTGTGGAAATGCAGGAAGCTTGTGAAGAAGCGAGGAAAGCCGGGGACGTAATTTCTCGGCTGGCCTCGTCTACTCCGACTCCGAGCACGGCGGACGATGGAATTACTTACGAGAAAACTGGAATGGTCCGATCGAGCAGCCAGAGCACTTCTGTCAGCCGTGACAAGAGTCCTTATTATAGCAGACTCTGTTATGATTAAGAGACTACTAGTTACGATGAAAAAGGTATGACTATGATATAATTTGTGCTCAAAGTCAAAGAAACCATTTTCAATAATATCCTTCTAACAACACTACCTCAGGCTCAGGTCAGCGTAAAGTTACGGCTATTTACGTCGAAATTTATTTAATCTGTGGTGTCAGATACTAAATAAGGCCTAAGACCCATTAAAAAAATTTCCGTGGTAGCTTTAACTTTACTACATTTGCTGTTTTGAGCACATTTACATGTCAGTGTTTACGTTTGTAGTAAGTAAGTACTTCGACCGCGAAATCAACAACCTTAACTTTGTTTATTGTCTGAACGTTCAAAATTGTGGCTAAATTCTTCTACATCGATAAAATCTGTATCTTTTCCAGGGTTTCTTATGGGGTTTCTAGACTTTAAATGACTACCGTTTTTGCCGGTATTTAGATTTTAGGAACCGCCGATTCCGATCCATTGAGATTCGGAGTTCATGTACATTGTCATTGGCAGAAGAAAGTTTTTGCGTACTTAAAAGTTTTCGTGAATTTCTCAGCAGCTACTCTCGTTGACCATTTGGCATAAGTTGTACAGCTTCCAACGTTTTTCTTTGCTCAACTCTCAGTGAGATTGACATTCCGACAATATCCGATTAGGCTATTTGCGGTAGTTGGAAATTTGATATTTCGCGGGAGTACTAAATGTTACTTATATTATTGCTACCAAATGTTTATTCCCACTTCCCAAATATACTCTTTTGGGGGACATTACTTAATGATAAATGCAATAATTTCAAGCTAAAAGGGAGACCATTTTGTCGATATAGTACATGTAATTGAGTGTTTAGTTTATACTCATGACTCATGTAGTTAATTTCATATTTATCATTGTAATTCAATGAACCAAACGGGCTTTTGATCAAAATTTCAATAACTTCCTACATGTGCATGTTTACTGGTTGCGAATGTTACGCGACACTAATGAATTAACTCTCTCCCAATGAATCAAAAAGATTCCCATGATCTACAACGGATTAATCAACCATCTGGGTGTTAATGAGGTTGTTGGAGTTTAATATTTCAGGAGTTTAAAGGCTCTAGAAGTGTGACTAAATTGCAGAACACCCCCTACAATGGTTCATTAATAATTCATTTCACAAACTTTTCATACAAACCTTCTAAAAACATAACTCCAAATTTAAAATGCTTAACCATTTTCGACCTCAAATCATTCAAACAACAAGTCTAAATGGGGTCTAAATACACCTGACCTTAGTGCAGTTTTCAAGTGATATTTTGAGTGGAGGGGGCCATATTCTGAAACTAATCCCGCATAATAGCTATTAAAATGATGCCTTGAAATTTGAGATTGACAAGTTGATAACTCTGTTTTAAAGAAAACAGCATGTATATACAGTCGAACCTCTGCTAACGGACACGTCCCATAAGTGGACACCTCCTGTAAGCAGACACAATTCCATGGTCCCGACCATTTCTCTAACAAAACACTACATTGGCCACCTCCTGTAAGCAGACACCTCTCGTAAGCGGACGCGGGCACCTATCTCAAGGTCCGCATGAGCAAAAATAACCAACATTAACTTCTCTTAAGCAGACACCCGAAGAGATTGAAGTTAATTTTGTTCAAATGTATGCAGTTTTATCTTTGAATTCTAGCTAAATCAAGGTCAGCTTAGTAAAAAGACAACATATTTGAGCTATGAGCCTTAGATTGAATCTATATAGCTGTTTAAAGCATGTGGTTTACAATTCCACAGTTGACTGCTATTTCCTATCCCTTACTGTCAAGCTCCTTTAAGTGGACACCTACCATAAGCGGACACCTCCCATAAGCAGACACCTCCCGTAAGCGGACAGCTACGCTAGGTTCCAAGGGTATCCGCTTACGGGAGGTTCGACTGTATATATGTGTATCTCCTTAATGCCAGCAAAGCAAATTTGAAATCAAATTAGTCGATCATGTCATGTGAATATTTGAACGATATATATATATATTAATAGAATCTGTACGATTTCCAACAACCCTGCACTATGCCATTTTTAATTTTGTGATCATTTCATTCTTTGAATACTTGCATATAATTGGCTAATTTGTTTTTAAATGTGCTTGGGGTCCTTGGTTGGTATGGTTGTACTGTAATAGTATCTTGCATGCACTTTCTAATTAAAATCACAGCATAAAATGCCCATGGAGTTTATGTATATTAATATTAACCAATATTATTGGGTGGCCTGAAAGGTTGATGATGATAACACAGACCAATTAAGGTCTTGACAATTTTGATATCATGCCAAAGCCAGGAGCCCATCACCAGGAGTGTCCATCACTAGGTCTGTGACCAGATTGAGCTATATTTAGAACATATATCTCGCAGTGGGAGTTCTCGTGCCCTCACTTTGAGAATCCAATCAAACCATAGTCAGGACAAAATACAGTGTTAGTAAATTACCTCAAGAACCACAAATCATTCTCTATCTTGATAGTAGTGGCAAGCGTGTACAGACCACAGCAGAGTCAGAAGACAGTTACCCAGGAAACATATTCTAAAAATAGTTCAATCAGGTCATATGCTGAATTATGGATATGGTATGTACTGTATGGACACTCTGGTAATGGTCTCCCTGCGAAAGCCAAATTCAATAATTTATTTATTATCTGTAGAATACATGTATTTGTACCTACTACAATATGTTCTAGAAACAGAATCAAACTTACCTTAGTATACCCAGGGGGTGTATTCCCTTATATAATGTAATTGGGGACATGCCGCTGAATAGGGTATTGTTTTCAGGGTTGTTCTGTTGAACAAGGTATACATTTTGACTATGTAGCATGTTGAATGGGGTTATCAAAATAAGAATACACTATTCATCATTATTGAGAAATTTTGAATAGGGTATTGATTTGATCACTTTTACCGGCATGTCCAAAAGTCACAAGTCAACACATGATTCTCGTTATCTTTTCTAGGGTACATACTATTTAGGTTGTAATCTTATACAGGGTATGGAATTTTCTAAATTGCTTGTTTCTTGCCAGTGCTCATCATCATAGTTGCTGGTGATAAACCGGAGTTGCCATGCAGCTTCGAGTGACTGGCCTGCATGTACATTGTAGCCACCTCTGCAGGCATCTCTATTTTGGGCTTCCTGTGGCAAGAGAAGAAGAGGGGCTCCAATCCCCAACTTCTCTTTTCTTCAACTGCCGCAGGAAGACCACAATCTGAGTTCAAAAACTAGAGATGACTGCAGAGGAGGCTAGCCTGCATGATATCATGATTTTTGTTTTCATTTCAAGTTGATGATAGGCTTAAAGAGCTTGACACCATCAACTCATTTACAGAGTTTGTGAAGAGTTTTAGCCAGTTTGGTGCTGAAATGGTTGAACTGGCCCATCTATCAGGGGACAGGAAAAATGTAAGGCTTGTGACATCACTCTACTTAAACATAAAGCAAGGCCATTAAGGATTTAATTATTTAATACATTTATTATATACATGTATATACAACTTGACATTTTTGAGAACAATGACCAAAACAAGTGCAAATATGCAAGTGTATTACACAGGTAATGCACTGGTTTTCTCTGGCTTTAAAATCAACACTTGAAAGGTAGGCTGTTTAAGTAAAGTAATACTTATAGCCATTCTGACAGCTTTCAGGATGCAAAAACTGATTATGTGCCCAGCAGTTTAATTCTTTGCAAATTTGGAGCCATACACTTAAAGCAAGTATAAAGTTTTCCTTGATTGTCATGTAAGATTTTTACGGTTCGCTAAACCAACCATTCAGCCAGGTAAGATGAAATGGAACTCTCTCTTGAAATTCAAAACGCTGTTTTACTAATTCCTTTTTCTTTGGTTGCTTTTTTATTTCTACAGCCCAGAGTAAGACAAGAAAACAAAAGAAAACACCTATGGCTGCCGGCAGGCCCCGTAGATCGAGAGAGGTGATGGTGTGCTGAATTATAATTTTTTGTCTTGGAACGCCACCACTAATTTTTTTTTTTTTCCTAGAATGTCTTCGGTGTGGATCAGCTTAACCCAATCCATGTAAGTTGTTCTCCCTCCCCCTAAAAGACAGTGTAGCGTTCGGTCTCTGCTTAACAGGCTGTTCACTTTTATTGGCAAAAATCCCCACTTCGCGAAGCAAAATTTGGTTAATTATTATAGGCTTTTCTCGGGGTCCTCTCGGGGCCCCCGCTCTAGTAAGAGCGCCCCTAAAGAAATAATTCCTCTAAAAAATATTAATTCCGTTCTTCTTTTTTGTTTATTTTCCAAACAGACTTTTTGCTGTGATCACTTTTATTCCCACGCAGTCGTAATCCGACAATTCAACCTACCGGCTGAGATCTTAGTGAAGATCGGAGAATCCTGGACAAAAGAAAAAGAAAACATCAAGCGAAATTCAATCCGTCTCTTTTTCTCGTCCGATATTCAAATAACCGTATCACGGCGAATTAATCCTGGAACAACTCGGGCCAGCATCTAGATTTCAACCGTAATTTTTCGTTTACTACCCTGGCCGCCCAAAATATTGAGCCCTTAACCGAATATGAATTTATGTCATTGTAACATGACACTTTGCCGAATGCACTGCGGGACCGGTATTATTTACCGCCGATGTCCCCACCACCCTGTGAATACGGATGGGATTGGGAGGGGTGGGGGAGATTTCAGTGGACAATTTAATTATTTTTTTTAGTGCCTAAAGTGCAGTCCTGTTGCGGAGAAACCATCTGTAGCCAATGGCAACGTACAAATGTACCTCGGTGTTTTTATTGTGACACAAAGATTAGACACACTTTCTTTTTACGACAAGGAAGTATAATATTGTTTCATCTTTTGTCGACCTACGCAATTTACCAGTCACGGAAAAATATAAAAATCATTATGGTATGTTCAACAATTAAAACAAATTTTTCCACGGAAATCTCCCCTTTTCAGTTTACGGGATCCACTATAGAGCCTATTGCTCGCTTTCAATTTTTACGCCCTTGTAAAAAAATTAATTCAAAATAAATTTAGTACACCAAATACCTCTTGCTCGTTTTCATTTTTTACGCCCTTGTAAAATTTTTAATTCAAAATAAATTTAGTCCACCAAATATAGAGGCTCTTGCTCGCTTTCATTTTTTACGCCCTTGTAAAAAAGAAAAAAATAGCCCACAAAATAGAGAGCCCTAGCTTGTTTTGATTTTTGCTTGTGTTAATTTATTCAAAAATTCATTCTATCTCAGTCTACGGAGCCCCTACGGACCCAATGTAAATATGTATATAGTTATAACAATTTACAATTTCATGTAAAAACAAGTAGCAACCGCAAGTCTTGACGTGCAGTTTTTATTTTACGGGGCAGGAAATTCCTTTGGTGAAAGCGGCTATCCCGAACGGAGTTTCGTATACCACGTTTCCCAAGTGTGGCCATAATTTGTAGTAGGCATGACGTAGAGCGTTTTGTACAAAGCCCACCCGGCTTTTGTAATACCCTCATCCCGGTTATCCGGTATGTCTCCCGAAATCTGGGTCTTCTTGACTCCCGGGCATTACACCGCTTGCCCCTGGTAGATGTTCCAGGGGGCCAGGATGCCGTCGGGATGTTTATAGGGGGTGGGGGAGGCGGGGGACCCACGGCCATTGTACCAACAGGGGGTCCGTAGGGTACCAGGGGGGTCGGGAGCGTTGTAGTCTCTAGTGGTACCCCCAGGGGTGTCCCTGTGGTATCTCCGCGGGTGGAACCGTAAAGGGCACTGGTCCAAGCGACGGGCGGTGGACCTTAGGGGGCCTGTGACGTCCATGGCGAAGCGTAGAATTGGGTTTTCTTGGGGGGTGAGGGTCCGTCCGCGATTACGACAGGTTGTGCGGTAGGGTCAGCCCACATAAATCCAAGAGGCCACTCACACTTCGGGTTGGGCGCCGGGGCCGTGCACGTGAAGAACACGCGGTTCGGATTTTTCTCGCTTCGGCTTACGCCCACTTTCATCCACAAATTGTGGTCGCACTTGGGGAACGTGGTGTATGAAGTTCCGTACGGAATAGCCGCTTTCACCAAAGGAACTTCTTGCTCCGTAAAATAGAAACTACACGGTAAAACTTGGGGTTTCGACTTGTAGTTGGCCGTTTGTCCACACTTGTACACACACTCTGGCGTCCCTGCCAATCCTTGGACGGTTTTGGCGTAACACCCACAAAAACAAGTAGGGGGCATCGTTCACACTGAAATTTACAAGGGAGGGTTACTTTTTTATACGCCCGGGTAGTTCCCCGGGCCGCCAATCCCCGCCCTGGATTGGATCTATAAATTTCCGACCAATCCTGAGCCTGTATTGGATCTATAATCCCAACCACTCCTGAGCCTGTATAGGATCTATAAATCCCGGCCACTCCTGAGCCCGTACAGGATCTATAAATCCCGGGCAATCAGGAGCCCGTATAGGATCTATAAATCCCGACCAATCAGGAGCCCGTATTGGATCTATAATCCCGGCCACTCCTGAGCCTGCCTATGATCTATAATCCCAGCCAATCAGGAGCCCGTATTGGATCTATAATAGTGGCAGGCAATCCGCGGCCTGCCTAGGATCTATAACCGAGGAGGCGGGGCCTGTGACGTCACACAAACTGTGACGTCACAGATTTGCTCTCGGCCAATCAGGAGAGGGTATATGATCTGTAGTGAACTAAGTATACTACTCCTTTCACAGCGGGCCGTGACATAGTCTGACGTGACTAGACAGAAATTTGCATACGAACCAAAACAACACGGTAATTTATACGAATTGAGTGCAGCTGCTCTTAGCAAAGTGAAAATAAAACCCTTGTTTATTTCTCTCGTAGGACATTTCGATTTTTATCCCACTAGGCTGCCAAGTTGTGCTCGCAGTTGCTTGAGTTCGGCTAGAATTCGTTCCATGCTTTTTTCACCTGTGGCCGAACCAGCCGAACTAGCCGAAGTTTTATGGCGAATTTCAATCTTCATAGTTTCGTATTTATCCACCTCAGCGAGGATTAGATTGTATTCAGCGTCAGACACATTTTCATCACGTAGGGCCTTTGACACTAGATCACGAATCGTATTAATGTTCGCTCTCGCCAACATAGCAGTTTTCTCATGTTTAGAAACTTTTATTCCAAGTTTTTTAGCCTCAATAGTCGTAGCGGCCGAAATTACCCCACAGAGTCCGCCGATAACGCCAAGTGGCAGGCCAATTATGGCACCAAACCCGGTTAGAGCGACCGCTAAGCCAGAGCTTGATAAAAGCACAGATAGACTACCTGTTGCCACAGCGACACCATGAACTATTCCCCGCGCACGGGCATATTTTTTACGCACCACTTCGTAGTGTTGTTCTTGGGCTTTGATGCTCTCAAGCATATCACGGACATCTCGCCGACGAAGGTTCTCTTGCCTCTCCTAGGCCGAGCTGGGGATAGATCGGTGCCGTAGGAAGTGGTTGAATCGAATCGCTTGCCATTATATAGCTATGCTATAACTTACTCAATCTTCAATACGTAGAGAATAGGTCGACCACGAAAGTCTATGGTGTTGCCTTTCTCGTCCCAAATTGTCAGGCGAAGGCTGTTTCTCATCGACCCTACAGCTCGAGTGGTTATTGGGAGTAGTGAGGCGTATGTTGATTTTGCAAATCTTTCGCCTCGGATCTCTATTCTAGCTAGGACTTTTGATCGCTTTCCATCTCGAATTGAAAAGCTAGAATCTACCACAACGCAGTTGACATACACAGTGTGGATATCTTGGAGAGCTAGATCGTGATTACCTACCGCCACGGTTGCTTCAGTAATTGCATTCCTCCCATCTGCATTAATACCCAACAGTGTGCATATATTTCCGCTAAGTAGAATCGGTTTCTTGACTTCTAGGATCCAACTCCCTGTTGGTAAGGTTTTCACGAATTTTATGATGCCAGCATCGATCGCAGTTTTAAAGTATATTTGAAGGCTTGCCATATCGTGGTGCCCCATAGCAATAGCGAGTGGGAACGCCATGCTTTCGGTAGTAGTCCACCAGAAAGTCGCATCCTCTGCTAGGTTCCACCAACTGTTCTCAAAAGTGACCTCAACTAGTGAAATATTCTGGATACGAATAGGTTGATCGAAGTCGACCGTATGGTCAGCCGATGTGGTGGTGACATATAAGAGCACCATTATATATTAAAGGTATAAACTGTATATATGTATAGCTTCAATATGACAGAAGCATGGCAACAGTTCAAGTATCTATTTCCTGAGGCCGTACTTGGTTGGTTTGAACCCACTTCTGAAAATGTAAATTTTAATGACCGGGGGGTGTCCCACCGAGTGTTCACAGATGAAGGTCCTCCTACTAAGACAGGTGGAGGCAAGTTAATGGGTTGGCTTGGGCGCACAGGCAAGGCACTTAGCATAGCACTTGGTGACAAAACAGTTTATGAGAGGGTACTATTCGCGCGGAATCACGAAGGTCTTTCCAACCACGATTGGAGAGAAGAAAATAAAAAGGTCGCAGTATTGAATGCCGATCTGTTGGCGAAGTTCAAGAAAAAATACCCACATGCAGATCTCCACCAGTTTCATGCGGCCACGGATATAGATGGGCCAGGCAAATATTCAACGAGTATTTTATTTCGAGATGGGGATTCTAGCTATGCGATCTATGGTGATGATGTCTACAAGCTACCTGCCGCCATTCAAAAACACATTGACAATGCATTACAGGGGATGGTTGGTGGTTTCCCATATACATTGACGCTAGACAAAAGTGTGAAATATCCTGTTTCAGCAGCCCCAGATACCAAAAAAGCACAAGATATCGATCTCACTAATCTATGGATATACGTCACGCCTACGAAAAAGTTCGAAGCAGGCGTACCGAACATATTCAAGGAGACCGTTGTAAAGCATACAACAGCACATGAGTCTTATGCATGGTTGTCTGGTCCAGATTTCAAATATTGGCCTCAACAGTTAAATTTTGCAACGTGGTGTGCAACTTCTGGATGTGGAGTGTCGTTGTTTGACCCTGCTTTCAAAACATATCCACCAGTTGTTCAAGGGTTCCTACGATTTCACGTATATTTCACAACACGAAGAATTTTGCGTGAACTTGGTGGTACTCATGGAGTGCCTCTACCTGGTGACTATGCTTTCAAGCAAATTGATAACCTCTAAAGCAAAGCAGCTCTTGAGAAATTATGCACAGAGTTTGGTTTATCTCGAACACCAGACTTCCGATGCAAGGTAGGTCGGAATAATGGACTAGGAGATGTATTCCTGTTGTACCCGGGATCGAAGGGATACGTAAACGGATACGTAACCGCCCACGGGGGCCGAAGCTACGACAAAGCAACCACATGGCCCCAGAGCGATACTTTGTTTACAGACCAGGGAGGTAAGGAGGACAAGGGAACTCTGATAGCTTTTATTCGGAACGATGAACACGAAGGGAAACAATACAATTGGTTTACGCCACCAATCGGAAAGGGTTTGACGGACGCTGGAGTGGGTAGGTTGACTCGATCGGTCGAGGCTTTCGCATATTGTATTATAGGTGCCCACAACAACCTGAATGGATCCATCATAGATAGACACAACGTTAGAGAAGAGTTTAAGGTATTGGTTGAAGGCGCAATTCTTGAAAACGATTTAGTGGTAAGCTATAATAACTATAAGCTAGTTGTACTAACCACACATAAGAGGCTAGATCTAGCAATAGCTGTAGGGGTGCGGTTACTGCCAAGCAATCTTGAGTACTACCTCAGCAAGAAGGATGGTTATAAAAATCCAATCCCGGTGGCCACGAAATATATGGTGTTAGGTGTAAACGATGTTAATGGGGAGGGTCTCAACTCCCAACCACAACCTATGGAAGGACAGACCCGAAAGAAACAATTACCACACAGCGCAAAGCAACAAGTTCCACCTCCCACACATGGCAAGAAAGTCACCTATAGTACCACTGCAGTAGAGCACTTACCAGCTCCTACTCCACAACATGAGATCAATCTAGCAGTGGCATCTATTGCTGCAGCTGGAACCGCGTGGTGGTTGTTTCGCTAACGCTGTTTGTATTGCTCTATTACGAACACGACTACAGCCACGATTAACAACCAAGCATTATTTGCTAGGAATCCCACGACGTCACCAGCCATACTAAATATGAAGCTCGCAATTGGTCCAACCATTGTAGGTAAAATCTCCCCTAACTTTTTTCCTATTGCTTTTAACGCTTTGGCAACAGCTTTGGCGGCAGCTTTGGCAGCATCTCCCAAGCTCTTTGGTATCGCGGGAACTACCTTCGTCAGATTGGAAACTATTACACCAACCACGGCACCTACTACAGCCAGTACACTAGTTATACCAACCCCGTACTTCTTGAAAATCGCTTTGACCCTATCGCGAAGGGGCAATAGTTCTCGTAGGGCTTCTTCTCTGTGTTCTAGAACTGCCATTTCCTCATGGATGGTAGCTATCTCGTTCTTAGCTGCTTCTCTCTGATTTAGGGTCGATGTAGGGGCTTGAAGTATGCCTTCTTGTTGTTCGAGACGCTCATCGAGCTGTTGCTGAGCTTGGTCGACTTGCAGATCTGCCTCTTTAGTCGTAGGACCTAGAGCTGCCTTGAGGGACTTACTAATCTTCTTATATCTCTCACCTTTCCAGGTGGTCAAAGGGGTAGGATCCTTATTGCTTCCAAACTCGCGTATGTAGATTCTACCCCTTACCTTTTTATCGTCGTACGTGGACATTAGCTCGAGTATACCCAACCGAACATCCCCCGCATCTGGATAGTATTCATGGACGGCACTGATCAGCATATCTCTTTCCCCTTTCGATAAGTCAGGTTCGAAGATGAACCTTCGATAGGCGTCTTCGGCTTTCGGGGCTCGAAGGATTTCCCTCGATAAGTCTTCACCATCCTCCGAAAACGAGGTTGTCTCATACTTCGGCCTAGCACCTTCTTTACTATGGTTGCGGCCTTCCATAGGGATCATTTCGCCCGGCACCGTAGTTTTGGGGGCAGGTGAAAGCGCTTTATTCCATTTCACCGCGGTGATAGTACCCGAGTCATCATCATAGTCTTCACCTGCTTCAGCTCTATCAGTATTTTCCTCGGCCGGCCCTACCTCACCCTCGATAGGCATATTGAACTTAACTATATATCTTGCTATATTCAATATGATATCGTCGAAGTTAGTTCCTGAACAAGCACGAAGAGAGCCTCGAGCACTAAAAGCTCCACGCACCCTATATAGGAAAACTTTCACCCCATCATCTGCCAACCCAGGAGAGACACTCTATGTGGAAGTACCAACACTAGGAGAAAACATCGTGCTAGTACCTGGTAGCTTAGCACTATTGGGTGACATCGTATTGTCTGGTGGACACGCTAATAATCGTGTGGTAGCCAATGTTGGGCTCTGCTTGGTAGTACATCGAGTTTGCAAAATGGGAGCTGAAATAGTAGAAGACACTGCTCGGTCAGATCTCCTACAGACATATTCCGATATATACCTATCTACGCAGGAGAGAGAAGCTAGAACACAACAAGGCATCCAATCAGAGAACACAAACAAGCTACGTTCGAAGGCAGGGGACGCAGGCACTTCGGATGCTGGAGAAAACGCGCTCCTAGCTGCATATGGTTCAAAGTACAGAATTCCGTTGGATGTTGATATTCTGACACAACATGGAGTTCTGTATCCTCACGCCCTACAAGACACTATTTTATTCGAGTTGACTGTAGCACCCGCCATCGACATAGTGGTTGGATCAGACAGCACGAAGATAGGTACGTACAAGCTTAACAACATCCAGTTAGAATATGAAGCAATCAAGAATGAAACTCTAGCTAGGCAAGCACTTAACGCATACAAAACGGGTACTGCTTTCCTATACACCCACGCTGTTCACTTCAAGACAGTACCTATCGCCAAGGCATCAGATACTTTGATATCTCAGAACATCAATGTTCCACGACGATCCTTTGCTGGGCTACTTCTACTATTCGTAGATCCACCTACCGCTGGTACGCGAGATAGCGAAGCATTCTCAAATCCTGATATTTCGAAGATAGAGGTAGATGTCAATGGGGTTCCAAACAGATTCTTTCCAGGAGGTATGCTACCACCAGATTTCTGGGAGGCTGCAAAAGGATGGTTTGTCACATCCACTACTTCTATGACTACTACCAAATTTCACAACAACAGATTCGCCATTCTAGTTGATTGTCGCACAGCAAAAGATTCTGCTGTTCATGGTGATGGTATGTCTCAAACAGGTGGTGGAAAAGACATCGACCTTCGTATACATAGGCCCGCAAACGGCAGTGGAAGCGTAAACATGCATATCTACGTCCTTGCAGATGCTCAGCTCACGATATTGAACAGAGCACTACAGAACATAACATACTAATGGATTCCCTGGTAGAGCACATCCCATTCAATGCGCTCATAGTAGGTCCAACAAACTGCGGGAAAACAGTATTTCTCATAGAGCAGCTTCGTGGAGCATTTCGTGGTAAGTTTGACTACATAGTATTAGTATGCCCCACGTACGCCCACAACAAAACCTATCGGGGATTTGCCCACCGAGATCCACACTTCTATATTGTATCTCCACCACAGGATGCTATCAATGCCGCATTGAATATTTGTTCTACCTTTTGGGCAGGTACCAATACCCGGGACCAATACACTATTGATTCTAGATGATTGTGCTGCCTCAAAAGATGTAAAAAGAAGAACTGACAAACTCGTGGGTTTGGCCTTTTCTGCTCGACATGACGGTATTTCAGTTTGGGTGCTCTCCCAACAATTAACAAGCATATGCAAACCTTTCCGCGAAAACGTAGCTGTCGTAGTTGCCTTCCATCCCGCATCGGCTATAGATGGAAAAAGGCTATTTGAGAACTATGGAAGCTCGCAAGAAGACAGCGAGTTACGAGCAGTGCTTCGGTCTCACAAGTTTGCTCGCATGTGTTTTTGCTTACGACATCCTTTTGCAGTAGTGTTAGAGCTATCCGCACCTATAGCATATCATGGATGATAAAGAAATACTCGAGCTACTAGGTGAGGATGTAACAGGCCCAAACAAAATAGAGATTGCTGGAGATGTGTATTCCTCTGTAACAGAAAATCGGGAAGCACTTTCCATTTTGGCTGCGATAGGTACCACAAAAGAATACCTAGGAAAAAAATTATCTCTAGGAGATGTTTCTAGACTACCTGAAAAAGAAGTAGAGAGGTTATATAGAAGGTATCAGGCCGTTCTAGCTCAGCAAATAACGGGGAGTCTAGTCGATGGTATGATGCGTCTAGCTACCCGACTAGTTGCATACCTAGTCCCTATAGATTCTCAAGAAGCAGTGCTGCTAGACCTACGAGAAGATCGTCTAGTCCGCAACGAGATAAGTGCTGCGACTGGCTTGTTGGCTCTCAAAGCGGGTCGCTTCGTAGCACCAGCTAGTGTCTTGTTCCACGTATCCGGCCACATAGTTATTCCTAGTAGCTCTACTACTACACCTATTGAACCTTCGCGTATACCTACCATAACAAAGCAACAAGATGATAGTACAGGAAGAACAGACAGATCGGATAACTGCGGATCCTCCGAAGACTGTGCCTGAGAAAAAAGAAAAGAATCCAAAGCGCGTTGCTGCTGGAAAAGCATTGGCGATAAGCAACAAACTTGCCAGAGAGGCTCAAAAGCGGGAGTTGGAGTGCGAAAAAGAACCGTCGAAAGAAACCGATGCCGGAGGAAGTTGGATGAAAAACGTGTCTACCGATACTACTCTAACAGCTATTGGCGTAGGTGCTGCATTGGTAGGGGCGTACTACCAATATAGAAGATACAGAGACGATACATCTAAGGACGCCAGTACGATACGACCCGCGAGTCCAGTAGAGACTACACATGCAACATTGTCGGATATGGAGTAGGATGGTACGACATTTGAAGACTAGGACCATAGGTTATATGTTATAGGAGGTTGGTAGAGAATAAATTGATGAAAGCGGTAACTGATGCTGCTATAGTTGCTGGGCTATCTACAGGCATTGGTTGGATTGCAAGAAAGGTGGTCAAAGAACCTATGCTTAACGACCCTTCTGCTTCTATAGTGAATTACGTGAAGTGGACGGCCGTGTTAGCTAGTAGCATAGCTGCGAAGAAATATCTCGAGGACCAAAAGATCATACCAGCTGATTTGTAGTACATATGGCGACGGCAATCGCAATGGCCATTTTCGGAGCTGTTTTGAATGCAACGGCATTCACTGGTGGGAACATACTCGCTAAGATGTTTTATTGAAAAGGTAGCGAAAGAATTGCTAAAGAACGAGAGAGACACGATAGGGCCCTCGAGAAAAGTGAAGCTGCCAGGATGGCTTACGACAAGGAACGTCAAAGATTATACGATCATGCTCAAGAACAGGAAGGCATGGAGCGTGCTGCTTACGAGGTGCAAAACGACACCAACCGCGGTTTCGTGCAATCCGATAAGTTACGCCAAAACTGAAACAACTCGAAGAAATGAAAGAACCTCGTTTATCTGACTACTATAGACCCTCGAGCGCGCAGAAGACGAGCGAGTTGATCTATGTTGGAGTTGGAATGCTAGGCGCTGGCTATGCTGCTAGTCGCTGGCTATAGATATGCTTTTTAAAAAAGAGCTTTTTTACATTCGACGAGGTTACTAGGCAATTACTTGCAATTACTTATTAGATTACTGGCAATTACTGACAATTACTGGCAATTACTTATTAGATTACTGGCAATTACTTACTAGGCTACTAGGTACTTACTAGGTTACTACTAGATCACTACTAGATCGCTACTAGATTACTTACTGGGGTACTACTAGGTGTAGCGTAAAAGTTGGTTTTTCTACATCCATTTGAAGCTATATATACACATACGTATCAGAGGCGACTTTTTATTAAGATGGAAGAAGCGCAAGTCAAGGGGAACGTCGAGATTCAACTTTTGGTTGACGCGGAAAACGCACAAGTTAAGATGCCCATCGGGACATATACAAAACACGAGGGAAGGCCCGTATGGGCAGTATTAGTTAGGATAAAGGCTAAAGGAACCGGAAACTTCGTCGACGTTCATGCTTTACTGGTCCTAGACTCTCCTATTTCGTATTGTACCGATTCGCTACTAGCCGAGTTAGGTCTTGAAGATAAGGTGGAGTCCATAGCGCTATGGTCAGCCAATACAACCGAGTTACGCTTAGAAAGTAGTGGAGCCTGCTTAGTAGATCTAGAATTGCTATCTATGGGGGGGGGGGGGTAGATTATTCAACCTTCGTAGTACTGTGGTTCTCCCGACTGAGGCCTTAAACAATGCGTACCTTGAGTGCCTTCACCACGATTCAACTACATCCAAGTTAGACGAAATCGGTTTGGTAGTAGGGCACGAACACATGGTAGACTTCTGTATCAAAGATAAAGAGCCGGCAATTCTCAAGTGGAATCCAGAACCCCAACAAATCAAAAGTCTGCTCCATATGGATAGTGGTGGATACTTAGGCCTCGTACCAATATACGAATGACGGTTGAGAATAAATCAATGCAAAAAAGAAGAATAAGAACTAGTTGGGCTAGACGAGTCTTTATTCTTCTTTTTTGTCTTCGTATTAGAGTCCCATCGTTATGCTATACATGATGGATGCTCACCTTGCAAATATCTTCTATGGTCCTCTTGGCTACTGGAAAGGCCGCGCTGCGATTGGCAAGCTATCGGTAGCAGCAAAGGTACCAGAAGACGCCGCTGCAAGTTGGTTAGAGAAACAAGCACTATAGCAGATATACCTACCACCACCGCGATATATCCCACGACCACATTGGACTGTATCGAAACCCAATGAGGTTCACCAAGCTGATTTGATCTTTCTACCTCACGATCGACCTGGACGGGGGCGAAAGCTATATAAATATGCCTTAGTGGTAATCGATGTGGCTTCTCGATATAAAGAAGCTGAGCCCTTAGCCTCGAAAGATAGTGGTGAAGTGTCTGCAGCTTTTGAACGAATCTACAAGCGTAGTCCATTAACGTGGCCAAAAACGTTGCAAGTAGATCCTGGTAGGGAATTCATGGGTCATATGTCTGGAACTTTAGAACTACATGGTACGAAAGTCCAACGGGGTGAGGCCGGCAACCATAGGGCGCAAGGATTCGTTGAGCGAGCAAATAGAACGCTAGCTGAGAGATTGTTTGGATATCAATACGCACAGGAGATGGTGCTTACTTCAGAAGGGTCGGACGAGCGTAGTAGAGAATGGGTGTTGCGTCTTCCAGAGGTTATCAAAGCCATGAATAATGAGGTGACTCGGCTGACAGGAAAGAACCCTTCGAATTCTGTTGTGTCACAGCGGGTGAACATAAAAACTCCTACATATTCGCGGATTGTCGGATTGGAAGAAAAGCGCATACCATTCGATGTTCTAGTTCGATATCTCTATGCGCCTGGGGAGTTGGAAGGTGGAGCCAAGCGAGCAACTGATCCTGTGTGGAGTTTACAGACATACGTTATTTCTCGAAGTGTGATATCTTCGAACCAACCAGTTCTGTACTATTTGGGAAAAGATGCACCAAAGCTAGGGTTTGTGCATGAAGAGCTACAGATAGTACCACTAGATACGGAACTACCTCCAAAGGGCATTCTATTCGTACCCAACAAATCTAAGCTAGCAGCTCGCAAATAAAATCGTCTAAGTTTAACTCCTCTGGAATGGCGTTCTTATGACCATAGGCTAGTGTATCGATTCCGTTTACTGAAATCCAGCGCTTAGAGTCGAATGGCGAGAGAGATACTTTGTTCATATGCATACCATACATCCTGTGACCTTCGCTTCGAATCATATACATTCCATGGCGGAATACTTTCTTATCTAGTAAACACTCTTTGTATTGCTCATGACGAATACGATGTTTCACAACTGCCTTCTTGGTACCTTTGGCTTTCCGAATCTCACCACCGCCTACTTTCAATATCGAATAGAGTAGTATATACAATGGGGGGTTTGGCGCAATTCCAACAAATGTAGCGAACACATACTACCAATTAGTAAAAATTGTTACATTTTTTTTTTTTTTTCATCTAATGGACTATCCTCACTTCGTTCAGCCCTCACTTCGTTCGGGGTCCATTAGATGAAAAAAAAAAAATGTAACAATTTTTACAAATTGGTAGTATGTGTTCGTTGCATTTTATTGCAATTGCGCCAAACCCCCACATTGTGTTTACTACTACTATAGTTCATTTATTGTATTTATACGTTTTATTAAAGTAGTGTAGTTATAAGGTATTACATCAATGATGAGCATATATTAACATTTGTTCGAACACTTGGTTTATTGTGAATTTATTACATTTCAACACCCTATTAGAGGAACGATATTATACAGTATATCTGTCCTATTACGTTTATTACATTTATTACATTTTTAACACCTATTAAAGGAACGATTAGTTTACAGTATATCCATCCATGGTACTAACATACATTCTCTACTTCACGATATTAACGTATACTGTTATCCTAGTACGTATTAATACCACACAGATTAGACAAGTGCGTATGATTGAAGAACCTCAACGTAAACGTTACAACTAAGATACTAATTAGACATAGTATATATAGGTATATTACACGATGGTTGAGACAAGAACTTGTGATTGGTTGATGCGAGGAAAGACCACAAAATGTATAAGTAAGTGTTCAAAGACGTCAGAGTATTGCTCTCAACATAACTTCCAGATAGGAAGAGGATGTGCTATATTCGTTCCATGTTTGATGTGTGGTCGAGGCTGTCGTACTATTCACAAACTTTGTGCAAAATGTGGTGCACCTCAACGCCGTACCATTCGCAATAAGAAGAACCTTGATAAGAAACGAGCTAACGAGTCGGCGAATATCACGTATCCAAATGTAGTAGAATCAGAGAAAGATCTAAATGTAGTGGAATCGGAAAAAGATCAAAATGTGGTGGACATTCACGATCTCGATAATGCATTGGATGACCTATCCATCAGTGAGAAAGATCTAAATGTGGTAGAATCGGAGGATAAGTAGAAATCACAATATAAAAAAAGAAAAAAATGAAGAGAAATTGTTATGCGACCTCTCTTCATTTTTTTCTTTTTTTTTTTAAACAAACAAACAATTGGACAATTGACAGGCATATGGTATACAACTAGTATGGATGACCTTATTAGATTACTTGGTTCAGAAATTTGTGTAAGCCTACATATCAAACCACAGTTGCATATTAACACTGGTGAAACATGTTCCGAATGTCTATGCCCGATGGAAATGCAAGGAACGGAATTCATATGTCCCACCTGTGGTCTTGTTTCCGAGACTGAATCATGTGAAGAAACAACTATCGATCTTACTACTCGGTTACGCATAGTAGGGCCGGATAGCTTTCGGTATCAACATGATCTAGACCGCACAATCCCAAAGCAAAACGATAACAAAGAATTGCAACTACGAACGATCATGCGAGAACTACAGGCATACAACACTATTTATAAACAAAATTACGACCTCTCGTTTCCCACAAATGTATTAGTAATCGTAGCCGACGCATTCATCCAAGTAAAGAAGGTTTGTATCAAACGTAGCTATGCGAAACGAACTATTTTAGCTGCTATACTTTATCAGGCATGTATACAATGTGGGTTCATTCGATCTAAAGGTGAGGTTGCTCGTTTTATGCAACTAAATAATAAAAGCATCTGTAGCGGAAATGTCTTTATACGTTCTCTACACGATGATGATAAGATCGATATAGATTTAAATGCCGATCGAATAGTTCCTCACATTGCAACGACTTTTGCTAAACTTCAACCCAAAGGAGTACCTAAGAATATCCAACAAATAGTCTATGAGATTGTTCGTACGGCAATAGAAAACAATATAGGTACCAGCTCTATACTTCGAACTAAAGTCATTGGAGCAAGTTACGAGGTATTACGGCGTTCGGGATCTCATATAGCTCTTATCGACGTTATTAAACGATGTGGTACACATAAGGGTTCGATCACGCGTTTTATCAATGAGTTGATTGCTTACCATTCACGCTTTGAGCCCATCTATATGGGACACGGTCTAACTAATGATAAAGTTTAATTCGTACCTTTTCCATCAACCAAAGATTAAACAACTCGTTTCCTATTCAACCAAAACGGCCGTCGATAGATACCCATTTAAGAATTTAGTTTAAGACCACAACATGAAAGCGGTCGTATGTTAATTAGTGGCTGACAAAATCGAGACAGAAATCTGCATACGAACCAGACATTCCGAAAGGTCCATAAAATTCCGATCCGACCCTAAAATTCCGATCCGACCCTCTTTTTTTATTTTTAAGATTTTTTATTTTTTAGGTCTCTTAGGAACTTTTTAGTTTTTTTTGGAATTTAGGGTACAATTGGAATTTTATAGACCTTTTGGAATTTCGCCCACGCTGATGACGTGATGTGGTAGACAGAAATTTACATATAAACCAAAACAACACGGTAATTTATACGATTTTGCTTTTAGCGAAGTTTAAATAAAATCCACGTTCGTTTCTTTCATAGGAGATATATATTTTTATCCCACTAGACTGCCAAGTTTTTCTCGCATTTCCTTTCGCACTTCGGAGCGAATTTGTTCTACATTTTTTCGCTTATTTGTCCTTGAGTCTCTCGGCGAATTTCAGACTTCATAATATCGTATTTATCTGCTTCAGCGAGGATGAGACTGTATTCAGAGTCAGATATATTTTCATCACGCAAAGCTTTCGATACTAGATCACGAATCGTATTAATTTTCGCTTTTGCCAACATAGTTGTTCTCTCATGTTTAGATACTTTTATTCCTAATTTCTTAGCTCCAATGGTCGTAGATGCTGAAATTAATCCACATAAACCACCAATAACGCCAAGTGGTAAACCAATCACTATTCCGAGGCCAGTTAAAGAAACTCCTAATCCAGACCCAGATAAAATCACAGATAGACCTCCTGTTACCACGGCAATACCATGAACTATTCCTTGAGAACGAGCATATTTCTTACGTACGCCTTCATAGTGTTTTTCTTGAATTTCGATATCCGAAAGCGTATCTCGGATTGTTTTCAGTCGAAAATTCTTTCCAGTGCCACTAGCAAGCGATGGATAGATAGTTGGTGCTGATGGAAGAAGGGGTTGAATTGAATCGCCGTCCATCGTATGTATACATATGATTCACTCAAACTTCAATACGTATCTTATAGGTCGACCACGGAAGTCTATAATATTTCCTTTATCATCGCAAATCGTCAGGCGAAGGCTATTTCGTACCGTATCTAGAGCTTTGATAGTTAGTGGGATTAGTGAAGCATATGTCGATTTCGCGAATCTTTCACCTCGTATCTCTAAACTAGCTATTACTTGCGATCGTTTTCCATTGAGAATTGAGAAACTAGAATCCACCACATCGCAGTGGACATATGTAGTGTAGATATTATGAAGCACCAGTGTGTGGTTACCCACTTCGATTGACAAACCATGCCCTTCTGGAGTACTATCGGTACACAATAATGTGCATAGTTTCCTATCAAATCGAATCGGTTTCTTGACTTCTATGTTCCAAAACATACTAGATGGATGTTCCACTATTTTCAAGATACCAGCATCGATTGCAGGTTTGAAGTAGGGTTTGAGGCTTGCCATGTCGTGGTGTCCTGCAGTTATAGTGTGTGAGATTCTCACATCAGGAGCGTTATTTTTTCCAGCCGTAAACCACCAGAAGTTCGCATTCTCTTCTAGGTTCCACCAACTGTTCTCAAGTGTGATCTCAACTAACGAAATATTATTGATAAGAATAGGGTTATCGAAGTAGACAGTATGGTCAGACGATGTGGTGGTGACATTTAAGATAACCATTATATATTAAAGGTATAAACTATGTATATGTATAGCTTCAATAGTTACGATGCCTTTTGTTGTGTCAGACGAAGATGATGGTCTATCTGCAGAGGACATAGCAGAGATTGCTAGGGGTGGACCAAGACTGTCGAAATCTGAGCAGACTGCTCTAATTACCGATGAAAATAAGAGGATCTCAACATTGAATACGATCTATTGGTGAAGTTTAAGAAACAATACCCACATGCGGATTTCCATCAGTTCTATGCATCCACGAGCATACATGATTCAGGTAAATATTCGACGAGTATTTGGTTTCGATATGGGAATCATAGCTATGCGGTATATGGCGATGATATCTCCAAGCCACGTGCTGCCATTCAAAAACTCATCGATAATGCATTGCAGGGGATGGTTGATGGTTACCCATTTGCGTTGACACTAGATAAAAGTGTGAAATATCCCATCGCAGCAGTTCCTTTTCACGAAAAAGCACAAGATATCGATCTCACTAATCTATGGATATACGTCACACCAACAAAAAGGTTCAATGCAGTCTTTCATAACATATTCAAAGAGACCACCATAAAGCATGTGACAGTAAAAGAGTCTCATCATTGGTTATCAGGTCCAGATTTCAAATATTGGCCTCAACAATTGAATTTCGCAACATGGTGTGCAACTTCTGGATGTGGAGTGTCGTTATTCGATCCTATTTTCAAAACATATCCACCAATTATTCAAGGATTCTTACGATTTCACGTTTATTTCACAATACGAAGAATTCTTCATGAACTTGGTGGTGCTCATGGAATTCCTCTACCTGGTGACTCTGTTTTCAAGCAAATGGATAACCTCTATAGCAAAAATGCTCTTGAGAAGTTATGCATCGAATTCGGTTTATCTCAAACGCCAGACTTTCGATGGGATGGAGGCAATAATCATGGTTTAGGAGACGTCTACATATACATTCATGGAAAAACGGTGAACGCTACAGAGAAGTACGCACATAATACCTCATACTCTGCGAAATGGCCAGGTGGCGACTTTAAGTTTCTTGAGGAGAGTCGTACGGTCTATCAGTTTCCTTTATCGTACATTAATGATAAATTTCTGTCGTTTGCAGCTGTCGTTTGTGCTAATTACAATTTTTGCTCTTTCTCGTAGATGTAATACTTAACCAAAACTCTATTACTCTATTACTTTAATCTTATTTTACAAAATACATTTATTTCTGTTTCAGTCTAGTTTACACAAACTCTTATACTAGATCTAGTGCACTATCTACAATCATTTTTTATATATCCTGTATTTGTCTTATATATAGATTAATTTAAATAAGTTTTCCAGGGGCATAAGCAACTTTGGTAACCCTCGTGGTTTTATG
This sequence comes from Actinernus sp. WN-2022, assembly GCA_030867875.1. Classification (NCBI taxonomy): domain Eukaryota; kingdom Metazoa; phylum Cnidaria; class Anthozoa; order Actiniaria; family Actinernidae; genus Actinernus; species Actinernus sp. WN-2022. The sequence continues at coordinate 83,318,899 of JAOWCC010000936.1, read as the reverse complement.
CTTGTGCTCCTCCACATTAGCAACTATCTTTTGTCGCATGTCCTAAATGTAATTATTGTTTTGTTTTGTGGAAATAAAAACCTTGAACCTTGACCTTGAACATTAGCGACAATAATGGGAAACAATACAATTGGTTTACACCACCAATCGGTAAGGGTTTGACAGATGCTGGATTAGGTAGATTGAATCGATCTGTCGAAGCTTTCGGATATTGCATTCTAGGTGCTCAAAACGAGCTTAACGAATCCATCATAGATAGTTTCACTGTTAAAAACAAATTTAAGAGCTTGGTCGAAGGCGCTATTATCGAAAACAATTCAACGATAAGCTATAAAAACTATCTTACAGCTATACTACACACACATAAGAGATTAGATCTAGCAATAGCTATAAAGGTACGATTACTACCAAGCGACCTCGAGTATATACTACCTTGGTAAGAAGGATGGCTATAAAAATCCTATCCAGAAAGCCACGAAAGGTATTGTGCTCGGGAAAAGCGATATTAATGCAGATATTCTCGAAACCAAATTCCCACCACCAGATATGAAAGGGAAGAAACAAAAGAAACAATTACCACATCAAGTTCCACAACAATTACCACAACAAGTTCTACAACGAGTTTCACATAGTATCTTACCGAATCCTACTCCACAACATGAGACCAATCTAATGATGGTATCTATTGTAGGGGCTGGAATCGCATGGACCCTATTTCGTTAACGTCGTTTGTATTGCTGCTACTGTGATCACCACTATAGCTACGATGAATAACCAAACGTTCTCTGCTAATACTCCTAGAGCTTGACCGGTCATAGTAAATATGAAATTCGCAATTGATCCAATCATTCCAGGTAGTATCTGTCCAAGTTTCTTTCCCATTTCCTTTAACAAATCACCTACCGTTTTTAATCCCTTCTTTACTGTATCTGCCACTTTGTCGATACCATTTTTTACTGGTTTCGGTACGGATTTCGATAACTGGGAAACTAATACGCTAACGATAGCACCAATAGCAGTTGTCACCGCAAGAACGGTCATTCCATACTTTCTGAAAATGTATTTGACCCTTTCACGTAGCGATATACGTTCTAGTATGGCTTCTTCTTGACGTTCAAGTAATTCTCTTGTCTTATGGATAAATGTTAATTCTGTCTTAGCTTTTTCTTTCTGAGCGTCAGTCGATTCGGAGTCTTCAAGAATAGATTCATTATTTACTTCCCGCTCGGCGAGTTGTCGTTCTGCAAATAATACTTCATTGGTAGCTTCTTCATTATTTGGACCTAAAGCATCTTTGAGATCTTTCCTCATCTTCACACGTAATTTCTTATTTTTCTCATTACCGGCGAATAGACGCGTATAGTCTTCGTTGCTTCCAAGTTCGCGAACGTTGAGTTGTTTATTATTTAAGTAGATTTCGATGTTATGCCGAATACCCGCATCCGGATAATGCTCTTTTACATCATCAACCAGCCTTTCCTTTACCGAATATGAATAGGTTTGTTCGAATGTGAATCCTCGAAGTGGGTCACCTTCTATAGCGTAGTCATGCAAAACATCCATAGTAATTGTTTCACTACCTCCAGCTTCATCTCGATTATCACCCAATAATCTAGTTATGTATCTTTCAGTTGCTTCTCGTTCTCGTTGGTCTTCTTCATCTCGTTCTCGTCGGTTTTCTTCATCTCGTTGTTGTTCTTCGTATCTGTCGGTACTATCCTCAGGTTTCACATCGACGTCGACCCTATCTTCCATATTGAACATAGCTATATATCTTGGTATATTCAACATGATATCGACGAAGTTAATTCCTACAGAAGCACTAAGAGTGCCACTCGCACTCAAAGCTCAACGAACCTTATATAGAAAAACTTTCACTCCATCATCTGCTAATCCAGGTGAGACGCTCTATGTGGAAGTTCCAACGATGGGAGAAGATATCGTATTAGTACCTGGTAGTTTAGCATTATTGGGTGATATCGTATTGTCTGGGGCACATGCTAATAATCGAGTCGTTGCAAATGTTGGACGTTGCTTAGTTATACATCGAGTTTGTAAGATAGGAGCTGAAATAGTAGAAGACATTGCTCGGTCAGATCTATTACAAACATATTCCGATATATATCTATCTACGCAAGAGAGAGAATCGAGAGTACAACAAGGTATCCAATCAGATAACGTAACACAAATAAGCTACGATCTAAGGCCGGTGATGCAGGTACTTCAGATATTGGTGAGAATGCACTACTAGCTGCATATGGTTCAAAATATAGAATTCCGTTAGACATTGATATTCTTACACAACATGGAGTTCTATATCCACATGCATTAGAAGACACTATTTAATTCGAATTAACTCTAGCCCGCGCTATCGATATAATCGTTGGATCAGATTCGACAAAGATAGGTACGTACAAGCTTACCAACATCCAGTTAGAATACGAAGCAATCAAGAATGAAACACTAGCTAGGAATGCATTTAACGCATATGAAAAAAGGTACTGCATTCCTATACGATCACGCAGTTCACTTCAAGTTAGTACCTATCGCTAAGGCATCAGATACTTTGATATCTCAGAATATAAATGTTCCACGACGATCATTTGCTGGATTGCTTTTTCTATTCGTAGATCCTCCCACTGCCGGTTCACGAGATAGTGAAGCATTCGTAAATCCTAATATTTCAAAGATAGAGATAGACGTAAATGGAGTTCCAAATAGATTCTTTCCAGGAGGTATGTTAACACCAGATTTTTGGGAGTCCGCAAAAGGATGGTTTGGTACATCCAATACTTCTATGACTCCTACTAAATTTTACAATAACAGATTTGCCATCCTAGTCGATTGTCGTACAGCAAAAGATTCCTCTGCTCATGGCGATGGAATGGCACAGACTGGTGGTGGAAAAGATATCGATATTCGTATACATAGAACTTTAAAAGGAAGTGGAAACGTAAACATGCATATCTATGTCCTTGCTGATGCTCAGCTTAAGATATTGAACAGATCTTTACATAGTATAACATACTGATGGATTCCCTCGTAGAACACATTCCATTCAACACACTTATAGTAGGTCCAACGAATTGTGGAAAGACTGCATTTCTCATAGAACAACTTCGTGGACCATTTCGTGGTAAGTTCGATTATATAGTATTAATTTGTCCTACGTATGCCCACAACAAAACATATCATGGATTTGCTAATCGAGATCCCCACTTTTATGTTATATCTCCACCTCAGAATGCTATCGATACCACATTAAATATTTGTGCAACCTTTTGGTCAGGTACCAATACATTATTGATTCTTGATGATTGTGCCGCATCAAAAGATGTAAAACGAAGAACTGACAAACTAGTAGATTTAGCATTCTCTGCTCGACATATAGGACTATCTATTTGGGTACTATCCCAACAATTAACGAGTATATGTAAACCTTTTCGTGAGAACGTAGCTATCGTAATTGCATTTCATACGGCATCAGTTATAGATGGTAAAAAGATATTTGAAGATTACGGAGGCTCATAAGAATGTAATGAGTTACGAACGATACTTCGATCTCATAAGTTTGCTCGCATATGTTTCTGTTTGCGACATCCTTTTGCAGTATTGTTAGAGCTACCCGCACCTATAACATATTATCATGGATGAATACACCAAAGAACTGGATGGATACGTCAGAGAACTGAAAGATGAGTGCGCTATTACTTGTCCTACAACCAAATTGGAATTTTCAACTGAATTGGATGATATCGAAGAATGTCGGGAAGAACTTAAGACCTTAGCTGTATTGGATAAAACGAAAGAATGTCTAGGACAGAATTTCTCCCTAACAGATATAACTAAACTATCTGAGAAGGACGTAAAACGTTTATATAGTAGATACCAGGCCGTAGTAGCAAATCAAATAACAGTACACTTAGTAGATGGTGTACTACGTCAAGTTACTCGCGCAGTCTCATACGTAGCTACACTAGACAACCAACAAGCACTGTTTAAGGATCTACAAGAAAACCAATTAGCCCGCCATCAGATATCTATGGCGGCTGGTCGATTAGCACTTAAACACGGTCGATTTGTAGCTCTAGCTAGTGTTTTGTTCAATGTAGCTGATCACATAGTCATTCCTGGTACTCCTATTGAACCTTCGCAAGTAACTACTATAACGAATCAAGATGGAGGAACAGACGGATCAGATAACTGCGAATCCACCAACGACTGCACCAACTAAAGTAAAAGATCCAAAGAGAGTTGCTGCTGGGAAAGCATTAGCACTAAGTAATAAACTTGCTAGAGAGGCTCAAAAGAGAGAGATTTCGCGTGAAAGTGAATTATCTAAAGAAACCGATGTAGATGAAAGTTGGACTAAAAACATATCTACTAATACTACTATCGCAGTTATTGGTACGGGTGCTCAATTGTTTGGCGCATACTATCAATACAAAAGATACAGAGATGACACTCATAAGAACGTTAGTACGATACGACGACCCGCGAGTCCTGTAAAGACTACGGTACCAGATATGGAGTAACAATTAAAGACTAGAGATATACGATATATATTAGGATGGATAAGGAATTGATGAAAACAGCAACCGATGCTGCTATGATAACTGGAATAGCTACTGGTATTGGTTGGATCGTAAAAAAGGCTACCAAGGAATCTATGCTTAGTGATCCTTCTATTTCTATCATAAATTACGTGAAGTGGACTGCTGTAATAGCTGGTAGCATATATGCAAAACAATATCTCGAGAAACAAAAGACCAAGCCATAGGATTCGTAGATGGCTTCAGCTATCGTAATGGCTATTTTCGGGGCTATTTTGAACGCAGCGGCATTCACTGGTGGTGGAGTTATTGCTAAAATGTTTGGTGGGAAAGATATCGAACGAGAAAGACATAATAGGGAAATGGAAAAATTCGATGCTGATAGGGAGACATATATCGAAAACAGACAAAAAATATTAGATTGGACGCACAAACAGGAAGTCATTGAGCGCAATATATACAACACTACAAACGATGTCAACAAAGATTTCGTGCGATCTGATAAGTTACGTCAGGCACTGAAACGACTCGAAGCAATGAAAGAACCTCGTTTCTCTGACTACTATCAACCATCCAAAGCACAGAAGACTGGTGAGTTGATTTTCGTTGGTAGTGGAATGCTAGTTGGTGGATATGCTATTAGTCGATATGCTTTTTAAAAAACGAGATTTTTTACGATCGACGAGATACTAAGAAAAATAAATAAATAAGAACTAGTTGGTTAGATAAGTTCTTATTCTTTTTTTTCCTGCTTGTTGAAGGTTAGAATACATAGATATGTAATGGATGCTAAACTTGCGAATATCTTCTATGGTCCTATGGGCTATTGGAAAGGTTATGCTGCAATTGGTAAGTTATCGGCGGCTGCAAAGGTATCGGAAGATGAAACTAAGAGTTGGTTGGAGAAACAAGCACTATGGCAAATATACTTACCACCACCACGATATATACCACGACCACATTGGACTGTATCGAAACCAAATGAGGTTCATCAAGCTGATTTGATATTTCTACCTCATGATAGACCTGGACGTGGAAGGAAACTATATAAGTATGCTTTAGTGGTAATCGACGTTGCTTCTCGATATAAAGAATCTGAACCATTAGCATCGAAAGATAGTGGTGAAGTGTCTGCAGCTTTTGAACGAATATACAAGCGTAGTCCATTAGAATGGCCAAAAACATTACAAGTAGATCCTGGTAGAGAATTCATGGGACGTATGTCTGAAACATTAGAACTACATGGTACTAAAGTCCAACGAGGTGAAGCCGGTCATCATAGGGCACAAAGTTTTGTCGAACGAGCAAATAGAACGATAGCTGAAAGATTATTTGGATATCAACATGCAAAAGAGATGGTACTTACATCTGAAGGATCGGATGCGCGTAGTAGAGAATGGGTATTGAGGCTTCCTGATGTTATCAAGGCTATGAACAATGAAGTTACTAGACTAACAGGTAAGGAGCCTTCAAATTCTATAGAGACACAACAACTAAACATAAAGACTCCTACATATTCTAGAATTATTGGATTGAAAGAAAAGCGACTACCATTCGATGTTTTAGTTCGATATCTATACTCACCGGGAGAATTGGAAGGTGGAGTAAAACGAGCAACTGATCCTGTATGGAGTTTACAGACATATTATATTTCTCGAAATGTGGTATCATCAAATCAACCAGTTCTATACTATTTAGGAAAAGATGCACCAAAGCGAGGGTTCGTTCGTGAAGAGTTACAGACAGTACCACTAGATACGGAACTACCACCAAAAGGTATTCTGTTCGTACCTAATCGATCTAAGATAGAAGCAACTCACAAATAAAGTCGTCCATGTCTTCATCCTCTGTAATGACGTTTTTACGACTGTAGGATAGTGTATCAACTACGTTTGATAGTATATTGCTAATAAAACCGTCTAATTCTTCATCGTCTGGAAAAACGTCTCCATGACCATAGGCTGTTGTATCTATTCCGTTTGCTGAAATCCATCTCTTACTATCGAACGGTGATAGAGATACTTTGTTCATATGCATACCATACATCTTATGACCTTCACTTCGAAGCATATTCATTCCATGCTTGAATACTTTCTTATCCATTAAGCACTCTTTATATTGATCATGACGAATACGATGTTTCACTACTGCCTTCTTGGTGCCTTTGGCTTTACGAATCTCGCCACCATCTACTTTCAATATAGAATAGAGCTTCGATCGTAGTCCAACATATTCGACTATTGGAATACCTCCACATTCGTCTTTCATTTTACCAAGTACTTTCTTGTTGTCGATACTATACAGCGGATGGTCTTTGCTGTAGTTACTAGTATCATATAGATGTTTATGAGTTGCCATGTCTGCATAGATATCTTCAGTTTTAAAGTGTAGTAATAGACTGTCGGTATCGGTTTAAAGTAGATTACAGCGTTGCCCATATTGCTTCTTGATCTCGTTGTAGTAGAAGTCATACATCAGATGCTTTGATAGATCTAGAATTGACATTCCAACATATATGGGGCGGTTCAGCAATAGCTTACTTTTGTAGTTATGTACCGCGGCAAGATCATCATCAAAAATTGTGGATCGAGCATAACTAGGTTTATTCAATAAACGTTGTAGTTTGTTTCCTTCTGATGCACGCACTAATTGGATATCTACACGCTTACGTAGATTCTCCATTGTTTTTCCAAATACGCTATTGTTCATCAATTTGTATAGATCCTGCTTGAAGATGCTCTTCGCTTGTTTTCGTAACTCTGTATTCATTTGTATATATGGTTCCATCCATGGTGATTGGTCGAATCGTAGTGCCTTATGGATCTTTTTCAAACGCATACCAAGTGATAGATACAATTGTAGGTTACGGTAGTGGAGCACATATCGTTCTTTGTTATATAGATTAGGTACAAGTTTTTCTACTTTCAAAGATCCATTACCTTTATATAGTTCCTCAAATAGATTGGTCTGATACTCTGAGAACAAATCTTTATTCACCTGAATTCTCTCGGGGGCTAGTGGATAGTCGTTGTGTGTATCGTGAAGTTCTCGAGGATATTCGAGATCAACTTCAAGGATATAACCCTTATCTGAATCCATTGCGTGATTGGTTATTTGTTCTTCTGTTGGTGTATACCACTCGAATCCTCCTGTTGGTAGATATTGACTCATTGCCCAACCATATAGATTATTAGCATCAAGATATAGTATGTAGCTATATGGCTTATTGGGATCGCAATCGGGTATACTTTGGTTGTTTGCTTTAGCATAACGTTGTGATACCATGGATATACCACCACGTAGACCTCTCTCGATGAATAGATACATGTCATAGTCAGTTAATAGTTCGAGTTGCACTCCAGTTATCTTTAATAAAGCGTCCCATGAAAGTCCTGGACTCGTATAATAATGTGCGGGATCTAATCCATAGTTTTGCATACATGTTGTACGAAAGTCCTCGAACACATCTGCTAGAAGAAGTACATCAGTTTGTAGATAAAGATCATGATAATCACCTAATGTCTTACAATCAAATACGTTCCAAACTTTTATTGCATGTTCGTAATCTTCATCGGATATGTCCTCTAGAGTTAGTTTACTATAGAACGCATCTTTCGGTGGTAGAGAAGTCTCTGCAAATCTATCCCACGAATCCATGTACTCATATGGATATACTCCTTTACGAGTTAATAGATTGGCTTTCTCTTGATTAGATGTATATTTTACAATTTGTTGGAATGTGTCTGATTCTGAACTTGATACCACTGTACTAAGAGATGATGGTAGAAATTGAAAGCTATCAATGAATCTTAGGTTACCAAGTGAGAATGAAATATATTTCTCCATATTGTTTGGAATACAAGATATCTTACCTAATGTTATGGATATGGATTGCATTATTAGGTGAGCATCATACCCACGAAGATTATGGAATACGACTGGGATGGTAGGAAAAACACGTAATTTTAGATTACAGGTATTGTGTGCGGCACCTCTAAACTCGCCTGTGATGTGGCAATGATCACGTACTTTATCACCAACCAATGGCTTCTGACAGATGTGGCAAATTGTTGTGCTATTATAAACCTTATAGTCTTTCCATGACATGCATAGTGGTTTAGCCTTTTGGGCTTTGATCTTCGCCTCTTCCTCTTGTATACATCGTAGAAAACGTTCGATAGTATCCCTGCCTCTATATAGTACTGGTGGTTCGCTATGACCATCAGAACGTACGACTATATAGCAAAATCCACAAGGAATGTGTTCTTCTGTTTTAAGTGTGTTGCTCTTCTTTGGATCTTGAGCAGGTCCTTCGATCTTAGTGGTCAATGCCTCGAGATCTGCATAGATAATGTATGGTACTTTAAGCTGTTTGTGTATATTCTGAAACGAAACTTTGTCGTTCTTATTTGTAGGCATTTCAATGCGTATAGCTCTATCATTAGCGCCATTACACTCGGGAATGTGATTCTCAAGTAGAGTTTCTGTGGTATATCCATGTAAACATCGTTCGCAGAAGTGTTTCCTACATTTATGTTTCGTTTGATCAAATAGGAGTTTGTTGAAGTCCTTTATCAAACAGTAGTGTTGTTTACCACTATTTGGGCACTCTATAAGTAGTAGATGAACGTACTTCGAAAAAGTCTTCTTTGAGATGTAATATATGATTAAGCACTTTTCCTTTGGGTCCCAACCATATACATTAATAGAAATGTTGTTTTGCTTCTCCAAAAGTGGTATTTGCGATATTGGTGTTGGTGAGTCCACCCCATTGGATTTCACCATATCTATCTGATACTTTGATATCCTCTGAGGATCTTTCTTAACTGGAAACATTGCTGCGCATATCGACCAAAGTGCACAGTGGTCGTCTTTGTTGTTCACATTGATCACGGCTTTCTTATTCGCTATTTCTGGAGGTAGTGGTAAATATGAACCTCCACGTAGTGGTTGGTATCTAGCGATGTTTAACCATAGAATGTTGACTCTATCTATGACCCAATTTGATCCACGACTGATCCACTTCTCAATTTGGTTGTATATCTGAGCATGTGCTTCTACTATTACACTACGGATCCCAGCATCGTTGGTCAAAACAGATTGCACGCTATAGAAGGTGGCTGTCTCATATATGTAACCATCAGGTTTATCAAGTACGAAAGTTATGTTTAAAGCTAATTGGGCCTTAAAGGTATTGTGGTTTTGTAGCTCTTCCTTAAACTTTTCGGTAGTTTGTTTACGTACACCGGTAAGGAAAACAGCTGGATCCGCTCCAGGATTATCATCGTGAACATCCATCTTCCATCCGTGTAAATAATTCTTTAAAGGACGTACTCGGACAAATGTTAGTATATGCTCAGCCATGATATAATACCTTATTAACAACACTCCTCTAATAGGTCGTTGAAATGTAATAAATTCACTATAAACCAAATGTTCACTTGTCTAATGTGTGTGGTATTAATGCGTACTAGGATAACAGTATACGTTAATATCGTGAAGTAGGGAATGTATGTTAGTACCATGGATGGATATACTGTATACTAATCATTCCTCTAATAGGTATTAAAACGTAATAAACGTAATAAATGTAATAGGACAGATATACTGTATAATATCGTTCCTCTAATAGGGTGTTGAAATGTAATAAATTCACAATAAACCAAGTGTTCGAACAAATGTTAATATATGCTCATCATTGATGTAATACCTTATAACTACACTACTTTAATAAAACGTATAAATACAATAAATGAACTATAGTAGTAGTAAACACAATGTGGGGGTTTGGCGCAATTGCAATAAAATGCAACGAACACATACTACCAATTTGTAAAAATTGTTACATTTTTTTTTTTTTTTCATCTAATGGACCCCGAACGAAGTGAGGGCTGAACGAAGTGAGGATAGTCCATTAGACGAAAAAAAAAAAAATGTAACAATTTTTACTAATTGGTAGTATGTGTTCGTTACATTTGTTGGAATTGCGCCAAATCCCCCATTGTATATACTACTAATAGAGCTTCGATCGTAGTCCAACATATTCGACTATGGGAATACCTCCACATTCGTCTTTCATTTTACCAAGTACTTTCTTGTTGTCTACGTTATACAGCGGGTGGTCTTTGCTGTAGTTGCTTGTATCGTATAAATGTTTGTGGGTGGCCATGTCTGTATAGATGTCTTCAGTTTCAATGTATAGCAATAGACTGTCGGTATCTGTGTAGAGTAGATTACAGCGCTGTCCATATTGATTATTGAGCTCGTTATAGTAGAAGTCGTACATCAGATATTTCGATAGATCTAGAATTGACATTCCAACATATACAGGGCGGTTCAGAAGTAGCTTACTTTTATAGTTATGTACAGCGGCTAGATCGCTATCAAAGATCGTAGAGCGAGCGTAGCTAGGTTTATTCAATAGACGCTGTAGTTTGATTCCTTCTGAAGAGCGCACTAGTTTGACATCTACACGCTTGCGTAGATTTTCCATTGTTTTGCCAAAAACGGAGTTGTTTATCAACTTATAGAGGTCTTGCTCAAAAGTGCTCTTAGCTTGTTTTCGTAGATCTGTATTCATTCGTATGTATGGCTCCATCCATGGGGAGTGATCGAATCGTAGTGCTCTATGGATCTTTTTCAAACGCATACCAAGAGATAGGTATAGCTGTAGGTTGCGGTAGTGTAGCACGTATCGTTCTTTGTTATATAGGTTAGGCACAAGCTTTTCCACTTTCAAAGATCCGTTACCCTCGTATAGTTTCTCAAATAGGTCGGTTTGATACTCTGAGAACCAAGCTTTATCCACCTGCATTCTCTCTGGAGCTAGCGGATAGCTATTGTGTGCGTCGTTCTCTAGGATATTCAAGATCCACTTCTAGAATGTAGCCATCTTTCCTTGCACAACAAAAACGGGTATCAGTTTTGACGCCGACTATACTACTAGGGGTCATAAGGGTCATCCAAATTGTCACTAGACATTCTTACACCTAAAAATCCAAAAGTGATAACCCTATTAGAGAAATGATTACTATACTGTATATCGATATCTTCCACTATGGATTATATATCGCACCTCCCACTAGAAATCTTGACCAAGATAGTAGAGCACGCAGGGTCTGCGTCGTTCGCGAGCGTCGCAAGGACGTCAAAGCGACTGAATGAAGCCGCATCACTCGCACGTTACGAGAAGGAGTTCCACATGCGAGCCTTCACGCATTTCATCCTCACGACTCCACTTCACGACGATGAGAAGTACGACGAGGAGAAGTATGACGCCGAAGGTCAAGAAAAAGATGACCTACGAGACGCCCTTTCTTTCATGTTCACGAGTGAACGCGGAGATGCTCCAATCGCAGAATGGTTAGCTGAGAATGCTTTCCAACTCGATGACGACAGTGATCTCGTAATAGAAGGCATGATGGAAGCCAGTGCAACCGGCGATCTAGACACGGTGAAATGGATCATGAAATACTTTGATGTAAAACCAGAGTCTTCAGCTATCTTTTGTTCTATGGATAAAGCTGAAGATAATGGACATTCCGACATCGTCAAATGGCTCAGTGAGTGGTTTAAACACCAAATCACACCATACGCGAAGGGCGATAAGATAAAGTTCGATTGGAACTCGGGAACTATCTTCGATGAGGAATTTCCATGAGGCTTTCAAACGAAACCTGTGCTGCGGGGCGCAAAGATAAAATTCAAACAAGATGTCGTGTAAGTTCGAACCATCACAGAGTTCGCTCGACACTTGGGACCTTATCAATCTCGGGAACGATCTTCGAAAGACCTTCTCAAAGACGAGATATCTCAAATCGATGGGCTAAGCGATTCTTGATTTTGCGTTTTTCTTTTACTAAGTTCACGTCGTAGTGGTGCACTACACGTTGTACAAAGTCTGTAGCTAGTTCTACAACCACGATCGCATTTACGACATGGATATGCGAAATCTTTTAGCGAGCCCTCTATGTTTTTATGAGTCTTACGGTCCTTCAATTCTTCCAATACTTTCGAGAAGCGATTCTTGATTTTGCGTTTCTCTCCACTAAGTTCACGTTGGCGTCGTGCACCACACGTTGTACAAAGTCCGTAACTAGTTCTACAACCACTACCGCATTTAGAACATGGACCGAATGGGGTGGCTCCTCTTCGTATCTGATAGTTGTGTTGAGCACAATATTCTGACACCTTCGAAATCTTCCTTATACATTTCGTGTCCTTGCCTCGCATTAACCAACTACAAGTTATCGTCTCAGACATCGCGCGATGTATACCTTGTACTAGTTTGTCTCTAAATGCTTTTTTGATTTCAACCTAGCCCTAAATAACTAAACGTCCTTTGAGAGCGGAAGTCGTATTTACGTTTGGCAGAGCAGCTGCCGTATGTTAATTATGGCTGGCGAAATCGAGGCAGAAATCTACATACGAACCATACATTCCAAAAGGTCCATAGAATTCCAATCCGACCCTAAAATTCCGATCCGACCCACTTTTTTTATTTTTAAGATTTTTTTATTTTAAGGTCTCTTAGGAATTTTTCAGATTTCTTTGGAATTTAGGGTCCGATTGGAATTTTAGACCACCCACGCCGATGGTAAATAATAATAATAATAATAAACTTTATTATACACAGAATTCAAACAGTTTACACTGATTTCCATTGAAGCTGTGTTTAAAAACTAAAATAAGTTTACAATAATTGATAATATATAATAATTACGCTAATATAAGTATTCACATAGATGGTAATTACACTGATTAAAAAATACTTGATAGTAATTACCCTAATTTAAAATATACTTGATGTACTATACATGTAGTAGCAGCATTAACTAATTACAGATAGGGTTATTCCAGTAGTTATTTACAAAACTCTTGATAGTTGGAGCATTCTTTATATAGCTGTCTAGACTATTAAAGAGTTTAGCTGCAGAGAAAGTAAATGATCTATAGCCAGAATTAGATGAAATTTTGACTAAATGGATGTTATTACGGTTTCTAGTATTATAATTATGTACATCAGAATTACGGTGAAATAGATTTTGGAGATACGGTGGACATAAATTATTTAAACATTTAAAAACGGTGAGACATTTATGGAAGTCCCAACGCTGGTAGACAGAAATTTGCATACGAACCGCAAAACAACAAGGTAATTTATACGAACTAAGAGCATCTGTTCTTAGCGCAGTAATTTATACGATTTTCTTAGTGAAGTTAAAATAGACTCCGTGATGGTTTCTTTCATAGGAGATGTTGATTCTTATCCCACTAGACTGCCAAGTTTTGCTCTCATTTCCTTTCGGATCTCCGAGCGAAGTTCTTCTACGTTTTTTGACCCTCTTTCTTGCCTATTTTTTTGCCGTATTTCGAGCTTGAGCGATTCGTATTTCGATTTTTCATCAATAACACTTCCGAACTCGGCTTCTGAAATATTACCATCGGCTAGAGCTTTTGAGACTTTGACTTCCACGGAATTGGCCTTAGCCTTTGCCAACATAACGGTCTTTTCGTGCTTCGAGACGCGAATGCCGAGTTTCTTACTTGCGATAGACATCGAGGCCGAAATGACGGCACAAACGAACCCAATGCTTCCTAATGAAATACCCACAGGTATCCCGATCCCCGTAAACGTCAAACCCAACGCCATAGCGGATAATGTACCACTCAAGCTACCTGTGGCCACAGCAACCCCGTGAACGATACCACGCGCTCGAGCATATTTTTTACAAACGACTTCGTAGTGCTTTGCCTGCCGTTCGAGTTCAGCAAGCGTGTCACATACTTTCTGCAGTCGAAAGCTATCTCCAGACAAAACAGTTTCAGATGAACGTAGATTGGGATAGATCGGCGCCGTTGGAATTGTTTGAATCGAATCGCTTGCCATCGCATATTATACATATGACTTACTCAATCTTCAATACGTATCGTATGGGTCGACCACGGAAGTCTACCACGTTGCCTTTCTCATCACGAATCGTCAGACGAAGGCTGTTTCGCGTCGTACCTAGAGCTCGGACAGGTAGTGGGGGCGTTGTAGAATACGTATTTGTGTCAAACCAACTTTAAAGCTAGCCAGTACATTCGATCGCTTTCCCTCTAGTAGCGAGAAATTGGAATCTACCACATCGCAGTATACATACATTGTGTTGATATCCTTGATTACCAGGTCGTAGTGTCCAACTTTTAGCGATACGTTTCCCCCCACATCTTCATTTCCTTCGATACCCAATAGTTCGCAGAGATTCTTCCTGAACTTGATTGTTTTCTGAACCTTTAGGATCCAATCCCTCTTACCGCTTCTATTTATGAAGCTTACGACTTTGTTCGACATAGCTTCATTGAAGAAGGGCTGGAGTTTACGTATGTTATGAGACCCCGGATAGATTTTGTATGGGAACCCTACGCCTCCGGTATCCCACTCGAACGTAGCCTCCGTTTCTAGGTTCCACCAACTGTTCTCAAAAGTGACCTCAACTAGCGAAATATTCTGTATAAGAATTGGATCGTCGAAGTAGACCGTATGGTCAGACGATGTGGTGGCGACATTTAAAATCACCATTATGTATTAAAGGATAACTACATATGTACAATCTTTAATATGACAGAGGCGTGGAAACAGTTCAAGTATTTATTTCCTGAGGCCGTATTTGGTTGGTTCGAACCCACTTCTGATAATGTCAATTTCAACGACCGTGGTATGTCTCACCAAGTGTTCACAGAGTCAGGTCCTCCTACGAAGACAGGGGGAGGCAAGCTAATGGGGTGGCTTGGGACCACAGGTAAGGCACTTGACAAAGCCCTTGGGACCAAAACAGTTTATGAGGGGGTACTATTCGCACGGAAGCATGAAGGTCTTTCCAAACATGATTGGATAGAAGAAAACGCCAGGATTGTCAAACTGAATACCGATTTGTTGACAAAGTTCAAGAAAAAATACCCACAATTGGATTTTCACCAGTTTCATGCCTCTACAGACATAGATGGTCCAGGCAAATATTCAACGAGCATCGTATTTCAAGATGGAGATACTAGCCACAACGTTTACGGCGACGATGTCTACAAGCTACCTGCAGTCACTCAAAAACGTATCGATGATGCATTGCAGGGTATAGTTGGGGGTTACCCATCTCCATTCAGAAAGACAAAAGAGAAGTATCCAGTTCCAGCCGTTCCATGGGGGGACGACACAAAAGACATAGTCCCTATCCTACGAACACTCAAGATCTACGTAGCGAAGGATCAGTTCTTCACGTTGACGCCACGAGATATCTTTCAAGAGCCGGACCAAGTTTTCTACACCGTAAAGCAAGCAAACGAGTGGCTAGATGCTCCACCAATGAGACATTGGCAACAACAGCTATGCTTCGTCCTTTGGTGTGCAACGGCAGGCTGTGGGGTGTCGTTTGACGACCATCTTTCAGACAATGCACCAATCATCGACAACGTCAGGAGCTTTTACCGCTTCCATGTGTACTACACAATGAGGCGATTACTGTTCGAATTGGGGGTCCCACTTCCCAGAGATTCGGTCTTCGATAAGAACAACAACGCTCCATGGAGTTCCGTCGCTTATGACAGGCTCAGGATAGAGTTTGGAGTCAATAAAGTTGACTTTGCTCTGCGCCGAGGGGCCAATGGTGGATTAGGAGACGTATACGTATACATCATCCGTGGAGGGCTGGTGAATGCTCAAGAGAAATGGGGGACACACAACACTTCATACGATTCGAAGTGGCCTGGGGGCAGTTTCAAGTTTCCTGAGGAGAGTCGCGATAAAAAATTAAGTTGGTTAAGGTTCATTCGTAACGATGCGGTAAAGAATCAACGCAATTGGTTCGTTCCACAAACTGGTCACGGATTGTCGAAGGACGGGCTAGCCAGAATAAACTTATCTGCAATGGTCTACGTATATTGCGTTCTAGGATCCCAGGCTTCTTTGCGCAGTTCAATCGTAATGACAACGACCTTATCCCACAATGTTCAGGCCGATTGTGGTGTAAAGTTGGAAGAGGTCATCACAGAAAAGAAGGTAGATAGCCTTGTACGATATCAAAACGCTTTGCATCTAACGCGCGTTCGTCTCGACCTTGCAGTTGCCAAGGACTGTTTGTTAATACCCAGCCGTATGATTATTAACGATGAGAGCGTACCAGGTTATAACAACGAACTACAAATGGCATCCACACCTAACATCCACTTTGGAATAAATGACCGTATCAACTATAAAGAAAAGCCTCCGAAACCACCACGTATGGAAGGTAGTTCACGAAAGAAAGATCTACCGCATCAAGATGTCGTTGCGGTGAAGCCGCCTATCCCACAAGTAACGCATCAAGATGTCGTTGCGGTGAAGCCGCCTATCCCACAAGTAACGCAACCTCGTAGTACCGATGCCGTTATGACAAAGCACGAGATAAATTTGGGGCTGATGGTTGCCACCGCAGCTGGAGCCGCATGGATGCTATTTCGCTGACTTAAATTGCTCTATTACGATCACCACCACAGCTACAATCAACATCCAGATGTTCTTCGCTAAGAATCCTAATACCTCGCCAGCCGTGCGAAACAAAAAGCTAGCAATTGCCCCAACCATTCCAGGTAGAATCTGCCCTAGCTTCTTTCCTAGACCTTTCAACGCATTGCCGACCCCACTGGCAACATTAGCAAGCCCCTTAGATAGCATGGAAGCCACGACGCCAATCACGGTGCCTGCCGCAATCGCAATTCCAAGCACTCCAACGCCATACTTTTTGAAGATGACCTTCACGCGGTCTCGCATGGACATACGCTCTTCGATGTTTTCAATATTTGACTCAATCTCCTGTATTTGGTCGTCTATTTTCATCACTTCTTCCTTTGCTGCCGTATGTTCTGTCGACCCCTGCTTGGATGATTTCACGTTTTTCATTTCCTTAGCTCTTTCTATCTTAAGTTGATCGATCTCGGCTTCTCCTTCGTTAACAACCACCTCTACGGAGGGCCCTAGAGCGTCTGTGATCGTTTTAGGCAATTTTCCATTAACATTACCTTTGGCGTCGTACAGATTGTGGTATTTGGAATTGATTTTGTTCAGTCGCACCACGACCTCGTCGTACGCATTCAAGGTAGTAGTGAACTTGGTAGTGTCTACATTTGGATACTTGGCCTGGATGCGTTCCCAGGCCTCGTCGCGTTGATCGATTTTTTCAGCTAGTATCCCCTCAGTGAACGATGTTTCCGCGGTATTGCCGCTTAGCACTACATCTGGATCACCTAGATTCACCAATTTGAGGTACTCATGTGGACTGTACCCCCATTTATGCCGTCCACTCCAAAGCTTATCCCGAAAGCTTTTGGATCTTTCTCCTATTCTGGCCTTAACTCTACCCCACCAAGTACTTCGGTCTTCATTCTTACCTGGACCAAGCTCGTTCCATTCTTTGGCAGAAAGATTTTCTATGTCGGCTTGACCTTCCTCAGTCAAAGGATCGAAGTCTGCATTCTCAGCCATGTTGAACAATAACTATTTATGTCCATATGTTCAACATGATCCCGTCGACGTTGGTTCCTGCAAAATCGCACAGAGAGCCTCAGGGATTGAAAGCTCTACACAACGTAGATAGAATCACCTTCACTCCATCGGAAGCCAATCCAGGAGAGACTCTCTATGTGAAAGTACCAATACTAGGGGAAAACATCGTCCTCGTTCCAGGTAGTCTCGCGCTCTTGGCTGACCTTACGTTGTCTGGTGGACATGCTAACAATCGCGTGGTGGCTAATGTCGGGCGTTGTCTGGTCTCACGTAGAGTTCTCAAAATAGGAGCTGAAACAATAGAAGACATTGAACGACCAGATCTTCTACAGACATATTCCGATCTCTATTTGCCAACTATGGAGCGAGATGCGCGCGTGGGACAAGGTATTCAAACAGAGAACACGAACAAGCTACGCTCGAATGCTGGTGACAAAGGCACTTCGGATACTGGAGAAAACTTGCTCCTAGCTGTGTATGGTTCGAAATACCGAATCCCACTAGATGTGGACATCCTGACGCAACATGGAGCTCTTTATCCCTTCGCTCTTCGCAACGCCATTTCGCTCGAGTTGACTCTATCACCTGCTACGGACGTGGTGGTAGGATCAGACACTACCAAGATAGGTACATACAAGCTAAGCAACATCCAGCTAGAGTACGAAGTTGTTGAGAGTGAAATTATCGCCAAGCAAGCGAAAGACGAATATGTCAGTGGCGCCGTCTTCCTGTTCAGGCACGCTGTTCACTTCAAAACCGTACCTATCAACAAAGCGTCCGACACTCTGATATCCCAGCAAGTCGACGTTCCAAGGTTGTCCTTTACTGGACTGCTCCTCCTCTTCGTGGCACAACATGCCCACGGCACACGAAACAGCGAGGCGTTTGACTATCCAGGAATCACGAAGGTCGAGATCGATATCAATGGAAGACCAAACAGGATCTTTCCTGGAGGCATGCTACCATCAGACTTTTGGGAGGCCGCTAATGGATGGTTCGGCGCTGGCAAAACGTCTATGACCCCGATCAAGTTCTACAATAATAAATTCGCCATCCTGGTTGACTGTCGCACAGTAAATGATCCAGTTGTCCATGGCAATGGCTTGAATCAAACAGGCAGTGGAAAGAACCTCCAGATCCGCATCCATAGGACTGGAGGCAGTGGAACCGTGAACATGCACATCTTCGTACTTGCCGATGCTCAGATCACGATATTGAACGGAGCACTGGAAAACGTATCGTACTAGCATGGACTCTTTAGTAACTGAAATTCCATTCAACGCTCTCATAGTGGGACCAACGAATTGTGGAAAAACGGCCCTTCTCGTAGAGCAGCTTCGTGGAGCATTTCGTGGTAAGTTTGGCTACGTAGTACTCATATGCCCCACGTATGCCCACAACACTACCTATCGTGGATTCGCCCATCTAGATCCTCACTTCTTCGTGATGTGCCCCTCACAAGATGCCATCAATGCCGCGCTACGAGTTTGTTCCACCTTTTGGGCAGGAACCAATACTCTTTTGATACTCGACGATTGCGCTGCATCGAAGGATGTAAAGCTGAGAACCGATAAGCTCGTGGAGATGGCCTTTTCCGCTCGTCACATAGGCATTTCTATTTGGGTGTTAACTCAACAGTTGACAAGCATATGTAAACCTTTTCGAGAAAACGTGGCGGTGGTCGTGGCCTTTCATACGGCGTCAGCTCTTGATGCCAAAGCACTATTTGAGGACTACGGTGGTGGGTTGAAGGTGGATGAGAGGAAAATGTTGACCTCGGAGCTCAAGGCCCACAAGTTCGCTCGCACATGTTTCTGTCTCCGCCATCCTTTCGAGGTAGTATTAGAGATTCCCGCACCCGAAGCATACTTCAACGGTATACACCATGGATGAAGAAATCAAAGAACTGCTAGGCGAGTGCGCCGTCGTTTGTCCGCCGGTCGTACTGGAACATCCATCCAAATCAGAGGATGTTAAAGATCGTAGGGAGGCGCTCTCGATTCTAGCCGCAATGGGCACAACAAAAGAATATCTAGGTCGGGACTTTTCTCTAGGAGATATATCTAGACTGCCTGATAAAGACGTTATACGTTTACATAGTAGGTACCAGGCCGTAGTAGCAAAGCAAATAACAGGTTGTCTAGTAGACGGAGCGCTGCGCCTAGCAACTCGTGCAGTTGGGTACGTAGTCCGACTAGACAGCGAACAAGCACTTCTCCTAGATCTACAAGAAGACCACCTAGTTCGCAACGAGATATCTGCTGTGGCCGCCTTGTTGTCTCTTAAAGCAGGTCGCTTTGTGGCTCTAGCTAGTGCCTTGTTCCATGTAGCTGACCACATAGTTCCATCTAGTACACCAAGCAGTCAACCTATTGAAGACTCAAAGTCTACTGACATGAACGATGGAGGAACAACAAGATCGGATAACTGCAGATCCGCCGAAGACTGCGCCTGAAAAAAAGACCAAAGATCCAAAGCGCGTTGCTGCTGGGAAAGCACTGGCAGAAAGCAATCGCCGCGCTAGAGAGGCATTAAGTCGTGAAAGTGAACCTGAAGTTCGGGACGACGGAAGCTGGTACGATAAAGTGTCTGCCAACACTACACTATCAGCAATTGGAGTAGGCCTCGCGTTAGTCGGGCTGTACTATCGGTATAAGGACCGCAACGCTACGACACCCCACACTCATTCCGAAGAAATACACGAAGCTAGAAGCAAAAAGTTGCCTTCCATGGAATAAGCATTTGAAGATATCGACAATACATATATGTTCGATGGCAGAAAAAAGCAAAGTGGTAGAAACAGTAATTGATGCCGCCACATTGGCTGGAATAGCAACTGGTATTGGTTGGGTCGTAAAAAAGGCGACAAAGGAGTCCATGCTTGGCGATCCTTCATCAAGCATCTTGAATTACGTGAAGTGGACGGCCGTATTGGCTGGTAGCATTGCCGCCAAAAAGACAACGGGATCGTACCTAAAAGTTCGTAAACAATGGGGGGATCGCTTATCACAGGGGTTGCCTTTGCGGCAGCAAGCCTTGGTGCTAAATACCTCGACCGATATATTTCTGGAAGAGACCCAGAGGAGACTAATATAGAGATCAAAAGGCACGATAGAGCCCTTGAGAAATACAAGGATGACGTGGCCGCTCACGAAGAACAACGAGAAAAACTATCCGATTGGGTCCAAGAGCAGGAACGTACGAAATACTACGATGCCAAGGATCTAACCAATACGGACCGCGCCCTTGTGCTATACAATACAGTACACGTGGGGCTACACCGCATACGTCCACAGGACATGAAGAAGCCTCGCTTTTCCGACTACTATAGACCTTCGAGTTCGCAGAGAACTACGGAATTGGCAATCGTAGGTGGTGGGACGTTCGCTATAGGATACGTTGCTAGTCGGTTGCTTTAAAAATCACAAGAAATACTTGACAAGTTTTCCATCCGATACAACAATTGAAGTAATGCCGCCTACCGACATACAGCAAGATGTCGAATCCCCACGATTCGAGCGACATACAAGAAAAGTTGAATCTCGTGGACAAGAACAGGATAGTCTCTAGGTTAGTTTGGGGCATTGGAATGGGTATGGCAGTGGCGAGCCTCGTCTATGACGGTACCCGCAAAGTAAGGGAAAACGATTTACTATGTAAATTAGAAGACTTAGAACCAAAAAACGAGAGTAACACAACTACCCAACACCTAACGGATCCGAACGTGCAATAAATAATAGTTGGCTCGTTAGTAAGGGTTGTAAAAAAACGAATCCAATAACCCTATTAGATAAAGCCCCATGTATATATATCGAAGACGATGGCTAGCCAAGTTTTCAATGCGACCAACGATGCCCCCTCAACCAATGATGCCATCTCAACCAACGATGCCAATACCACGGCAGCTAACGAGGCGACGGCAAACAAATCCTCTGTGTTCAACGCAGAAGACATCCTCAAAGCCTTCGAACAGGAAAAGGAGGGAATAGTTGTGTTTGACTGGGACAATCCTCGAAGTGGTCCAAACGGATGTAAATACATCCCAGTCTACTTTGATCTTGGGGAAGGACAACGTCCAGCACTCTTTCGCTTCAAAGACGAAAAACATGTTGGTCAAATATGTCCACATGAGCAAGATGACCTTGCCCGACTAAACCTCGCATCGGGACAAAAGGATAAGTACAAGAAGCGCGATCGCAATCCCTGCCTACAAGTTCAAAAGTGGAGCGTCCCAGTATTGACTCAGATGGATGGAATCACCTTGAAGACCGACAAGGATGGAAACCCTGAACTTCCAAGTCCAGACAAATTGAGTACCCTCTTCAAAGTGATCCAAGAGTTGGACTCGGCGTTTGAAAACGAGGTTGAGGCATGCCTCACAAGTGGAAAGATTTGTGCACGCAATCTGCGCCGCCGTACGGCACCAGCCGAAGGAGCTCTCGTCGTCACAAACACCAAGATCCACCCATTGGTTCAACGAACCATCTCTATGGAAGCCTCCAAGAACGCCGGATGTGCATTAAGCAATCCCATTGCTAGGATGCGAATGAAATGCAACATGCAGACGGGCGTGCCTAATTGTTTATTCTTCGACAAGAGTCGACCGTTCTCCGTAGGAAGCCGCACTTCTTACGAAGCTCTCGTAGATGCAAACTCTACCGGAGTCAACATTAGGAACATAAGCAACCTAATACTGCCAGGATCCATACACGACGGCATTTGCGATGCTAGCAGCGTCTGCACAAGTGGATTGGGAATATCGTACCTACTCGACGCCGCCGTCCTAGTCGTAACACAACCGCTTCCAACGAAGACTCGGGCCACCCTCGAGGACGTATACTAATAGGGAGACGTAAAAAAAAAAAAAAAAGAGAATAAGGACCGATGAGTCTTTATTCTTTTTTTCATTTTTTTCACGATAAGGACTATACATATTAAAGCCTCGTTATTAACACTATACGTAATGGATGCTATCTTCTATGGCCCTGAAGGATATTGGAAAGGTTACTCCGCAATTGGTAAACTATCGGAGGCAGCAAAGGTATCGGAAGACACAGCTAAGAGTTGGTTAGAGAAGCAAGCACTGTGGCAAATTTATTTACCACCACCACGATATGTACCACGACCACATTGGACCGTATCGAAACCTAACGAAGTCCACCAAGCTGATTTGATATTTCTACCTCACGATCGTCCTGGACGTGGAAGGAAACTATATAAGTACGCATTGGTGGTAATCGATGTGGCTTCTCGATACAAAGAAGCCGAACCTTTAGCTTCGAAAGATAGCGGTGAAGTTTCTGCGGCATTCGAACGAATCTACAAACGTAGTCCACTCGAATGGCCAAAGACGTTGCAAGTAGATCCTGGTAGAGAATTCATAGGACGTATGTCTGAAACGCTAGAACTACATGGTACGAAAGTTCAACGAGGTGAGGCTGGTAATCATAGAGCGCAAGGCTTCGTCGAACGAGCGAATAGAACGCTAGCTGAGAGATTGTTTGGATACCAATATGCACAAGAGATGGTACTTACTTCGGAAGGCTCGGATGCGCGTAGTAGAGAATGGGTAGTTCGTTTACCAATGGTTATCAAAGCCCTGAACGGTGAGGTGACTCGACTTACAGGAAAGGAGCCTTCGAATTCTGTAGTGACGCAACAAGTAGATCTAAAGACTCCTACATATTCACGCACTGTTGGCTTGAGAGAAGAGCGCCTACCCTTCGACGTCTTAGTTCGATATCTTTACGCACCAGGAGAATTGGAAGGAGGTGAAAAACGTAGAGCTACTGATCCTGTGTGGAGTTTGCAGATATGCACCATTTCGCGAAGTGTAGTATCTTCGGGACAGCCTGTGCTGTATGTACGTACTACCTTGCGAAGCGAGAAGGGGAGAAGGACGCACCCAAACGTGGATTCGTTCGTGAAGAGCTACAAGTCGTTCCTAGGGATACGGAACTACCACCAAAAGGAATTCTGTTTGTACCCAGACGCTAGACAGCGTACTCTATTGGCTCAGTGTGGATACCATCGGGCAGAACGTATCTTTTATCGTAGTAAGCCGATAGCCCAAGCTTCTGCTGTTCGTAGGTTGCCATACCTTCTGGCAATAGTCTGAAGCCTCGGTTCTTTGCCATGTCGGTACTACCTTGGAGCGCTGCTTCGAATCTATCCCACGAGATGTCGTTGTGCCGCCTAGACATACCTTTGGCGGAATACTTCTTGCTGCCACCCGTATCGACGTAGTAGGCTTTCGAGCATAGGGCAATGGCGCGCTGTCCTTCGAATTCGAGTTTGAAGAGTCTTGGCGTACGACTGCTCCATTTGTCCCAAGCTAGCCATTCCTTTCTGTGGGCTGCGAAATCCTCTCGTAGGTCTGATCTTACAACCTCATCGAGGCTGTTTCCCGAGATGGCAATGTACGCACTGTCCGTGTCCATCTGGATGTATTCGAAATCCTCGCGGGCGATGTACTTATCGAGGAAGTCGTAGTAGAACTCGAGCATACGCAGCTTTGCGAGCTGGTACACAGCGATGCCTACTTGGAAAGGGCGTTTGATTCGGATCTGGTTCTTCCTACTCTCGAGTTCGTATGCCTCGCCAATCTCTTCCAGGTCTTCGAACCAAGCACTCCGCAAAGCTTTGTCCACAATCTTCTCGTCTTTTGTATAGGTGACATTCGTTTGGCGTCCCAAGTCTTCGAGCAACTTTCCATAGGCGCTGTTTCCTAGTAGCTTGAACACATCTGCCAGCAAAGCTTTACTTTTGTCTACGTCTCCCATGCGTCGCGCCTCAGTGACTTGGTCCACGAACCATCCGAAGATTTCTTTGGGTTCGTAGTCTATCGTGCGGTAGACAGCAGTGATCACTGCGCCATGATCTAGATACCAAAGTAGAAGAGGAGCATAGAGTAGCAACTTCTTTCCAGAGAGACTCCCAACTAGCTTCGTTTCCTCGCTGCGCTTTCTACCCGTCTTCTCAAGGTAGGCCAACATTTGTGGAGGAATTGCTTCCTTAGGGATTTTCTTGTTGTAGAAGAAGGGGGGCATCTCCTCAAATTCCTTCCACAATTCTTTTGGTATCTCGATGTCTACTTCTGCATATCCAAACCACGTTCCACCACGTAGACATTCGACAAATCCTTCGGCTTCTGGACCTGGCTTATCATAGTGAACGACCTCTTCTTTTCCACAAGGCATTTCGAATTCCATCGTGGAAAGATATAGGGCATTGGCATCGTATCCAAGAACTTTGCGACACACCTTGGTTCCACCCTGATGACTACGAATCTTAGTCACTCCTGCTTCGTGACGTCTGGTGAACACTATGCTTGGACCTCCCACGACAGCGCCTTTCAGCATGTGGTAGGCTTCCTCACTTGGAGCGTACATCTCAGCTCCCCTTTCTACACTACCTCGAAGCAGGAACTGTAGCGAGACTCCTGGGATGGACACTGCGTCTTTCAGCATGTCTACTCCCTTCTCGTGATAGAAATCTCGCATCTTTTCGAGTGCCTCTAGGAATGGAACTACGTCTAGGTTGTTGTAGTACCGTAGCCAGTCTGCAAAGGTCTCCATTCCTTTGTCGAGAAAGGTGCGCTTGCAGTCTTCGAACTCTGACCTAGATAATAGGTGTTGCCCTTTCAACTTCGAACCCCACTCTTGATAATCTGGTAATCCAACGTGATCCAACTTGTCGGGAGAGTCGAACCACTCATATGGAAAGAAACTCTTTTGCAACTCGCATCCATATGCAGTGATCCAATGTTCATAGGAAGTTCCAGGTCCGAGGTAGTTCATCACATCGAGGAAACGGAAATCGGGAGTCAAGAGAAACATAGTGGTATTGGCTTTCTTTGCTACCCGGACCTTTGGACAGGTGTCGGCAATGGTTCCTACGAAGTGCTCCCTGATCAGATTGAGATCGTACCTGCCAGAGTTGAATCCCAATACGGGAGCTTGGCTGATCCATTCGTCGATCTTCGCTTGTTGTCTCTTTGGTAGGGTGTCGAAGGAGAATTTGGGCTTATCGAGTCGGTACCATCTTGCCATGGCTACTCGGATTGCCTGTGCTCTTTGCTGGAGTTCTTCGACGAAGGCAGCTATGAGTTCTTTTGGATCGCGTCGACAGATGTGGGTTGGCGTTCGATCGTACGTGTCGGCAATTGATACTGATATTGGGACATGAACGTTTTCGATGGTCAGGTGGGCCGTTGGTTGTCTTCCTTTTGTTCTATCGAGATAGGCTTCGAAATCGTAAACTATGGCGTGTGGGTAGGCAGTTTGCGTTGGCGTGGGGACCGGTTCGTTTGTCTTCTTCGTGGAGCAACCCCAAGCCTCCACTACTACATAACCTGCCTCACGTAGACTCTCCGTTCTTTCGCAGGTCTTGCGATAAAGCCTCCTTTCCCTAGGGAAGCATTTCGGGCAGCCATGGAAATAGCATCCATGAAATTG
Source organism: Actinernus sp. WN-2022 (assembly GCA_030867875.1). Taxonomy (NCBI): domain Eukaryota; kingdom Metazoa; phylum Cnidaria; class Anthozoa; order Actiniaria; family Actinernidae; genus Actinernus; species Actinernus sp. WN-2022. The sequence goes on along the minus strand of JAOWCC010000936.1, from coordinate 83,292,374 downwards.
GAAGATGGTTTTCGAAAGAGATTCGTAGCCGTCGACCGGCGCTCCTTCGAGCCAATGTTCTCCACCATGTCCACAAGCCGCGTGATGAATGTGTTGCCCAATCCTTTCGGCTTCGCGTTTCAACCAGCGTAGAGCGACTTTGCTGGCTTTGTTCGAATCGCTCTCTGGCCAGAAGGCTTTTTCGTATGCCGACTGGGGTACTGTGATTACTTTTCCAGGGCAAACGATCTTCGTTTCGCCACGACTACAACGATCTGCGTGGCGTTGGAGGTCTGAGGCCTTTGTGAACCGTTGCTTACAATCGTTACATACGTAGATGTGCCCTAGCTTGTTGATGTTCTTGATATAGAAGGCATGTTCGTCGTATATCCCAATCGTCATCGTATGCTTGTAGTGGGGCGCATGCCGCGTCAGATGCCAAACGCCATCCTCCGTGGGTTCGTACACCCGAATACCGATTCCAAAGTGTAACTCGACCTCCTCCAGCTGGTCTAAGGAAGTTCTGGGAACGTCTTGCGTGGGCGCTGTCAGGCGATAGAAGTCCTGGGCAAGTTTTCGAGCCGAGGTGTTGCACTTGTCTGCACGGGCTCCTTTGCATACGGCAAGGCAGCGCCACAGACATAGGTTGTCGCCATATCGATCAAGGGCAAGCATTCCTTTTTTCTGGCGAAGCCATTGGGGCAGTGGGCCTGTTCCCAACAGAGGCTGACGATCGATCACTACTTTTACATCCACGTATATCCAACGAACGAAGGCCCATTGGGTATTTGGTCGATTGATGTTGTCGGGATTCAATCGAGATAGCTCCCTGTCGGCAATCCACTCCTCTGCGTCTCCTAGGATGTTCACCCATGGAGAGCCGGGGACAGTCTTGGAGAATAGCATCACACGTCCGTCGTTGACATTGCGAATGCGATAGGTGTAGCTGTAGCGCAGGTAGAAGCTGGTGGTTACCTTTGCAACTAACTTTTCCATGATCCTAGGGGTCAAATCTCCTGCCACACCTTGGAAGAAGCGCCATCGAATAGTACGGCGGCCTATCTCCACTCCCTCGAGCATTCCATCTCTCTCATTGAGAATAGCACCTGCCTCTCGAGCTAGACTCCGTGGAAGTAGCTCACTACGAGGCTCTTGCAGGAACCGTCGGAAGGCTCGGCGTTTGTGGGGCAAACGTCTTCGAGGATCCGCTATGGACCTCTCTTCGTCGGCTTTTGCCCTTAGGCTTGCCACAACCTCCTCGTCCAACTGTTTGGTTTCCCGCGCGCGTTGAGCTATTTTGTGGGGATTTTCAGGATCGCCACGAAGAGCTGGGAACCTACCTGTTCGATCGGCTCGTTCGATCCTATTCTCCCATTCGAGAGCGCGAGCCTCAGCTATTGTCTGGGCGAGCTTGGCTTTGTCGAACCCCGAAGTACCTCGCAACCCAAATTGCTTTGCTTGCGTGCGCAGTTCTTCTACGGTGACCATCTTCTACCTTGCGTGCCGACGTCTATATACTATATGTTACATTATCTTTAACAGTTGCTCAAGTTTGGATTGTTAGGTGCAAGGCTGTCGATGTCGATATAACTATATGCTAATCATTTCTCTAATAGGGTTATCACTTTTGGATTTTTAGGTGTAAGAATGTCTAGTGACAATTTGGATGACCCTTATGACCCCTAGTAGTATAGTCGGCGTCAAAACTGATACCCGTTTTTGTTGTGCAAGGAAAGTCAAAAGTGAATTTCTGAATTCACTTTTTGACTTTTCTTGTGCAAGAAAAACGGGTATCATTTTGATGCCGACTATACTACTGTCTGAATCGATTGCGTGCTGGATGATTTGTTCTTCTGTTGGTATACACCACTCAAACCCTCCCGTTGGTAGATATTGACTCATAGCCCAGCCATATAGATTGTTAGAATCTAGGTATACTATATGGCTGTTTGGCTTATCTGGGTCGAAATCGGGTACGTTGGGGTTATTTGCTTTAGCATAACGTTGAGACACCATAGATATCCCACCACGTAGACCTTTCTCAACGAATAGATGCATGTCATAGTCAGTTAATAGTTCAAGCTCCACGCCAGTCTTCTTTAACAACGCATCCCACGAGAGTCCAGGACTAGTATAGTAGTGAGCCGGATCTAAACCATAGTTTTGCATACATGTAGTGCGAAAACCCTCAAACACATCTGCTAGAAGAAGTACATCGGTTTGGAGGTAAAGGTCGTGGTAGTTTCCTAACGTCTCACAACTGAATGTCGTCCAGACCTTTAGTGCGTGTTCGTAGTCCTCATCGGATATGCCCTCTAGGGTTAGTTTACTATAAAACGAATTCTTTGGTGGAAGAGAAGTCTCTGTGAATTTCTCCCAAGCGTCCATGTACTCATATGGGTAGACGCCCTTACGCCCAAGAAGGTGTGCATTCAGGAGTGTATGCGTAACGGTTATCGGGAGGCGAGACGGGTCGAGTTGCTTTGTGCTCCTTTCTCCACACTGTGGGCAAGTCCCCACTAGCTCCCAAGCCTCGTTAATGACAACCAGCTCGACCTTATTACATCGTTTACATTTGCCTGCTGCTGCCTCTATAGTGCTACAAACCAGTTTGTCGAGTGATCCTAAGAGAAATTGTGAGCTATCAATGAACCGGAGGTTGCCAAGTGAGAATGAAATGTATTTCTCCATATTGTTTGGGATGCAGGAGATTTTACCTACCGTCTTGGAGATGGATTGCATTAGTAGGTGGGAATCATATCCACTCAGGTTGTGGAATACAACTGGAATGGTAGGTGAGATACGCAATTTGAGGTTACAGACTCTATGTGCAGCGCCTCGAAACTCACCTGTGATGTGGCAATGATCACGTACTCTATCTATACCAACCAAAGGCTTCTGGCAGATATGACAAATCGTTGCTATATTATAAACCCTATAGTTTTCTGGTGACATACGTAACGGCTTGGCCACTTGGTCTTTGATCTTCGCCTCTTTCTCTTGTATGCACCGTAGAAAGCGTTCGATAGTATCTGGACCTCTATATAGTACAGGTGGCTTGCTGTTACCATCGGAACGTACGACTATGTAGCAAAATCCACAGGGAATATGTTCTTCTGTCTTTTGTGTGTTGCTTTTCTTAGGGTCTCGAGCAGGTCCTTCGATCTTAGTGGTTAAAGCTTCGAGGTCGGCATAGATAACGTAGGGAACTTTTAGTTGTTTGTGGATATTCTGAAAGGAGACTATGTTGTTCTCCTTGGTGGGCATTTCGATGCGAATGGCTCGGTCGTCAACACCTTTACACTCCGGGGTGTGCTTTTCAAGGAGAGCTTCGTTGGAATATCCATGTAGGCATCGCTCGCAGAAGTGCTGCCTATGGCCATGCTTTGTTTGATCGGATAGAAGTTTGTTGAAATCCTTGATCCAGCAGTAGTGTTGCTTACCACTCTTTGGGCACTCTATTAGCAATAGGGTAACGCGTGTTGAGAAAGTCTCCTTTGAGATGTGATGTACGATCAAGCACTTTTCCTTTGGATCCCAACCATATACATTGATAGATATCTTGTTTTGCTTCTCTACGCGTCTTATTTGTGAGATTGGCGTCGGCGCATCCACCCCATCAAAGTTAAACCCATCGTCTTCCCGGTACTTCGATGTCCTCTGAGGGTTTTTTATGGGTGGAAGTGATGCTGCGTCTCTTGCAGCTGAAAGCGCTTCTGCGCGTAGCGACCAACGTAAGCAGCGGTCGCCGTCGTCGTTCTTTACGTTAATCACGGTTTTCTTATTCGCGATTTCTTTAGGTAGTGGTAAATATGAACCTCCGCGTAGTGGTTGATATCTAGCGATGTTTAACCATAGAATGTTGACTCTATCTATAACCCAGTTCGATCCTCGACTGATCCACTTCTCGATGTGGTTGTAGATCCGAGCATGTGCTTCTACTATTACCCCACGGATCTCAGCACTGTTGGTCAAAACGGTTTGCAAGCTCCAAAAGGTAGCTATCTCATATACTGAACCCTCAGGTTTGTCAAGCCGGAGCGTGATATTCAAAGCTAGCTGAAACTTAATACTATTAAGGTCTTGAAGCTCTTCCTCGAGCTTTTCGGTAGTCTGCCTACGCACACCTGCGAGGAAAGCAGCTGGGTCTGCTTCTAGAGGATTACCATCTGGGACATCCATCTTCCATCCGCGTAAATAAACCCCACTGCCGGGTGCTCGGACGAATGCTAGTATATGTTCAGACATAGTGTAATACCTTGTACTTACACTCCTCTAATTGGGCGTCAAAATACAATAAAGTGGACTATAGTAGTATATAATATGGCGGTTATGGTGCAGCACCTTTGTTTTTCGTCGTAAGTCACGTTTGATGACCCCCGAACCCAAACGTATTGTTTGGACTTTGTTGACCGCAATATGTGTGTTCGTGTGTACCCAATAACAACATCTATGGTACTCGAGAGATAATAAGTTGGGATTTGGTACACTCGAACGTATATATTGTGGTCGACAGGGTCCAGAAAATACGTTAGGGGGAGGGGGTCATCAAATGTGACATGCAACGAAAAACGAGGGTGCTGTGCCAGGATCGGCATATTGTATACTACTCAAGCTAATAAGCGTAAATACCGTTGTCTTGTCTCCAAATTAAAAATCGTGAGGCCTAAAGACACATGTAGGACAGAATTCTTTTAAAACATGATTCTTATTCTAATTCAGAAGTGGTTGCTATATAAAGACCAACTCACAAAATACGTAAATGCACAGGTTCTGGGTGAGGAAACAGACTTGATGAAAAACAGATGTGTACACGGTCTAGAACGCTTCCTGATGGAGTGCAGTAGGGACGTCAGCAGAAGAAACAACTGGTAAATTAGTGTATATCACATTATTGTGTTAGACAGTAAATAGGCTCTGATAGAGGCATCGCTGTTTTTTAGTATGCGAATTTAATTTCTTTACAATCATGTCGGACAAAGTGTAGACTGACGTGTTATGGATGTTCCAGTAACTACTCCATTAACAAGTTGGTACATGTTATGAATGTACCAGTAACTACTCCATTAACAAGTTGGTACGTGTGCCATTAACTACTCCATTAACAAGTTGGCACATGTTATGAATGTACCAGTAACTACTCCATTAACACGTTGGTACGTGTTATTATTATTTGCATAATATCAGACGCATTAGGAAATATCTGTCTCGCGACATCACAGAAATCCTTGTCCACGCCTTCATTTCAAGTCGCGTTGATTATTGCAATAACTTATTATACGGGTTGCCTGACTGTCAACTAAATAAGCTCCAGCGAGTACAGAACGCCACAGCTATTTGTAAAGATTTTGTTACATAACTCCATTACTATAAGATCTGCATTGGTTGCCTGTTAGGTATCGGATTCACTTCAAGATCCTATTAATCACATTTAAGGCGCTTCACGCCTCGCACCTTCCTACCTTAGTAGCTTAATACATGTGAAGACATCTTGCTATAATTTGAGGTGTTCCAATGAACTACTGCTTTGTTTCCCGAAGTGTAACACATGACAAACATTTGGTGACAGGGCATTTGTTATTGCAGCTCCTAAGCTCTGGAACCCACTGCCTAGGGAACTTAGATTAATTGGTTCTGTAGATAGTTTTAAACGCCATATTAAATCACGTCTTTTTAGGCTAGCATATAATTAAATATTGTATCTTAAGTTGGTACGTGTTATGAATGTGCCATTAACGTGTGGAAACTGCTATCGTAACTTTGTGTCGGCTCACATGCACGAATTCACTAAACTAAACTCTTTCAAACTAGTTATTTCAACCGTATTGTCAGCTATGGAACAATCTGCCTACTTCTATTCGTAATTCTAGCTCTGCCAATCAGTTTAAGTCGCTTCTATACACGTATTACTCATCAGTGTTACAAACATCTTTTGATGTCAATACACCAATTACGTGGAAGTCCATATGCCTGAAATGCACAGCGTGATATATTTTCTAACAAAGTGTGTTGCTATTAGACCTTGTAAGACCTACAACTCATATTTTTTCTAAGTTAGTTTGATCGTATTTCTTCACGTTAATTTCGATTTCGATTTACCTTCAAATATTAATGAACATGTATTAAGTTTATGTATGTGTGTACGTAATTTATATAACTCAAGATTTGTTGGTATTTTCATTAGTTAATGTAAGGGCGCACTTAATTTGGAGGCACGCTCTGTTGTGTCGACCCTCATCATGTAAATTGTGATATTTGTAGGTATTTTCATTAGTTAAAGTAAGGGCGCACTTAATTTGGAGCCACGCTCTGTTTTGTCGTCCCTCATGTACATTGTGACATTTTTTCTTCTTTGATTTATGATGAAAGCATTGTAAATAAACACATAAATAATAGCTTTAATGACGTTTGCTTTGCAGTAGTGAGGATATGTCGTGCCGCATCTGTATGCACGATGACAACACATCGTCAATGACTCCATGTGGTCACTATTGCTGTTTAGAGTGTGCCATGCGATGGTTCAACGACAACACCATATGTCCCACGTGCCGACAACAGGTTCCTTCTGACTTCGAACCAAAAGAGGATCAGCAAATCAGGTCGGATAATCTTGTTTTATGATAAAGTCATGTGAAAGACTCTACAACATTGCAAAAGCAAAAGGATTAGAAAACATAATGAAAAAATAACACCTTGTGAGAACAATCTCCACACAGCAAACGTGATAATTCTCCATTATCTTTGTCATTCCTAACTTACAACAAACACTAGAAAAGGAAGAGGCTTTTTGTGACAAGGAATAACTTGGCCATCGTTTTATTTTTAGCACTGTGAATGGCTAACATTCTCTAACGTTTTCCATTTGTGGGAGAAGTGGTAATCCTGAAACTATTTTGATGGCTTATGTAAATGCCAAGTAACCTCGGCAGGATGTTTAAGGAAAGAGAAGATCGATTTGAGTAAGTTTGTTTCACAATTTCTTTTGCTGTCGGTGTTTGTTCTCCAGGGGGTCTCTTGACAAAGTGAAGGAGTTTCGTCGCCACTGCAATGCTTTCTTCATGGAGGTTGTGTCCGTGTTCTGTTTCGGCTATTCACCGTGTGGGACTCTTGAAGAAGATACCTTTATCACTTTGATGGGCTACGCAACGCGTGAGGGGTCAGCCACCAAAACGTTCTCACCCTTCCCTGATTATGGTATTGACGCCACACCAGTTGTTAGGTCATTCCTGCTACAACAGCTCCTCAAATCAGGGTAAGACATATGCTGTAATATAACCTATGACTACATTCCTGCTGCAACAGTTCCTCATCAGGGTAAGACATATGCTGTACTATAACCTATGACTACATTCCTGCTGCAACAGTTCCTCATCAGGTTAAGACATATGCTGTACTATAACCTATGACTACATTCCTGCTGCAGCAGTTCCTCATCAGGGTAAGACATATGCTGTACTATAACCTATGACTACATTCCTGCTGCAACAGTTCCTCATCAGGGTAAGACATATGCTGTACTATAACCTATGACTACATTCCTGCTGCAGCAGTTACTCATCAGGATAAGACATATGCTGTACTATAACCTATGACTACATTCCTGCTGCAGCAGTTCCTCATCAGGGTAAGACATATGCTGTACTATAACCTATGACTACATTCCTGCTGCAGCAGTTACTCATCAGGGTAAGACATATGCTGTACTATAACCTATGACTATATTCCTGCTGCAACAGTTCCTCATCAGGGTAAGACATATGCTGTAATATAACCTATGACTACATTCCTGCTGCAGCAGTTACTCATCAGGGTAAGACATATGCTGTACTATAACCTATGACTACATTCCTGCTGCAGCAGTTACTCATCAGGGTAAGACATATGCTGTACTCTAACCTATGACTATACATTCCTGCTGCAACAGTTACTCGTCAGGGTAAGACATATGCTGTACTATAACCTATGACTATATTCCTGCTACAACAGCTCCTCAAATCAGGGTAAGACATATGCTGTACTATAACCTATGACTACATTCCTGCTGCAGCAGTTACTCATCAGGGTAAGACATATGCTGTACTATAACCTATGACTATATTCCTGCTGCAACAGTTCCTCATCAGGGTAAGACATGCTGTAATATAACCTATGACTACATTCCTGCTGCAGCAGTTACTCATCAGGGTAAGACATATGCTGTACTATAACCTATGACAACATTCATGTTGCAACTGCTCCTCATCAAGGTAAGACATGCTGTAATATAACCTATGACTATACATTCCTGCTGCAACAGTTACTCATCAGGGTAAGACATATGCTGTACTATAACCTATGACTATATTCCTGCTACAACAGCTCCTCAAATCAGGGTAAGACATATGCTGTACTATAACCTATGACTACATTCCTGCTGCAGCAGTTACTCATCAGGGTAAGACATATGCTGTACTATAACCTATGACTATATTCCTGCTGCAACAGTTCCTCATCAGGGTAAGACATGCTGTACTATAACCTATGACTATATTCCTGCTGCAACAGTTCCTCATCAGGGTAAGACATGCTGTAATATAACCTATGACTATATTCCTGCTGCAACAGTTCCTCATCAGGGTAAGACAAATGCTGTACTCTAACCTATGACAACATTCATGTTGCAACTGCTCCTCATCAAGGTAATACATGACAATATTCCTGCTGCAGCAGCACTGCAAAGCGATACCTTGTACCAACGTTTTCTTACTCTTCCCTGGTTATGGTGTAGACATCATTCCATCCAATGTCTGATATTCAGTTTATCAAACTTAGATAAACTTCCCCTGCTTTGATGTGGGATGTTTATCAAACTTAAATTAACTTCCCCTGCTTCGATCTGGGATGTGAAAGGCCTTAGTACATGTATGTTAGTTTTTATCGATAACGTATTCATTTAATGTTCATTTTTGTTCTTTTAGCGAAAAGAAATTAAAATAACATTTGGACAGGTTTATCACCGATGCCTGGGGAGTGGTTGGTGACGTAGAGCGCATGATCGAGGTGTTCGTCCTGTGTGTCCAGTGTATGGAGGTGTGTTAACACAGTTCAATGTCTTTGTATTTAACGCTTCTGATAACGAACCTTTCAGCTGATATGATACTGTAAAGGGAATAACGTGTATTTAGTAAATAAAATCGAAAAGGAAATTCGATTTGATATTTTATGCTGTCCTCTTTCATATAGGATGCCCTTTACAGCACGTTTGTTAAGAGAGCAGCGGAATTACCGTTGGAAAACAAGCTGCGACTTATCGAAAGGAATTGCAAAGATGCGTCAAAACTCTTCAGTCAGGGAGGTGGTGTAGATGGCCACAGACAAGTTGATGTGCGGGTACTTGAGGCGATTGCTACAACACGCTTTGTACTGTCAGAAGTAGCCGAGTACATGTACCTCAGCCAGACGGAGAACAACATGCGGTGGAGTCACCCTAACGTGTCCAGAGCACTGGATCAGTTGTTCAGTGAAGTGCGCAAGATATGCCTTCACACCCTTGTCCACACCCCAAGAGTATTCCTATTGAAACAGTTGTCCAGACGCTTTGGTGTGGAGTCAATACAAATCCTGGCGAAGAAAAAAGGTCTTGAGTGGATCCTACCAGCCGACGCCTCTACGTCAGTTGAGGTACGACGTAATGTTTAACATACTCATCACGGGATTCGATTTCGCGCAGTTCGAGGCATTTGAAATTCTCATGAGGATTTTGAAACCCCCTCGAATCCCGTGTCAAGTATATTAGACGTCTTATTAGAAGGATTTATGTTGAAAAGGCGTGACTTTTTGAACAGTAATCAAACGTCCATTGTTAATGAAAAGACGTACATGTAATGTTAACAATATGCGTTTGTTGTTGTGTCCAATTTAATGAAATCAGACATTTTAGACCTGGCGTGAAATTTTGATGAAAAGCGTAAAATTAAAGTTCCGCGCTATAGTTTGCGTCACGAACATGCAAAGTGTGAAAAAGAGGTCCCATAATTACGAGATTGTCTGTATGCATCAATACATGAATTTTACATTTTGCCATGGCCTGGTAGGGAAGTCAATGAGCGGTTGTGAGACCTTCCTCTGTTGGATACTGATTTGTTTAATAAAAGATCAGTGTCTGTATCACTATTACAGACCCTGATATGTAATTAATCAGATAGAGTATTTTCTACTTTGAAGTGCTATTTTAAACACACATTCAAGGAGTTTCATTAGGTGTTCGAAATGCCCAGAAAACAATAAAGCCCGAGGGGCGCGCTCTTCATGAGGGTTACTCGACGGGCTTTCAAAGTACGCATGTGGTACAAATTGAGACCTGTTCGTTGTTATACTCCTAAATAAGTAATGATAGGAGAGACTGACGTGTTCAAGATTGACCTCCAGGTTAGGTACTTATCGACAAGGTACTTATTGACAAGGTACTTATTGACAAGGTACTTATTGACAAGGTACTTATTGACTAGGTACTTATTGACTAGGTACTTATTGACTGAGTTAGGTCGGGACGGACCGAAATATTTGGTTCGAGGTCATGACGTACAAAATGATCGAGTGCCAAATATCTTCCTGTTCGACCCGACTTATCATATAACCACTTAGTTTGTTTTAATAACGGCAAAACAACCAACATAAAATCAGGTGGGGTCGGACGGCAAAGACGTATGGCCTCCATCACGTGACCTCTGTACATGAAACGAGTAATGTCTATTAAGCCTAAGGAATCCACATAGTAAACAAGTGATGTTCGTCCCCCTCCCTGGCTTTCCACATTTATACTTTTATCCAGATTTTTATCTACTACTTCTTTAGAGATATGCAAATTATTTACCACTTACAAATTCGAAAACTAAGAAAAAGGGCTACATAATAAATCTCGATTCGCCAGTGATGTCATTAGACGTTTATATATCTTGTATTGCCTTTCTAATTGTCGCTTTGCTAACAGGTGGCCCCAGACAGATTCCTTGTTTACGGAGCGAAATATCAACGCCTCAGGGAAACGATATCGCGGGCAGCGATTAGTGGAGACGTTACTGAAGTGAACGACGAGTTACGGGTTAGTGTTCTGTTCGAAGAAAACTTCAGCGAAATAAGACAGTCAAAGAAACTACTAGATATGTAGTAGGTAGACAGATGATATGTTTTGGAAAGTGATCATCAATAGAGCGAATGGTGTGCTAGTTTTCATATTTAGACAACGCGAGCCTTGTTTCATGTCTATTGTAAGGGAAATGAGCTTCTCTTGGGATAAGAAAAGCAAGATACAGTGTATATACATCGTACTAAATAGAGATAAATTCACAAGCAACTAAGCCATATTGGTCTGTTCTAAACACTACAATTAGGATATCAACTTGAAGATATACCATTTAACTCTTTCAGTAGTAATACGGTTTAGTGAAGGTTTTTGTTGTTAGTGGTCAAGTAACAATAACAAAATAATATGTTTGCTCAACCGATACATGCCACATCCTACCCTTTCTCTTTTCACTTTTCAGAACATGGCCTGTGATGTCACTAACGTGGTGTTTCAGTTGGGAGTTTATCAGGAGATCACGACAAACAAGCGAGTCATTTCACAGGCTGTGAGTGTGGTGTATGTATGTTGTGGGTATGGTGCATGTGTGTTGAGTATTGAATATATGGTTTATATATGTTATGGGTATTGTGCATGTACATGTATGTTGTGTGTGTGGTGTGTGTGTTACGAGCCAGAAACTACTTGTGAAATGAAACTACAGTACCGCCAAGAATGATATGTATATTTATCGCGATTTGCTCGCGAGCAGATCGTGATTACTAAGTGTGATCTGCTCGCACTGTGCTCGCGATCTGTACTGTAAAGGTAGAAAGAAAAACATTTTACCGCAACTTTTGTTCTCGATGTTCGCTTGCGATCAGCTTGTTATCGCAAGCAAATCGCGAGCAAGGTGAGAGCGGTCGCGAGCAAGATGCGAGCAGATAGCACTTCGTGATCGCGATCAAATGTACATATGTTTCTTGACGGTACTGTATATAATATGAAAAATTATGAAATTTTGTTAGAAAACGTAAAATATAGATTTCAGATCTATAATTTACATCACGGTCAAGCGCTTTGTGCACAAAAACAGGTCCCACATTGATTCCTTTTAGGTACAGAATAATCTGAGAGGCTTCGTTCAGAGGACAAGACACATCAGTGACCAGGTATGATGCTGGGTATTAGATGACGATAATGTTATAAGTAGCAATGCCAAATAACATGAAATCAGTTGGAGCCACACGTACAGTGAATGTTAAAAGTTATATATTCCTTGAAATGTACACGGTGTTTTGTGTAGTCCCGTGTGCTGACGGTGGATCTTGTCGCTGAAGCTCATCTCCAGGGCATAACTACCGTATTTAACCTGGCCAGGGGATCGTCCAGTGACAGGAGTATTGTAGAGATTAAGACAACAATTCACCTGCAGCACCGTTAGTCAGCCTCGCCCTCCATCCGGCTACTATGGCTGTAAGTATATCTGTCAAGTATACCTGTTTGTCATTTGAGAGCGAAAGGTGGGAGTATGGTGGAATAAAGCTACACAATTTAAAATTGTGTCGCATCTCTTGCGTTTTAAATTCATAAATCAGTGCGAGATATCATCCGCCATTTGATATTGAGTTGCCCTTTCATGAAAATAAGTATGTATGTGTTTTGCTCATGACCGTGTTAATTCTAATCTTTGTTACTTAATAGAACTCGTTCCTACCCACAATGCCAGACGATCCATTTCAAGAGGTCAGATCCTCAGTCACCGGAAGTGAGCAGTTCTATGGTAAGGATTGCGTTCTACCGCATTAGTTTAAGAAAAACTACTCAGTTTTCCTTTCTTGATTAGCTTATTGGTACTGGAAATAAGATGACATACCACGGATTGCAAAATAGCTAGAATTATCACTTCCCCACGATTTTCCTTCGTTTTCAAGGCTTTGTTGCATCACGTTTTCTCGTTTGTTTGACAGACAACTGTCAATTGTATAGTCTGAAGATTCCTTTCACTGACGCTTGTTTTTTCTCATTAGACATTTAGTTGTTTTACTCTTTTATGATTCATGAGTCAAATAATGTTATTTATAACACTAATATGTCGACTAAAGTGAAGTTCGTATGTAACTCCTTCTCTTTCTGTACAGAATGTCCCAATGGTCATCCCTATCTGATCGGCGAGGTATGTATCAGTAACACAGGTCGTTATTGAATGTTTAAACAACGTTCGGTGTTGGTCAAACTTGTCATTATTTTTATCACACCACTTGTTAGTCAAACTTGTCATTATTTTTATCACACCACTTGTTAGTCAAACTTGTTATTTTTATCACAACACTTGTTAGTCAAACTTGTTATTTTTATCACAACACTTGTTAGTCAAACTTGTCATTTTTATCACAACACTTGTTTGTAGTGTGGAAGGCCTAATCAGGAGTACAAGTGTACAGTTTGTGGAGCTAACATTGGAGGAACGAATCATCGACTTGTTGTAGGAAACAGGCCTGCGAGAGCGTACGTATAATCCATCACTGAATGTACACTTACAACGCAACGGTACTTTCTTCCAACGTCTCGTCATTTTTATAGAATTCTATAACTTGGATGAAACAATGACAGAATTCCTGTGACTTACCAGAAACAAAAACACTTAGTCTCCTGGGATACAAAATGATGCATTTGTTGTTACTATACGTCGATGCTGAAACTTTTCTTTACAATTATTCACAGTACGGACCTGACCAATAAAGGACACTTTATTGGTCCTGCTAGAGAGAGAGCTGTGACGCCAGAACGCTCCATGTCTGCTGCTCTCACGTCTCTTGTTCGTCTCCTTCTTCATGGGTCCATATAATAATAATAATAATAATAACACCTTTATTTTAAGAGGGTAGCACTAAATAGTGTACAAACACTAATAAACTTGTGGCCCTCTATCTAAAAATACACTAAAATCTAATTACATATAATACTAGAGATAAAAGATAAAACTATATACACATATTGAATTGCAAAAGCAAGTAGTCTATAATATCTAAACCTATGAAATCACACTATATAAATCAACTTATGGATAAAAATGTTCAAACGATAATTGCTCATTAAAAAATCTACCGCGAAGAGCACGCTTAAAGGATTTAAGACACGCTTGTTTTTTCAGGTCAGCTGGTAGACTATTCCACAACGGTATGGCTGTCACCAGGAAAGATCTACCACCTTCTGTTACTCTATTATACTTTGGACAAATAAAATTATAATTAGAAAATCTAGTGTTTCTTGTGTGTAATGAACTATTTAGCCTAAGTGATTCTACTAAATAATCCGGAACTGCCAGTTGTGTCCTTTTAAAAAGTATGGAACATTGAGCGATCTTAGTTTCATTATAGAATGGTAACCAGTGTAAACGATTAAACAAAGGCACAGAGGATGCCCGTGGCTCGGCGTCTAACATTACTCTTGCTGCTCTTTTCTGTAAACGAAGAATCCTTAGAAGAGAGTCTTTGGAACATGACATTTGCCAGACAACACTAGCATAACTAAAAACTGGTTTGATCATTGCGTTATAATACAAAATTCTTTGTTCTAAAGGTAAACAAGATTTAATCTTATTTAGCACCCCTATTCTTTGAGACAGTTTTTTACACAGTCTGTCAATATGATTTGTAAATGAAAGAGCACTGTCAATGTCTAAACCGAGCAACCGCACCGAATCAACTTGCTCTAATGCAACTCCCCTGGACGTAACTAAGGACAACTGATCTTGGGAAGGTATTTTATCCTTAAGACGCTTCCCTGTTACAAGTAATGACTTTGTCTTCGATTCATTGAGCGGCAGCTTATTGCTGTTGGCCCAGTCCTCCACGTCCTTCAAGGCGTAGTTCAAGGTTTCTTGCAGTCTAACTGTAGCACCAACATCAGAGGAATAAGATAATGTTGTATCATCTGCATAGAGATCCAGTTCTACACCCGATGACTGAACATGAAATGGCAAGTCATTGATAAATATAATAAAGAATAACGGACCGAGGATACTGCCCTGAGGCACGCCATGGGGGATGTTCGCATAATTTGAGTTCTGGCCTCCAACAGAAACAAATTGTTGTCTGTCAATGAGATATGATTGAAACCACTCTATTGTGCCTTCGCTCATGCCATAGGCCTTAAGCTTAGCCAACAAAATGTTGTGGTCCACCATATCGAACGCTTTCCGGTAGTCGATCAGAACTAATCCGCTGACCCGATTTTTATCAAGGTTGAAAAGTAGATGATCTATAATCCTGATCAGGGCAGTATCAGTTCCATGATGTCTTCGGAATCCTGATTGACGCGCGTACAGTAAATTATTGTCCTTAAGGTAATTATAGAGGTGATTATGAGCATGCCTCTCAATGATCTTTGATAAAACAGGCAGGACTGAAATTGGACGATAATTATTAACATCTTCTCGTTCTCCTGATTTAAACAGAGGCGTGACCTTGGCAGTTTTCCATCTGCTGGGAAAAACTGAAGACTCGATTGAGCAGTTTATAAGTTTAGCGATAGAGGAAGCTATAACTGGTGCAGCGATCTTCAAAAGTCTTGCACTAAGTTTATCCACCCCCATTGCCTTATTGGAATTTAAGCTCTTAAAAATGTCAATAACAAAGCCTTTAGTCACAGGGGGAATGGAAAACTTTATGTCAGGATCTTTTCTGGAAAGAACAAAATGTTCAAGCTTTGAAATATCAAATGGCACATTTGGCAACAGATCCCTTAATTGATCGGCAACTGAAGCAAAGTGTGTGTTAAATTTATCAGCAACATTACCATCTGTACAATTATCGTCCATAATGTCAGCAAGTTCTGCCCTTTTGGTGCTGGTGCCCATCAACGACTTTATCGTCTTCCAAATACATTTGGGACTATCTTTATTATCGGCAAAACAGTTATGATAAAACTTGAACTTCCCACATTTTATCATATTAACGGCTTTGTTTCTAGCTGATTTATACTTTTTCCAATCCTCTGCCTTTGTTGAGTGTCTCGCTATTTTTAATAGCGAGTCTCTCTTCCGGAGTTGTTGTAAAATTCCTTTGGTCATCCACGGCGCTTGTTTCTCTCGTGCAACCCTTTTTTCACGCCAGGGGCAATGGCTGTCCAGCGCTTTGTTAAACAACAACTCCCACGCACTAAGTATATCATCCACTTCATTAAACACAAAAGCAGTGTCCCAAGGTATTTCTTTCAATGTTGTTAGAAAATGCGATTCATCGAAGCGTTTCATATCACAATAAGCGATATTACACGGCTTTTTAGGTGAGCGGCAACAATCCCTCGCTTTGTATAAGCGAATTCCAAACACCGGTAAATGATCTGCTAAACCAGTGTTCCGTATCGTAATGGTGGCAATCCTCCCGGGACAATTTACAAATACGTGGTCTAAGCAAGTTCCGCTCACTGGCCTTGTCACCTGAGTTACGAGCTGTTTAAAATTCATACTAGAAAACGCACGAGCCAAACGATGCTTTTTGAAAGACGAACTGGCAAGAAAATTTAAATTTATATCTCCGGTCACTATCGTTTCCAAGTTCAATAAATAAGCAGTCTCAATGTTTTTTTCCAAACGTTCATCGTCTTCTTTACAATAAGAAGGCGGCCGATATATTCCAGCAAATAATAATGGACGATTTGATTTAAAAGGGTAAAGTTCCAGCCAAACCGCCTCAATACTCGAGTCCTCAAGATCCGTTCTCCTCTTGTGTTTCACTTCATCATTTACATACATGCTGGTAGGCTCCTGTTATCACCCACAGGTAATATGCGATGTGTAGGTTATTACTTCAGTCACACTCTATGCTAGTATGGTCCTGTTATCATGCACAGGTGAGCTGCCATGTGTAGGTTATTACTTCAGTCACACTCTATGCTAGTATGGTCCTGTTATCACCCACAGGTGAGCTACCATGTGTAGGTTATTACTTCAGACACTCTATGCTAGTATGGTCCTGTTATCACCCACAGGTGAGCTGCCATGTGTAGGTTATTACTTCAGTCACACTCTATGCTAGTATGGTCCTGTTATCACACACAGGTGAGTTGCCATGTGAAGGTTATTACTTCAGTCACACTCTATGCTAGTATGGTCCTGTTATCACACACAGGTGAGCTGCCATGTGTAGGTTATTACTCCAGTCACACTCTATGCTAGTATGGTCCTGTTATCACCCACAGGTGAGCTGTCATGTGTAGGTTATTACTCCAGTCACACTCTATGCTAGTATGGTCCTGTTATCACACACAGGTGAGCTGCCATGTGTAGGTTATTACTCCAGTCACACTCTATGCTAGTATGGTCCTGTTATCACACACAGGTGAGCTGTCGTGTGTAGGTTATTACTTCAGTCACACTCTATGCTGGTAGGGTCCTGTTATCACACACTCTAGTGCAGGAGTTGCACTTCTGATAATGGTAGCATACGTTGTTTATGAATTTGTTTATATTGACCGAGGGCTGGATTGCAAAAGGAAAGAAAAAGTGGGTCGTATCCGTGTATACCAAGCCGCGTATTCAGCCAACGCTACGCGATGAAAGGACAGACATTAAGTGCAATTTCCAATCATTTACACACCGGGTGATGTTGAGATCCTGTGTATCTACATTGCTCGTTCTGTGTGTTATTCACTTATGAATGTGGGGTGATCAACCTCTTAGCCTATTTAACTGCTGGCTAGTGTTAAGCTAATTTATCGCTCATTGATACATTGACTAATTGCCTCATGGAATCTTAATAGTTACCTTGTAAAAAGGTTTACGTTATGATTAGCGCAGCAATGAAGGAATCGACTGTCTATTCACATTTTATCTTAACAGGACGTCGCCCATCTCATCACCCCAGCTATTCCTGTTGAGACCGTACAGACATTTCTTTGGGATCACATTATCTGACATGCGCCTGCTAGCACAGACCAGCGGTCGTAGTGTGGATGATACAGCGCTGACAGTGCACTTGGTTTTACAGAACATCGCTGAGAATGCGCACACACACCAAGGTCAGTAGTCTTATATGCACTTGTTCGTGAATTTACTTCAAAATCTGATATTCTACAAACACCACATCGCTGAGCTTGCGCACACACACCAATGTCAGTAGTCTTAATCTGATATTCTACAAACACTGTAGTGTCTTGTCTCGGTCAAGCTGTTTCATAGGCAACTTTATTTTTTATCGATAATTAATCATTTGATATTTTTCTTTTACTCCCATAAGATGGCTATAACGTTTTGGCAGCCAAGGGAACCAGAGCCCACTGGGAAGTCGTATTCACTAGGATTGTCCTCTCACCAGTATTGTCTGTAAGTACATTGTAGTAATATGATATGGGTGTTGCCATTGTCAAGAGAATATCGAGAGTATAATGCCAATATGCCAATATCTGATTACAAGATAATTAGAAACGATGCAAGTTTCACGATGATCGCGTAGCTGATTTCGTAGCTAATTTAACATGCTGTTGTAACACCCTGTTGAATATCTTTGTTTCTTGTAGAACTTGGATGCCAGTATTCAGAGAAGCCTTGAAGTGATTGCTAACGACACAAGGTTTGGTACGTAACACCTGACACGATACATTAACATTTATAAGGCTGGCTGTGCTTTTTAAGAAGATTGTACAACCTAAACTGATGTACTCACGTACAATTACTTGTAGGTGTTTTTATTTCTACATGTAAAGTTCACTACTTGAGTTCTGCTATAGGTGGTTTGGACTCAATCCCCAGAGATTCAAATGACAAAGGGCATGGCGGCCATGTTGGTGTACAGAACAAAAGAAGCTAACGAAGAATCTATTGTTAACTGTACACCAACATGGCGGCTATGACGTAACGTGCAAAGGGTCTATTCTGCTGGTATTCAGTAGTTCTCCTATTCTACTGGTATTTAGTAGTAGTTGTTACATTCAGATGGTTTCAGTAGTAACATGTAGTTCTTCTATTCTGTTGGTGTTTAGGAGCCGACCCACTGCTCCGTCAGCTGTACGAGTTAGAGGCAGGAGTAGATGAGTACACCGAGGGGATCCACCCAGGATGCACTGCTCTGTGGAGATACAGGACACACGTGACTCTTGATCACGTGACACGAACATTTCAGGAGTCACAAACAGATGATCACGTGATACTGGGAGAATTCTTGAAACAGGTTTGAGACTCAAAACGAAAAAATGAATGTATTATATCTTAAATTGACACTTCGAAGAAAGGTTTCTGGGACCAGCCGAGCTTGATATAATTATTATGGAAGGACTGAACTCCCTGAATTTTGATTGGCTGACCTTACTCAACGAATCAGAACCCAGACACAACCAAGCAAACATAAAGATAGACCAGGCACAGGTAATTTAATGTTATATACTAACTGTTCCTGCTGTAGTGTGTGTCGTGTATTGATTATAAATGTGTTGTTGCTCGCTATGCCGTAATTATTACCCCCTGTGTTATCGTGTGACTAGGAGCATAAGCTGCGTGCGATCCGTTTCCTACCTGATGTGGTCAAACTACAAAGACTGCTGATGGTCGCTATCACCGAACTCTTGATAGCACAGAGACTGAGAAGCTCAAGTTGAAGGAGTTCTACAAACAGTTCCCGCCGGGTATGCGTGAATTCGGCGCTGTATTTCATGTTTATGTTCCGTATTTAAACTGTGTTTGTTGTCTATATGCCGTATTTAAACTGTGTTTGTTGTCTATGTGTCGTATTTCATCTGTGTTTGTTGTCTATGTGTCGTATTTCATCTGTGTTTGTTGTCTACGTGCCGTATTTCATCTGTGGTTGCGGTCTTTTTTTTTTCAGGTGTTGCGAAGGAATACAAGTCACTTGTTCACAGTTTCCGCTCGGCCTGGAATATTTTGGTAGCAACTCTAACAGAGCAAGGTACCTTGTTAACCGTTGTGTTCAATGAAATGATTGGCCTCTATTGTTGTGTAATTCGTTCATATGTTTCCCTGGCTGAAGTAGAAGTAAGTTGTCAAGCCAGGAATCCATGTTGCATAGTTTTTTCAACATGCGTGTTTGTCTATACATGATTAGTTTAGTATTGTAATGTGTTTGATAATGCCATAGGCACGACAGGCGTACTGAAGAACCTCATCCAGAATAAAGTGAACGAGGATTCTCTAGTGGCCATGTTTATTCCTGCCAGCAGCGGTCGTGCATGGGACGTGTTCGTTGGTCCTCGTGCGTTTCCTCGTAGGTTCGCACAACGAGTTGCTGCAGCTGGTTCTGGTTCTGGTTTATTAACTAACAAAGCGGCATATCCGCATCACGTCAGTATCAAGCTAAAGTATAATAATTACAATATGAATCTAGTAGGTCTAATATGTAAATGTAGTAATAAGTCTGCTTAAACTATAAATATAATAATAATCTTAGATAATAAATGAATATAAAATAATAACAATAATAAGGTCTAATATGTAAATGCAGTAATAAGTCTGCTTAAGTTAAAAATAAAAGAAATAATTGGTATTAAAACCACTCGCCAGAGGCAATAAGGTGTTCCTTTAGAGCTATCTTAAACTTAAGATGATCTGTTATGCTTACAATATAAAATGGCAAATCATTCCATTGTTTAATAGTCCAGGGAAAGAAACTAAACTCATGGACTTTACAATTTGAGTGAGGTCTATTTAAAGAATTTGCATGGCAGCCTCTCGTAACTCTCTTTATAGGAGTTAAATATAATGTCTTATCTAGATCAATTGAGTTGTAGTATATACGATGAAACATACATAGACGAGCTACTATGTTTTGGCTTATGATTGAAGGCCATTTTAGTTCACCTAGCATTTGGGTTACGCATCCAGGATTCCTAGAATAATCGTTACAGCATAGTCTGGCTGCAGATCTTTGAAACATATTCAATTTATACTTGTCTTTCTCAAGATAAGGGTACCAAACAGTATTTGCATATTCCAATTGGGGTCTAATGATACTAGTATATAATCTAGGGTTGATTGTTTAAATAATATACATGTGGATCATGATTGTTGGTAGCATTTTTGGAAGAAAAGCTCATAGTATGGCACTTGTTACTCGGGCCGGGCCTTTAGGCCGGCACGAGTCAGAAAATGCAAGCCGTTTATTCTTAATATTAATATTATTATTACTCGGGCCAGGCCTTCGGCCGAGGCACGAGTCAGAAAATGCAAGCCGTTTATTACTCGGGCCAGGCCTTCGGCCGGCACGAGTCAGAAAATGCAAGCCGTTTATTATTATTATTATTATTTTTTGTGTCGCTGTTTGGCGCCAGTAACCAATCAGATTACACAGGAGCGAAATACAATCTCACCTTAAGTGTTTCTAAACACGTTTAGATATAAAATGTATCGAATTATAATCTCAGGGTAGATTTCGTCAGGCGCGCTCAGATAACAAAGGTCAAAGCTCTCAGACAAGGCGAGACAAGGAGATATCGATTTCTATGAGTCATTGTCAGAAATCTATTCCCGGCCGTAAAATTAGGCAATACCACCGTCTGCCAATGGGTAACTGAACTGTCAGGTCAACTACACAGCTTAGAGAGTCTTTCTACTAGATTGAGAGACATTAATATACTGTTACATGTCTGTTAATATGGGGAAAACTGAAGAAACCCTCATTGCATTGAGTTTGATAACTAGCCTGAAATACAGCCGCCTTCTCAGTTAGTTCCAGGGTCCTTGAATTTTCAAATGGCTCAACTCGTCGCGAGCGCAAGTGAACTTGTGAAATTATCGCCATCACGCCGCGTATACAGTCAAGTCTGTTTGTCTCGGAAAGTATTTATTGTAGTTTATATCTCTTCCCTAATTGCACTGATGAAGGACTCGAAACCCTTAACGTCCCAGCAGCTTGTGTTACAGCTGATAAACGGAGGAAATGGCTCTACTGAAACAAAATCAAAGCGGACGAGTTTCGTGTTGTTTAGCTTTGCGGCCGAAGTCCATCATTGTCTGTGGTTCGGCGGGAAAGAAGAGTGTTCGTTGGGATTACTTTCAACAAAGTACACTGTATTTCAACTACCAATCTCGTACAAGTGCCTTTAATTTTTAATGATTTGCACGAAGTGGTCCTTTGTTGGCAGAATTTATTTTAGAAACAGTTGGCCTCATACCTAAAAGTGACAGCCCGAGTAAACGCCCAGCGGGCGTCTTGTTATTTTTTGTGTCGCTGGTTGGCGCCGTCGACCAATCAGATTTCGACTGGTCACGTGACACGTACGTTGCGCCAGCCATGTGACATGTGAACAGTGAACTTTTCAAGATGGCGACGAGTGGGAGTTTTGACTTAGCAAAACCTTTAATATCAGCTGTTTTTTTGTGTAAACCAAAGATTCCTTCAAGTGCAATACCAAGATTTTTGCCTTTTCTAAAGCTGAGAGGTGTTTTACGGGCTTTGGGACGGGAATTTATCACACATTATGCGACATGCTTTAAGATACACTCGTGAGACGTGACAGCGGAGTCTGCTCTGCTCTGCGATCAACACTGACTGTATATAAAGACAACAGCTTGTAAATGTAAGTAGCCGCTAATCTGAACATGATAACCTTTATACCAATTGACTGTCGTTGTGTTGTTATTTATTGTTATTAACCTCTCGAAAGTGTAGTAGAAATGACCCGATTTCTCAGTTCTCTGACTGACAGGGGCCTTTTAAAAGAATTACAGTCGTTTCGCCCCTCATGCACATGTATTTAAATGTTTATAAATTCGGGAACGAAAATCCAGCATGCAGTGAGTGAGTATAAACTGAGTAAGTAATCCGAAATGAAGATTTTTTCAAACGAACGATAAATGACTCTGATGTGGAAATCGCATATTTATCTGTGGCGTGTTATTGTTGTTCTATTTCCCGGGTCTATTTACATCTGGCCTGTACCTCTTTGTATTTGATTATTATCTCTTGGTTTAGGCATTCTACAGTGTATTTAATGTGTTTTTTTAGAACTGACATAATGATATTATGTATCGAGTAGTGTATTTATCATTATTGCAAGTTTATAACATAACATAACTAAATTTGGTCCAGAATTGAGAGTATACTTACATGCAAGTGGCACTCTTTCTTTCCCTTCCCCTTTCTTGGTACCATTATATATTAGCCATGCAAGCTAGATCTTGTTTCAGTGTTTTCCATCTGAGCTGGTCCTGGCTTAAGATAACCCTAAGGTTACCTTAAGGACCTACCGTCTCATCATTGTATTTCTTATTATGCCTTATTACTCGTAAACATTTCCATCATCTTATGAGAAAATAAATGTAATTGTTGTTCCTCAGTTCTTGGCGTCAGCATCGTCACTTGCACTCGGTCATGATCAGGAGTACAAGTACTTTTACGAATTATTTGGGAATGAAAATTAATCTTCCTGCGACCCCAATGATATAAAAAGAGTGGACATTGCATGTTTATTTGTGGCCTGCCATTATAAGTTTCAGTCTCCTTCAAGATGTAGAAAATGAGCACTAGCACAGTGGCAGCTCACTAATACTAGAAAATGGTGGTCTGTAGTTTACAACCTCAATCGATAATATTGTATTGAGAATTTAGCCTGAATGTCAGCCATCTCCACTGCATGGTTTGTTAATAATTGAGAATTACAAATAGATGACTTTATTTCACATGTAGAATGACATTACCTACATGTAACTATTCACAATGAATAGCAACATTATGTGGAATTTGTTGTTCTAAATTGCTTGATTTCTCATAGTTGTACTGCACCTGATATAATTACAATGCATCAAATTTGAGTGACTCAATATCGTGCAGACTACTCACATAACCATTGCACTTCAATCAACAACACCCATACCAAGTTTTTTTTGTAATTCTAACGACCCTCAAGGAACAATAATATTGAAAAGAAAGTAATATTAAACTACAGAATTGAGGGAAATTGTGGCTGAAATGTACATGCACAGCATGTATGTATGTGTGTGTTGTGTGTGTATTATGGCTCTATCATTTCCAACCCCCCCCCCCCCCCCAGGCATACCCTAACCTAACCCCCCCCCCGGAATACGTGGGGCACTTGCTCATTGACATTTGACAGACAAGAGCATCAGTAGAGAACCAATTCTCTGGCTACTCTAGCACAAACCATGTTGACACAAAATTATGCTAGCACTCCATGCAGTACATGCTATAGATAGCCCGAGTTAAGGCCACTCAGGGCCTCTTGTTATTATTATTATTATTTTTTGTGTCGCTGATTTGTGCTGGCAACCAATCAGATTGCACTGGTCACGTGACACATTGCACCATGCGTTCGCGTCAATCGATCTCTTTCTTTGCGGAGTTCGAAGCGAGAAGGAGTGACTTTATCCATCTTCTATTTCTGCGCTGATAATCCTCGGAAACGAAAGGAAAAGTTTGTAGGACTGGTTTGTATGTTTGGTATTTCTTTTTTTGATATTATTGAGTCGCTCTCTTCTTACCAGCGCACACGAGGTCGACGGTAGGCTCACCTAAATTCTCACATTCATTGGCCCCATTCACATTTGAGCGAATCATTTTGAATCGAGCTATTTCCGTCGTCTCAAAGAACAAATATACTCAAATATACTCAAATATACTCAAATATACTGCCAAATATACTGTACAATACAACTGAGAAGTCGTCTCTTGACCAAAACCAATCCACTGAAGTACCGACAAGAGCTGAAGTTGTTTGTCACAGTGCTGAACCGTGAACAACTAAAATATCTGCCATGAAGGTGAGCTTGAAATCATTGTGTATTTATATCTGCATTTGTTTGTCGATATTTTACGATATGGAAGCAAATCTTATTTGTAGTCAGTGTACTTTTTTACGAAGTCTAATTATATCCAGTGTTATCCTTTTGATCATGATTACATTCGTGAATTTCTGGAAGAATGCAGACATACCACTACCAGCAGACGATAACTGCAATAAAGTCGAAAAACCACACATGAACAATAATAACACAGACATTTTCACTGAAGTGCCGTTTTGCAGATCTCGCCATGATATATTCGTTTGTACTACAAACACTCATTGTCATAAAATTAGTCGCAGTCGTTCACGCGAACCAAGTCGAATTCCTGTGAAACAAATAAGACGAATTTTAGGAAAAAGCAGAAAAGTGAGGCGAGTAGTTCGAAAACATATCCGTAAAAATGTTCCACAGTCATCGAAACTTCATCGTTACACTAAAATATTTTACTTTCGAAAAGCAAACGTATTTAGAAATGGCACATTTAGGCAAAAACAAAAATTCACTGCGTGTGAGCATACAAGTACTGTTCGGAAGAAGAGGGAAAACAAATGCAAAACGAGTTTGTTTGTAAAAGCAGGTCAAAAAGTCTGCAACAACAAGCCAAAGCGAACCAGTGGAAAATGTAAATTTAAGGCTACAGTATCTCCAATCAATTCACATACCCGAGCAGTTGTCTTTAAAAATCTGAATCATAAAAAGAATCACAGCAAAATCATGCTGTCTAATGACATTGAACTTAATCCAGGTCCTTTTGATTCAATAATAAGTCCTGATATGTTTAGGTTAACAGTCAGACTATCTCGTTTGGGATTAAGACCCTTAGATGTTGGTGGTGGTGGAGACTGTTTCTTTAAAGCTGTGTCACATCAAATGTATCAAGATGCTATTTATCATTCTCAAGTGCGGTCTGCAGGCATTCAGTACATTATCACTCATCCAGAACAATTTATTGAAAGTAATACTGATCAGTCCTGGTTACAATATATTAATAACATGTCAAGACAAGGTACATGGTGTGATGGTATTATTGTTCAAGCTGTAGCTAATGCTCTAAAATGTACAATTCACATCACAGAATCTGCTGAATATTTTGCAGAAACAACTATTATACAGCCAGTTGTTCCTCTTACAATAGGTAGAATAATCCATATTGGTCATGTAGATGAAGTTCATTATGTTTCTACTGTGCATAGTCTTGCAGATAAGCCCATATCTAGAACAACAGGGGAAAACAGTGGTAGAAACCAGGATAAATATAACCAAAAACCTGTACATTCTGAGACCACACAGGCCAATGAAACGCTTTGCTCTTGCAAACAGTGTTGTGCCATATCTTTTTATTCTATTTGCTTCTCTGCCATAAAGACCATTATTAGTAATTGGAATTCTGATACACTAGATGCAGTAATAGAGAATGGGAACAAGTTTTATCACAAATTAAACTTAGATACACAGTCATATAGTCATTGTAGTATTACTGATTTACCAAGCAACATTACAATATACAATGCTAATGTTGAATTTGTGTTTAATTCAAAACATCAAGGAATAATTACCTCAACATCATTTTCCAGTAAGCTAATACTACACAGGTTAATTTTTGATAACCAGAACCAAAATACAGGTTTCTTACTGTGGATTTCCAGCTACTGGGTCAGTTGTATTTTTCAACAACAATCAAAAATTAAATGTAAGTATGCTGTCTTTGGACAATTATATTAACAACCTCATTGATGCCATTCATGAAGTACTTGCGAAAAATGTTCAGCTTGATCAAAACTCAGTTTTTGAAATACAGTTTATCAAGTGCACATGCAATCTGACAAAGGCAGAAAGACAAGTAATAGTGAGGAAACATAAATCTGCATCATGTAAAGAATTAATAGCTAAACGCTGGAAGGAAAGTTTTGCTACAATGGAGCCAGCAAAGAAAAGACAGCACTTGGATAACCAAGCTAAAACATATCAGTCAATAAATCCTGATAAAAAGAAAGAACTGCTTTCTAAAAACACTGAAAAATACAGATCAATGGATCTCGAGAAAGAGAAAGAACTGCTTTCTAAAAACACTGAAAAATACAGATCAATGGATCTCGAGAAAAAGAAAGAACTGCTTTCTAAAAACACTGAAACATACAGATCAATGGAACACGAGAAAAAGAAAGAACTGCTTTCTAAAAACACTGAAAAATACAGATCAATGGATCTCGAGAAAAAGAAAGAACTGCTTTCTAAAAACACTGAAACATACAGATCAATGGAACACGAGAAAAAGAAAGAACTGCTTTCTAAAAACACTGAAAAATACAGATCAATGGATCTCGAGAAAAAGAAAGAACTGCTTTCTAAAAACACTGAAACATACAGAACAATGGATCTCGAGAAAAAGAAAGAACTGCTTTCTAAAAACACTGAAACATACAGATCAATGGAACACGAGAAAAAGAAAGAACTGCTTTCTAAAAACACTGAAAATTACAGATCAATGGATCTCGAGAAAAAGAAAGAACTGCTTTCTAAAAACACTGAAACATACAGATCAATGGATCTCGAGAAACAAAAAGAACTGCTTTCTAAAAACACTGAAACATACAGATCAATGGATCTCGAGAAAAAAAAAGAACTGCTTTCTAAAAACACTGAAACATACAGATCAATGGAACACGAGAAAAAGAAAGAACTGCTTTCTAAAAACACTGAAAATTACAGATCAATGGATCTCGAGAAAAAGAAAGAACTGCTTTCTAAAAACACTGAAACATACAGATCAATGGATCTCGAGAAAAAGAAAGAACTGCTTTCTAAAAACACTGAAACATACAGATCAATGGATCTCGAGAAAAAAAAAGAACTGCTTTCTAAAAACACTGAAACATACAGATCAATGGATCTCGAGAAAAAAAAAGAACTGCTTTCTAAAAACACTGAAACATACAGATCAATGGATCTCGAGGAAAAAAAAGAACTGCTTTCTAAAAACACTGAAACATACAGATCAATGGATCTCGAGAAAAAAAAAGAACTGCTTTCTAAAAACACTGAAACATACAGATCAATGGAACACGAGAAAAAGAAAGAACTGCTTTCTAAAAACACTGAAAATTACAGATCAATGGATCTCGAGAAAAAGAAAGAACTGCTTTCTAAAAACACTGAAACATACAGATCAATGGATCTCGAGAAAAAGAAAGAACTGCTTTCTAAAAACACTGAAACATACAGATCAATGGATCTCGAGAAAAAAAAAGAACTGCTTTCTAAAAACACTGAAACATACAGATCAATGGATCTCGAGAAACAAAAAGAACTGCTTTCTAAAAACACTGAAACATACAGATCAATGGATCTCGAGAAAAAAAAAGAACTGCTTTCTAAAAACACTGAAACATACAGATCAATGGAACACGAGAAAAAGAAAGAACTGCTTTCTAAAAACACTGAAAATTACAGATCAATGGATCTCGAGAAAAAGAAAGAACTGCTTTCTAAAAACACTGAAAATTACAGATCAATGGATCTCGAGAAAAAGAAAGAACTGCTTTCTAAAAACACTGAAACATACAGATCAATGGATCTCGAGAAAAAGAAAGAACTGCTTTCTAAAAACACTGAAACATACAGATCAATGGATCTCGAGAAAAAAAAAGAACTGCTTTCTAAAAACACTGAAACATACAGATCAATGGATCTCGAGAAAAAAAAAGAACTGCTTTCTAAAAACACTGAAAATTACAGATCAATGGATCTCGAGAAAAAGAAAGAACTGCTTTCTAAAAACACTGAAAATTACAGATCAATGGATCTCGAGAAAAAGAAAGAACTGCTTTCTAAAAACACTGAAACATACAGATCAATGGATCTCGAGAAAAAGAAAGAACTGCTTTCTAAAAACACTGAAACATACAGATCAATGGATCTCGAGAAAAAAAAAGAACTGCTTTCTAAAAACACTGAAACATACAGATCAATGGATCTCGAGAAAAAAAAAGAACTGCTTTCTAAAAACACTGAAACATACAGATCAATGGAACACGAGAAAAAAAAAGAACTGCTTTCTAAAAACACTGAAACATACAGATCAATGGATCTCGAGAAAAAGAAAGAACTGCTTTCTAAAAACACTGAAAATTACAGATCAATGGAACACGAGAAAAAGAAAGAACTGCTTTCTAAAAACACTGAAACATACAGATCAATGGAACACGAGAAAAAGAAAGAACTGCTTTCTAAAAACACTGGAAATTACAGAACAATGGATCTCGAGAAAAAGAAAGAACTGCTTTCTAAAAACACTGAAACATACAGATCAATGGAACACGAGAAAAAGAAAGAACTGCTTTCTAAAAACACTGAAACATACAGATCAATGGAACACGAGAAAAAGAAAGAACTGCTTTCTAAAAACACTGAAACATACAGATCAATGGAACACGAGAAAAAAAAAGAACTGCTTTCTAAAAACACTGAAACATACAGATCAATGGAACACGAGAAAAAGAAAGAACTGCTTTCTAAAAACACTGAAACATACAGATCAATGGAACACGAGAAAAAGAAAGAACTGCTTTCTAAAAACACTGAAACATACAGATCAATGGAACACGAGAAAAAAAAAGAACTGCTTTCTAAAAACACTGAAACATACAGATCAATGGAACACGAGAAAAAGAAAGAACTGCTTTCTAAAAACACTGAAACATACAGATCAATGGAACACGAGAAAAAGAAAGAACTGCTTTCTAAAAACACTGAAACATACAGATCAATGGAACACGAGAAAAAGAAAGAACTGCTTTCTAAAAACACTGAAACATACAGATCAATGGAACACGAGAAAAAGAAAGAACTGCTTTCTAAAAACACTGGAAATTACAGAACAATGGATCTCGAGAAAAAGAAAGAACTGCTTTCTAAAAACACTGAAACATACAGATCAATGGAACACGAGAAAAAGAAAGAACTGCTTTCTAAAAACACTGAAACATACAGATCAATGGAACACGAGAAAAAGAAAGAACTGCTTTCTAAAAACACTGAAACATACAGATCAATGGATCTCGAGAAAAAGAAAGAACTGCTTTCTAAAAACACTGAAACATACAGATCAATGGATCTCGAGAAAAAAAAAGAACTGCTTTCTAAAAACACTGAAACATACAGATCAATGGAACACGAGAAAAAGAAAGAACTGCTTTCTAAAAACACTGAAAATTACAGATCAATGGATCTCGAGAAAAAGAAAGAACTGCTTTCTAAAAACACTGAAACATACAGATCAATGGATCTCGAGAAAAAGAAAGAACTGCTTTCTAAAAACACTGAAACATACAGATCAATGGATCTCGAGAAAAAAAAAGAACTGCTTTCTAAAAACACTGAAACATACAGATCAATGGATCTCGAGAAACAAAAAGAACTGCTTTCTAAAAACACTGAAACATACAGATCAATGGATCTCGAGAAAAAAAAAGAACTGCTTTCTAAAAACACTGAAACATACAGATCAATGGAACACGAGAAAAAGAAAGAACTGCTTTCTAAAAACACTGAAAATTACAGATCAATGGATCTCGAGAAAAAGAAAGAACTGCTTTCTAAAAACACTGAAAATTACAGATCAATGGATCTCGAGAAAAAGAAAGAACTGCTTTCTAAAAACACTGAAACATACAGATCAATGGATCTCGAGAAAAAGAAAGAACTGCTTTCTAAAAACACTGAAACATACAGATCAATGGATCTCGAGAAAAAAAAAGAACTGCTTTCTAAAAACACTGAAACATACAGATCAATGGATCTCGAGAAAAAAAAAGAACTGCTTTCTAAAAACACTGAAAATTACAGATCAATGGATCTCGAGAAAAAGAAAGAACTGCTTTCTAAAAACACTGAAAATTACAGATCAATGGATCTCGAGAAAAAGAAAGAACTGCTTTCTAAAAACACTGAAACATACAGATCAATGGATCTCGAGAAAAAGAAAGAACTGCTTTCTAAAAACACTGAAACATACAGATCAATGGATCTCGAGAAAAAAAAAGAACTGCTTTCTAAAAACACTGAAACATACAGATCAATGGATCTCGAGAAAAAAAAAGAACTGCTTTCTAAAAACACTGAAACATACAGATCAATGGAACACGAGAAAAAAAAAGAACTGCTTTCTAAAAACACTGAAACATACAGATCAATGGATCTCGAGAAAAAGAAAGAACTGCTTTCTAAAAACACTGAAACATACAGATCAATGGAACACGAGAAAAAGAAAGAACTGCTTTCTAAAAACACTGAAAATTACAGATCAATGGATCTCGAGAAAAAGAAAGAACTGCTTTCTAAAAACACTGAAAATTACAGATCAATGGAACACGAGAAAAAGAAAGAACTGCTTTCTAAAAACACTGAAACATACAGATCAATGGAACACGAGAAAAAGAAAGAACTGCTTTCTAAAAACACTGAAACATACAGATCAATGGAACACGAGAAAAAAAAAGAACTGCTTTCTAAAAACACTGAAACATACAGATCAATGGAACACGAGAAAAAGAAAGAACTGCTTTCTAAAAACACTGAAACATACAGATCAATGGAACACGAGAAAAAGAAAGAACTGCTTTCTAAAAACACTGAAACATACAGATCAATGGAACACGAGAAAAAAAAAGAACTGCTTTCTAAAAACACTGAAACATACAGATCAATGGAACACGAGAAAAAGAAAGAACTGCTTTCTAAAAACACTGAAACATACAGATCAATGGAACACGAGAAAAAGAAAGAACTGCTTTCTAAAAACACTGAAACATACAGATCAATGGAACACGAGAAAAAAAAAGAACTGCTTTCTAAAAACACTGAAACATACAGATCAATGGAACACGAGAAAAAGAAAGAACTGCTTTCTAAAAACACTGAAACATACAGATCAATGGAACACGAGAAAAAAAAAGAACTGCTTTCTAAAAACACTGAAACATACAGATCAATGGATCTCGAGAAAAAAAAAGAACTGCTTTCTAAAAACACTGAAACATACAGATCAATGGAACACGAGAAAAAGAAAGAACTGCTTTCTAAAAACACTGAAACATACAGATCAATGGAACACGAGAAAAAGAAAGAACTGCTTTCTAAAAACACTGAAAATTACAGATCAATGGATCTCGAGAAAAAGAAAGAACTGCTTTCTAAAAACACTGAAACATACAGATCAATGGATCTCGAGAAAAAAAAAGAACTGCTTTCTAAAAACACTGAAACATACAGATCAATGGAACACGAGAAAAAGAAAGAACTGCTTTCTAAAAACACTGAAACATACAGATCAATGGAACACGAGAAAAAGAAAGAACTGCTTTCTAAAAACACTGAAACATACAGATCAATGGAACACGAGAAAAAAAAAGAACTGCTTTCTAAAAACACTGAAACATACAGATCAATGGATCTCGAGAAAAAAAAAGAACTGCTTTCTAAAAACACTGAAACATACAGATCAATGGATCTCGAGAAAAAGAAAGAACTGCTTTCTAAAAACACTGAAACATACAGATCAATGGAACACGAGAAAAAGAAAGAACTGCTTTCTAAAAACACTGAAAATTACAGATCAATGGATCTCGAGAAAAAGAAAGAACTGCTTTCTAAAAACACTGAAAATTACAGATCAATGGAACACGAGAAAAAGAAAGAACTGCTTTCTAAAAACACTGAAACATACAGATCAATGGAACACGAGAAAAAGAAAGAACTGCTTTCTAAAAACACTGAAACATACAGATCAATGGAACACGAGAAAAAAAAAGAACTGCTTTCTAAAAACACTGAAACATACAGATCAATGGAACACGAGAAAAAGAAAGAACTGCTTTCTAAAAACACTGAAACATACAGATCAATGGAACACGAGAAAAAGAAAGAACTGCTTTCTAAAAACACTGAAACATACAGATCAATGGAACACGAGAAAAAAAAAGAACTGCTTTCTAAAAACACTGAAACATACAGATCAATGGAACACGAGAAAAAGAAAGAACTGCTTTCTAAAAACACTGAAACATACAGATCAATGGAACACGAGAAAAAGAAAGAACTGCTTTCTAAAAACACTGAAACATACAGATCAATGGAACACGAGAAAAAAAAAGAACTGCTTTCTAAAAACACTGAAACATACAGATCAATGGAACACGAGAAAAAGAAAGAACTGCTTTCTAAAAACACTGAAACATACAGATCAATGGAACACGAGAAAAAAAAAGAACTGCTTTCTAAAAACACTGAAACATACAGATCAATGGATCTCGAGAAAAAAAAAGAACTGCTTTCTAAAAACACTGAAACATACAGATCAATGGAACACGAGAAAAAGAAAGAACTGCTTTCTAAAAACACTGAAACATACAGATCAATGGAACACGAGAAAAAGAAAGAACTGCTTTCTAAAAACACTGAAACATACAGATCAATGGAACACGAGAAAAAAAAAGAACTGCTTTCTAAAAACACTGAAACATACAGATCAATGGAACACGAGAAAAAGAAAGAACTGCTTTCTAAAAACACTGAAAATTACAGATCAATGGAACACGAGAAAAAGAAAGAACTGCTTTCTAAAAACACTGAAAATTACAGATCAATGGATCTCGAGAAAAAAAAAGAACTGCTTTCTAAAAACACTGAAAATTACAGATCAATGGATCTCGAGAAAAAGAAAGAACTGCTTTCTAAAAACACTGAAACATACAGATCAATGGAACACGAGAAAAAGAAAGAACTGCTTTCTAAAAACACTGAAAATTACAGATCAATGGATCTCGAGAAAAAGAAAGAACTGCTTTCTAAAAACACTGAAACATACAGATCAATGGATCTCGAGAAAAAGAAAGAACTGCTTTCTAAAAACACTGAAACATACAGATCAATGGAACACGAGAAAAAGAAAGAACTGCTTTCTAAAAACACTGAAAATTACAGATCAATGGATCACGAGAAAAAGAAAGAACTGCTTTCTAAAAACACTGAAACATACAGATCAATGGAACACGAGAAAAAGAAAGAACTGCTTTCTAAAAACACTGAAACATACAGATCAATGGATCTCGAGAAAAAAAAAGAACTGCTTTCTAAAAACACTGAAACATACAGATCAATGGAACACGAGAAAAAGAAAGAACTGCTTTCTAAAAACACTGAAAATTACAGATCAATGGATCTCGAGAAAAAGAAAGAACTGCTTTCTAAAAACACTGAAACATACAGATCAATGGATCTCGAGAAAAAGAAAGAACTGCTTTCTAAAAACACTGAAACATACAGATCAATGGAACACGAGAAAAAGAAAGAACTGCTTTCTAAAAACACTGAAACATACAGATCAATGGATCTCGAGAAAAAAAAAGAACTGCTTTCTAAAAACACTGAAACATACAGATCAATGGAACACGAGAAAAAGAAAGAACTGCTTTCTAAAAACACTGAAAATTACAGATCAATGGATCTCGAGAAAAAGAAAGAACTGCTTTCTAAAAACACTGAAAATTACAGATCAATGGATCTCGAGGAAAAAAAAGAACTGCTTTCTAAAAACACTGAAACATACAGATCAATGGAACACGAGAAAAAGAAAGAACTGCTTTCTAAAAACACTGAAACATACAGATCAATGGAACACGAGAAAAAGAAAGAACTGCTTTCTAAAAACACTGAAACATACAGATCAATGGATCTCGAGAAAAAGAAAGAACTGCTTTCTAAAAACACTGAAACATACAGATCAATGGAACACGAGAAAAAGAAAGAACTGCTTTCTAAAAACACTGAAAATTACAGATCAATGGATCACGAGAAAAAGAAAGAACTGCTTTCTAAAAACACTGAAACATACAGATCAATGGAACACGAGAAAAAGAAAGAACTGCTTTCTAAAAACACTGAAACATACAGATCAATGGATCTCGAGAAAAAAAAAGAACTGCTTTCTAAAAACACTGAAACATACAGATCAATGGAACACGAGAAAAAGAAAGAACTGCTTTCTAAAAACACTGAAAATTACAGATCAATGGATCTCGAGAAAAAGAAAGAACTGCTTTCTAAAAACACTGAAACATACAGATCAATGGATCTCGAGAAAAAGAAAGAACTGCTTTCTAAAAACACTGAAACATACAGATCAATGGAACACGAGAAAAAGAAAGAACTGCTTTCTAAAAACACTGAAACATACAGATCAATGGATCTCGAGAAAAAAAAAGAACTGCTTTCTAAAAACACTGAAACATACAGATCAATGGAACACGAGAAAAAGAAAGAACTGCTTTCTAAAAACACTGAAAATTACAGATCAATGGATCTCGAGAAAAAGAAAGAACTGCTTTCTAAAAACAATGAAAATTACAGATCAATGGATCTCGAGGAAAAAAAAGAACTGCTTTCTAAAAACACTGAAACATACAGATCAATGGAACACGAGAAAAAGAAAGAACTGCTTTCTAAAAACACTGAAACATACAGATCAATGGAACACGAGAAAAAGAAAGAACTGCTTTCTAAAAACACTGAAACATACAGATCAATGGATCTCGAGAAAAAAAAAGAACTGCTTTCTAAAAACACTGAAACATACAGATCAATGGAACACGAGAAAAAGAAAGAACTGCTTTCTAAAAACACTGAAAATTACAGATCAATGGATCTCGAGAAAAAGAAAGAACTGCTTTCTAAAAACACTGAAACATACAGATCAATGGATCTCGAGAAAAAGAAAGAACTGCTTTCTAAAAACACTGAAACATACAGATCAATGGATCTCGAGAAAAAAAAAGAACTGCTTTCTAAAAACACTGAAAATTACAGATCAATGGATCTCGAGAAAAAGAAAGAACTGCTTTCTAAAAACACTGAAACATACAGATCAATGGATCTCGAGAAAAAGAAAGAACTGCTTTCTAAAAACACTGAAACATACAGATCAATGGAACACGAGAAAAAGAAAGAACTGCTTTCTAAAAACACTGAAAATTACAGATCAATGGATCACGAGAAAAAGAAAGAACTGCTTTCTAAAAACACTGAAACATACAGATCAATGGAACACGAGAAAAAGAAAGAACTGCTTTCTAAAAACACTGAAACATACAGATCAATGGATCTCGAGAAAAAAAAAGAACTGCTTTCTAAAAACACTGAAACATACAGATCAATGGAACACGAGAAAAAGAAAGAACTGCTTTCTAAAAACACTGAAAATTACAGATCAATGGATCTCGAGAAAAAGAAAGAACTGCTTTCTAAAAACACTGAAAATTACAGATCAATGGATCTCGAGGAAAAAAAAGAACTGCTTTCTAAAAACACTGAAACATACAGATCAATGGAACACGAGAAAAAGAAAGAACTGCTTTCTAAAAACACTGACAATTACAGATCAATGGATCTCGAGAAAAAAAAAGAACTGCTTTCTAAAAACACTGAAACATACAGATCAATGGAACACGAGAAAAAGAAAGAACTGCTTTCTAAAAACACTGAAAATTACAGATCAATGGATCTCGAGAAAAAGAAAGAACTGCTTTCTAAAAACACTGAAAATTACAGATCAATGGATCTCGAGAAAAAAAAAGAACTGCTTTCTAAAAACACTGAAACATACAGATCAATGGAACACGAGAAAAAGAAAGAACTGCTTTCTAAAAACACAGAAAAATACAGATCAATGGAACACGAGAAAAAGAAAGAACTGCTTTCTAAAAACACTGAAAATTACAGATCAATGGATCTCGAGAAAAAGAAAGAACTGCTTTCTAAAAACACTGAAACATACAGATCAATGGAACACGAGAAAAAGAAAGAACTGCTTTCTAAAAACACTGAAAATTACAGATCAATGGATCTCGAGAAAAAGAAAGAACTGCTTTCTAAAAACACTGAAAATTACAGATCAATGGATCTCGAGAAAAAAAAAGAACTGCTTTCTAAAAACACTGAAACATACAGATCAATGGAACACGAGAAAAAGAAAGAACTGCTTTCTAAAAACACTGAAAAATACAGATCAATGGAACACGAGAAAAAGAAAGAACTGCTTTCTAAAAACACTGAAAATTACAGATCAATGGATCTCGAGAAAAAGAAAGAACTGCTTTCTAAAAACACTGAAACATACAGATCAATGGAACACGAGAAAAAGAAAGAACTGCTTTCTAAAAACACTGAAACATACAGATCAATGGAACACGAGAAAAAGAAAGAACTGCTTTCTAAAAACACTGGAAATTACAGAACAATGGATCTCGAGAAAAAGAAAGAACTGCTTTCTAAAAACACTGAAACATACAGATCAATGGAACACGAGAAAAAGAAAGAACTGCTTTCTAAAAACACTGAAACATACAGATCAATGGAACACGAGAAAAAGAAAGAACTGCTTTCTAAAAACACTGAAACATACAGATCAATGGATCTCGAGAAAAAGAAAGAACTGCTTTCTAAAAACACTGAAACATACAGATCAATGGATCTCGAGAAAAAGAAAGAACTGCTTTCTAAAAACACTGAAACATACAGATCAATGGAACACGAGAAAAAGAAAGAACTGCTTTCTAAAAACACTGAAACATACAGATCAATGGATCTCGAGAAAAAAAAAGAACTGCTTTCTAAAAACACTGAAACATACAGATCAATGGAACACGAGAAAAAGAAAGAACTGCTTTCTAAAAACACTGAAACATACAGATCAATGGATCTCGAGAAAAAAAAAGAACTGCTTTCTAAAAACACTGAAACATACAGATCAATGGATCTCGAGAAAAAGAAAGAACTGCTTTCTAAAAACACTGAAACATACAGATCAATGGATCTCGAGAAAAAAAAAGAACTGCTTTCTAAAAACACTGAAACATACAGATCAATGGAACACGAGAAAAAGAAAGAACTGCTTTCTAAAAACACTGAAAATTACAGATCAATGGATCTCGAGAAAAAAAAAGAACTGCTTTCTAAAAACACTGAAACATACAGATCAATGGAACACGAGAAAAAGAAAGAACTGCTTTCTAAAAACACTGAAAATTACAGATCAATGGATCTCGAGAAAAAGAAAGAACTGCTTTCTAAAAACACTGAAAATTACAGATCAATGGATCTCGAGAAAAAAAAAGAACTGCTTTCTAAAAACACTGAAACATACAGATCAATGGAACACGAGAAAAAGAAAGAACTGCTTTCTAAAAACACTGAAAAATACAGATCAATGGAAAACGAGAAAAAGAAAGAACTGCTTTCTAAAAACACTGAAAATTACAGATCAATGGATCTCGAGAAAAAGAAAGAACTGCTTTCTAAAAACACTGAAACATACAGATCAATGGATCTAGAGAAAAAGAAAGAACTGCTTTCTAAAAACACTGAAACATACAGATCAATGGAACACGAGAAAAAGAAAGAACTGCTTTCTAAAAACACTGAAAATTACAGAACAATGGATCTCGAGAAAAAGAAAGAACTGCTTTCTAAAAACACTGAAACATACAGATCAATGGAACACGAGAAAAAGAAAGAACTGCTTTCTAAAAACACTGAAACATACAGATCAATGGATCTCGAGAAAAAAAAAGAACTGCTTTCTAAAAACACTGAAACATACAGATCAATGGAACACGAGAAAAAGAAAGAACTGCTTTCTAAAAACACTGAAAATTACAGATCAATGGATCTCGAGAAAAAAAAAGAACTGCTTTCTAAAAACACTGAAACATACAGATCAATGGAACACGAGAAAAAGAAAGAACTGCTTTCTAAAAACACTGAAACATACAGATCAATGGATCTCGAGAAAAAAAAAGAACTGCTTTCTAAAAACACTGAAACATACAGATCAATGGAACACGAGAAAAAGAAAGAACTGCTTTCTAAAAACACTGAAAATTACAGATCAATGGATCTCGAGAAAAAGAAAGAACTGCTTTCTAAAAACACTGAAACATACAGATCAATGGATCTCGAGAAAAAGAAAGAACTGCTTTCTAAAAACACTGAAACATACAGATCAATGGAACACGAGAAAAAGAAAGAACTGCTTTCTAAAAACACTGAAAATTACAGATCAATGGATCTCGAGAAAAAAAAAGAACTGCTTTCTAAAAACACTGAAACATACAGATCAATGGAACACGAGAAAAAGAAAGAACTGCTTTCTAAAAACACTGAAAATTACAGAACAATGGATCTCGAGAAAAAGAAAGAACTGCTTTCTAAAAACACTGAAACATACAGATCAATGGAACACGAGAAAAAGAAAGAACTGCTTTCTAAAAACACTGAAAATTACAGATCAATGGATCTCGAGAAAAAGAAAGAACTGCTTTCTAAAAACACTGAAACATACAGATCAATGGAACACGAGAAAAAGAAAGAACTGCTTTCTAAAAACACTGAAACATACAGATCAATGGATCTCGAGAAAAAAAAAGAACTGCTTTCTAAAAACACTGAAACATACAGATCAATGGAACACGAGAAAAAGAAAGAACTGCTTTCTAAAAACACTGAAAATTACAGATCAATGGATCTCGAGAAAAAGAAAGAACTGCTTTCTAAAAACACTGAAAATTACAGATCAATGGATCTCGAGGAAAAAAAAGAACTGCTTTCTAAAAACACTGAAACATACAGATCAATGGAACACGAGAAAAAGAAAGAACTGCTTTCTAAAAACACTGACAATTACAGATCAATGGATCTCGAGAAAAAAAAAGAACTGCTTTCTAAAAACACTGAAACATACAGATCAATGGAACACGAGAAAAAGAAAGAACTGCTTTCTAAAAACACTGAAAATTACAGATCAATGGATCTCGAGAAAAAGAAAGAACTGCTTTCTAAAAACACTGAAACATACAGATCAATGGATCTCGAGAAAAAGAAAGAACTGCTTTCTAAAAACACTGAAACATACAGATCAATGGAACACGAGAAAAAGAAAGAACTGCTTTCTAAAAACACTGAAACATACAGATCAATGGATCTCGAGAAAAAAAAAGAACTGCTTTCTAAAAACACTGAAACATACAGATCAATGGAACACGAGAAAAAGAAAGAACTGCTTTCTAAAAACACTGAAACATACAGATCAATGGATCTCGAGAAAAAAAAAAACTGCTCTCTAAAAACACTGAAACATACAGATCAATGGATCTCGAGAAAAAGAAAGAACTGCTTTCTAAAAACACTGAAACATACAGATCAATGGATCTCGAGAAAAAAAAAGAACTGCTTTCTAAAAACACTGAAACATACAGATCAATGGAACACGAGAAAAAGAAAGAACTGCTTTCTAAAAACACTGAAAATTACAGATCAATGGATCTCGAGAAAAAAAAAGAACTGCTTTCTAAAAACACTGAAACATACAGATCAATGGAACACGAGAAAAAGAAAGAACTGCTTTCTAAAAACACTGAAAATTACAGATCAATGGATCTCGAGAAAAAGAAAGAACTGCTTTCTAAAAACACTGAAAATTACAGATCAATGGATCTCGAGAAAAAAAAAGAACTGCTTTCTAAAAACACTGAAACATACAGATCAATGGAACACGAGAAAAAGAAAGAACTGCTTTCTAAAAACACTGAAAATTACAGAACAATGGATCTCGAGAAAAAGAAAGAAATGCTTTCTAAAAACACTGAAACATACAGATCAATGGAACACGAGAAAAAGAAAGAACTGCTTTCTAAAAACACTGAAACATACAGATCAATGGATCTCGAGAAAAAAAAAGAACTGCTTTCTAAAAACACTGAAACATACAGATCAATGGAACACGAGAAAAAGAAAGAACTGCTTTCTAAAAACACTGAAAATTACAGATCAATGGATCTCGAGAAAAAAAAAACTGCTTTCTAAAAACACTGAAACATACAGATCAATGGAACACGAGAAAAAGAAAGAACTGCTTTCTAAAAACACTGAAACATACAGATCAATGGATCTCGAGAAAAAAAAAGAACTGCTTTCTAAAAACACTGAAACATACAGATCAATGGAACACGAGAAAAAGAAAGAACTGCTTTCTAAAAACACTGAAAATTACAGATCAATGGATCTCGAGAAAAAGAAAGAACTGCTTTCTAAAAACACTGAAACATACAGATCAATGGATCTCGAGAAAAAGAAAGAACTGCTTTCTAAAAACACTGAAACATACAGATCAATGGAACACGAGAAAAAGAAAGAACTGCTTTCTAAAAACACTGAAAATTACAGATCAATGGATCTCGAGAAAAAAAAAGAACTGCTTTCTAAAAACACTGAAACATACAGATCAATGGAACACGAGAAAAAGAAAGAACTGCTTTCTAAAAACACTGAAAATTACAGAACAATGGATCTCGAGAAAAAGAAAGAACTGCTTTCTAAAAACACTGAAACATACAGATCAATGGAACACGAGAAAAAGAAAGAACTGCTTTCTAAAAACACTGAAACATACAGATCAATGGATCTCGAGAAAAAAAAAGAACTGCTTTCTAAAAACACTGAAACATACAGATCAATGGATCTCGAGAAAAAAAAAGAACTGCTTTCTAAAAACACTGAAAAATACAGATCAATGGATTTAGAGGAAAAACAGGTATTGCTTGCAAAACGAGGAGAGGCAACTGATAATAGAAGGAAGTCTGCTAAATCATCACAGGATTTAGAACATTACATTACATTGTTCAATAAATCGATAAGGGAAGGTCCATACTATATTTGCTCAGTGTGTAATAGAATACTCTACAGGAAATCTGTAGTAGAGTTAAAAAGGAACAAATATGACACAAAACACCTTTTTACTAATACTAAATCATTTGATAGTAAAGAGTACATATGCCAAACCTGTCATTTGAAGATTAAAAAAAGTTTAGTTCCTTGCCAGGCTGTATACAATAATCTTGGTGTTGATGAGATTCCTTCTGAACTTGCTGTATTAGAAATACTGGAACAGATATTGATAGCTCAACGAATAGTTTTTGAAAAAATAGTAATAATGCCAAAAGGCCAACAAAGGAAGATCAAGGGTGCAATTTGTAATGTGCCAGTTAGCTGCAAACAAGTATGTGATATTTTGCCACGCCCATCTGAAAGTTCTGGAATCATAATGCTGAAGCTAAAACGAAAACTGGAGTTTAGAGGACATGTCTATTTTCAAGCAGTTTGCCCACAACTAATACTTAATGCTCTGAATTGGCTACAATTAAATAATTCATTGTATAATAACATAACTGTTGACATGCAAAACATTGATAAACAACTTGAAACTCTTGATCCATATCAAGAAAACCCAGTTTTAGACATTGCTAATGCTTGTGAAGGTGAGACAGCTGTTGAGAGAAACTGTGAGCAAGAAAATATTCCTGAAAGAGATGATCCACTTGATGAACACAGAGCAGCAACTACTGAAACCTGTTTACAGTCTGTAATTCCAGATTACCCTATACTTGTTGAGCAAGAAAACAACAACTCTTCATCAGCTGGAAATGAAATATATAATATTGCCCCTGGGGAAAACAAACATCCTGTCTCATTAATGACTGACAAACACTGTGAAGAATTAGCATTTCCAACCCTATTCCCAAAGGGCAGATTTGGATATAAAGCAGAGAGAGAGATAAAACTAACACCAGTTAAATATTTCAATGCCCGGTTATTGCATTACAGTGGTAGATTTGCTACAAATCCAGAGTACCTCTTTTTTGCACAGTTTATTATTGAACAAAAAAAAGTGTCGGACAGTATTAATATTGCATTGAAAAAAGTTCACGGACAGTCGTTTACAGCATCTCAGGTTAGATCAAATGAAAACTGCCTTCAGAATCTTATTTCTAAGGACCAGGCATATTTGTTCTTGAGGCAAATTCCAGGCTCTCCACCTTACTGGCAGAAATTTATGTACGAGGTAGTTGCCATGGTACAGCAGCTTGGTATTCCTACATGGTTTATGACATTATCGTGTGCTGATCTTAGGTGGCCTGAACTTTTTCATATTATTGCTCGTACAAAGGGAATAAATATGACAGATGATGAAGTTGAAGCTCTTTCTTACAATGATAAGTGTTCATTGCTTAATCTTAATCCTGTTATTGTTGCTAAGCACTTCCAATATAGAGTTGAAACATTCTTCAAAGATATTTTACTGAGCAATGCTAACCCCATTGGCAAAATAATCTATTATGCTTTTCGAATTGAGTTTCAAATGAGAGGGTCACCACATCTGCATTCATTAATTTGGACTTCTGACTGTCCAGCACTAACAGCTGATAATGAGGAGGCCTACATAAAGTTCATAGATCAGCATTTACAAGCAAACCTACCAAATGAAGAAACTGAACCAGAATTGCATCATCTAGTGAAAACATCAAAAGCACAATCATTCTAAAACTTGTAGAAAGTATAAAAATATTCCATGTAGGTTTAACTTTGGTCAGTTCTTTACAGATCAAACAGTTGTTGCAAAACCAGTGTCAGATGATGTTGCTGATAATGAAAGAGTGACTATAATAAACAGAAGAAATGAAATTCTCACTTCTGTAAAAAAGAAAATAAATGAAACTTTAAATCCAAGCACATCAGATTATGATCCAAAAAGGACTACTTCAGAAGTTCTGGCCTCTTGTGGTATTTCTGAAGAACAATATTACTGGGCCTTGTCTATTTCTGCTGATTCTGATTATGACTTGCATCTAAAGAGGTCACTTGATAGTTATTTTATTAATAACTACTTTGTTGCTGGAATAAAAGGGTTTAAAGCAAATGTAGATTTGCAACCTGTCTACAATCATTACAAATACATAACTTATGTTTGTTCCTACTTCTCCAAAGATGAAACTGAATGCTCACAGGCCATAACAAATGCAGCAAAGGAAGCAAGGAACCTTGACTTGAATGTCAGAGAGAGCTTGAAAAAAGTTGGTGCCACTTTTCTCTCCTCTCGAGAAGTTAGTGCACAAGAGTGTGTTTATAGATGCATGCCTGAACTTTGGTTGAGAAAAACATTTCCAGGAACAATCTTTGTGAGTACCGATTTGCCAGGAAATAGAGTACGCATGCGAAAAAGCCAAGAAGAGTTGGAAGCACTTGATAATGACAGTACTGATATTTATAAATCAAATATCATTGAACGATACTGTAACAGACCTAAGTTAAACTCCACTGTTGATCAATTATGCTTAGCTGAGTTTGCAGCCCACTACTACAAAGATTACAAAGCTGATCCCGATGAAATCAATGATGATCAGCCAGATGTGCTTTCTGATGATGTTATTGAATCACAGCATGCAAATATTAATAATGAAACAACACTTCCTCATAAGATTAAATTGCTAAATACCAATGAAATTATGAAGTGTAGAAAAGTTAGGGCCGTAATAC
Source organism: Actinernus sp. WN-2022 (assembly GCA_030867875.1). NCBI lineage: Eukaryota > Metazoa > Cnidaria > Anthozoa > Actiniaria > Actinernidae > Actinernus > Actinernus sp. WN-2022. The sequence continues at coordinate 83,248,182 of JAOWCC010000936.1, read as the reverse complement.
GATTCCACACACCAAGCAAAAATGAGCAGCCAGAGAGGTTTTTTCATCATTTAGTCATGCTATATTTTCCATGGCGAGACGAGTCTACTGATCTCATTGGATTAGATCAAACTTATTTGATGAAATTTCATGAACCTTCAGTACAAGCTTTGGTTGAAAAGAACAGAGCAATATTTGAACCTAATGCACAAGAAGTAAATGATGCACTACAAATGCTGAGAGACAACCCAGTTAGAAACCTTCACACATATGATTCTATCAATGATCAAGAAAATCAAGATTTACAGTCTCAAATGGACAATGATGTAACACCTGATAACCCATTTAATGAACAGTCACCTGATCATTTAGCCCCAGGTTCAGAAATACAACAAAGAGTACCAGCACTTCTGACTCAGACCCAGCCATCAGGTATCACTGATGATTTATTACATGAGTGTGTTAGATCTTTGAATGCTGAACAGCGTTCTGCATATGATATTGTTCTCTCATGGTGTAGAAATAAAGTTAAGAACTTAAATTCCTTGAAGCCAGAGGAAGTGAAGCCTATAAATCTATTTGTTACAGGAGGTGCCGGTGCTGGCAAAAGTCATCTAATAAGATCAATTTATCACACTGTGGTGAAAACATTTAAATATGGACCACTAAATCCTGAGTTGCCTACAGTGCTCTTAATGGCACCCACAGGTGTTGCTGCTATTAATATAAATGGTACAACTATCAACACTGCTTTGGCCATCCCAAAAGAAATTGGAGATAATTTACCTGCATTATCAGATCAGAAGAAAACATTACTAAGAATGTCATTATCTGAACTGAAGCTTATTATAATTGATGAAATTTCTATGGTTTCAAACACTAGGTTACTCCATATCCATCAAAGATTGAAAGAAATTTTTGGTGCTTCCACCTCTCAGTTGTTTGCTGGTATAAGTATTATTGCTGTTGGTGATTTATATCAGTTGCCACCAATTCGCCAAAAGCCTATATTTTCCAGTTACAAAAATGAAACATATAATTTATGTCACCATGGCAAGAATTCAAAATGATAGAACTTACCCAAATAATGAGACAAAAGGATGATCGTAAATTTACTGAGCTCTTAAACAGATTTAGAATTGCTCAGCATACTGAAGAAGATATACAGATTATCCAGGCCAGATCAGTAACTCAAACAGATGATCATAATGGTTACCCTTCAGATGCATTGCATGTATGGGCTGAAAATAAACCAGTTACAGAACACAACAATAAATATCTACAACAAATTCCTTTGCCATTGTATGTACTTCGAGCTATTGATCAATATCCACCAAATGTTACTAAACAAGATATTGACAGGGTATTGTCAAGAGGTCGTTCTGACACTGGTGGTCTTGATTTTGAGATCCTTATCAAAGAAACTGCACGGGTGATGCTTACTACAAATATTGATATTTCTGACAGACTTATTAATGGCCAAATGGGCACTGTTACCAGAATCTCTATTAATCAAATTACCCAGAAGCCCACTATTCTCTACATTAAATTTGATGATGAAAAAGCTGGGAATATCTTATCGGAGAAATGCACTGATGCTTTTGCTAAAGAGAACAAACTTGTGCCTATTTCACCAGTACTTGCTAAAATAAAACTGAGGACAGGTAAACCTTCATCTCCAGAAATACAGAGAATCCAATTTCCACTCAGCTTGGCATGGGCTTGCACTGTTCACAAAGTTCAAGGATTAACATTGAACAACATTGTTATTAGTTTTGAGTTATTTAAACAAAGGTCATTCAACTCTGGGCAGATATATGTTGCTTTGAGTCGTGCCACTTGCCTGGAAGGCATTCATGTTCTTGGGAAAATTGAGAGCAAACTTGTACGGTCAGATCCAAGAGTGCACGCAGAATACCAGAGATTACAACATTTAAACATGTCATCAATGGTTATAGAGTCTGAAATCCAATATGAAAAAAACCTGGTGTCAGTTGCTCTCTTAAATATAAGATCATTAAGAAAGCACAGCATTGATATCAAGTCTGACCTTAACATCTGTAATTGTGATATCGTATTTCTAACAGAAACGCAGCTTCAATTATGTGATTTAGACAATGACATAAAAAAGAATCTGCATCCTCTTTCATTATATAGGCAAGATAATCAAGATAAATACTCAAGCTTAGCTGTATGCTACAGAAACACTATTGTGATATCTGAAAAAGAATACTTTCCTTCAATAAATGGACTTAAACTAATTGCTTTTTCTAAAACTTACCAGCAACAAATTACATTTCTTTTACTTTATAGAAAACACAACTCTAATATACACCAATTTTGTGATGCCATTAATTATATCCTTGATCACACTTCTGTTGACATGATACTTGGGGATTTCAACATCAACTACTTTGATGATAAGGAATCCAGCCATTTAAAAACAGTGATGGAACATCTTGGTTATCAACAAATTGTAGAAAGCCCAACATTTGTATCAGCAGGAAGTTTGTTAGACCATGTACAGTACCGCCTAGAATTATTGAAGCATTTACCGCGGTTTTACCGCGTCCAATGACCGCGGTAATACCGCGGTTTGACCTCATAATGACCGCAGTATTACCGCGGTAATACCTCGGTAAAACCGTTGTCAACTGCGGTAATTAGGAGATTTGTATCACGCCGAAATCATTGACTTTAGTGTGAAGATGTAGCAGTCATGATCACAAACGTGCGAGTTTGGCGCGATGACTCGGCGTTCTTTTCATTCTTTATTCAACACCGCTGTTAACTTTAGAATCTTTTATTTTCGTTTCATTCAGGACTCTAACGGCGGGTAGAGAAGCACTCATCGGTGAAACTAAGACTTTAGAATCTTTTATTTTCGCTTCATTCAGAACTCAAACGGCGGGTAGAGAAGCACTCATCGGTGAAACTAAGACTTTAGAATCTTTTATTTTCGCTTCATTCAGAACTCAAACGGCGGGTAGAGAAGCACTCGGTGAAACTAAGACTTTAGAATCTTTAAGATTCTAACCCGCCGTTAGAGTTCTGAATGAACGCCGAAAATAAAAGATTCTAAAGTCTTAGTTTCACCGATGAGTGAAAGATCAAGTTACTTTTTCCGGCTCACTCGGTCAATTCGACCAACCTGAGTTGTAAACTTTATTCGGACTTTGACGAACTGAACTTTACGGCTCACTTTCGAATGGTACAGGAGGACAACTGTAGAGTGTACTTCAGTTCAGTGAGTATAATCAGGCTAAGAATGGCTCCGCTAAGAATAGAAATCCGATGCTTTGAACCCGGTTTGAATCGAAGGGTAATAAACGAAAGGAATGCGTTACTATGAATCGCATGTCTCAACTTCGGAAGTGTTCAATTTTGTAAACGTTATCCGTATATCCACAATAATATTCAGATCATTCAGCCTTCCAGAGCTTTGTAAAAGTCATTGCATAAAGTTTTCAAGTAAATTCGGACCATGCAGTTATCAAAATATCGTGAGCCGTAAAATAAACAAAACAACGGATGCTCGCTTAGTTCCCAGACCGGCGGTGCGTGGCCCGCTTTAAAGTTTGACTCACTCCGCTGAGCGCAAAACATAACACCAAATCAACTTTTGCTTCAGTGTAGTTTCACATTTACGGCAGATCCTTGTCTTGTTACTAGTATTAAAAGGTTTCGGCAGAAATCATTGTAAATGTTTGTGTATTAAAATCTCAACTCTTCTGAATTTCCACTTGCAATCAGTCAGGCGTGAACGTGTCAGTCCTATTTTTTTAAACAGAGTTTTGAAGCAACGTTTGTCATATTGAAAGACGTGCAAAAACTTCTATATTCTTACCAGAAAACTTCTACTGGGAAAGTGCAATTCCTTTTGAATTAAAAGAGCTTTAATGCATCGGATCAGATCAGTCATTTCGCGTAAATTGAAATTAATTGCGCCCCCGCGGTATTTGTGTCAGAAATGAGACACGCGTCTGGCTAACAGTTCACGATTGACGGGGACTTTTATTAAGAATCTTGTCTTTTTGACGCCTCTGGCACACAGGTTATTTACCAAAACCATCTTACTGTACGTTTGTAAAACTGTTTGGCATGAATTCGAATTTGTCACGCGTTAATCCTAGTGAAAGAAAGGTTAAAATACAAAACTGGGCAATGAACACGTACGCTTGCCGGATCACGAAATTTCGGATCACGATATTTCGATAACCTGGTCCGAATTTTTGTTTGACAATAAACGAAATATCGTTGAAATGTCGCCCGCAGGTTGGCGATATTTCGCCTTGGCATTCGAATTTTCGCGTATCTGATCGATTATTCTTCGAAATTTTGAACGAAAAGTTGCCTGAAATTTCGATGGGCGACATTCGTAGGAACAAAGAGCGAAATTCGTTGAAATACGTTTGCATGACTTTTGCACAATACTGTAGTATTGTGTCATGAACGCGGATTTTGACCGCGGCTTTCATTGCGGTGAATAATTTGACCGCGGTAAAGCCTCGGCTTTACTGCGGTAAAACCTCGTCCATGGTGCGATAATACCGCGTCCAATGACCGCGGTAATACCGCGGTTTGACCGCGACCCGATGCTTCAATAATTCCAGGCGGTACTGTATATATCAAACCACAACAATTCAATACTATTCAAAATTCGGTGATAAGTGTTTACTATTCTGATCATGAAGCTGTTAAAGTAAATTTACAAGTATGAAATCTTATTAACATAATGTCATAATATAATAATTATCCCACTGCTGTACACTTCCCAGTGACGCTGCCCTAGTGCACTCCTGTTGGTGTTCTCCAAAAAGCTGATTCAGTGCAGTCAAAGAATGACCAGCCTGCAGATTACATATGTCCATACAAGGCACATCATATTACCTGCAGTTAACCATATAACTTTGTACCAAAGCACTGAGCAAATGTTGCTCTGAATTTTAAACATCACAGGACAACTAAAAATATATATACACTACATCTATATCAATGCTCCAGTCTTCACCAAGATGCTGGAAATGAAAGCACCTATTAAATTAGACATGGTACATTCAATTGACAGTGGACATAGTTGGTAATTCACAGCTAATTAACTGTTTCCAACAAGATAGAGGGCAATTTCATAACTCTGAAAAAAAAAAGAACTTTAATGCAACCTGAAACAACTGGCTGAATCTAATCAAAGTGATGACCAAACTAAAATAGGAGCAACAAAAGTGACAGCTATACTCAAGGAAAACCATTAGCCGACTTCAACAACACCTGAGTTTACAACTATATAGCTACAGAAATGCTCTAAATAAAACTACTGAACTCCTGTACTGTTCATCAAAGCTGATTGACCAAGTCCAAAAACGTGACCAGCTGAGCCTGTATATTACACATGTCTACAAGGTACATCATATTACCAGTTAAGCATATACATAGAACTTTGTACCAATTCACTGGAATCAAAAGTAGCAGTTCAACTATTATATGTATACATATCAATAATATATACATCTTCAGTCTTCATCAGATGCTGGACATGAATGCACCTATTTGGAGATGGCACATTCAATAATACTGACAATGGAAATAGAGGACAATTTCCTTAGACTATGAAAAAAACTTGGAACTTTAAAGCAGCCTGAAACAACACGCTGAATCTGATCAAAGTGAGGACCTAACTAAAATAGGAGCATAAAAAAGAGTGATAGCAATACTCTAGGAAAACTATCAATTGGCTGACTTCAACAACAAATGACCATCAATGCACATCATCATATCAGTTCAGCACAGAACTTTATTATTACCAGTTCAATGGCAGGAAAGCTGCATACAGTTCACAATGGAATAGTTGGTAATTTACAGCTAAATAACTGTTTCCAGTGACATGGAAGGGAATCTCATAGACTCTGGAAAAAAAACTGTGAATGGAAAAACTCAGATAAAATAGCAACACAAAAATAGTGACTGACAGCTGTACTCTAGGAAAACCATTCACTTGCTTCAACAACACCTGAATTTATGATCATTAACATCCTGAAAGAAAAATTAGTATAAAATAATAATTATTGAAAGGAAAGTTTACAGACATGATAAAATATAACTGCAGAACTCGTCTAAATAGAACCACATAGACGTATACATAGCCTTAGGTGATTGCTAATTTTAAAATGTTTGCTTCAAACTTAGTCAGCATACTAAATTTGATGTGATCTTAATGTTGTAGTGGTATTTTTAAATTCGATTAAATAATATTTTACATACTCAGACCAAATCCTTTTTCATTTACAACATTGCTAATGTGTGTCACCAGCCTACTCCCGGTTATTCTGGCTAGGTTTTTTCTGATTGTGTTAATGTGATCACAATGGTTTGTGACATCATGGCTCATCAAAAACCAATACAAACCACAGCAATCACATCAACCTAATCACAAAAAATACCAAGCCTAAATGCCTGTGACTTGACTGATATGGCCCAAATACAGCCTGCCTACAACCTATTATTATTTGTATTATCATTTTCTGTGTCAACTGTTTGCACCATCAAACAATCACACTGCATGCTGTTCACATGTACACAGCACCGCCGACCAATCATATTGCATGCTGTTCACATGTACACAGCACCAACAATCACATTACATGCTCTTCACGTGTACACAGCATGATTGTGATTGTACCCAAGCTCTATTCTTGTGTCATTATTGCGAGATTTTGCAGAAATTAATAAAATGTAAGAAACCTATACAGTACTCAAATAAAGGTTACATATAACAGCTGGGACAGTGAATTGGAAATCTTGTTAAAGTGGCTAAAATGACCCCAGGAGTACACAGGACAATCAATAACACAACTTTAAAGACTTATGTATTTATTTGAGTACTGTATAGATTTCTTGCAAGCTCTGGTTAATTTGGGGTTCCTGTGGAGGGAGGATATAGAGAAAGGAGAGCCTGCGGCAAGACCTTGTGTTATTCGCCCTAATGATGTCACCACAGGCAGCCCAAGCTCTATTTTTGTGTCATTTATTGCCAGATTTTTTCCCCTCCAAAATCTTGCAATAATGACACAAAAATAGAGCTTGGGCTGCCTGTGGTGACATCATGGGGCGAATGCTCTTGGCTCTCCTTTCTCTATTTCCCCCTCCCCTCTCCCACCACAGGAACCCCAAATTAACCAGAGCCTGCAAGCATAGTTTGCCTCGTGGAGAGGTGACAATTGTTTTTGGCAGGATTTAGCTGAATGCAGGATTTCTTTTTAGCTCCTCAACCTCTGCACGTTTTAATGTAATTTTTAATGATTTTCACGAAGTCGTCCATTTTTGGCAGAATTTATTTTAGAAACAGTTGGCCTCGTACCTAAAAGTGACAGCCCGAGTAAACGCCCAGCGGGCGTCTTGTTTACATTAAAACACATTAACCAATCTTTTTCCCACCTAGATAAGGTAAGCTGTACCACCTGTACCACCGTCAGGTCAACATTGACAGCAGGTATATAGATTGCTTAAAATTACACAATCACAGTTGTACTGAGAAGTTCATGTTTGATGATGTGTCTCTGTGAAGGTTATTGTGTCTGTACCTTAAATCAAATAATAATTTTAACAGCGTGTTAAAGGAATCTTAAGTAGTTTTCTTTTGTTTGTAAATTGTTCATCTCGCACTGGAAACTCGTCATGTGCCAATCAATATTTAGGTAACGCACAGTTGCAATATAAAACAGTAGACATGTTCGTTTGTGTTACTTAATTCACTCTTTTCATTCGGTGGCCATCTTGGATTCAAAGCGAGGCAATCCTTTGATGTTCTGATATTCCTCAGTGCGATGCTAACCTGGCAAAAACAAAGGATTGCCACGCTTTGAATCCAAGATTGCCACCAGGTGTAAAGAGTGAATTAAGACGATTAAGTCATTTTATTAGCGACAACAGTTATTACAAACCAATCACGCAGCTGCAGTCAAACCGGGCCTACAACATGTGTAGTTACATTATCATAAGATGTAAAAGGCCGTTACATCATTATCCCGTTCTTGTAGTAATCTGTATCTCAATGTTGTATCTACATAGTGAAGTGAACCACGTGCCGCTGATCGAAGCGACAGGCTCTCGACTTGTGTCGTATGATGTTGATCGTGATCTCCTGCCGCTCATCCTCGTCCACTGCCACTACTCGCTTGAGGTTGGCCGGGGAACCTGCGTCGAGTACGATTGGTCTGCGCTCCAAAGACAGTTGGTTGATAGGCTTATACGTGGAAGGGTTCTCGTGCACTTTAAGGTGATTTGATGATGTAATTCAGATTTACGTTTGTTACATTGCAGCTGTCTGGAAAAAGTAATGAGTACTAATTTGAAAAACGGTTCGAACTGGCAATAATATAGCAACTCAACTTTATGAATATGCATAAACATTGTTATGTCAAAATTTGATCGTAGTGGCACTTTAACTGAATTCTGACTACACTGACAAGAGACTTCGTAAGTATAGTTTATTGTGGGATAGTCGCCAGACAACTCCGTACTACATACAACTCCTACCCTACGCGACAACTCCGTACTACATAATACAATTAACTAATATTGTATTGTATCCTAACTAATGGAAACTGCCAGATACGAAAAACCGCTTAAACCGCGAAAAAACCACCCTGGGGTTGTGGCCAAAAAACGTGGGGAAATGCGGAAACGTACTCCTCGACCTAATGCAGCAACCCGGATTCTCCGAGGGTTAGAGAACTGGCTATTCACTATTAACTTAAGCTAAATAATTAATCAAAAATTATTTGAACCAACGTGGAGCTGACTGGCCTAGAATGACTACTTTTCCCGCTCGAAGCATTATATATGCTAGAAGCATTACCCATAATGCTGTAGACTGGTATCCATACCTCTCTACCGTGCCGGCAGAATATCAATTTCTGACTATATCGCTCCTGCGTCGCTCAACCGTCAGAAATTACATTTTCTGACAATTGCCTACAATTCAGGCCAAAGATGTTTGTCAGCTCCAACACGTGGTATCCCTGTGGCGTCTTCTGTCCATTGAGCGCGCCAAGATTTTAACGAGACGAGGACAGGTAAAGAATCTCGAGATGAATTTCCGGATAGAGTTAAAAACTAATTGCTGGTTTGCAATCAATCCCAAGAGATTCAGATAACAAAGACGTGGCGGCCATGTTGGTTGAATCAAACAAAGAAATATTTTGGTTTCATGGTTGATCGAACGAGGAATCTTTTGTTAACGTCAACCAAGATGGCGGCGAAAACGTCACGTGAAAACGAGCAATATGACCAGATTAGTTACCTTTCTCGTACCACGGCTACCGTCTATTAAAATTCGGTAAATAACTAACTTATTAGTATAGCTAAGTAATATCGCGAGCCACTACTGGTCAATTTGCGGTCCATAAGTTCCCGTGCTGACCTCCCGCCCACTTCTGCACTCTTGGACAAAACTGTTGTAACATTTTGGACACGTTTTGCCAATTTTTACGTACCCCTCCCCTCCCTCTCCCCATTCAGTGTGTTTGCCAATTTTTACGTACCCCTCCTCTCCCTCTCCCCATTCAGTATTTTTGCCAATTTTTACGTACCCCTCCTCTCCCCATTCAATGTTGAGAAGGTACTTTAATCTACTGAACTCAAGAAAATAACATTGAACTGGGGGAATGGGTGAGATCAGGATTTTGTGGTGACTTATTAAGGAAAAACGGTTGTTCCAAGAATTCTTCTCCAAGGCTGTGGTCATAAATAAAATGTAGAAGCTTATAATAAACATCTTATTAACCTCGTTTGCATGGTCCGTACCGTAAGTTATATAATAAGCATCTTATTAACCTTGTTCACACGGTCCGTACCATAAGATATTGATCCTCGTTTATTTCCGCGCACTTCCGCTCGGGCAGTATCGTCGTGTACCGTTTAACCAACTGCGTCATAAAATTCCCTTTGTTACCCACGTTCGCTATGAATAATTTGAGACTCAGAAATTTTATACGAACATCGGAATCGACACTTAGAAATTTTAGAACGATTATACGTTATCCTCACTATAAAAAAAATTACCGCCTGAACCGGGATTCGAACCCGGGCCGGTTAAGAATCAATGCAATGGCTTACCCACCACCAACCCAAACCCTAACCATTAGACCACAAGAGAATTCGCTGATTGCAGTCGTTTCTTTTACCAGATTTATATCAACTTCATTAGCATGTTCATAAAATTTCAATTATAGTATAATATATACTATAATAGCGGTACGACAACCCTCCGAACGCGCGAGGTGTGATTCCCCACGGATCTCAACGGTACACGACGATACTACCTCCGCTCGGGCCATGAAACAAGGGGAAAACAAGTCCATAACTTACGGTACGGACCTCCCACTCGGATAATAAGGTATTTACACTAGCTGCCTCGTTTCCAGTGTGAGGCAGATTACACTGAGGTGTGCCAGGTTGACGCCTCATGGGAGAGTCTATTTCTTGATTAGACAGACCAGACAGAGTTGTACAATTGTGATCATGGATTAACCCTGCCACTTCTTACGTTACCACCGCTTACCACATTTCACGTTACTCATCACCGTGTCCCACTACTTACGTTACCACCGCGTAACCACAACTTACGTTACTCATCACCGTGTACCACAACTTTCGTTACTCATCACCGTGTACCCCAGCTTAGTACGTTTCCCATCACCGTGTTACACAACTTTATTACGTTACTCATCACCGTGTACCACTACTTACGTTACTCATCATCGTGTACCACAACTTACGTTACTCATCACCGTGTACCACAACTTACGTTATCATCACCATGTACCACAACTTACGTTACTCATCACCGTGTACCACATCACCGTGTACCACTACTTACGTTACTCATCACCGTGTCCTACTGCTTTATTTACTCACCACATGACATTGTTTCCAACAGGATCCATTTGAACACCTCCCTGCCGAGTTCAAGGAACACCTCGACGAGGGAAGTGCTTTAGCACTGAACAACGTGTTGAGAAAAATGAACGAGAGTTCTCTTGACGTGTTCGTGTCACAGCTGTTGGAGATCATTATCCTACAACTGAACGAGTCCCACGATATTAGTAAAGATACCAGGTACAACATAACACCATCAAAGTCTGTTAGCAGGGCTTATGTCTTGCAGTCATGTTTGTTTGTCTAGCCTGCGTCGCATACGAACTGAACCCTGGTTAAGTCGGTTAAGTCCGTCTGCGAATTAACGAACGAAAGCTTGTTTTGGACCCCCAGTGGAATAGCACGATTATATTTAGTCGATTGTGATTGGCTTTTAAGAATACTCATTCTTCCACGTCTTCTGACTGGCCATTCAACTGTCACTGACCAAGTGCGACTTATGGCTAATTTACATTTCAAAATGTGGCGGCTTATATACGTCAAGAGGAGCAATGATATCTGTACAATATCAGTTTGAAATCGAAATTCGTTTGCTAGAACAAGAGCAGTTGACCGGAGTTGAGTTCGGATGTGGCACGTACTAGATCTTTCCAAGCTGCATCGAACGAGCATTTTGTCGTGACGGATTCTATTAAAGTCTTCGGCAAGTTTCCTTTCATGTGGCACTAAACCACGGGCAGCCTAATATGTTACATTAATTCAAAACCTGACCCGAAATAGAAATAAACCTAACCTTCTCCGATAGTAATATAAAACAAACACAGGGAAACGACGACAGAGCTCGTTTAGGATGAGAAATCCCAAGTAAACAGCTGACTCACGTGCAAACGAACAATTTCAACCGAGCGGCCTCTGACATGAACTGCCCGTCATAGCAATCTTCGAAGCTGGTGACAGTTGAATGGCCAGTTAGAAAACGTGTAAGAGTGAGCACTTTTAAAAGCCAATCACAATCCACTACATATATGGTGGTAGTTGGTTGGGAGTGTAGAACAAGCTTCGTGTCGCTGTTGTCTTGGGTTCAGTTGGATGCGATATTCTCCCAATACAAAGGTGGCAGCTGTATATTTAACCACAATTCCTTGCGAGCCTAACACAGTCCGAATAGAGCGCATTTCAATTGAGTGTCGAAAGTGTGTTGGTTTTGCGTTACTAAGCTCTCCTATTGGCTGAGAAAGTAAACCAACCAATCGGAATCCAAAGTAATACCAAACGCAAATTGGTTTTGCTTTGGTTTGTCGTTGGCTCACAGGGAAGCCATATATGAGTTACTTGTGATTAATCGCTCCTATGATTGGCTGGCCGTAGGTAGTTTGCGTTTGGTTTTACTACCCTCAATTGAAAACCGCTCTAACACGAGTTATCTATTCTCTTTGATATTAGTAGAAAACATGCAACTAGTGTTATATCACGAATCGTGCAATCTGATTGCCTAAGTTACTCACTATCTATTCTGTGGTAGATAGACTGAGATAGACTGTGGTAGATAGACTGAGATAGACTGTGGTAGATAGACTGAGATAGACTGTGGTAGATAGACTGAGATAGACTGTGGTAGATAGACTGAGATAGACTGTGGTAGATAGACTGAGATAGACTGTGGTAGATAGACTGAGATAGACTGTGGTAGATAGACTGAGATAGACTGTGGTAGATAGACTGAGATAGACTGTGGTAGATAGACTGAGATAGACTGTGATAGATAGACTGAGATAGACTGTGATAGATAGACTGAGATAGACTGTGATAGATAGACTGAGATAGACTGTGGTAGATAGACTGAGATAGACTGTGGTAGATAGACTGAGATAGACTGTGGTAGATAGACTGAGATAGACTGTGGTAGATAGACTGTGGTAGATAGACTGTGGTAGATAGACTGAGATAGACTGTGGTAGATAGACTGAGATAGACTGTGGTAGATAGACTGAGATAGACTGTGGTAGATAGACTGAGATAGACTGTGGTAGATAGACTGAGATAGACTGTGGTAGATAGACTGAGATAGACTGTGGTAGATAGACTGAGATAGACTGTGGTAGATAGACTGAGATAGACTGTGATAGATAGACTGAGATAGACTGTGATAGATAGACTGAGATAGACTGTGATAGATAGACTGTGGTAGATAGACTGAGATAGACTGTGGTAGATAGACTGAGATAGACTGTGGTAGATAGACTGAGATAGACTGTGGTAGATAGACTGTGGTAGATAGACTGAGATAGACTGTGGTAGATAGACTGAGATAGACTGTGGTAGATAGACTGAGATAGACTGTGGTAGATAGACTGAGATAGACTGTGGTAGATAGACTGAGATAGACTGTGGTAGATAGACTGAGATAGACTGTGGTAGATAGACTGAGATAGACTGTGGTAGATAGACTGAGATAGACTGTGGTAGATAGACTGAGATAGACTGTGGTAGATAGACTGAGATAGACTGTGGTAGATAGACTGAGATAGACTGTGGTAGATAGACTGAGATAGACTGTGGTAGATAGACTGAGATAGACTGTGGTAGATAGACTGAGATAGACTGTGGTAGATAGACTGAGATAGACTGTGGTAGATAGACTGAGATAGACTGTGGTAGATAGACTGAGATAGACTGTGGTAGATAGACTGAGATAGACTGTGGTAGATAGACTGAGATAGACTGTGGTAGATAGACTGAGATAGACTGTGATAGATAGACTGAGATAGACTGTGATAGATAGACTGAGATAGACTGTGATAGATAGACTGAGATAGACTGTGGTAGATAGACTGAGATAGACTGTGGTAGATAGACTGAGATAGACTGTGGTAGATGGACTGAGATAGACTGTGGTAGATAGACTGTGGTAGATAGACTGTGGTAGATAGACTGAGATAGACTGTGGTAGATAGACTGAGATAGACTGTGGTAGATAGACTGAGATAGACTGTGGTAGATAGACTGAGATAGACTGTGGTAGATAGACTGAGATAGACTGTGGTAGATAGACTGAGATAGACTGTGGTAGATAGACTGAGATAGACTGTGGTAGATAGACTGAGATAGACTGTGATAGATAGACTGAGATAGACTGTGATAGATAGACTGAGATAGACTGTGATAGATAGACTGTGGTAGATAGACTGAGATAGACTGTGGTAGATAGACTGAGATAGACTGTGGTAGATAGACTGAGATAGACTGTGGTAGATAGACTGTGGTAGATAGACTGAGATAGACTGTGGTAGATAGACTGAGATAGACTGTGGTAGATAGACTGATATAGACTGTGGTAGATAGACTGAGATAGACTGTGGTAGATAGACTGAGATAGACTGTGGTAGATAGACTGAGATAGACTGTGGTAGATAGACTGAGATAGACTGTGGTAGATAGACTGAGATAGACTGTGGTAGATAGACTGAGATAGACTGTGGTAGATAGACTGAGTTAGACTGTGGTAGATAGACTGAGATAGACTGTGGTAGATAGACTGAGATAGACTGTGGTAGATAGACTGAGATAGACTGTGATAGATAGACTGAGATAGACTGTGATAGATAGACTGAGATAGACTGTGATAGATAGACTGAGATAGACTGTGATAAATAGACTGAGATAGACTGTGGTAGATAGACTGAGATAGACTGTGGTAGATAGACTGAGATAGACTGTGGTAGATAGACTGAGATAGACTGTGGTAGATAGACTGAGATAGACTGTGGTAGATAGACTGAGATAGACTGTGGTAGATAGACTGAGATAGACTGTGGTAGATAGACTGAGTTTCTGATGTTAGTTATTTTCCTATAATTATTCATTTGCTCGGTGTTCGTGAAACCGTAATTAGTATTATAATTAGTATTTGATTACCAATATATTATTGTTATTAGGTTCTTAGCATATTATTAAGTTAGTAAGGAAGGAATTGTGAGGCGCGTTTGAAAACGTATGTTGAATTTGCGCGATATAAATACATTATTATTGTTATTAGGATCAATTCTCTCAACTACTGAAGGAGTACATGTTCATTAGTTTATAATGTTAACATAGCTGTTGTCTTAACCATAGCCTGAAGGAGTACATGTACATTAGTTTATAATGTTAACATAGCTGTTGCCTTAACCATAGCCTGAAGGAGTACATGTACATTAGTTTATAATGTTAACATAGCTGTTGCCTTAACCATAGCCTGAAGGAGTACATGTACATTAGTTTATAATGTTAACATAGCTGTTGCCTTAACCATAGCCTGAAGGAGTACATGTACATTAGTTTATAATGTTAACATAGCTGTTGCCTTAACCATAGCCTGAAGGAGTACATGTACATTAGTTTATAATGTTAACATAGCTGTTGCCTTAACCATAGCCTGAAGGAGTACATGTACATTAGTTTATAATGTTAAGATAGCTGTTGACTTAACCATAGCCTGAATGAGTACATGTACATTAGTTTATAATGTTAACATAGCTGTTGTCTTAACCATAGCCTGAAGGAGTACATGTACATTAGTTTATAATGTTAACATAGCTGTTGCCTTAACCATAGCCTGAAGGAGTACATGTACATTAGTTTATAATGTTAACATAGCTGTTGCCTTAACCATAGCCTGAAGGAGTACATGTACATTAGTTCATAATGTTAACATAGCTGTTGTCTTAACCATAGCCTGAAGGAGTACATGTACATTAGTTTATAATGTTAACATAGCTGTCTTAACCATAGCCTGAAGGAGTACATGTACATTAGTTTATAATGTTAAGATAGCTGTTGCCTTAACCATAGCCTGAAGGAGTACATGTACATTAGTTTATAATGTTAACACAGCTGTTGCCTTAACCATAGCCTGAAGGAGTACATGTACATTAGTTTATAATGTTAACATAGCTGTTGTCTTAACCATAGCCTGAAGGAATACATCCCGTGGATTCTAGAGGAGAAGAGAGCCGATCCCATCCCTGGTATCGATGAGTTTCCCGTGGGGGTCCATATGAGGCATATTGTCCGTATGTGGCAGATTGTGGTGGGGATGAGTGACAAGTACCACGAGCGGCGAGCGGAGGCCACTGGGTAATCTGTCCACAGGGAATGAATAGGGCATGTTGTCGAGGAGAATCCAGTGTCTAATAATCATTATAGTAGAGGTTACCGTTATCAAATTATCCTAGAATAATTTGAATTTAACATAGAGTAGACACGAGAACACACTCAAGCACCTGGATGGTATGCTATCCCGAGGGAAACTCGCGGTCGTATGATTACAGTATGCAGTGGGTGTTTATAAGAAGTGGTACAAACCAAGAGTAGTTGAACAAGAACCCTGAGCACACAGTTAATGACCGTGCAAGATTGTGACACGGTCTGTTTTCACGAGGTCTTTTAACAAGTTTAAAGTTTTTGTAGTTCTAGATATAAACATTTGTATTCATAAGTAATAATTGCAGAGAGAGAAAAATCTAAAAGTCTAAATTTAAAAAAGTTATTTAGTTTCAATTTGAAATGTTCTATATTTAGTTTTACGAATACTCCAACATAGCGCATTGTCAAGACATCTGTAGATTATTGTTTTGAGGGCCTCAGATAAAAAATCGGAAATTATGCGGCAATTCAGGGCTCATTATGCGGCAATTCAGGACTCATTATGCGGAAATTATGCGATTTTTTTTAGCTCATTTTAAGCTATTATACATGGTCTAAGGAGAAAAAAACTCTCTTCTGCACACTTACGAAGATATTTAGCGCGTTCTGAAGCTGTAATTTTAGTCGGTAGATGGGCTCGTTTTTTCTTCTCGGAAGAAATTCCAGCAGATTTCACTAAAAACTTATCCATTTGAGTAAATTTCAGGCAAAAACGACAAGAAATACATTGTGTAAGCAGATGAGATCAAGATTCGCGCGAAAAAGCGACTATTTTACAGCAAACAATAACATGGAATATATCAATGATTCTGAGTGGTCAACACTCTATCCATTGTTTTCGTTATGCACCACCAGATCCCTGGCGCGTGAAGCAATGCAAGAACGCCTGGACGTTTTCGTTGAAAAAATCGAATGGACATATCGAATGGTGATCGTTTCTTGTCCTTTCTTGCGATGTTTTGGGCAGTAAATTACCGTGAAATTGCATTATAAAGCACCACAAAGACAACTGTCACAAGGTTGTACCATTTTTATTGACTCATATTGTGTTATTTGTAAGAATTATGCGCGATTGTGCGGAAATTTGCGAATTATGCGATCGGATGCGATTTTTGATCAATTGTGCGGGAGCGCACCATCGCACAATATCAGAGGCCCTGTATGGTCGAGGAACCTTGTTTTATGAGTCGAATGAGTCAATAAGTCATGAATCACTGTTAGGGTTACTTTTAAGGTTAGGTTTACGGTTGGTTAGGTGTAGGGTTAGTTTGAGTTGTAAAATTAAAAAAAGACCCCGAAATTTTGAACTTGATTCATGACTCATTGACTCATTAAAACTTCTTTCTTCTAACGGTCGCTCTAAAGTAGCGAACCCCGAAAGAAATCTTTAGAATTTATGGCCGTTAAAGTAGAATAACGCGTCCCAGTGATTAGCAATATTATTGGCCGGCAATAGAACATTCTGTGTCGCTTGGAGTTTCCTGATATGTAGAGTATGTGCACAAATATAATACAGTTCAAGTAACAGTTGTGTGTGTATTCATTTTTGTCAAGCGGTTTTTGATAGGTTAGCTCGGCATTTTGTACGTGATAGCAGTGGCAGGGTGGTAAAAGTTGTTAAAAACATTGTGGATATAATGGTCCAGCAATGTGTTATCTCGCCCTTGCTCTCAGTGTTGTTCTCCGGTTTCCTCCCTGAGGAATATGTGTTCGGGTCAGCTAGAAGATTAGACACTAAATGAAGTTTTTATTTTTTATTTTTTTTAACGGGTAAATTATTGTGTAATTCGAAAATGAATATGAAGGAAACAGTCCGCACATTGACTATAAATTGTTATTTCGCATCAAATTTATCATTAATACTTTAAGCAACCACAACGGCAACGTCTAGGACGACGGAATAAAACAATAGGCTTAATTACAAAATACAATAACTGCACGTGAAAATGCACGCAGTCGCCTACATTTCAACCGTTCTCTGGAAAAACACAACTTGAAAACCCCACATTTTACGTCTACAAGAGAACGCCAACGTAAGTTTTTCGTTTTTCGTTCGGCGTGAACGGAACTCTATGTTTATCATATTTTTCGAAGAAATGAAAATGAAAAGTAATTAAAGGCGAACGAAGGAAATAGTTAAAGTGCCTATAACCCCAAAAATTTAACGATTTCAGATCAAACTTATAAGTATTTCTATGCAACTTCCCGAAAAAAAAAATGGTTTTAAAGCATTTACCAAGGAAAAGCTGGTGAGTTAAACTGTCCAAAATGAAAATAAGTTATCATAGCCCTTCATGGGCTTCCCGTGGCCGTGGTCTCCCAAAAAAACATTGCAGTATGCCAAAAGAATCCAGTGATCCTTGCAATCGCAACAATCATTGCTATAAATGAAGATACGATAAACAGTTTCCTAATATCGTAATCCCTCTTATATTTACCCTTTTCGGAATTTACTTTTTTGATAATATTTTACAGTTAGTGGAAATTAAGTGTGCACCATATTGGCCCTCTCGCTCAATTGAGAAACAATTGCACCAACTATATATGTTTTAGGGGGAAACATCCCACAATGGCACATCCTAGATCCAACACTGCATACTAATATGTAAGGAAAGATTTATACCAGGCATTAATAATGCTCAATAATGACCAAGGTATGAATTGAAATCAATGAACACAGTTCCGTGTCTAGTCTGACCAGGAAAGTGGATGGTTTATCAGAGTATTCTGATCTATCGTGCCTGTTAATTAAAAATAATAGCTCTCGTAAGCAACCACACTGGGAATCAGGAAAAGGTGCTCATAACTAGTCAGAACTGGAATCAGGAGTAGTTGCTCGCTTGAGAGCTTGCACACACCACACCCATGAGGATACATGTACAGTGCAACTGATATCACAGTATACAGTACTGTACTACTCTACTGTAACAGCATGAATGTCAGATATAATAAGACTATTGTTGCAAAATACTAGTGCATATTTATATTTAGTTGACTCATTGCAATCAGACTCATTGCACAGTCTGGGATCATGTCTCTGGAGTGGTTACTTACAAGAGTTTAAAAACTAAGAAAAATTCCAAAGGTGGTGGTGGTCACTTACGAGAGTGGCTGGTTACTGCAGAGCACAAGAGTGGTCTCTGAGGGGAGCTGGTCGCCTACAAGGGCAGTTTCACAAAGGGCTTCAACTGTATCAAACAAGTATAAATTGGTGCTAACATATAAACTTCTATATTTACAGATTTATATGAGTTGTCTCATACAGAGAGTACATCCAGTTGGTCTACGGTTATCTGGACAACAATAGAATTCCTCTACCAGCATGTGCATATGACACAATCAGGACAAAATTCAATGCTGGGAAAGAAACCTTCACTGGATTTGAAGAAGATGAAGATGAAAGTACTTCATAACTTATATAAACTTTAAGGAGAACAACAACAACAACAGTCAAACTTTCAGTGCCATTGGCCACTTTTGATATAGGCTTCACTGGTCACATACAAATGATTCAATACAAGGCTCTGGGGAATAATGTGCAGTGATTAATGAAATAACAATAATGAATTTAATTATGCCCCAGAACCTTTGTGTGAGAGGAATGAAGCATATATCGAATGTGGGCTATTAACAGGGATTCTGGCAGGTCGCGGGAAAAAAAAGCCAAATTTCGCGGGATTGATAAGGTCAAATTCGCGGAAAAAACGGCCGATTTCGCGGGATTTTTAGGTTCAAATTCGCGGAAAAAACGGCCGATTTCGCGGGAATTTTAGGGGCAAATTTCGCCGAAAATGGTCGCTAATTAGATTTGTGATTCGAGAAACGTTTTTAATGGAAAATGTACAACTTTGTCAGTTTTTCTGCAAAGTTTGATTCTCGTTATGATTGTACCGAGCAAGAAAGGAATATTAAAGCACGAGGTTTTATTAGGGAATGGTTTTATATATATAACAGAGATCGTCATTTGCTATCTCAGCAACAATGCACTGAGAAATGCGCCAATAGCAACGCTTCTTACATCTTGTTGGCTAGTATCCAGTTTTTCGTGACATTTAAGAACGCCTGGTTGTTTTGAACGTTGTTTACTCGAGTCAGTGGCGACATTTCAAGATAAATTCGCAAGTTTACCTGGTTTTACGGCAAGTGAATAGCCCCATAAACCGAAATAAGTTTCAAATATGTTGTGTCATTATGCATTCGTTAAGATTCATAGCAAATTTTAACGGATTTCGCGGGATTTCGCGTGTTTTGGTAAATTTCGCGGGATTTCGCGGATTTACCGCGCGAAATACCAGAATCCCTGTATTAACCTACATGTATGTCCATATTGCCATTCATAACTACCAGTATTATTTTCAATGGTTTATTGCATCACTATTATGTATACATTTTATTTGTACTGTATACATTTGTACATGCAAATTTTATGTTCCAGGGCACGACAAATAAAAAAAGCAGTGTGCTTGCCGGGTTAATACGTTTAGTAGCCTAAAGCTCTAGGGAGCTGGTCCGAATTAGGAAGCTTTTAAATTGCAAAGTAAATTACCTGAGTCATACAAAAAGAAGCAAAATGTTACTTGCCCATTCAGGCAACCTGTGAACAGGAATCACTACCCTGACGAGCCAAACTACTAGCCCTGGGCTATTGGAAAGCACTTGCATCGCACCCTGTGTTCCTTTCTATAATTTTACACAAATTTAGAAAATAGGATTATAATATTAAAATTTAAATGTTTGAGTAGTAAATATTTGGAAAACAGTAAAATCTGACTAACCCCTTTTACAAGATGGACATGTTTTCAATGCTCTGGCCTAACCTTAAAGGGACTGTGTC
This sequence comes from Actinernus sp. WN-2022, assembly GCA_030867875.1. NCBI lineage: Eukaryota > Metazoa > Cnidaria > Anthozoa > Actiniaria > Actinernidae > Actinernus > Actinernus sp. WN-2022. The sequence continues at coordinate 83,227,310 of JAOWCC010000936.1, read as the reverse complement.
ATGGTGAGAGACCATTACATTAGATGTCAGGGCCGGACACTCTCATTATCAGAGATTCTCATATGAACTGACGAACCTCACGCACATGTGGGATGGTAAAAATCAAAGCAAATATTCAAAAATGACTAATAAACTGTGTAAATATACATTATTCAAGTCAAATAATGAACATACTTTCAATTAAGCATTGAAGGAGGGGGTTGAACTGTTTTAACCCACCAATCGAACAGACTCCATACATGCATAGTACCGTGACATAGCCCCTTTAAGCCTCAAATTCAATTGCCCTATTTAATTATGGCATCACATGATAGACACAGCTGCCATCTTAGGGGGTCAAAACACTCATCTTTAACAATAGACATACAAAATAAAGCTGTTCTGCCATAGATCGCCTTCCTTCAAATTGGCTAATTTTCCCAATATAATACAAATGGTGACTTTCATCTATTTGTTTTGATGTGACGTCATAATGAAATAGGGCAATCGATTTCACTGAGCTGGTCACAGGAGTGATTAGCCTATGGAAGTTGACAGTATAATATATTGCGACCTAGATTGTCCATTGATGTAATATCAAATCACTGAGATAGCTGGTAGACATTTCTGGTTCACTCTGTCCTTAGGGGACGAGGGTTGTTCTTTGGACAATCAATGACACCTTTATGCTCTTTCATAGGTTTACACAATACAATACTTTATTTAACGAGGAGGACATACTTAGCTACAAGCTAGTTTACAGATGTTCCACAAATAAATTCAAAAAAAGAAACATAATATATATAATTTAGAGATTAACAATTTAATTTAATTTAATTTAATTTAATAGGTTTCTTGTACACTGAGCAATGGGGTTTTACCTTGGTTTTTGTGGGCCTTACAGCAGGTGGAACTGGAATTTCTGGCCTTACAGCAAGTGGAACTGGAACTTTGGCACTAAAATACAAAAATAACAATTATTATTAAGTTATGGGTATATATATTGGTTTATGGTAAATAAAGCACTGGTTTCGTTTCAAATGCAAACTTACAGTGTATTATACGTTTCCAGCTGGTATTTTAATATTTTGTTTAGTCTCGAAAGATTAAACAAGCAGTACCGTATATACAGTGTATATGACATGTCAAACAGTTTGATACATGGGACCGATACATGTAGGTGTACATGCACTGCTTGAGCAAGAGCTAGGTGTTATTGGAGGACAAACACAGAAGGTGTGATCAGCACAGATCAGTTTTATACAAAACAATTTGAATTACCTGGGGCTGTAGGGGGAACATCTATAGCAGTCATCCTTTGTTGTCTCTTCTGGGTTGCTTCTGCCGTTGGCTGCTTGTTAAGCATGGTGATTGGTGTCCATAGGTGCAGGTGTCATCTAAAGAAAGTTGTCTGATTTATTCACGGTTATTTCCCTTATACTAAATAACAATATAACATGCACTCCCTTAGTTTAATACACTTGTGGTGAAAACAATGTTCAGTACGTGGAACCCAGTCATAATGAAGTTTTCTTCCTTTCCCTCGGAAGTTCTTTATAACTGTATTGCTAGGGTGTTAAAAAAAATAGAGTTACATAATTTAGTGCCTTTGGAATATCAGATTTATTTTTCAAGAATGAAAGTTTTTACATTTATAGCGAGTTTGACTTGTGGCAAGTCTAACATTTTTACTTTGTGTTCTGGTGACACAGACTGTTATCGTAGTTTTGCCTTTACTTGCTGTTGCATTAAACAGTATCTAAAAACCTATGAGGCCTTGACTTACCTTACCTATTCCACTACATTAAGTAAAGTCAAGGAACTGTTTTCCGAGAACCAGAGCGCCTATAGATATAGGAAGAAAGAAAAACTTCTGTCCCCGAAGTGCATCTTCTCTACATATATTTTATTTCAATACACTAAATTCAGTCGGTAGTTGAATGACCGAGTGGTTAGAGCGTTCGTCTTTTAATCCAGAGGTCCGGAGTTCAATTCTCGGAGCGCACAATTTTTGTCGATTTTTTTCTTCTTCCTCTTTTTAAGTTTTCTTCTTAGCGTTCTACCTTCCACACCAGTATTCTTTAAACCCACCATCAGCCAGCTACAAAATTAATATTCGCTCCTTGCTGAAGTCATTGTTTACCTGATTTCTACGGAAGCATAGAAGGGACATTCAATTATTTAAAAAAAAAAAAAAAAAAAAAAAAAAATTAAAAAACATATATTTATTTAAAAAACAATTCTCGCATTTTTTTGAAAATATTTTTTTTATTTTTTTTGGAAAAAAAATGCGAATTATTTGATTTATTTTGGGGAAAAAAAGATGTGCCACGTGTGGGCGGTTGCTGAGCCCGAAATCTAAAGATGGCGGCGAGGGCATAGATTCCAGCTCCATCGAGCGACATTCAAGGATCTTGGATCTTGGATATTTACTTCCATTCTAGTATACATACGTATGACTAATAAAAGGAATGCTAGTGAATATCCCTACACATTAATTATTAATGTATAGGGATATAAAATGGTAAAAACCTGGCGAAAGCACTCTCCCACAGTTAGAGTGACAGACACATGACCTCCGCTGGAACACACACTGCTCTAAAGTGGCAGCAAGTGCCAATATTAAAGATACTCAAAACTGGGTTGGGACTCCCTTGAGAGTCGAAGACTTGTCCACAAAGCCCAACATTATTCCCAGCCCAAGGCACAAGGATCAATACTACTGTACGACTAACTATTTAGCTACCCAATCTTCGTTCGAACTGTCCGGGTGTGGAATCGCCTATACCCCTTTTCGTGCCGCCGTTGGCCCTGTCATCCAACATATGCGCCCCCCCTCCCAACCCAGTTTTGAGTATCTTTAATATTAGTAAATGGAAGTAAATATCCAAGATCCAAGATCCTTGAATGTCGCTCGATGGAGCTAGAGTCTATGCCCTCGCCGCCATCTTTAGATTTCGGGCTCAGCAACCGCCCACCACGTGGCACATCAACTCTTTTTTTCAAAATATTTGTTAAAAAAAAAATCCAAAAAAATGCGAGAATTTTTTTTTCAAAATAAATAAAAAACAAATTATTTTCAAAAAAATGCGAGAATGTTTTTTTCAAAATAATTTTTTTTTTTTTTTTTCAAGAATTGAATGTCCCTTCTAAGCTTCCGTAGATTTCTGCCTCGTTTAATAGCGTAAATTAAATTTCAAGCTAAAACAGACAGACTACATCAGTTGAAAGAGAATTTTAAACTCAGTAATCACCGAAAATTTGAGATTCATATGTTAAATATTTATGGTGAAATTGACTTTTTCAAAACTGTAAAATGGGCTGGGTGACAGTTATTCTTTATAAATTTTGAGATTTTTAATCGCTCATTCCTCAAATTATTTATTATCACTCTCAAATTTTCGGTGATTACTGAGTTTAAAATTATCTTTCAACTGATGTAGTCTGTCTGTTTTAGCTTGAAATTTAATTTACGCTATTAAACGAGGCAGAAATCAGGTAAACAATGACTTCAGCAAGGAGCGAATGTTAATTTTGTTGCTGGCTGATGGTGGGTTTAAAGAATACTACTGGTGTGGAAGGTAGAACGCTAAGAAGAAAACTTAAAAAGAGGAAGAAGAAAAAAATCGACACAAATCATGTGCTCCGATAATTGAACTCCGGACCTCTGGATTAGAAGACGAACGCTCTAACCACTCGGTCATTCAACTACCGACTGAATTTAATGCATTGAAATAAAATATATGTAGAGAAGATGCGCTTCGGGGACAGAAGTTTTTCTTTCTTCCTATATCTATGGCGCTCCGGTTCTCGGAAAACAGTTCCTTGCCTTTACTTGTAGTGGAATAGGTAAGGTAAGTCAAGGCCTCGTAGGTTTTTAGATACTGTTTAATGCAACAGCAAGTAAAGGCAAAACTACGATAACAGTCTGTGTCACCAGAACACAAAGTAAAAATGTTAGACTTGCCACAAGTCAAACTCGCTATAAATGTAAAAACTTTCATTCTTGAAAAATAAATCTGATATTCCAAAGGCACTAAATTATGTAACTCTATTTTTTTTAACACCCTGCGTACCCTGCGTGCCCTGCACCCTGCGTTTTACTAGCAGCCGTTTTGTAGCGCTTCCGTTTCACTCCATTCCGGGGCCGTTGTGTAGCGCTTCCGTTTCATTCCATTCCGGGGAATGGAGTGAACGGAATCGCTAGATCCTTTGCATGTGACGTCATCAATATTCTAAAATCTAAACTATGAGATATATGAAGCTGTTCTTTTAATATAATTTAGATATCAGTATTCTCAGTATTCTTCGAAAAATTTACGTCGATACGGTGATTTGTTTTTGAGTTACAGTACTTTGAATTTTGTGACAGCCCAGGTCAGCGTGTTTCCTAAATGTCAAGGAAATCCTTATATTTCGGCCAATTTCAAATTTTAGACTTGATAAACATTTAAAAGTGATATCTAAAGTGTTTTGAAGTGAATGCTAATCATATTGATGGGGGAAACAGCTTTATTTGTAGAGTACATTTTTGGCCGCCATCTTGGTGTACTAAAGCTGTACACCAACATGGCCGCCGCATACTAATTACACTAAATTGTTCGAATATTGTTTGGCCGACAGCTCGGTTACGAAGTACTCTATTGCTCCAAAATCTCGGTCATTTCTATATTTTTACCTGCTCTATACACAGCATTAAACATATTTTACTAATATAAGTTTTTTCTTGAGGCAATTTTTTTTGTGACGTCAATGCAAACGATCAAAATCGGAGAATGGCTTATCGGTTTCGATGGCATGGACTGATGGAATAGGAACAACTCCATATTCAACCGACTTCAGTCTTGGCGTAGAGTCAAGGACTAAAGAAAATCTTATAAAGTCTTCCGGCTTGGAGTAAACCAAACAAACGCTGGAATTCTTCGTCGGTTCCCACTTCGCTCGCTTTGTTCGCACGAACCTCGACATCCACTGGCGTCTTTTCTTCTTTGCTTTTGGCCGATCATCGCTTAAAAAACGAGACCTTGTGTTAGAGCTATCCTTTTTTGAGTCTGGCTATTCCTACAGCCCCCAAACACACATCTGTTTGGCATTTCAAATCGAGTTATTCGCTCGGTTCGCTCTGTTTTTATCTTTGTTGTTGGTTGTTCGCTTTCTCCCACTACTATGACATTGCTTTCCGGTTTCGTTCCCAGGCTACTTCCAGACTCCAGCTGACGGCCATTTGGGACAGGGTGCCCAAATCGGCATGTTTTACAATGTTTGACGCCAGAAATAAGGTCGAACTCTTACTTTTTCCCTTTTTTTCTCTTCGAATTATTGATAAGAAGGATGTAAATAATTTATAAAAAAATACTTCAAATTTGGGGTTATAGGCACTTTAACATCACATTTCGGGAGAAAACATTTTTCCAGGTCCCGTCCTCGATGCCGTCGTTGATGCTTAAGCTCTCTAATATATCATAAATACGGGGCACGCAGGAGAGTAGACTCGGTTTGAGAACACGCTTCAGAGCGTGAGGGGGTAAATAATAACTCAAATTGGCTGAAATTGCGTCACAGTACAGCCAACAAATACGAAGATCAGATACCATGTAAGGGTTAGGTTAGCTGAAATTGCGTTACAGTACAGCCAACAAACACTAAGATCAGATACCATGTAAGGGTTAGGTTAGCTGAAATTGCGTTACAGTACAGCCAACAAACACTAAGATCAGATACCATGTAAGGGTTAGGGTTAGGTTAGCTGAAGTTGGCTGAAATTGCGTTACAGTACAGCCAACAAATACAAAGATCAGATACCATGTAAGGGTTAAGTCACTCTCTTCATCTGGCGGCCATCTTGGATTCAAAGTACTATGCTCAGCAATATTTTCCGAAAAATTTCGTCAGACATCCCGTCGTCGCTGCCGTCGCCGTCCTGGTGTCCGGCCCAAATGTTTGTCGTGTAAATCGGGTTATCGTAATGGCGACCTTGGATCGGTCTATTGCAAAGGCAGTTGTCATCATCATCACGTTTTATTTGACTCAATAATAAGTTTACAATTAATTTGGAAATATACTTATGAATTGACATTTACGATGTGAATATTTGAACATATAATATTGATTAACTAATATAATTGTTTTATTGAGTTCGGGACATCCTAATAGCATAAACTAATCTAGAGGATCACCCTAAATACTTATATTTAAAGGAGGAATGAATTAAACTAAGTTTGTATTTCTTCAGTAATAGTTTTATAATATAATAAATATTATAACATCAAAAGACTAGTCAAAGGAATAATTATCTAAAGCAGGAAAGGAGACGAGAGAGGTTATGTTTCTTGTATCAGAAGGTAAAGAATTTCAAAGTTTTGAACCAGTATATTGAAGAGAACGTAATCCATAGTGAGTAGTTTTAACAACTTTTAAATATATATCATTACTTTGAGATGGACGGGTAGGATAGGAGTGAACATTGGAGACGTACTTAAAATAGTCACTAAAGTTACTAGGTGTTAGATTAAGAGACCACTGAAAAAGAAACGAAAGAATTTGAAGATTAATAACATCGTTAAACTTAAGCATATTGAGGGATTTTAAAGAGAGGTTCAGAGTGGGATCTGAAGGTTCTGAAAAAGTTCTAATTATATTACAGCTTTTTTCTGGATTATAGAAATAGGCTTTAGGTAACTAGGGTAATGTAAGGCCCCAGGCTTGAACACCATAAGTTAGAAATGGATAAACTAGAGCATAATAAAGCATAACAAGAATATCAGTATTGACAAAATGTCTAACCTTAGACAAAACACCAATAGTTTTTGATAACTTTAAGCATATTTCATTAATGTGACATTTCCAGTTAAGATTAGAATCAAATGAAATTCCTAAATATTTTACAGAAGAAACTTGTTTAATAATGCTATTATCAATTCTGATATTAAAAGACTGCCGAGTGATTAGAATGGAATAATATAAAATTATTTTTGTGTAGACTAAGGCCATCCCTATTTTTTTTCCGTTTCTCATCGTCCGACCGACCCATTTTTGTGGCTTTTTGTAAAAATAAAAAATAAATTGGGGGAGGGGTGGGGGGTGAAGAAACCCTAGAAACACTTGTAACATCTAGTACCTGAAGAAGGCTTGTTTGGCCAGCCGAAATATTGTAATATTCAATATAAAATCCTACGTTGTGTCAGCTTTGCCGTAGTCCTTGGACTTCGTATTCAGAAATTGTCTACTGCCTTTACTTGTAATTCTATCTTTCGTCGTCCATGTTGGTTTGTAACCTCGCCTGTGCAACCGCGCCTTATTAGTTCCAGTCTCTCCGCGCATTAATTTTTTTTTTCTCACCCGACCGACCGACCCAATTTTTGAAAACCCCACCGATGAGAAACGGAAAAAAAAATAGGGATGGCCTAAGAGCTAATCTATTAGTTTTCATCCAGTCAGCAACTGTTGGGCTCTTGCAACATATTTCCCTGGACAATTCCCTTGACCTCGTTCCCGTTGACTCATTCCCTTAGCCCCTCGCACTGTACTCTTATAATCCAGCATAAATAGAGCTTGGGCTTCCTTAGCCTGATTTTCAGACGGTCGAGGTCGAGGGAGGAAGTGAGCGGACGACCTCGACCGTCTGAAAATCAGGCTAGGGCTTCCTGTGATTGTCAGCGTGACATTTGGTTGTGTTACGTGACTCGGTGCAGGTTTACTTCCGGTTAAATTTCTTGGAAATTCTGTTCTCCCAAGAATACCAAAATATGCTTCACAAGCATAATCACTTTGGTGATCGTGTGTTGGGTTCTTTCTCAGCTTTCTCGGTGTAGAGATGGTTTAGCTTAACAAAAATGGGCTGTACAAACCCAGACTGTCCAGATCCTAGTTCATTAGACAGAATACGGAAAATTAACGTACAAGCACGCTTCTGTCCTTCTTGTGGTTCTGCTCAAGATCAACATGAAGCCCCGTCACAGGCAGATGCTTATAGCGAAGAACAAGGAATTCAGGCTGTTAGTGATGTGGACATCAAGAGTAAAGAGACTATTGAAGGTAACGTCTACATACTATAAACTGTTTTAACTTTGAACCCGACAATGTATGATATGCGAGGTTCACGAGGCAGACGAGGTAAACTCGTTGAAGACGACAGCGAGATTGGGTTGTAAATGCTCCGATTTCACGTGCCCACCGTTTGCAAGGCGAAACGTATTTCACTTGCCATAGTTGCTGATTACACTTTGTTCTTTTCACCCATTATCAAACACTCTGAGATAAATCCCCCTTACCGGAAATGTTTGCCTTTGAGTTTGCGTTTGAGTCTGTTCGTGTTCGAAGGTCTATATAAATATTCTAAAGTTTTAAAAAGGTCTTTTTTTAATGTATTAAAAATAACAGAGCGTTATTTGTAAACCTGTGGGTGAAAAGGAGAGTAAGCTTATTATAAATGCGATTTTCTACCTTTATTTAATTTATGAAAAATGAAAACGAAAGTGAAGACTATCTAATGTGCTAATCTTGCCCATGGTAGAATTCACAGGGAGCCCAAGCTATGAATTCGTGGAAAAAAGGTATTATGTCAGTTATGTTGTAGTTAAGATGTCCAAATCTTCCTTTTACCTTTTTTTATTCTAATTGTGATGGTTTATCTAAGCTATTTCTCTCCGATTCCTCACTATTTTCGTTTTCTTACAAAGTGGAGAGCGAAGGGCAACCAAATTCACCCAGAAATTCTTATCGTGTTGGATTTCAACTTCCACATGACATCGCCAAATACCTATCTCACATTTTTATTTCGGCTATAAAATGGAAAAAGAGGTTGGATGTGATGGAACAGTTTGAGCAGCCATCCGTGAAGACAAATCTGTATTATCCCACTGCATTGTTTAACTGGCTGCTAACTCGCTCTCTGGTGCAACATGGAAACGAGACTCAAAACCGGAAGTTGGTTTATTGCGCTTGTTAAATGCAGGAATTTCAGAAATTCGTTCAAAACTGATGGAAATGTACTCGAATTATGTTTACAAACTTCCATCTGGTGAATAAAGGTGTCACGTGACTAAACTCGCGTATAGGTGCACAAAATCTTATTCAGGCCCTTGTACTTATCTAGAAAGTTCTCAGAGAGTTTAGAAGCGAAAAACAAGTGGACATTTTTCTATGTGATATGGGTTAGGGTTATTATGTGATATGGGTTAGGGTTATTATGTGATATGGGTTAGGGTTATTATGTGATATGGGTTAGGGTTATTATGTGATATGGGTTAGGGTTATTATGTGATATGGGTTAGGGTTATTATGTGATATGGTTACTAAATCTCGGGAAAATTCATTGTTCCTTTTGAGATGACGGTGTTGTAATTAACCACAGTTCCTTGCGAAACTAGTTCTACCAAGAAATACTAATGATATGTAGAAACCTACTAGAGTCTCGCTTAAAAATTCCTAACAAGTTTGAAAACATTTAAATATAGTCCAGTGTTCTCTCCAGGATTTTTCACCTTGTGGTCCTGAGGACCCACAGAGAAGCACAAAGGGGGCCATAAGGGATAGGGAGGGTCCTTTTATAGTTTCAATAAAGCACTAATTAAGCTGTATTAGTCATAATGCTACATATTTAATCCAAACATTCCTTGTCCTTCCATGTATAACAAAACTTTGAATAAAGTGATTCAAATTCTGTTCAATGTCTCAATGTTTTGTCTTTAACACTAACACAGTTCTTGAGTACTATTCAGTCACTGATTCTAGTCTACTCAGAACTAACCCCTAGGGGTAAATGCGTTGGTTTTCGAGGCGTCCAAGCATTTTCTTCGTCATATTTAAGCCAGTTGTGCTTTAACTTCCAACTCTGATGAAACAACCTTACCCGCTTTTTTTGGTTCGACTGTGCTTGAACTAGCCTGCGAAATAGGCCCTCAGTGTTATTTGAACGCAAAGGAAGTGATAAAATGATTTGGCCGCGTGAAAATGGAAAAAGGAGACTGGCACGAGAGAGAAGAAGGGGGGCCTGCAGCGACCCCTTATACATTTTCATTTCCCGTCCAGATTCTGTACGGGAAATACTGATTGGTCAATTAGCTGTCATCGCTGTCATGTGTCACGAAATGTCGTACATTCCTCCTGCGAACTAACTGAAATGGCGGCGACAAGAGAGAAGTGATCGAGCGGTTGAGCGTTAAGCCAGGAAAGTATTTAGAAGAACAAAGCAGGCAGTGAATAGTCTACATTTGTACATTCTAGGCGAGATATTTTGGCGGTTTTATCAACAGGTGAAAGCCTTATTTTTCAACTGTTTGCCGTGGAAGTCGAGTTAGACAGGGCGTACGTAGCGCTTCGGCATTGTCCTATATTTTGCAAAGCATTGTGAAGGATTAGTTAATCGAAACTAAATACACTGGGACTTAAAAGCCATCTCCCTCTACTAGACGTAGAACTGAAGGAGGAAATTACGAAGTTCCCTAAAGTAATTTTCGCTTCTGCTGTCAGAGGCTGTTCGAGTGAAAGAGTCGGTCAGGGTCGAGTAAATGAACTGATGAAGGAAAAACTGAGCGGGGACTGAGCGACTTATAGAGGCCGTGGTCGTGAATAAATCCCACACTGTAGAGACTTGGACAGGAGAAATAAAGGTAATAACAATGAACTGTGCAGTGTTTTGACTACACATCTTAGATACCGATAAAGTTACGAACACAAAGTTTGATTGACATGTTTAATAATCATGTTAATCCATGCGGAAAAGGGACAGAATTCAAATTTCCGTAAGATGGCGGCAGGCGCTTATTTCGCTCGGATCGGTATCAGAACTTGCTCCGCTCGTATCGGCAGAACTCGCTCCGCTCGTACCGGAAAAGCGCCTGTTCTGCAGGCTATGCTTGAACTTGGAGTGGAAACGACTGATAATCGTCGTGCTCATCTTCCGTTTCGTTGCGTTGCTGGATCCGTCGCCGTGTCGTCATCAGGTTCAGGAATACCTAGCCAAGGGTGTCTCGCCATTCATAAATAAAACATATTTCCTTTCCGAAACACGCATTCCAAGATGGCAGAACCTGTTTCGCTCGTGTGAGCATGGGAAGATTCCACATTTATAACGATGCTCTTCATTGGTTGACTTCTAAAGAAGCAATATCCAATCAAAATTTATGTTATATAGAGAACAAAATTTTTGCTGTTACATTATTCGTGATTCGTAGTCTAACTCAGTAAATCAATTTGCGTATTATATTTTTATCTCAGTGAAACTTTCAATGGATTTTTTTCTTTGCCCTTGGGACCCCCAAGATCAATTTCAGTGCGCCATTTCCTAAAAAAGTCTGGAGAGAACACTGAACACTTTAATAAGGAACGTTACGCTAGGAATTATACCAGAAGCAACCCGTCATATGTGTTCAATATGTCATATATGTTATAACTGTATTTGTTAATACCACTCTAGCGAGATGCCAATATTTTCTCATCACTAATCTCTGCAAGTGTCCTATCTGGCGCTCGTGTTATCTGTTACGGATAATAATCAGATTCATCACTTTCATAATCAACTAGCTGTTTGGCGAAATTTGTACATCCAATGCGTCTGCATTGACCACATGCAGGCGATGACGGGAGCACTCTAGGTTATGCTTGCGGCAGGTGAATCTCAGACTGCTGCAGTCCAATGAACAGTTACATCTCACGAGGGACTCGGGTGCAGGCGGTAAGTCAGTCAACAGGGAGAACCTGATCTTCGGGTGACTTTCCACCCCAACTCTTCTACTAACATGTCTCTGTCGTCGCCTTTCCACTGCTGTACTTGGAGGTACACCCTACATCAGCAGTGGCAAGGTATCACAGCCTCAGGGGGCAGGCTCTGGGGCTGGATCTGTGAGTTCTTGCTTGCTAGTTTCTCGCAGTACCGTTGGTATCTTAGAGTATCAAGCCCCTCTCCAGGCTTTCCATTGTAAAGATATACCAGCGCATTCTCACCTGCTGCCACAACATCCTCCACGAGAGAAGGCAGGTCAAACACTTTCGCTTGTTTACGGAAGTACTTTTTTTTTTTTTTTGGAGGGACGCACCCTTGCCGATTCCGTAGAGGCGGGAGGTAGTGTCGCATTCAAGGATGGCGTGAATAAACAAGATGTTGTTACAAACATCTTCCCTAACTGTGTTCTAACTTTCTTTACGTTCCGGACGCATCTCCTTGAATTTGCGTTTGGCTCTCGCCGGAAGTATAGGTCGCAGCTATCTGCACGGTTGTAGTAACAGAGTAGCACAAGTATATTGGTGTCGTCTACGATAAGTATGGTGGTTCTTGCTGTTGCAAACTCTACAGCTGTCTTCGCTATTAGAAGATCGGCATCGCCCTTGGCGTGATAGGTTTGACAGTTGATCTTCTGCAAAAACTGGCTAAGCATATCTATAAACCATTGCTTGTTCTTCGAATTCGAGAGAAAGTGGTCCTTCTTCATTGTGACTTTCATGTTTTCTGAGAAGGTTACAGTTGTCCCAACTTTCCCTGCCGCTCGCCTGTGCTGCGTCATATTCTTCGTGGTCGTCTCGTTATATCCATCAAATACGATGATGGGTCTCCCATATTTTCGGGTCACATAATTGCAGTACAGCTCACATACTTTTTGTAAGTCGCTGATCCTCGCGGCCACGGGATCCGGTGGATCAGTGCTCCACCATCTAGCACATATTGTACTTCTCCTGTTGGCTCTGCAGTAGTATCTGGAGTCAGCTTGGACCACAGAGCATCAGCCAGAGCTGGCTTTTGTGTCTGTCGCAGCACAGTGATGTATCAAATAGGGCAGTTGGATAAGTACAAAGTTCGTAGAGGAATAGTTCCTCCAGGTCGTCAGAGTTGTTACAGGCCACAAGTACAAGTCGCTGGAACGGGAGTTGGAGGTCTACCTGCCAAAGGCACTCCGCTTGAACGTATATTCTGCAGCGGACTGTCAGGTCATCGATGCCATTCTCCCCAGTGGCTCTGGCGGCATCCAAATTCAAAGAACTATCCGCATTTACTACGCTCATGATCATCCTCAGGCTAGGGTTGGGCGCAAAAGGATTTCTTTCAGCCAGAACCGTGAGAATGGTCAGAGTATCCTTTATGTCGCGCTTTCGTATTGCGTTCGTCATGTCCTTGTTCTGTTCGCCTGAGCTGTACTGTACGCCAATCAGCTCTAGCATTGCTCGGTTCGTTTCCGCACAGGCTGGCATGGATAGCAACCAAGTGAGTCGCTGGTGCTCCGTCATACCCCTTCCTCAAGTCAAGCCCCCACTGGTCTTCAGGCTTCTCATCAACACCTATCACGAGATCTGTTGACAAGCCTGCCCTTCATGTAGTGTGACGAAGCTACCGCTTGTGACCAGATAGAAACTCACGTTACATGAGCAATCTTCAGAGTGAACATCCAGAGATACAGTCGCACGCACTTAACGTCAGGATATCAACCATTTCCGTGTACTGTAGCCATAGAGCTGCTGTACGGCTGATCTCTCTGGTTGAGTCTCGTTGGCTACGGACGCGTTCTCGGATAGTGTTGAGGACGTTTGCAGCACTGACTTCCTCCGCAGACTTTTTCTTTTCCATCAGCTCTCTAAACAGCGCGCGGGCGTCATCACGTTCCAAGCTATGTGCGTTCTCGGGGTGAGAAGCGTCGTCTTCTGCTACCACCTCGTCGTGGGCTGTAGAATAACAAAAAATAAAATACTTAAATAAATTGAACAAAGTACTAGTAATTTATTAATGTAATATTACATTTCAGTAATATTACTGCCAAATCAACTCACTGCTCTGTGCGTTCTCTGGGTGAGAAGCGTCGTCTTCTGCTACCACCTCGTCGTGGGCTGTAGAATAACAAAAAATAAAATACTTAAATAAATTGAACAAAGTACTAGTAATTTATTAATGTAATATTACATTACAGTAATATTACTGCCAAATCAACTCACTGCTCTGTGCGTTCTCCGGGTGAGAAGCGTCGTCTTCTGTTACCACCTCGGCTGCGAGCTCATCTAGTCTTTGATCGCCTAATTCATCTGCAACGAAAATTAAACCATACTTGTACTCTAACAGAATATATATCATTAGAATGTAATAAAGAACTAGTAATTTGTGGATTTAATTACCACCAAAAACATTTTTTTACAGTATTTCATGGTTTTTCTATGAAATAGAGAGCGGATTTTCATGGCTAGGTCAAGGCCAATCAAAATGCAGGACATTTCGCGCCCTTTCTTTATCAGCCAATAAGAATACATAATTAGTCTGCAGCCGCGCGCGGCCGCCACTCGAAATTTGTGTTTTCCGGCGTATAACCAAATAATACAAAGTTGTCGTGAAATATTTGCCCGTATTCCATAGAAAACCATGAAATAGGCAGTAATTATCAAACTGGTACAGGTATAGTTAATCTGTGAATGTTATTAATTGTGTCTAAGTTTTGTTAAATGCCAGGAAAAGGCACTCTTGAAATATTTTTGATAAAATCAACATAAGTATTAAATATACAAAACCAAACAATTTCAGGAAAAGAAAGACTTAAACTTAGCTCAGCTGACTACTGACCACGGGACATTACAAATGTTCCAAGTGATGACTTGGCCTTAAACGCGAGATAAAGAACGTGATACCCTAAAAACATTTATTAGCCAAGACAACCATTTAAGTCATCCAATGCTTGGAGTTTAATTTTTTTTTATCGAGTTCAGACCTATTTTATGCGCGTTATAATAAAATTATTCGTCCAGCATCGTTTCCATGCTGCGCTGTAGGGGATCCTAATAAATCCCGTGTTTTAGCACTTTCCCCTATTGGGTCTTTTTGGGACTTTTGATATGTTGTAGAGAATAAATTTCTGAGTCCAAAAATATTGAAATACCTTCTGTTGCAGTTAGTTACAGGTTGACTGGATTTTTACCACAAAATGACTGGACTATTAGGACATGTATCGATCGATTGTGTTCTTGTTACCTGGTCTATGGAAACATCTACATGTTTTGGTTGGTTCTGTAATTTATGTCGAAAGTCCAAACAGTTTGTTTCAACTTCAGAAGCCGTGGCCGCCATGTTGGCTCATATTTTTGCTCCAATCATGTGCCCAGAACTGTGTTGGTCACTAACGTCCACGCATGCATGATGTTCATTAAAAACTTCCATCTTTTCAGCCGAAGATGTCGCCGAAGAAATCCACGAACTCTCTAAAAGTGCCAAAAACTAAAACAAAAGCACATACTTTTAAATGGCTTCCAGGAGAAAATAACTTATTCATACATTAGCGTGAATAATCACAACTTATTTAGTGAGCGAAAGCGAGACAAAAGCTGTCACGAGTAATAAATTATTGATATAATTATAAGCTTGACATCATGTTTGTAAAAACTTTAACTTTCAATCTCTTGTAGATAAAATGACGTCATTAAATGACCCGCAAGATGACGTTCGAGTCACAGATGAGACACGAGATGGTGAAGAGTATTGCAGAGAAAGCGATCCAACAGAAGAGCGCTGTGATACGACAAAGCAGACAGAGGGAGCTTACTGTTTTAGTCAAGACACTGTCCAAGACGAGAACATTGAAGAACAGAAAAGTGAAGGAGAAATTCCTGATGGTCGGGAATTAAAGCTTAGTGAAGAGGAAGCTACCAACGACATGAGAGGGCTAAGTACTGTTATCTCGACACAAGAGGTTGCAAATATACCTTCTGTGACATCAGCGCACAAGAATTCACAACAAAATATGGAACGCAAAGATCACGAGGCTGCTAATGAAGATAAAGACACAAACGATGCAGAGAAAGAAGGACGATCACTCACGAATATTGCACAAGAGCCTCCGGAGGATGGAGAGCACGACCATGAAAAGGATGAAAAGGTATTTCCATTCAAAAAGGGTATCAAAAGGGTAAAGTTGGCCAAGAATGCTGACTCGGAAACAGACGTGTGTGCTAGCCCTGCGTCTGAGGAATCTGAAAGTGACCAGTCTTCATACGAGGACTGCAGTCTGTATGTCGAGAAGACCATTGACAACGATGTGCAAGATAATTATGTTATTAACGAAACAAGGCCAGAAAGTACGACTGAAAGGCAAGGTGAAAGATTCAATAGCCAGAGCAATCCTGTGGACGATACAGATAGGCGCAACAACAGTAGCATCATTACAGTGGTTGAAGATGTGCAGGAACCTCTTGAAGATTGCCCTGAGACAAAAGACCTTGAGCGAGGCGCAGACCCAGACAAAGGAAGAACAAAATTAAAGCTTGACAGAGGGCAGCAAACACAAGATGGTGCTTCTGACCATAAACCAGTAAATGAGGTACAGGACAGCCAATCTCAAAATACAATCCAAACTGATGGACACACTCCTGACACTGAGAAGGAAGCAGTACGAGAAAGGCAAACTTGTGAAGACAAAATTGAAGCAATCACACGTGCTGAAAATCGTGAAGGGAACACGTCCAGTGGTGGAACTCAGAATGCCTCACCTGTGGAGACAAGTAAAAGTGAAAGCTTAAAGGCAGCAGATGACGGTAAAGAGGATGAAAGTAAAGAAAAGAGTAAAAGTGCTGAGGGTAACAAAGAGGTGAGTAGTAGATAGATAAACTGATAAGAAAGTCTGACAAAAGAATAAATTAAAACAGTTCAACATCTGTTTTTTAGGAGACCATTACGTGTGTCCAATGAACATTGGCAGAAATCCGTCCCATGCGTGCGCACTCGTAGGCTCGGTTTCCAGCCGTGGGGGTTTCGGTGAGCCCGCGATCCTCTCCCCACTCACGGCTGGGCGCGCGAGCTGAGACATTGTCGGTTTTTAGCCAATCAAAAACTTGCCACTGAAATCCTGTCGCTGAATGTATTTGCATAATTTACATTGTAAACTTTTCAAAGCGGGACGGCTAGGCTTTGGATAGCCTGCGTGCAGACGTTCTGTCTCCCTGCAAAAATCGGGAAAGAGACTTGCAGGGAACGTCTGCACGCAGGCTAGGCTTTGGATTGCTGTTCCAAAATGCGTTTGAATTTGCTCTGGAAAAGTTTGGTTTCGAATAATTCAAGGATTCACACAAGGAAGCAGTAAGAGAGTTAGTTTGGGTGAAGACACTTTGTCAGTAAACGCACCGGCTTTGGGAAGTCACTTGGGAAACCGTCACTTGTACCGAGCTCGACGCTAAACCCGTAATGTTCAGTCATTTCTCGTTTAACTTTGCCTATGCAAGACCAGGTAACCATTCTTACTTCAAAGAAAATTAGTGCTGCATTTATCCGAGAAGAAAAGACGGACGACTCCATATTAAAAGAGTTATAAGAGAGGAAATCACGTCTGACTCAGGCCACGTTCTGCGATCACAATTCACTTGAAAATCGCTGCATCATACCCCGGAATCAAACGTGTTTTACAATTCTTCATGGCTATATGTACTAAGTTTGCGAAATTTTATAATGTCTCTAACACAAGTACTGAGCGAGAATACTCGACTCTAGCTCAGAATCGAATATATACAAATATAGTTCTGAGATAACATCTGAACTTTATCCCCGTAAATTTCGGCTTTTAATTTCTGTCAGTCTTGAGCGGCACCAACGTTACTCCGCCGCCCTGAGAGTAACAAATAATGCCGCCTGGGTTTTCAATGATTTTAAATGGCGTTTGTTCTTGAGAATTCATTTCACACTTGGAGTTTTAGTTTAAAGAGTTACAATGTGTTTTGAAAGTTTAGAACCTACGCTACAGTCGTGCAAGGGTACGGTAAACAGATCACGCAAATTAAATATTATTGAATTTTAAATAGCTGACGTCACGGACACGGTGTGCTGACCGCGCGCCCAGCCGTTAGTGGGGGGAGGCTTTGGAGAAACGACACCCCAACGGCTGAAACAGAGCCTAGCGCACTCGTTGCTCAAATTTTTTACTGTAGTTTGTACGGAAGTTTGTGTTTGAAGTTACATTATGAGACGGTATTTTAACAAATATCAATTACCTCGTTCGATTCATTTTCTAAACTATGTTGGTTATTATCGAATCGTATTCTACAAGTTTAAACGAATAATTCTGGCTTCCCAAGCTGTAATAAAAAGTGCTACTAACTGTCACTTATGGAGTAGTATAGCCGGAGTTAAAATGATACCGCCTAATATTTTTCCGCCAGATAACCGTTTTAGGCCCCCTCCCCCAACAACTTTTTGGACCCTAGTGAATGTTTGACCACAACTTGATATTTATGGTACCACCTGGCAACTTATTTCCTAATGAGTACTTTAGTAGTTGCAATTCGGTACCATAAATATCAAGTTGTGGTCAAACATTCACTAAGGTCCAAAAAGTCGCTGGGGTCGGGGTCCTAAAACGGTTATCTGGTGGAAAAATATTAGGCGGTATCATTTTATCTCCGGTTATACTACTAGGGGGTCGTCAAAGAAAAAATGCTTCCCATCAAAGAACTACGCAAACAAGCAGTGCCGTTAGGCCTTCGAGATTTCATGACTCTCCCCGAATCCAGGCTCAGCAAGGCAATAGCTGAGGCTCGTGCTCAACGTGCACGTGAAAAACAACAGTCGGATGAGGAGGTCACAGCAAGTCTGAGGGCAAACGTTGTTACGGCACGGGCTATAGCCCACCCTAAGAAACCAGCAAAAAAGTCCCGTAGTGAGCCACTGGCACGGAGTATTGCTCGAGAGGCAGACACTATTCTCAATGAGAGAGATGGTATGCTCGAGGGAGAGGAGAAAGGTAGGCGTACCATTCAGTGGCGCTTCTTCCAAGGTGTGGCAGGGGACTTGACGCCTAGGATCATGGGAAAGTTGACTATGAAGCCTCAGATCCGAATCAAACGTCCATTCCAAGTAGGTATCGCTGTGTACCAGCTTGCCAAGCTCCGCATGCTCGAGTTCTACTACGACTTCCTTGACAAGTACATCGATCGGCAGGATTTCGAATACATACAGATGGATACGGACAGCGCGTACATCGCTATTTCGGGCAACAGCATCGACGAAGTGGTACGACCCGAACTGCGCGAGGATTTCGCAGCTTGTCGAAAGGATTGGTTAGCATGGGACAAGTGGAGCAGTCGCACACCAGGCCTCTTCAAACTCGAGTTCCAAGGACAGCGTGCCATTGCCCTCTGCTCCAAGGCCTACTATGTCGATGTGGGTGGCAGCCGGAAATATTCCACCAAAGGGATGTCGAAGCGGCACAACGATGTCTCATGGG
Organism: Actinernus sp. WN-2022; assembly: GCA_030867875.1. Classification (NCBI taxonomy): domain Eukaryota; kingdom Metazoa; phylum Cnidaria; class Anthozoa; order Actiniaria; family Actinernidae; genus Actinernus; species Actinernus sp. WN-2022. Next base: position 83,208,159 of record JAOWCC010000936.1, on the reverse strand, counting down.
ATAGATTCAGAGCAGCACTCCACGGCAGCATCGACCTAGCAGAAAACCGTGACTTTCGCTTGACGCCAGAAGGTATAGCGACCTACGAACAGCAGAAGCTTGGGCTTTCAGCTTACTACGACAAAAGACGGGTTCTACCAGACGGCACCCACACAGAGCCTATAGAGTACAGTCTTCAAACTCTATATTAGATACGTCTAATCGATATACATACATACATGGAACTACAATCCATAGGTGATCCTTATGGCCTGCTTGGTGACCTTAAGGTGCCTAGTCTACAGATGTTTGACATTCCCATACATCCACAACTAGGTCGCAAGCCTTGGGAAACGTGCCCCGAATGTCTCTGTCCAATGGAAGTGCAAGGAATGGAGTTCGTATGTTCAACCTGTAGTCGTGTTTCCGACGGCCCTATAGAGATTGAATTAAGTGCCTGTATGCGCGAAGTAGTCTGTGCCGCCCCACGGTTGCCTATCGTAGGTCCAAATAGCTCTTGGTACCAACGTGATCTAGATCGTACAAGCACCGTTGACCAGGAATCGCAACGACGCACAATCATGCAGGAACTGTTGGCATACAACATCGCTTATAGACAAAAGTACAACCTATCATTTCCCATAAACGTATTGGAGGTCGTGACTGAAGTATACAACCAAGTGCAGAAAGTTTGCTTAAAGCGTAGTCGCAGGAAGCAGACTATTTTGGCTGCGCTACTTTACCATGCATGTATACGACTCAAGTTCATTCGCTCCAAGAGCGAGGTTGCTCGTTTCATGCAACTCAACATCCCGGGTATTGCTCGCGGCGATAACTTTCTGCACTCGCTACATGCTGACGACAACATCGATATCGACGTAAATGCCGATCGACTAGCTACTCATACCGCAACGACTTTTGCTAAACTCGAACTCACAGGCACCCATGCTAGCGACCTTTTCTCAGTACCAGCCCGATTTGTACGCAAAAATCGCTCTTGCGGAAACACTACTACTTTGCTTCAAAAGATAGTCTAAGAGGTTGTTAGTACGGCAATCAACGACCATATCGGTATCACCTCCGTACTACGCAGCAAAGTCGTGGGAGCAAGTTACGAGGTGCTACGTCGTGCAGGAGCACGAACCACTCTCGATGATGTCGTCAAACGATGTGGTATTCACAAAAGAGGATCGTATGTTTTACCAACGAGTTGCTTGCTTACCATTCCCACTTCGAACACATCTATAAGAAACATGGGCTAATTAGTAACTAGCGGCTGGGTACGACTAGGATTCCCTTGGGTGGAAGTTCTGTATCCCTAGGTACTATCTGTAGCTCTTCACGCACAAACTCACGCTTAGGTGCCTCTTCCCCCAAGTAGTACAGCACTGGCTGTCCCGAAGATACTACACTTCGCGAAATACCATATGTCTGGAGACTCCACACAGGATCAGTGGCCCGCCGGGCTCCACCTTCCAACTCACCTGGTGCATATAGATATCGAACAAGTGCATCGAATGGCAGGCGCTTTTCTTCGAATCCAACGGGCCTCGAATACGTAGTGACTTTGGTGTCCACTTGCTGTGCCACCACGGTATTCGAAGGCTTCTGTCCTGTAAGTCGAGTCACCTCACTATTCATGGCCTTGATGACTGCAGGAAGCCTTTGAACCCACTCTCTGGATCTAGCATCTGATCCTTCCGAAGCAAGCACCAACTCTTGGGCATATTGATGTCCAAACAATCTCTCAGCCAGCGTCCTGTTTGCTCGCTCAACGAAGCCTTGTGCCCTGTGGTTTCCTACCTCACCTCGTTTGACCTTCGTACCATGTCGCTCCAATGTTCCAGACATACGTCCCATGAACTCCCTCCCAGGATCGACCTGTAACAGTTTTGGCCATGTCAACGGACTACGCTCGTAGATTCGTTCGAAGGCTGCAGCCACTTCACCACTATCTTTCGATGTCAAAGGTTCTGCTTCTTTGTAGCGGCTTGCCACGTCGATCACAACGAGTGCATATTTGTATAGCTTCCGTCGGACCTGATCATGTGGTAGGAAAAGGAGATCAGCCTGGTGCACCTCGTTTGGCTTTGAGACTGTCCAGTGTGGTCTTGGAATTTCATATGGACTAGGTAGGAACATTTGCCATAGGGCTTGCTTTTCCAGCCAAACCTTTGCGACAGCCTCCGATACCCCCGCAGAAGTTGCGAGCTTACCCACAGCAGCGTGACCTTTCCAGTATCCCTTAGGACCATAGAAGATCGAGGATAGCTTTGCATCCATTGCTCTATACACAATGACGAGCCTCTAATATGCGATTCTAAGAAAAAAAAGAAAAACCTGTTAGGTCAAGCATACATGGCCCAACGAGTTTTTTAAACTTTTTTATTTTATTTTATTTTTTCGACTTACAACCAGCGACTAGCGGCGTATCCTAGATCAAGCATTCCACCACCGACATAGACCAACTCACCTGTCTTCTGTGCACTCGAAGGTCGATAGTAGGATGAGAAACTGGGTTCGTGCAGTGCTGGGATGCGGTGTAGTCCCACGTGTACTGTATTGTATAGCTTGAGAGCACGGTCCGTATTGTTGAGATCCACAGAAGCATGGTGCTGCAGACGTTCCTGTTCTTGGACCCAGTCGGCCAACTTTTCGCGATGCTCCTGGAAAGCAGCCCAATCTGCCTGATACTTCTCAAGAGCCTTGTCATGCCTTTTTCGCTCTATGGCCAGCACATCAGGACCTTTACCAGAGATTGCCCGGGCGAGGTAGCTTCCACCTACAAAGGCCGTTGCGTTCAAAAGTGCTCCTCCGATCATCATAACTATGGATACCATCTACTCAGTCTGTGGTATGATCTTTTGGACCTCGAGATATTGCTTGGCGGCAATGCTACCAGCCAATACAGCCGTCCACTTCACGTAGTTCAAGACTGAAGCCGAACTTTTTTGCAATGAACCCAATGCCAGCAGCGAGTCCAGATAGTATAGAAGCGTCTTGCACTGTTTTCATCAACTTGTTCTCCACCATACCTATAGCATACTACCTATGGTTCTAGGCTTTAAATGGACCTACTCCATACCCAGATTTGCAGGGCACTTATCGGGAGCACGTGGTGTAGCTGATGTTGTACTACCATGCTCGGAGGGTGAATAGCTACAACAGTCCTGGATGCGTTGCGTGTTTTTCTTGTATTGATAGTACAGCCCTACCAACGTCGCGCCTACGCCGATAGCTGTGAGTGTAGTGTTGGCAGATACGTTCTTGAGCCAGCTGGATTCAGCCACCTCACTTTCTTGCTCCAACTTGCGTCGATTGCTTTCTGCCTGCATTTCACTTTCTCGCTCCAACTCGCGTTTGAGAGCCTCTCTAGCACGGCGGTTACTTTCTGCCTGCACGCTTTGGATCTTTTACCTTTGGGTTTATCTCATTCTTCGGAGGATCCGCAGTGATCCGATCCATCTGTTCCTCCATCTTGTTGAGATATAGCAGTAGACTGTAGGTCTTTAATAGGTGGATCGCTTGAGGTACTAGGAACGCCTATGTGGCCAACTACATGGAACATAGCACTAGCTAGAGCCACTAGACGACCTGCTTTAAGAGACAACAAGCCGGCCACAGCACTGATCTCGTTGCGGACTAGGTGGTCTTCTTGTAGGTCCTTGAGAAGTGCTTGTTGGGAATCTAGAGGAACTAAGTACGCGACTGCGCGGGTTGCTAGACGCAGTGCTCCGTTTACTAAACAGCCTGTTATTTGCTTTGCTACGACGGCCTGGTACCTACTATGTAAACGTCCTACGTCCTTCGCAGACAGTCTAGAAACATCTCCTAGAGAGAGACTCTGTCCCAGGTAGACCTTCGTTGTACCCGTCGCAGCCAAAATCGAAAGTGCTTCCCGGCAATCGTCAGTTGCGTCAGAAGGTGTTCCCACTGATTCGGCTGGTGTCGGAGTCTGAGACACATCCTCACCTAGTAGGGCTTTGATTTCTTCCTCCATGGTATACTGCAGGAGCAGGTAGCTCTAATACGACTGCAAAGGGATGTCGTAGGCAAAAGCATATGCGAGCAAACTTGTGGGTCCGGAGCTCCGATTGCATCTCTTTCTCTTCTTGCGATCCACCGTAGTCCTCGAAGAGCCTACGACTATCTAGAGCCGACGCTTTATGAAAGGCCACAACCACAGCTACATTTTCGCGGAAAGGTTTGCAAATACTCGTCAATTGTTGGGAGAGCACCCAAACAGAAATACCAATGTGGCGAGCAGAAAAGGCCAGTTCCACGAGTTTGTCAGTTCTTCTTTTTACATCCTTTGAGGCAGCACAATCGTCTAGAAGGAGTAGGGTATTGGTCCCTGCCCAAAAGGTGGCACAAACATGCAGTGCAGCGTCGATGGCATCCTGTGGGGGCGAGATAACAAAGAAGTGAGGGTCTCGATGAGCAAATCCACGATAGGTCTTGTTATGGGCATACGTGGGGCATACGAGTACGATGTAGTCGAACTTGCCGCGAAATGCTCCACGAAGCTGCTCCACGAGAAATGCCGTTTTTCCACAGTTTGTGGGTCCTACTACAAGGGCATTGGATGGAATGTGTTCTACCAGGGCGTCCATGTTAATATGTTATATTCTGCAGGGTTCTATTCAATACATTGAGTTGGGCATCAGCCAGCACATAGATGTGCATGTTTACAGTCCCAGTACCTCCACTCCTATGCACACGGAGCTGTATATCTTTTCCACTACCTGTTTGGGCCAAGCCATCACCATGGACAGCTGGATCCTTTGCTGTGCGACCATCGACGAGAATGGCAAATCTGTTGTTGTGGAACTTCGTAGGGGTCATGGCTGTATCGCTAGCCACAAACCATCCCTTGCCAGCCTCCCAGAAATCTGGTGGTAGCATACCTCCTGGGAAGAGACTATTTGGAATCCCATTAACATCAACCTCAACCTTCGAGATACCTGGATTGACAAATGCCTCGCTGTCTCGGGTGCCAGTGGTGTGTGGATCCACGAAGAGTAAAAGTAGTCCAGTTAAAGGACCGCCTTGGGACATTGACGTTCTGAGACACCAGAGTGTCGGTTGCCTTGTTCACTGGTACGGTTTTGAAGTGGACGGCGTGGTTGAACAGAAATGCAGCACCTGTGGTATATGCGTCATGTGCTTGCCTGGCGAGATTTTCATTCTCAAGGACCTCATACTCCATCTGGATGTTGTTGAGCTTGTATGTACCTAGCTTGGTAGAGTCTGACCCTACGACTACGTCAGTAGCAGATGCTAGAGTTAGCTCGAACGAAATAGTGTCACGTAGAGCGTGGGGATACAAAGCTCCATGTTGTGTCAGAATGTCAACGTCCAGTGGGATTCTATATTTCGATCCATATGCAGCAAAGAGCGCACTGTCTGCAGCAATCGATGTGTCCTTGTCACCAGCCTTCGAACGAAGCTTGTTTGTGTTCTCTGACTGAATACCTTGTTCCACCCGACCTTCACGCTCTGGAGTAGGAAGATAGAGATCGGAATATGTCTGTAGGAGATCTGGTCGGGCAATGTCTTCTATTGTCTCAGCTCCCATTTTGCAAACTCTACGTGCGACCAGACAGCGTCCGACATTGGCCACCACTCGGTTGTTGATGTGTCCACCAGACAATGCAAGGTCAGCCAAGAGTGCAAGGCTACCTGGGACTAGGACAATGTTTTCTCCTAGTGTTGGGACAGAAACATAGAGTCTCTCCTGGGTTGGCAGATGATGGTGTGAAAGTGCGTCTATATAGAATTCGTCGAGCTTTGAGTGCGCGAGGCTCTCTGCGTGTTTGTGCGGGAACTAACTTTGACGATATCATATTGAATATATATGTGACAAAGCTACATAGGTGGAAGAATAAGCCTTCAATATGGATGTTATGGAAGGCAAGATAGACGCAGATGAAAAAGATCCACTCCTTCCAGGCGGAGCTAAAACAGGTGTCCGAATCGGTGATGATGATCCCGTCTGGGACGACCTATTTGGGCCTGGCACTAGCGGTACGAACACTGCTGAGTGGATCCCCATGAAAACGATGAATGCAAACGCAAAGGGTGCTGTGAATGAAGGCCTCGTGGATAAGACATCGTTCACCGAAGGTAATACGCTTTCCTCCACGGAAGCCGCCCTTAAGCATGCCGAACGGCAGACAAAGAGGGCGTGGGAAAAGATACGCGCTAGGTTCCCAAAAGTCAAGTACGAAAAATTCACAGCTAGTGTGGATGTGTACGACAGGGTATGGGTAAGACTCAACCAGAAGAATGGCAAGCCTTACCTCTTCTTCAAAACTGCAAAGGAGTTGGCCTTCAACGAAGCGCTACCAAAGACCATAAAAACCGCCCTAGGCGAACCTGCAGTGGAGGTCATACAACGAAACGAAGTGGAGGTCGAAGGCCTCAAACAGAAGAATGTCGTAGACGAGGCTACTATCAAGGATTCTAAGACATCTGAGGTGGAAAAGCAGGAAGCTCAGGAGAGAATAAACTATAGGGAACAAAAGATTCAAGAACTCGAGCAAAATATTGAGGTCATAGAAGAGCGTATGTCACTGCGGGGATTAACAGTGCTTGGGGTGCTGGCTGCAACAGGTACTGTGATTGGTGTCATAGTTTCCATGCTGCAGAGTGGGCTACACAACGTCGCAAAAGGAGTTGGCAAGGGGTTAAAGGCAATAGGAAAAAAGTTGGGGCAGATTCTACCTGGGATGGTCGGAGCAATTGCAAGCTTTGTCTTCCGGACTGCAGGTGAGGTTGTAGGATTCTTGGCAAAGAACGCCTGGCTGCTCATCGTTGCCGTAGTGGTCTTCCTTGTGGAACAATTGTCGGTACGACGAAAGCGTTAACGAAACATCCACCATGCGGCTCCAGCTGCAGCAATCGACGCCACTGCCAAGTTGGTCTCGTGTTGTGTTGCTCGTAGAGCAGGCTTTGTCTTTGGCACATTCACTACTGCAGCAACGTGTGGAGGTGTGGTATGTGGCCGTTGCTGTGCCTCTGGCACTACTGCATGTGGAAGATGTTTCTTTGGGCGAGGTCCTAGCATATGTGGAGGTGATGGTTTTTGGCTCTCCGTATTAACGTCGTCGTTTGCACCCAGCTGCATTTCTTCACGAGCCTTCTTGAGGTTGTTATTGTAGCCTGCCACAGCAACCCCAAAGTCCAAGCCCATGTCGGCTGGCTGGAGCCACACACCAGGAGCAATCGCATAGTTAAACCGCGCGTGGGCATCCCCAATGGCTGCCTGGTATCTTTTGATGCTATCCGCAATGTTGGTGTTCACAATAGCATCCTCCAGCAGGACAAGAAAGTTTCGTCTGCCCTCCTTCGCTTGACCAGTGGAACCGAGGATCGCACCAGGGACGTGAGCCTGGGCTCCAAGCACACAGTAGACATAGGCTTCCACAGTTTGGTTCAACCGACCACGACCAGCTACTGTCAAACCTTGGTGGGCATTGGCCCCAGAAGGCACAAACATTTTCCACTGTTCAGCCGCTTCTGGGTTCTCGATGCGTGTCCTCCCAGCATCGAGCTCTTCATCTGTCTCCCCTACGGTACGCTGCGAGCTCTGCATCGTCGTTCCAAGTGGGGTTTGTGTTCCAGCGCTTGTCTGGTGCAATCAACCACGTGGACGTTGTTCCAAGTCCTCCCATACGCCCCTTTCGAAACCGAAAGTCTGTCTTGGGGTGGATCCCAAATTCTCCACATATTTTGCCGTACTCGGATTTGATATGTGGGTTGTCGTATGGCGTCCAGGTAGGAGTTCCAGGGAGCGAGGCATGCATCTCCTGCGATATACGCCTCGTAGTGTAGTAAATGTGAAATCGAAGGAAGGCGATAACGCGAGGGGGTAAATCTCCTAGCATTTCTACAGAAATACCACAACCCTCTGTGGCTAGAAAGACAGCCACATTCAGCTGCTGGGGCCAGAAATCGCTGTTGGGGCCTGCAACCCACTTGTGCACATCAACAGTCTTCCCGCCGTTGGGACCACGCCCACCATAAACCACAACCGAGCTTCCAAACACGTCTGGCACTTTTGCCACAAAAACCCATGGTCGTTGACGTAAATGTTGAGGTTGGTTAGCTGAAAGGACTTTCCCCACATGGTGTCAGCTAGTGGAAAGCGAATTTTCCTATTTTGATCCGCTAGCAGTAGAGTTTGTGGAAAGCCTCCACGCATCCCGTTGAGAGCACTATCAATACGTTTTTGTACGTCAGCTGGGTTATGGTAGCCCTTCACACCATAGGCTACGCGTCCTTGACCTTTGTCTAAGAATATGACGTACGAGAAGCTCTCCCCATTGAACTCGGAGGCTCCAGTGCTAAATTGAGAGTAGTCAGCATGCAGATATTTCTTCTTGAACTTCGCCCACAAAGAAGTGTTTGGCATTGTTGACTATTGAAGTTACAGTTGATACCTTTAATATTGCGGAAAAAATGGTGATCTTAAATGTCACCTGTACCTCAGCTGACCAGACGGTCTACTTTGATGAACCTCTTTGCGTCCATTGCATTTCGCTAATCGAGATCACTATTGAGAACAGTTGGTGGAATTTAGAAGAGGAGGCTTCGTTCCAGCGGCATACCGAAGGTGTGGGGTTCCCACACAGCATCGCTGCAGGGCGCCATGACATGGCAAGCTTTCAACGATACCTTAGCCTCGCAATCGATGCTGACATCGTGAAATTCGTGGGCCCTATAATTAAGAGGAATTGGATTCTAGAAGTCAATAAACCGATCAAGTTCAGTGAAAATCTCTGTACACTGTTGGGTGTTAAGGGAAAGGAAGAGGTGGGAGGGAACATATCACTCAAACTAGGTAATCACAAACTGATGCTCCAAGATATCCACACAGTGTATGTCCACTGCGATGTGGTGGATTCCAGCTTCTCACTTCTTGAGGGAAAGCCATCGAAAGTCCTAGCGAGCTTAGAGATCCGAGGTGAGAGGTTCGCAAAAACAACATACTCTCCACCAAACCCCCTAACTGTCCAAGCTCTAGGAACAATGAGAAGCAGCCTTCACCTGACAGCCTTCTTACAGGCATAGCGCAGCAAGTGGTTATCGCAGGCTTGCACATCCTCTTTGGTGATCTGGAAATGCTCAGCTATCCGCTTGGCAACGTCAAGACGTCCACTCTTACAGGCGTAGCGCAGCAAGTAGTGATTGCTATCGTGGGTGTCCTTGGTGGTTGGGTCAAAGTGCTTCAGGAGCCATTCAATGGTCTCGAGATAACCAGATTCACAGGCCAAGCGGCACTATTGGCGCATGCGTCCTCGGCGTTGAGGCTGAAGTGGTGTGCAAGCCACTTAGCGACCTTGAGATGACCGCTTCTGCAGGCAAAGCGTAGTGCTTCGTTATTGCAGGCACGTGCGTCCTCAGCGATGAGGCTGAAGCGTCTAGCGAGCCACTTAGCGATGTATTGATGACCATATTCACAGACATTGCGCAGCACATAATTCTGGGAGCCACGTACGTCCTCGGCGGAAATACCGTAAATCCTAGCCAAATTGTCTCGCTTGTTATCGTCACAAACGGCTCTTACACTGGACATGAGGGCTCGCATGCGGACCATTTGGTCTACATCGTAGTAGCGCGCTAGAGATGTCGCATCACCTAGACGTTGCGAAGTCGAAGCAATGCTTGCGAATGATGCAGGGCCTGCGTACTCTACGATCTTAGACAGAATCTCTAGAGGGAGGTCTAGTATATTAGCCATAGTCTACTTAGTAGATAATACAGGTATATATGCCTATGCAGGTGTTTATCTACTTGGACAGCGGGGTAGTTATTTTTAATTCAGCTAACACCTTTGCAAAGCGAATCTTAGTACGGCGTCTTATCTCACGGAGGCGTTGGCACTGTGTTTGTGCACACTTCGAGCAAGTCCCGTAACTCGTATGAAAGCCGGAGTAGGTGAAGTGCTCCCACCTCGTATCTGGAAATTATGCTGGGCGCAGTACTCTGTTGTCTTCGAACGATTCCTTACACACCTCGTATCCTTCCCAAACATCAACCAGATACAAGTGCCTTTCTCCATCGTCGAATGCTTTCGCATATACCATACATATTCTATTATCTAATTGTACCGTAGGGTGGTATTTATAGTTCAGCAATCCCTAGTAGTATGGCCGGAGATTAAAATGATACCGCCTAATATTTTCCCGCCAGAGAACCGTTTTTAGGACCCCGACCCCAGCGACTTTTTGGACCTTAGTGAATTTTTGACCACAAATTGATGTTTATGGTACCGAATTGCAACTACTAAAGTACTCATTAGGAAATAAGTTGCAAGGCGGTACCATAAATATCAATTTGTGGTCAAACATTCACTAGGATCCAAAAAAGTTGTTGGGGGAGGGGGCCTAAAACGGTGCTCTGGCGGAAAAATATTAGGTGGTATCATTTTAATCCCGGCTATACTACTTATGGCCTCCATGTTTACTGTAATCTCATTCCTTTCAGGCACTACCATGGTTCCTCTGATTAACTTTACAGTATAAAACTCCAGCGGTTGTTGTTTTGCCCGATCAATTCTAGGATAGTTCAAAGGACGTTTTATCACGTAAATGTATCCAAATGTGGCTTCACATGTTCCTCACGCTTTCCAGTGAGTTTAAGGTTTCTGTACAGCCGCAATTGCATGAACAGCATAAGAGTCCGTAAACACATATGCCTTCTACCCCCTCTTTGTGAGAGCCGTTCGCCCGTCATTACTCACTCGATTTGCCTATAAAAGCCTGGTAACTTGTAGATCAGTTCTTAGTAGCTATATGATTGCTTGTGTTATTTTCAATATAAGAACCCTTTTTATTAGAGTAAAATAATGCGTGAATTCATTGAAAAAATATTGTTTACCCCTAAGAAGTATCGGTTCTCGCTAAAATGATGATTTATGAAGGGATTTCTAGCTGGTTTATCCCATAATGACAACACCTCTGGATTATATGCCAGAATAATTATAGAATACCCCGCAATTTGGATCATTAATGATTCATTTGATCAAATTTTCACATAAACCTTCTAAAAACGTAACCCACCAATTAAAAAAATCCCCTAACCATTTCGGCCAAAAATCATTCATTAAACGACTCTACATATACCTGCATTATAATGGCGAATTAGCACAGTTTTCAAGTGATCTTTCGAAGTGGCGGGGTATTCGATAGTTGTTCCTGATTTCTGACAATGTCTTCGTTGGGGACGACGGGTTGGCAGCCGACCAAAATTGCAAAATATACTCAGTGGGGTAGGAGTGGGGGGTTATTAAACAAGCAATGCAAGTACAGTATCCTTATACGGGTTTTTGGTAAATCGGTGATTTGCCAACTTTTTTTTCTCCATAAGGAAGGAATGTGCACTGATCGCTGATATTCGCAAAAGGATCGTATTATTAATTGAAGTTGGCACGCGGCTGTTTGTTTATGTTTTAAGGCTAATGGCTATTTCTACCGCAAATCTGAACTCAAAGACGATGGACCTGTCGTTGGCGGAAAAGGTTTAGAGAAAGTGAATAAAAACAAACAGAACAAAAACAGTGCAGCAACAGCAGTGGTTACACGAAGGTAATACGTATTAATTTTTAGTTTACGAACCTGTTTTACATGTAATACGTGTCCCAGCCACATCTTTTTGAAATCTGATTTTGTGTTTGAATTTGTCAAACATTATTTATTAGTCACTTAAGCTTATCAAACAAAGATCAAGTAATAAAGAAACAACTGATTTTTAATTCTCACACCTGTATATCCAGGTTTATTGACGAAAATATTTGCATATTTTTCCACTTGATTTCTTTCAAGTTCTTCAGGTGCGCAGACAAGCCAAACCACAACAAATCATAACATCACAATCATGTTTCACGCTCTTCTGGCGCCACACTTCCAGTTCGACGCTAACAATGGTGACAAGATATTCGTCCGAGGTGATGTCCCTTTCAAGGGATGGAACTCCAACGAATTAGAGATGAAGCAAGTTAGAAACGTCCAAGATGGATACATTCTTATCGAAGGACACACCGAAATTTCTGCATATCACGCTTCAAGAAGGATCGCCTACAAATACATCGTAAAGAAAGAGGGTGAAAAAAAGTCAACAAAGTTCCACTATGAGTGCCTTATTGGATGTAGATCATTTGGAAGAGGTCATGTGAATCGCTGTCTGGAAATACCAGATCTAGAGAAGTACCGCAAGCAAAAATGTAAGTTTTCTGCTAGAAGTGTTAAAATTGGGTCATTTGATTGATTGATCGATTGATTTACTTCGGCCACAATAAAATGAAGTAAAATATGCAACAAACAAATTATAGAGGCCAGGAGAACCAACACAGCGTTAGCCAATTACGTTGGTCACACGAAACACCCTGATTGGATTAGGCCCTCTCTTTAACTTCTACTCTGTTTTCCTCTTCCACCTTCCCTTGAGAGTCACACACTTACCGTCCGGGAGATCCGTTTGGAAATAAACTTTGCCTGAGGTCTTTATGGACCGAGGTTTTATCTATACGGACCAACCCAGCTGGCCGGTAAATCGGTCTTTATTTTTCCTTCAACGTTAATTTTTGTTTTGTTTACTTTAGTTTACTCAGTCGCACGCTCGTATCTCTGTGGTCATCGCGCTTGTATCTCTGTAGTCGTGTGCGCTCGTATCTCTGTAGTCGTACGCGCTCCTATCTCTGTGGTCGTATGTGCTCGTATCTCTGTAGTCGTACGCGCTTCTATTTCTGTGGTCGTACGCGCTCGTATCTCTGTGGTCGTACGCGCTCGTATCTCTGTAGTCGTACGCGCTCCTATCTCTGTGGTCGTACGTGCTCATATCTCTGTGATAGTGCACGCTTGTATCTCTCGGAGCAATACATTTGTCAGATTTTAGCGCGCGCTCGTTTGAAAATGGCATCAGCAGTGCGCGAGAGCTAAAATTGATTTTGATTACCCAAATTTATTTATTTTTATTTACAACATTTGGGCGTAACGCCACAGGAAACAAACAATAGGACGCAAGGTCCCCTACGAGGCTTGTCTCCGCCATGTCAGTGCATCTACGATTTTACGTTCTTATCCGAGAAGACGTGAAGGTCTAACCATTTGCAGTTGGCTCACAAAGGCAGCACCTTCTACTCAGTTATTTTAAGACCCTGAGTGTTGGTTCGGCCGGGGTTTGAACCCGCGACCTCCCGCTCGACAGACCGGAGCTTAACCACTGAGCGAACCGGGAGGCGGTTCACTAACCGGGAGGCGGTTCATAGGCACGTCTTTTTGCAGTTTTTCCCTTAAAGCCAATCCGAGAGTTTCACTGTCAAACATGTTGCAGAAGGTGTTCAATGCTAGAGTACATATACGTCAAAACCTATGATTTTGAAATACTTTGTGAAAAGTGTAATTTGTACTGTAGCCTGCGAAACAGGCCCTCAGTGTTATTTCAACGCAAAGGAAGTGATAAAATAATTTGCAAGACCTACTTTCTGGGGACCCTTCTCAAAGCACCTGTTCTGCAGGATATTTGTACTGGGCGTGAGCCGGCCTCGATGAGAAAAAAAACCGCATTGGCCACCCGCCAATCAGAGCGCGCCATTTCAATGGATTCCTGAGCAAAACATAATGAAGCTTATTTTGGTCGCACTCTATCGAAAGCTGCGGTAAGAAAATAAGTATTTTTATGGAGCCTAGTGTTATTTGGCATCAACCAAAATATCACTTAAGGGGTATAGGCTTGCATGGTTGGGCAAGGAAACTTGTGGCATACGGGCACAGGTTTATTTAAAATATCCTTCCATTAAAAGAGTAAACATCCAAACATAAATTTCATGCATTTCAAAAGTTTGACAGTGTCGGCTGTTTGCTGTTTCTCGAGAAACATATTGCAAGTTAAAACTTCCGCTTCGAGCGAGTGTTGCAGTGTTGACGGACACAATGTATTGTTTGGATGTTTTAAATGGACACGATAATAAAATTAATCATCCTTACTCAGACTTTTGCTATTTGAGAAATAAAATAAGCAATAGATACAGAATAAGTAACCGTGCGTTATCGGATTTACAAACTCGAGCCGAGGCGATAGTTTATAAATCCGATCAAGAACGGCTACTCATTTTATAAATGGTACTTCAAAACTCATTAATAATTCATGAGGGAAAAACAGAATAAATGAGTGTTTCTAAATCTGATATAGATACGGTTCTCATTTATATAAACTTTTGATTCAATTTTCTCTGCCGAAATAGGTTGTATCGCCAAAATAACTGAAAAACTGGCACCCTCGTGTCTGTAAATCTGATAACACACTGCTGCGAGTTATTGAAACAGTACGTCAAACATCTTGATGTTTTGAGTCGTGTTGTTCGGTTATTTTGGCGATACGACCTATTTCGGCCGAGAAAATCGAAGCAAAAGTTTATGCAAATCAGGACGAATCCTAGAATATGCTGCAATCCTAGAATAATTATACTAGTTTAGTATGGGGAGACAGGGACAATATAGTTATGATGACGAAGAATAAGGCAGCAAAGATAGCCCCAGATCGTCCGATGTATTCATCTTCCAGTGATGCCCTCGAAACCTTGAACTGGTTTGATCTTAAAACCAGGATGACTAACAACACTGTATTACTCGTGGCTCAGACATTCACGACTATAATACCCGCCATAAACATGACATTAGAGTACTAAAATCTAATACTAGTAAGGGTTTACTTACATGTAGATCGTATAATTGTTTTTTTTTATCGGACTGGAACAACATATCTAAAGATATCAAGAACCTGCCAACTTTGTCACATTTTAAGAAAGCTATTTTAACGAGTTTAATTAAGATAAATAACTTTTATTTTATATTAGCTTAGATTAGATAGTTCCTTCTCATGTTTACGTGTAACTTTGCTGTTTAGATTTTATATATATATCTATCTATTTTTAATGTTCTTTTTATGTATGTATTTTATTGATTTACCTATTTATTTCATTTTAGTTTTCACAGAGCCCTATACTGAAAAGCACTTATGGTGATGTAGGCCGTCTGTATAAAGATTATTATTATTATTATTATTATTATATAATCTGTATCAGATTTACAGATCACTTATCGCACATTGATTGCCATTGTTTTCCTTCATGAATTATTAATGAGTTTGATAATATAAAATACAAACGAGAGAATCTGCACACTGGCCGTATTTCTTGCCGTCGAGTGATCCAGTTCTTGTATGAATCATGTGTGATATACTGCTGTTATTCTCCAAGGTTGGTGTACAAACAGTGAATACCTACAAATGTACTAATGCATGGTTTAATTTGATAATTCTATCATTTTTCAGCTACTTGGCATCAGTTTGATGATGCGGTTTTCAGTCAGCCCAGCACCTGGGAAGCTATTCTTAACAAAATCCCAGGTATCAAAACCATGAATCCCGCTGAAGGGCGTGAACTTGCCATGTGGGCGATGCTTCCAGACTGGGACAGCTTTGGAGTCGAGGATGATGAAAGTAAGATAAAAGGCTGCCATTTCTTGGAGACAATTAACAACGTGATTTACTGTATGGCAAACGCAAAGATGGAAGACGGGGGTAACGTACGAGAACGCAATCCTGGAGGACTTGACTACAAACAGGTTGAGTATTGGTTTAACGATAAAGATAGATCTGTAAAGTCGTTAACTGTAACTCATTAGAGAGCTTAACCAACCAGGACGATGACTGACGACGGGACGGGAAAAAGTGTTATATGGACAAATCTTGTGTTTTATTCTCCTTTTACTGCTCGTTTTCACATTCAGGTTTTAGAAAAATATGATGCACACACAGTTTCATTCAGGCCAAACAAAAACAGAATGATTTACTTTTTTACCTTCACGTTCTCTGTTTTCCAGATTACGGCCAGAATGTGTGTGACTGCGTGCATTTCCGCGTGTACTATTTTGTAATTAAGACTATTGTCTTTTTACCGTCGTTCTAAACGTACCATGTCGCCCTGGTTGCTTAAGTTTCCGATTGTAAATGAATGGTGCACGTTATCATCTTTTCCAGATTCATTGGAGATGTCACTCCGGTTGAAGTAAAAGACGACGCGGAGCGGCGTAGGGCATTTATTTGGCCAACCAGGTGTAATTACAGGACGGCGGTTGATTCCGTAAATGATATTTGCACTGACCAACTATATATACTACATGACTTGTATAGTGTATGTTTGCCCGAAAAAAAAACCGGGAAAAAAAACGGAAAAAAAAATGATTGCTACGACATAGATGTTTCAGGATTATGCATTATTAATTCTCTTCTTTTTCCTTTTATTACACCTGGGACCAAAGAAATGCCCTTTTGAGTGGCAACTCTGCCCAAAAATCAGGGAGGGGTGGGTGGGTCTTGCTTCTCTCACGGCAGCTCTTGGTAAGTGCATGGCTTTTTCGAAGGAAATCGACTAAATAAAGGATCAGCTAACCAATAGGAAGTGCCCGTTATTCAAACAAAATACCACTGGGCTAAGGAATGTGCTGATTATCAAGTATCCCCGGATTCAAACATAATATGAATATTCAATTGACTATGCATAGCTTTACGTTCGTATATAGAGTATTTTGATTAACGTATATGTTGTGGTTCAATTATTACCTCTGGTACAAATATATTTGAACCAGTACAAATGTTTTGAACCAATACCATTTTTTGGAACCAGTACATTTTTTTTGAACTGGTTAATTTTTTCAACATTCTAAAAAGGGATTTTAATTTTTTTTTGGGATTCATAAAAAAAAGCGAATCACCTGACTAGCATTGTATCTGGAAGAAGACTTCTACGAAAGAGCTAATAAAGAGTATCTAAAAGTATTAAACAAGTGCAAATGATCTTGAAGTAACCCCTCTTACTTGTTAGACTAAGCTTACCAAATGGAATAAAACACTGACTAGAAGTAGAAGAAAATGTGAGTACGCAAACAACAAACTTCTAACTAAATCCTGACAACAAAGAATCGAAGTGGCTCAAAAAACTCTAAATTTCTAAATGGGATCTGAAACAACCATAGCGGAAGAAGCAGGAGGAAAACCCTAAGAGCAAGGGCAAGATAATACGGCGCCACCCCGACTCAAAAAATGCTGTAACTATTCTCTTGTTCTATCATCAAAGAATCACCCACAGAGGATGTAAAAGACGCAAAAATGGATAAATGATCAAGAACAGTCTACACAGAAATAACGCAAAAAAAATACAACATTTCTGTTTCGCTTTGATGTTCCAAGTGGAGTTCACAAGGGCCAATAACAAGCAGATTTATTAAGTACTGTTTAAAACACGAACAGCAGTGCTTTATCAAGTTTAAAATTTCGAGGGCGAAGCTAAAAGTTTATGTAAATTAGGATTAAATTTTATCAGGTATAAAATGTCTTCACAGTCAATGATTTCCTTTGTTTATGCTTCATTAATTATTCATGAGTTTTTGAAAGCCAGTTACCACTCCACTCCAAGCAAACTCATTCCTAACACAACAAGACCTATATAAACCGAACATTAAAAAAATAATAGTGCTCACTAATTTAGAGTTTTTAGAGCTAGTCACTAAATTAGGCTTTTTAGGGCTAGATTACTGAACAACACAGCAATAATGCTTCTTCAATGGTCATGTGAGCTAATCCAAACCGTACCCTACATTTGAAAACACCCTAACCGTCAACAACAGGTGCTCACTGATTTAGGGTTTTTAGAGCTATACGATAGTCACTAAATTAGGGCTAAGTCACTTATAATGCTTCTTAAATGGTCCAGAGAACTAATCCAAACCCTTACCCTGCATTTAAAAACACCCTAACCGTCAACAATGGGTGCCTGGTCACTAATTTAGGGTGTTAGTGGCATAGTTTGCTGTTTATATTCCTATTAAAATACATCACTGCGCAAAGTAACTGTGTTTCCAGTACATTCCAGCTATAAATAGAAGATGAACAACACAAACAAGGTATAAAGGTATTTTTATTCCAAAGTACTTCTGTAGAACGTACTATGCTATTTTCTTGCATGGAAAGCCTATCACAAACCTTACCCCAAACTACAAGTTCACAATTGTAAATAAAAAGAACTGGTACAAAAAAATTGTACTAGTTCAAAAAAATTGTACTAGTTCAAAAAAAGGCACTGGTTCAACAATTTTGTACTGGTTCAAAATTTTTGAACCAAAGATCAAATTGAACCACAACATATACAAACCAAAATAAAATAATATTACGTACTAGTTCCAGATAGTTTGATACAGGAATGAGGAAGTAGTGATGTTCCTGAAAATAGATATTTTCGGAAGGCGGTAATGCTGAATATGATTTCATATGCTGTATTCCTTATATTCAGAATTTAAAGATTTTATTAAATTCTGTCGTGCAATACGCATGCTTTGACAATTTATTGTAAACAGGTGTTCGAATCCTGTATGTAATAAATACTGCAATATCATTTTCGATCAGACGTTATAATCACCTCTTATTAAAGGTGTTCACTGTTGATGTTTTCATGTTCGGAGATGCGTTCTAAACATAACATAACAATATTAATTACTGATTTTCCCAACTCGTGTAGGTTCTGCTTGATTATATTAAGCGAAGATTGAAGATAAATGCTGCTTTGCAACCCTCAAACGCCGAGAATGTTCAAGTAGATCGTCTCGCCACATCACTCGCTATCGTGCGTCTCGCTGTAGCGCATGGCCCGACGGGTGTCGAGGACGAACAATTGAGGGAGCTTTTCGAAGGCCTCGTTATCAGTGCTGATGATGTGGGAAGAAAGGCACCTCGAATACTTGAAAAAGTAGCTCAGCACTATCCCAAAACAAGCTGGAAGCAAGTACCATTATTTTATTTGTATATTTTTACACCTTAGAGTTACATACCGTACACTTTTAACAATTAATAAATCATCTCCAGTTTTCCATCTTATCTTATTTAGTTGTAACCACACATCACACATCTTTTGTCGTATGTTTTTAATGCGTTTGTCACAAATTTTCCAGGTACAACTGTGCGATGTAAACATAACATTCTGACCTGCGAGGGCTTATGCTTGTTTATATAAAGCTAGTTTTCACTAGTGCACAAGTGTCGCAGCTCTAGCTGAGCTTTGTCATTCGTAGTATACACGTTCATGCAGAGATGCTCTGATGTGTTAGGCCTGCGGTTTTGCTACACAATGTAACATGTATTTTCCCCTCTTTCTCAGGGAATTTGCTGACGCTCTTTTAGTGTTGTGCAATTACACTATAGAGCACCGACATGGAATCCACGAGAGTCTGTTAGCTGTACCTATGCTGCACTTCCTGTCTGGACTGTCTACGCCGTACACTTGTCCTGACCCATGTACCGACCCACGGGACAACAGTTACTGGGGCACTTACGGCCTAAATCTTGAGAAAGTCAGACAAGAGTCATGGAAGTAAGTACAACATACGTACGATAATTATCTCCTTATTCACCATTATCCAGAGTGGGTAACATACAGCAATATACCTGGGTGCCAGAGACTTTTTTTTTTCGAGTGGCGACCGAGTGTCAAAGCCGCGAGAGCCCGAGCGACGAAGTCGAGAGCGGCGAAAGAATAACCTCTGGTCCAAGCCGTTCACTCTTTGAATCACCCGCCATTGTGTTTTAATGTTTACATGCGTACATACTTTATTGAGTGTTCCCTCCCGAGGGGCTTTTCGAGACACATTACAATATTGCAATATATAAAATGGTTAATACGGAGTCTAAGATAATCTAAAGTCTAATTTAATGTACATTGTAATATAATTGTAATTAAGAAATATTTAAAATATCAAATATGATAATATATGGTAAAATGCTGCTAATACCAATATTTATTAAGTAATAGGAAATCTGTCGAGCATCCTTTTTTTCAGCTTCTTCTTAAAGCTATTGGGAAGTTGTCTGTTTTAAATCGTTGTCTAGGTTATTCCATATTTTGACTGCTCTAAAATAGAAAGCTCTTTGTCCTGAAGCAGTTCTAAAAATCGGGATTTGCAGTAACTCACATGCAATTGCGGGTTTGACGATGGTGGATTTCAGAATGCTTAATGAATATGACTATCAAAAGCCAGGGGTGCATTTGTGAGATTGAAGAGGACCTGGAAATCCAGCACCATTTCAAAAAGAACCAAACTGAAACTGTATAAGACACTGGTAGTGCCGGTCCTGTTATATGGGTGCGAAACATGGAAGAGGAACAAAGGAGACGACAAAGCAGTTGATGTGTTTCAAAATAGGTGCCTACGACGAATTCTTCGAATCCAATGGCAAGATCACGTCAGTACTGAGAAGTTGCTTGAAAAAGCAGACATGAAGCTGCTGAGCGGAGAGGTGAAACGGAGGAGATGGAAAATGATCGGACACATCCTTAGACAAGATCGCAACAACCATAGCAACATAGCGATGACCTGGGCGCCAAAAGGAAGAGAGGAAGACCAAAGACTACCTGGAGACGCACGGTAGAGAAAGAACGGAAAGAGGCAGGTTGGAAGTCATGGGAAGAGGCGCTGGCTATAGCGGCTGACAGACAAAGATGGGGGGACTCTGTAAAGGCCTTATGTGCCACGAGGCACGAAGAAGATAGGTGAAGGTGAATGAATATGGCGGCGCGAGCTTGTTGATACATTTGTAAGTCATGACTGACTCTCTGTACATCAGCTGTTCCCTAACAGGCAGCCAGCCTAGCTGGCGTAGAGCAGGTTTAATATGGCCATATTTCCTAGTGTTAGTGATGATCCTGCAACTAGCGAAGTTCTGAACAGCCTAGAGTTTATTAATATTTGTGGCAGATGTATTTGACCACATCGAAGAACAGTAGAGGAGTTTACCAATGACTAGAGCTGAAATAATTAAACATAGTGTCTCACTGCCGTCAAAACTATCCTGAACCCGGTTAATTAGGCAGAATTTAGCCATACATGAAGAAACTAATTTACTAACGTGGCAGTTGTACGTCAAATGGGGATCAACAATGACACCCAAGTCTTTTGCAGATGACACTGGCTTGATCTGTTTTCCTAAGAATGAAAGTGTCATGTCAGTAGGGAGCCTTTGTAACAGCTGACGCGTGCCCACGAGAAGAAACGTGGTCTTGTCCGGGTTGATTAGGAGTTGGTTTTCTGAGCACCACTTAGCTACGCGGCAAAGGTCTTCCTCCAGGTTCTGTTTAGTCGCATCCATGTCTGTTATCGGAAAAGACATAAAGACTTTGGAATCATCCACATAGGACTCGAGATGGCATGCCTGTGATGCTAATGGGAGATCGTTGATGTATATACAGAAGAGTAGTGGTGAATGTATTGCACCCTGCGGTACACCATGGGTGATGGGAAGAGGAGAAAACACTGTTGATCCAATGCAGACAGACTGTGATCTTCCGGTCAAGTAACTGCTAAACCATCTCACAGTACTAGAAGAAGCGCCAACACAGCTCAATTTATGCAGCCGGATTGGATGACTGGTACTATGAAACGCTTAATTTGGATAAGTCCAACAAGATAAGCGCTGTCAGCATCTTTTTGTCCATTGCCTGTTAGAAGCCACTTCATGATCTCCTCGTTCAGCAAAGGTATTACTTAAACTTCTTTCCATGCACCAGGTAACGTAGAAGTGGCGAGAGAGCAGTTCATAATGTCTGTAAGTGGACCCAGAATAACTGGAAGACAATCTTTGATGACGCGCATGCTTATCTTGTCAGGACCCGGGGACTTGTTCGAGAGGATGGATAAAATAATGCGCTGTAACTCCGTGCAGGTAACTGGGCGGAAATTGAACAACTCACCAGGAGAACTGCCAGCTGATGTAGATAGGGAGCTTGGAGTGTCACATTGATGTCATTGTCTTCCCTCCAGCCAACAGAAGAAGAACTGATTGAAGTCGTGAGCAACCAGTTTAGGATCTTTATTGTAGACTTGAGTTTCTTTTTCTATGGAAGGCATGCTGTTGTTAATTATCTTCCACAGAGAACCTGGGTTGTCCTTGTGCGCTTGGATTTCGCTGCAGATATGATCTCTTTCAGCGTTTCTGAGTATGACTTTAACAGCGTTCTGAGCCTCCTTGTTATTATGCCAGTCAATACTGTCTCGTCTGCTGGAAACGGCGGTGAAGCTGATCCCTAGATCTCATGAGCTCTTTGATTTCAGGTGAGACGTATTAAAGGACAAGGATGACTGCGGATCTTTAAAGTCCTAACAGGGGCATAAGCTTCAAGTGTAGACTGAAGCATATCATTGAAGGTCGCTAATTTGGCATTCGCTACCTCAACCGAAAAGATGAAGAGGAGACGGTCCGAGTTAGCAGTAAGGTCAGTGGTAAATATCGAGGCTCATAGTTCTTATAGCTTCGCACGATGATGTAACAAGGTGGAGGCTTTGGGGACTTCAACTTAAGTATGGCGTAGATGGGAAGGTGGTCACTAACAGGAGTATTGAAAACACCAATGTTGCGTACAAGTGCAGGGGACGAGACGAGGATAACATCGATGAGTGACTGGCAGGTGTCTGTAATACTGGTTGGAGTGTTGATAACTTGCGTGAGATTCAGTTCAATAGAGACATTTACGAGTGCCCTGTTCTGGGGGCCGTCTTTCAAGGTGTTACAATTCAGGTCGCCAAGAACAACAATCGGTTAAGAACTTGGATATATAATGTAGTTGGGCTTGAAAAGGTCCTCAAAACAGGACAGAAGACAGTCTGGTGGTCGATATGACACACACATCACGACTGACGTTTATTTCTTGCATTGAAGTTTTATCCAGAGCTGATGAAAATTAGAAAGTTCATACTCTTTAACGATATACTGAGCTTGTCACGTGTAAAATTATGCAACTCTAATTGGGCAAATGGTGACTACTACTACCACCACCACCACCACCACTACTACTATCACCACTACTACTACTACTATCACCACTACTACTACTACTATCACCACCCCCATCATCACCATTTTTATTATTATTATGTAGTCTTTTGGCACTTTTATGGAGAATTAACTGCAGTCGGAGAGACCCATGAATCATATTTACACATCTTGTTCGAATGAACGTTGAGAATGCGTTTTACAGGAATCTCTTTAACCACAACCATTTCCACGAATGGTGAAATACCAGTAAAATACTAGACATGTGCAAACTCTTGATCTTTAATATGACCGTCTCTGGTCTGTCGTGCGGGAGGTCGCGGGTTCATACCCCGGTCTGACCAACACTCAAGATCTTAAAATAACTGAGCAGAAGGTGCTGCCTTTGTGAAACAATCTCGTTCACGAACTGCAAATGGTTAGCCCTTCACGTCTTCTCGGATAAGGACGTAATAATATAACAATAATATTAAAGCTTATAATATAGCGCTTATAACTAATAGATCTAAGCGCTTTACATTGGTCTAAAATTACATTGGTCATAAAAACATTTACATATCAATCAAAATCTAAAATCGTACATTGGTCTAATATTACATAGATCATAACATTTACATATCAATCATAAAATCTGAAATCTACAACTTCATATAACTAACTAACAAAATATCACCACCCTACACGTTATGTGCTCTTAAATTTAGAAGCACTATCACACCTTTAATAGAAGCAAGTAGCTTATTCCATAGCCTAGGGCTACAAACAGAAAAAGCTCAATCACCATAGCTATTTACATAAAATCTAGGTTCCTTAAGTAGGTTAGCTTTTGAAGATCTAAGGTTTCTACCAGGCACATAATGACATATTGACATAATATTATTGCGGAGCAAGTCCATGTAGTGCTTTAAATGTCAATAAAATAATCTTGTAAATAATACGTTGTTCTACTGGGAGCCAGTGTAACTGTATTAAAATAGGGGTGATATGATCATACTTGTGAGCTCCTAATATCAAGCGTAACATTGTAGGCCCCACGTCGGCCTCAAGTTTATCAGTCTCACCAGACTGTCACGAGTTACCGACGTTAAATAAAGTTGCTTTACTTTACTTTATGAAACAGACACTTCAAGGAGACAAAACATACCACTACTCATCTAGTTTATGTCAATTAAGATGACATTCGTCATATGCACTTCTCATTCAAGGAAGTCGTGTCATTAGCCCTTCTTGTGTAGTTTATAATTAGACTTGATAAAACACGTGCTGTGAGTGTTTTAAACGGCTTCAAAAACGCTTTAAGAATGCAATGAAAGAAAGACGCACATCTCAAGGGAATGGTTACTTAATGAACCATTGAACCTTTGTATTCACAACGCCATGCAAAATATTCGAGTAATCACCGCCTGCAATTACGAACATCTCAAGGGAATGATATGAAGAAATTACCATACTATGTTGTTTGAAGCGGCATTTCGCAATGCGAGAAGAATCTGCACTTGAAGGATTTGGTGTCGTGGTTTAACTCGGTAAAGTTCAAGACTTGGAAAGCGATGTGACTGACATGACGGCAGACTCTAAATTTTTGACTCCGGCACAAAATATGTAAGTTTAATGCACGTTTTTATTATTTTACGGCTTTGAGTTTGGTTTAATAATTGGAACTAAACAGTGGCTCGGTAAACAAGTAATGGTAGTTGGATAACTTCATTTTAAAAATATTATCTGTGTATCTCGGTAGTCTGCTGATATTAGTAAATTTAGTGCAAAATTTATTATCTAGGTACATTATGTTCCGTGTACTTTTTGCTATCTTTGGGTCTTTATCAGTGAATTCTTAATTAGGATGAAACTTTATATAAAATTTCATGTTCATTAGTATTCTTTATATAAAACGTTCATCCTAATTAGCAATTCAGTGAGAAAGCTGAAACATCAATAGAAATTCCATTGTCTCAATCATTAACCCCGTTTCCCTCTGGGACAGAATTCATATCCCTCCGCGGGCCTTTTAGAATGATGAGATTTTATCAGGTATAAAGGAGCATGCACGTGACTGATTTGCTTCATCTGATTGGACAAAATGCTCATTAATTATTCATGAGTTTTTGAAAAACATGTAAAGTGTTTCTTTGGAGCTGGTTCCATTTTAAACGCTTTCTTTCAACGAAAAAGGTAATGGCCTAGACGTTTTGGTAAACAAACATTTCCCGCCTTCAGCTAGCCAGTAGTGGCGCACGCGACACCAGCGGGCAACAATTGATACTATATAGCGATACAAATTAGTACAAATTGTTAGTAAATAAATGTTGTGTAAGCTCCCTAGATGAGCTCCTGCTCCTGGAGCAAACACAAAGAATATATATGTTTAAATAAAAAAATATATAAAATATAAAATAACTATAAAATGGACAACATACATTGTAATAATACTAGGCAATAGAGAAATCATGGTAGAAACTTGGCCGAGGGAAAAGGTGAGAAATACTAAACTATACAATAAATGCAAATCAAACAAACTGAGAATAAAGTGATCAACTGAGAGTAGAGTATTCAAACTATACTTACTAAATTCTTAACTTACTTGATACTTAACATCCGGGGGGACAAAATCAGGAGTTTGGTACCACTTAGGGTATAAAGCGGTACCTTTTAGGGGTCGGTGTCAATTTGTTGCTGTTAACAAGTGTCACCGAATGCTAGAGAATGACAGTGCATGAATGACATGTTAATAGCAGTAAAAGGCATCGAAAGATTAAAATGTTGGCATGTTTTTATCGGTACCTTTTAGGGGTCAAAATAAGCTTGAGCCACGCTCATTTTAACTAATGAAGGTGTTTACATACTAATACTGGAAATTGACAGTCAATTGAGGTTTAAGACAATTTATTATTATTTATTAATTTAATATTTCAACAGAAGCTCTTTCAGACCAGTGGCGAGGTCCTGCCAAAATAGTAATAGAATAATAGCTAAAATATTAAAAGGTCACGAAAACTACGATTACATAGGGATATTACTAATTAAAATACGAGCTAATAAGGAAATGAGCTAATTTAAAGCTAATAAAATGGAAACAATTACAAACTTCTAACATGGGTAAAGAGGCTCGACTTAAAATTCACAATGGTGTTGCTGTGGCTAATGCCACCACTAAGATTGTTCTAGTCCCCAACAGCATGATATGCCAGGCGTTGTTTGCCCCAGTTGGTTTTTACAGCTGGCAGACGAAAGTCATCACCATTGCGCGTGTTATAATTATGCTGGTCATTCATTGATATTAAGTCTAAATGGGATGTTAATAGACTGTTTTTACATTTGAAAATGTATAAGCATCTGTGGTTTTGTCTGCGCTGGGACAAATAATTAACGATTGCATGTGTTTGCACTGATCACAGCTTTAGTAAAAAAAAATGTTGTTACATAATTTGGCTTTGTTTGCGCCGTGTGAACAACTTGTACACACCGTAACGACAAGCCGGCTGACAATAAAGACTGAGAATCTTAACTATTAATTGTCAGCAAAGTGCGGCCGGGCACCGTACCCATATCGTACTTGTACTGTGATTGGATGGAAGGTCCGTATATAGCCATCTTGATGCCAATTACAGCATGTCTTACCGTCAAAGTGGTGAATTGCGATGGGTAGTTGTACACACTCAAACGAAATAAGCGTTAACCATTCCACATTGCATCGCCAGGTTTTACACTTTATCTTTCTAAAACGTTTCTTCTTCTTCTTAATTTAGCTCTCCTGTACACGTCGGGGTTCGTCTGCGGCCGATGTTTGACCTTGATCCTCTTCTTCGACGTACATTTCTGTTCGCCCTACCTCTGTGTGATCTAGGTTCCGTTGTAGAACAGGGAGAATTTCCTCCACATGAAATCTGCTGGACTTTGGCGCACACCCTGAAAGGAAATACCTACTACTCTGATGAAAAAGTGAGTTATTATTATCAACATCTCTGTATTACTGAATACGTTTCATTTGAATACCTGATAAAGAAATATTTATATGTGTTGTTTATATTTTAGAGTACATCAATAGGAGCCTGCCTTGGTGTGATGGTCAGTGCTGTGTCAGGAGACTTTGAAAAGCAGCGAGCCAAGGAGAAGTGAGGAGAAGTTAAACTTTGACTATCTTTAGTTTTTTCTTTACTTTATATTAGTTTTTACGGTTCATGGATTGAACTACACAGGAGAGGTTAATCGCGACAGTAACTAAATGTTTAATTTACGATTTCTTAATTTGTAGTTCGGATCTGGACAGCGTCAAGTGCCTCCAGTCGCTATCCAGAGCATCAGTGCAAGTAGTTGAACATTTCCTCGCCTCTCTAAAGGAGAACTTTGAGCTGACGTTTGCAACTCTACGACTCCTGGCAACAACATTGTCTCTTATCAAACACATGATACAGTGCAAGCCTTTGTCCGACAATGAATCGCAGAAAAAAATCAGCGAAAACCTTTGTAAGGAGATGGTAAGACAGGTATCTGTTAAAGTGCGAGGTTGGCTCGAAAGAACGTTTACTGGAAATCTGTTCTACTCTTTTGACCAACGTAAGGAACTGTGGGTAAGTCTTTACGCTATTATTCACTACCATTCTCCATGTCTCTATTAAAGAAAGATGTACTCCCCAAACAAAGTTGGTAAAAAAAACAGTAGCTAGTAAAGAAAACGATAATTTGAAATTCCTGACATCTGATTGACAGGTTCTACCTCTTGCATAGTAGTTTTCATCTTTTTTTCTATTATACATCATTAGTCCTATAGCCGAGAGTTTGGGAAAGAGAAATAAAGTTGGGCGATTGAGTGTATTGTTAAAAATAGAAATGAAGAATTTATGAATTAAAATTACATTTGTTAGTTAATAATTAATAGATGGCACCACATTTGTCTGCTGGGTATTAATTCTCTTTTTTTCCTCTTTTATTCTATCCTCATTTCTGACCCTTTCCCTCTAAATTCAACTGTAATCTCCATTAAGTGAAAATCGCTAAAATACGTAGTTCCTCTTTTCAAAGGGGCAACAAAACACTTGTTTTCAACTACAGAACAATAATATCTCTATATTATCAAGTTTTCAAAACTTGATAATATAGAGATATTGATCTGTAGTTGAATTATATTACTCTCTAGAAGACGCACTGGGTCTTCATAAACGATTTTTTCTAATCACCTGCTTGGCTGCTTTTAATTTGGATTTCGCAAAAAGAGAAGTAGCTTTGAGGGATCTGAACATCAATGGTTTCATAGCTACTTACACGATAGAAAACAATTTGTAAGTATCAATGGAGTAAACTCTGATATCCTGCCTATTACTTATGGGGTTCCTTACATCCCGATTCTAGGGCCCATATTATTTCTCTTATCCGTTAGTGATGTGCAGATGATAATGAAATCAATACGTCTTCTACTTTTTGCCATAAAAACATGAACTCATTATTATCTGAACTTACTTTAGAAACTTAGGATACGACTTACTGTTGTTATGAGGTCAATAGCGTGGTATATTAATTGATATTGAAACCAATTCTCTAACTGGAAGACAGTATAATGTTTCTTGTCGTCTGGTTTTCAATCATGAAACGTTACCATAGTAAACACCAACGCTGGTTTCAAGAGGTTGGACATTTATTGTTTCCCTCTGGTTGATTTCTAACTTCTTTGTTTGATTGTCATTATTCTTAGAACCCTTTATTTATCTTAACTCGTAGATGTGGTCGACGCTGCTTTCAATCGAAATCGAAGATGAAGGACTGAAAACGTTCTGGCAGGAATCCTTGACCGAAAGTTTTAACAAACGCATTCAGAAAGTATGTAGAGTTTGATTTGTATCGAAAATAATAATTATCGCCACAAACAAGCATTCGCGAACTCGTAGATATGCGAAGCATAGGAACGAGGTATTGTGATGGGGGAACTGTCACTCACTCACTCGATCACTGCAACGTTAGCACTGCCAAAGAGCCTGGTAACGATATATACAAATCGACTCTCAAAAATATTTTTGTTCACAAAATTGGGAAGTCGTGAAATAATCTCCATCTCTAGTTCCTCTTAGATGTTATTAGTCAGCCTCCAACACCAACAGTAAACACTTAAATGACTGGCCCGAGGGAAACAGTGAGTTTTGTTTCCCCGAGATCCTGCATGATGTTTCCCGAGACGGAGACGAGGCCGAGAACATCGAGAATCGATCAAGGGGAAACAAAACTCGCTGATTCACAAGGGGCCAGTCATTAAGTAATTCGTTATATAGCAACAATTATAAAATTCCTTTTGCCTGAGGTTTGGTAAACAGATATTTATTTACCCGGCTTTAGCTAGCCGGTGGCGCGCGACACACATTACACCATCTTCTGTCACGATGTGATCACGTGGCTGGAAACATTTGAATTGTATCCCGCGAGGGATCCATTGGATTTTTGACGACTGCCACGTGACTCCGGATCAGCCAATGAGACCGTGCACTGTATTTGAAAACTTATGGCTATGTAATAATCATATGTATGTAACCGCCGCTTACAACTGTCCAACTAGCTTACAACACATTCTCCCCGTTGAATTAACAACTATCCTTAAATGGAAAGCACGCTTGAAATACTGTTAATCGTTAATTCTAATGACATTCTTAAAACCAGTAAAGGATAAAGATAAACATTTGTCGCATTCCGAACGGCGGTAGACCGGCTTAGTGTAGTAGTCATGACATCTGCACACACCCGCTGTTGTACACGCGAAGGGTTAGGAGTTCGAATCCGAGTAGGAGCGCTCAAAAAATATTTATTATCTTCTTGTTTACCTGTGAACCCTAGCTCAAGGTGAGTGAGAACCCGTCGTTTACCCGTGAACTCGTCCATG
Organism: Actinernus sp. WN-2022; assembly: GCA_030867875.1. Taxonomy (NCBI): domain Eukaryota; kingdom Metazoa; phylum Cnidaria; class Anthozoa; order Actiniaria; family Actinernidae; genus Actinernus; species Actinernus sp. WN-2022. Next base: position 83,178,446 of record JAOWCC010000936.1, on the reverse strand, counting down.
GTTAGGGTTGGGTTTGTGGTTCGGGTTAGAATTTGTCTTAGAATTAACAATTATCATTATTTCAAGCGTGTTTCCATTTAAGGATAGTTAATTGGCTATTTTGACGATGTTGCGCGCACAGCTAGAACAATGGCTATCTGTTTTAAATAACAAAAGGCTGTTGAACCAGAACGAGTCTTAGCAGCTCGCATCTATTGTTCTACTGATGCGTGCGCAACATCGTCAAAATGGCCTATTCAACGGGAGAATGCGTAGATGTGGGAGATGTTTGTGTTTCAATAGATCCTCTCTCTAGAAATTACCGATAATCAGTAATTGGCTTTTGCTCTTCAATTATCAATAATCACTAATTCTAGAACGCAAATTAAACAATGACATTATTAAACCAGTCAAAGATAAAGATAAACAATTGTCAAATTCCGAACGGCGGTAGACGGCCTTAGTGTGGTGGTTATGACGTCTGCACAACCAAGCACTAACAAGCACTACACGCAAATGGTTACGAGTTCGAGCCCGAGTAGGAGCGCTCAAAAATTATTTTATCTCGTTTACCTTCTCTTCTTGTTTACCTGTGAACCCTAGCTCTAGGCGAGTGAGAACCCGTCGTTTACCCGTGAACTCATCCGATGGTTAGGGTTAGGGTTCGGTTCATGGTTCGGGTTAGAATTTGTCTTTGAATTAACACTTATATTATTTCAAGCGTGTTTTCCATTTAAGGATAGTTAATTCAACGGGAAAAATGCGTAGATGTGGGAGATGTTTGTGTTTGTGTTTCTCTTTGGGGAGAAGAGAAGAGGGGGACTGGGTAGGGGAGGGCGGGCCTGGTGACCTGCTTGAGAAAAAAAACTATTCCACTGATACCAGAATCTGGTATTACCTCTGGTTGGTCAGATTCAATGTGATTGACAGCCAAAACACTTTTGACGTACCTCAGTGTCATGTGGAGTGTAATGAAATTGTTGTTGTAAAGCCAAGCCAATGTTTAGTCTCCAGAACACAGGAAACCAGTGTTTTAGAGGGCAACATTTAAAGAAAGTCTACTGGATAAAAACCTGTGAAAAACCTGTGAAAAACCTCTGAAAATACCTGTGAAAAAACCTGTGAAATCTTGAAATTCACAGGTTTTTTCACAGGTTTTTCACAGGTCTGCTTTTTTTTTAGACCTGTGAAAAGGAGCACTTTCACAGGTTTTGAAACCCGTGAAAAAACCTGTGAATTTGACCTGTGAAAAAACCTGTGAAAAACCTGTGAAAATACCTGTGAAAAAACCTGTGAAATCTTGAAATTCACAGGTTTTTTCACAGGTTTTTTCACAGGTCTGCTTTTTTTTTTAGACCTGTGAAAAGGAGCACTTTCACAGGTTTTGAAACCTGTGAAAAAACCTGTGAATTTGATCTTTGAAAAACCTGTGAAAAAAACTGTGAAATCTTGAAATTTATATGTTTTTTCACAGGTCTGCTTTTTTTAGAGCTGTGAAAAGGAGCACTTTACTGGTTTGAAACCTGTGAAAAAACCTGTGAAATCTTGAAATTCACAGGTGAAAACCAGAAATGTGAACCTGTTTATCTTTTGTGAACCTGTGAAAAAGGAGCAATTAAAGTGCCGATCACCCTTTTGCAATAATATTTGATAGCTTATCATGCTTATGAATCTCCGAAAAGTTTTGAGTACTTCTGTGAAGTCAAAGTTTTGGTTGAAAGTGAATACTTTATGTTCTACGGTTGTTTGAAATCGTGTAAATGTGACCTTTCCTGACCCATTACCGTGTAAGTAAAAGCCTGGGTCGAAACCTGCGTAGACGTCATCTTGACGTTATATAATTAATTCGGATTTGTAATCATTTGAAGAAATACTTAACATGTTGACTAAAATGACTTTTTTCTTTACTAACAACTCAAAAACTGTGTATATTTTCTATGCATCGATGTTGTTGTGATAAAAAGGCGCCATGGAGAATAATGCATTAATGAGATGACGTCTACCCAGGTTTCGGTTTAAACCAAACTTTCTTCACAGAAGTACTCAAAACGTTTCGGAAGTTCATAAGCTATCAAAATTGCAAAAGGGTGATAGGCATTTTAAGAAGTTTGAATACCTGTGAAAAAAACCTGTGAATTGGAACCTGGCCTGTAAAAACCTGTGTAAAAACCTGTGAATACACCAGTCAATAAATTAAATATACCACAATAATACCAATGCTGAATTACTAAACTGAACTAGCTAGTGACTACATGTACAGGCGATCCATTGTAGGATTTGTGATCTGAGCTGCGACCAATAGCCTACGGCAATTGCAACAGTTGTTATATATATAATGGTTTTACTGAGAAAAAAGTTCAAGAGTTAATTGAATAGTGTGTGAAAGACTGAAATAAATCTGTGATTGATACATGTACAACAGACCAAGACACATGTACAGGTGATGAAGTTTCATTTGTTTTATTTCAGTATTCACACTTTATTCAACTCTTGTACTTTTTCTAACCCAGTCAAACCGGCCCTTAATATATAACAACGCTACTCAGGTTGCAGCGACTCAGATCATTAAACCCTATATATATATGCTTAGATCGTCTGTGTACTGACTAAGCTAGCTATGCTACGAAAGTTACAACTGTGTGATATCAGGAACAGAACCCTTCCGCAGACATTCCGCGGACAAAGCCCGGAAAATATTCTGGGCTTTCTGGCAGTCGTTCCGAGCTTTCCGCACGAGTAAAATTCCGCGGAAAGTCCGAAAAATCCCTGGATATCCCGAGAATTTTCCGTGATTTTACGGATTTCAGAATTCTAGAAAAATCGGGACTTTCCAGGGTTTAAAAACCTAGGAAAATATTATTTACTTTTGAAGATTCCCCCCAGCTTTGCAATTAAAATGGAAGGAGTAAGTTTTTATTATTCTTCCAATTGGCAGACGAATTCGCATTTCCGTGATATTAGGTTAATGATGAACGATTACTAACGTGAGTATACTCACTAAAGATTGGGCAACAGAGAGGGGAAAACACGAATTAAGAGTAGTATATAATCGTCGCTTTTCTTTCACTGGGACTGTTGACTGCGTTTACCGATCAATTGTTTGCATTCATATATTAAACTCTTCGGACCTGAACTTAATCGATGCATAACTCAGTCATAGTGAGACGTGATCGGAAAAAAGTAACGCAATAGGGAGGTTCCCTCACGCAGGCATGGGTAATTATACAATTTCTTACATGTAAAGGTGATGTTACATGTACACGAGACGATTTTTAACGACGATTTTTCGTAACATTGTTGCGCGAAAAGTCAACATGGCGCTCTGGACGATTTTTAACGCAATCTTCGTTGCAGTGCAACATGTTGCAAGTTTTGAAAAAACCTGCACGTGTTTGCCCGAATTTTGTTGGAGCTTGCTTTGTGTAATGCACCTATCAATGTTAAGCCGCAGGGGGGGGGGGGGGGGGGGGGGGGTGGGGAGGCTGGGCATAGGCAGGGGATTTGACATAGGAAGTCTGTCCGTAGTGGATATCGAAGCCCAGGGTCGGGTCTTTTGACTTTGACAGTTGGAGGCCTGGGCCCCAACCAAGACGCCATCTTGGATTAAGGGCGCAGAGACAGCTGGGAAGTAGGTTCGTCACGTTTCAAAATGGCTGCGAACAAGCTGGATAATTTGAAGGTAAGCAATCTGTAGTTTTCTTTTTGAAAGTGTCCCAACGAAGCAAGACTTAAATCTTTTTAGACCTATAAATAACTGACATTTGACCCTATTTCATATTTAATAAACTTAATTAAATAATTGATGCGGTTTTGAAAGGTCAACATTTACATAACAAAGCATATCAAAGCAGCTCTTGTCTGACCATAGTTAATAGAGTGAATGGTTAGGTAACCCGGCAAACTTCAAAGGGGCTAACAAAGGCGCTGCGATTTATGTTGGAAGGGTAAGACAAAAGATTGTGCACGGTTATAGTTCATTAGCGGTCCCCTCAACGACTGAACTCACGTCGTTTCTATTGGCTGAATGATTAACACATTGGAATTTCCTATTGTCTTTTGTGCACGGTGGTGGTGAAAAAGCTAACAAAGACTATAACAAAGAAGGTCGCTGGGGTTTCACTAACCATTCCACTCTATTAACTATGGTCTGACCGTTAGCATTTGTTACAGGTGCTGCTTAAATTTGGCGAACACAGTATGTTAACGTGAAATTGACGATTGTTTGTTCAATAAACATTATATTTTTGTAGTTTTTCTGGTTCAGTTCATTTGACAAATGTCTGTTGTTGGAGGCGGGGCAATTGATACTCTTTTGAGCAATGACAATTTCCCTGGGGACGTGCATTTGAACAGAAAAAGTCATCTCAGTTCAAATCCCCCGCCTATGGCCGGCCTCCCCCCTGCGGCTTAACATTGATAGGTGCATAACACCCTCGTGTAACACCTTCGCGCAACGTCATCCCAGAAACCTGTTCGCTACGCCCACGGAAACGAGGCTACGTCAACAAACAAAGACTCCACTTGTCAGAAAAAAGAAGATTCGAAACGGGGTAACCTGTTGTGAGAAGAGGGTAGGAGTAATCACAGGGCCGAGTCTCGTTATCTTCTTTCATAGACACTGCATCCCAGCCACGGCAGAGTGGAACCGAGCCAAGACTTAATTTAAGACACTTCACGAAGATTGTGTATCTTGGATCTTGAGATGGTGGAGGACTTGATTATTGAAGCCAACTGACATGCCATTTATGCTTGTTAATGTAACTGCGTCAGGTCTTGCATTTTGTAATATGCACGCTGCAGCAATAAAATTAATGACCGAACAGTGCTTCACTTAACAAGGTTTCACTAAATCTCGTACAGATGATATAATTTTAAGTGTACAATAAGTACTATATGTATACAGTATATTTGCAGGAGCCATTACCGGGAGCGCTCATTTTGGGATCTTCTCAAAAAAATTAATTTACCGTCTTGACGTACCCTGGGTACCAGAGGTTCTACTGCCTCCCTTCGCGATAGTTAGGCGCGACGCAGCCTTAATTAGTGTGATATCATAATCCGGGTGCGGTTATTAGGATCGAGTTATCTACATCAGTACAGTCGTTATCCTGAGCGTGTACTCGAAACATATATTAAGTTAGCACTAGCGAGTTTATTTGATTTGTTTAAATTTCATAATGTCTATTCAGCGTTCATTACGTACGTAAATTGCCAAAAGTGAACTATGCTGTCTTGAACGCTGGATCTGAGGGGAGTGAGGGTTTTTCACCCGTTCGGAAACGGAGGGTACGCCTATCATAGTAAAGCAGTCGGCAGAAGATCCAGAACTGGAGGCCTTAGAGGCAGAGAAAACCGCACTGGTTATTGAATTGCAAAGGTTAACGTTAAACGGGAGAAACTCATTCAAGACCTCTGCGTGTGACCGGATTGAGCTATATCTCACAGGAGTTCTCGTGCCCTCACTTTATGAATCCAATCTAACCATAGCGAGAACAATGCAGTGCATGTTAGTAAATCATCTCAAAGAACAGATCATTCTCAACTCGATAATTATCGCAAGCGTTATCGTCGCAGTAGAGTCAGAAGGAGGTTACCCAGGAAACTTAATTATTCTAAAAATAGCTCAATCCGGTCATATGCTGACTTACGGATATAGTATAATATGGACGCTCCTGGTGGCCTTCTCTCTACCCTCCCCCCCCCCCCCCCAAACAAACTGTGGCTGCAGGTTGCGGAAATTAATTGAAAACAAAAACGCCAAAAAAGCAAAAACTATCCTTGCAAACTTAATTCGAATTGGATTAACACTCTAATTACTATTTTATCAGTCACAAACAAAAACAAATAACGAACTATTTACTAAAAACTGTTTTAGTGTGGCACAGTTTCTTGCTTTTCTTTGAGCAATTGATCAGGTCTAGCCATCACTCCATCAGACGAGAGAAGTTTTTGTTTAATTTTTTTCTTTGGATTAACACTCCAATTTAACTTTCACCATTCAACAAGCGTTACACATATCGTTAAATCTTTGCTAAAATCTATTTTAGCTCGGTAAATCAGTATTTAGCCTGTTAGATTTTGGCGCCCAATTATGCGCGATTTTGTAAGAGAAAGAACAGCTCTGAAGCTGTGAAATGTGTGTGGCAAAATGACACTTGTACACTTACCGTGGCTAATGTAGTGATCTTTGGGACCCTGAAGCACCGCTGGAGAATTATAAGCTCGCTGTTTCAGTGTTTGTTAGGAATCCACAGACAAAACACTCCGAGAACATCCATCTTCCTCCAAGTGAACTGTACTAGCGACACTGGAAGTAAAGTCCGCTCGCGCTAAAAAAACATGTTCGTTTTCCCGCCTCTGCAAATATGCACCAATCAGAGTACGTATCACAGTATCACAGTGACAGCTGAGAAAGACATCCGCTGACCATGAATCGCATCTCCAAAATAATAACGTGAAGGACGACAGTTTGTTTCTGCATGGATCATAAATGGTTTCTGGAAGAAGTTTTATATACGAAAATCGCTTCAATGTTTTTCTTGGTTACCAAAACTCGAAGAGGATCGGATTTGGGTGGCGACAGAGCCTTTAGAGGGTAAGTACACATTATTTTACTTCAGGCCTTTTTTCTTCCATTACTCCATTAGATTCAGAGTCTTTCTACTAAACTTTAAAGTCTGCCATTCAGGCTATGATTTAATTTTAAGGCAGGAAAACTGTATTTTATATAGCCTTCAGATACATCAGACAATTCTTGGAAAAGTATGGAATGTTCTCATGCAGCCTTTCTAATGTATTTTCGTACTATCACGAATCATGTTTTTTTTTCGTTTTTTCCGTGGAAATGAAATGCTGAGGGAGAAAGTACAGAGTCTGGACTCTGGTTTGGTAATATGTCTTCTCATTTACGTGTAACCGGGAAAATAGTTTTTTTTCAGACTTTCCGTGAATTGTTTTCACTGGCTATCTTGGCTTTCCAGACTTTCCGTAATTTTTTTCCAAGCTTTCTGTGAAAGACAGGAATAAAACGGGCTTTTTCCACGCAAGTCTATTGCAAAAAGCATGGTACATAGTCCGGAAAACCCGGTAAATACGGACTTTTCCGGACTTTCCAAGCTTTTTACCGGGCTTTTGGTAATATATGTTTTGAGGGAAAAAATTGCAACCAATCAGATTACTTTGGACACTGACTCATGTAACAGTCAGATACACTAGAAAAAATAGGTACGCAATGCGAACATCGGCGACCTAACTTTTTTTTTTGGGGGGGGGGGAATATAAATTTGGGTAAATCTCTCCTTATTTAATTTTATTATAGGATACCCCTGCTGTTGTATTATTTATTATAGGCCACACCCCACTGAGTTTGGAATTACTATGGTCTACCCCTCTCGTTATATTTTTGATTCAATATAGCCTACTTGTCCACTTCGATTATTTAATTTCTATTGGCCACTATCCCCTATCCTCTATTTTTCACTTACTAGCCCACCCTGTAACTTCAAGTATTTAATTACTATAGGCCACCCCTCCTGTTCTAATTTTGTATCACTATAGTCTTCCCCTCCCCTTCTTTTTAATTAATTACTATAGGGTACCCCTACTGTTCTACTATTTAATTACTTATAGGCCACCCCTCTTCTAATGTTGTATCACTATAGTCTACCCCTCCCCTTCTTATTATTTAATTACTATAGGGTACCCCTACTGTTCTACTATTTAATTACTATAGGCCACACCCCATTGATTTTTGAATTCCTATAGTATACCCCTTCTATTATTTAATTACAATAGGGTACCCCTGCTGTTCTATTATGTAATCACTATTGGCCAGATATTTTTTTCAATTACAATGGTCTACCCCTGCATTAAATTTTTAATTCAATATAGCCCAACCTCTAACTTCAATTATTTAATTTCTATTGGTCACTCCTTCCCTTCTATTTTTGATTCACTAGCCCACCCTCTAACTTCTATTATTGAACTACTATAGGACATGCCTTGCATTCTATTTTTATAGACTATAGGCAAAACCTCCCTTCTATTGTTTAATTACTAAAGGGTACCCTTGCTGTTCTATTATTTAAACATTATAGGCCACATCCCATTGATTTTGAATCACTATGGTCTACCCCTCCCCTTTGATTTTTGATTAGATACAATTAAACCACCCCTTCCACTTTTTCTGTTGTTTGATTCACAAGATTACAGGGTACTCCTTTCCTTCAATGTGTTTCCCTTTCCCTCTAGTCTACCACTCCCCTTCTATTATTAAATTACTATAGGGTACCCCTGCTGTTATATTATTCAATTGCTATAGGCAACCACTCCCCATTGATTTTTGAATTACCAATAGTCTACCCCTTCCCTTTTATTTTTGGTTCGACACAACCCACCCCTTCAGTTGTATTATTTAATTTCTATTGGTCACTCCCTCCCTTCTAATTTTGATTCACAAGCCTACAGAGTACTCCTTGCCTTCAATGTGTTTCCCTTTCCCTCACCGGCATGTTTACTTCAAACTTTTTCATACTTCAATGTGTTTCCCTTTATGGCAAAGTGTTGTTTATCTGTTATTAACGATCGAATGCATTCCAATAACAGCCCTCAATCTACTGCTTTAGAGAATAGACTACATTTACCATAATATTGATTCAATTTGGACACAATTACCTTCATCAGGTCACTTCCCTTGAATGTCAGCTTCTGGTTCAGCAATAGCTTGTCTCATTCACAGAGTTTGACAACAGTTTTGTATATATTTATTACCTTATATTCCTTTACTTTTCCTCCCCAATCAGTTGCATCGATCAAGGTCGTCATATCCCATGATTTAGTTATAATTACTTTTTTAGCACACCGGTGGGGTCCCTGACGGGCTTTTCGTTAAAATAATCTTTTTATTCGAGAAACAATGAAGAGCCAACACACCAAAACCTTTTACTTGCAATAAAACTAATGTTCTGTTGTCGAATATATTAACAGCTTTCCTCACCTGATTCAATACTACCCCCTGAGTTAAATTGTCGTAGGTGTCTATTTTGATGATTACATCTCTTTATATAATCAGTCCAAAATGCATGCTCTGATTGGTCGATAGCCACGATTCATTAAAGTACAGATGCACAGATGATGTCATGAGTGCTTGCAACAAATTTTTTAACTCATTTTGATTGGATTTTTCATATATTTTAGTCTGCGATTATTATATAAAACAAATAGATTCCATTTCTGCCATGCATCTTATAGACGATGACTGCAAAACACAGAGAACATCAGTTATGCCGTTCGACTGTGTCTCATGGTGCTGTTTGTTCTCTCCACATTGTGATGTCATCTGTGCATCTATAATGAAATCTATTTGTTAATTATTAGAAAACCTGAAATAATCACAATATTTGGAACCTTACATAACTAACATGATTTTTCACAGGTTTCCTACACAATTCTAAGTTAGGTTGCACACACTTGGGATTCATAGGTTTTTTCACAGGTCCTTCTCAAAATTGTTTTGCACAATTTTGATAAAAACAAATTCACAGGTTTTTTCACAGGTTCCGCAATAATGGATATACTACGAAAACGATTCACAGGTTTTTTTCCACAGGTTTTCGAAATTCACAGGTTTTTTCACAGGTTTCCAAAATTCACAGGTTTTTTCACAGGTTCTCAAATTTGAGGACAAGAGTGGAAAATGTGCAGAATTGGGCTGTTGTAGAATTCACAGGTTTTTTCACAGGTGGTTTTTGACTCACAGGTATTTCTCTAAGCTCATGTTCAAAGGTACATCCCCATAGGACACATAATACATTGGTATCTAGGAGATTAGTTGTATATGCCAATGCTGAGCATTTTTCATTTATTTATTTATTTGAGACTACGGAACAATGTAATATGATGCACTAGAATGCAATATGATGCACGAATTAACAGTACAATTTCAAGTACCCATCCGGGAAGGAGGATGAGGTAGAGATTTTTTGAAGAATACATGTATATAAGGTATGTTTTCTACTAAACAAAGGTAATGTATCATGGAAAATACCATAAATCTAGAAACATTAATCATTAATCATCTAAGTTTAATTTCATTCATAGGGGGATCAAAAAAGTTTTAACAAGAGAACCAGATGAAATGCCCCCCTCCCCCCCAAATCCATAAATAATGACACTCCCTTTGATTCAGAAGCTTGTGGCTAACCTTGTGGCTAACCTTGTGGCACCTCGTCAAAACAGAAAGGGAATAAAGTCTCAAATCAATGTTGCTCCCCGACAAGTTGTCCGAATTAACTCAGCCCTATCTGAGCCTCTTACTATGGTCAGCGGCGTGCCTCAAGGGAGCATACTGGCACCACTCCTATTCAGTATATATACGAATGATCTCACCTCTGTACCACAGAAATGTATTGCAAAGAGTTATGTGGACGACACCAAACTACTTATATCATTCAATCTGAGAGAGAGGACATCTACAATAACTGATATAGAAGAAGATTTATTTAACGTCAGCAAGTGGTGCTGTCAGAACCGCTTATTATTAAACCCAGATAAAACTAAACTCTTAGTATTTGGTAGTAAACAGAAGATAGCTGAACTAGAATATTTTAAGATTTCGTTGCTAGGAAAGGAGCTGTTACCAGTATCCAGTGCCAAAGACTTGGGCGTAATCTTAGACACGAACTTAACCTACGATGAACACATTACTAAGACCGTTTCTTCATGCTTTTCTCGACTAGCACAAATAAACCGTGTTAAACACGCGTTTAATAAGAACACTTTAATTACTGTTATTAATACATTAGTATTTAGTAAGTTGCTTTACTGCTCGAATGTATGGGCAAATACATCTAATAGAAACATACGTAAGCTACAATCATGTCAAAACTATGCCTGTCGTATTGTTAGCGGGGCCAAAAAGTATAACCATATTACACCTATACTAAAAGAGCTAAATTGGCTCCCAGTAGATAAGCTAGTGTATTTTAGAAGTGCCACTCTGGCATTCAAATGTATGACTGATTCCGCACCAGGTTATTTAATATCTAAATTCACGAAGCGCTTCAATATTAGTGGTCGTGAAACTCGAAACTCGCAATTATTACAAATCCCCTTATTCAAATCTGCGAGTGGTCAGAGAAGTTTTTATTACAGAACAGTAAAAATATGGAACTCACTAGATAATGAACTGAAATTAAGTAAAGACGTTTTAAGTTTCAAGCGAAAGCTGAAGAGCAAATTATATCAAACTCAAAATAGGTTAAATTAATAGATGTAATTCAAATTATCATGTACACTGTAGTTGTATTGTATTTGTATTTTGTCTTTGAAAAGCCTTTTTAAGGAAAGATAAATAAAGTATGAAGTATGAAGTATCGTTCGTAAGATGTAATAAATTTATCTTGTTCAGACATAGCCATAAGTTTTCCAGACACAACGCACGCTCTCATTGGCTGATTCAGGGTCACGTAGCAGTCATCAAAATCCAATGTTTCCCGCGCGGGCAACAATTCATCAATTGTTGTCCGCCACGTGATCACATCGTGACAGAAGATGGTGTGATGTGTCGCGCGCGCCAGTGGCTAGCTAAAGGCGGGAAATATTTGTTTTAGTACCAAAATGTCTAGAGCTGATTTTTCGTCGAAAGAAAGCGTTCAAAATGGAACCAGCTCCAAAGGAACAATTTACATCTTTATCAAGCGCGAGAGTGAGAAATTGGTAGCTAAAAGAGGATGCAAGAAAGACACAAAACGACACTAAAAATGCCGTAGCGAGTTTTGTTTCCCCTCGATCCTCGATGTTCCCATCGACTCCGTCTCGGGGAACATCGAGTATCTCGGGGAAACAAAACTCACTGTTTCCCTCGGGGCCAGTCATTAAGTGTTTAATATTGGTGTTTGAAGTCGATCAGTATTTTGATAACGCATGGTTTTTTCTCCGATACAGCTTGACAACATGGACAAATTCACACTTTATACCAAGGTGGATTTCAAACCATTTCATGCTAAAGTGGAGTCGTGCTTGCAAGAAGCCGTGTTTGATGCCGTGAAGTATGTTGTGGAGGTAACGTTTTATACCGAAAAGGAAGCGTGTGTTCAATCCATTTTTGTCAGCAGCAAAGTCAAAGATTGTATCAAGCCGAATTTATTGCAAAGGTCTGTGATATGCTCACAAGTTTTCTTTAACAACTTTTGAGAAACACGTATAAGCAGGCCACAGAACAGGAATAATTGGAAGTAAGGTCCGTTTCATGACGTCGCGCCGCTACCGTGCTGAATTAGATCAAAAGACGCCGCTTAATTATATTTTGTTTCAATAAGCCTTTTCAGTAAAATGTTGCATCATGGGTAATCCTGCATCCCAATCCTCGGCCATTAAGATCTGACCCTGATGACCTCAATGAACACTTCGCCTCTACTGCCGAGCGCGTCACCGGCGCATCTCCTCATTCTGTTGCTGATTTGTGGAAGCTGATCGACACTTTACCTGATGATAAAGACGGCGTATTCATGCTAAGACACGTGCTACATCATGAAGTCTTAAATGAGCTGAATAAGTTGAGGTCTGACTGCTCATGCGGTCCAGATAATATTCCAGTTAAATTCATCAAGATGGTGGCCGAACAGCTGGCGTCTCCGCTGACACATGTTCTCAACAACTGTATTTCCAAACAGATGTTCCCTACAGCCTGGAAAATAGCTCGTATTAGCCCAATACCCAAAGTCAAGGAGGTTAAATCAAATAATGATCTCCGCCCAATATCAATTCTGCCGGTGCTCTCCAAGGTATACGAACGTCTAGTGTTACACCAAATGGCTAGTTTCCTATCTGATGAAAATGTGTTAAAGGACTCACTCAGTGCATATCGTAAAGGCCATACAACTACCACTGTCATGCTTGCCATGAGAGATGACATTATACGTGCTATGAAACGCGGGGAGGTCACCATGGCGATACTTGCAGACTTTTCAAAGGCATTCGACACCGTTGCCTATGAAACCGTACTGGTGAAACTACACAAACAAGGCTTTTCGAAGTCCTATTTGAGATGGGTTGTCAACTGTCTAACTGGACGCACACAGTATGTCCAGATTGATGATAGGACATCTCGAAGAATTAAAGTTACGTTCGGGGTACCCCAAGGGTCAATCCTTGGACCAGTCCTATTTAACTTGTATGTTAATGACCTATCGGATCGTATGAAGTTGGTGACATCATATCAGTATGCCGACGACACTACGATATACACTCACGGCAAGCCCATGAAAGTTAAAGAGTGCGAGGACCGGCTACAATATGCCCTTGACCAATTAACATCATGGTCCGTCGCTTCTAACCTCGTGCTTAATCCCAAAAAAACGAAAGTCATGCTGTTCTCCACTGCTCAGCTCTCCCGGGTTCATAATCTGGATGACTATACTATTCGTCTCTCTGTGGGTGGCAAACGGCTTGAAAGAGTGACTTCTGCTCGCCTTCTCGGGACACAAATTCAACAGCACTTAAAGTGGACCGATGATGTAAACTCTACTATATCATCTTGTTATTCTGTTTTATCCATTATTAGAAAACTGAAACATTTAGCACCTTTCATACTTAGGAAGCATTTAGTTGAAAGTCTCATTTTACCAAAGCTTGACTTTAATGATGTTGTGCTACACCCAATTCCTGGCTATCTTGTCAAACGCTTACAGCGTGTTCAACTTGCTGCTGCTGGTTTTGTTCTCAATCGTTATGCTAGTAGAACTGATATCTTAAAACTTTGTTGGTTACCCGTCTTAGAACGCAGAAAATTTCACTTGTTAAAGCTTGTATATAAGGCCCTTCATTATAGTTACTGGCCACTTTATCTGCCATTAGAATTGTACATACCCAATAGAACACTACGGTCAGCCAGCAGTAAACAGTTAAAGGTCCCACCTGAAAATGGCACATTCCAGGATACCAGTTCATCCGTGTTCAATAATTTACCTGTAATTATTAGGAACTCTGCAACCTTTGCTGAATTTTGTCGGTTATCGAAAGGATATCTAAAGAACTGCGCTGTCGACAGACTCCATTGATTAATTTTACAATAGTTACGTATAGCCATATTTTAATCCTTCGTACGCTTATCATTACATCTCAGTTATATCTTAGTCATATTTTATCAACATTTTATATTTTACATTATTTAGATTAACAGGCGAAGAGCCACCCAGTGGAAGTACTGTTAATAAACCATTATTATTATTATTATTATTATTTATTATTATTAATCAGAACCAACATGATGGAAACTACAGATCTGATGTCAAATATTTTCCATAAAATTTCAGTTCTGTGAAAACTTAAGATACTATGCAAAATATTTTACCGATCAAATTTCAGCGGTTTATAATTACTAGAAAGCGAGCAGTTACACTTTTTAGTTTCTATACATTTGTGTAAAAAATAACAATTAATGTATGGAAACGGGAAAATACGGTTGCTCTCTTTCTAGTAAAGCTACACCACTCAAATTTGATCGGAAAAATATTTTGCCTATTAACTTAAGTTTACAATTGATGAATTTTACAGAATTGACATTTTAAGGAAATTATTTGACATCAGATTCTCATACAAACACTGCAATTTCCATCATCTTAGTCCTGATTACCCATGATGCGTCATTTTCTTGAAAAGGCTTATTACTTGTGTGACAGCAGTGATACATAATTTTTCTGTAATTAGTTATTTTTATTACTTCTATCAAGTATATTTTTAGGCAACAAGATAGATTGACATATGTTAAAATTGTATCTGTAATTGTAATTTTATATCACTTGACGACTTTTTAAAGCAGTATTGCTTTCCTTAGACTCCTCATCGCTTTAATATTGTATTGTATTATTATGCAAGAAATTTATGATGGAAGTAATAAAATGAAAAAATGAAATGAAAAAATAAGTTCGAAACTGGCGCGACGTTTGAAACCAAATTCTGTATACAGAGATTGTGTACTAGTCATGGATTTTGGAGATTTATGTCTAAAAATGTATCTTCTATTTAGCAGTCGTGTTTAAACTAAATTCACATGACAATTGCCAAGGGTGCGTTTCTTTGAGGAACTCCAAATCCAGATTGTTTAATCCGAAAACGGATTTACCGATTTTAGTGGGAAATTCAAATTCAGATTTTTAGTCCGAAAAATCCACCTCGAAGATAGGGGGGGGGGGGGAGGAGGGAGGAGGGAGGAGGAGTGCTTTTGATCAGCGGTATTGACTCATAGCTCATCTGCTGGTTTACTATATATGCCATGACCTTTAGCGTGACCTGACAGCTGATAGCTGAATGCCATAGTAACAAATCCCATTATGGTTTTGTGATGGATTGAAAATCCATGAAATCCGGATTTAAGGTTCTCGAAAAAAAATCAGTTTCCCTCGGCGCCAGTCATTAAGTGATTAATGTCTCACTTGGCCTCATCCAATTATTACTTAATGTATGCGAAGATACCTGTTGCTTTAGACAGCATTCTCTGATTTGTTCACAGGTTGGAAGAAAAGAAGAGCACGCCGTTGTGTTCTCTAGCCTTTGTGCTTACGATCCAAACAGCAGTCAGGCAGCGAGCGTCGGTAAGATGATGTCACTCTTACTTGAAAGCTGCTGGCCGAAATCAACAAATGAAGATGAGCTTGGACAACTAGACATGCTGAAGCATCTTCTATCCTGGACTCCCATGGCAGACTACCTCAGATATTTTGGTTTGTATCAGTTAAGATGTTTTTTTAAAAGTGAGGTAAGATGAAAAACTGTTAATAGTAACTGAACTTGCCTGTCTTTTTAAAAGGTAAAACGGGCTTAAGAAGTCAGACTCTATCGGAGGAATCCCAGATGTATTTAGTTTGCGCCAGCTCCTGCCTTGAAGAAATCGATCGGAAAGTAAGCAATGCATCAGTTGACGTACGGACTCTTCGCATTCTTCGTGATAGCGAGGAACGATTCCTGGAACTTCTAGGATCCATGAAGGAGATCAACGATGATATTCAGAAAAAAAGTAAGGACGAGGCTGGAGAAGAGGGGCATAGGGATAAAGCGTCTGCTTCGGTGTCATGTGACCCAAGATCAGTTCACGACAGCCAACCCAGGGAACTTAGCAAAGACACAGGATCGAGCTTGCAGCAGAGACTCGACGAGCTAAGAGCGTTTGAAGAGGAAAGAGAACAAGTAACTTCATTTCTGAGAATTAGTTCGCTTTTTCAAAATGGTGAGTCAAACTTCTCTTGAAGTATTAGTAATTTTGGGAGACTGTAACAGCTGATTAAGCCGGTGACGCTGTTTAAATTGATTGGTAAAGGTTTTTTCTATGTTAAACGCAAAAGGTTGAACATTTCAATGTCCGAGTTACTCTTTAAGTAATGGTTCGCGTAAGAACAGGAGCACTCAAAGGCCAGGGATGCACAAAGGGGTTAATTTTTCTCATTATTGTTGAAACTTGATATCTCATTGGTTATACACAAATAAACCTCCTAAAATAGGAAAGAACTCTGATTTCACAATATTTCTTAAAGGAAATGATTGAAGCTGACAATCTGTAACTATGTAAAAAGAGAGAAAGAACTCGTATTTGGGGAACATTGAAATATTTTATAAATATCTCAGCTTTTGTTTTAGTGTCTTTCGTTTGGCTGAATTTGTTTTGGAATAAAAAACATATACACATACTAGACACAACGAGCGGTTTCATGCATTTTAATTTGAGAATATTAATACCACTAGGCAAGAGATATCTTTAGTATATAATTGAACCCTTTTCTATTTGGGATTAATGAAATCACATTCATTGCCGTGGAAAAATTGATCTTGCTTCGGTTATTACATGAATCATTACTTAAATCTTATGCACTAGTCAATTGAAACCCCCACCCCCCTGGTCCCGGGGAAGGGTGGGGGATTTGACAGAGACCTGATCAAAAATCATCAATACCCCCACCCCAGAGGCTTTAGTTCAGATCAAACGCCCCTATCCCTGGGGCAAGAAAGTTGAGAGATTTTTAATGTTCTTCTTCCAAGATTTGTGTAGCTTTTATAGTTTTCTTTAGTAATCACACAAACTAAGTCTCTCTTGGCTGAAGTTCAGCTTAAAGGAGAACTCGTCTACTCTAAAATCAACCCACCATCTATAGAAATATTTATTCAAAAGAAGTATCAGCTTGTCCGCCATCTTGGAAGCTTCCATACTAGTTCCCAGTTCCCCTCTTCCCCGAGGTGGGGACACCCGAAAAGTCGAAGTCAGTCAAATCTACTACCCCCACGGGACAGACTGTGGTTCAAAAGTGATCAATGCCCCTGTTATCCCCCACCCTTCCCCGGGACCGGGGGGGGGGGGGGTGTGGGGGTTTCAATTGACTAGTGCATTAAATAAGAGCTTTTGAAGTGCAAAGTTCCACTTTTTTAACGCGTTCAAGATCATTTATTAAGTTTAGCTCGTTTGAACGGAACGAGAAAATAGAATATTGAAAAACTCCAAGGACCAACGGACGAAGTATAGTACTGGATCACCTTGGAGTGGTCTAATCAGCAAAAATGTGTAAACAGTAACAACGAAGAAAGGCTGATTATACGGTAATGGGTATAAGTAAGAGTTTCATACCGAGAACCGAGGTTCTAAGCCCTAAACATCCCGAGGGCCGTAGGCCCTATGGACAATTTATATGAACTATTTTGTAAGCCTTATACTGACTCATTTTATCATCTGTTGACTTCACAGCGAGAGTTGATGAACTGAGGAAGAAAGCAAGCTGTGACGTATCTTATACGGAAATTCGAAATCTTGCAGCTCAAACCCATTATGGAGGAATCCTGTGTCCTGATGTGATTGTCTTCAATTTATCGGTCGAGTTTAAAAGAATGATGATCGGAGTACACGAGCTTCGCAAGAGTACGATCTTCCGTAATGCATGGCATCTGTTTGGAGGGAGAGCACATCAACTCAGCCCTGAACGAAATGCATTGTCACTTGAAGAGATCGAAGACCTTGTTTGGTCTCGGACAAATAAACATTGCCACGACTTGCTGAAAACCGTGCTTTCAGGAGAAATATCATTACAGGAAGTCGACAAGGCGTTTGACAAGTTTCGGGGGAAATATGAAGACCTCAAAAATGAACTTTTTCTTTTGATCGATGTCTTTAGAAGCCACAACAGCGAATTGAAAAAAAGTCGAATTTTATCTCAAGTAAAGCAGATTGAGCAATATCAGAGGCTTAAAGAGTGCGTGGATGCAGCTGAAAGAATTTGTGACTTCAAATACGAGATGAGATTAGATGGAGACTTCGACATGGTTGAAAAATTCCGTTTCCAGGTAAGCTATACAATCACCAGCGGCGCTCTTTATAACTTCCAACCTGCTGTTCAATCGTTCTATAACTACAACTAACTCAATGATTACTGATTTTCTAGATCTACTCATAAACATATCGTCGTCTAGTCAGCACAAACAAAAGTATTCAATGCCTGTAACATTTCAGAACATTTTTCAAAATATTTATATGTGTTGTTTCTATATGATTCATTACACCAGTTTTAAAATTTGCTGTTGAGAAATCAAAATATTTTATTTCGTTAATGGTTTTAACAATGTTGCATTCGTATGGCAATTTCCAGGCTGAACCACATTTCAAGCATCGACTATTGAACAGCGTTAATGAAGAAGTGGTCAAAACAGGAAACGTTCTGGAATTACTGACGAACGACAGATTGGAATGTCTGGCAGCAGTGGCCAGGTCGAAAGACTTCATCGATTGGCTTAGACTTTCTGTAAAGGGTATGCTTTTCAAACTTTAATTGCTGACAATGCTGCAGTGTTTTTGTACTTATTTGGAAGGTATTCTAGCTGTTAAGGAAAATTATGTGTCTATCATGTGGCTAGTTTGGTAATAAACCCAACACCTCAAGTTTTATTCCATTATTTTACAAATCTGAGTCAGAAGGCAATATATACGACAAACAAACAAAAACACATAACATAAGTTTTGCTTATGAAATGAATTCGAAATGTTTTTAGGTCCTCAGGAGGTGAAGTTCTTGGTAGATCTGGCCATGATCTCGGCAGGAGAAGGTGACATCGAAAGCGATCGTATCGCAGCACTCCACACTTGTGCGCTTGGATTCTCGCCTCTTATTTTCCAACTTCAAAACTCAGACGGGTTCGACGAGTTGATGACGTTGTGTAATCACGTATGGAGTTCCCTGGAAACAAACCC
Organism: Actinernus sp. WN-2022; assembly: GCA_030867875.1. Classification (NCBI taxonomy): domain Eukaryota; kingdom Metazoa; phylum Cnidaria; class Anthozoa; order Actiniaria; family Actinernidae; genus Actinernus; species Actinernus sp. WN-2022. The sequence goes on along the minus strand of JAOWCC010000936.1, from coordinate 83,159,248 downwards.
TGATTTACCAAAACAACTGGTACGTTACAAGGGTACCAACTCCTGACTAACCAAACGAATCCATAACTTAGGGAATATGTGCTTGAACTAGAAAAGTAATGGTCTAGTGACTAGTTAATAGTGTGAAGATGAAGAAGTGGACATAGTAATGACGTCACTCAGACGTATAGATAATTCAAACTATACGAACACAGTTCATAATAGCAGAACATGACTTACTATTGGTTATTTGTGTATTGCCATCAGTGTGACACCAGTCGCCGACTCGAGTGGCTGAAGAACGTCAAGGAATTCCACGGCTCGGTTGCGATGTCATCCCTTCAACAAGTCGAGAATATCAACGAACGGGGAACTGTTAGAGTCGGGTACACAGAAAACGGAGGAGATGTTGGCCTAAATACAGCCATCTGCTTAACACTCCGGAAAGAAAATGAAGAAGATCTACAGAAGGAAAGCTACTCCATGGAAGAGCTGAAAGATCTACAGAGCAAGCTGATGTTGATTGCAGGGAAGGCGGCTGGAAAGAAGGAGCACGTGGAGAAATTCTCAGAGGTGAGAATTTTGTCAGAAAATGTGCAGGTGGAAAAACATTACGAAAGAAATGGAGAAAATCTAGAATTTAAGCACCTTAATAATTTGTAAACTACTGCAGAGTGAATATTATAGGTTTATACATGTAGCTGATAGCAATAGCAAGTATTTTGGCTTTAATCAAGGAGGATTGGAAGGGCTTCCCACAATCCTTTGTGCATGAATTATATTATCGTTTTTAACTGTCACGTGACCAGATAATTCTGCGTTGAATTTCAGTAGCATAAACTCTCAAAACCAGGTTTTTCCTGGGATTTGACGTAAGTTTACGCTAGCTTGGACTTCCCTACATTTCTGGCAAATTTTTAAAATGAAAACCTAAGAAAAATGGCAAACAGGATTGGAAGGCCTTCCCATGCATGAACACTTGCGCTTGAAAATTCCTCACGAGGGCAAGAAACAAGAAACAAGTTTCCGGCGAGTTTTGTCATTTCCAACTGAATTTCTCCTTGAAGTTTTTAACTCTAGAAACTACAGATGGATTCAACAAGGTCAGAAATATACTTATCACTAACATACATACTGAGATTTACGAATGGAATTACTCATGCGAAAACTCACTTCACAATTTTCCTTAGCCAATCAGAATCGCGAAACGAATTTTTCACACATGCGAAAAGCGTTTCGTCCAATCAGAAAACACCTGCCAAAACATATCGGGTTTTCAAACTGGACTTGAGCTCGGAGGCGCCACTTTCATTCACTACGAAAGTTGGGGGTTTTGACTTTTTTTTAAACTAATGTAATATTGACCTGTAAACAGCCAACTAACGATGTTAACACTTCCAAGTCAATTGAGGAGTATATTATCGACCAAGAAAACAAAATCACAAGAGCAAAAACTTAGAGAAACAGCCGTAAAGTTACTCAAAGAGACACAGAAGAAGCGAAATTCTACCGAAAGAACTCAACAGATATTGAGATAATCTATGTGAAATCATTCTTAGTGTCAAAAGAAAATACGGCGAAGATTACGAGCTTTCAATCCTTCGTGGAGTGATTTCAACTTCCATAGACCATCGACATTTGAAAAATCGTAAATATTCTGTGACAGAGAAAACCTACAAGCCGTGAGATGTCTGGAAACTCGTAGCAAACAACTTGGACAAAAGCAGGTATACTAATCTATTGACGATATAAACTTGCAAACTTTATTTGTTGAATCAAAGACAGTTTCATATTGATGTTGAAAACTATTTCAAGGCTGATGTCAGTTTAGAAAGTACGATTTTCTTTCCATTTTGATTGTATCGAGCATAAATTTTAGTCTACGTTGAGTCGGATACGAAATGCAAAGCAAAAAATTGAAAGCTACAAATGTACGTGTTCAATGACAAGACCTAAATAAAACCTGTTTGATACTGGAGAAAAATCTCAGTATGTATGTAATAAACAAATTACAAAATGGAAAGTGCTTTTGTATGGTATTTACACACTTGTTTGTTTTCACAAAACTCACTCGCTCGTACCTCGCTCGTTCGTTTTGTGAAAACAAACTCGTGCGTAAATACCAAACGCCAGCACTTCCCATTAAGTAATCTCTATTTTCTAACTTTAATACTCACTAAACATCTTCAATCTTTGTGCTTTTCATACAATCTGAGCATATTTATTGGGCACTTTTCTGGAGAGATGGTTTGGCAAAAATTTCCCGCTAACTCAAGTCGTAAAAGAAGTTAACTACAAACCTTTTAGAAAACTAACCTTACCTGGAAATTAGCATGAGCAGTGACAAAAATAAAGAAGTGTCTAATTTATGCAAAGGGCTCCAAAGGGCTCCAAAGGGCTCCAGGTTTAAGAGGTTTACAAAGCCGTTGAAAAGGCGTATTGTTTACGGTGTATCGATACCATTCACAAAATGGCGCGCTCACTGGATATATAGAGTTCCTAAGAAGAGGAATCGCTCACTTAATTAATTCATGAAATGACCATATAAACTAACATAAATTAGCAGTGGTTTTAAAATTTGACAGCATTTGAGCGACGATGGTTGTTTAGTGTAGTGGTTGCGACGTTTGCCTTACGAGTAGGCGGTAGCGGGGTTCCAGAAAATCTCTCAAATTTTTTTACCTCACCATTTTCTTGAGAAGTTTTTCTTGCGAACCCTAGCTCTAGGTGGGTAAGATCTTGTTTCACGCATGGCATAAGTTACCTCAAAATCGATCACTAAAAGCGAGCCAAAAATATATAAACCAGCACATCTTGTTTAATTCGCTGTAAAATTTAACGACATTTTCGTATGTTAATATTAAAATGTAATAACATCTTTAGGATCAAACACATTTGTATATTGACGTTAGTGTGACGTCATAACGAACGACTCCTTTTAAGGTCCAATTGTGCGTTACCTACAGTGTATACGTTTGAAACAAAGCATGTTATCACAACAACATAAATGTGTGTTTTTGATTGCCGCAATTTTAAAGTCTCTTCGATAAATATTTGCTGAGTTATTAAGAACTGAAGTTTCCTGTGACGTCACATTTTCTGACGTCATGGGTCTGACATCAGTCATACTTTCTAAATTGAAGAAACATAAAAAAGACCATATTGCGGCGATTCAGTGTACAGTAAGTACAGTTCCTCTTTAAAACCCGAAAAATACTCGAATAGTTATTTTTAAAAGACATTTTCAAAAATATATGACGTCATAATGACGTTTCCTCTTTTTCACTGTGAATTTTAAAGTATTTCCTCTCAAAAATTGAAAATTATAAAAACATACGGTTGTGGGTACCGATTTACTCTTTTGATTGCTAGATTGTCGTAAACAAATATTTTAAACTCTAAAAGATGAATGAAGAAGTTACTTTGTAAATGGTTCTGTATTGAATATTTCCCGCCAAATTTTGGCGGGAAAATTGCCAAAATTCAAAATTTCATAACTTTTCTCCCTCTTACCCAATCGAACTCGGGTTTTCGGTTTCTTTGTTGTCGACATGATGGGAAATCGAAAATATAAAATTTACTGATGTTAAAGGTAATTGAAAACATCGAGAAACCTATTATAAATGGATATATGACGTAACTGTGACGTCATCAAAAATGTCTACGGTAGTTCAAAGCATCGGATTTCGTTTAGGTCATCGGTCTTTATCCTCCCACAAAAAATCAATCTTCTACGTTGGAAACGTTTGAAAATATAGCAAAGTGATAGATTTTAGAGTCATTTGTGCCAAACGTGTTTACTGACCGGTTAGGTTTTTTTTATTTTTCAGGGTAGGATTTTAGTTAGTTTATATTGTCATTTCATGAATTAATTAAGTGAGCGATTCCTCTCCTTAGGAGCTCGTCTGAATATACAGTACACACGCCGATCTTTCGTGAACCATTTCGTGAAACAGTACGAGCGGTGTTTATTGTTAATTATACCAGAAAAAAACACGATTCTTTGTTCATCATTTTACTTAAAAACAATTATGATTACCTGAAAAACGTTAAGGGGAGAAATAAGTTAAAGTTTGGGTTATTCAGGCGCGCGCTCGTTGTTCGAAAATGGCGTGATCAGATTGCGTCAGCAGCTCGCGCGAACTTAGTAAAAACTCAAAGCATAGCCTGCGTAGCAGCGCAGGGGGAATGGGGAAGAGGGGGAAAGAGTGGAGAGCAAGAGGGGAAGAGGAGGGGAGGGGGAATGAGGAGAGGAAAGGGAAAGAAGCAGATTATTTACGACTAGGATGTCAAGTGATTCAGGATAGCTACGTCTCGGGACCAGAAACTGCGACGTTGTATTTTATTTTGATGCAAATGTACTGAAGGATTGTGTTTTGTTACGCCAGTGTTTGGCAAGCGAAAGTCGTGAATCGACGAGTAACATTTTCAAACTTTTGATGTGGAAACACTGACTTGTATGGCCAAATATTGTACTACACTTGGATAATATTTACCCAAGAGACTGTCAATAGCTTTTATTGCACTCAATTCGGTGCAGAAATGTGTTTTTGCGTACAAAAAGCTCGTCAGATTGAGTGAGAGAGAAACCAAAATTAGTGTCTTGTCCACATCAGCGATGTCTAGGCTAGGCGAATTTAGTAGCCTTAACTTACCTTAGGTTGCCATAAGAAGCAGATGATTTACGACTAGGGTGTCAAGCGATTCAGGATAGCTACGTTTTAGGACAAGAAACTGCGAAGTTGTATTTCATTTTGAGGCAAATATACTCAAGAAGTTTTAAAAATACTTAGCGCGAGTATAAAGGTGTAGGAACTGATGTCTGTTGTGAATTTTTTCGTGTCGAGAAACGTATGTTTAAGCCAAAATTTCCCACTGGAAATTTAGTATGGATAGCCCAGGGTTGCAGAGTTTTTATTTGGTGAAAATCTATGCAGAAATCAATTTTTCTAGCCCAAATGTTTGACCACTGTTCTTCATTTTTTCCTAGGGGTCATTTTGAACTTCCTTCGCACCGAAGGTGAAACATTTGTAACAGACAGAAATAAGGAAGTTGATTGGTTGATTTTGACAGATGACATGTCAGACGACACTGAAAATGAATTTATAATTTGGGGGCATAAGGAAAAAATCGGGGGGTTCGCTGCAAGCGCTCCTTTCCATTTCCTCTCCCCATTCCCCCTCCCCTCCTCCTCCCCTCTTCCCCCCTCTTCCCCATCCCCCCTGCGCTTGCTACGCAGGCAACTCAAAGCACAGCTAATTCTCTGCACGTTTTCCCATTTCTCTTTGGCTTTCATTGTAAAATATTTGCCAGAAATACAGGGAAGTCAAAGCTAGCGTAAACTTACGTCAAAATCCCAGGAAAAAACTTTGGGTTTGAGATGCTTTGTGAAAATATTTGCTGCTGAGGTCCGATCTCCACGAAATTCAACGCAGAATTAATTGTTTACGTGACCAGGAAAATTGATAATACAGTTGCTACGCAAAGAATTATGGGAAGGCCTTCAAATCCTCCTTGGAAAAATGATAAAATATATGCAGAGAATTACCTGTGATTTGAGTGAAACGTTTTCAATTTTAGTTTACGCTTGCTGTTGACGCATATCTGATCACGCCATTTTCGAATTTGAAAACGACGAAATTGCAAGCGCAAGTGCTCATGGGAAGGCCGTCCAATCCTCCTTGGTTTTAATCTTGCACGTGTAACTTACAGATATTACAAGGAGTGGAGCGTTTAGCAACTGCGTACTTGAGATTGTGTGAGACTGGCGAAGTAAGTCATTTGGAATGGTGTGAAGAGTTCTCCTGCAGAGATGGGAAAGAGGTCATTAGGAGCCTGCAGCGTCACAGCGAGGAGCTTGAAGGTTATCTCGAAGCGTGGCTAGCCATCCTGGACAGCAAGAGAATGATGCGCAATCAACTGAACCACTTTACTGCCCAACAGCTTCTGTTCCTGAGAAAGGAATTGGCAGACCTTAGAAGGGGTCGCACATTGGATTCCTTGGAGCTCCAGGTAAGTTTAACATTATAAAAACGATTTTTAGAAAAATGTGAAAAACGTTATTAAGTCATTAAACATATTGCTATTGTCAGCACTGAGTTTAACAACCATGATATATACCTATTTTTGACCATAGTAAGGCATATTAATGGCAGGATTTGTTTGATGTTTTAAGGTTTACACGCTTCTCGAAAGTGTGTTACCAGGTGTCGACGTAGCAGCTCTACGAGAGGCCTTGATCGCCATCGGCGTTGATGTAGAATTGCCTGACGATGACTTTGAACTAGAACTCAGAGCAACCTATGACGAGAGAATGCAAGACGTCTGCGATGGGAAAAACCTTCGAGAGAAATATAGAAAGTTTTTTCTTGATATCGAAAAACTAGGGTACCCACAACAGGTCGCCCTTGCGGCGATTGTGGCGTGCAGAGGGGACGCTGACGAGGCAGATATGATCATCTGGAGCATAAAGAACAAAGACAACGAGGACGTCATCGAGGAGATGTGTAACCGGGGTGCAACAAACCCTCACTATGCCTCTTTATTTCCTCGCACGCGAACAGGTGACTCAGGTGGAAATGATAGCGAGAGTGACGACGAGGATGGCAGTGAAGGGTATGTTGTCTACTTTATCCTAGGATAGACATTATAAGGAAACATTTAGTCACTATATTACATTTTTAACAAGAACGTATCTATACTATACGGTTATGGAACGGAAGTACTGTGACAGTAAACGTGCTTTATGATTAATCTGAAATTAAATTAAAGATTAATTAAAAGAAAATTAAAAGTTAACGTATGGCATAATTTCTCCTTTATTTTCTGTGTACCGTTTACTTATGTCGTAGTTTCCTTTCCTTGCTCGACTTCAGATCGGCTATGGACACTTTGGAATTCGAAGACGAACACCGCGCTTCTCTTGAGAATAGTTTTGTCTATAATCTTGACCAGACTGTCGGAGGAGCATATTTAAGCCTGGACGAACTTGGAACTTTACTATCGACCTTGGCTCATATTGGAGAAGGTAAAACAAAAAGGGCTGTACATATTTTAGATTATTAGGAGTTTAAATGTTGAGCTTAGTATTAAAACCCAAGTTATCTCCTTACAGTTTACGATTGTATCGAATATCGAAAACACCTGATCCTTTATTTTAGGGGAAACAAGTGTAAAGGTTTAGAATCTCCAACCGAAGCGAATACATATTTTGTGTTGTTCCCTTTTTCTTGCACAACAGATAGAATATATCCAAAGATGCCTTTCCCACCCTATTTAAAGGAAGGAAAACCCAACTTGATATTGGCTCCACAGGGTAAGTCTGATTATACATACGTACATGTATACTCCAGATCTCCTAACTATATCCACTCCATGTTATGTATTCATATACATTATATATTATCATAAAGTCTGTCAACTACTTGACTCAGTTCGAGATGTTTCATTATGTTGTTTACAACAACAACAATAATTTATTTCGTGTCACAAAGTTTACATAAAGTTGATTAAATATGGGTAAGTTTTAAGTAATAGACAAGGAATGAGTGGTCGATCTTTATCCGATTTACAACCTCGAGCTGAAAGCGAGAGTTTGTAAATCGGATAAAGATCGGACACTCATTCTTTATCTTACTTATCAAACGTCTAGATGTAGAGAGTCATGTTTTCAGTTATTTTGGGGATACGACTTATTTTGGCCGAGAAAATCGAAGCCAAAGTTTATGTAAATCAGGACGAAATCTGTACCAGATTTAAAGATCGCTTATCGGTCGGTGATTTCCTTTGTTTTTGTTTCATGAATTATTAATGAGTTTGATAAGGAGTAATACAGTTGTAATAATATGTTTGTGGTTAAATATTGACGAATTTTGGATAATATACCGACCCCCAGATATATGTTGATCATGACTCTTCCAATTAAGTTGGAATCTAGATAGACACCTAAATATTTCAAACTTTGTTTCTGTGAAATTGCACTATCGTTGATTAATAGATCGATATGAAAATGTAATCGTTTTTGAGGAGGATGGAAAATAACGAAATCGGTTTTCCACCTCCCTGGTTTTATCAATGGTAGGAGAAAGTTTGTAACAAGCCAGCCATGTATTAACATATTTATAATTGTCTCCTGGACAGTCAGGTCCTTATGAGCAGCAAAAAGATTAGTATCATCTGCAAAAAGGTGAAACTCAAAGAAATCTGAACAAGTCATGAAGTCATTAATATATAAAAGGAATATAAGAGGGCCAAGCACTGAATCGTGAGGAACCCCAAGATATGTTAAGACTATTTGATGACACTACCTATTGAGACAAATTGCTTACGGTTATGTAAGTAGGAAATGAACCATTCACTCGCTATGCCACGAACGCCGTAATGTTCCAGCTTTTTTATCAGAATTTCATGGTTAACAGTGTCAAACGCTTTACTAAGGTCAATAAATATTCCACATGAGTAGTTGCCTTCTTCCATTGCTTTTTGTGTTTTATCTACTATCAAAATAAGAACATTGATTTTGACATAGAATATTCATCTTACTAAAATTCTATTAAAAATAGAAAGAAGTGAAATTGGCTTATAGTTATTAAGTACGACATGAGAACTCTTTTTGTGTACTGGAATAATACGTGCAATTTTAAAGTTATCAGGGACCTTGCCAGTTGAAAATGAAAAGTTAAAAAGGGAGTTACAACTCAAAGCCATTGTCTCACACTAGTGCCTAAATCTTGAGGAGAAATTTCTGTCTTCAATTTCAAATGGATATGTTAAGACTATTTGATGACACACTACCTATTGAGACAAATTGCTTACGATTATGTAAGTAGGAAATGAATCATTCACTGACTATGCCACGAACGCCGTAATGTTCCAGCTTTTTTATCCGAATTTCATGGTTAACAGTGTCAAACGCTTCACTAAGGTCAATAAATATTCCACATGAGTAGTTGCCTTATTCCATTGCTTTTTGTATTTTATCTACTATCAAAATAAGAGCATAAACATTGATTTTGACATAGAATATTCATCTTATTAATATAGTTTATCAGTCTTTTATACATCAGTTTTCCAAAAATTCTATTAAAAATAGAAAGAAGTGAGAAGATGAGAACTCTTTTTGTACACTGGAATTAAAGTTATCAGGGACCTTGCCAGTTGAAAATGAAAAGTTAAAAAGACAGTTACAACTCAAAACCATTGTCTCACACTAGTGCCTAAATCTTGAGGGGAAATTTCTGTCTTCAATTTCAAATGGTTAGACGATCATATTCCTGGAATAAGTCGTAGGTCACGGGACCGAGGTTAAGATTAAACCTTGAAGGTTTGTCGGGTAACCTTATAAGATTGGAAGTGTTTCGTAGTCGTTAGCAACTAATCCCTTACATGACATCTACGTTTTTGTTTTCCAGGGGACATTTTTGCCACAGTAATCGGGCTGTATCGTGAATCAGAAACACTTCCCTCCAGACACGAGGTGTTAATTTGCACAGAGGACACTACCTTAGAGGAGGTCAGAGATAGTTAGCTGTGAGATGTTATACAATATCTTGTCTCAAACCTTAAACGTCATGAAATTATTATTGAATGGGTCCCAAATCTGTGATTATGCTCATTAGCTCAGCTGGTTTCCTGATCACATTTCCATAGATTGAGCTCCTGTGGCGCCATGCACTGGCAGATACAGACAAGCGTGCATTTTACTGTCTCGTAAACGCGGACCTGTTAAGTTACAGCATTAGTGAACAGGCTGTCAACAGGTTTGAAATTCTGTCTAAGGAACCTCCCTACGACGAAAATGAAGGTAAGCAACACAAGATATATCTGATGGTGTGGCTTTTCTTGTGTTGTACGCAGTACTAGTTTAGTTAATAGGATTAAGCATCAATTCTTGTGAGGACATCCTCATGTGTGTACCATATCTCGCTATTTCGATGGCAGTGTGTGAAATATATAGACGATATTACGCGAAGATATGGGTTTATCCTCGAGAATCAGAATATTGCACGAGTGAGCGCCGCAAACGATGAAAATGTTTTGAACTCGAGAGGATTAACTTCATATCTTCAAACCACCGTGTAATATTCTTTTTATTATATGGACAATTTAACTGCTCTAAGAACTCTGATTCAATTTACTTACTGTCAGTACAAACTTCTTCGATTCGTGATCGAAGCTGTTCTGGGAGAATTTCGTCTGGTTCTCTTGTCTCTTCATTGCATTCGAGGAAATTCTTAGAGAGTATTAGTTCTTATTTTGCTTTTTCTGACCGGAATGTTAATTTTCTTGCTGCTCATTTTCACCTGTTTACATCGTCCTCTGTGAATTTCACAAACCTGCCGCCATCTTCGTAGTTCAAAAAGGTGACAAGCGTGACGTCATACATACGGGAGATGAATGGCGTATTTTCCATATCTTCAGCGAGTGAGATATGAATACTACGAATGGTTCAACACTCTCGTCCATATAATAATAGTTGTTACCCTACACTCATCACGTGGCATGTTCCTTTTAGCCGATTGATTAAATAAATAAATATTTTATTTGTTATAGCACGCTGAGTATTACAGCTTACAGCTGGTGGGGCCCTGCTTTCATTCAACACACACTCCCCACTACGTTAACTGTTTTGGAAACACTACACTGGACTCACGGTTGATTAGCCAGACAATATAAACTAAAATGCACTGTCAAATGATATAATCATGTGTTTATTGTTGCGAGACAAGCTATGGGAGATAACATGGCATATTTCGTACATGTTATTATAATGATGTTACTCCTCAGAGTACCGCTTGGTAGTGGTCTGCAGCAGTGAGCGTGAAGATCGAGCCTATATCGTATCGGCCCTGGATGAGTTTCGCGTTGGCGGTGCCCCCAGATGCCCCAGACCTAATGAGGTCCTGTCATACCTAAAAGAACAGTTTCAACCCCCAAACAACACAAGAGTCAGTTTTAAAGGCAACAACATCAATTGGATTTCAGCAGCAGACATTGTTGACAAAGAAAGGTATTGCCAGCGGTAGTTGAAAGTGAATTATGAGTGGTTTCTTTAAATAAGAACCGAGTTGTTGTCCAGTATCTGAGCATGCATTATGCTTTACAACTTTAGGGTTTCCGTCCAGGTAATAACATCAAAGCGCGCGGGAACTGGAAAGAGCTTGATTGTTCATGAATATGCGCAACGTGTGGAACAGCTTGGTGACAACGGCAGGGTACTGGGGCTCCTGGAGGCACAGGGTGAGCACGTGGCTCCACTAGTCACCATTCCCCTTCATGGAAAGACGCTCGACCTCTCGGAGATCACTGGCTTCTTGTTGCGCTACGCACTAAAATCCGACGTTCCACTCTCCAGGATATTCCACTTTGATGTTTCTTCATCGGTAAGCTGGGTGATGTGAATACACTTCAGTGTAGAACCTTGAGTATAATAAAACCAAAAAGCGCCAATCGGCGATCTTCCAATAGGAGAATTCCACCTGGAGCTAGTTTACCAAAACGCAACTGTAATGACATTAAACTCCATGCCATGACATTAGTTCATTACAGTTACTAAATGCAACTGAATCCAGTTCAAGACATTGGCTCCATGCCATGACATTAGTTCGTTACAGTTACTAAATGCAACTGAATCCAGTTCAAGACATTGGCTCCATGCCATGACATTAGTTCATTACAGTTACTAAATGCAACTGAATCCAGTTCAAGACATTGGCTCCATGCCATGACATTAGTTCATTACAGTTACTAAATGCAACTGGATCCAGTTCAAGACATTGGCTCCATGCCATGACATTAGTTCATTACAGTTACTAAATGCAACTGAATCCAGTTCAAGACATTGGCTCCGTGCCATGACATTAGTTCATTATAGTTACTAAATGCAACTGAATGCAGTTCAAGACATTGGCTTCATGCCATGATATTAGTTCATTACCTTTCTAAACGATAAGGCTACAAAACATAGTTATTTTTATTGGTTTCTTTGTTTCGTTATACTTAACAAATAAGTCTTACAGTATTTTTTACTGGGCTAACGTTCTCGCGTCTTCCAGGTGGCGTCAGGACTCGACCCAATTTTGTTCAACCTGTTGGTGCTCGGCTCGCTACAAGACAAGCACGGCCGCGTGTGGAGACGAAATCCACGTGATCTCTACCTAGTGGAGATAATCGAGACAAAGGTGCTGAAAAATGATCCTAGACCTCTGCTACGAAGTCAGGTAACATTTTAACCAGTACTAACTGTACTTTACTGTGATCGTTAATTTTTTAAATACCCCAAAACCAGACAAACTAAACGAACGAACGAACGAATAATCAAGCAAACAAACAAGTGAAATCATTTAATTCTTGACTTTGCCTTTTCAGCTTTGAGAAGTAGAGATTTTATGTTGTAGAGAGAGAGAGTTATTTGATTTGATTACTTCACAGCATGCTGGACCACATCTATCACAAGGTCAGTTTTATGAGCAGCTTCCTCGAGTGCAATGTATCACACCCAGCGAAACACTGCAGCGGCTTTGCAGGGAGACAGGTAGTCCAATTTCCCATTATTTTGAAGGAGTCCTATATCATGTCATATAAATTCGTTCAGCAATAACTTGTAATGTCATGTTTCACCATTTCTCTTCTCGATCTCTCTCTTTCTTTTCTCTCTCTCTCTTCCAGTTCTAAGTGAAGTTCCTCTTTCCTGTTTGTCTGTAGCATATATTTTTAATGTTCCTTCCTGAAACAGGAGAAGAAGAGGAGATTGTGCCGTTGTTCGATGAGAGAGAATTCCAATGCGAGGCCGTACAGCGCGTGTTTCAGTATCTCAGGTTGTTTGATGAAAATCCGCAATTTCTTCACGAGTTTCGCTTCAGGTCTGACCAGCTCGCCATGGGCGCCGCGGCCTGCCTTCAGCTTCTGATCAGGTGAGTGTTGTGTAGTAAACGATATCAATCTTTAAACCAAGCAAAACGTTTAACGTTTAGTAAATACATATGTTGAATGTCAAAATAACTTATGTTGGACATGTACTTTTTTTCTTTGTGTCAGATATTGTGGGGTTGAGGATCCCTCCTGGGCCGAACTTCGTCATTTCGTCAACTTTCTTAACTATCAGCTGAGAGACTGCGAGAACAGTGTGTTCTGTGATATGGAGAACGTAGGCGACACCTTGGAAGGATTTCGCGTGTTTGTTGTACGATTCATGACAATCATGTCTCAGGTACGATTTACTCGCCTCTCTTGCGTCAGTGTCAATAACGTGTGTGAAAGAAGAAAATTATGGTCACAGTCGTTTTTAACATCCAGTCTGCTGTTTTATTTAGTCAACAGCACAGCTTTAACAGTGCCAACATTTTAACCAAACTTTTTTTAAATAACTGACAAAGACATAATTCCTTCTTTTCGAGATAAAACCAACTTAGAACTTAAAGGGATACGGTCAGGGTTTTGGCCGCGATAGACTGGGAGCGAATTAGGATAGTTTGAAAAAGTCCACCGTAGCACCACAGGCAACCCAAGCTCTAGTTGTGTGTATTTGTCAGTATATATAGGCTTAGTATGGGAACTACTAAACGGGGATAATCACGAATTTTACCACTATTGATAGGTCAAAATCAAATGAAATAAACATACATTTGCTCCATCTATTGTCCTTTGTCGTTTATTGGCGATTTGGGCTTCTTTTCCTTTTCGGATCTCCTCTCCCTAAGAAAGAGACAAGGCAGCACACTCGGATTTCGACATCCCTTTACTCTCTTTCTTAGGGAGAGGAGATCCGAAAAGGAAAAGAAGCCCAAATCGGCAATAAACGACAAAGGACAACAGATGGAGCAAATGTATGTTTATTTCAGTTGATTTTGACCTATCAATAGTGGTAAAATTCCTGATTTTCCCCGTTTAGTAGTTCCCATACAAAGCCTACATATTGACAAATACATGCACACAATTAGAGCTTGGGTTGCCTGTGGTAACACGAAATCAAAAGTCGCGGTAAAGTACGTCGGAAAAATCGTACTATATCGTAGTTATTTTTAGTTATTTATACATATTTTCTATTATAACTAGCTCTCACATAGTTTTTGAGCATGTAGGTCTTTCTGACTTATTCCGACCGAAATCAAAATGAATCGACGTTTCAAAGGTCGAGGAGGGAAGCGTGTTGTCTAATCAACAGAAGGCATTGGAGAAGTGTATATTGAGCTATTTATCTGAGCAACCAAGTACATACGACCTGGAGGAAGCTTAGAGGAGAAGAAATGTTTGTCAACGACTCTGAGTTCGCCGTCGGTTCCTTCTAAGTCTTGAGCTGCAACGCAGTGAACGGCAAGTAACTAGACCTGTTTGTTGGTGTAGCCTGTGAACATACCAACTCCACATCAAAATAAAGAATCGACAGCAATGAAAGTCAGAATTCAAATATAATAAAATCTACTTATTTTCATTGCCATTCGGCGGGGATCCAATATGCAAATGACGAAATAATATTCCTAAATTTATAAACATCAAACGAGTCCTGTAAAAACTTGCACGAAACTGCCAATATATATTTACCTATAAACACAGAAGGCGTGGTTTCGATAGACTGAGTAGAAAAGGAAATTTGAAGTCAAGTTTACCTTCAACCCATACATTCGCTAATTTCAGTTATCCTATTTCACGTTGAGCTAGTTTCAATCGCGAGACTGCGATAAGGTGTATTGGAAAGGCCTTACATCGTAAACACTTGGTTATCACGGTAAAATCGATATTCCATTATTCTTGTGAATATATTCACCTTATTTTGGCAGGGTTTTGCCCGTGTTCCGCATTTGCAGGCCGACGTGCAAAATCGCTTCTCTCCTTTACAAGGGCATCCTCTCCCTTCGGACGATCTCTTCCGCGAACGAGTAGTCTTGCATTGACTAGGGTTTACAGCCTGAATGAAGAGGAATTATTCATAAACACACACCCAGATTTGCAGGGATTCAAAAGGGAAAGTAGTAAAAAGCCCTGTTTTGCTCACCGAATCAGTTGTATTTTCTCCACGATCAGCCATCGTGATACTCGCACCCGACCAGGGGCGGATTTAGAGGCGGGGGGGGGGGGGGGGGGGGGGGAGGCCGAGGGGGCCCTTTCGTTGGCTGGGATACATGCCCCCGCACAAGCTAGCTAAGCGTGCCTATACGACGCGAGGTTCGGCTTACGCCGCGGCCCCCTCTTTCTGCATTTCCTGGATCCGCCCCTGCCGACTCGATCATGGGCTCATCAACCTTATAATACTACAAAATGATTTAACCCTCGATTATCAAGGACATTGTATTTCTTGTGGCTTTTTGATCTTTTTTGAGTTCGCTCTGCTTCGGTACACGCGTCGCGAATGCGGGATTGTGAACGTTTTACTGAATATTTATGATATGCCCAACGTGTACATACTGCGCATGTGTGCCAGCTGACCGTATCCCTTTAAAAAAGGAACAATAAGCTCAGACACATATACGTAAACATAATTATATACTTATCTTGTCACCTCTTTCGAACAGGACTTCTCAACTCGGTCCCTAAAAGAAGAAGCATTTGAAGCCCGGGCACCAGACGATGAAGGTGAAGATGAGGAAGGAGAAGAAGAAGGAGAAGATATCACTCGCTTCCAGTTGCGGAGGAGATGGGAAACTAAGTAAGTGCTTCACACAACTTTAGAACTTCAACCAGCATTTTATTTGGGTCAATTAGGTTAATCTTTGGACTTCAAGAGTGTCTAAGCTATAATCTATCTCTATCTCTGCTATTATGTAATATCTCAACAACTAAGCGCTGTGATGTGATTTAATTACGTTTTCCTTTCAGATCACACCCGTACATGTTCTTTAATCCCGATCACACGACCTTCACGTTCCTGGGGTTTCGTATTGACCCGGATGGTAACCTAATTGACTCAAGTACTGGTGAGATGATAGAGGCAGGATTAATGACAAGACACCTTCGGACTGGACTGCACGTACAGAGGGTAGACATGGACACCAACTTCGAGGACTTGACAAAGTTTGTTTCCTTTTATGTCTTTCATTATTTTTGTATATCGTTTTGTTTTGCCGTTCATAATCTCACTGTAAATTTTCCCGTCAAACGGCCGGTTTGTAACCACAATTAGAACCATTCCCATGGCCCCTTATTAGTTTTTGTCATCGTACCATAATAGGTAAAGTATTTATAAACTCTTTCCATTTTGTGCTTCACGTGCAGGGCGGACAAGATTTCTAAGATGTGTGCTGTGCTGGGTGTTGAGTGGCCGTACGACCCGGACGAGACTTACGAACTCACGGAAGACAACGTCAAGAAAATGCTCGCCATACACATGCGGTTTAGGTAACATTTCTTAATACTGTATATCATGATATGTGGTATCCCTGTGGTGGTTATGAGTAAGACGTGCTGTTTAGGTAACATTTCTTAATACTGTACATCATGATATGTGGTATCCCTGTGGTGGTTATGAGTAAGACGTGCGGTTTAGGTAACATTTCTTAATACTGTACATCATGATATGTGGTATCCCTGTGGTGGTTATGAGTAAGACGTGCTGTTTAGGTAACATTTCTTAATACTGTATATCATGATATGTGGTATCCCTGTGGTGGTTATGAGTAAGACGTGCTGTTTAGGTAACATTTCTTAATACTGTACATCATGATATGTGGTATCCCTGTGGTGGTTATGAGTAAGACGTGCGGTTTAGGTAACATTTCTTAATACTGTACATCATGATATGTGGTATCCCTGTGGTGGTTATGAGTAAGACGTGCTGTTTAGGTAACATTTCGTAATACTGTACATCATGATATGTGGTATCCCTGTGGTGGTTATGAGTAAGACGTGCTGTTTAGGTAACATTTCTTAATACTGTACATCGTGATATGTGGTATCCCTGTGGTGGTTATGAGTAAGACGTGCTGTTTAGGTAACATTTCGTAATACTGTACATCATGATATGTGGTATCCCTGTGGTGGTTATGAGTAAGACGTGCGGTTTAGGTAACATTTCGTAATACTGTACATCATGATATGTGGTATCCCTGTGGTGGTTATGAGTAAGACGTGCTGTTTAGGTAACATTTCTTAATACTGTATATCGTGATATGTGGTATCCCTGTGGTGGTTATGAGTAAGACGTGCTGTTTAGGTAACATTTCGTAATACTGTATATCATGATATGTGGTATCCCTGTGGTGGTTATGAGTAAGACGTGCTGTTTAGGTAACATTTCGTAATACTGTACATCATGATATGTGGTATCCCTGTGGTGGTTATGAGTAAGACGTGCTGTTTAGGTAACATTTCGTAATACTGTATATCATGATATGTGGTATCCCTGTGGTGGTTATGAGTAAGACGTGCTGTTTAGGTAACATTTCGTAATACTGTACATCATGATATGTGGTATCCCTGTGGTGGTTATGAGTAAGACGTGCTGTTTAGGTAACATTTCGTAATACTGTACATCATGATATGTGGTATCCCTGTGGTGGTTATGAGTAAGACGTGCTGTTTAGGTAACATTTCGTAATACTGTACATCATGATATGTGGTATCCCTGTGGTGGTTATGAGTAAGACGTGCTGTTTAGGTAACATTTCGTAATACTGTACATCATGATATGTGGTATCCCTGTGGTGGTTATGAGTAAGACGTGCTGTTTAGGTAACATTTCTTAATACTGTATATCATGATATGTGGTATCCCTGTGGTGGTTATGGGTGAGACGTGCGGTTTAGGTAACATTTCTTAATACTGTACATCATGATATGTGGTATCCCTGTGGTGGTTATGAGTAAGACGTGCTGTTTAGGTAACATTTCTTAATACTGTATATCATGATATGTAGTGGTTATGGGTGAGACGTGCGGTTTAGGTAACATTAGGTAATACTGTATATCATGATGTAATATGTTGGCTGACTATTTACAAACATGGCGCCTTATTTTTTCAACCTTGATCAGCTTTGTTTGCATCCAAGTGACAGAACATTGATCTATTAGAAACGTTGAAGGCAGCGTAACTACCGTCTAAAAGTTGTAAAATAGTAAAACAATTTTAAAAGTTAAAGTATGTTTTTCCTCGTCCTAGGTGTGGTATCCCTGTGGTGGTCATGGGTGAGACTGGATGTGGTAAAACTCGACTCGTCAGGTATTTGTGTGGCTTGCAAAGTGGACCAGGTGGACCACGAAACATGCTCCTGGTTAAGGTACACTAAAAAATATTAGCTATAAGTATAGTTCAAAGAAATTCTCATGATTTATCTTGCATGCGTTACGAAGCTGACGTAAGCTTGTTTTCAGTTCTGTGTAGTACAAATGTAAGAATTGCAACAGATTGTACAAATCTAGGCATTCATTGGACGAACAATTATTGTTATTTTTCAGGTACACGGAGGGACTTCATTTAACGACATTGAGAGCAAGGTGCTGCAAGCCAAGAAGATGGCGTCAGAGAATCGGTCGAGAAACATTGACACGGTTCTGTTCTTTGATGAAGTGAACACGACAGAAGCACTGAGTCTGGTGAAGGAGGTTATGATAGATCGCAGGCTAAACGGACAACCACTCGGCCCCGAGGCTGACCGACTGCAGTTCATTGCAGCCTGTAACCCGTACAAAAAGCAAGTACTCAACATTTGCTGGTGATGCGGGTGTATTATGTTCAGGTTTCTTGGGCTGTTTTGGGGGACTCCTATCCATATATTTAACCGTTAACACGCTATTACTAACTGCGTCATTCGAAATCCGTATGTTTTCCTTCCAGGCACACCGAAGACATGATAAGAAAACTAGAATCAGCTGGACTTGGTTACAATGTCAAGGCAGACGAAAGCCTTGATCGTTTTGGTAAGATTCGCTACTCTTTCCCAGTTACACGTTGTCGTCTACACAATTTATTTCCCTCCTTTCTCTTGAAGGTTTACTAATTCCATACCGTGCCATCAATACAGGTCGCATTCCTCTTCGTCATCTTGTCTATCGAGTGCATGCGTTGCCAGAGAGCATGTGTCCCCTGGTCTGGGACTTTGGTCAGCTCACGCCAGAAGTGGAGGAGCTCTATACTCGCCAGATAGTCAGACGACACGTAAGAAAGTGCATTTCGTTTTTCAGAAAAACTTGTACATTAAAATAACCAAAAAACGCAATTTTGAGGAATTATGAAAATATGAAGTTTATGGAAATAAGACAAGGTGATAAAGTTGCGGCGGTGTAGCTGTTGGTTGTTAGCTGTTAGCTGTTACGTTGCAGGTGATTGTAGACTGCCGTATTCCTGGTGATGAGATGCTGGTGGATGCCATCACGTCGGTCTTGGCTGCATCTCAACAACACATGAGACAGCAGATGGTAAGACGAGTTGAGAGAAACTTAAAAAACATATTTTACCAAGTATAAAAAAGCATGTGCATGTATTAAAAGAAATGAAACAAACCAAGAAATGTAATAAAATAGTAATAATAATAAAAAGTTTTTTTTATTTTAGGTTGGACACTTAGATTTTATTACATTTCTTGGTATGATATATCAATGCTACAGTTTCTTTATATAATGTATTTCACTGAAACTGGAAGCAGTAAATTTGTTGTATGATCTTTTAATGAGAAAGAGTCTGGTCAACAACATTTAGTTTTCATATTTTGTTGCTCAGGATGAGTGCAGCTTTGTCAGTCTTCGCGATGTCGAGCGTGCGATGAATGTAATGGTTTGGTTCTACGAACACCAAGATGTCTTTGTCCCTTTGCTGGTGAAACTTGCCAAAGAAGATGGTGAACATTTTGAGATGAGAAGTGATGAGGATGCTGAAAAGAGCCCTATCGCAGCCCAGTTCGTCAGAACAACTAGTCCAGAAACTGATACTCCAGTTATGATACCTGCCTTCCTTGATGTTGGAAGGGAAATGGAGCACGAACTGCCAGAGGACACAAACCCGCGAAATCTCTTTTCAGATGAAGATGATGATCACGATGAAAATGAAGATTTTCTTGCTGACAGTACCGATGAACAGAACAAGGTATATCCATCTAACACATTCTCCATTTCCTGTTAACCTTGTTTGATAACGTAAATGTAAAATTAAATTATCAGTTATTCTTTGTACACTCTCGATGAAATAATTATATAAGTAATTAGAAGTGATATATAATTTAAAATATTTAAATGAAAATAATTTTGACGGCGAAAATATCCATGCGTACAATTCTACGTTTGATATCTTAAAATAAAACGTAACGTGTCTAGTTCTCTCTTGTGCCTTGATTTTCCCCATAACTTCGCTGTGGATACCTGTCTAAAAACTTTAATTAGTAATTTTGATGAACCATAAAATAACACTCGTACTAGCTACTGTTTACGGACGGCTAAATTAACTATTAAATTGTCTCACCTACATCTCGGTCTTCAATTTCAGTCTATCGACCCTGTCACGTGGTCTTTGGTGCTTGCCTTAGGCGTATGTTACCATGCTAAACTACAGGATAGAAACCTTTATCGACAAGTAGTAAGCCAGGCCTTCAGACGACCGTACCGCCTGAGTGGTGGACCTGATAGAATCTTACAGGAAATAACTCGGTGAGGAAAGCATCCTATTTGGTTTAAAACATCCTAAGAACGAAATACAATCATATAACTTCAATATTTTATAACAGCTGCTCAGTTTCTCGTGTTCTGATTGGCTTATTGCCTTTGGAAATCAGAGGACATACCACGGATTGCATCATTGCTCGCGTCACGGATTACGTAATAGCGCGATAGAAACGTTTTACTCACAATTTCCCTCGTTTTTAGAAGGCACTTCCGCTTCACTGTTTCTAGTTTGTTGATGTAAAAAAACAGATGTACGATAGTTTACCGTGGTATGTCCTCTTATTTAACACGTTTTTCGTCATCTAACGATCATAATTTGTTGTGCTCGGCTGGCGCCTCGTGATGTACGATGTGTGCTCGGCTAGCGCCTCGTGATGTACGATGTGTGCTCGGCTAGCGCCTCGTGAAATCCACAACAATTTTGACCATGCGATGACGCCGAACGTGGTAAATAAGAGAATATACTACGGTAAACTATCGTAAATCTGTTAATTGCCCAAGAATGTTCTCTTCTTGCAAGAATAACAATACCAAATAGGTGCCTTTCCATGATAGAATACTGTGCAATGTTCTTCTGTGAAGAAGATAACTTATAAAGAGCATCGGAGAACAAATGACAGCAGTGAGCTGTCGTAATACTGAGCAACTTTCTAATGCGTCGTTTAACACACGTGCTTTACCTGTCACTTTGATTGACAGCTGTCAGAGAGCAGTTCTGAATGAACTAGATCTCGGACCCAACATCGCTCGTAACACTGCGTTGAGAGAGAACGTGTTCATGATGGTGGTGTGTATAGACCTTCGTATCCCGCTGTTTGTGGTCGGTAAACCAGGCAGCTCAAAGTCGCTCGCTAAGACGGTCGTCGCTGATAACATGCAAGGAAATGCTTCAAGGTCCGATCTTTTCAAATCATTTAAGGAGGTAAATTTTCTCTCACAATATATATATTTAATACAGTTGTTTGATTGAATAATTTTGCATAAATGACGAGTATGTAAACATGTTTTTAAGTCAAATTTGAGTGCACTGTATCGAACCTTTTGAATTATAATCGTACAGAGGAAGACAAAATTCTAGATTACAAACAGTCCTCGCTTATGGAGGCATTTCATCTGCTTCTCTTGTTAAAACTTTTATGACCCCCTATGAGTGAAATTAAACTTAGATGACCCCCCCCCCCCCTGTGAAATTGCTCAAAACTTTATTGACAACCCTCCTCCCCCCCCAAAAAAAAGGAAAAGATGGATGTGCAAGAAAGAATGCAAATTGCATATACAGTCAACTCTCGCCTTGCGGACACCCCGTTATTACGGACAGTAGACAGATCCCCAGCGAAAGCTACAGAGGTTTGACTGAGAATAACTCCCGCCATTGCGGACCCTCATTATTACAGAAATGCCGACACTTCACGTGGTCGCAACATAACATTTTTATTGTTTCGGCTCTCGTTATAGCGGACACCCAGCCAGGCCTTCAAAAATAATTTCTTACTTGGCGGACATGTGTCCTTCCAAACCTTCGCACAGTCTCTGGAAGTGAAATGAACAATCTCAGCTACAGTTGATGTCGTAATGTCTAACTTCATAAACAATGTCCCTTGATAAACGCTTCACATTAGTGGACATTTGGGGACTAAATGTCAATAACGTGGAGTTGTTTCTTCTAGAGCGCGGTCAGTTTGCACTCGCAAGCGAGTTTAACAGGCTTGGGGAGAAAGTTAGTGAAACTGCTGCCAAATTCAGAAAGTCGCAGAGCGGCATCGGACGTAGGCTCGGTTTCAGCCGTTGGGGTGTCGTTTCTCCAAAGCCTCCCCCCACTAACGGCTGGGCGCGCGGTCAACACGCCGTGTCCGTGACGTCATCTGATTAACTTCAATATTATTCATTTATGGTTCGATTCCGCGTAAACTTTCAAAACACATAACTCCAAGTGTGAAATTAATTCGACGTAGGTAAAGGTTTAATTTAATACCTGTTATTATTAGCCCTCATGTTCACAGTACAAGTTTTAAAGGAAACCCCGGCTGTTGAGACACTCGCTGACAGAAATTAAAAGCCGAAATTTATACGGGGATAAAAATTAAGTTCAGATGTTATCTCAGAACTCTGAGCTAGAGTCGAGTATTCCCGCTTAGTACTTGTGTAGAGTATGTCTTGGAGACATAAATTGTACAAACTTAGTACATAGGACTTGAAGAATTGTAAAACTCATTTGATGCAGCGATTTTCAAGTGAATCGGTGATTGCAGAGTTAAACGCGTAAACATAGCCTGCGTCAGACGTGATTTCCTCTCTTCTATATAACTCTTAAAAGCTTTTAATATGGAGTCGTCAGTCTTTTCTTCACCGATAAAGGCAGCACTAATTTTCTTTGAAGTAAGAATAGCCGGGCTACCTTGGTCTTGCATCGGTAAAGTTAAATGAGAAATGACTCAACATTACGAGCTGCGACCTTTGAGCTGACGGTTTCCCAAGTGACTTCCAGAGCCAGTGCGTTTACTGACAAAGTGTCTTCACCCGAAAACTAACTTTCTTACTGCTTCTTTGTGTGAATCCTTGAATTCTTCGAAACCAAACTTTTCCAGAGCAAATTTAAACGCATTTTGGAACAGCAATCAAAAGTCTTTGGTCCGGCTTTCAAAAGTTTACAATGTAAATTATGCAAATCAATTCAGCGACAGGATTTGAGTGGCAAGTTTGTGATTGGCTAAAACCAACAATGTCTTAGCTCGCGCGCCCAGCCGTGAGTGGGGAGAGGATCGCGGGCTCACCGAAACCCCCACGGCTGGAAACCGAGCCTACATCGGACGCTTTTTCGTGAAAGAATGACTTGGATATCTCGGTCTGACTGACTGAACGCAGGTTACACAAGCATACACGGAACGTATGCCTTGTCAGCGTTTTCATAGATCCTTAGAGCATGCTTGTGCGAAACGATAAGCGTTTAAACTAAATCAATCTCAGTACAGTACAGAAAGCTACAGTTCAAGAACACGCAAGTGCTCATTACTTTGTTATAAATACCTCTCAAGACTCGTAAAATTGTGAAAAAATGGTATCCCCTACATGTGCGTAAATAAACATTTTCACCTGTACTAAATCACGTTTTTTTCTCGCACCCCGCTATTGCGGACTCTCGCTATTACGAACACCAAATCACTGTGCCGAGGGTGTCCGCTATAACGAGAGTTGACTGTACATGTAATCTATTAAATTTACTATTAATGTTTCTAGATTTATGGTATTTCCCATGATACATTACCTTTGTTTAGTAGAAAACATATAGATACATGTATTCTTCTGGAAATCTCTACCTCACCCTTCTTCCCGGATGCGTCCTTGAAATTGTACTGTTAATTCGTGCATCATAGCCCTGGAGACTAAACACTGGCTTGGGATTACAACAACAATTTCATTACATTTTCAGTTAAATTTTATTTTACATGGCAGGTACGTCAAACGGAAAACGCCTCATTTCGAAAGGATTTTAAAATGATATTAACTTAATTTTCGATTCGTAGGTACTTTAACACGAGTTTTGTGTATGTTCGTATCGAATCAACCTTGAAACTGTCTATGTTCAATACTTGCCATCAGGTTCAAATGTCGGCCCATCAGTGTAGCCCTCTGTCTACTCCAGAGGGCATCATGGAGACTTTCCGCCAATGCAGAAATTTACAGAAGGACAAGAACCCTGACGCTTTCGTGTCAGCAGTTGTGCTGGACGAAGTTGGTCTGGCTGAAGACTCGCCCCTCATGCCGCTCAAGACTCTACACCCGCTGCTGGAGGACGGCGTGACGTCATCTGATGACGTCCTCGAAACAGACGAGAAGCCGATACGGGTAGCGTTTATCGGGATTTCTAACTGGGCCCTAGACCCCGCCAAGATGAACCGAGGAATTATGTTGTCACGTGATGTACCAAACGAGAAGGAGCTGGAGGACAGTGCAATGTAGGTAGTTTGGTTCAGTATCTGTTGCCAGAGTCTAAAAGCCAAGTTTTTGTTGTCACAATATATAAGGATTACAGATAGCGTCTTTTCTCTCATTGATGTCTATGTGAAACTATATTCCCGAAAGAAAAATACATAATAAATACAATAAAAGGCTCAAAACTCACAATATATTAATAAGATCACCTATAATTTTGATATCATTATTGAATTAAAAAACCTTAAAACAAAACCACCAAGAAGATATGCTGAAACAAGAGAGTAGAAAATTCTTCAAATCTCAAAACACAGTGTAAAGATAAATTTCAATGTTTTTAGGGGTATTTGTGCGACAGATGAGGGCGTGAAACTTTTGGTGTCCCCCCTGATACCCGCCTTAGCGCGAGGCTACTCAGAAGTGTACGAGAGCCAAAAGAACGTCCCAGCGTTAAGGGAAGCAAAGAAGGACGAGTTCTTTGGGCTGCGAGATTTCTACAGGTAATCATTATACCATTAATTAATTAATTGCTGGCGTCCCACACGGACGAAACTTGGACCTTGGTTGTTTATGGCTATGATCGATGATTGAAGTCCCCTCTGCTCATGGTACTTCCAAGTACCTTGACGATACTACCATTTTCGAAGTCGTCAAAAGCAGAGGTGTTAGCTCAGCACAGACACCCATAAATGAAATACAGGAGTGGTCTACGACTAATAAATTTCCACTTCATCCAAGTGAAAGAATGTAAAGAACTCTGTATTTCATTTTCACGTTCTCCTAAATTAATAATTGCTTGGTCGACCTTGTACAGTCTGTTAAGATTCTCGGTGTAATAATTCAGAGCAAGAGCCCATAACCAAGAGCGTCCATATCTCTTATACAGATGCTACGGCGTTTTCACAAGTTGGGCTATTTTTAGATTATTTTTGCCGCCAATTAGTGGGTTGCACCCGTGGCGGAAGAAAAGATGCCTCATTAGCTTCTTTTGTTATACCAACAACACGTCTGCTATGCTTTTGTGATGTTATTCCCTTAGGAATGATTGCAACCCAATAATAGCGGGAAACAGTTCTAAAAATAATCTAACTTGTGAAAATGCCGTAGCATAGAGGTAGTATGGGAGATTCTCGCTCTTGGTTATGGGCTCTTGTTCAGAGTGATTTAAAGTGGAACTCTCACATTGATTACATTATAAAGAAAGCTTCCAGGAGACTTTTTAACACAATTAACTCATTACGACATGCGCTCGATCTAAATGTGTCTTTAACTATTGTTCTCAAGTTCTTTGTTTTTCAGATTTTGTGGTGTCAGATTAGCTGAGAGCGAAACAAAGCGCTATATAAACAAAAGACTAGTGGGAATTTCAAATTGCCATAAGCAATAAAACACTGACAAAAGATCTGCATTTGAGCGAATCAGAGACATGCGGCTATC
Source organism: Actinernus sp. WN-2022 (assembly GCA_030867875.1). Taxonomy (NCBI): domain Eukaryota; kingdom Metazoa; phylum Cnidaria; class Anthozoa; order Actiniaria; family Actinernidae; genus Actinernus; species Actinernus sp. WN-2022. The sequence goes on along the minus strand of JAOWCC010000936.1, from coordinate 83,133,322 downwards.
TGTTTTAACTTTCTTTCTGTATAACAAAGGTCTGTATAACAAAAACAACAGATTTCGAGAATTTGAATTTGCCTCCTTAGCAGTGTCAATTCAAACGTCTCGAAATATACTTCTCGACAGAGATTCGGGCCTCTAAAACGGCCATTTGTATGTTTAAACTGCCTAGAACAACACACGCTTCAGAAAAACCTCTCGAGACGAGGCCACTAGCTAACACGGGCATTTGTATGTTTGTATTGTATTGTATTGTATTTATTTGTCACTCACAACGTTACATTTAATATTACAGTTACACAGAAATATAGATAGATAGTTTACAAATATAGATAGTTTACAAATATTTAATATATAAAAGAACTAGAATAAACTAGAAATTAACGCTTGAGAGTGACAAGGAAGCCTCTGAGAAACTATATAAGCTTATTTGAAGAGGCTTCCTTGCGGCAGTCATGAAACATATGTATTTTATTATTATTTTTTATATTATCACACAAGAGAAAAAGCATATTGAATTATAAATGAGAATATATTAAGATCAATGATAAAAGCAAAAGAACAGACAAAAATTATAGTATCTGGTTAAGTAAATATTGTTTCAGAGATTTTTTAAAGCTAACGAGACTTGAAGATTGAACTATGTCGAGGGGAAGAGAATTCCACATTTTTGGACCTTGAAAGAGGACAGTAAATTGCTTGATATTAGTTCGGCAGGGATGCGATCTGTAGTTAGAGGAATTTCGTGTTTGGTACCTATGAATTTGTTGATTAGTCAAGAATATATCATTAAAGTAGGCAGGAAGAAGTTGATTATGATAAGAATACATGAAGCATGCAATCATAAGAGAATTTATTTTAAAGACATCAAGGATTTTTAGGGAGTAGAATAAAGGAGCAGTATGTGCGAGGTAATCAGCATTAGAAATTATTCGTACAGCACGTTTCTGAAGAATAAATATGTGATTTAGATTTGTAGGGTATGTGGATGACCAGGCAATGTTGCAGTAATTGATATAAGGATAAACTAAAGTATAATACAAACTTAAGCGAGACTTAGAAGATAAAAAATAACGTGATCTTGATATTATGCCAATTGATTTTGCCATTTTTTTCGATACAAAACCTATATGATTCTTCCAAGTAAAATGTTGATCGATGAAAACACCAAGGAATTTAGTAACTTCTACTCTATTAATAATATGGTTTTCAATAAAAATGCTTTTGTTTAAACTGCCTACAACAACAAACGCTTCAGAATAAACCTATCGGACGCAGCCACTAACACAGGCATTTGTATGTTTAAACTGCCTGGAACAACAAACGCTTCAGAATAAACCTATGGAGACGCAGCCACTAACACAGGCATTTGTATGTTTAAACTGCCTAGGACAACAAACGCTTCAGAATAAACCTATCGGACGCAGCCACTAACACAGGCATTTGTATGTTTAAACTGCCTAGGACAACAAACGCTTCAGAATAAACCTATCGACGCAGTCCGCTAATACAGGCATTTGTATGTTTGAACTGCCTTGGACAACAAACGCTTCAGAAAAACTTCTCGAGGCGCAGTCCGCTAACACGGCCATTCGTATGTTTAAACTGCCTGGAACAGCAAACGCTTCAGAAAAACCTATCGAGACGCAGTCCGCTAATATGGGCATTTGTGTGTTTAAACTGACTAGAACAGCAAATTAAGACTCTTGAACTTAATAAAATTCGTTCAAAATGTATTGATTATAAGAGAAGTTTGTGTTATTTGTAGTGGAAGCCTGGGGCTTCCATGACAACACCATAGTTTGCACAGTGATGTGTAATTTCCATAGCACCACATATCTGCAAAGTTTCAATAGTTTTTATCTAATATTTGTAGATATATTCTTCATTTTGTGATTGTCTTCAAGGCTGTGCAAACAATATGACGTCATAGGTCATCTCATTTGCATATTACAAAAACCTGAATATCTCTGAAACGAGATGAGATGTTGACAAACCAAAAATGTCATTATTCCTCATTTCGAAAGCATTTTAACATTAGCTAAACTAGCTAGCGTACCGCACACAAAATTAGCTCAAAGGAAAACCGTTCTGAGAGACACTTAGCACTACAGCTTACCACTACTTTACATCACGTTCGGCTGAGAGTTGGTTTGATTGCTCAATGCGAGTGTAAATTAAACAAAGAAACGCTTTGGATCCAACGCTTTATTTAAACAGTTCTAAGCAGTGTTGATTCTGGTTTTCATTATTTGAAAGACCGCCATATTGTTCAATGAAAGTCAATTCGTAAAACCAGGTAAAACTATCTTGTCAATGGAAACGACAGAGCCCTTCGTCTTAAAACTCATGCTCTCATTTTTTCACAGCGTGTTAACATCGCATCGCAAATTATTCTAAATACAGATTCTAGGAAGCTGTAGCTTTAAAATGAGATGTTATTTAAACTTATCCGTGCCCTAGAAATACAATGTTCCAACTCGTTCTCAATTTTCTCCCAGTCGTTTTCAAATCGCATCGCAAATAAGTCTGAATACTGTAACTTTAAAATGAGACATCATTCAAGCTTATTCCTGCCCTAGAAGTCAAACAAAATGAATCAATGAAACTGAACGAGTATAGTTGTGTTCAAACACAACTCGCGTCGAAGCGGTAAAAAAGCCGGTCGGCAATTCCAACTCGTTCCCAATTTTCTCCCAATCGTGTTCAAATCGCATCGCAAATAAGTCTGAATACAGATTCCTAGGAAGATGTAGCTTTAAAATCAGATGTTATTCAAGCTTATCAATGTACTAGAAGTCAAACAAAATCGGATCCACAAAATCACCCTCAAACAGAGCTAGTTGCCGAAGCGGTAACAAGCCGGTCGGCAAAACGGCTAACAGTGTTCCAACTCGTTCTCAATTTTCTCCCAGTGGTGTTCAAATCGCATCGCAAATAAGTCTGAATACAGATTCTTGGAAGATGTAGCTTAAAAGTGAGATGTTATTCAAGCTTATCCGTGTCCTAGTTTATGGACATCGTATTCGGATGTGTTATTCATGTGTTATCAGTCAAGATCGCAGATGCGTTAAATGCACCAATCTTGCCCTACCGGCAGAGGTTCATGGTTTCTTAGCAACGCATTTCCCACCAATCAAGTTAAATTTCGCGCTCCTTCCCTGTCTATTCCCAGAGGGAGTACTTATGTGCCATCTAATTATAACCTAGTTCTAATTATAATAAATGCTCAGGAATCACGTTTTAGTAAAGTTTTTTTCTTTCATTGAATGACAAAGTAGGTTTTCTCCGACCAATTTAAAAGAGTAACATAATTTTAAAGTTTATTTCTAGAGTAGTATACCAAATGGGGGTCCTGGTGCACTTTTTGAGAACTCTTCGTTGTTTTTTTTTTTTTTTCCTCTAATGGACTACCCTCACTTCGTTCGGCCCTCACTTCGTTCGGCCCTCACTTCGTTCGGGTCCATTAGAGGAAAAAAACAAAACAAAAAACGAATAGTTCTCAAAAAGTGCACCAAGACACCCCATTTGGTATACTACATATAGTGTTTTATTACTTTTTATTATATTTTTAACACCCTATTAGAGGAACGATATTATACAGTATATCTGTCCTATTACATTTTATTACATTTAAACACCTATTAAAGGAATGATTAGTATACAGTATATCCATCCATGGTACTAACATATATTCTTTACTTCACGATATTAACGTATGCTGTTATCTTAGTACGTATTAATACCACACAGATTAGACAACTGTGTGTGATTGAAGAACCCGGCTCAACGTAAACGTTACAACTAAGATACCAATTAGACACATGGCATATATAGGTATATTCATGATGATTGATAGTTGCACGATGATTGAGATAATAACTTGTGATTGGTTGATGCGAGGAAAGACCACGAAATGTATAAGGAAGTGTTCAAAGATATCAGAGTATTGCGCTCAACATAACTTCCAGATACTAAGAGGAGGTGCTATATTCGTTCCATGTTCGAAGTGTGGTCGAGGCTGTCGTACTAGTTACGGACTTTGTGCAAAATGTGGTGCACCTCAACTCCGTCTCATTCGTAATAAGAAGAACCTCGATAAGAAACGATCTAATGAGTTGGCGAACCTCACGTATCCAAATGTAGTGGAATCGGAGAAAGATCCAAATGTAGTGGAATCGGAGAAAGATCCAAATGTGGTGGATAACGAGGATCACATTCACGATCTCGATAAGGCATTGGATGACCTCTCAATTAGCGAGAAAGATCTAAATGTGGTAGAATCGGAGTATAAGTAGAAATCACGATACGAAAAAGAAAAAAAAGAATGAAGAGAAATTGTTATGCGACCTCTCTTCATTTTTTCTCCTTTTTTTTTAACAAACAATTAGACAATTGACAGGCATATGGTATACAACTAGTATGGATGATCTTATTAGATTACTTGGTTCAGAAATTTGTGCAAGCCTACATATCAAACCACGGTTGCATATTAACACTGGGGAAACATGTTCCGAATGCCTATGCCCGATGGAAATGCAAGGAACGGAATTCATATGTCCCACCTGGGGTCTTGTTTCCGAGGCCGAATCATGCGAAGAAACAATCAATGTTACTACTCGGTTGCGTATAGTAGGTCCAGATAGCTTTCGGTATCAACATGATCTAGACTGCACAATCCCAAAGCAAGGTGATAACCAAGAATTGCAACGACGTACAATAATGCGAGAACTACAGGCATACAACACTATTTATAAACAAACTTATTACCTCTCGTTTCCCACAAATGTATTAGTAATCGTAGCCGACGCATTCATTCAAGTAAAGAAAGTTTGTATCAAACGTAGCTATGCAAAACGAACTATTTTAGCCGCTCTTCTTTATCAGGCATGTATACAATGTGGGTTCGTCCGATCTAAAGGTGAGGTCGCTCGTTTTATGCAACTAAGTAACAAATGCATATGTCGCGGAAATGACTTTATACGTTCTCTACATGATGACGATAAGATCGATATAGATTTAAATGCCGATCGCATAGCTCCTCACATTGCAACGACTTTTGCTAAACTCGACCCCCAAGGAGTACCTAAGAATATCCAACAAATAGTCTATGAGATTGTTCGTATGGCAATAGAAAGCAATATAGGTACTAGTTCCATAATTCAAACTAAAGTCATTGGAGCAAGTTACGAGGCACTACGTCGTTCGGGATCACATATGTCTCTTACCGATATCATTAAACGATGTGGTACACATAAAGGTTCGATCACGCGTTTTATCAATGAGTTGCTTGCTTACAATTCCCACTTTGAGCCCATCTATACAAAACATGGTCTAACTAGTGATAGAGTTTGATTTAGTAAAGTGAAAATAAGATCCACGTTCATTCCTTCCATAGGAAATGTCGATTCTTATCCCACTAGACTGCCAAGTTTTTCTCGCATTTCCTTTTGCACTTCTTGCTTGAGTTCGTCGAATCTGTTCCACGCTTTTTTCACCACCCAAAGTCTTGTGACGAATTTCAGACCTCATAATCTCGTATTTATCTGCTTCAGAGAGGATTAGACCGTATTCAGAGTCGGATATATTTTCATCACGTAGGGCTTTCGATACGAGATCACGAATCGTATTAACTTTCGATTTTGCCAGCATAGTTGTTTTCTCATGTTTAGAAACTTTTATTCCTAATTTTTTAGCTCCAATGGTCGTAGATGCTGAAATTAATCCACATAAACCACCAATAACACCAAGTGGTAGACCAATCACTATTCCAAAACCGGTTAAAGCTACTCCCAATCCAGATCCAGATAATATCACAGAAAGACCTCCTGTTACCACAGAAATGCCGTGAACTATTCCTTGAGAACGCGCATATTTCTTACGCACGCCTTCATAGTGTTTTTCTTGAGTTTCGATATCCGAAAGCGTATCTCGGACCGTTTGTAGTCGAAAATTCTTTCCAGTACCACTAGCAAGCGATGGATAGATATTTGGTGCAGTTGGAAGTAATTGAATTGAATCGCCATCCATTGTATATATACGTATGATTTACTCAAGCTTCAATACGTAGCGTATAGGTCGACCACGGAAGTCTATGGTATTGCCTTTCTCATCACGAATTGTCAGACGAAGGCTGTTTTGTATCGTACCTACAGCTCGAGTGGTTAGTGGGAGCAGTGAAGCGTATGTCGATTTCGCGAATCTTCCACCACGGATCGTAATGCTAGCGAGAACTGTCGATCGCTTTCCATCTAGAATTGAAAAACTGGAATCTACAACATCGCAGTGTACATATGCTGTGTGGATATCGTCAAACCTCAGTTCGTGATTTTTCTTTTTGAGCGTCTTATTATCTTTCCCATAACACCCAACAGTGTGCAAAGATTTTTACTGAACCGGATTGGTTTAATAACCTTTAGAATAAAAAACATACTAGGCTCGAATATGATTAATGCCAGAATCAATTGCGGGTTTTAAAGCTTGTTGAATGCTCGCTATATCATGATGCCCTTTAATGATATTGTGTGGAAACATAACACCACTTTCTATAGCCCAATGGAACGTAGCCTTCTTTTCTAGGTTCCACCAACTATTCTCAAAAGTGATCTCAACTAGCGAAATATTGTTGATAAGAATAGGGTTATCGAAGTAGACAGTATGGTCAGACGATGTGGTGGTGACATATAAGAGCACCATTATATATTAAAGGTATAAACTGTATGTATGTATATCTTCAACATGGTAGAGGCATGGAAACAGTTCAGGTATCTATTTCCAAAGACTGTAACCGGATGGTTCGACTCTTTCGTGGGTCGGGATGGGGTGTGGAACATTAATTATTTTTTTCATGGGGAAACCTACCAGGTGTTCACAGATGAAGGACCACCAACGAAAACAGGTGGAGGTCAGCTAATGGTATGGCAGGGTCGCATAGGTGAGGCACTTGATTTAGCTCTTGGTACGAAAATAGTTTATGAGGAGGTACTATTCGCGCGGAAGCACAAAGGTTTTTCAAAAGAAACTGTGGAAAATAAGAAGATCGAAACACTGAATGCCAATCTATTCGAGAAGTTTAAGAAACAATACCTACATACAGATCTCCATAAGTTCTATGTATCCACGAGCATACATAATTCAGGCAAATATTCAACTAGTATTTTATTTCGAGATGGGAATCATGGCTATATGGTCTATGGTGATGATGTCTCCAAGCCGCCTGCTACAATTCAAAAACGAATCGATAACGCATTGCAGGGGAGGATTGATGGTTTCCCATTTACGTTGACACTAGATAAAAGTGTGAAATATCCTATTGCAGCAGTTCCTTTTCACGAAAAAGCACAAGATATCGATCTCACTAATCTATGGATATACGTCACGCCAACAAAAAAGTTCAATGCGGTCTTTCATAACATATTCAAAGAGACCACCATAAAGCATGTGACAGTAAAAGAGTCTCATCATTGGTTATCAGGTCCGGATTTCAAATATTGGCCTCAATAATTGAATTTCGCAACGTGGTGTGCAACTTCTGGATGTGGAGTGTCGTTATTCGATCCTATTTTCAAAACATATCCACCAATTATTCAAGGGTTCTTACGATTTCACGTTTATTTCACAATACGAAGAATTCTTCATGAACTTGGTGGTACCCATGGAGTTCCTCTACATAATGACTATTTTCAAGCAAATGGATAACCTCTATAGCAAATCAGCTCTTGATAATTTATGTATCGAATTTGGCTTATCTCAAACACCAGACTTTCGATGGGATGGAGGCAATAATCATGGTTTAGGAGACGTCTACATATACACTCATGGAAAAACGGTGAACGCTACAGAGAAGTACGCACATAATACCTCATACTCTGCAAAGTGGCCCGGTGGTGACTTTAAGTTTCTTGAGGAGAGTCGTACGGTCTATCAGTTTCCTTTATCGTTCGTTAGCGACAATAATGGGAAACAATACAATTGGTTTACACCACCAATCGGTAATGGTTTGACAGAGGCTGGATTAGGTAGATTGACTCGATCTGTCGAAGCTTTCGGATATTGCATTCTAGGTGCTCAAAACGATCTTAACGAATCCATCATAGATAGTTTCAATGTCAAAAACAAATTTAAGAGATTGGTCGAAGGCGCTATTATCGAAAACAATTCAACGATAAGCTATAAAAACTATCTTACAGCTATACTACACACACATAAGAGATTAGATCTAGCAATAGCTATAGGGGTACGATTACTACAAAGCAATCTTGAGTACTACCTCGGCAAGAAGGATGGCTATAAAAATCCAATCCAGAAAGCCACAAAAGGTATTGTGTTTGATGTAAACGATATTAATGGAGATATTCTCGAAACCAAATTCCCACCACCAGATATGGAAGGACAGTTAGAAAAGAAACAATTACCACATAATGCAATTCCACATCCTACTCCACAACGAGTTCCACATAGTCCTACTCCACAACGTCTTACTCCACAACGTCCTACTCCACAATATGAGACCAATCTAGTGATGGTATCTATTGCAGGAGCTGTAATCGCATGGGCGTTGTTTCGTTAACGTCGTTTGTATTGCTCTATTGTGATCACCACTATAGCTACGATGAATAACCAAACGTTCTCTGCTAATACTCCTAGAGCTTTACCGGCCATAGTAAATATGAAATTCGCAATTGATCCAATCATTCCAGGTAGTATCTGTCCAAGTTTCTTTCCCATTTCCTTTAACAAATCACCCGTCGTTTTTAATCCCTTCTTTACTGTATCTACCACTTTGTCGATACCATCTTTTACTGGTTTCGGTACGGATCTCGATAATTGGGAAACAATTACACTAACGATGACGCTAATAGCAGTTGTCACCACAAGAACGGTCATTCCATACTTTCTGAAAATGTATTTAACCCTCTCACGTAGTGACGTTCGTTCTAATATGGCTTCTTCTTGACGTTCAAGTAATTCTCTTGCCCTACCAATAGACATTAACTCCTTCTTAGCTATTTCTTTCTGAGCGTCGGTCGACTCGGAGTCTCCAAGAATAGACTCATTATTTGCTTCCCGATCAGCGAGTTGTCGTTCTGCAAATATTACTTCATTGGTGGCCTCTTCATTATTTGGTCCTAAGGCCTCTTTGAGAGCTTTCCTCATCCTCACACGTAATTTCCTATCTCCCTCATTACCGACGAATAGACGTGTAAAGGGTTCTTTGCTTCCAAGTTCGCGAACTTTGATTTGTTCGTCTATTAAGGAGATTTCGATGTTATGTCGAACGCCTGCATCCATATATTAATTGCTCCTTTACTATGTCAACCAGCATTTCCTTTGCCGAATCTTGAATAGTTTGATCGAATGTGAATCCTCGAAGTGGGTCATCACCATGCAAATCATCCATGGTAATTGTCTCACTACCTCCAGCTTCATCTTGATTATCACCCAATAAGCGAGCCACATATCTTTCATTTGCTTCTCGTTCTCGTCGATTTTCTTCATCTCGTTGTTGTCGATCTTCTTCATCTCGTTGTCGTCGGTTTTCTTCATCTCGTTGTCGTTCTTCGTATCTATCGGTATTATCCTCAGGTCTCACATCGACATCATCCATATTGAACATAACTACATATCAGGGTATATTCAACATGATATCGTCGAAGTTAATTCCCGCACAAGCACGAAGAGAGCCTCTCTCACTCAAAGCTCAACGAACACTATATAGGAAAACTTTCACTCCATCATCTGCCAATCCGGGTGAGACGCTCTATGTGGAAGTTCCAACGATGGGAGAAGATATCGTATTAGTACCTGGTAGTTTAGCATTATTGTGTGATATCGTATTGTCTGGTGGACATGCTAATAATCGTGTTGTTGCCAATGTTGGACGTTGCTTGGTTATACATCGAGTTTGTAAGATGGGAGCTGAAATAGTAGAAGACATCACTCGATCAGATCTCTTACAGACATATTCCGATGTATATCTATCTACGCAAGAGAGAGAATCGAGAATACAACAAGGTATCCAATCAGATAACACAAATAAGCTACGATCTAAGGCCGGTGATGCAGGTACTTCAGAGACTGGTGAGAATGCACTACTAGCTGCATATGGTTCCAAATATAGAATTCCGTTAGACGTTGATATTCTTACACAACATGGAGTTCTATATCCACATGCGTTAGAAGACACTATTTCATTCGAGTTGACTTTAGCTCGCGCCATCGATATAATAGTTGGATCAGATGCAACAAAGATAGGTACGTACAAGCTTACCAACATCCAGTTAGAATACGAAGCAATCAAGAATGAAACACTAGCTAGGAAGGCATTTCACGCATATGAAAAAGGTACTGCATTCCTATATGATCACGCCGTTCACTTCAATATGGTACCTATCGCTAAGGCATCAGATACTTTGATATCTCAAAACATCAATGTTCCACGACGATCATTTGCTGGATTGCTTCTTCTATTCGTAGATCCACCTACCGCGGGTACACGAGATAGCGAATCATTCTCGAATCCTGATATTTCGAAGATAGAGGTAGATGTCAATGGAGTTCCAAATAGATTCTTTCCTGGAGGTATGTTAACACCAGATTTCTGGGAGGCAGCAAAAGTATGGTTTGACACATCCGAGACTTCTATGACTCCTACCAAATTTTACAACAATAGATTCGCTATTATAGTCGATTGTCGCATAGCAAAAGATTCCTCTGCTCATGGTGATGGAATGGCACAAACTGGTGGTGGAAAAGATATCGACATTCGTATACATAGAACTGTAAAAGGAAGTGGAAATATAAACATGCATATCTATGTCCTTGCGGATGCTCAGCTTAAGATATTGAACAGATCTTTACATAGTATAACATACTGATGGATTCTCTCGTAGAACATATTCCATTCAACACACTTATAGTAGGTCCAACGAATTGTGGAAAGACTGCATTTCTCATAGAACAACTTCGTGGACCATTTCGTGGTAAGTTCGATTACATAGTATTAATTTGCCCCACATATTCCCACAACAATACATATCATGGATTTGCCAATCGAGATCCACACTTTTATGTTATATCTCCATCTCAGAATGCTATCAATACCGCATTGAATATTTGCGCCTCCTTTTGGTCAGGTACCAATTAATACACTATTGATTCTTGATGATTGTGCCGCTTCGAAAGATGTAAAACGAAGAACTGATAAGCTAGTAGATTTGGCATTTTCTGCTCGACATATAGGACTATCTATTTGGGTGCTATCCCAACAATTAACGAGTATATGTAAACCTTTTCGTGAGAACGTAGCTATTGTAGTAGCATTTCATACAGCATCGGTTATAGATGGCAAAAGGATGTTTGAAGATTATGGAGGCACACAAGAATGTAATGAGTTACGAACGATACTTCGATCTCACAAGTTTGCTCGTATATGTTTCTGTTTACGACATCCTTTTGCAGTAGTATTAGAGCTACCCGCACCTATAACACATTATCATGGATGATAAAGAAATACTCGAATTGTTGGGTGAGGATTTAACAGGTCCACCACAACCTAAAACAGAAGACGTTCCATCAGATAATCGCGAATCACTTTCCATATTAGCTGCAACTGGTACAACGAAAGAATATCTGGGTAAGAATTTCTCTCTAGGAGATATTTCTAGACTTCCTGAAAAAGAAATAGATAGATTGTATAGAAGGTATCAGGCCGTTCAAGGTAGACAAATAACAGAAAGTTTAGTCAATGGTGTGATGCGTCTAACTACACGTTTAGTTGCACACCTAGTACCAATAGATTCTCAAGAAGCATTGATCAAAGACCTACAAGAAGACCAACTAATGCGTAACGAGATAAGTGCTATCACTGGTCTATTATCACTTAAAGCAGGTCGATTCGTGGCTCTAGCTAGTGCCTTGTTCCATGTATCTGGTCACATAGTCATTCCTGGTACACCTATTGAACCTTCGCAAATACTTACTATATCGAAACAAGATGGAGGAACAGACGGATCAGATAACTGCGAATCCACCGAAAACAACACCAACTAATGTAAAAGATTCAAAGCGTGTCGCGGCTGGAAAAGCATTAGCACTAAGCAATAAGCTTGCCAGAGAGGCTCAAAAGAGAGAGATGGCGCGTGAAAGTGAATTATCTAAAGAAATCGACGTAGATGAAAGTTGGACTAAAAACATATCTACTAACACTACTATCGCAGTTATTGGTACGGGTGCTGCATTGGTTGGCGTATACTATCAATACAAAAGATACAGAGATGATACTACTAAGAACATTAGTACGATACGACGACCCGCGAGTCCGGTAAAGACTACGGTACCAGATATGGAGTAACATTTAAAGACTAGAGATATACGATATATATTAGGATGGATAAAGAATTGACGAAAGCAGCAACCGATGCTGCTATGATAACTGGACTCGCTACTGGTATTGGGTGGATCGTAAAAAGGGCGACTAAGGAATCTATGCTTAACGATCCTTCTATTTCTATCATAAATTACGTAAAGTGGACTGCCGTAATAGCTAGTAGCATATATGCAAAACAATATCTCGAGAAACAAAAGCCCAAACCATAATGGCGTTTGCGGCAATTGGAATGACCATTTTCGGGGCTGTTTTGAATGCAGCGGCATTCACTGGTGGTGGAGTGCTTGCTAAAATGTTAGGTGGGGAAGATACAGAACGAGAAAGGCATAATAGGGCTATGGAGAAACTTGATGCTGCTAGGGAGGCTTTCATTGAAAAACGTCGAAAATTGTCTGATTGGACGCGCGAACAGGAAGTCATTGAGCATGATTCATACAACACTGAAAACGATACCAACAAAGATTTCGTACGATCCGATAAATTACGTCAGAAATTGAAACAACTCGAAGCAATGAAGGAACCTCGTTTATCAGACTACTATCGCCCTTCGAGCGAACAGAAGACTGGTGAGTTGATCTTTGTTGATAGTGGAATGCTAGTCGGTGGATATGCTATTAGTCGATTGTTATAGATGTGATTTTACATTCGACGAGGTACTAGATAACTAAAATACGAAAAAAAAAAAAAAAAAAGAATAGGAACGTTGGTTAGATGAGTTCTTATTCTTTTTTTTCATCTTCGTGTTAGACCTAATCGTTATGTTATATATTATGGATACTCACCTTGCAAATATCTTCTATGGTCCTAAGGGATACTGGAAAGGTCGCTCTGCAATTGGTAAGTTATCGGTGGCTGCAAAGGTATCGGAAGATGCAACTAAGAGTTGGTTGGAGAAACAAGCCATGTGGCAAATATATCTATCACCACCACACTATATTCCACGACCACATTGGACTGTATCGAAACCTAATGAGGTTCATCAAGCTGATTTGATCTTTCTACCTCACGATCGACCTGGACGTGGAAGGAAACTATATAAGTATGCTTTAGTGGTAATCGATGTAGCTTCTAGATATAAAGAGGCAGAACCTTTAGCGTCGAAAGATAGTGGTGAAGTTTCTGCGGCCTTCGAACGAATCTACAAACGTAGTCCACTAGAATGGCCAAAAACATTGCAAGTTGATCCTGGTAGAGAATTCATGGGACGTATGTCTGAAACATTAGAACTACGTGGTACGAAAGTTCAACGAGGTGAAGCTGGTAATCATAGGGCACAAAGTTTTGTCGAACGAGCAAATAGAACGATAGCTGAAAGATTGTTTGGATATCAATATGCACAAGAGATGGTACTTACATCTGAAGGATCGGATGCGCGTAGTAGAGAATGGGTATTGAGGCTTCCTGATGTTATCAAGGCTATTAACAATGAAGTTACTCGACTAACAGGTAAGGAGCCTTCAAATTCTATAGAGGCACAACAAGTAAGCATAAAGACTCCTACATATTCTCGAACTGTTGGATTAGATGAAAAGCGACTACCATTTGACGTTTTAGTTCGATATCTCTATGCATCTGGAGAATTGGAAGGTGGAACTAAGCGAGCGACCGATCCTGTATGGAGTTTACAGACATATATCATTTCACGTAGTGCTATATCTCCTAATCAACCAGTTCTGTACTACCTTACTTCGCAAGAAGGGAAAAAGGATGCACCGAATCGTGGATTTGTGCGTGAAGAACTACAAGTGGTACCATCAAATACTGAACTACCTCCAAAGAGGATTCTAAGATAGCAATTCGTCCATGAAATCATCATCTTCGTGTCTAAGCAATTCCTCAATGAAATCATCAATAAGATCATCCTCTTGAATGGTACCTCTATACCCATAAGCTAATGTATCTATTCCATTTTCTGCGATCCATCGCTTGGAGTCGAATGGTGAGAGAGATACTTTATTCATGTGCATACCATACATTCTATGACCTTCACTTCGAAGCATATCCATACCATGGTGGAATACTTTCTTATCTAGTAAGCAATCTTTATATTGTTCATGACGAATACGATGCTTCACAACTGACTTCTTGGTGCCTTTAGACTTCCTAATCTCTTTACCATCTACTTTCAAAATTGAGTATAGTTTTGATCGTAGTCCAACATATTCAACTATGGGAATACCTCCACATTCATCTTTCATTTTACCAAGTACTTTCTTGTTGTCGATATTGTATGATGGATGGTCTTTGTCGTAGTTGCTTGTATCGTAGAGATGTTTATGAGTAGTCATGTCTGCATATATGTCTTCAGTTTCAATGTGTAACAATAGGCTATCAGTATCCGTATATAGTAGATTACAACGTTGTCCATACTGTTTATTGAGCTCGTTGTAGTAGAAGTCATACATCAGATGTTTTGAAAGATCTAGAATTGACATTCCAACATATATTGGACGATTCAGAAATAACTTACTTTTGTAATTGTGTACTGCAGCTAGATCATGGTCAAAGATTATGGATCGAGCATAACTAGGCTTATTCAATAAACGTTGTAGTTTAACTCCTTCTGAAGCCCGTTCTAGTTTGACATCTACACGTTTACGTAGGTTTTCCATTGTCTTACCAAATACACTATTGTTCATCAGTTTGTAGAGTTCTTGCTCAAAAGTGCTCTTTGCTTGTTTTCGTAGATCCGTATTCATTCTTATATATGGCTCCATCCATGGTGATTGATTAAATCGAAGTGCTCTATGGATCTTTTTCAAACGCATACCTAGAGATAGATATAGTTGCAGATTGCGGTAGTGCAGAACATATCGTTCCCTACCAAATAGTGTAGGTATGAGTTTTTCTGTTTTCAAAGATCCATTTCCTTTGTATAGCTCCTTGAATAGATCGATTTGATACCCTGAGAACCAAGCTTTATCTACTTGCATTCTTTCTGGAGCGAGTGGATAGCTATTATGTACGTTGTGAAGTTCTCTAGGATATTCAAGATCAACTTCGAGAAAGTAACCTTTATCAGAATCGATTTCGTGTAGGATGATTTGTTCTTTCGTTGGTGTACACCACTTAAATCCTCCCGTTGGTAGATATTGACTCATAGCCCATCCATATAGATTATTTGCATCAAGATATATTATATGGCTATTTGGCTCATCTGGATTGAAATCAGGTACGTTTCGATTATTTGCTCTGGCATTGCGTTGAGAAACCATAGATATACCACCACGTAGACCTTTCTCAATGAATAGATACATGTCGTAGTCGGTTAGTAGTTCGAGTTCAATATTGGTCTTCTTTAATAAAGCATCCCACGAAAGTCCTGGACTAGTATAATAATGAGCCGGGTCTAATCCATAGTTATGCATGCATGTCGTTCGAAAGGTCTCAAACACATCTGCTAAAAGAAGTACGTCGGTTTGTAGGTAAAGGTCATGATAGTCACCTAACGTTTTACAATCAAATACGTTCCAAACTTCTAGTGCATGTTCATAATCTTCATCAGATATATCTTCTATTTTTAACTTACTATAGAATGCATTTTTCGACGGTAGAGAAGTCTCAGTGAATCTATCCCAAGTGTCCATGTACTCATATGGATAAACACCTTTACGAGTTAATAGCTTGACCTTCTCTTGATCGGATGTATGTTTTACAAGTTGTTGGAACGTGTCTGATGCTGATCCTGTTACTAACTTATCGAGAGAGAATGGTAAGAATTGAAAGCTATCAATGAATCGTAGGTTACCAAGTGAGAATGATATATATTTCTCCATATTATTTGGAATGCAAGAGATCTTACCTTCCGTTGTGGATATAGATTGCATGAGTAGGTGAGAATCATATCCGCGTAGATTGTGGAATACAACTGGGATGATAGGTGAGATACGTAATTTAAGATTACATACCTTGTGTGCGGCACCCCGAAACTCACCTGTGATATGGCAATGGTCTCGTACTCTATCGCCACCAACCAATGGCTTCTGACAGATATGACAAATCGTCGCTCTATCATAAACCCTATAGTTTTCTGGTGACATACATAATGGTTTGGTCACTTTGGATTTGATCTTAGTCTCTTCATCTTGTACACATAGTAGAAAGCGTTCGATAGTATCCATACCTCGATATAGTACAGGTGGTTCGCTATGACCATCAGAACGTATGACTATGTAGCAAAATCCACATGGAATATGTTCTTCTGTTTTAAATGTGTTCTTCGTGGGATCTTGGGCAGGTACTTCGATCTTAGTAGTTAAAGCCTCGAGATCGGCATAGATAATGTAGGGAACTTTTAGTTGTTTGTGAATATTTTGAAATGATAGTTTGTTATTCTTATTGGTGGGCATTTCAATTCGAATGGCTCGATCATTGACTCCATTACACTCGGGAATGTGCTTCGTAAGAAGATCTTTGGTAGTGTATCCATGTAAACATCTCTCACAGAAGTATTTTCTACATTTATGTTTTGTTTGATTGAATAATAACTTATTAAAATCCTTGATCCAACAATAGTGTTGCTTACCACTATCTGAGCACTCTATTAGCAATAGATTAACTCTTTTTGAGAAGGTCTCCTTCGAGATGTGATGCACAATCAAACACTTATCCTTAGGATCCCAACCATAAACATTGATAGACATCTTGTTTTGTTTCTCTACGCGTGGTATATGTGAGATTGGCGTTGGTGAGTCTATCCCATCAAAGTTAAACCCATCGTTTTCTTGGTACTTCGATGTCCTCTCGGGGTTTTGTTTGATCTTACACTTTTCGGCACGTAACGACCAACGTAGACAACGATCGTCATAGTTCTTTACGTTGATCACAGCTTTCTTACTAGCGATTTCTGGAGGTAGTAGTATATATGAACCTCCACGTAGTGGTTGATATCAAGCAATGTTCAACCATAGAATGTTGACTTCATCTATAACCCAATTCGATCCTCGACTGATCCACTTCTCAATGCTGTTATAGATCATTGCATGTGCTTTTACTATTTCCCTACGTATTTCTTCGTTGTTGGTTAAAATTGCTTGTGAACTCCGAAAGGTAGCTATCTCGTATACTGGACCCTCAGGTTTGTCAAGTCGTAGTGTGATATTTAAAGCTATCTGAAACTTAATACTATTAAGGTATTGGATCTCTTCCTTAAGCTTTTCTGTAGTCTGCTTCATCACACTTACGAGGAAAACATCTGGATCTGATCCTAGTGGATTACCATCTGGAACGTCCATCTGCCATCCACGTAAATAGCCATTGATGGTCCTTGGTGCTTGGACGAATTCGAGTGTGTGTTCAGCCATAGTATAATACCTTAATAATAGCCTTTCTCTAATAGGGTGTTAAAATACAATAATGTGTACAACAAATGGTAGAATAGAGAGTTCGCAAGCATACGTTAATATCGAGAAGTAAAGAATATACGTTAGTACCATGGGTGGATATACTGTATACTAATCACTCCTCTAATAGGTGTTAAAAATGTAATAAAATTTAATAGGACAGATATACTGTATAATATCATTCCTCTAATAGGGTGTTAAAATATAATAAAAAGTAATAAAACACTATATGTAGTATACCAAATGGGGTGTCTTGGTGCACTTTTTGAGAACTCTTCGTTGTTTTTTTTTTTTTCCTCTAATGGACCCGAACGAAGTGAGGGTAGTCCATTAGAGGAAAAAACAAACAAACAACGAAGAGTTCTCAAAAAGTGCACCAGGACCCCCATTTGGTATACTACTTCTAGGGCTACCAGAAGCCGATGTTGACTTTTTTTAAAGTTTCGCGCTTGACGAGAAAAAAAGACTAAGAAGTTTGCTGTTCAGACTTCTTCATATAAAATTGAAATAAAAGTTGCCTTTATTCAGAAAGAACACATAGGTTTTTTAAAAGTGGAGACTGTAAACAACAACAACAACAACAACAACAAGTTTATTTGTGTCTACGGTTTACAATGTTACAGAAGAAAAGAGTAAAATAATAATGTTGGACACCGGCAATCTGAAGTAGCTAAACTAATCGAGTCAGATTGCCGCATGATTCAAATTACAATGTGTAGGTCGTATATAGGCAAGACATAAAATACACACAAGACATAAAGATATAATAATAAACAAACGGAAGAAAGAAAAAAGAAAAACATGAAAATTTCTTGGGAATGTCAATAGGAACTTAGGATATCTGATTTTATTTGTTTCTTAAAGGAGGATTTTGATAAGAGTTTATAGTTATCTCAAGAACTGTACCTAAGGGTCAATTGGTGTTCCTTTAATAAAAGGCCGATGTTGATGTTTGTATAAAATGAAAGGAAAAACACCAATAGCTACTTTTATCAGACTACCTGACGCAGATTCGGCCATTTTCTCTGTATTTGAATCTCCCGCTCAGCAGTTAATGAGCTTGACGCGTGACTGATTTCGGCAGTTAATGAGATGTGCATATCGATATGTCCAGCCATTCTGGGCAATGTAAGATGTCAGTCTTCCCAGTGGCCGAAAATTGATACTGTTCGTTTAAAAAATTCCCACATACTTTACACGTTTGTTATATTATGAGAGTTGTATATTTATGCTTTATTACTTACAGCTGTAACACACGATATGTATTTTATCGGTGATTCATTAAAGACATTATTATTATTATGTATATAACGGGCAACTCGAGAGAGTAATTCATCTCGCCGTTCGTGGAGCATTCGGAAGGCAAATTTTATTGAACTTGTAATTATTTACTAGATAATTATTTTAAGGTCTTAATCCCCGAGACCCTGTGCTGCTGCATTCGATCGGGAAATACGTTTCCCAGAGGTTTTTTTGCCTAAAGAAGGTTTTAATCTATGGGTTTTTCGTATCGGGCGGAGCACATTTTTAGATTGTTATTAACATTAGACAATCCTACTGATGTAATCTTATTATAGTATAAAACACGTAAGTGAATTAGTGTTAAGTCGTTGGACACTCTAGGACTGTAAAACTTAATATTATACAGTTACGTGTGAAGTCATTTTGTCACCTGTAAACCGTGAAGTCATGGACACATGTACACTTGTAAGCTATTGTCACGCATGTAAAGTCATTATCGACACACATAAGTCATTGTGCAGACACACCTAAGGTGTAAAGCTACTATATAAACATGCGGAGTGCCGTAAAGTCATTGTAGACACACGTATTAGTCATTGTACATAGACACACGTAAGGTGTAAAGCTATTATAGATACATCGGAGTGTAAGTCAGTGTGGCACACATATAGTCATTGTGCACAGACACACGCAGGCGCGGGTACAGCTATTATAGATACATGTACTCGTAAGTAATAATCATTGTGGATACGCGTAAAGTAATTCTGGACACATGTAAATCATTGTGCATTAACGTTATAAAGCTATTATATATCCATGTGAGTGGACACACGTAAGTCCTAGTGTTTAGACACTTGTAAGTGTAAAGCTGTTTTAGATACACGTCGAGTACAAGTCTTTGTAGACACGTTATGTACAGCTATTATCGATACATGTATACGCAAGTGTACTAAGTCATTCTGCATAGACATACGTAAGGTTATAAAGCTATTATAGATACATGTGAGTGTTGTCTTGTGGTCACACTTAAATGTACTGCTATTATAGATACATATACACGTAAGTAAAATCATTGTGGACACGGAAGTCATTGTGAACAAGTTATTGTGAACAAGTAACTGTGGACACGCGTGAAGTGCATAGTTATTGTAGATATATGTGAAATGTAACCTCATTGGACACACAAGGTGTTAAACTAATATAGACACAAAGTGTAAGTGTCACTGGACACACGAATAGCGTAAGGCTGTTAAGATACACGTGAAAGTGTAAGTCATTGACACACGTGAAGCGTATGTCTTTGGACACATGTGAAGTGTAAGCTGTTATAATACACGTGAAGTGTAAGTCATTGACACATGTGAAGTGTAAGTCACTCTGACACACGTCAAGTGTAAGTCTTTGTGACACATGACACACGTGAAGTGTAAACTGTTGTAATACATGTGAAGTGTAAGTCATTGACACATGTGAAGTGAAAGTCACTGTGACACACGTCAGGTGTAAGTTTTTGTGACACATGTGAAGTGTAAACTGTTGTAATACATGTGAAGTGTAAGTCATTGACACACGTGTAGCGTAAGTCTTTGTGACACACGTGAAGTGTAAGTCTTTGTGACACACGTGAAGTGTAAGTCTTTGTGACACACGTGAAGTGTAAGCTGTTATAGCACGAGAGGTGCAAGCTATTATAGCACGTGAGTGCATGTCAGTCATTGTGACACATGAATTGTAATTGTAAGCTATTATAGCACGTGAGTGCAAGTCATTGTGACACGTGAATTATAACATATTATAACACGAAGTGTAAGTCATTGTGACAGACGTGAAGCCTGAGCTATTATAGCACGAAGTGTAATCTATTATAGCACGTGAAGTGAATCTATTAAACACGTGAAATGTAAAGTCATTGTGACACACGTGAATTGTAGGCTATTATAGACGTAAAGGGTGGGAACTCTTTGTGGAAGTTATAGTACTTGTTTGTTTGTAAGTTACGTTATAATAAATCTACTATTGTCGTTGCACACCACGGCAACAGTACAATAACACACTCTATACAGTTGTTATGGATGCGGTAAAGAGTTATGAACAAGAGTCCTTCACACTTTCGCTTTGTAAAACAAACCGATTCCGGAACACTTTCATTAACTCTAGTGTTCAACATTATAACTCACATCATTTAAGTTAGTACTTTCACTTTCAATAGACACAGGTCTTGAATTAGCATAATAGCTGCTTTTAACTGTTAGTTTTTAATACCATAACATTTTATCTAATTAGTTTATTAGTATATGTATTTAATGTTTAGAATTGTGAACCTTAGTAATTCAGTTAATACGGTAAGTAAGGTAACTTATAATAAACGATCTATCTATCGATCTACATTGTATCTATTATATACATGTTACTCACTATCTCAATTCTGATTGGCTGAGAACACAGCTAATTCTCGATAGCTGGCGATAGCATTGACTGCGCATGCGTACAATACTATCTGTAGGTTGTGACGTCACACTGCTATCATCTGTAGGTATTACCTGTTGGTAGCGCTGGTTGATAAGAAACTATGACCATTTTACGCTAGAAAATAGATAAATTATTTCACTTTGTTGTGCCATATTATTATTTTAAGCTCTCAGCTATGTTTCCAGTCTTTCGTTTCCCTTAAAGTTGTAAATAAAAGCAATTTGTAGCTCGAATAAGAAACAAAATATCTTGACATTCAACCGTTCGTTTTCGCTAGCTTTCTTTTTGCTGAAATGTTTAAAATGTATAATAAAACAATTATCGAATTCGGTTTTCGCATGATAGCGAAAATTATCAAGACCTCCGCGGTCTGTGTTATCAGCCGGCTTCGACTTCGGCAGATTACACAGACCTCTGTCTTGATAATTTCGCTAGGATGCTCAACCTCATCCAATAATTGCTTATTAATTTACATAATTATATGACAAGGGCCTTCTTGAGTGAGTTGTATTTCGAATCCAAGGTTCCGTCTAAGGAAGATGAAATGGTAGATTATATTGTAGATATCTAAAAACTGGCTCCTGGATGTCCATGTTCCAATACTAATCAAACATCAACATCGTCTTATTATATGTACTGTCTAATGTGTTGAGAATCCTTTGTAATTATTTGTTTTGGTTATCATGCAAAGTACCACATTAAGCATACTTCATTCCCAATGCAGTCTCGTCAAAATGGTGTACAGCGTGGCGAAGGAGAAGGAACGCCAGCCTGACTGGCGGGAAATTGAATACGCAGTTCGACGTAACTTTGATGGACTGGACATGGGCGACTTGGACCCCGTCGATATTTTCATGAAACATCTACAGGTACCGAGGGACATGCGAGAGGTAAAGACTTGTTTTAAATAGAGGTTTTGCACCATCACGTGACTTCCTAGCAACTGTTGCTACGCCGCCATGTTGGATGGCAGCATAGTTTATTAACTATGATGGCAGGCAGAAACAAAATGGCGTACTGTTTGACTGATCGCGGGAGTTCCAGTGATGAAATATTGACTACCTTTATTCGCCCTGGTCTAAATTTGGGCAAAGTTCAATAATTTATTGAAAAATACTTTGACCACGATGGTTTCTGAACTAAGTTTCTCTGTAATTTAAGTTTACACTAACTTACCACTGGTCTATACTCTCAGTCGATTCCGCCGTACTATTTTCATATAGCTCAGAATTATCTGAGTTGATGTTCAGTAACTATCTGGTGCTTTTAGAGAATGCAAACAATGCAAATGAACGTGAAGCATTAAATCCTATCGGAAACACGCAAGTCATCGTAAACGATGTATTAATAGTCACTAAAACTATAAGTTATTCTCACCGACGCCCGCCATTATCAAGCGTGTTCATTACCAAATGCTTGACAAATTAGCATATTGCTTGATAACAACAAACCAAGAATCCAGTGACAGAATCAAAGAAAAGTGTCCTCGTCAGTTTCAGTCAGTTATCGGCAAATGCAAGTAAGAAGCCTCTGAAAGCTTTTTTTTCTTGTCAAATCTCAAAAAGCGTGGGATGTGTTTCTCGAGATTAATCCGCATTGACGCCGCTGCCAACTGGGAAGCGTTAAGTACAAAACCATGAATAACCAAGTTCCGCCATATCTAACTGATTTATTTACCAAAACAAGCACAATTCATCAGCATAGTTTGCGCCGTTCTCAGAATAGTCTCTTCATTACAAGACCCAACACCGAAGCCCTAAAAAAGAGTTTTTCATACAGAGGGGCATCTCTATGGAACAGTCTACTAAAGTAGCACAAGAGTCTACAAGTATTAAACAGTTTTTAAAATACTTGTAGCCTCTTTTTTAAATTTTCTCGCATCATCTTTTAGTATTTAAGAACCCAACATATTTAAATAGAATATTCTTACTTTTTATTACCTAATTATTATTAATCTTGTTAATATTACTATTGTTATTATTAGCTTAGAACTAAACACACGGCTCTCTGGAAGAGCATCTTTGTAATTTTCACGATGAATGAGACTCCGTGTATAAATAAAGAGTATGTATTGAAAATGTATTGAAGCCATGTCTTATTAGTCGGTGCGGCAATGCTAAACCAATTTTTGTGGATGTTTTCGAAGATTATCTTAAAAGTTAAAAATAAGTAAAAGGCTTTTTAATGATTCTTCAGAAAGATGCAATATGTCCATCAGGTGTATATCAATATGTCTATCAGGTGTATATCAATATGTCTATCAGGTGTATATCAATATGTCTGTCAGGTGTATATCAATATGTCTGTCAGGTGTATATCAATATGTCTGTCAGGTGTATATCAATATGTCTGTCAGGTGTATATCAATATGTCTGTCAGGTGTATATCGATATGTCTGTCAGGTGTATATCAATATGTCTATCTTGACCATGACGTCGACCGAAGAGTACAGCCGTCATTGAGCGCAGCTCATAAAACTGTTTAAAACATTGCTAAGATCACTTAAAAGACATCAATCAGCCGATTTATGTAAAAAATCTGCAATATTTTCCATGTCTCTTAATTTTGGCCAGATTCTATCACACAGTCTTCGTTTCTTGGAGGAATAAGGTGCGTGCTCAGTCAAACAGTACGCCATTTTGGTTCTACCTGCTGATCCAACATGGCGGCGTAGCAACAGTTGCTAGGAAGTCACGTGATGGTGCTATTGGTCTATTGTTATTTGTTTTACGTTATCTTAATGTTCTATATTAGAGCGGTTATCAATTGAGTGTCGAAAAGTAATTGCTTTCGAATTTGATTGGTCGATCCATGATTGCGTTTGCTTTGCTTCGTGTTTGGTTGAAGTAAAACCAATCGTGAGTTAATAACAACAACAACAATATTTATTACCATTTAGATATAGTCTTATTTGTACTTTTTTCAAGGTAATTGGTACCCAGAATAACTGTAAAGTTAAAGGCGAGCTGGGTAACAGACATAATTAATGTACATTGATGAACTGAATTACTTCAGTTCGTCATTTGTTCATTGATGTTTTTACTTGCTCCTGTGATTGGCTCACTGGTTTTGGTTTTACGATACTCAATTGAAAACCTCTCTAATCCAATTTGATGAATTTCAGTTGACTATTGCATGATATCTTGACAGGCTGTGCAGGACGTTGCCGTGGTCAGTCCTTTGTCTCTCATAAGGACAAGCCTGAACAAAGATCCCTCAGAAGAGTAAGTATAGCTTTACGTTTATGGTCTGCGCATGCACCATTACGGCATACATGAATTTTATTATTTACATCACAGCAGACATCGTTTGAATTTAAACAACCCGTATTGTTACATTGCCATAAGTTTTCCAGACACAACGCACGCTCCCATTGGCCGCCGGATCCAGGGTCACGTGGCAGTCATCAAAATCCAATGTTTTCCGCGCGGGCAACAATTAATCAATTGTTGCCCGTCACGTGATCACATCGTGACAGAAGATGGTGTGATGTGTCGCGCGCGCCACTGCTAGCTAAAGGCGGGAAATATTTGTTTACCAAAATGTCTAGAGCTGATTTTCGTCGAAAGAAAGCGTTCAAAATGGAACCAGCTCCAAATAAACAATTACATCTTTATCAAGCGCGAGAGTGAGAAATTGGTAGCTAAAACAGGATGCAAGAAAGACACAAAACGATACTAAAAAAGGCGTTGCGATTCTGGCAGCGTAGCAGCTTCCCGAAGAGAAGACGACAAACCTCGTATCAAGTAGGTCCTGTATTTATGCACAACTTTGCCTCTAGTAAAACTTATGTCTATATAACAAATCACTTAATGGCTTCCCCTTGGGAATCAGTGAGTTTTGTTTCCCCTCGATCGTCGATGTTCTCCTAGGCGGAGTCGAGGATCAAGGATCTCGGGGAAACAAAACTCACTGTTTCCCTGGGGGCCAGTTATTAAGTATTTAATACATCACGGTCATCGTACAGAATGCCATGAATTCGAATAGCTTTCCTTCGGGTCCAATCGAAATACAAATCAGTTAACTAAAGCTACGGTAACATTACCATGACGCTACGTCTTGCAATCTTTCTTCCACACTCTTTAGAAAATCGCGTTATTCGATGCCGTGTTGTATGGCGTCTACCATGTCTTCGGCTGAGATTGTTTAGCCGACATCACACGTTCATTGATAATGATAGATAGTACGTCAATGCGTTAGTGTTTTGTTTGAATCTGGTATATTTTGTTGCACAGAAATAGTCGATATTTGCTGATACTGACTGAGAACCATGCAGCATTACGCATCGTCCAGCAACACTTCCTGGACAAGGAGCACGATGCTGTCCTGATCTTTGGAAGCAGTTTTCCAAAAGACTTGGAATACACACAGGTATGTCATAACACTTAATAGAGTACACACAGGTATGCCGTAACACTTAATAGAGTACACACATGTATGCCTATCGTACCGCCTCCCGGTTAGCTCAGTGGTTAAGCTCCAGTCTGTCGAGCGGGAGGTCGCGGGTTCAAACCCCGGCCTCAGGGCCTAGATCTTAAAATAACTGAGTAGAAGGTGCTGCCGTTACGTAATACAGTGAACGGTTAGACGTTCACGTCTTCTCGGATAAGGACGTAAAATCGTAGGACTAGTGTCCCCAATTAGCTGCAAAGCTAAATACATCGAGAGTGATTTAAAAGCTGAAGACACTAAAGTTCAATAAAACCACAAAATAATGAACATTTTTTTTGAGCAATATGAACTATATATCATCATATGCCATCTTAAATGTTATCTATGTAACCATGTTTCATAATAAGAATTCAATTTGATATGATTCAACAAGAATGTTATCGTATGAATATCATTATTGTATCAGGTGTGCCGAAATATTAACCGCATCAAAATCTGCATGGAAACTGGGCGAACAGTGATCCTCCTGAACATGGAAAGCCTCTACGAGGGACTGTACGATGCTCTGAATCAGGTATACACTCTAGCTGGATTGTACGATGCTCTGAATCAGGTATATACTTTTGTTGGACTGTATGATGCTTTGAATCAGGTATATAATCTAGTTGGACTGTACGATGCTCTGAATCAGGGATATACTCTAGCTGGAATGGTACTTTAATCTGGACACCAATAGTATTTATATTTGTTGTAACAGCTAATTTATTTTCACTTTTTCAGTATTACGTGGAGTTCGGAGGAAACAGATACGTAGACCTCGGTCTTGGAACACATCGTGTGAAGTGTCGAGTGGATAAGAACTTTCGGTGAGTGTTAAATGTTAACAATAAGAAGGAATTCCATAGTCCCTTTAGATATCAATAAATGATATTCAAACTATGTTGTACTCTACAGGTTGATTGTGATAGCAGAGAAGGACACTGTGTACAAGGAGTTCCCCATACCACTTATTAACCGACTAGAGAAGCACGTCCTCGTGCTATCAACTAGTCTGACGCCTGCACAAGATCGCCTTGTACGAATAATAAGAAATTGGGTCGACAGGTTTTCGGAAGTGGTAACTCCACTCCACCAGCGCACCAGGTAAATGTATCATTATTATTCAGTTCCTAAGTATCCCGAATTTTGATTGGTTGATTCACCTGCATATAATTGCGCGCAAATAAGCGTTTGCTGCAGATATTGTTGTAAGCATGCGCAGTGCTGTTCAACAACAAATCCCAACATGGCTGCTCGGTTTCCAGAGCGTTCAGAGGAGGAAATTGCGAACATTTTGGATACCAAAAGTACTGAATAATGAAACAATTATTGGAATTGCGGCTATTGCAAAATATGATGAATTGTCTGTGTCTCGCTACCAGTTATCAAGTTGCCTCTGCCTTCGGCATCGGCATATAACTGGTAGCTCGCCACAGACAAATCATCATATTTTGCTCAGCCTCGTCCAATAATTGTTTATAATAATAACGACGACGACAACAACAAATTATTGACTTATATTTCACTATTTACATTTTCTGATCAAAAGGTCTACCTAATAGGTAGTGAATGCTGCAGGAAAACATAGATTACTGGGTGATAAAAATGCCAAGGTGTTAGGTGAATATATTATCGCTAGCCTCCTAAAGCAGACCTCCGTGGCGACCCCAGCCACAAGTTAAGAAAGTGAAACGTAAGTCTCCGCGATGATCTGCTTTAGGAGGATAGGCCATCGATGATCTGCTTTAGGAGGATAGGCCATCGTGCGACTCAAGCCTGTTTGAGCTGTGGTGTATTTTCTCAAAAGTTGTCCCGATTTATTTTCATTTCCAAGTAAATTCCCGACATTTTCTTAAGATTCCCAGCACAAAAAACTGTTGTTCTCCCCGGTGAAGTTTAAACACCGGAAATCAACTGTAATTGAGAATGTAATTGTAAATACTAATTGGTGTTTTGAACCGGCTACTTGACTTTATCGAAGGCCATTAGAAGAAAATTATTTGCTGCTCACCATCTTGATAACAGGAGAGATCTTGCTCTTTGGAAACTGACAGCCATGATCTCCGCCCCAAACTATCAAACTATCAAACTGTATGTGCTCACACTGAGTCCTCAACTTACCATGCATGATTATCACGTTGCAAAACGTATTTTGTGGGTTAAACTGGCTGTTTCAGTAAACTTCACGTCAAAATACAAGACTAATAAGAGCACTGAAGGAACTGTAGTAAAAATACAAACGAAGACGATCAGAATTAGCCTGAAGTACAGCGTACGATAAAGTACTCGCGAATTTGCGTAAATCGCTCACCTCCAGATGCCAAGCTGCAAGGAATGCGAAGAACAAAAACCCGTCAAAGGATTGCTGGACTCCCCTCTCCAATGGAGACTATTGTAGTACCAGTATTCCCTGAATTGAGGAAGCTTAAATGTTGGAGAATACAAATAACCAAGCATATAATCTATTACCTATACAGTAATTATAGTCTATCATCAATGACGCGCGGATCTTGCCCTTCAGTATTGTATCAGTGGCTGCAAAAAATGTCTTCTAGTGGGGAGGGGAGGAGCGCATTGTGGCTGGCCATGCAAGGCATTGTGGTGGAAACAGCGAATTAACGCAATAAACCGTTGCAAGATTTTGTCCAAATGATTAATTGCTGCTTCGCTCGCTGCGCAGTAATAATAAATCTACTTAAAACTTACGTAAAATGATTGACAACATGGCTTGATAAATGAATGAATGAATGAATGATATTGATTAAAACAAACGGGTTAAAACTACTTAATTGTATAAAATTACATATTTTCAATATTATCACTAAAAGCAAGTCTAAAAAGATAGGTCTTCATACTGCGTTTAAAAGCGCCAAGTGATTCGATGTGACGTATGTGCGCGGGCAAGCTATTCCACAATGTTGGTGTTGCTACCGAAAAGGCTCTTGCATGATTATTGGCCACTCTGTATGGAAGTGTAACTGAAAGATAGTTAACGACCGTATCGTCTAATCATTGTGTTTTCTGTAGGAACTTCGTGAAAGGCGACGCGTTCGTCGGATACCACGCGGACACGGTTCCCTCTGTTGTGCTTCAGGTGTGTGGTGAGCTGGGACAAGACGGCAGCAGCATCAGTGACAACGAAAGACCCGCATGGGAAGAAAAGGTAACGTGTAACAGCATTACATGTGCTCCATCACCTGACCAACATATCGAATCGAGTTGGTCACATTTTATGAAGGCATTATTTAATCGTTTGTCTAATAGCAACTGTAAAATAAACTTAATCCATGTATCATCATGTAATTGGGGAAATTACTATTTATTTCTGGTATTCTTGCGTCAGATTTAAGCGACTTTTTTCGTTTCAGGTTCTGTCACAGTCAAAGCAACGTCTCGTTCAGTGCTGTACGCCGGATGCCATCACTCGACTGCAATCAAGTCGACTCTCGGGCGAGGCAAGAGAACTGTTTGATGTGTACTTCCACAGACAGGAGCATTCCACCCTGGCAGTATTCTTGAGCAGTGCTAAGAAAGAACTGCAACACGAGGATGGACTTCTGGTCCAGGTATCACTTATTGTAATACATGTATCGCGGAGAAAAAAATACTTCCCTGCTATCCCATCCCCTTTTCCCGCAGCATCCATCAAATAATAATAATACGAATAACCAATTGGTCGGGCAGGCACTAAAATAAATTAAGCTCTTTGAAGAGCAGGGTTACTTCCTCAGAAATTTTCAATTATACGAAAGACGTTTCTCCCAAATTTCCTTCTGTAAGTCTCGCTTTATAAAAAAAATAACCTCTCTCTTTGGTGACTTCCTCTCCTGTTAGGTCTCAACGCATTCAAGGCTGCTCTCTTCTTCTGACATGAACGAAGTGGCTGACGCCGTCAACCTTCTCCATCATCACACTGCCTGCATCACCCTCCAGCAGTTTCAGACAGAACAACAATTCTGCAGCTATGTTGGGTAAAAATATGATTGTTAAACCACAGGTAACCCAAGCTCTGTAAGTGGCCTTATTTACATTCGTATGGGATTTTTTGTCTTGGATTTTCAAAACTAATATTGAATAAAAAGCGACAATACATGTACTACACACAGCCCATGGACAAATAAACACATGCTGTAAGTACATGTATTGTCGCTTTTTATTCAATATTAGTTTTGAAAATCCAAGACTAAAAAAATACCATACAAATTTTAGTAAATATGGCCACTTACAGAGCTTGGGTTACCTGTGGTTTATAGTGTGCAGTTTCGTAGTTGATCCGAAGGTATTTGCATGAAAACCTTTAGAAAAACATAAAAGGGGCTGATTGGGTCATGCATGGCTGACTGATTTCATACAAAGTTCTCACTGAAATCTTAATTACTCTGTACCAATGAAAGCTATTGACGCTCACAGAATAACTTAGTTTTAGACGTCCTTTCATCTGATAAGGTTGATCTTATCGTGTGATCATTGCTGACCAATGGTCTTTGCAATCATTCAGTACTTACATTCGACTATCAGTGAAACATACGTATAGGCTTTTTAAGGAAAATATGGAATATAAAAATGAAAGAAAACATAAATGATGATAATTGTAAATGATGTAATTTTCAATTTCACAGGAATTTCTTTGCCAAGCTCGGAGGCCAAGAGGGTCTACTAATTGTGCAGTGTGATCCGGGGGACCAAACCTTCAATCTTTTGGCCTGTGCTAGACATCTTCTTATGGAAGAACGCTCGTCCACCAGAGAGGAGCTGGACGACACATCCCCAATACACATAGTTGTCATAATCCAATTACCCAGAATGCTTGGCGGCTACCGCAACTTTGTTGGCTTTCAGGGCGGACGGTGGCTGTGTGTTCACATTGACGAGCTGTGCACTCCATCATTCCAAGTTCCCTCTGTGGAGTGTCTAGTAAATAAGAAATTAAGCGACCTGTTTGATGTATCAAATGCGCCACGTATGTCAAAGACTATAGAGGAACAAACATGTGATGTTGTAAACGTGTTAAGGCAATCGGTCCAGGCTGCCGCCGGGAGGATTGACGACGGTGAGGGCACCGTTGCCAGAGCAACCAAGAGGATTGTGATCCTGTTGGAACTACTACCCAGCGACCAATCCATGATGATCGGTAAGCAAAAAAGATGAGGTATTCAAACAAAGAGGACACGTGACAACTAGTAGTCTTTAATTACAGATTTAGGTATAAATGTGTTTGCAACGAAGACGTCACGTTTTATTCTTTTCAGAAGCCGATGGTGATTCCTTCCCATCGCTACTTGTGTCGAGAGTGCATGAACTACTCACCGAAAAGGACACCAGGGCCATGGATCAAGCGTCGGCGTGGTCCCTCTCAGAAGCGCTACAAGCCTCAGATTTACAGGAGAGCGGGACGTTCAGGAAGGCTTTGTGGGTCCGCATTCAGACAGCAGTAGTTCCCATCCTCGCTGAACTCATCGCTTACATGGACAGAGACGGCAATCTTGATCTGTTGATGAACGATCTATCATGGCTGACAGACTTGTGGTTGAGGATTCTAAAGGAAACAAACTTAACAGAGCTGCACTACGAATCATTCTTTTCCGAGAGCGGCTCTATTCGTGATCACGTGCCAGTGCTGTCATCAGGTCGAGGTCAACACGTGTTTCAGTGCAGATTTCCGTTTTCTTGGTTGGTAAAGGAGAGAGTCGATAATATGTGGAAGGACGCAAGTAGTGTGGCAGGTTAGTAAGGAAACTATCTGAGGAATTGTATTAAATACAGGAAAAAGGACCAAGCAAAACACCCAGTGACGTAGGAACATCACCAAATCATTAGTTTGATGGCGTAACATAAACGTAACAACTTCTTTTTCATTTTCCACAGCGTCTTCTAACAAGAGTATTCAGGAGTGTCTCCGTGGAATGATTGCCAGTTCTGACATTGGTTCGCTGATGGATGCGATCAACACTCAGGAAGGCATGGAACGGTACTTACATGACTTCGTTCACATGACGTACGAGCCTGTGATGGAAGGCGAAGTCGAGGTTAGTCAGTTTCGGTTTTGAAAATATAAATTAAAAAAGATTGGTATTTCTCTTTCCATATCACCTTTATATAATTTGCGCTTTGGGGTAAGCCAAGAGAATTGACGAGTACACAGTATGGCACACACACTGTAACACTTCTATTACTTTTCTCAGCTTATTTGTCGAGCAGTATTGGTCACGACAAAGCAGCTTCACGTCCAGTCTGTGTATGACGAAGATTACACGTGTGCTGACATCGCTCTGATTCACAAGGCTCACACGGAAATAGAACAACGTCTTGCATGCTTCAACAAACTCGTCCGCTGTCAGTCAGAGATCGTCGCTAAGCTGCTTGAGTCGTTCTCTCCAGACGAGAATGAGATGGTAAGTGAGCCTTGAAAACAGTTCGCACAAAAGCAATTTATATATAGCCGACTTCTTGTCAATGTTTCCAACGTGTTTTATTAATAAGAAACTGGTGATGTGCCCGGAAATAATAAAGATTAATTCCGTTACTAAACATGATCTGTTGTGAGGTATGCAATGTTGTAAATTAGGTGTTGAAATACATAACATAAAGCTTTGGTTGGAACCAAATGATCAAAAGTTGTACGTTTTAAATGCATTTTTCTCAAAGATTTAACTCCCTTCTTGTTTGTTGGTGTGATCCATAAACTACACTAATGAATACCTTTCAAATGGTATACTATACCTGGGCATTGTGTTTATATTCATTGATTTACGAAATATGGTCATTTTTGTTGGGGCTTAAAGGGTTAATAATATTTTAATGACGTTTACTTGCAGACACTCGATGTAGACGGGCTTCAGATGTGTCTGGAAGGCCTGGAACCTACTGATAAGGAGCTAGTAGAGCAACAGAACACATCAATTTGGTGTGGACGCGTGCTCGCTATCAGGGCAACAGTAGAGAGCATAATTGGGAGGACTTCTGGCCTTGAGGAAGAAGAGGAAGATCAACTGGGGGAGAAATCTGAGGCGATACTTGACCACTGCCGGTAACGACGATCAAATACTTATAGACCAGTTCACGGTTTTTCCCCGACATTTTTGATGAGGTGCAAAAGTGTTCGATTTATAAGAAAATACAGTTCCTATGTGCCTAAGATTGTA
Organism: Actinernus sp. WN-2022; assembly: GCA_030867875.1. NCBI lineage: Eukaryota > Metazoa > Cnidaria > Anthozoa > Actiniaria > Actinernidae > Actinernus > Actinernus sp. WN-2022. The sequence continues at coordinate 83,100,314 of JAOWCC010000936.1, read as the reverse complement.
TACATTTTAATAAGTGTATGAAAGTTAAAGGTAATTACTTCCATACTTTTCATACGAGAACGTTTCAAAATCTTCCCTATTTCTATGTAATTAAAGGGATACCCGAGTGAAAAACACATTTGGGCTCAAAAGCATCTTTCAGATGTACTTTGTTCAGAAAATGTATTAAAATTTGATAAACCTTTTTTAGAGTTCAGAACGAGCCCCTCAAATTTGGCCCCGCGAAGACCTGGGCGCCGCCATCTTGTTTTCATTAATTCCTGTGACGTTTTTTACGTCACTTCGTCCCACCGGAGTCTTGCGGTTAACCTGTAGCGACTTTCATCGATATGGCAGAGCGATTTCGTACTAGAACTGGGAGGCGAGAATTTCAGACGAACAACAAAATAGTCCAGGCATTTTATGGAAAAAATCGGTCAACCTGTGACTAATTGCAAAAGAAGGTATTTCAACGGTGTTTTACTCTGAAACATGTCCTCTACAACATATCAAAAGTCCCAGAAAGTCCCAGTAGGGGAAGTTGCTTAAAACGGCTTTTATTAAAACCCCAAAATAGCGCAACATGGAAACGAGGCTGGATGAAGAATATAATCTAAAAACGCATATAAAGGATCAGATCTATCAAACAGGTGCAAAACTTTAACCATTCCTTAAATGACATTATGTATATTGTCAAAAGCATTATTTTTATGGATATTTCGCATTTTTGTGAGATAATCCCATATAAAATTGGAAAAAATGGTGGCCCTGATTAAGCTGGAAGGCCGGCTAAGCTTTTCTGAAGGTTTATTTACCCAGAACACCTGCTATATTTTTTGTTATCCGTTCTAATAGTATTTGGAATTTTACAGGGTATGATAACTTGATCTTGATATCTAAAAACAACAAATAGAAATATATTTCACTCCGCAGTAGTATCCCGAAGTGTTTATTGTTATTTCACTAAGATATGCTAGCCGCATGTGCTTTTGTTATTTTTGGGCGACTGATATGATTTAAATGCTTTATGTTAGGGTTAGAAAATCAAAACAATTGTAAACAGCTTGGCGGTCTCATTCACCCATATCACGGTTTTACAAGTAGTCATTTTCTTGGCTCTATACCAAAGCCGCTCACCACCTCAAAACTAGTCTTATCCCCAAATTTAAAGGTTATACGATGTTTGGGAGCAAAGTTACAGGTTGCCAAAGTCGCGATTTTTTTACAGATGTTTGTATGGCGGACATGCAACGTTGCCCGTTGGTCATACAAATGTATAAACAAATTCCGAATTCGCGGTCTTATATTTTCGCTCCTAAACATCGTATAACCCTTATATTTGCGGATTTGTCTAGTTTTGAGTTGTTTTTACAGCAGTATAAACGGCTTTTTGAAAAACCGTGATATGGGCGAATTACTCGCATCAGCCAGACAGAAACACACTGGCACCTTTGTTGTTCACGACTCTGATGAGTTCATTTCATTTCGACGCGTTTTACTGTTGGGTGGTTGTACAAGCAACATGGCTTGAGAGGCCTTGGAGAGTTTTATGCCTTGGTAAGTCCAAGTACTTCCAAATTATGTACAGCAAATACTCAGTAGAATCGTACATCTTTTTCATTTAGCTTTATACATTGTAGTTAATAGGCAGTATAAATCCTCGGTGAAGATTTGCGGGATTGTGGACCCGCTTTGATTACACTGCCAAGCCAAGATAGAACACTTCAAGGCTTGAAACATTTGGGAAAGAACCACAATTATGCATTTATGAAACAGGAAACTTTTCAACACTATACTAAAACTGAAAGTCTGTGAAGTTTCGTGCGATGTTTGAGAAGTTGACAGAAAAGAAGGTCCTCAAGTACATTCGAGAATGCATCCACAACAGGCAGTATCTCCTCATAGCAATGCTATTGCTGCAGTACATGGAAATGGAAATGGTGGACATACTGCGCTCCTTCAACAGAGCCGAGCTTACAGCCAACTGGGAGTTACACCTTGAAGCGCTGTCGAGAATGCTGCCATATCTCGCGGCTGCGTCAGGCCATAACCTGTACGTAAAGTGCACTCGGTTATACCTGCAGTCAATAACTGATCTTCAGAGAGATCATCAGAATCATTGGTGGCCTTCACGTGGCGAGGAGAAGTGATAGCTTTTGGGCGGGCTTGTCGACAGATTTCATGATTGAGCAGGTGCTGATGAGGAGCCTGAAGACCAGTGGGGTTTGACCTAAGGTAGGAGCTTGACGGAGCAACGACGACTCATCTGGCTGTTATCCATGCTCGCCATGCAAGAACTGACGGGCGAGCAATTTACTCAGGTGAGCAAAACAAGGACATGACAAAAACAAGGCAGGCGCGCGATATGAAGGATACTATCGATATTATCGTTGCTGAATGAAAAGTCTACGGTTGAGTACACATTCAAGCGCAGTGCACAGACTGTCACTCTTGCTTCGCAGTCCTCTGTCAAGATTGACAATGACAACGTTCAAGTAAACCCGCAACTGATGTTTCAGCGACTTATCATCGCTTGCAAAACAACTCAGACCTTGAAGCGCTATTCCGCTACCAGCTGTGCAGCTACCCAACTGCTGTTTGATTCCCTGTTGACGCTGAGGCAGCCACAAAAACCAGCCCTTGCATATGCCCTATGGACGAAGCTGTCGCCTGCGGCCAAGACACAACGAGAAGATGTTCAGTATGTTTTAGATGGCGGGGCTCTTCTCCACAGAATCCCGTTTCCGCGAGGATCTGCAACATACCAATATGTGTGCGATTTGTATTGCACTTACCTGTCTAGGAAATATGGGAGACCGATCATTGTATTTGACGGGTATGAAGAGATGTCTACTAAGGAATATGATGCAGCAGAGGCGCGCATCAGGAAAAGTTGGGAGAACCGTGCCTTTTCAGAAAGCATGAAAGTCACGCTTAAGAAGGATGACTTCCTTTCTAATCCAAAGAATAAGGAACGCTTTATAAACATGCTGAGCCAGGCACTCCAGAAGGCTAACTGTACGACCCATGACGCCAAGATCGACGCCGATCTTCTTATAGTGAGAACAGCTGTGGAGTTTGCTCGAGGAAAGACCACGGTTCTTGTCGGAGATGATACCGAATTGCTAGTGCTCTTGTGCTATTATACCCGCGAAGATGGCTGTGACCTCTACTTCAAGCCGGAGCCAAAGGCAAACACGAATGTCGTGCGCGTCTATAACATGAAGAAAGTGAAAGAACAGGTGGGTGAGGACGTTTGCAGAAACATCCCATTTCTTGCCTGTACGGAATAGGTAAGGCGACTGCCCTGAAGAAATTACTCAATACCCCGTACTTCAAAGACCAAGCCAGGGTGTTCAGCTCTCATTCCGCTGTGGGTGATGTTATTACTCCTGGTGAAAGCGAAAGTAAGAACATGAGATATTAACTGTCAGATTAGTTTTTTTTGTATACGCACGGGAAGCGTATACCTTGAGCGGTAATGTCATTAGTGTTTAGCTTCTTGGTGTAGAACTTTCGTGCAACAAGCGAAAGTAAGAACATGGAGTTTTAATTGAAAGATTTATTGCTTTTGTGTTTTGTCTTATCTTTTTTTTACTAGATGAAAGCTCTGTAGGCGTATATGAAGAACATTTTCTTAGTTTTGAGCAAAATGGTTCGACTTCTGGCACAAAATAGCGCAATAAAAGCAACTTCCGGTTTATAGCATCGTTTTCATGTTGCAGCAGAGAGCGAGTTAGCAGTGGGCCCGATTTCGAGGTGTTCCCGTGCTTGGATCGTTTGGGACTTTTGGTATGTTAATTTAGAGGCTAATTCTAACTGGTTGGTGATGAAAAAGCTTCTTTTGCAATTAGTCTCAGGTCCAACCATAAAATGCCTGGACTAAAAGGCGACTACTGAGCTAGTGCTATACTGGTGTTGTGCTAGCTATGATGTAAAGATTAGCTGTGTATGGAACTTGTCAGCCTTAAACACAAGACTAAAGGTAGATTATGACAATATTGATATTGGCATAGAAATCGCAACTTGTTTAATTTGACCCAGAGTTATTTACTACTCAGATAATCAGGGTGTAGCAAGCCACATAATTTTTAATTTCGTTTACCTAAACTGATGTGTTGTGAACAGCGCGCGCCAAGTTCCACCACAAACATTCCGGGCTTGATCGCGCGAATGCTTTCACACAATTAAGGGAATGGAATTATATATTCTGCTATGTTGGGCTAGTTATGATCAGTTTTTACAGGGAGGTTTTAACTTTTCAGGTGTTTCGTTTCAGTAGCACAAAGCCATGCAGTCAGTACAGATCGAACCGGATAACACACAAATTATATAGATCCAATAATACATAAGCTACGAAAGCAATGCCAATATCAATATTGTCATAATCTACCTTAGTCTTCTGTTTTAGGCTGACAGGTTCCATAGAAAAATACACAGCGAATCTTTACATCATAGCACAACACCAGTATAGCACTAGCTCGGTAGTCGCCTTTTCTTGTTCGTCTGATATTCTCGCCTTCCACATGCTTTTCTCCGTCCTCCCAGTCTTCTGAACTTCTCTCACAATATCGTCTTCATCATATTTTTGTTCTAGTACGAAATTGCTCTGCCATATCGATGAAAGTCTAATCTAATTCCGAGCGTGTGAAAATTATACGAAGAAAACAAATCGCTACAGGTTAACCGCAAGACTCCGGTGGGACGAAGTGACGTAAAAAACGTCACAGGAATTAATGTGAACAAGATGGCGGCGCCCAGGTCTTCGCGGGGCCAAATTTGAGGGGCTCGTTCTCAACTCTGAAAAAGGTTTATCAAATTTTAATACATTTTCTGAACAAAGTACATCTGAAAGATGCTTTTGAGCCCAAATGTGTTTTTCACTCGGGTATCCCTTTAACTCTTTCGGGTCCAATCGTGTGTGAGCTCAATTGGTGAAATCCTGAATGCTAACTCAACCCTCCCCCCTCAGTTCAAGTTTGGCTAGCCCGGGGCAGTTAAATACTGCTGACTTTTGAAGCCGAGGGCTCAAACCTTTCCCACAATGCCATTTGGGACAATTCTGTGCACTCGTTGACGGTAGGTATGGCTGCTTCGGTAGGGTTTCCAATGAAATGTGCTCTAATTTTGGAGAAAAATGCCACTGTCAGAGAGCTTGAGGACATCATTAAGTCTGAGGACGGCTGAAAAGTACTTGGTCTGCTTCTATATAGCTAGTAGGCTTTGTGAGGGTATTTCACAGGGTTTTCCTGTTGTGTTTGTGCTTTCAGACACAGGAAAAAATTCTTCAATGAAATCCCCTGCTCAACCTATTAGGATGTGTTTTTGTCGCTTTAAAGCAACGGCTTGAGTCCAAATCACCGCTCTTGGTTGTAGGGGCTCCCTACCGGAGTCCCAGAGGGGGGGGGGGGGGGGGGGGGGGGGACCCCTTGTGATTTTTTTCCATTACCCAGCATGCAATTGGAGGTGGGAGCAGGTAAATGTGGTCGAGCGAAATGCAGTGACAAGAATAACGCGGTTCACAGTCGCTTGGTGTGTTTTGTGCAAACACACCTGGTGGTTCGAAAGATTAAAGAAGGTACTGTAACGACCGAGTGCTGATTTTGTGTTTGCTCTTGATTTCAAGTGCGAATGGGAAGGATGTTTTGAGCCGATTTTCAGCTCCTTAAAATTCGTGAAAATCGAATAAACAAAAACGAACGCCAAAACAAATGAGCTTTTCTCCATAGTGAAAGAGTCAAGCGATCCCTGTGATAGCTCTGACTTTGAAGCCATTCATCCCTTCACATAATATCGCAACATCGTCTTTCCGGCATGTCTAGATGTGATGCATTTTTTGTTCTCATATAGGTCTCAGGGGACCTATATTTACAGGCTCGGACCCGAAAGAGTTAAGCCGTCATAAATATACAGCAATTGTATGGAAAACTAACATTTGTTTTATATTTGGAAGAGCAACTCAATCAGTATGTTATTAACACTTCTAGCATCTCATTATACTGAAAATGTGATGCTCTTGTGTTGAATACTCACTGAACGCGAGAGTCCCAAAACTCTTCAAAATATTTATTAATTTCTTATGAATTGAACACTTCGCACCCACTTTAAAATGTCGCCAAAAACGCGAACTGGTCTATACACTTACCCTGCTCATTCTATTAGATGCAATGGAACATAGAACTTTTTAAATGAGCGATTTGTCTTCTTCCTTATCCCAACTTGAGGCATGCATTTTTTTGCAGACACATGTGGGAGCGTCTGAGTGCAGTACGTTTGTTTATCGAGCATGTCTTGCCGCCAGAGAAGAGTAGCAAAGTACAGTTACGTAACCCACACAATATCGTCAGGCTGTGGAAGGTAAGGAAAACACTATACATATTCTGCTAAAAAAAAACAGGTTCCTAAAAACGATTAGTGGATGATCTTTCTATAAATGCTATCATTGTCGTTCATCTGGTAAGTTCTTGTTCATTGTGTGTTTCAGGCTCTAGGTGACCACACTGACTTCTCAAGCGCAGAGTCCATTACAGTAGTTGAGCGGTTTTTAGTGGAATGCAGCGAGGCCAGCAGGGCAAGACAAAGGTTTATTATATTTCTTCATTTTGAAAAGCGACTGAGACATTGTATTTACTACGAATAAAAAAAACTTCCTTCCAACCATCCACCAGGTTACCACCAGACACAACTGACGCCTTCCTTCTGCACTGCAACTCGTTCTTCATGGAACTCATCTCCCTGTTCTGTTTTGGCGGCGAGCGCCATGCCAAGCCCCTACGGACGGAAGTGTTTGAAATCTTCATGCGCTACATCACCGGAAGTGAATCAGCCAGGGGAACTAAGAACTTCTCACCCTTTCCTGATTTTGAAGTTGACAGGACTCCAGTCGTGAGGTCATTCTTGCTGCAGCAACTCCTTACTAGAAGGTGATTGTACTACATGATCGGATGTATCTGTTGCAGGTCAAAAAAACTTCAGGTTAAATTTGTCCAAACTAGTTTATTTTTTTCAACCTGGTTTTTTTTTCAACCTAGGTTATTTTTGTTAGATATCAATCATTCTAAAAAGGGATCCTTTCTTTTTTGGGAGTCATAAAAAAATGGGGTTTAGTTTTTTAGGGGGCACATTCTAAAATGAATTGAGCAGGTTTTCGTATTCTACCTCTCCTCCCTTCCCTTCCCTTTCCTTCCCTTTCCTTCCCTTTCCTTTCCTTTATCCCACTATCTTCCTTCTACCCCACCCTGATCCGCCTTACCACCATTACATTAATTAATGTTACACAACATTATTACTTACTTTGTTTCATCCCAGACGAGACTCGAACTCTGAACCATCGGCTTGGAAGACCAGAACTTTACCACTTTACCACAGAAACATTCGATGACGTGGTAGTCATTTAAATCACTAATATAACTACGACGTCAGGTCTTATGCAAATTATGTATTCACGCATGTGCACTGCTAACAAAATCGGACTTTGAAAAATATAACACGGAAGATAACACAGACGAAAATACAGACGAAGTTTGTATTGACTCGGTGTTCTTTTATGAAAACTCAATGGAAGCAAGAAAACTAAATTCAGAAACATATATTGTTTATAGATGATGAGGTTTACTTTACGGCTCCACTCGTACTTCGAAACAAACTGTGAACCGAACCGAGTAATCACTGAGCTAAATAATATAAAAGCGAATCAACGCTAACATTGACTGGAAGAAGACTTCTACGAAAGAGCTAAACAGTATCTTAAAGTAACGAGTTCAGAGGATCTTGGACTAAACCTCGTACTCGTTAGGCTCAGCTTTCCAAATAGAATAACACGCTATGACTAGAACGAAATGGAAGTACGCATTCCAAATAACGAACGTCTAACTCCTGACAATAAAGAAACAGGATGACATTGAACAGAGCCTTCTACCGCATCAACCCCACGGGACAGGCCTTGTCTAGATGGGGGTCGCTCCTCCTCCATACATCTCTTTGCCTCATTTAAGACATCACAGATAAACAATAATTAATAAGGGAAGAGAAATTCTACTGTGATTGAACCCATAATAAGAAATTAACGAGGTTAAAAAATAACCTAGGTTGAAAAAATAAACTAGCTTAAAAAAAATAACCTAGGTTGAAAAAAATAACCTAGGTTGAATCAAAATAAAACTAGTTTATTTTTTTAAAACCCAGTTTATTTTGGTAATTCAACCTAGTTATTTTGTTTGAATGGGCGCTCACTAATTTAGGGTGTTTAGACACTATTTTTACGGCTAAGTCACTAAACAACAGATAAATAATACTTATTTAATGGTCCTGTGAACCACTACAAACCCTACCCCTACATTTAAAAATACCCTAATCGTCCACAACGGGTGCTCACTTATTTAGGGTCTTTAGAGCTAGTCACTAATTTAGGGTGTTTAGAGCTAGTCACTAGTTTTTTTTTTACGGCTAAGTCACTAAACGACAGATAAATATAATGCCTCTTTATAATGGTCCTCTGCACTAATACAAACCCTACCCATAGATTTAAAATCACCCTAACCGTCAACAACTGGTGTTCACTTATTTAGGGTCTTTAGAGCTAGTCACAAATTTTGTTTTGTTTTTACGGCTAAGTCTCTAAACAACAGATAAATATAATGCTTATTTAATGATTCTGTGAACTTATACAAACCCTACCCCTAGATTTAAAAACACCTTAACCGTCAACAACTGGTGCTCACTAATTCAGGGTATTTAGAGCTAGTCCCTAATTTTGTTTTGTTTTTTAAAGGCTAAGTCACTAAACAACATATAAATATATTGCTACCCTACATTAAAAAAAACACCTAAAAATTAATGTTTGGGGGAAAAAAAACCTAGGTTGGACAGAAAATAACCTAGGTTGAAAAAATAACCTAGTTTGGACAAAATAAACTAGGTTGAACCAAAATAACCTAGTCTGGACAAAAATAAACTAGGTTGAAAAAAAATAACTAGTTTGGACAAAATAAACTAGGTTGAAAAAAATAAACTAGTTTGGACAAATTTAACCTGAAGTATTTTTTAAACTACAACATATCCACAAAAAGGTTGAATGTTCGGTACAAAGAAGTTAACGATTAATGTGGAAAGTGTTGCTGGAGAAAAAAGGCGATTTTGTTAGGCGGTTAGCAAACGGAAGTCTACATGTACCATACCGATTAATGATTTGGTTTAAAAAGCGAATCAAAACTTTTCATGACCGCAGTAAAACAGCTCATGGGTACGCCCACGAAAAGTGTCTCCACCAATGCACAAGGCTCAACAACACAGTTTTCCATTTTGATAATTCACAGTGAGAAAGAGGTGAAGCAGCATCTCAAGAGGTATCTGTATGAGGCGCAGGGATTGTCTTCTGACAGATGTCACGTGATCAGAGTATGTCAGCTGATCATCCAGTGCATGGAGGTGAGCCTGCGTTATAGAGTCAGTACCGTTGATTATTTTTTCCAACAATATGGAAAATTCTAATTTCTTGTGCACCGTAGAAATGCAGTTGTTTTACGTTGTTTTACAATATTTGTGACATGGCTGGCTCATCAGTACAGCACAGAACAAACACGTGAAAGGTTGGAACGTGCACTGTAAAAACATAAGAGTCGTTTTGACCCCTTAGGAAGAGTCGTTTTGTTGACCCCAAAACGGCCCCTCGAAAAGAGTAGTTTTGACTCCTTTTGCGATTACTCTTTGGAAGGGTAATTACTACCCTTCATAAGGAGTAGTTTCGACTCTTGCTAGAGTACGTCAAAACGACCCTTCAAGGGGTCGTATCACTTTCGACTCTCCAAAGAGTCGTTATTGCTCTTTCTAGAGTAATTTCGAAACAACTCCTCAAGAGTCCAAGGCACTAATCTACTCTTTGGTGGAGTAGTTTTGATTCTTCCAAGAGTCGTTTTTGAAGACTCCTCAAGGGTAGAATTTCCAAACTACTCTTTAAAGGGGTTGTTTTGACTTTATGTGAGAGTAACAATACTACTCTTATAAAGAGTTATTTTGACCCTATATTTTCCCAAAAAATATTGAAATGCTTTCCTCTCATAATGCCCCATCATGTACAATGGGTGATTTTTAAAGAACATTCCTCCAAATGCATGCCATATTAAACAAACAACACCATAACATTTAATTGATAAAAGCTTTTAATTTCATAGCTGAAATCAGTATAACCAAAAAGTATTTGGTTATGCCTTGTTAACTTACATGTAGTATACAATATAATATATAATATATCATGCAACCTTTAAACAGTGTATGACAAACTTTCTTGAACTCCCAACCATATATATATACATATATATACATACAATTTGTGAACTATAATTAAATTTCCTTGATAAATATAAAAATAGACACTTGGAATAACATAAAATAAGCTTAACTGTAACATTTTGATAGTTTCCATTCTTGCTTGCTTTCATAAAATAAATATGTGCTGAACGGCTAAGCCAAATACTATTTCTATTTATATCAATGATTTTTTTAAATGGGAAATATTAGACCTATATGATCTACTTGTTCAGCAGAACATGCTTATTTTGTAAAGAACTTTTCACTTTGTCTGGAGAATACTTACTAACTGCATAACAGTCACAGGTAGTTTACATGAATTAAGACCCAACATTATTGTCTGAAAGAACATTAACAAATTGCTCTGTACCGTGTAGTCAAAATTATATACAAAGTATGTAGAGATTAACAAGATGACAGCCCCCAACAGCTTGATATCCTAAGAGCAATCACATACAAATTTTTTTTTTCTCCGCCACAATGTAAGTCCCCTGGATTGACTTGTCAATGTCATCCCCTTCCTAATATAAAACAAAAGAAAGGAAAGCATCAACACTTTGTACAACCTATTTATACATTATTCAGCCCAACAGTTGTGACAATAACCTTCAAGTAGTTGTGGCTCAACTGCTTGAAGGTTATTGTCAGTAATGATTAAATTTAGTGCCCTCCTTCCAACAATATGCAACCCCTATCCCACCCACCTCTTACTGTACATCCCAAAAAGTGACCTCTAGGGTGTTTACCATTTTCAGGGGGGAAAAACGGTTGGGGGAGCATTGAATAATGGATCGGGCTTCTCCCAAAACCAGTCGACCAACTGGAAAAGGTGGTGTTTACCATCTTCAGTTTCTTCGCGAATGATATGGGAAATGATATGGGAAATCCCAGTGTTCCATTCCGAACAGGAAGAGAGGCATACATGTACATCTAGAGGTACTCCACAAATTCCGAAATATTGTTCTGTAAATGGACTGATTCATTTGATATTTCAACCAGAATTTCTGGTATTTTCACGTAAATGGTAAGCACCCCTGATCTAGACTGCCCCTAGAGAAAGCTCTGCCAGCAAATGATAGGTTTTTGTGTTGAGCATACGTAGGCATTTTGTTACGCGTTGCTACGATACGCTGACTTAAACCCATTATTTAATTAAATAAATGAGTTGTGATATACATGTATGACCCTACAAACTGTTTTCACACACATTTAAAAAAATTATGAAACTGGGATTTATATAACCTGGAATTGTCTGAAACACTCTCACCTCAAAAACACCTGCATGTATAAATCATCATTTTTTAAGTAGTGATAGTCTATTACATTTTATCACAGGCAGCCTAATCTATGGGTTTGTGGCTGTTGAACTGTATATAAACTGCAGTAAGAGATAATGGGGATTTTAGAAAATCCTTAAAATTATTTTTCACATACAAATAAACATACCCTCCTTTGATATGTTGTTTCCTTTGTAACAATATTGTGCACCGTTTTAGGTGATTTTCCCTCGTTCCCAATCTTCACCACTCCCAATGAGTGGAAGGTTGGTTTGTCCACACTCGAATCACACTCAAATTGTCCAACTCACCTCGAATATTTGCCTCAAAATTTCACTAATCTTTGTTGCAATACCACAAAACTCCGGACATCTCTAGTACGATAAACAAACTCAGTCCTGACAAAGTTTCAGAATCCAGCAATGCCTGTATGAGTTAAGGCTGCCATCAGCAAGCACTTAAATGCTTGCACGAACTGCATGATAAGTCAGCCCTGACGCACATCAGCTTAACCAGAACTACATGTACCAACAACTCCATTCATCCCACATTAAACACATTATAATACAGTAGAACCCACCTATCCCAAACTCTCAAGGGAAGCGAAAATTTGTTCAAGATACCCGGGAGTTTGAGATGACCAAGGAAGCAGTCAAGATATAAAAAATATCTTGATATTAATTACCCTATATCATTATGACGTCACGGCTTGTTTATGAGGGGGACAGAATCGACTTGAACAATAGAATTTTGAACTAAATCTGCTCTGCTGAGGAAAATTTAACTTTGAATTGTCTGGTTTCCAGATATCAGTTGTATCAATGTTTATCCCACAATATTTACCGTATTTGGTGGCTGTTACCGCTATTCTACGTTCTACAAAATGCATTTGATACCGATTTCCTTTGTGTTGTTGCTGTTTTGTCCCCCTCCCGCGACCGTGATCCTTAGCGTTTAAACAATAGATTGTTTTGATTTGACATCATAATGATATAGGTCAATTCTAGTTCGAGATAACAGAGTTCAAGATAGTGGGATTCTACTGTAGATTATAAATTACAATTATATTAGATAATTTATAAGTTACGATTTAAAAGTAAACACTTGTATCAACCAACATCCATAGCGATAGTGAATAACACTAAATAGATGTTATGTACATAAAGATGAAAGACCAGATTGTTCTTACATTGTTCATGTACATGGTTAAATTGTTTTAACTTTTAGGTCATTTTTCAAAATTACTAACCTTTGATTTGCAAACTGGTGTTCTCAGAGCTACAGGGGTTGATTCAATCTCTAAGATCCTGTCATATAATCTGCATTTGAACTCTGAAATAAAAAAAAAATATTATAATAATAAAAATACTATAAGGCTTCTAAAATGCTTACCATTTTGTATTCTAACTGTCACAATATACATTTATGTGCATACAGGGTTGTCAGTAGAAGCCATCAACTGGCCTGTTCCCCAAAACGTAGCCGCCTGTTCTGTCATTTTAAACAAGATTCTTTTACATTTGTAGTAAGTTCTGCTGCCAGCTGATAAAAATTGTACTGACAAACATGGCATAGCATGATTGCTCATGCAATCTTTAAAATTATACACAGAAAAAAGTAAACAGAATAATATTACCTCTATTATATTATTAATATTGAATCATTGCTTGATGTAGAAGCCGGTGACTCTGGAACTACTACTGGTGAACTTTGCTCTGCTTTCTTAGGTACATTGTACAGGCACACTGTCAACATCAAAAACCTGCAATTTAAATATATTTAAGCTTACAATGTATTTTTACATGTACTTGTCACCAGAAAACAACATTGCAACAATCAAAACGAAACTAAAAAAGCTATCACAATCTGAATCAGATTCCAGGGTCATTTGATGCTGAAATTCATTTTTTCAGTTTAGCTAGTAAATAAAGGGCTCTTTCTCAGTACATGTACATGTATATCAACTACAGAAACAGGGTGTCTCTCTATATCTCAGGGTTTTCAATAACATTTGAAGTAAGTGGCAAAACTTGAAGAGTAGGCGGCGAGCATCGAGCGCCATTATCACGTTTTCCCTAATTTGTCAATCAAAGTAGGCGGCAATTTCATGTAAAATACCCAGAGAGATTCGCCGGCTGCCGGCTTCTATTGAAAACCCTGATATCTATGTATCACCCCCATTGACTTATTGAGTAGTGCTACTTTATAGTTAAATAAGACTTTTAAAAGCTCACTAGTACCAGCAAAAAATAAAATATATCAACTTCAAACCCTATTCTGTGTTCTTCAGACCTCCATGAGAAATATTTCAAACTGTATCACCTTCAGAATGTCTTTAGATGTCAGAAATCCTAGCTGTCTCATTAAATGCTAAGTTACGTATTTACTAAGAAAATGGTGTGAAAATATAAAGTCACGAGTTTAGGAGAGTCTGTGAATGAATGGTACCGAGAGATCAGCTTGCGAAAGACAAAATAACCTTTGAATACCAAGGTTATTCACAAAGAGGCAACTTCACAGTTATAATATGACTAGGTAACTTTGGTAAGGTATGGATATCTGCCTACATGTGTATATTCTGAAATAATAAGATCATTACATTCTAATCTTGGTCAGACGGATAAACATGGTCAAAGTCCATACAGTGTACATACCATGCCTCAATAAATTGACTGATTAATGCTTCCTCATCTTACGGGAAAAAAATAGAGCATCTAATTAGTTTTGTGCTTACAGAAGTTGCGGTCTAGACATTGCCAAGTGGCAACTAATATGTTGATTTTAATTTTGAGGCCTGACTATATAATGGAACTATTTTTAGAGTATGATATAATTGATACAGTCACTCTGCTTTGGTAATATTCAACTCTAAGATCTCACATGTTATGGTCACTCTGCTGAATATACCCAGCTCGAAGATCTTGACATAATTATATGTTACTCTACAACAGTACCAATACCAAGTCTGAATTTGATACATCTAACTGAGACCTGTCTGACCATAATGACCTAGACCCTCTTTATAGAGTAACCATATTACCCCCACCTGATGCTCAGTAAACTCTCTACATTCCTATCAATTAGATGCAGCTTGAGTTATCTCTAATCCCTTTAACTATGACAGCTTTCAGCAGGCTTTTCTCAGTACTGACTAACTTGAAGTCAATCATATTTTGGAAAACTTGCCGGAACACAAGAATAAAATTAGTTCTATATCCCAGAAGCACTCAGGGAGCCTATAAGCTGCCAGGACTTCCTACTGGATGAACCAACTGGGGATACAGAACTAACTTGAAATCCATCTTATTTTGGGAAACTTGCCAGAGCGCTAGAAAAAAATAAGGTCTACATCTCTGAAGCAGGCCTGGAAATAATGTTTCCTACTTAGCAGGAAAAATAAGTATATTAGTAATTTATATGCATGTGGCCATTTTCTGTGACATTGTTGTTTTGTCTATTTATTTAGTAGCTTACAGGAAGTATGCGCTTTTAACTAGCGCCGGAAGTTCTCACAAATTAGCATATTGGTGCCCGTGAAGACTTCCGAGTCGAGACACGAGGTTCAGTATGGTTTTGACTTTTGTGTTGTTCTTTTCATTATTTGCTCGCTTAGAAACGTCCTTATTAAGTTAGAACTATACTCAACCACAACGGAATGGCCTAAGATTGTAACTACCTGGTAGATGGCTAATTCGAATCGCCAATATGTGTATTTAGGTGTAATGACACTTCATGTTTTCACTCTGCTCGGCCCGGTCGCAGATTTATAAAGGCAAGAGAAAGCAACCCTGTTAGTTACTTTTTGTTAGTATCATTAAGGCACCTACTGATGAACATATCTACTTGTAGTTATAAGTAAATTAGTAATTACTTTAAAACTGATGTATAAGGCTTACCGTCTGGCGTCTATCACAGTATCACTGTCAGGCATATCATCTCGCACTGTATTTAGTCTTTCGTTTTCCACCCAACATACCAGCCCAATAGCCATTCAGGATCCAAACGACGTCTTGATGAGTTCTTAGCTTGGTTCCAAAACTCTTAAACTAGCTAACCTTCTGTAAATCCATCGAAGTTGTAGGAAAATACCACTCAGAATGCAGAAAGTGCTTAGGTTCGCCGCGAACCGTTGAAAACCTGATATAACTCATGAGCATGCGTCATAGCGTTGCCGCTGACCGATTTACAGTACTGTAGTTACCAGTCTCTACTCGTGTATCAGGAGACACGGTTGTACGCGGCCCCTGCGGAATAGATGGCATTGATCTTGCGGACTATTTTCATAATATTATTTTGTACTATAGTATATTTTTCATTTATTAATGTATAAGAAATTTACATGCTAATTTCCTCTAAAAAAAACTCTGAATTTATAACGAGACCTGTGGGCAGTGGCTTCTTTTCTTCTATATATTTCCTTTTACTCAACAATGTTAACTGCTTCAAAAATTATGAAATGTAACAAAACAGGAAATTTATCAGGGAGTGGATTGCTTTCCTTTTTTTCTTCTCACTTTTATGAAGTGCTGTCTTCTAGTCAAATGACTCCTTCAAAGAGTCACATGACTCTTACAAAGGGATGCATGACTCCTTCAAAAGAGTCGCATGACTCTTACAAAGGGTCGCATGACTCTTACAAAGGGTCGCATGACTCTTACAAAGAGTCTGCTTACTCCACTAAGGGTCGCGTGACTCTTTGAAGAGTTAAAGAACTCCTATGAAAAGTGGTTTTGGCTCTTTATTGGAGTCAAAACTACCCTTGGGGTCAAAACTACTATTGAAGAGGGTCAAAAACTACTCTTTGGTTAAAGAGTAGAAATCACTCCTTGGGGTCAAAACGACTCTTATGTTTTTACAGTGTGGATCCCATTCAATTGTATCTACCTAGTAGACGGTGTAAAATCTTTGAGTACGTGGTCTTGTATTGCCAAAGGATTTACACCTTCATTCAATACTAAGTAATCTAATCTTAACTCTCAGGACTCGTTAGCAAGTACCATCGCCAAAGGATCACTCGATTTACAGATCATGGTAGGAATAACAGCGAAAATGATCAGCGATGCCGGCAAGATACTTAGCCGTACCGACACAGAAACAGACAAACTGGACGTCGATACCCTGGAAGCCGTAGCCAAGGCACGATACAGCCTCGCGTTAACTGCAGAAATGATGCACAAGAATTGTGCGACAGATGGCGAAGAGTGGCAGACACAGGAAATACAGAATGCTCTTAGCGTACTGTTCGGATCTGTGCGTGAAGCCTGTTCGCTTATAAGACATCGGACACCACTGATCTATCTACTGAAGCAGCTCACAAGGCGATATGGCGGAGAGATTCTCAAGGAAATCGCGAGAGTCCAGCACTTGAGCTGGATAATACCACATGACTTTAGAGCAAGACAGGTAAACTAATTATTATGTCGTAAATAACTCCTCTGTGACTAATTTCTGTGTGGCATATACATGGTATGCGTTGGATAACTTTTCACCCCCCAAGCGATGTTAGCACGCTGGGTTTTCAGCTTAAGTTTTGAAGTGGTTTGCTAACCGCCGGAGAAAACGTGTAGTTGATGACGCTTAGCACTTTAGTCTTTCGCTTGAACAAAAAACAAAAGTACAGAATCAAATGGCACCAATGTCACAATTTTTCTTCACGAGCTATTGCATCGTTAGTTCCATACTAAGTAGCAGGTTTAATACTTTATAATCACAGGTAGACGCGGCAGTACGTACCTGATCGGTTCACGGTGTATGGTGAACATTACCAGATCATTAGAGATGTTGTGGCGAGGAGCCTCCTGTCGGGAAACTTTGACGAACTGCTTAATAACCTACAGGTAGTAAATTAGCCAAGCAACATACATCAGCAACATAAGCTCATTAATCTCAACTGATAAACATTCTCAAAGACCCTTTTCCTGTAGAAAACATAAAGCTACATCTGATCTATTCTACGCTACAGTCATGTCACCGTTTTACTGGCACTGAAACGAGGATGAGTACGCATGAGTACTTGAGGAGTAAATCAACACTGTGTGTGAAATATTCTCGCTACGAGGGGAATCAGAATCTGTCTTTGCACAGATAACCAAACAAGGTTTTAAGAATACCAAAATGGCGTGGCAAGAATGTTCATTTTCAGAAAACGACACGGTGATGATAGACATTGTTTAGTTACGCCCACCAGTACTTGCTTGTCTAGGCTTTTCACGTTTTTGCTTTTTTTCTATTTGCTTAGCAATCTGAATTCTCTCCTGATGTTAAGGACATGTTGGTTCTGTTGTCGCTTTACCGAGAAGTGACGTGTGATCAGCGAGAACACCACAGACGGGAATCACTGGAGGTATCGAATTCTATCGCTCAGTTCATGGGATTGTCATCATCTGATTAATCAGTAAAGTCTGAACAAACCAAAATAATTAATCATTAAGCACACGAATGTGTAGTTGTTTCATCTTTTGATTTCTTAACGTACGTGCCCAAATTCAGAAAGTAGGAAGCATATAAATTTTGAGCTGAATGGGTTACCCTGTCTAAATAATTTAAAATAATAATAAAATAATACAACTTGTAAAACTCTGATCAGATCAATCCGTGCTTGTCGTGTTTAAAAACTAATTATATAACGATGACCCCGCCAAGTTGAACTAATTACATTAACAAATGATGGTAACTCTAAGTAAGTAATTTCCGGTTCCGGTTCAGCTGAATATCATCGGTGGCCTAAACAATATCTGTCTTGCTAGGTTTCCAAAATTTATTGTAGAATATTTTTTCTCGAGTGGAAAGTCAGACAGAACATAGTCTCTACTGATGCGTCAATTAATGCACTTGGGATTTCAAACGCTCTTAGAACGGAATTCCAGGAGGTGGAGGGGTCCAACCCAAACCGTTGGGATTATGGATACATTATACAGTATAATGCTAAAAATACAATTAACATTGTAGCCACTAGTTCTCCATTGAACCACATACAGTATAATGCAATGCACTCCTGCTAAAAATACAATTAACATTGTATCCACTAGTTCTCCATTGAACCACATACAATATAATGTAATGTACTCCTGCTAAAAATACAATTAACATTGTATCCACTAGTTATCCATTGAACCACATACAGTATAATACAATGTACTCCTGCTAAAAATACAATTAACATTGTATCCGCGAGTTCTCCATTGAACCACATACAGTGTAATGCAATGCACTCCCACTAGTTCTCCATTGAACCACATACAGTATAATGCAATGCAGTCCCACTAGTTCTCCATTGAACCACACACAGTATAATGCAATGCACTCCTGCTAAAAATACAATTAACATTGTACCCACTAGTTCTCCATTGAACCACGTACAGTATAATGCAGTGCACTCCCACTAGTTCTCCATTGAACCACATACAGTATAATGCAATGCACTCCTGCTACAAATACAATTAACATTGTACCCACTAGTTCTCCATTGAACCACATACAGTATAATGCAATGCACTCCTGCTAAAAATACAATTAACATTGTATCCACTAGTTCTCCATTGAACCACGTACAGTATAATGCAATGCACTCCTGTCTAAATACAATTAACATTGTATCCACTAGTTCTCCATTGAACCACATACAGTATAATGCAATGCATTCCTGCTAAAAATACAATTAACATTGTATCCACTAGTTCTCCATTGTACCACGTACAGTATAATGCAATGCACTCCTGCTAAAAATACAATTAACATTGTATCCACTAGTTCTCCATTGAACCACGTACAGTATAATGCAATGCACTCCTGTCTAAATACAATTAACATTGTATCCACTAGTTCTCCATTGAACCACATACAGTATAATGCAATGCATTCCTGCTAAAAATACAATTAACATTGTATCCACTAGTTCTCCATTGTACCACGTACAGTATAATGCAATGCACTCCTGCTACAAATACAATTAACATTGTACCCACTAGTTCTCCATTGAACCACATACAGTATAATGCAATGCACTCCTGCTAAAAATACAATTAACATTGTATCCACTAGTTATCCATTGAACCACGTACAGTATAATGTAATGTACTCCTGTCTAAATACAATTAACATTGTATCCACTAGTTCTCCATTGAACCACATACAGTATAATGCAATGCATTCCTGCTAAAAATACAATTAACATTGTATCCACTAGTTCTCCATTGTACCACGTACAGTATAATGCAATGCACTCCTGCTAAAAATACAATTAACATTGTATCCACTAGTTATCCATTGAACCACGTACAGTATAATGTAATGTACTCCTGCTAAAAATACAATTAACATTGTATCCACTAGTTATCCATTGAACCACGTACAGTATAATGTAATGTACTCCTGCTAAAAATACAATTAACATTGTACCCACTAGTTCTCCATTGAACCACGTACAGTATAATGTAATGTACTCCTGTCTAAATACAATTAACATTGTATCCACTAGTTCTCCATTGAACCACGTACAGTATAATGCAATGCACTCCTGTCTAAATACAATTAACATTGTATCCACTAGTTCTCCATTGAACCACATACAGTATAATGCAATGCATTCCTGCTAAAAATACAATTAACATTGTATCCACTAGTTCTCCATTGTACCACGTACAGTATAATGCAATGCACTCCTGCTACAAATACAATTAACATTGTACCCACTAGTTCTCCATTGAACCACATACAGTATAATGCAATGCACTCCTGCTAAAAATACAATTAACATTGTATCCACTAGTTATCCATTGAACCACGTACAGTATAATGTAATGTACTCCTGTCTAAATACAATTAACATTGTATCCACTAGTTCTCCATTGAACCACATACAGTATAATGCAATGCATTCCTGCTAAAAATACAATTAACATTGTATCCACTAGTTCTCCATTGTACCACGTACAGTATAATGCAATGCACTCCTGCTAAAAATACAATTAACATTGTATCCACTAGTTCTCCATTGAACCACGTACAGTATAATGTAATGTACTCCTGCTAAAAATACAATTAACATTGTATCCACTAGTTATCCATTGAACCACGTACAGTATAATGTAATGTACTCCTGCTAAAAATACAATTAACATTGTACCCACTAGTTCTCCATTGAACCACGTACAGTATAATGTAATGTACTCCTGTCTAAATACAATTAACATTGTATCCACTAGTTATCCATTGAACCACGTACAGTATAATGTAATGTACTCCTGCTAAAAATACAATTAACATTGTATCCACTAGTTATCCATTGAACCACGTACAGTATAATGTAATGTACTCCTGTCTAAATACAATTAACATTGTATCCACTAGTTCTCCATTGAACCACATACAGTATAATGCAATGCATTCCTGCTAAAAATACAATTAACATTGTATCCACTAGTTCTCCATTGTACCACGTACAGTATAATGCAATGCACTCCTGCTAAAAATACAATTAACATTGTATCCACTAGTTCTCCATTGAACCACGTACAGTATAATGTAATGTACTCCTGCTAAAAATACAATTAACATTGTATCCACTAGTTCTCCATTGAACCACGTACAGTATAATGTAAATGTACTCCTGCTCAAAATACAATTAACATTGTATCCACTAGTTATCCATTGAACCACGTACAGTATAATGTAATGTACTCCTGCTAAAAATACAATTAACATTGTATCCACTAGTTCTCCATTGAACCACGTACAGTATAATGTAAATGTACTCCTGCTCAAAATACAATTAACATTGTATCCACTAGTTATCCATTGAACCACGTACAGTATAATGTAATGTACTCCTGCTAAAAATACAATTAACATTGTATCCACTAGTTCTCCATTGAACCACGTACAGTATAATGTAATGTACTCCTGCTAAAAATACAATTAACATTGTATCCACTAGTTCTCCATTGAACCACGTACAGTATAATGTAAATGTACTCCTGCTCAAAATACAATTAACATTGTATCCACTAGTTATCCATTGAACCACGTACAGTATAATGTAATGTACTCCTGCTAAAAATACAATTAACATTGTATCCACTAGTTCTCCATTGAACCACGTACAGTATAATGTAATGTACTCCTGCTAAAAATACAATTAACATTGTATCCACTAGTTCTCCATTGAACCACGTACAGTATAATGTAATGTACTCCTGCTAAAAATACAATTAACATTGTATCCACTAGTTATCCATTGAACCACGTACAGTATAATGTAATGTACTCCTGCTAAAAATACAATTAACATTGTATCCACTAGTTCTCCATTGAACCACGTACAGTATAATGTAATGTACTCCTGCTAAAAATACAATTAACATTGTATCCACTAGTTATCCATTGAACCACGTACAGTATAATGTAATGTACTCCTGCTAAAAATACAATTAACATTGTATCCACTAGTTCTCCATTGAACCACGTACAGTATAATGTAATGTACTCCTGCTCAAAATACAATTAACATTGTATCCACTAGTTCTCCATTGAACCACGTACAGTATAATGTAATGTACTCCTGCTCAAAATACAATTAACATTGTATCCACTAGTTATCCATTGAACCACGTACAGTATAATGTAATGTACTCCTGCTAAAAATACAATTAACATTGTACCCACTAGTTCTCCATTGAACCACGTACAGTATAATGTAATGTACTCCTGCTCAAAATACAATTAACATTGTATCCACTAGTTATCCATTGAACCACGTACAGTATAATGTAATGTACTCCTGCTAAAAATACAATTAACATTGTATCCACTAGTTCTCCATTGAACCACGTACAGTATAATGTAATGTACTCCTGCTCAAAATACAATTAACATTGTATCCACTAGTTATCCATTGAACCACGTACAGTATAATGTAATGTACTCCTGCTAAAAATACAATTAACATTGTATCCACTAGTTCTCCATTGAACCACGTACAGTATAATGTAATGTACTCCTGCTCAAAATACAATTAACATTGTACCCACTAGTTCTCCATTGAACCACGTACAGTATAATGTAATGTACTCCTGCTCAAAATACAATTAACATTGTATCCACTAGTTCTCCATTGAACCACGTACAGTATAATGTAATGTACTCCTGCTAAAAATACAATTAACATTGTATCCACTAGTTCTCCATTGAACCACGTACAGTATAATGTAATGTACTCCTGCTAAAAATACAATTAACATTGTATCCACTAGTTATCCATTGAACCACGTACAGTATAATGTAATGTACTCCTGCTAAAAATACAATTAACATTGTATCCACTAGTTATCCATTGTACCACGTACAGTATAATGTAATGTACTCCTGCTAAAAATACAATTAACATTGTACCCACTAGTTCTCCATTGAACCACGTACAGTATAATGTAATGTACTCCTGTCTAAATACAATTAACATTGAAGCCACTAGTTCTCCATGGGAGGCTATGTTTTTGAGTTCAAATGCATTTGCCAGCAAATCAATTGCAAGTAAGTACTAATTCCTACTTGCCATGACGTTTTGTTGCCCCTGGCTACCGGACAAAGTGTTCTTAGCTTTGACTCATTAATATTAATCCTATAGGCAAGAACACACCTGGAGAGCGTCTTCCGTCAACAGGGGAATTTAACAGCCAAGGTATGCATGAGGAGGTATTGGGGGGGGGGGGGGGTTCCTAGATCGCCTTTATATTGCTCTCTGGTTGCTTTGGCTGTGGCTGTCGGGAGGGAGAGGTGGGTTTCTTTAGACGTCTTACCTTTGTTCAAGGCCAAGGTCACCAGGTCTAAAGAACACTCGCAGATCTATACATCAACCTGTGCGTATTCGTGTGCTCCCGTCCATGTTATTTTGTAATCTTATTTTGTCTTACATCCGCGCTTGTACCATATAGAATCCGAGTAAAGAAGCTGTCAAGAAGTGTTTTTAACTTCTTTAATTTGGTTAAACGGTCCCCAAATATTCCAACAGCTGTGCAACCGTGTACTCACTAAGATATGACTTCAATTTTGGTCATACTGTTATACGCGATCGAGAATGAGGAAATTGTTAACTGATCAAAATTAATATCGAAATAAATGTGCTTTGTTGAGTTTGTGCCATAGCCTCCGTACATTGTGTTGTTTTGTACTGTCTGGTGTTGAGACATACACGAGTGATTCTGTTTTATTGTTGATACAGGCGCGTCCCCTTGCTACTCAACTCCTGCGTAACACCCAGGGGATGGGATTCGCCCCTCTTACAGTTGCTCCTGATCAGCCTAGAGGTGACAGCGATCTTGCCGAGGTAGTGATCCACACGATGGTTGTACTACAGTGTGCTCATCACCACGAACTTATCGAGACACTTAGAAACCTGATGTTCAATCCCGCCCAGATGATGGTAAGACAGCGGTGTACAGGTGTTTGGGATAAAGGTCATACCGTAGCTGTTAAGAGTCTGTGTAAAGCGTTACCAATGGTTGTTGTTGGGTTACTTCTTTGTTTTAAGTAAAGCGGAGCAAAATATGGTATCACGATTCACTGATCACTTTGTTTACTTTTGAGACGCCAATATAACGTGGTATTGCGTCTCAGAATACCAGCCTCTGATTGGCTCTTGCGCGAGCCCTTGCAGTTACATGGGTTCCAGGTCAAGGTCAAAAGTCGTTTGTTCAACAGCAAGATTTCTACAATTTCACCTTCAAAACACTGTAAATTACAAGATAAGCATCATTCAATCCTAAAGGTAAGGTTGGCATTGTAGTTTCCGTCAGAAATCTAACACTCTTATTCGCTAAAAGTACAATTTTCATAATTTTTGAAGAGATTTCAAAACACGTCGCGAAAGTTTTCGCCACTCAAGCCGTGAAACCGTTGCCATAGATATACTAGGCGCCTTTTGAGAATTGAAATTACGATCAGAATAAGTTTGGTGCTTCATTCTCTTCTTTCTTTTAACAATTCCCGACTTAACTGTTGAATCGCGATACAAAACTAATTGAGATTTTGAGACGCGATACCGAATTATATTGCCGGCGTTGGAAGAAAATATATTCTTCGTATTGGGCTTCGTCGCTGCGCGACTCCGCCCAATACGGAATATATTTTCTCCCAACTGGCCGGCAATATAATTCGGTATCGCGTCTCAAAATCTCAATTAGTTTATACTATTTGGAACAATATTTAGTATTACGTAATGCGTTAATATCGACATTTTAAAACCTTGATGTGAAGTACGAAAGCAGGTTACTTATCATCGGATTTATTTATTTTATTTTTAGCCTTACCTTAAGGGGGAGCTTTACTCCAAACTTTGGCCAATTTTGAAAATGTTTAACTTGTTAAAACCTTAAAGTGCCACAACGACGAAATTTGACCATTCTCTTTTCACAGTGTCGAAAATATCCAAATCATTGAAAAATATTACCAAAGGACCAAATTAACCTATGAATTTTGCAGAGATTTTACCGTTGAAATCACCTCCGCCATTACTGAAGTGTGTTCCAAATACTACGAGATTTTCGACCAGCGGTTTGCTGTTGTGACGTCATCTTCTCAACGCGTCGCTCTTGTAAATGCGTATTTCCATTCAAAACTTCGTTCTTTCCATTCCTTTTTGGAAAAAAATAGTATAAACATGTACTTTACTTATAAGTTCGTGCGAAAGTTTGTGTGAAACGTAGCCCCGCATGTTGTTGTGTTGAGAAGATGACGTCACGTTCACTGGAAATTAGCTCTGTCATGGCTCTGTCACGGAACGGGTTCGAGTAATGGCGGACATAAAAACTTCCCATCGTCATCAAAAACGTAATGGTGTGGATAAACAAAAAATATAGCAACTTTTCTTTACAAATACGCAAAAATATCACTATCTCAAAATTTGATCGTAGTGGCACTTTAAGTATTTCAGTTTTAAACATTTTATCAAAACTTCAATTTTTCATTGTTCGCAGCTGCCCCACTCCCTTATTTCTGTTGCAATTTCATGAAAATGTTCCAAATTTTGCATAAGTGTAGCTGTGTTATGTGTCTATGCCTCTACGAGTCATTTTTGGATTATCGTTTTTACTTGAAATGTTATTGAGCATTATGTATTTGATATTTGCTCATGACGTTACCATATCAAAAATGGTTCACAGGAGCAAAGTTTAGTATCAGAGCTATAAGCATGCGCATTTGGGCTTGAATATTTGTAAAACAAGCAAAACAATAGCTTGCCGAGTAGATATAGAATTGGCCTTTCATAAAATGTATGGTTTTGTATACATCTGAATAATAACAACACTGACAAAATTATTTCAAAATGTTGTCAAATTGACCAAATTTGGGGTAAAGCTCCTTGAATGAATGTTAATTAGCTGCACGCATTACTATCTTGCAGCAATCCTACTTGCCCACCATGCCGGAAGACAGTTTTCAGGAGGCTCGAAGGGGATTAAAGGAAAATGTGAGGTGGTATGGTGAGTAGACGACATACATTGGATAAGAATCATTACTGTGAGCTGTGAGCTAGCCTGGTACATGTATGCAGACGTATTTTTCACTCTCATAAATTCAAAGAAAAAAGTCTGCTTACCCGAGCGCTTAATTAGTTTCCAATATGCACAACTCATTGTGTTATAGACCAATCAGATTTTACTTTCCATATCCTGGAAAGTGACGTAATGTTACATTTAAAAGGAATTCAGACAATACATTTGCCATCGACCAATCATAGGAGAGTGTTCACTGGCGCGCTAATTCACTAACATTCTAACAATGGCTTTTTTTTAAATTGAAACATATATATTCTTTACATTTGTCCTAACTTTATAATAAGTTAGCAGTACCTTCTTGGCTTTGATTGGGCAGAAAAATAAAACAAACGTGCTGACGTCATGCTTGCATATTGGAAACTAATTAAGCGCTCGGGTATTTTTTCTTTGAATTTATGAGAATGAAAAAATACGACTCAGTGTACACAAAGTTTACGTGATAGTTAATTCTATAAGTATAAAGTAGAAGAAAAACGTTTACAAGAAGGTACTGCTAACTTATTATAAAGTTACTTGACATCAGTGAAACAACAGTTATGAGAAA
Organism: Actinernus sp. WN-2022; assembly: GCA_030867875.1. Lineage (NCBI taxonomy): Eukaryota > Metazoa > Cnidaria > Anthozoa > Actiniaria > Actinernidae > Actinernus > Actinernus sp. WN-2022. The sequence goes on along the minus strand of JAOWCC010000936.1, from coordinate 83,073,660 downwards.
GGACGAAGTAACGAAAATAAAATGCCGCTTGATCCTAACTGGGAATTGGCTTCTTCGCTTAAAGTGCATAGGACTCCTTCGCGCAATTTTCATAGCTATGAACCTCAGAAAAGTGTCGAGTAATTCTGCGAAGAAAGTTTTGGTTTACAGGGAATACTCTATCTTCTACGCTTGTTTGAAATCGTGGAAACGTGACCTTTCCTGGTCCATGACCGCGTAAGTAAAAGGCCTGTGTCTTCAGTTCAGTTCAGATTTATTTTGCACATGTTCACAGGTAACCACAGTTTATGAGTATTAGAAAGGGAATAATTGAAGTAAATATAAGTGAGACAAAATATAATAAATCAATCGTGCGCAGTTGTCAAAGTAGTATTAGGGCTTTCGAGTTGACCACTGCCTGCGATGTTAATATTTGAACGTAAAGATTACTCAATGATACGTGAACCTGAACTTAACACAATAATAATAATGAAAATAAGCCCTTGTCTATTAATCTAATAGCAGTTTATGCTTGAGAAAGGAGAAGCGATTGTTTGTATTGTTTTGAAAATGCGTAGGACGATTTTGGCTGTTTTATATTATAATCGATTGACTCCCAAATTGAAGACGAAATAAATCTAAATGTATGGATTCCATAGTTGGTTCGAGCTTTTGGTCTGCTAAAATTTTGCTTAGCAGCGAATCTGGTTTTATAAGTGTGATATGTTGCGGCTGTTTTTATGGTGTTTGAGAATTATAGAAGGAACTGTATCTTTTTCATTGTCGAGCTTAAGGATTCGTAATAGATTAAAATAGGCGGCGTCTCCTCTTTTATAGGCCAAAACTATATTTCTGATACATTTGTTTTGGCAGGTACGAAGTTTTGTAAGATGGGTAGTGTATGTGTTGATGTAAGGGTATATATTAGAGTGTAGTTGAGTTGCTTCAGCATATTTAAATCAACGTGGTATCTCAATTTGTTCAAAATAGCTGTATTCTGCTCTAACCAAGAATAACCACTACAAGAGACACGTATTCATTGAGAATATTGGATTCAGTATGGTCTGTCAGCAACGCCACAATCCCGTTTATCACGGGAATTACATAGATTAAATAATATAATAAATTATTATAAATTATTGTAATTGACATCTTACAAATAATTTCAATTGACTTGAATATTTCCAGCTGCGCCAGGGAGGCCAGAAAAAAACCTCCAACCTTCTAAAAACCACTTGGGAAAAAGTACGAAGGTAATAGCAAGGAAATCTGGGTCGGGGCCAAGACACAGCTGTAGTCCCCCGACAGGACTCTTTACTTTAATTACATTGTATCTGTTCAGAATAAATAGCAAGCATGCATACAATCGATATTTTAGGCCGATTGCCTTGGAACTGCTAAACGATCATTATCAATATGTTTGATGTTACATGTATCGTGTAATTAATCGAGGCACACCTCCAGCCAGTGTGCGTATCCAATACATCTCCGCTTATATTCCTACATGCAGGATTTAAGGCAGCGCATGATTTGATGCTATAGGCGCCGTAACTAGTAATATCGTATACGAAAGGTTTAACGTGTTTCTTAAATTCGTCTCCGAGGGTAGCATAAGAGACACTTGCACTCGTGAAAATACTCTTTTTTAACGATGTGCCTAACAAGTGGCGAACATGTTGAACTAGATCGAGGTAAAAGCTCGATTAACCTCTCCGTAAGAGATACGGGACACGTAACCTTCCCAGGCCTAGCTAATAAATATCCCTGTCGTATTTTTATTACCGAACTTTCTCTCAATTTGAGAAAGTTCGGTAATAAAAAGTTCAATATGAAGAGGCTTTGCATGAATTATCTGGAACACCCAAATTGGATGTAGTCCTCATGTGCGCCGTCTAGACCAGCCAATCCTGTCTTTCGGAACCGTGGATGGAACTTTGGAATCTAACTGCAATTCAAAGGGACCATGAACCTTGCTCTGTATTGATGGATATAGTAGGCACGTCGTTTCCTTCCGGATTTCGGTAAGACATCTGCAAAGTGGAAAAGAACTAATTAAAATGCGTTGACAGTGGAATATGCGCTAATACTAGTCTACTGCTACATTGTATGTGAGAGCTCGAGTCTTAGAGTCTTATATGGTCAGAAGAGTAATTAAAGTAAAGCTACTTTATTTACCGTCGGTAACTCGTGACAGTCTAGTGAGACTGATAAACTTGAGGCCGACGGGAGACCTACGATTTTACGTCCTTATCCGAGAAGACGTGAAGGTCTAAACCATTTGCAGTTCGAGAACGAGATTGTTTCATAAAGGCAGCACCTTCTACTCAGTTATTTAAGACCCTGAGTGTTGGTCCGACCGGGGTTTGAACCCGCGACCTCCCGCGCAACAGACCGGAGCTTAACCACTGAGCTAACCGGGAGGCGGTTATTCTAGTCCGCTTAGTAATAACTGGAGTGATGTTATAAAGCATATCTAAATCTTTATCCGTTGGGTCGATACCTGAGTAGACGTCATCTCGTTAATGCATAATTTTCCATGGTCATGTTTCCACGATTTCAAAAATTTCTTCGCAGAAGTACTCAAAACGTTTCGGAGGTTCATAGCTCTGAAACTGCCACGTCAAGGCTCATACGCACTTTAATCCAACACGATCGTTTAGGTTATCTTCTCTTGTTTATACCTGTTTTGCTAGTTTTTCTGAGAAGAAACTGTTTCTTGATCAATTTTTCAACTCAAGGTTGTTGGTAATCATTTTGATATAGCATATTTATGCATGGTATTGTTTTTTATTTGCATTACATTACAGAATGCCCCAGAGGACATCGTTATTCTATTGGTGATGTAAGTATTGGTAATCACTTGCTTAATTTTCAACTGATTTGAGTTTTGCTGAGATGTCTGCAATCAGCAAACTCACATGCGATAAACATTTATGAGTCTTTTTATTGCAGTGTGGAAATGCAAACCAGCAAGCAGTGTGTCCTGAGTGCAAATCAGCAATCGGCGGCATGGGACAGCTGGTCGCTGATAACAGGATGCTGGCTAACCCTCAGTACGTCTTTAACCGTGGCCACTTAAACAACGAATCACATCGCAGGACGTAAACAAAGCATTCCAACTTACGGTTATTTGATCCAATCAGTGTCGAGTACAAGACAATAGCATTTCGACTTGCTCGAGCTCCGATCCGATAAACGGCGAATTTGAGGATTAGTTCCGAAGTCAAAGTCTTTCGAATGAAGGGCATCGCGTGGATCTGATAGGATTTATACTTTGGAATGCTCTATTTTCGTTTTGCAATGTTTAGTTTTCGTTGTGTAAGTGGCCCCGTTCAGTCGGATTTCGTTAGTAAAGCTAGACCTTTCTAAACTGTCAAAACACCAGGTCACATGCAAGTATACTTTAACGGTTTTGCAGCGTAGATTACAAAATCAGGATAAGTAAACACAATATTAATGAAACTATTGAAGACTCTCAGTCGACTGTTATGCTTTGCTAGGGTGTAGCCATCGTTACATACCGTCTGGGAATACTAAAAGCAATACTAAGTTATAAAAAATATAAAAACTTTATGTAAATATATATTAAAGCAGATTTAATAGGTACTACTTTAAAACAGCTTTAAAATACTTAATTGACGGCTGAGTTTTGAGTTCACTCGCTAAGCTATTCCACATGACAGCTCCACGATAGCTGAAGCTTCGTTTAGCAGCTTCAGTTTGAGGCCTGGGTATAAATAGATTATTTGAACTGTTTCTTAAATTATGTGTATGGACGTTGGATGTTGATTCAAATATATTTTGTAGACCCTCAGGAAAAATATTATTTATAGCTTTATAAACAGTAGATTATCCACAATACCAGATGACCTAATACTGTAATCTGAATAAGCGATTATCGTAGCTGCCCTATTTTGTAATTTCTGGAGTCTGTCAGATAATTATTTACTCAGTCCTCCCCATACTTCGCAGCAGTATTCTAGGTACGGCAGCACTAGTGCTTCATACATCATTAGTAAGGTTTGTCGAGGTACGAGGTCATGAGCTCGTTTTAGTGCCCCAAGGCATGCGGAAGCTTTCTTGCTTATAGCTTCAACTTGGGTATGCCATCTTAGTGTCTCGTCAACCTCAATCCCTGAGGTATCTATAAGACTGTTCCCATTTCAGTGGGCGATCGTCAACTTTAATCTCCAACTTTTGGTCTAAATGATTTATCTTATAGTGGCTTCCTATAATCAGATATTTTGTCTTTATTACATTCAATGTAAGTTTGTTGGCTAGTTTAGATCGTTATTTGATTCGTTTTGTAATTTTGTTGGGTCTTGCGCGCTGGCCGTGAGGCATGTATCATCTGCATACATCCTCATAGCTGAAGAAAAAGAGCAGGCTTGGAGGTTCTTAGAGCAGTTTGTAGAGCAGTAATTAAAACAAATAGAGAAGAGTTCTTAGAGCAGTTTAACTGTCCATATAATAAAGAGAAAATTACATAGTGGTTTGAAGGTATGAAGTTATCCTCCCGCTGCGCTCACTCGTGAAATATATTGACACTCGAGGATAAACTTCATATCTTCGCACCACCGTGTAATATCCTCTATCCTATTTTCTACCGTGGATTATGACGTAATGCATTCTGTTACGCGTTTCTTGTTACCTGGCTTCCTAATCCGTGTTCGTCCAGAACAGATGAAGTCCTTGTAAGTAAAACCTTTACTTTCCTGTACCAGGGAGGATCGTTCAAGTCGAGGACATATTCTTGGTAATCCTTCTGCGCATGCATCGTCTGCTGGCCCGTCAGACCGCAACCTCCCTCCTGCTGCGGTGTGCATAATTCGCCTGATTATGCATTCGGCCATGCTGACAGGGGGGTGCCGACATCCCGAGGTACGCACAAACCCGTTTGTATTGTTTGTTGTCCTTGTTATCAAACGTGTAATTGGATATCAACACTAATACATTACACATACCTATCGTTATAACAGGAAATCAATAGGATCATCTCACCGCCAGTTCATCCAGATCAGTTACGTCAGTTTTTATGGCAACATCTGTCACGTGACCTTCGTGCCCTAGCAGCAGCCTTTAACAAAAGTGCTGACGAGGCTTTGTTGGTTGTACACCTCGTGTTGTCAAGGATCGCTACGCACCCTTCTACGAGTAAGTCTATTCTCAGCTCTTCTCATTAAATTCTGCCAGCTGCAGTACGTCTATACCCAGTCCTTGTCATACGTCTATCCTTAACCCTTGTCATTAGGTCACTGTGTTAAATACTGTTAGCTGTAGTAAGTCTATACCAAGCCCTTGTCATTAGGTCACTGTATTAAATACTGTTAGCTGTAGTAAGTCTATACCAAGCCCTTGTCATTAGGTCACTGTATTAAATACTGTCAGCTGTAGTAAGTGTATCCTTAGCCCTTGTCATTAGGGGTGGACCATTAGAAATCCTGGGAGGGGGGGTGGAAAACTTTTTGTGCACGATATTTTTTTTAGCAGTGTGAGTTCTGCAAGAATATTTTTTTTAAGGCGATAGCTCTGCACGATTTTTTTTTTCAGTGCACATTCTATAGAGATTTTTCAGTGTACATCCTATATAGATTTATAGCCTGTTTACAACATTTGGGCGTAACGCCACAGGAAACAAACAATAGGACTCAAGGTCCCCTACGAGGCTTGTCATCGCCATGTCAGTGGACCTACGATTTTACGTCCTTATCCGAGAAGACGTGAAGGTCTAACCATTTGCAGTTGGTTCACAAAGGCAGCACCTTCTACTCAGTTATTTTAAGACCCTGAGTGTTGGTCCGGCCGGGGTTTGAACCCGCGACCTCCCGCTCGACAGACCGGAGCTTAACCACTGAGCTAACCGGGAGAGCTAACCGGGAGGCTAACCTGTGAATACAACCATAATATAATAATAATAATAATGTTATTTATAGCAGAGAATCTGTCTCCGAAGAGTTTTTCAATAGAGCCCTGCATAACATAAATAAGAAACAAAAATAAAAATACGTTAATAATCTAGAGTTAAAAACTAGGCTAAAAATACATTTATAGAGTGACTAGAGCTAAAATTTATGAGGCAATTCAAAAACATGTCTTTTGACATTTTGTTCAAAAAGAGTTAGGGATTCGATTTCCCGCAACGAATTATCTAAAGTATTCCATTCACAAAACGTTGTTTGCCATAATTAAGCTTGATTATTGGAAGTCTAAAATCGTTCTTTCTTCTTGTATTATACATGTGAATGTCACTGTTCTTTAAGATATTAAATTCATAATCAATGAGTTCATTAACATACTTATATATTAAAATATGACGATGTACAAGACGACGTTTGGAACGAGTAGGCCAATTGAGATTTGACAAGGCTTGTGCTGAAGAACTTTAACCAGGTAAATTCAAGAATTATCTTGGCCACCTTATTTTGCAAAATCTGAAGATCGTCTATGAGGGTTGAGTTGTATTTGTCACCCCATATTGCATCAGCGGTAGTCAAAAAGTGGACATACCGGCTAAACTATTATACAAAGTAAGGCGTGTCTCGAGGGGCAATAAGTGCCTGATACGCTTGACCAGACCAATCCTTGGGTTTACTTTAATAGATAAGGCCTCTACCAGGTCATGCGAAGTCATATGCTTATTAATTATAATACCGAGGTACTTGATATTGTCAGAGCGTTCGAGGGGCACGTTGTGTATAATGACATCGATGCTAGAGCAATATTTCAGTTTATGTGGACTACCTATTAACATAAACTTAGATTTAGAAGTATTCAAAGTCAGGCGATGTATACGAAACCAAGAGACCGATTTTGCCAAGTCATCAGTGATTTAAGCAATGTTCGATGTCATTGATAGAAGGACGGCTACAGTATATCACGGTGTCATCAGCGTACATGGTCACTTGGCAATGATCTACAGTAATAGGAAGGTTATTGACGTAAACCAAGAACAAGAGAGGACCGAGAATACTCTCTGTGGCATGCCAACTCCCACTGAGTACGAAAAAGACTGAGAGTCGCCTATTGCAGATATCTGGTGTCGGTTATCAAGGTAGCTAGGAGGTAAACCAATTTACAACTTCACTGCAAGCACCAATGGCCTTGAGCTTTGTCAGCAAAAGGTTGTGGTCCACAGTCACAAAAGCCTTGGACAGGTCTAAGAATACTACACCAGTCACCTTGCCATTGTCCATGTGTTGTAGAATGTTGGAGTCAGTGAAGTGTGCTAAGCCGAGTCACTAGTAGCCTCGAGCTGATTCGGTCTAAACCAATAGCTTTGTTTGTTTTCAAACCTCTTAATTGTTTAAAAACAAAGCTCTCGGAAATGTTCGAAAAGCGAAAGACAATTTCACTGTTATTTGTCCTAGCTGGAGTAATGATGTCAATGGTGCCAACCAGAGATTGAAACTTTGCTTGTACCAAAGGTCTGATCGATCGACGCTGGCTCTGTTAACTGTACTCCATCAGATTCAGATTGGATAAAGGTCGGCTGAGAGCCATTATTAGATCTTATTACGGCAAGTCAATCATTTATAGTTTTCCATAGAGCACCTGAATTTCTTTGTTTTGTCTAATCAAATCTTTATAGTAATTTGCTTTACATTCCTTGACTTGTTTATTTACTTTGAGCCGCAGTTTTTTTGTAACGAGCCCAGTGATGTGAGGAATTTAATTTGATCGCCTTAGAATGCATAGTCCCGGTCTTTCATTGCTTCCCAGGCTCCGATTCAGGCCAAATCAAAAATGCATACCCCAAGATTTCATTGTCCATGATGTTTTGCACAAGACAATACATGAAAATATTTATATGTGCTCGAAATTACTGGCACAGACTCTGTAATCTTTGAGAATGTGGACATTGAAGTTTACTGAATGACTCGGTTGCAAAAACTGCTGGCATCAGAATAATTTGAGGCTACAGTAATTAAGGCCAGTTGATATTTCCATGACTAAACTAATTTTGTGAAGGTTGGGGAGGTTGTTTTCATCTGGAAATACCTGAAAATCAGTTACACAGACTGTGTGGGAAATCTTTAGAACTATATTTTGAATTGGCAAAACTGAATTGCTAGTATTTTTTCAAAACAAAAATTGAACAATGCATCGGTTCCTTTGTACGAATTTTTTTTTGTGCCTTAGTGCTTTGCAGGATTATTTTTTTGGGACATTTAGCCTTGCACGAATTTTTTTTTTGGACTACCCACCCCCCCTCCCAGGATTTCTAATGGTCCACCCCTTAGGTCACTGTATTAAATACTGTCAGCTGTAGTAAGTGTATCCTTAGCCCTTGTCATTAGGTCACTCTATTAAATACTGTCAGTTGTAGTAAGTCTATCCTTAGCCCTTGTCATTAGGTCATTCTATTAAATACTGTCAGTTGTAGTAAGTCTATCCTTAGCCCTTGTCATTAGGTCACTGTATTAAATACTGTCAGCTGTAGTAAGTGTATCCTTAGCCCTTGTCATTAGGTCATTCTATTAAATACTGTCAGTTGTAGTAAGTCTATCCTTAGCCCTTGTCATTAGGTCACTGTATTAAATACTGTCAGCTGTAGTAAGTGTATCCTTAGCCCTTGTCATTAGGTCATTCTATTAAATACTGTCAGTTGTAGTAAGTCTATCCTTAGCCCTTGTCATTAGGTCACTGTATTAAATACTGTCAGCTGTAGTAAGTCTATCCTTAGCCCTTGTCATTAGGTCATTCTATTAAATACTGTCAGTTGTAGTAAGTCTATCCTTAGCCCTTGTCATTAGGTCACTGTATTAAATACTGTCAGCTGTAGTAAGTGTATCCTTAGCCCTTGTCATTAGGTCATTCTATTAAATACTGTCAGTTGTAGTAAGTCTATCCTTAGCCCTTGTCATTAGGTCACTGTATTAAATACTGTCAGCTGTAGTAAGTGTATCCTTAGCCCTTGTCATTAGGTCATTCTATTAAATACTGTCAGTTGTAGAAAGTCTATCCTTAGCCCTTGTCATTAGGTCACTGTATTAAATACTGTCAGCTGTAGTAAGTGTATCCTTAGCCCTTGTCATTAGGTCATTCTATTAAATACTGTCAGTTGTAGTAAGTCTATCCTTAGCCCTTGTCATTAGGTCACTTTATTAAATACTGTCAGCTGTAGTAAGTGTATCCTTAGCCCTTGTCATTAGGTCATTCTATTAAATACTGTCAGTTGTAGTAAGTCTATCCTTAGCCCTTGTCATTAGGTCACTGTATTAAATACTGTCAGTTGTAGTAAGTCTATCCTTAGCCCTTGTCATTAGGTCACTGTATTAAATACTGTCAGCTGTAGTAAGTGTATCCTTAGCCCTTGTCATTAGGTCACTGTATTAAATACTGTCAGCTGTAGTAAGTCTATACCAAGCCCTTGTCATTAGGTCACTGTATTAAATACTGTCAGCTGTAGTAAGTCTATACCAAGCCCTTGTCATTAGGTCACTGTATTAAATACTGTCAGCTGTAGTAAGTCTATCCTTAGCCCTTGTCATTAGGTCACTGTATTAAATACTGTCAGCTGTAGTAAGTCTATCCTTAGCCCTTGTCATTAGGTCACTGTATTAAATACTGTCAGTTGTAGTAAGTCTATCCTTAGCCCTTGTCATTAGGTCACTGTATTAAATACTGTCAGCTGTAGTAAGTGTATCCTTAGCCCTTGTCATTAGGTCACTGTATTAAATACTGTCAGCTGTAGTAAGTCTATACCAAGCCCTTGTCATTAGGTCACTGTATTAAATACTGTCAGCTGTAGTAAGTCTATACCAAGCCCTTGTCATTAGGTCACTGTATTAAATACTGTCAGCTGTAGTAAGTCTATCCTTAGCCCTTGTCATTAGGTCACTGTATTAAATACTGTCAGCTGTAGTAAGTCTATCCTTAGCCCTTGTCATTAGGTGACTCTATTAAATACTGCCAGCTGTAGTAGGTCTATCCTTAGCCCTTGTCATTAGGTCACTCTATTAAATACTGTCAGTTGTAGTAAGTCTATCCTTAGCCCTTGTCATTAGGTCACTGTATTAAATACTGTCAGCTGTAGTAAGTGTATCCTTAGCCCTTGTCATTAGGTCACTCTATTAAATACTGTCAGTTGTAGTAAGTCTATCCTTAGCCCTTGTCATTAGGTCACTGTATTAAATACTGTCAGCTGTAGTAAGTCTATCCTTAGCCCTTGTCATTAGGTCACTGTATTAAATACTGTCAGCTGTAGTAAGTCTATCCTTAGCCCTTGTCATTAGGTCACTCTATTAAATACTGTCAGTTGTAGTAAGTCTATCCTTAGCCCTTGTCATTAGGTCACTGTATTAAATACTGTCAGTTGTAGTAAGTCTATCCTTAGCCCTTGTCATTAGGTCACTGTATTAAATACTGTCAGCTGTAGTAAGTGTATCCTTAGCCCTTGTCATTAGGTCACTCTATTAAATACTGTCAGTTGTAGTAAGTCTATCCTTAGCCCTTGTCATTAGGTCACTGTATTAAATACTGTCAGCTGTAGTAAGTCTATCCTTAGCCCTTGTCATTAGGTCACTGTATTAAATACTGTCAGCTGTAGTAAGTCTATCCTTAGCCCTTGTCATTAGGTGACTCTATTAAATACTGCCAGCTGTAGTAGGTCTATCCTTAGCCCTTGTCATTAGGTCACTCTATTAAATACTGTCAGTTGTAGTAAGTCTATCCTTAGCCCTTGTCATTAGGTCACTCTATTAAATACTGTCAGCTGTAGTAAGTCTATCCTTAGCCCTTGTCATTAGGTCACTGTATTAAATACTGTCAGCTGTAGTAAGTGTATCCTTAGCCCTTGTCATTAGGTCATTCTATTAAATACTGTCAGTTGTAGTAAGTGTATCCTTAGCCCTTGTCATTAGGTCATTGTATTAAGCCGTCTTTGCCTGTAAAGTTGTTTGTTTGCTTTTGTATTTCTGTGTATGTTAGTGTTTTTGGTTGGTGAAAATCCTTCGTATTTCTCATCTGTATTGCAGTGATTCTCTAACGATGTTTTGCATATGACAATTAAGTAAAGCTGTTGATTGATTGATTGCACACTGACTGAGGTGATGTTTGCCTTGGCGGTCAGGTGCGTTGTTGTTTGGTGGAGATGGTATCTTAGACACCGCAGCAGCCAGGAGACAGTGGGAAACTGACTTCAGTGCAGTCTTCATCAACCCCGTGCTGTCGGTAGGCAATTAACTGTGTACAAACTTAGCTTGATCAGTGTTTAACTAACCGAAGTGAACTTGATAATCGCCTCCCGGTTAGCTCAGTGGTTAAGCTCCAGTCCCTCCCGGTTAGCTCAGTGGTTAAGCTCCAGTCCCTCCTGGTTAGCTCAGTGGTTAAGCTCCAGTCCCTCCCGGTTAGCTCAGTGGTTAAGCTCCAGTCCCTCCCGGTTAGCTCAGTGGTTATGCTCCGGCCTGTTGTGTGGGTGGCCGCGGGTTCCAACCACGACCCGACCAACAGCCAGGGTCTTAAAATAACTGAGTAGAAGGTGCTGCCTTTGTGTAGTGATGACAATGCCTTATGTACATGTGAATGGGGGAATGTAATATAATAAGTGAGTACGTAACTTGAGTCACGTGAATGGTTGTATATAACTAGTATGTGATTGCATAATAAAGCAGTCTTAGGAATGTGAGCAAGAGTGCACTTTATGGGAACATTAACTTTGTGAAGCAATCTCGTTTACGAACTACATATGGTTAGACCTTCACGTCTGATAAGGACGTAAAATCGTAGGTCCCACGTCGCCCTCAAGTGTATCAGTCTCATCAGACTGTCACGAGTTAGCGATGTTAAATAAGGTTGTTTTACCTTTTGGTGTTTCATTGGTATCAAGATTCATTCACCTGACCAAAACGCGGATGACCTGATTGGCTGTTGATCTCATTAATAAACTTGTCTTGATGATCTGTTGTTAGTAGCGGATCAGAGAATTGGCTATCAATTCAATTCAATTTTTATTTACACTATTTATAAACACTAGTTACATAGACATACGGTAAAATATACAGCAGAGTAAAGAAAATAATATACAGACTGAGGTTGTAAAAGGTAAGTGTGCGGCAGCCAAAGTAGCATAAGCTTTCGAGTTGGCTGCCGCAATGTTTGTGTAGTAATCAGACTTAGCTCACTGAATAATAAGTTTTAATAAATGTTGGAGAAGCAAAGAAAAAAAGAAAAAAAAGACAGTGGGAGGAAGAAAAAGAAGAATAAAGAAAAGCTGGCAGGTACTGGAGTAAAAGGATAAAGAGACATTATTTCTGTCTACTAATCAATAATTTTTTGCATTATTTTTTAAACGAATAAAAATATAAAGATTTTAGTAATATATAATAATTAGGCGCTCTATTTCTACCGCGTTCTTCTCACTATGATTATCTTAGCAGGAGTTCAGTTATGAGGGTATTACTGATTTCACAGCGAACTTTGTAAGATTCTTCTGCTAAAATGTTTAACTGATTAACAGCGGCTTTATACGCAGGCAGTAATTTGTCAAACATTATGGTATCCCGGTGGACAAACTGAACGAGATTCCATTGTTAATGTACCTAACTAGAATTCATTTTCTGTAGAATTTAGATGAGCATCTACAACGATGTTTAACTGTACTCGTGGAGGACAAACGGCTAGGTAAGGAGTAATTATGTAGATATAATCACAAGCAGCAGTTAATGGATTAGTAAACAGTAGAGATAGGAAAGGATCCGGAATGATTTTTAAAATTCAAAAATAATAATACAGCTGCATGTAGAGCCAAAAGTAACGCAAGTCATTCCTGAGCGTGTTAAATAATGTTTTCTCACAGGTAATGATCCACTAATGCGGGAGATTTACGAGATTGACAAGTCTGAAGCAGACGACGAACTAACTCCAATGAATGCCGTGTTCTGGAGGTATCGAGCTCAGATCACCGTTGAACATGCTAAACAACAATTCCAAGAGAAGATGGCAAATGAAAAGAACAAGACTTGTAAGGTTTTGGATCGGTTTTTCTCTGAGGTACGTATCACATGATCAGAATTCCCAAAATAATTTTGAATAAAGCAAGTACAAGAGCCGTTACGTATAGCCTATTGGAGACTAGTTCTAATTTAGTTCAGCCCTGAAGACTTTGAACCAATTATACATGGTACTGCCTTCAGCTCCGGTGAGGAAACTGAAATTCATTTGAAAAGAACAGGTATAGAGCAAGTTTCAATTGAGTGTCGAAAGTTTTCGGTGATTGCTTTGGTTTTCATTTACTTAGGTTTGCTATTGGCTGCGAAATGTTTTGTAATCAGTCAGGGAATCAAATTCCAGAGTAAAACCAATCGTGGTTTTGGTTTTGGTCCGTTACGCCATCAATCCACGATATGATTGCGTTTGCTTTTCCTCCTGATTGGTTGCTTTCTCATGCCAGTGAAACCAATCGGTATTCACTTTAGTTCGTTGTAATTTCTTTGGTTTTGGTTTTACTACAGTCAATTGAAACCTGCTCTATACTATATACCTAATAGTTATGATATGTACTTGAACAGGTAGCGGCGTTCAGTTGTACTGCGGTATGTACTGTATACCCACTAGTTATGATATGTACTTGAACAGGTAGCGGCGTTCAGTTGTACTGCGGTATGTACTGTATACCCACTAGTTATGATATGTACTTGAACAGGTAGCGGCGTTCAGTTGTACTGCGGTATGTACTGTATACCCACTAGTTATGAAATGTACTTGAACAGGTAGCGGCGTTCAGTTGTACTGCGGTATGTACTGTATACCCACTAGTTATGATATGTACTTGAACAGGTAGCGGCGTTCAGTTGTACTGCGGTATATACTGTATACTCACTAGTTATGATATGTACTTGAACAGGTAGCGGCGTTCAGTTGTACTGCGGTATGTACTGTATACCCACTAGTTATGATATGTACTTGAACAGGTAGCGGCGTTCAGTTGTACTGCGGTATATACTGTATACCCACTAGTTATGATATGTACTTGAACAGGTAGCGGCGTTCAGTTGTACTGCGGTATATACTGTATACCCACTAGTTATGATATGTACTTGAACTGGCTACAGCCTACAATATGGGTGTGTCTGACACGAGGTAGCTCTTCCAGCTCAACGCGTATATTTAATAATTGAGATCTAAATGTATCCACAGATCTCCTGCATACAGTCACCATATCATGTCCAACGACCTACAAAACACCAGATTATGATACGTTTATCGCTGATAATTTCCAATTGCGCGCGTTGCTCGATTAATAAAAACTTGTTTTCATTAGGAGTACCGGCTTCGTGCAGTTCGTTATCTCCCAGATGTTGTCAGGCTCCAAAAGTTGTTAATGGAACGGTTTTACCGACGACTTGGAAAAAAAGAAGACATGACAATTCGTGAAGTTTTTCAACAACTACGACCAGGTAAACCCAAAATTATTACGTGACTTAGCTAACTGAGACCTGGTTAGATGAAACTACCAATGACCTTTATAACCTACTGGGTTACAACTTTATTTTCAATCCTAGGAAACATAAGTCAGGTGGCGGTGTAGGCCTCTATCAGATCTTCTTTTGAATTCAAAATCCGCTCTGACTTAGAATGTAATGATAATAGAATTTGTGAATCAATTTTTGCTAAAATACATCAATTGAATAATAAGAATATAATAATAGGCTGCCTATATATAAAAATAAATAAAAAAACTCTGAATTTCTAACGAGACCTGAAACAACCATAGGGGCTGATCAAAGCCAGGTCCCGGCTATTCCACAGATCGAATTGGAATTTAGCATGTTGGTTTTTGCGGAGGGAGGAAAATCGGAGAACCCGGTGAAAAACCCTCGGAGCAAGGGCGAGATACTAACAAACTCAACTTACATATGGCGCCTCGTCCGGGAATCGAACCTGGGCCACAGAGGTGAGAGGCGAAGCGCTTAACCACTGCGCCACCCTGGCACCCCACCAGATGTTTCAATAACTGATTTTATTGAGGACTTAAGACCTACCCTTGCTAAGATAAGTTTTGAGAATAAGTTACTTAATGGGAGACTTTAACGTTAATATTCTTAATGCTGACAATCATATGCCATCTAATGATTTTATTGATCTAATGATATCTAACAGTCTATACCCACTGATATCGAAACCTACCAGGATTACATCTTATTCTGCTACTTTAATTGATAATATATTTACCAATAATCTTGATCACGATAAAATCAGTGGAATCCTTTGGACTGACATATCTGATCACTTACCTGTATTTCAGGTAACCAACCTCAAACTTGTACCTGAATTTCAACCACAAATAATTTCCAAACGCCAAATAACCACTTCCAACATCCAGAAATTTCACTCTAAACTTGTTGACACTGATTGGACCTTTATCAATTTATATTCTCCTAATGACTCCTATAATATATTTAATGATTATCTTACTCCTATTTATAACCAATGTTTTCCTATCAAAACAATTTTAATTAAAAATAGGCCTAATAATAAACCTTGGTTCACTTCAGGTCTCCGTAATTCCTGTAGACGTAAAAATTATCTTTATAAACAAGCTCTCAATAAACCCACAGCTCATAATAAGGCTAATTATACCAAATTTCGCAATAAGTACAATTATCTTGTTAAACTCGCTAGGAAAAAATATTACCATGACAAACTCTCATCGGCCCATTCCTCCTTAAGACTTACATGGTCAACAATTAAATCAGTTATCTCTAAAAAGCAAACCAGGTAAAAACCTACTTCTATGATTGACTCTGATAGTACTATCACTGACCCGCTACTAATTGTTAACAAATTTAATGACTTCTTTACAAATATAGGTCCGGCACTTGCAAAAAAAATTCCAACCTCCGACATTAATCCTAGATCATATCTAAAGAGCTCGTACCAGGACAGCATGTTCTTTTTTCTTACCTCCCCATCTGAAGTTATTTCAATTGTCATGTCTTTAAAAAACAGTAATAGCGAAGGATTTGATGGCTTTAACATTCTTTGTCATGTGGTATTGTACCCGACAAACTAAAAGTAGGTAAAGTCATACCAGTTTATAACAACGAAGACATAAAGTGCTTTACCAACTATAGACCATTTCCATTTTACCTTTTTTTCCAAAAATACTAGAAAAAATAGTATATCATAGAGTTTTCAATTACTTTATCAAACTCAACATTCTAAATAATCATCAATATGGATTTAGAAATAAACATTCTACCTACATGGCTATCTTAGAACTCACAGACAAGATCTATCAGTCTTTTGAAAAATATGAATATACCATGGGAATCTTTATAGACTTAAAGAAAGCATTTGACACCGTCAATCATGCCATACTACTTGACAAACTTGAATTTTATGGTATGAGGAATTTCATTAAATTGGATGAAAAGCTACCTCGATCAAAGATCGCAATATGTCCAAATAGGTGATGTCAAATCTTCACTTAAACCAATAAATTGTGGTGTACCACAGCTCAATACTTGGGCCTCTTCTCTTTCTTATTTATATTAATGATATTTTTAATTGCTCTGATTACCTTTCATTTGTCTTATTTGCTGATGACACCAACATATTCTTCAGTCATAAAAACATTGTTGAACTCGTTGACATATTAATAACGAACTATCCTCAGTTTCATCCTGGCTGACTGCCAACAAATTAACTCTCCACCCCGATAAAACTAAATTCATTTTTGTTCATCCTACCAAGAAAAAGGTTAGTTTTAATGACATTAGCATATCAATCAATCATAATAAGATTGAAAGAACTGAACGAACAAATTCCTGGGGATTATTATACACCAACATCTCTCCTGGAAACCACATATAAATGCCATCAGTTCCAAAATTTCTAAATCAATTGGTATCATCATTAAAGCTCGTCAATTCCTTTGTAGTAAAACTCTTCTTATCCTCTACAATTTTTTAGTATTACCATATCTTCAGTACTGTACTATACTATGGGGTTCAACCTATCCTTCTTATCTACATCCACTTCATTTACTCCAAAAGAAGGCCTTGCGTATAATCACACATTCTCCCATTCGTGCTCATACTTACCCCTTATTCAAACAACTAAAACTCAATATATTCAACATATTCAAATATCAAGTCTCCTTCACATCAATAAATGCCTTCCTATCCCTATATCTACCTTGTTCAAATTTAATTTTGAATACCATAAGTACTCTACCAGACACATCTGATTTACATATCCACTATCATAAATATACTTACTCCCTTCGTTACCAAGGCCCCCAAATATGGGACTCTATACCTTTATCGTTACGTGAGTCTTTGAAACTATTTAACCATAAGCATCAGTTAAAAGAACATTTTATTACCCTTTAATCCTTTTCTATACATGTATGAATTGTATTAATCAGTGCTCTTATTTCCCCCTGGACTTCATGTATATAGTATATATATATATATATTGTGATATTATTTATAGCTAATTTTATATGTTTCGTCTGTATTTTATTTTATTTTATTTTTCGATTATTTCGCCGTCCTTCTTGTAACTATATCATAATTTTTTTTAACCTGACCCTTACCACATAAGCCTCTGGCTTCGGTTTGTCATAATTGTAATAATAATTCAATATGAATCGAAATAAAATGTAAAATTGTAACTTTATGTTAGTGTAGAGAGTCGCGTTACCTAAGTACCAAGTTGATATTCAGTTCTTGCTGACTGAAGTGCCTATTAAGCGAATTTTTTTTTTTATATCTCATCTCCATCCATAGCCTGCGTCACATCCGAACTGAACTCTAGTTATGTGACGCAGGCTACTCCTTCCAGAGATATCAAGGTTTGTTTTGAAAATTAGATGGTATGTGGCGTCACAAGGTTGCCACAGCCTTGAAGTCAAATCACAAAACAAAGAATATATCTGCAAATAGTAGGTAAAAACCATTGAAGCTTTGCACATGTGTAGTAATAAGGAAAACACACATCAATGTGGAAATCATGTTGCCATGGAAACACTTTTGGTCCCAGGCTCCTTTCACCTTGAACATAAAATAGTTTTTATCTCTGTTACACAAAATAGTTTACATACAATGCATTCACTGTTCCAAACCTTCTCATATGCCCACAGTAGAAAATTTGTGTTTGGCAAAGGAAAAATTAGGAAATTTCGTTACCTCATTGAATGAGTTTCGGACCTAGAGTGTTACCACGACAACATCATAATTTGCATAATGACGTGTATGTTCCCTAGTACCATACATGTGCAAAGTATCAATTGTTTTTACCCATTATTTGCAGATTTTCTTAATTTTGTGATTTGTATTCATGATTTGTATTCATCTAATTTGCATATTCCAAAAAAAAAACATCATGCTTTCTCATTTCGAAAGACTTTCAAATGAGATCTTAAATTAATTTTAATGACGAAAATTTCGCTTCATAGGCACTTTAAAACATTGAGTTAAAGTTATTCGTCTCTTGGATTGATTCCTATGTTTCATATACTTACATTGGTCAGGAGCCCATAACCAGGAGCGTCCATATCTCCTATATAGCTGTTACAGCGTTTTCAAAAGTTGGGCTATTTTTAGATCATTTTTGCCGCCAATTAAGTGGGTTGCACCAGTGGTGGAACAAACTGCCTCATTAGCTACTTTTGTTATACCAACAACATGGCTGCTACGCTTTTGTGATTTTATTCCCTTAGGAATGATTGCAACCCAAGAATAGCGGGAAACCGTTCTAAAAATAACCTAACTTGTGAAAACGCTGTGACATAGGCCTAGTATGCGGGATGGACGCTCCTAGTTATGGGCTCCTGCATTAGTATACAACTCTTGTTGAAAAAATGAAACTTCAAACATCCACTCACGTTCTTAATACTCGATCCTTTCTATTGGAAGGCCCAGTCAAACAAGAGCTCGAAGGCTTGTTCAAGAGCTTCAAAGCCGCGTGGGGCATGGTACGAGAGCACCTTGAGAATCAGGGTGAGTACTAAAAAATAATTGTGTCCGTGTTCGTGCGTGTGAGAGGTCTTCCACCTCTTCCCAAATATCACAGAAGTGTGTGTTCACAGGTTTATCTAATCCATCACGTTCAGGTCGATATCGTGTACCGAGTGAGCTCTGCAGTGTAGCACTTGATAATGACACGCCCCTTGCCACCCTTCTACCGACTACTAGCGGCAGAGGTGTGTGTTCCACGGCGCTGGTGTTCTATCTTGTAACGACACATAACGAGTTCGTGGAGACATTCCTCAACATAACTCAAGGGAAGGCAAGGTGAGTAAGTAAATTATCTGCTGAAACAGCTCTCGTGGCGTTGGATTCGTGTGCACACAATTATTTTAAGAAACAGCTATTTTGTCAGATGATGGAAAACGAAAACGAAATGGCGGACACGGGTAGAATTTTGGTGGATTAACGTTGATTCTGTTTTCTGTGGTGCCCTTTATTGCTGCTGTTTAGTGTCCTATAATGCTCTTATGTGACCTGACGTGAAATGTGGCTCTAGAATAGAGTTGTCTTGGATAGGCGAGTTGTCCCTAGCGATCCGTTTACATGAAGTAACGCCTGCAAAAGTTGACCCTCGTGCTAGATGACCTACCTCAGGTAGGTTGACCCTAGTACTAGGGTCATCCTAATACCAGAGACAAAACTGACCCTTCACATGTAAACAGAACGCAGAATACAATGGTGCGTAATCCTAATAGTAGGGTCAACCTACCAAGTACAAGGGTTACCCTCCTATTATGTAAACAGAATGGAGAATACAATGGTGGTAGGTTGACCCTACTACTAGGATGACCCTAGTACAAGGGTTACCCTCCTATCATGTAAACAGAATGTAGAATACAATGGTGGTAGGTTGACCCTACTACTAGAATGACCCTAGTACACGGGTTACCCTCCTATCATGTAAACAGAACGTAGAATACAATGGTGGTAGGTTGACCCTACTACTATAATGACCCTAGTACAAGGGTTACCCTCTTATCATGTAAACAGGATGTAGAATACAATGGTGGTAGGTTGACCCTAATACTAGAAGTAGTAGTAATCGTAGATTATCAAAGTGCGTTCGACATATTTTTTTGTAAGAGAAAGGTCTGTGGTAACACAAAAGGCTGAGATGTACACAGTGTCGCAACTCACACAAGATACGACGATTATGGGTATCTAGAAAACTCAGACCTAGATTTATCTTCAGCCAGGTCATCTTACTGTTTGTAGTTTTGGTATCTGTATGTACAGCGAAAAGCAGAATCCAATACAGCGAGCAAGCCAACAGAACTCACTCGGTTGTTACTGGACAGCACAAATTATGGCCAAGTTGATTTGATTCAGTTCTCTGTTCAACGACCACGCCGACAAAACAGACCATGTTTGACTTGATATAGTTTGGACATCAGACTTTGTCGAATGCTACAGGCTTTGATATATCGTGCTTGCTAACTTTTTAAACATTATTACATTGGATTGGGAAAATAATAAAACACTGATACTCGACGTTTCCCTGAGCATCGTGTATATAGTTACCAGTTCCCCGGCGTTCATGATATCGAGGCATTTTGTAATATGCCTACGAAAAAACAGAACTTTTTTTTGGCTACCGGCAAAGACGTCACACACAGGCACAGGGAACCCGTCACCAGATTAGGTTGCGTTCTCCTTGGTCGAACGCAATGACCCTAGTACAAGGGTTACCCTCTTATCATGTAAACAGCACCTTAGCCTCACACCGGAGCAGTTTCAGAACGAGTTTAATTAGCTGACGAAAACAAAGCTTTTTTATTCTCCTGGGACTCAACATGGCTGCTGCGTAATAAAACCCCATGTAAAGTTTCTCGACATCAAAATTAAACGAGTGGCTTGTGATGCAGTGATTGATTCCCATATACCCTCATATTCTATCTCGGTCTTTTCGGGAAGGCTTAGAGATTTTATCTGACTTTAATTGAAACAGCTGCATGTAGGTAGAGTACTATTCGCGTCTAGTAACAACCTTCACTACTCCCCATAGTAATGCTGACCACGTGCCGCTGACCGAAGTGACCGGCTCTCAGCTTGTGTCGTATGATGTTGATCGTGATCTCCTGCCGCTCATCCTCGCCCACTGCCACTACTCGCTTGAGGTTGGCCGGGGAACCTGCGTCGAGTACGATTGGTCAGCACTCCAGAGGCAGTTGGTTGACCGGTGGATACGTGGAAGACCGCTCATTGACTTTGAGGTAAGACGTTTTATTAGATCAAACTCAATATCTGTTCTTTTATTGAGTCCTGCGGGAGATTGCTTTGCAAAGGATTTTGTACGCGCAAGGTCGCACAGGAAACACTTTCGTCTCAGCACTTTGAACTAACACCACTCTGTTTACTGAGAAACATAAGAACTGAGTGTTCTAGTACTATATAGTAGATTGTAGATGACATTGCACGTTGATAGATAAGTAAGAAGATGACATTGCACGTTGATAGATATGTAAGAACTGAGTGTTCTTATAGTATAGTAGTTTGTAGATGACATTGCACGTTGATACCAAGGAACTGTTTCATGAAGGGCCAAAATTTGTCTACAGAGATCGTTATAGATGGTCAAGAATGATATTCATGGTATGTTTCGTTTTTAGGAGATAAAGTTTACCTTCGGTAAGGATATACAGGAGGACAACGTGTTTACGGACCTGCGCACCAAAATAAAACAGGTAAATTATTTCGTGTGAGGAATTTATTAAATGTTGGATCTGTACTTGTTTCATCTTTTGCATCAACCAGAGTTTCTCTGTTTTTAATTCAGTCACTAAGTCGATATCAAAGTCTGTACGATTTCATTGTTCACCTGTTGATACAGGAGCGTCTACCACGCGCAAGCAGCACTCACATCCTTTCCGAGATTCGCCGTTTGACTGATGTGTGTGACGTCAAGTCCAATCTGGAGATCGCCATCGGATTTCTTTCTTCCGCCGGCGGGCAGGCCGATATGCTGGTCAGCGACTACATGCACAAAGTTCTGCACATGCCCAAAGAGTCGGGACTGAAAAGTCGTAAGGTGAATGAGTGGTAATTCAGCCTTTCCACCTTTAAAATAAAAATTATGAGAATTACAGCTTAAAGCTGGTGGGGGCCTGCTTTTACTCCTCACACACTCCCCACTACATTAACTGTTTTGGACACACTACACTCGACTCGCGGTTGATTTTTACCTTAAATGGGAGGAGGAAGGATTTACTCAGTGAGTGCATTGGAATCATGGCTTCCCAATTGTTATTAGTATCAAATCAGATTTCAGCATCGCGTTAAGGGCCCATTGACATATTCCGTTGCTACGCAACACCGTTGCTATGCTCGCAGGAGCAGATGCGATTTTCACTTCCGGTTTATGCTAGCCTGAGAAAACAGCCGACTCGGGCGATATGAGTCGGCTGTTTTCTCAGGCTAGTTTTATGCGTATCCACCGGTCACCCGATAGTTTTAATACTTACACATGTTTGTAAGTTTTATTCGTGGTTTACCTGAAAGGTTTCATGAAAGAATTAAGTAAAGTGTTCAAAAGTCTTTTGTCGCTGGAAAATGAAAAGCTTGCAATTGGTTTATCGTGTGAAAGAATATAATACTTGACAAGAATCTCAATCCGATAATTTTGAAGGAATCGTTCAGGACTCGAAAGGAGTAGTATAGTAACTAGCGGTTCTGGCACACATTCCTGAAATTCCTCAAATTCATAAGACCAATTAGTAAAATTGTTGCATTTTCGTTGTTTTTTTCATCTAATGGACTATCCTCACTTCGTTCCGGGTCCATTAGATGAAAAAAACAACGAAAATGCAACAATTTTACAAATTGGTCTTAGGAATTTTATGAATTTCAGGAATGTGTGCCAAAACACGCTAGTTAGTATTCTACTATAGTTCATTTATTGTATTTATACATTATATTAAATGATCGGTTTCTACCGCTTTTTTCCGGATTGGAGCAGTTTTGTTGTACTATTTTTTTCGTTGTATTTTTTACATTTTAACACCTATTAAAGGAATGATTAGTTTACAGTATATCCATCCATGGTACTAACATACATTCTCTACTTCACGATATTAACGTATGCTGTTATCTTAGTACGTATTAATACCAAACAGATTAGACAAGTGCGTATGATTGAAGAACCTCAACGTAGACGCCACAACTAAGATACCAATTAGACATATAGTATATATATAGGTATATAACACGATGATTGAGACAAGAACTTGTGATTGGTTGATGCGAGGAAAGACCACGAAATGTATAAGTAAGTGTTCAAAGACGTCAGAGTATTGCTCTCAACATAACTTCCAGATAGGAAGAGGATGTGCCATATTCGTTCCATGTTTGACGTGTGGTCGAGGCTGTCGTACTATTCACGAACTTTGTGCAAAATGCGGTGCACCTCAACGCCGTACCATTCGCAATAAGAAGAACCTTGATAAGAAACGAGCTAACGAGTCGGCGAATATCACGTATCCAAATGTAGTAGAATCGGAGAAAGATCTAAATGTAGTGGAATCGGAAAAAGATCAAAATGTGGTAGACATTCACAATCTCGATAATGCATTGGATGACCTCTCTATTAGTGAGAAAGATCTAATGTGGTAGAATCGGAGGATAAGTAGAAATCACAATACGAAAAAAAAATGAAGAGAAATTGTTATGCGACCTCTCTTCATTTTTTTATTTTTTATTTTTTTTTAACAAACAAACAATTGGACAATTGACAGGCATATGGTATACAACTAGTATGGATGACCTTATTAGATTACTTGGTTCAGAAATTTGTGCAAGCCTACATATCAAATCACGGTTACATATTAACACTGGTGAAACATGTTCCGAATGTCTATGCCCGATGGAAATGCAAGGAACGGAATTCATATGTCCCACCTGTGGTCTTGTTTCCGAGACTGAATCATGTGAAGAAACAACTATCGATCTTACTACTAGGTTACGCATAGTAGGGCCGGATAGCTTTCGGTATCAACATGATCTAGACCGCACAATCCCAAAGCAAAGCGATAACAAAGAATTACAACTACGAACGATTATGCGAGAACTACAGGCATACGACACTATTTATAAACAAAATTACGCCCTCTCGTTTCCCACAAATGTATTAGTAATCGTAGCCGATGCATTCATTCAAGTACAGAAAGTTTGTATCAAACGTAGCTATGCGAAACGAACTATTTTAGCTGCTATACTTTATCAAGCATGTATACAATGTGGGTTCGTTAGATCTAAAGGTGAGGTCGCTCGTTTTATGCAACTAAACGATAAAAGCATATGTTGTGGAAATGTCTTTATACGTTCTCTACATGATGACGATAAGATCGATATAGATTTAAATACCGATCGAATAGCTCCTCACATTACAACGACTTTTGCTAAACTCGACCCCCAAGGAGTACCTAAGAATGTACGACAAATAGTCTATGAGATTGTTCATACGGCAATAGAAAACAATATAGGTACCAGCTCTATACGTTACGAGGTACTACATCGTTCGGGATCTCGTATGTCTCTTATTGATGTTGTTAAACGGTGTGGTATACATAAGGGTTCGATCATACGTTTTGTCAAGGGGTTGATTGCTTACCATTCCTACTTTGAGCCCATCTATAAAAAACACGGTCTAACTAGTGATAGGGTTTGATTTCGTAAAGTGAAAATAAGAGCCACATTCGATTCTTATCCCACTAGACTGCCAAGTTTTTCTCGCATTTCCTTTTGCACTTCTTGTTTGAGTTCCATTCGAATCTGTTCCACGTTTTTTTCACCACCCAAAGTCTTATGACGAATTTCAGACCTCATAATCTCGTATTTATCTGCTTCAGCGAGGATTAGACTGTATTCAGAGTCGGATATATTTTCATCACGCAAGGCTTTCGATACTAGATCACGAATCGTATTAATTTTCGCTTTTGCTAACATAGTGGTTTTCTCATGCTTAGATACTTTTATTCCTAATTTTTTAGCTCCAATGGTCGTAGATGCTGAAATTAATCCGCATAAGCCACCAATAACACCAAGTGGTAAACCAATCACTATTCCAAAACCAGTTAAAGCTACTTCCAATCCAGATCCAGATAAAATCACAGATAGACCTCCTGTTACCACTGCGATACCATGAACTATTCCTTGAGAACGCGCATATTTCTTACGTACGCCTTCATAGTGTTTTTCTTGAATTTCGATATCCGAAAGCGTATCTCGGATTGTTTGTAGTCGAAAATTATTTCCAGTGAGCGATGGATAGAGTTTTGGTGCTGATGGAAAAAGTGGTTGAATTGAATCACCGTCCATCGTATATGTGATATACGTATGATTTACTCAAGCTTCAATACGAAACGTAGAGGCTGCTTGTTGAAGTCTATGAGATTGCCTTTCTCATTGCAAACTGTGAGGTGAATGTAGTTCCGCATCGTTCCTAGGGCTCGAATGGGTATGAGGGTTGGTGGAAAGTAAGTTGTTTCAGAAAAACTGTGGGATGTCGGATTAAAAGTATATAGGATTTTAGATGGCTTTCCCTCGAGAAGCGAGAAATCGGAATCCACCACATCACAGTAGACATATATATGCTTAACATCTTTTGACCTCAGGGTGTATTTTCCCACAGCAACGGTCACATAGTCTACCATATCTTTATCTACTTTGATACCAAATAAATCGCAGATATTCTTAGTGAACTGGATTGGTTTCTTGACCTTCATAACCCAATATTTCCTAAATGCGTGGTCTATGAATTCCAAGAAACCAGCCTTGACTGCAGGATCGAAATTGTCTATAAAGTATTCTATACTATAATGTCCCGCCTTAATTTCGTATGGAAACACCACACTATTGTTATCCCACTTAAAGCTCCCTTTCTCTGCTAGGTTCCACCAATTATGACTAAGAGTGACCTCAACTAGCGAAATATTATTGATAAGAATAGGGTTATCGAAGTAGACCGTATGGTCAGACGATGTGGTGGTGACATTTAATATAACCATTATGTGTTAAAGGTATGAACTACACACATAATTAGCTTTAACATGAGGAGGCACGGAGGTAATTTCAGCTATCATTATGAGGGTGGAGACGACGAGAGAGATGATGAGACCCCAACACAGAATGCTAATTTACGGTCAAAGGCTGAGAGAATAGCTAGTAGAGATAGAGAGAGAATAGCTGAGGAAGATAAGAAGGTCGCATCATTGAATGCCGATCTATTAGCGAAGTTCAAGAAAAGATACCCACATGCAGATTTTCATCAGTTCTATGTATCAACGGATATAGACGGCCCTGGCAAATATTCGACTAGTATTTGGTTTCGAGATGGGAATAATGGTTATGTGGTTTATGGCGACGATGTCTCTAAGCTACCTACCACCATTCAAAAACGAATCGATAACGCATTGTGGGATGTGCATGATGGTTTTCCACATACATTAACACTAGATAAAAGTGTGAAATATCCTATTGCGGCAGCCCCAGATACCGAAAAAGCACAAGATATCGATCTCATTAATCTATGGATATACGTCACGCCTACGAAAAAGTTCAAAGCAGGTGTCCCAAACATATTTAAGGAGACCGTTATAAAGCATATGACAGCAAATGAGTCCTACCATTGGTTACATGGTCCAGATTTCAAATATTGGCCTCAACAATTGAATTTCGCAACGTGGTGTGCGACTTCTGGATGTGGAGTGTCATTGTTTGATCCTATTTTCAAAACGTATCCTCCTATTGTTCAAGGACTACTACGATTTCACGTTTATTTCACAATACGAAGAATTCTACATGAACTTGGTGGTGCTCATGGAGTTCCTCTACCTGGTGACTCTGCTTTCAAGCAAATGGATAACCTCTATAGCAAATCAGCTCTTGAGAAATTGTGCATCGAATTTGGTATATCTCGAACACCAGATTTCCGATGGCACGGAGGTAGGAATAACGGATTAGGAGATATATTCCTTTTATACCCGGGTCCGACAGGATACGTAAACGTCCATGGAGTCCGAAGCTATGACAAAGGTGCAACCACGTGGCCTCGGAAATATAATTTATTTGCAGACCAAGGAGGTAAGGAGGATCAGGGCGATCTTGTGGCATTCATTCGGAACGATGAACATGAAGGAAAACAATACAATTGGTTTACACCACCAATCGGAAAGGGATTAACAAATGCTGGATTAGGTAGATTGAATCGATCCGTTGAAGCTTTTGGATATTGCGTTCTAGCTGCTCAAAATGATCTTAACCAATCCATCATAGATAGTTTCAATGTCAAAGAAAAATTTAAGAGATTAGTCGAAGACGCTATTCTCGAAAACGGCTTGGTGGTAAGCTATAAAAACTATCTTACAGCTATACTACACACACATAAGAGATTAGACCTAGCAATAGCCATAGGGGTACGATTACTACCAAGCAATCTTGAGTACTACCTCAGCAAGAAGGATGGTTATAAAAATCCAATCCCGAACGCTACAGAAGGTATGGTGTTAGGGAAAAACGATATTAATCCAGACGTTCTCGAAACCAAATACCCACCAGATATGAAAGGGAAGAAACAAAAGAAGCAATTACCACACCAAGTTCCACAACAATTACCACAACAAGTTCCACAACGAGTTTCACATAGTATCTTACCGAATCCTACTCCACAACATGAGATCAATCTAGCGATAGTATCTATTGTAGGAGCTGGAATCGCATGGACCCTATTTCGTTAACGTCGTTTGTATTGCTCTATTGTGATCACCACTATAGCTACGATAAATAACCAAACGTTCTCTGCTAATACTCCTAGAGCTTTACCGGCCATAGTAAATATGAAATTCGCAATTGATCCAATCATTCCAGGTAGTATCTGTCTATATATAGAAAGACTTTCACTCCATCATCTGCCAATCCAGGTGAGACTCTATATGTGGAAGTACCAACACTAGGAGAAGATATCGTATTAGTACCTGGTAGTTTGGCATTATTGGGTGATATCGTATTGTCTGGGGCACATGCTAATAATCGAGTCGTTGCAAATGTTGGACGTTGCTTAGTTATACATCGAGTTTGTAAGATAGGAGCTGAAATAGTAGAAGACATTGCTCGATCGGATCTATTACAAACATATTCCGATATCTATCTATCTACACAAGAGATAGAATCGAGAGTACAACAAGGTATCCAATCAGATAACACAAATAAGCTACGATCTAAGGCTGGTGACGCAGGTACTTCAGATGTTGGTGAGAATGCATTGTTAGCTGCATATGGTTCAAAATATAGAATTCCGTTAGACGTTGATATTCTTACACAACATGGAGTTCTATATCCACATGCATTAGAAGACACTATTTCATTCGAATTAACTCTAGCCCGCTCTATCGATATAATCGTTGGATCAGATTCGACAAAGATAGGTACGTACAAGCTTACCAACATCCAGTTAGAATACGAAGCAATCAAGAATGAAACGCTAGCTAGGAATGCATTTCACGCATATGAAAAAGGTACTGCATTCCTATACGATCACGCAGTTCACTTCAAGTTAGTACCTATCGCTAAGGCATCAGATACTTTGATATCTCAGAATATAAATGTTCCACGACGATCATTTGCTGGATTACTTTTTCTATTCGTAGATCCTCCCACTGCCGGTTCACGAGATAGTGAAGCATTCGTAAATCCTGATATTTCGAAGATAGAGATAGATGTAAATGGAGTTCCAAATAGATTCTTTCCAGGAGGTATGTTAACACCAGATTTTTGGGAGTCCGCAAAAGGATGGTTTGGTACATCCAATACTTCTATGACTCCTACCAAATTTTACAATAACAGATTTGCCATCCAAGTCGATTGTCGTACAGCGAAAGATTCCTCTGCTCATGGTGATGGAATGGCACAAACTGGTGGTGGAAAAGATATCGATATTCGTATACATAGAACTGCGGGTAAAATCGTTAGCACTGTAAACATGCATATCTATGTACTTGCGGATGCTCAGCTTAAGATATTGAACAGATCTTTACATAGTATAACATACTGATGGATTCTCTCACAGCACACATTCCATTTAATGCACTTATAGTAGGTCCAACGAATTGTGGAAAGACTGCATTTCTCATAGAACAACTTCGTGGACCATTTCGTGGTAAGTTCGATTATATAGTATTAATTTGTCCTACGTATGCCCACAACAAAACATATCATGGATTTGCTAATCGAGATCCACACTTCTATGTTATATCTCCATCTCAGGATGCTATCGATACCACATTAAATATTTGTGCAACCTTTTGGTCAGGTACCAATACATTATTGATTCTAGATGATTGTGCCGCATCAAAAGATGTAAAACGAAGAACTGACAAACTAGTAGATTTAGCATTCTCTGCTCGACATATAGGACTATCTATTTGGGTACTATCCCAACAATTAACGAGTATATGTAAACCTTTTCGTGAGAACGTAGCTATCGTAGTAGCATTTCATACGGCATCAGTTATAGATGGTAAAAAGATATTTGAAGATTACGGAGGCTCACAAGGATGTAATGAATTACGAACGATACTTCGATCTCATAAGTTTGCTCGCATATGTTTCTGTTTGCGACATCCTTTTGCAGTAGTGTTAGAGCTACCCGCACCTATAACATATTATCATGGATGAATACACCAAAGAACTGGATGAATACGTCAAAGAACTGGATGAATACGTCAAAGAACTGGAAGATGAGTGTCCTCCAACAAAATTGGAGGGTATCGAAGAATGTCGAGAAGCACTCAAGACCCTATCTGTAGTGGGTACAACGAAAGAATATCTAGGACAGAATTTCTCCCTAGTAGATATAACTAAACTATCTGAGAAAGACGTAAAACGTTTACATAGTAGATTCCAGGCTGTAGTAGCAAAGCAAATAACAGGATGCTTAGTAAATGGTGCACTACGTCTAGCTACTCGCGCAGTCGCATACGTAGTTACACTAGATGACCAACAAGCACTGGTTAAGGATCTACAAGAAGACCTTTTAGTCCGCAATGAGATATCTGCTGTGGCTGGTCTATTATCACTTAAAGCAGGTCGATTAGTTGCTCTAGCTAGTGCTTTGTTCCATGTAGCTAATCACATAGTCGTTCCTAGTACTCCTATTAGACATTCGCAAGTACCTACTATATCGAATCGAGATGGAGGAACAGACGGATCAGATAACTGCGGAGACTCAAAAGAGAGAGATTACATGTGAAAGTGAATTACCTAAAGAAATCAATGTAGATGAAAGTTGGACTACAAACATATCTACTATAGCAGTTATTGGTATGGGCGCTGTATTGTTTGGCGCATGCTATCAAATAACAGGATGCTTAGTAAATGGTGCACTACGTCTAGCTACTCGCGCAGTCGCATACGTAGTTCCACTAGATGACCAACAAGCACTGGTTAAGGATCTACAAGAAGACCAACTAGTCCGCAATGAGATATATACTGCGGCTGGTCTATTAGCACTTAAAGCAGTTCGATTCGTGGCTCTAGCTAGTGCTTCGTTCCATGTAGCTAATCACATAGTCGTTCCTAGTACTCCTATTAAACATTCGCAAGTAACTACTATATCGAATCGAGATGGAGGAACAGACGGATCAGATAACTGCGAATCCACCAAAAACAACACCAACTAAAGTAAAAGATCCAAAGAGGGTTGCTGCTGGGAAAGCATTAGCACTAAGTAATAAACTTGCTAGAGAGGCTCAAAAGAGAGAGATTACACGTGAAAGTGAATTACCTAAAGAAATCAACATAGATGAAAGTTGGATGAAAAATGTGTCTATCAATACTACTATCGCAGTTATTGGTACGGGTGCTGCATTAGTTGGCGTATACTATCAATACAGAAGATATAGAGATGACACTTCTAAAAACGTTAGTACGATACGACGACCCGCGAGTCCTGTAAAGACTACGGTACCAGATATGGAGTAACAATTAAAGACTAGAGATATACGATATATATTAGGATGGATAAGGAATTGATGAAAACAGCGACCGATGCTGCTATGATAACTGGAATAGCTACTGGTATTGGTTGGATCGTAAAAAAGGCTACCAAGGAATCTATGCTTAGTGATCCTTCTATTTCTATCATAAATTACGTGAAGTGGACTGCTGTAATAGCTGGTAGCATATATGCAAAACAATATATCGAGAAACAAAAGATCGTACCATAATGGCGACGTTAGCAGCTATTGGAATGTCTATTTTCGGAGCAGTTTTGAATGCAACGGCATTTACTGGTGGTGGAGTGCTTGCTAAGATGTTTGGTGGGAAAGATGAAACTGCTAATATAGAACGAGAGAGACATGATAGGGAAATGGAAAAATTCGATGCTGATAGGGAGGCATATATCGAAGGACGTCAAAAATTGTTCGATTGGACGCACAAACAGGAAGTTGCTGAACTAGATGCTCATAATAATCAATTCAATAGCAACCGAGCTTTCGTGCAATCCGATAAGTTACGTCAGGCACTTAAACGACTCGAAGCAATGAAAGAACCTCGTTTCTCTGACTACTATCAACCCTCAAGAAATCAGAAAACTAGTGAGTTGATCTATGTTGGTGGTGGAATGCTAGTCGCTGGATACGCTATTAGTCGATATGCCTTTTAAAAAAACGAGAATTTTTACGATCGACGAGATACTAAAAAAGAAAAAAAGAATAAGAACTAGTTGGTTAGATAAGTTCTTATTCCTTTTTTTTCTTTTTTTTTCTTCTTGTTGAAGGTTAGAATACATAGATATATAATGGATGCTAAACTTGCGAATATCTTCTATGGTCCTATGGGCTATTGGAAAGGTCATGCTGCAATTGGTAAGCTATCGGTGGCTGCAAACGTATCAGAAGACATAGCTAAGGGTTGGTTAGAGAAACAAGCCATGTGGCAAATATATCTATCACCACCACACTATATTCCACGACCACATTGGACTGTATCGAAACCTAATGAAGTTCATCAAGCTGATTTGACCTTTCTACCTCACGATCGACCTGGACGTGGAAGGAAACTATATAAGTATGCTTTAGTGGTAATCGATGTAGCTTCTAGATATAAAGAGGCTGAACCTTTAGCATCGAAAGATAGTGGTGAAGTTGCTACTGCATTCGAACGAATCTACAAACGTAGTCCACTAGAATGGCCAAAAACATTGCAAGTTGATCCTGGTAGAGAATTCATGGGACGTATGTCTGAAACATTAGAACTACGTGGTACGAAAGTTCAACGAGGTGAAGCTGGTAATCATAGGGCACAAAGTTTTGTTGAACGAGCAAATAGAACGATAGCTGAAAGATTATTTGGATATCAATATGCAAAAGAGATGGTACTTACATCTGAAGGATCGGATGCGCGTAGTAGAGAATGGGTATTGAGGCTTCCTGATGTTATCAAGGCTATGAACAATGAAGTTACTCGACTTACTGGTAAAGAGCCTTCGAATTCTATAGAGACACAACAAGTAAACATAAAGACTCCTATATATTCTCGAATTATTGGATTAGATGAAAAGCGACTACCATTTAACGTTTTAGTTCGATATCTCTATGCATCTGGAGAATTGGAAGGTGGAACTAAACGAGCGACTGATCCTGTATGGAGTTTACAGACATACTATATTTCTCGAAATGTGGTATCATCAAATCAACCAGTTCTATACTATTTAGGAAAAGATGCACCAAAGCGAGGGTTCGTTCGTGAAGAGATACAAGTGATACCACCAGATACAGAACTACCACCAAAAGGTATTCTAAGATAGAAGCAACTCACAAATAAAATCATCTAAGTCTTCATCCTCTGGAATGATGTTTCTACGGCTGTAGGATAGTGTATCGATTGCGTTCGATATTATATTGCTCATAAAATCGGCTACTTCTTCATTATCTGGAAAAAAGTCTCCATGACCGTAGGCTATTGTATCTATTCCGTTTGCTAAAATACATCTCTTACTATCGAATGGTGATAGGGATACTTTGTTCATAAGCATACCATACATCTTATGACCTTCACTTCGAAGCATATTCATTCCATGTTTGAATACTTTCTTATCCATCAAGCACTCTTTATATTGATCATGGCGAATACGATGTTTCACTACTGCCTTCTTGGTACCTTTAGCTTTACGAATCTCATCACCACCTACTTTCAATATAGAATAGAGCTTCGATCGTAGTCCAACATATTCGGCTATTGGAATACCTCCACATTCGTCTTTCATTTTACCAAGCACTTTCTTGTTGTCGATACTATACAGCGGATGGTCTTTGTTGTAGTTACTAGTATCATATAGATGTTTATGAGTTGCCATGTCTGAATAGATGTTTTCAGTTTTAATGTGTAGTAGTAGGCTGTCGGTATCGGTATAAAGTAGATTGCAGCGTTGTCCATATTGCTTCTTGAGCTCGTTGTAGTAGAAGTCATACATCAGATGCTTCGATAGATCTAGAATCGACATTCCAACATATATGGGGCGGTTCAGCAATAGCTTACTTTTGTAGTTATGTACCGCGGCAAGATCATCATCGAAAATTGTGGATCGAGCATAACTAGGTTTATTCAATAGACGTTGTAGCTTGTTTCCTTCTGATGCGCGCACTAATTGGATATCTACACGTTTACGTAGATTCTCCATTGTTTTTCCAAATACGCTATTGTTCATCAGTTTGTATAGATCCTGCTTTAAGTCGCTCTTCGCTTGTTTTCGTAACTCTGTATTCATTTGTATATATGGTTCCATCCATGGTGATTGGTCGAATCGTAGTGCCTTATGGATCTTTTTCAAACGCATACCAAGAGATAGATACAATTGTAGGTTACGGTAGTGGAGCACATATCGTTCTTTGTTATATAGATTAGGTACAAGTTTTTCTACTTTCAAAGATCCATTACCTTTATATAGTTCCTCAAATAGATTGGTCTGATACTCTGAGAACAAATCTTTATTCACCTGAATTCTCTCGGGAGCTAGTGGATAGTCGTTGTGCGTATCGTGAAGTTCTCGAGGATATTCGAGATCGACTTCAAGGATATAACCCTTATCTGAATCCATTGCGTGATTGGTTATTTGTTCTTCTGTTGGTGTATGCCACTCGAATCCTCCTGTTGGTAGATATTGACTCATTGCCCAACCATATAGATTATTAGCATCAAGATATAGTATGTAGCTATATGGCTTATTGGGATCGCAATCAGGTATACTTTGGTTATTTGCTTTGGCATAACGTTGTGATACCATGGATATACCACCACGTAGACCTCTCTCGATGAATAGATACATGTCATAGTCAGTTAATAGTTCGAGTTTCACTCCAGTTATCTTTAATAAAGCGTCCCATGAAAGTCCTGGACTCGTATAATAATGTGCGGGATCTAATCCATAGTTTTGCATACATGTTGTACGAAAGTCCTCGAACACATCTGCTAGAAGAAGTACATCAGTTTGTAGATAAAGATCATGATAATCACCCAATGTCTTGCAATCAAATACGTTCCAAACTTTTATTGCGCGTTCGTAATCTTCATCGGATATATCCTCTAGAGTTAGTTTACTATAGAACGCATCTTTCGGTGGTAGAGAAGTCTCTGCAAATCTATCCCACGAATCCATGTACTCATATGGATATACTCCTTTACGAGTTAATAGATTGGCTTTCTCTTGATTAGATGTATGTTTTACGATTTGTTGAAAAGTGTCTGATGCTGATCCTTTTACCAACTTATCGAGAGAGAATGGTAAGAATTGAAAGCTATCAATGAATCGTAGGTTACCAAGTGAGAATGAAATATATTTCTCCATATTGTTTGGAATGCAAGATATATTACCTAACGTTATGGATATGGATTGCATTATTAGATGAGCATCATATCCACGAAGATTATGGAATACGACTGGGATGGTAGGAAAAGTACGTAGTTTTAGATTACAGGTATTGTGTGCGGCACCTCGAAACTCGCCTGTGATGTGGCAATGATCACGTACTCTATCACCAACCAATGGCTTCTGACAGATATGACAAATTGTTGCGCTATTATAAGCCTTATAGTTTTTCCATGACATGCATAGTGGTTTAGCCTTTTGGGCTTTGATCTTCACCTCTTCCTCTTGTATGCATTGTAGAAACCGTTCTATAGTATCCATGCCTCTATATAGTACTGGTGGTTCGCTATGACCATCGGAACGTACAACTATATAACAAAATCCACAGGGAATATGTTCTTCTGTTTTAAGTGTGTTGCTCTTCTTTGGGTCTTGGGCAGGTCCTTCGATCTTAGTGGTCAAAGCCTCAAGGTCTGCATAGATAATGTAGGGTACTTTAAGCTGTTTGTGTATATTCTGAAATGAAACTTCGTTGTTCTTATTGGTAGGCATTTCAATGCGTATGGCTCTGTCATCGGTACCGTTACACTCTGTAATGTGCTTTGTAATAAGAGCTTCATTGGAATATCCATGTAGACATCGTTCGCAGAAGTGTTTCCTATGTTCGTACTTTGTCTGATCGAATAGGAGTTTGTTGAAGTCCTTTATACAGCAATAGTGTTGTTTACCACTCTTTGGGTCTTCTATAAGTAGTAGATGGACGTACTTCGAAAAAGTCTTCTTTGAGATATGATATATGATTAAGCACTTTTCCTTTGGATCCCATCCATATACATTAATAGAAATGTTGTTTTGCTTCTCTAGAAGTGGTATTTGTGAGATTGGTGTTGGTGAGTCAACCCCATTGGATTTCACCATATCTATTTGATACTTTGATGTCCTTTGAGGATTTGTTTTAACTGGAAACATTGCTGCACATATCGACCAAAGTGCACAGTGATCGTCTTTGTTGTTTACATTGATCACAGCTTTCTTATTCGCTATTTCTTCAGGTAGTGGTAAATATGAACCTCCACGTAGTGGTTGATATTGAGCAATGTTTAACCATAGAATATTGACTCTATCTATGACCCAATTTGATCCACGACTGATCCACTTCTCAATTTGGTTGTATATCTGAGCATGTGCTTCAGTCTACTATTACCTCACGGATACCAGCATCGTTGATCAAAACAGATTGTTTGCTATAAAATGTAGCTGTCTCGTATACGTAACCATCAGGTTTATCAAGTACGAAAGTTATGTTTAAAGCTAATTGGGCCTTAAAGGTATTGTGGTTTCGTAGTTCTTCCTTAAACTTTTCGGTAGTTTGTTTACGTACACCGGCAAGGAAAACGGCTGGATCCGCTCCCATAGGATTATCATCAGGAATATCCATCTTCCATCCACGTAAATAGTTCTTTAAAGGACGTACTCGAACAAATGTTAGTATATGCTCAGCCATGGTATGATGTAATAAACTTGTAGCCACACTCCTCTAATAGGGCGGTGAAATGTAATACCTTGATCTAATATGGTATAGAAGTATGATGAATGGACTATGATGTAATAAACTTGTAGCCACACTCCTCTAATAGGGCGGTGAAATGTAATACCTTGATCTAATATGGTATAGAAGTATGATGAATGGACTATAATAGTAAATAATGATTATGACAATATATGTTATAATACCTAATAGCAACACTCCTCTAATAGGGTGTTAGAATACAATAAATTCGCTATAAACCAAGTGTTCGAACAAATGTTAATATATGCTTAGCCCTGATATAATACCTATAACTACAATCCTTTAATGTAATGCATAAATACGATAAATGAACTATAGTAGTAAATAATACCTTATAAACACGTTTCTCTAATAGGCCGTTGAAATGTAAAAATATGATTAAAAAATAGTACAACAAAACTGCTTTAATCCGGAAAAAAGCGGTAGAAACCGATCATTTAATATAATGTATAAATACAATAAATGAACTATAGTAGAATACTAACTAGCGTGTTTTGGCACACATTCCTGAAATTCATAAAATTCCTAAGTTGCATTTTCGTTGTTTTTTTCATCTAATGGACCCCGAACGAAGTGAGGGCCGAACGAAGTGAGGATAGTCCATTAGATGAAAAAAAACAACGAAAATGCAACAATTTTACTAATTGGTCTTATGAATTTGAGGAATTTCAGGAATGTGTGCCAGAACCGCTAGTTACTATACTACTAAAGGCGCCTAACTGTACTTGAACCTAGAGAAAGGGAAATAATTAATAATTTGTACCGAGTAAAAAAGTAACGGCAAGCGTACGGCGCCGCCAACGGAGTGATGAAATCAGTCAGGAAATCGCTGATGAATGGGAAAGGAAACTTGTAGACTCTCCGATGTAGCCGAGCTCTTTCTACTGTTGATAGTTTGAAAGAACATCTAGTAAATAGTATCTAAAGTTGTAAAAGGTACAGAAGCCCCGGGACAGAAGCTGAAATGGCTGCTTAGTCCAGCGAGAACATGGCGAGAACGAAGAAAAGTACGGCCACTCAAGAAGTCAAATGATGTTTTCAACTCAAATCTTACACAGACATGCACACTTTTGTCTCCAGATAATGCTTTCGGATTCCTGATAAAGTTGTGATTGAACAACTTACAGGTCAGTTTTCATCCTTAAAGAAAGTATTTTTGATGTCGGAAAACAAACTGTTACGCCACGAGAAGGGAAAGAGCATGGAGTTTGGAAACCGACAATAAATGCCAAAGTTTATGGCTTTTCATTCGCCAAAAAAGCTTCAAATTGGACTGAAAAGTGTTGTCAAATCTTCATTTCTTGTCGTAATGGCGCCTTAATTTGTAGGTTCGGAAAATATTCACAAATTACTAGTAGATCAAAAATCCTTGGAGAGTTTAGAAATTTTCTGATTTACAACAACAACAACAATATTTATTTGCACCAGCACGGATAAGATTATTACAGGTAAAGATAATACAATTATGGTACAGGTTAACGGAAATAGCTTACGCCAAACGAGTCCGATAACCATTCAAATATATAGTAAATAATAATGGATCAAAAAGATTTTTGGCGCACACATACAAAAACGAAACACACACAAAAAAGGGGTCAGTGAAATACACACAATTACATTTACACAAGGCTTGTCTGAAAAAAAAGCTAATACGGGGGAAAGCGTTAGAAACAGTCTATAGCTATCGAGATCTTTTAACATCCCATGGTTGACCAAGGAGATAAAACAGATAATACATATCAGGGATAAGCTAAAACGCAAGGCAATAATAACTAAACAGAACACAGATTGGCAGGACTACAAGTCTTACCGAAATAAGGTTAATATCGCCTTGCGGCAGGCTAAAACAAATTATTATCGCGATAAAATTGCGCACCAGAAGGATAATCCTGAAGATGCCTGGAGAACAATTAATAATCTTCTTGGGAAAACGTGCAACAACACTGCTGTAAACGAATTGAAACTAAATGAGGTGTTCGTACTTTTACAGTAACAACTTGCCAATTATGGAACAGTTTATCTTTAGAAATTAGAAATAGTAACTCTTATGCTACATTTAGAAGCCATTATTGGAACGTGTTATTTAAGGAACAGCAGTTTTTAAATCATTTTTTAGTTTAAGTGTGACCATTTTTATTCGATTTTATCAACTTTTTATCATGTACTATTTTGTTGTTAGGGTTTCAATTTGAATTTTAAACAATTGTTTTGCTTATCGTAATTATATATTTTTAACGTTTTTCATCTATGATCCATGTATTTATACTATTAATATTTTATTATAATAATTATATTTATATAATTTTATTAGCTATAGAGGGCCACAGGTTTGTTAGTTTTTAACTATTTTGTGCTACCCTCATGAAATAAAGACTTTATTAATATATTATTATTATTATTATTATTCTCCAGAAAAAATAGCTGAAGCCTTCAATAATTATTTCATCAACATTGGGCCTAACCTTGCCCATACGATGGCCGATTCAAGTGTTTCATTTGAACTGAAGTTTCGTAAAGCCACCTCATTCGGAAATGACCCGTTTCAGAGGTGTTACCAATGCCAAAGTTCAGAAACTCCTATGTGGACTATCTAAGTCCAAAGCCACTGGCATTGATAAGATTTCTGGCAAAATACTAAAAGTTGCTGCATCGGCTGTTTCTCCATCCCTTACATACATTTTTAATCAGGCTATTATTTCTTTTTGTTTCCCGGATGATTGGAAAGTCGCCAGGGCTTTGCCCCTTCACAAAAAGGGTCCAAGCAATTTGCCTGACAATTATAGGCCAATTTCTATTTTACCAGCAATAAGTAAAATAATGGAGCGCATCCTATATGATCAACTACACGAATACCTCTCAGCTAACAATCTCCTCTGTGAACGCCAATTTGGTTTTCGAAGACTACACTCTACTGTTTCAGCACTGCTGGACAGTACAAATAGCTGGTATATTAACATGGACCGTAAGATGTTTAATTTGGTTGTTTTTCTGGACATGAAAAAGGCATTCGATACAATCAACCACGAAATACTGTTGCGTCAAATGGAAATATACGGTATAACTGGAAAGGAGTACTGTCTGCAGATAGCCATATTGGCTGCGGAATTCCTCAAGGCTTCTATTCTGGCCCTCTCTTCTTCCTTTTGTACATAAATGATTTACCAGAATGCCTAAAACTAACTTAACAGCATCTGGTCAGTCAATTGAGGAAGTTGAGAGGGCCATGAATGGGGACCTTGAGTGTGTAAAGGAATGGTTGTTAGCAAACAAATTGAGCCTTCATGTGGCAAAAACAGAATTTCTTCTAATTGGCTGCCACTATAACATAAGAACCCTCGCTGCTCAGCCCAACATAAAAATTGATCAAACCTCCTTCAAACAAGATTACCATCGTAAGGTTCTTGGTGTCGAAATTGATCAGTTTTTGTCTTGGGACAAGCATATCGAAAGTATAGCCAAAAAGGGTACATCCGGTATAGGAGCCATCAGGAGAATAAGAGATTCAGTTCGTGGACAGAGAGACCCTGGTCTCCATATATAATGCCATAGTGCAACCCCACTTCAACACCCTTGGTGAAGGTCTCTCAAAACGTCTGCAAAAATTACAAAACAGATCTGCAAGAATAATTACACATATGAGTAACGAAATTCCCCACCAAGAAGCTTTGAACTGGGAAACTGGGAAACTGGGAAACTCTTGAAATTCAAAGAACCAAAATAAATAGATGTTTAAAGTACTTAACGACATGGCTCCAAATTGCCTTGCAGATCTTTTCACTAAAAAGCATGATGTTACCAAATATAATTTAAGGGGTTCCACTACCTCGCTACAGTTACCTCTCCCTAAAACAGAAAACCTTAAGAAATGTGTTTTATATAGTGGGGCAAAAAGTATGGAATTCCCTTCCAGAAAAATTACGCAACTGCGAGTCATTCCCTTCATTCAAGTATAAAATTGCCACTCACATCTTTCCTATTCCTTAACTTGATTTTTTTTATTAACTTGATACATAATTACATTTATCATAGGTTAATTTTTGTTTTAGAAATAGCAAAATATTATGTTATAGTACACTAAGGTTTTTTATCTTTTTTTAAAGATTGTAATTTTTATCCAACGCCCCTCATGGAAATCAACAACAGTTGACGGGGCAAACGTGCCTAAATAAAGTTGTACTACTACTAGTCTAATAGTTATTAATTGTACTTATTTTGATTTTGTTTTTGAAGATTAATTTGCTCTGAATTTTTAGGTCATCACCAATAGAGTTCCAGGTCCTAGGGCCTTGAAACCGAAGGCCAAATTTACCATAGTTTGTTCTAACTGAATTAATACAATAGGTGTTTCTGGAGCCTAGTGTTGTAATTGTGTACTTTCTCCAATTCAGAGGCTAATCGCACAACCAGCTCGTTTGTATCTTCTTTACTAGTGACTGGGATGTTTCGAATCTCAAGGCAGTCCTCGGTCTCGACATTCCCGCCTCGTGTACTGCTCCAACTCGTCTTGTGCCTTATCCAGGTCCACACAAATATTCCTTATCTTGTTGCATTCACATCTAAGCCACTGGTTCTCAGCTTCAAGATCAACATTGCGCAATACTTGATGATGTCATCAGACTACAAGACTTTACCCTAGGAGTTACCTTGACAATAATGATTGCCCACTCTTTAATTTTCCGGGTTTTACAAAGCTGCAAACTTTCCCTAACGGCCGATTTAAATATGTCAATGGGCCCTTAAAGTGAAGGTCGCGTTGACATCTTGCTGTACTTCTTTTACAGTCGAACCCACATTCACTCTGTTCTGCTAATTTGATAACAGATCTTTATTACATAGACTATTCCTCAGGCACACATGCTTTGTATTACATAGATTATGAATGTGCTAGATTAGTCTGCAATGAAAGTAAATTCTGCCACATTACACCACTGCTAGTTAACTTACACTGGCTACCAGTCAGATATAGAATTTAATTCAAAGTTTTATTGATTACCTTTTAAGTCCTTAATGGATTAGCACCTTTATACTTATCTCAATTAATTATGCATATGCATCCATCACACTACAATCTTAGAAATTTTGGTGACAATACTTTTACTTTTGCTGCTCCTAAGTTATGGAACGCGCTCCTAGTAGAGATCAGGAGCGCAAGTTCGATCGGTTGCTGTAAATCTAAGCTGAAGATCCACCTTTAACAAGAAGGCGTTTTATTAGTCTAGCCTCACACTCAATAAAAGTGCGAGGCCCTACAGTTACGTAGTTGCAGTGCTATTTTATAATTATATAGTGTGAAGTTTTAGGATTGTTTTCTATTAGTTTTTAGAATATTTTTGTCTTATGACTATTGTAATGCGCATTTGAACATATACATATGGGATTTGCGTAATATAAATTCATTTTATTATATTTATTATTATGTACCAGGTCTGTTCCCCAGGCACACAAGCTCTGTATTATAGAGTCAGACTAACCAGTCTATTCCCCAGGCACACAAGCTCTGTAAGTTGAGCCATATCGTCCATCTGTGGCAGCTCTTGACCTTGCAACGTGCAAAGATTTTGTTTGGACGAGAAGAGGTACCGAATGAAAATTTTCATTAATTTCTGTATTTTAATCACGATTTTTTTAGAGGGGGAAGGGTGTTGTTAACAGGACCCTTCAGATAGTTAGGTATGTGCCGTTTATTATCATATTTTTGAATGTGGGCAAACAAGAATGGTAATGTAACCGTCTCAGCATCTCTTACGTTGCACTGATTGTATGAGTCCAAGGTGTAATTTAAATATGTTATGTTGCGACCAGAAACGCTACTCTGCAATTAAAGCGTCATTGTGTAAAACGTGCTTTGTTTGCCAACGGCGAGCTCAATTTGGTGAATGAAGACATCAACTATGCGACACAATGTTGAGAAATAAATGTCATCCAACAAAGGTGGGGACAGAACAAACGCCACAAGTCACATCTTGTGACAGCCCCACCCAGCGAAGCCGCCGGCACGCAAAGCATGTGAAAACCTGACGTGTTTGTTTTGCGTTGACCAATTAAAAATATTAAGCGCAAAACAAATATTTTAAGGATGCGTGTTTTGTTGACAAATACATGCACGCGTTGATCGTATGATGATCGAAAATTAATGAATAGTGCACGACGCCGAACATCGAAAATAGTATAGAAAAACACTGCATGCAGTGACGTCACGCTATTGTTTTCAACTACGGTATGTCACGTGATCGACATAAGCTAGTAAACTGCTGGCGTTTCTTACAGAAAACGAAGT
Organism: Actinernus sp. WN-2022; assembly: GCA_030867875.1. Taxonomy (NCBI): domain Eukaryota; kingdom Metazoa; phylum Cnidaria; class Anthozoa; order Actiniaria; family Actinernidae; genus Actinernus; species Actinernus sp. WN-2022. Next base: position 83,031,001 of record JAOWCC010000936.1, on the reverse strand, counting down.
TTAAATATGAAATACATAATAAAGTTTGTATGCTGTTTAAATCGAGGATCCATTTGAAGACATACCAGATCGCTTCAAGTCCGACATGCCACAAGCGTTAATCGGTCATTTCTCCAAATCGCTAAGGAAGCTTGATGTGGAGCTGCTCTTAATGGATCTGACAGAGCTCATCACAGTCAACTTGAAGGAGTGTGAGGCTCGCCTGGAGGAAGCAAGGTAATACACGTGCAGAATTTAATCACATACTTTTCGATTTTTTAAATTTAATTTCAAATTACTTTTGTGACGAATCGAGGCCAAGAACGTTAATCTTTGTTTGCTACGACTAAAGTGAGATTTTCCTTTTTATCAAGGCCATAGACATTTTATTGTTTTGTCTGGATAAATGTATTCATTTATATAGCGAAAATTATATATTCAAATGCGCTTCACAAGCGGGAGGGCTTGTTTTAGATACAGACTGCGTGCTGTTGTGGCGCAATGTGCTGCCATGCAGTTTGCAATCATGCGTGTTCGGCTCAGAATACCAGGCTGTTGTATGTGCCGGGAGACAATCCCCTACTCTTTCTCGAAATAGTACAACAGGTTCTTTGACGTCCCCAGCCCTCGTATATACTAGACTGAAGAAGAAAGAGACAAGGCCAACAGCTTTAAATCTCTGCCCAAGAACGTGGCTGGGGTCTAAAGATATTAGTTTCAACAACATTGATTATTATTTTATGATTGCAGCCTCAAAGAGTACTTACTGTGGTACGTGAAAAGAGACGGAGACGAGAACGATGAGCTGGACAATATCCCGGATGACGTGCTGTTAAAACACGTGACTAACGCGTGGTGTGTGGCTGTGGAGTTTACTGGGGGAGGACCGAAAAAACTTTTGTGAATAGCGAAAGAACAATGTAAATCTCTGTCAATAACCTGTTATAACCAGCAGATGGTTCAAATAACTTTTTTAATAGAGTTAGGGCAACGAACTTGTGAATCAGTATCTTCAGAAACACCCAACAACGCACTAGCTGGGTGCCGGGTTGAACTTCTCTCGTCAGAGTATATAAATATTACCCGTTGATAATGTTTGTATTTTGGTGGCTCAACCTTGAATCGATATTGAACGAGAGGTCACCAGACCGTATAATCGGGGTAATTTACTTTTCTCTTGACGTGTTTAGGTCTTGAAATGTTAGAAATTGGTACGTTGTAGTTGGCTGCAGTTGACGTTGAGTTTCGTTAGTCATGATACATCAGAGAATCTCGATATATATACCTTGTCAATACACGGCACTACACTTAACCTGATTTGACTAATTGCAATAAAGCTGAACCGTCAATTGCATTCTTGGAACGTTGATACAAATAGCCAGTCACGGAAGGTGATACGCTGTTGGTGATTACTAGCATACACAGTGCTTACACTACTAAATATTGTAGTAGAGATGTCAGTATTGTGGCTGTTGATGATTGCTAGCACACACATTGCTTACACTACTAAATATTGCGGACTAGTAGAGACTCTGGAGTTGTCAGTATTGTGGCTGTTGAGGATTGCTAGCGCACACAGTGCTTACACTACTAAACCTTACTGAGTTAAGAGATGAGTTGTCAGTATTGTGGCTGTTGTTGATTGCTAGCACACACAGTGCTTACACTATTAAATCTTGTATAATAGAGATGAGTGGGCAATATTGTGGCTTTGGTTTATTTTAAATATTGTACTTGTTGCTCACTATTATCCAAAGTCCCTTCCGGTGCAACTAAAAAAATATGCCAGTCGTCGGATTTCAATACGAATGTCAACGTGGTGTCCTTAGATCTTACCGGGTCTCAGTTTTTATGCATGCAGAACTTGTTAGCAAATATTCACTTAATTGTTCACTTTGTAGTAGTTTGTCAGTTCAGATTGTGCTGGTTCTGTCCAGTAGTATAGTATATGCTAGTTCTGTAGTATATTATATTAGTTTTGTAAGTAGTTCCGAAGCAGTCTCGTACTAGTAGAAATTCTGTAGTTCTGCTTTACTATGCATGAGTGATTGCAGACTAATACACAGTAGGAAACCCTAATTCCATTGTTTTCTTTTGTTTGATTCAGTGTACTAGATTTTTGTTTCACGGGTTTAGTGAAATCACTTATGCATGTAATCTATTTTTGATGGCTCAGCTTAGTTTTGCTTTTCAGTTATCCTGAGCCTCGTTGTACTAAATCTGAATACTATTATTATTACTGTTTATTATGTTTGTAAATTATTAGTACACAATAAACTTGTTGTTGCACCTATAATTAGCTTTCAGAGGTCAACGTTTTGAAGTAGTCACGGTGGTCACAGGTACAGAATAGTATTCGGTAGTGTTGTTACCATATTAGGAACACATGATGATTGGGTAAAAACCGGACTGTAAAGGTGCGAGGGAGCCTTTTGACTAACAAAACTCAGAGTCAGCCGGTAGCTGGATTATTCTCAATAAAAGGACTTGTGAAAACACCACATTGGCGATGGGGATGCTCCTAAATTATCGCGAGATTCAGGAACCCACTACTGACCATAGATGTAGATGACGGAGGATACAGAGAGCTCCGGGGGGGGGGGGGGATACTCCTGTCTGTGACGTTTTATGTATGTGCCGCGGGGGTGGGTCAGGGTTTTGAGCTCAGTTTGGGCAGGTAGGGTCAGTGTTTTGACCTGATTTGGGCAGATCAGGGTCAGGATTTGAGTATAATTTGGGTGCAGTCAGGGTCGGGGTTCAGTATTTTTTAGGCAGTTTTGTTTAGCTACTATGTCAAAAAAGACATTCTGTTGCCGCATTTTGATCGCCTGCCCACATGCAAGCACTGAGGTTCCCATACATCGTGACGCCGCTAATTCGTACTTCAGTCTATGTACTTCATCTGCTGATTTGTTTACCCAATGCCACGTCCCGACTTGAAATGTTCCGTATTTCGCATGCAATCCCGGTACGCGGTATACCGGCCGGGGTATATATCCGACCGTGTTTTGAAAACAATTTAAAGAAGGGGCAATCGGGTTTTTTTTTCCCAAAAAAGGGGGCAATGAGGGTTTTGGAGCTCGGATTGGGTCAAACAGGGTTTGAGCCTCTTCGCCTCACAGACAGACAGACAGATGATTTTATTTGGACCCTTATACTAATGTGTACATTGGCAGTAGCCCAAATAACTTTACATAAAAGACAAGTTATATCAATAAATAAAAGTTAATCATAGAATGTTATGAAGTTGTCCTTTTCTTTCTTTCTTTTACGCATTCATAGATAAATTTGGCAATTTGTTTTTGCACAGCTCTATCCTTGTTTGGGGGGTTTATGATTAGTAAGAATACCTCATTAGGCGTCATTCTGTTTATTTTGATTTTCATTTGATCCTCCAAATAATCGAAAAGGTTTTTCCTTATATTGCGGTATGCTGGGCATTTTATTAAAAAATGTTCTTCATCTTCGACGCCATTTGTACAAATGGGGCAAATTCTTTCTTCGGGTATTTTGTAAGGTTTCGAGTAACGCCCAGTTTCAATTGCTAATTTGTGATTACTTAGCCTCAGCTTTGTCAATGCTATTCTGTGATTGGTATTGGTGACCTGTATGAGGTAGTCTTCACAATTGTAGTTGGACTTGAATCTGCGGAAAGTCCTTAATTTATTGCTTTGGCGGGGATCTATTCTTTTATCGTTATTTATGTCACTAAGCCAAGTTTGGTACTCTATGTCCTTTAGTCTCTGGCTTATAACAATCAAAATGGTTTTGCGATCAGGAACTGATGTTTGTACGTTTTTCCATATTTCCCCTAGCCCTATATGATACAGCAGGGCTTTTACTTTTTGGTGCCAAAATTCATTGCTTTCCTTATTTTTTATATCGTTATATATTGTACAGGATAACTTGATTTGTTCAGGGTCATTCAGTTTCAGCCAGAAATTGATGTTTCTACATTTTGCTTGGTAACGTATAGGAAATCTCCCTAGCTCTGCTCTACATGCATTGTTGCTACACAACTTGCTAACGCCTAAGAGCCATTTGCAAAATTTAGTTTGGACTGACTCAATTGGGTCTTTGTCTAGTTTTTCTTTACAATCCACCCCCCATACTTCGCTACCGTAAAGTAAAATAGGGGTTATTAGCGCATCAAATAATTTTGTGGTCAGATTAATATTTTCTCTAAAATGGTCACCCATGTCTTTCCTTAATTTATACAATGCTTTTAGCGCTACCTTTTTTAGCTCTTGTTTAGCGAGAGCAAAATTTCCGTAGGCACTTAATTGAATGTCTAAGTATTTATATGACTTAACATTTGTTAGTTTATGACCTCGATATTGAAAAGCGTAATTGTTCATAGTTTTCCCACAGTTGTTGAAGTTCATTACTTTTGATGTTTCGCAAAATTCCTCTAGTTTCTCAAGGTAGCTTTGCAGTCCTTTTGCCGACTTAGAAAATATAACTAGGTCATCTGCGTATAATGAACAACTGAATGGCCTCTCATTTAGTTGTATAATTTTTATCATTAACGTTTGTTTGGTTAAGCGTGTCAGGCAAGTCATTTAGGTAGAAATTAAATAGGGTGGGAGAAAGCATGCAGCCTTGTTTTACTCCGGCATGGCAAGCGAAGGCCGGAGTTGTTAATTGGTCTATTTTAACGGATGATTTATCATTTGAATACATAGATGTCAAGACCGCAAGAAATTTGCCGTTTATTCCTGCTTTACTGAGCTTCTCACATACATTTTACATACCCATTTTTCATGTAAGTACCTATTGTTAAAGGTACACCAACATGGCGGCTGTGAGTACGTCACGTGAAAACCCTCTATTGGCAATCACGTGCGAATTTGGTAATACCGACCGAGAGATAAAACGCAGATAGTGCAAAACTGTACGTCTCGCAAACTTCGCAGAAAGGCATTAGAGCGCCCGGAACTTACCTTAACTCAGCTCATTTAGAAGGAATACTTATATCTGGAAATATCCCAGATACAGAAAACGCCATGGAGCTATCCAAGTCACAGGCCGCTAGCATCGAGGATAGAAATTTTGTGAACAAAGTGTCCCGATACCCTGGCAGTCGAGGCCAAAATAGCCGTAGTCGGTGCCATACAAATCAAACCAAAATGGCGCCCGTTCGTTCAGCCAAAGGTCACTTGACCGGAAGGCGCGCGCGCGCCTAAATCAGACAGGAAGTCACGCAATTAATGCCGAAACTATGGGAAAGAATACCCCCACGCAACAATAGTGTAGGAGCTGTGGAAAACTAAATCATTTTGAAGCTTTTTGCAGGTCAAAAGGCAAAGTTGGCGATGAAAAGCAGCGAAAATCGAGAGTAAACAGTCATCGACAATGAGTCGAGTTCGGACGAAGACGTGTGTCTTCAGTGGGCAGCAGCAAACAACGGGAAAAGCCCTTGTTTCAAGTCGAGGTGCATGTGACACCAATCACAATCATGGCTGACTCAGTTGCGACCATTAACATCCTGAACGAGACCGACTACTACTACAGGCCAGAGCTGAAAAATACCGATGTGAAGATTTGTGCACATCAATCTGACGAACCACTATTCGTCCTGGCTTTGCAGAGTCTCCAATCCACGAGTATCTCCTGATAATCACGGACGACTACTCCAGGTATCCTGTTGTGGACATAGTGAAGTCGACATCAGCTAACACAGTTATACCCAGGTTAGACAAAGTGTTGTCTCAGTTTGGAATACCGGAAGTAGTGAAGACGGATAATGGTCCGCCTTTCAACAGTCACGAGTTTCGTTTGTTTGCGCAAGATCTAGGTTTTAAACATCGTAAAATAACCCCAAGATGCATATGGCCATGAGCCAACGATGAAGTAGAGCGATTCGTGCGCACTGTAAAGAAAGTAATCAAGACCGCAACAGTCGAACGCAAGACTTGGCAACAAGAATTGCACAGGTTACTCGGAAACTATCGAGCCACGCCACATAGTACGACAAGAATTCCCCCTACAACTGCACTGTTCGGAAGGACCCTCCAGACGAAGCTACCTACCGTCCTGAACCCCACACAGGCGTGGGAAAGAAGGGCACTATGGTGACAGCACGAGATGAAGATAGTGGAAAGATCACCAGGAACTCGTCATTCTTCAAGAAAGCCCCAGACAAGAGAAAGAGTCCAGAGGAGGAAGTAGAATGCGAAGTTTATTTAGTTATTTAGTTATTAGCTTCACCATTGATTAACTAAATATAACGTACAATAGATATTAGAAAACAAACAAAAGCAAACACTGTTCCTAAACAAACAAACACAAACTTATGGCCGGGTTGCCGCAACAGCGTAACATCCAATTACTGCGGGCCCATTAGCCTGATTTTCAGACGGTACGACTGAGGTCGTCCGCTCACTTCCTCCCCCTCCCCGTCTGGTGGACTTCATAGACTTTCATGTTCCTGACGTCATAATTTCAACCAATCAGAGCGAACTTGACACTTTTGGCAAAGTCTGGAATTTAAGGAATGTGCTTGCATATTTTTCTAAATGGCGTTGGGGAAGAACTTGAGCAGTGTGTCGACTGAAGTCGTAAAGTTTTCAGGATTTCGAAGCTATATCCAGAGCAGAAGAAAGCATTGGAATCGTTCATTCATCGAAACGAACTGTTTGTGAATTTTAGAAGACCAAATCTTTCATAGAATATTATGATTTTGCTGTAGGAGTGAACACTCATACTAAGTATGTTATGGAAAAAGTTTCATGGCACTTGGGTGAATATTTTTGTTTTCAGAATTATGAACACATATACACTTCCGTAAGTTCATGTACGGCAATGGCATCTAAACTTTGCACAAAAAGTACGGTTAAAACAATCTCTGATAACAAAAAACTACACTAGGACAACTTTAGGGTCTCGTGTAACTAATCGGCATACATATCAAGCTTCAAAACGTTTTAAAAATAGAAGTAAAAGCGTAAAAGTTCTAAGATCACAGTCGTAAACGTTACGGCATCACTCGCAGGAATCGAGGCTGATATTTCTTGTATGTATTCTCATACACTGTCCTGCAAATACTGCACGCAAACTTCTGTTTAAAAGGTTCCTGCTCTCCCAAAAGAACCACAGCAGCCGCAAACAGGATACTATTCTGAGAAAGCGACAGAAATTTGAAGCTGTAGAATATTTTTTCCAGTGCATGGAAGCTGATAGATCCAACTAGTAAAAGCCGCTACTGCACGACTGTTTTACACTTTACGCTTCAATTATTACGTGTGTTCGTATTGGTTTATTGTAAAAACAAAGATTGATGACGTCAGGAACATGAAAGTCTATGAAGTCCATCAGACGGGGAGGGGGAGGAAGTGAGCGGACGATCTCGTACCGTCTGAAAATCAGGCTACGGGCCCATAGAACTTAAAAAAAGATTAGATACTAGATAATGAAACTGATACAATATAGAACTAAAAGATAAAAACAGCAGGTAATGTTCCAGAGATATAGAACCCAGAGGAAGGGAAAGCTGATGTAAAACGCTACCCGCAGCGAGAGAGATCACGTCCTGTGAGACTCGAAGACTATATCTGTAATGTTCCAGAGATACAGAACCCAGAGGAAGGGAAAGCTGATTCCCCTGTAAAACGCTACCCGCAGCGAGAGAGATCACGTCCTGTGAGACTCGAAGACTATATCTGTAATGTTCCACTGAGAGATACAGAACCCAGAGGAAGGGAAAGCTGATTCCCCTGTAAAACGCTACCCACAGCGAGAGAGATCACGTCCTGTGAGACTCGAAGACTATATCTGTAATGTTCCAGAGATACAGAACCCAGAGGAATGGAAAGCTGATACCCTTGTAAAACGCTATCCGCAGCGAGAGAGATCACGTCCTGTGAGACTCGAAGACTATATCTGTAATGTTCCAGAGATACAGAACCCAGAGGAAGGGAAAGCTGATACCCCTGTAAAACGCTACCCGCAGCGAGAGAGATCACGTCCTGTGAAACTCGAAGACTATATCTGTAATGTTCCAGAGATACAGAACCCAGAGGAAGGGAAAGCTGATACCCCTGTAAAACGCTACCCGCAGCGAGAGAGATCACCTATGGTGGCCCATTGACGCCATAGTAGTTTTTATTAAATTATCATGCTTTTTTATTTTAAACTATTTTTTTTTTTTTTTTTTTAATAATTCTTTATTATTATATTTTAAACAATTATTATTTATTTATTTTTGTTTTAAATATTTATTTTTTATTTTATTTTATATTATATTTTAGTGTTATTATCTTTTTTTATTTTTTAAATTTTTAATAAAAAAAATAAAAAAAACATACGCCATGGCCCATTGACGCCATAGCAATTTTCGTGGCCCAGAGACGCCATGTTAAGAAGTTCATTTAGATCATGTGGAAACACCGCATTGCGCATGCTCAGACTCTTCAAAGCATCACAACTCATCACACGTGCGAAGCGCCGAATATTACAATCGAAAGATTTTGAGCCGCAAATTTACATAAAATTTAACCGTTTTAAAGTTGTTTTTTTGTGATGTCGAAGCGAAGACCTGTTTGGTATAACTATAAAGAGAAGGTGGCGAAGAAGAGAATGCGGAAAGGCGAAGAGAAAGGAGCAGCTGGTCCAAAAGATGGGCTGACTGTTCAGCGTCAGTTGTCGGCGAACGTGGAGCGCAAATGCCAAAAGTATTCGCGCATCGGGCCTTTGACGTTAGTTCCTTGTGAGAAAGAACTGACGCTAGAAAATATTAAAGCTGCGTGTAAGGCCCACTTCAACACAGAATTGGAATGCGATGTGCTTGCGGGTGAACGTGGTCCTTCCTTTACTGAGTCAGGACAAATCCAGAACTGGAAAGTTTTACACGTGCGCTTCGTGGAAAGTCTCGAACACCCCACGAACGCAAGCAAACAGCCTAGAAACCCAAGTACGTATACAAGACATCAAAGTGAACCAGTAGCCGGAAGTCCACCAAAAAGCTCTTCCCAAAATCCACCCTCAAGGCAAACAGCATCTGTCAGACCATCACCATCTGTAATGCGTTCAGTGTCACTGAGTCAGATGCTGAAATTGGGCAAAGTCATTCTCCCAGATATTGATGTGGTAAATCTTCGGCTTGAAGAGTTTTGCATCTCAAGAATGGAGTGGTTGGAACCGTTCGAGGTGACAATCTCAATGGAAAGAAAACCATTTGCCAATGGGGCATTCCGTGAAGCGTTTTTGGCAAAATCAATCGCAGGTCTGCCAAAAGGAAAATTTGTGATAAAAAAATATTTGGAGGGAGAAAAACAAGGGATTGAGGCATTGTTTGAATCAATTGAACTTCACACCCGAAAGTCAGTTCAACTGAATGCCCTAGCTCGTAATTTTGCACAAAGCATGGCTTTTGAAGTCCAAGCTACAACTTATGGTCACTGACATTCAAGGGGTAAATTATTCCCTGTGTGACCCAGAAATTGCAACGGCTGAGCTGAAAGACCCCGAAGACCGAGCAATTCGTTTCTGCACTGGTAATTTGTCAGATAAAGCAATTAAAACCTTTTTGGCATGTCATAAATGCAACAGATACTGTGAGATGCTGAAACTACTGCCAAACCAAGAGTAAACTTTGCAATTGCCAATGTACCAACTTTAATATATATTTATATATACAGTGTACATATAAAAACTGACTCCATGATTAGATATGTTTTGTTATTTGTTTTGTTGGGAAGAACATGAAAGAACATTGGTTTTCAAAAACCATTGACATTAAATTAATATGTACAGTATATCAATATAATTACTCCAGGTATTATTAAATAGTGTTAAGTATTCAGATGAGCTTTTTACCACCAATCAATAGTGTAGTTTAAGACCATTATAGGTGTTGTAAATATCACTATGTATTGTAGGTTTCTCTAAACCTGAAATTAAAGAGAAGACAGAAACTTCTCAAAGGGCCATTGCTCAAAACATTGAGAAGTTTCTTTCAACTCTTTCAGGATAAGAAAAACCTACACTATCTACTGATATATTTTTGGTTGAAAGCTTGTCTGATTGCTTGTCTAATCACTTTATTACGATTTTGTGCGAGTGAGATTAATCGGTACTTTTAGTTATTGTTTACCATACTATAGCATATACACATATTTTATTTTATAAGTTCAGATTGTTTCCATTCTGAGGAAAAATATATAAAAAACGTTTCATATTTTATTCTCACATGAATATAGATCAAACTGGATTATGTCCAAATATGATCTTTTAAATATAAATATGCATTGGAAGCCTGGGCTGGCTCAATGTCCTCTGTATCGGGTACATGTTTTTGGCATTCCTGTCGAAAGTCGTCATCTAAAAAGGCATCATTAGCATCCAGTACATGAGAAAACTCAGCCACTTCTCGTAGTTGCTCCTCAGATACTGGAATACCACACTTTTCACCACCATGTTGCTCTGGGCATGTGTATATGTGTTCTGGCACACCAGTAGGAAGCTCCTTATCCTTTTGCTTTCTCACTCTGTGATTATTCCACACAGATACCCTGAACACGTCAAGTTCCTTTTGTACCACAGGAATGTAGACATATGCTAGCATGTTTCTGCAAATTAAAAATGGCAGGATTTTAAAATTTTGTCACAGTAGTTTTTTATAGTAAAATGAACATCCATTTCAAAAATTGTGTGTCCCACAATACAGGGTTCGATTAAGTTGCGAAAATAACAATGTGGTAAAACATGGCTCTGGATTCCTATTGCGTGAAATGATGTTCATTAATTAGTTGCAAGTCTGAAATTTTTCACATTGACTGAAAAGTGATGTGCAATTTTCACTATCTGCTCCAAAATTATGTGAAAATTAAACATTGCACACTGTTACTTTGAACTCTGGATCAATAGACATGGTGTTGATCCATGATCTCACCCTCCCCCTTTTTAGAGAAGGGGATCAATAATTCAATATATAATCTAACACTTGTATATCAGGCCTAGAAAAAATGATTTCTCTTCCTGGCAGCAAAACCAAATGTGAAACTTCCTGTGAAGATAGGTTTCAGAGAGATGCGATGCTGCACATATAGTTTAATTTATTAGGTAATAAAAATTTCCTGTGAAGAGATTTTGTAAAAATATCCTGGCAGCAATGCTGCCAGACATTTTCCAGCCCTGCTTGTGGTGTACTTCATGTACACAAATTATAGTGACTCGGGCCCAGGCCCAAAATGGACAAACTAGGCTCGCTTTTCAAGACAAGAGGCCATTTTGGATTTGGAGTAAAAACGTTTGGAGAATATATAGTTAAAACATTGATAATGTAGGAGTTTAAAGGCCAAAGATGTAAATAATACTGCGTACTATCTATGTTTGTTTGTTAATAATCTAGATTGAGTGTTTAAATACGTGTAAATTGTAATTTGTTTCGTTAAAATTCGTATGTATTTTGTTTTGTATAGTTTTCACCGTAGTACTTGAATAAACCGTTTCATTTACTTTGGTTGACACTTCTGTCCGTACACGGGGACACAACACTGCTGTATATATTTTTCTCACAGTAATTTAAAAAATGCTAAAATGCCATTTCTGGGTCCTCCCCCTGACAATGGAATCATTTCCATTGCTTTATCGTTAAATTTGTAAGCACATGAAGGGGTTACAATGCTGTAGTGCACACACATATATGTGTGGGTTAAAATTGCAACATTTCATGGATAGCTGCATTAACTAGTAAACCAAAAGCATTCCTATCTGGAAAGCATACCTGTCAGTTTCGTTGCTTGGGTTATAATACCCATCTTCAAGCAGAGATTTTAATTGATCCTTGAAGTAGCCTTCCATTCTATGTGAAAGCTCTCTCCACCATCTCTCAATTTTGTTTTCAGTTGAGGGTCCGAATAGCACACAGTCATCTCCATCCTCCACATCACCATGTTGTGCTCGTAAATAACTGTGGATAGTACACATGACACCAGTTTCTGTTCCTCTATCCACACGTATTCTTGAGGGTAACACTATAAAATACAGAAAAGTTACACATATAGTAATATTTTTGTTTATATATACAATATGACTATAATATATGATTGTGCTCATGAAGGGTGCTAAAACAATGCCTATCAAGAAAGAGTGGTTATTTTTTATCATTCTCATATTCCAGGTATTAATAATCTCAAAAATTTAAGAATCATTAGATATAGACAAATTTAATTATAATACTGTACCTCTTCTTTCAAACAAATAGTCGAAATAGAATCTACCAACAATGCTTGGATTATTGTTGGTAGTCCATACTCTCAGGAAATTGACTCTGCTGCTGAAAGTATCCTGGGCACCATAGATGCAGAGTGGGAACATTGACTTTTGAAAGCCACACAGTTTATCATGCCCATCAAGTGACATTGTAAAATCAGCTCCCTAGATAAGAAAATCGTCACATATATTAATATAACTTTCAAAACACATATTTAGTGTAACAACATATAAAACACTTGTATGCTTACAGACTTACAGTTGATGTAAATGCTCCTTTTCTTCGTTGGCGCTTTGGTTGACCCACACCACCTCTTTCTTGTAAACCTTGAGGGTTAACATCGGCCATCACGTCGTAAACAACGTTTCTTGGAACATTCAATGTATGTACTTCACGAATTTTCTTATGTAAAGCACGATAGCCTAGGAATCTTCCTGGCCCATTCATCTCTTTTTCCACAGCACGTGTAACATCGTCAATATTTGTGTCGTACTCGATGTATTTGATATCAAAGTGATGCAGGCGACGTGAGAGAGTTCTTACACTCCACGCATACATCGGATACTTCACTTTCAAGAAATCCACAATTTCTGTTTGACGTAAATTCTGGGCTACATACGCTTTAAGGTCGTCTTCCCATTCATCATTCCTTATACGAGTCGCCATGTTGGAATATCCTGCCCGAAAGGCCTTATGGTCTATGGCGTCTCTGGGCCACGAAAATTGCTATGGCGTCAATGGGCCATGGCGTATGTTTTTTTTTTTTTTTTTTATTAAAAAATTAAAAAATTAAAACAGAAAATAAAAAAAGATAATAACACTAAAATATAATATAAAATAAAAAATTTTAAAACAAAAAATAATAACTTCTTATTAACCGAGAGCGAGGGCTGTACGGGAAAATATCAGACCGCGCGGTTTTTCTGTACAGACCGAGGCTTTGCGAGGTCTGTACAGAAAAACCGCGCGGTCTGATATTTTCCCGTACAGACCGAGCGGACGAGGTTAATAAGAAGTTTATTATATGGCATTTACGATAAACTAAGAATGAGAAAATTAAGTGACTCGCACCGTGACTCGCGCCCGTAACACGCGCCCGTAACACAACATGCGATATGTAATTTGCATAAATTTACATATCGAGATTCAGAATTCATTCTGGGATTTTAATACTTGAAAGCTCTTCAAAAGATGAATGGAAATACAATGTCAGAATCAATCCAGAATTAGTTGAATTTGCTAATACGAAGTGAATATGAATATCAAAACCCTTAAATGAAGTAGTGTGCAAAAAAATCACAAGAAAATACAGTCAAGTCTTCAAGAGGTGATTGACTAATTGAGACCAAACGTGCTTGCGATCCCACGTGCTGGCTCGGCGAAGAAAATCAGTCGTCTAATCCTTCATCGTCGCTTTCTATGACAACTCTTCGCCTTTTATTTCCATCTTGGACAACTTTTATAGGACCATTAAAGATTTGGAACTGGCAGTTGGAGATGCTGGCTCCGTTAAAAATGGCTTCACAAGAGTTGTTGTTCTCTGAACTTCCCTGGTTTATAGTGAGAGAATTTGACGTGGTTTGCAGTACTTCATGGCGAACTGGCACTGTTGCACCTGTTGGAGCAGATAACTGCGGTACAATAGCGGACTCTGAAGCCAGTTGGTTGTTTGCAGTGGAGGATGCTGATGGCTGTCCTAGTGCTCGACTGAGAATGAGAGACATTTGTCGCTGATGCTGGAGGCTGGCGGTTTTGTACGATTGGAGGCTTTCCAATTTCTTGTGCCCACTTAGCTGCGCGACGTAAATTTCAGGAATATTAGCGTCAAGCAGTCGGGAAATACAGGTTTTTCTGACTGAATGGTTTGTTATCTTTCTTCCTGGACGCTGGATACCGGCTTTTGTGGCTGCTTTGGTGAGAAATTTACCGATTTCATTCTTTCCGAGCGGGGCTTTCTTGTACCAAATGCTATTTTTGTGAGCCCGTGTATAATTTACAGCAAGGAAAAACGGTGCCTCGGGATGGTTCATCTCGGCTGGACGGTGATTACGAAAGATCTTGTAGTACTTTATGGGGCATTTCTCTGTACCACTTGCATATATCTTGGGTTGGAACTGTCGCTGGTGGCCTTTTTCCTGTCCTTTTCTTGTCTTCGTGCCCCGCTCTGACAGCCATACGAGCATTTCACGGCCATCTGTGGGATCTTGTTGCAAGCTTACATCGCCCCATTTCATTTTTCGGCTTTCATCTCTCGCACGAAAGCCGAATTGCATTGCCAAGAACCACCACACTGCTCTCTGAAGGGCCTCAGGATTGTCTTCCCCGAACTGTCCCGACTGAAACAGCATACTTTCTTCATCGTCAGTCAATGATTTCGCTGCCTGTGGCTTGTTTCCCTTGCCGAGTGTTACCAGTTGTTTACGTTTGGCTGTGAGGACTTTACGTGACTTGTTGAACTCAGCATCTTTAAGGATATTAACTGTGGACTTCAGCTCAGTAAGGTGTCGCTGAATACTTCGTTGGAGGCCAGACAGAGTATCCGGTTCATAATCCTCGCCGTTCACTTTGCGAGCGTTTATGAAAATTTTTGACAACAAATGGTCGAGCTCGCTCGAAGGTTTAAAGCTCTCTATGACTACGTTAACATTTGACTTTCCGATTGACTGTAAGTAGCGACGAAAGGTGTTGAGGTCACTTTTCGTTTTCTTGGAGGTGTTGGCACTTTTTTGGTCACTGACAAAATTATCAATTTCCTCTTGGCTGTTTGACTGTTCGTGAATTTCGTCTCCGGCAGCCATGTTTTTGCTGTTGTTGTCTTCGTCGGGATAGTAAAGCTCGCTATCCGAGTGTTCCTCTGATTCTTGCATTGTTTTTTTAAGCCTAGGCTTTTACATCAAAGACAACAAAATCCTCAGAATATAGATGATTTACGTTTGGTAGAAAACAGTTACTACTTCTTTGGTTTTTCCCACAAAACTATGGTTCTTGCAATTGCAATCCGTAATGGACCACCGGTCGATTACGGGAAAATAATCGACTGCTAGAGAGACGCGAGAGCCAATCAGAATGCCCCATTTCACCGGAAGTAGCATGTGCCATATAATAAATAAATAATAATTGTTTAAAATATAATAATAAAGAATTATTTAAAAAAAAAAAAAAAAAAAAAAAAAAAAAGCATGATAATTTAATAAAAACTACTATGGCGTCAATGGGCCACCATAGATCACGTCCTGTGAGACTCGAAGACTATATCTGACACCGTTAAGTCACTACG
Source organism: Actinernus sp. WN-2022 (assembly GCA_030867875.1). Taxonomy (NCBI): domain Eukaryota; kingdom Metazoa; phylum Cnidaria; class Anthozoa; order Actiniaria; family Actinernidae; genus Actinernus; species Actinernus sp. WN-2022. The sequence continues at coordinate 83,015,531 of JAOWCC010000936.1, read as the reverse complement.
TGGACATACTTATCAGAACTATTCAACTGACCTATAATGTTTGGTGTTATATGATTCGGAACACTTTGAAATTAAGTACTGTGGACATTCATTTGAACAATTTGGTTTTATTTCATTTTTTAACTCGTGAACTAGTTGTTGCGGTTAGGTGGATGCGAGATAATTTATACTGTTTTATATCAAATTTCACGTTAGCGTAAATGAGTCTTCCCCATAATATTTTCAATTGTCCTCGTTGGATTTATAAACTATGGACTATCTCTGATTCACACGCATAAAAATCCCCGGCATATGAAAATACTTTACCATGATGCAGGAGGCTATAAAATAAATGCTTTTCATTAGGGTTCAAAGGTCACATTGCATGTTTCCATGGAAACTGTCATGTGTATTTGATAAGGTCGTGACAAACATCATATTTGTCAAAATTGTATGTACAAATATTACAAAGAGAAAGAGATAGACTACTGAGACACAGGCGTTAATGTACCTGAGGACGTTTGTGATTAGCTAGCTGTGAATGGGATATGCGATTTCCTTAACTGATATTAATAATACTCGCTTAATATTACTGGCAGGTGGCTCAACCCTGGACAGACATGGTAATGGTCCCTACAAATCACTTAGTGGCGATGACGCCATCGGTCACGTGATTTTAAGTGGATGCCATATCTTCCTCATTTCTAATGCCAGACAGTTCAAACTTGGACATGTATGGTATTGGGTCCCCACAGCCTAGTCCCTAGGCCTTCTGGATGGTATTTGGTCTGAGTGGATTAATGGGATCCCTGTGGTTTGTACTGGCTTGTAACGTCACCGCCCAACTGGCAAAGAAGGCCTAGCAGAATTCGCAAAAATGGGCCCAAGATGGCGACCACTCTTGATGACAAGGGAGAAGATAGTTCAAAGACTTGCATGCATCGGGTGATAGGAAAATAACATTGAGTTTTCTTATTCTAAAATGTGTGATGTTTGTGTAATTTCAAATAATAATAATAATGTCTTTATTCACCTAATAAAATATATATGAGATGTTACAATATTTAAGAATAAAAATCTCAAAAAATTAACGCACGTAGCTCACAATTAAGGACATAATAATTTATACTTAAAAATTAGCCTATTAATAAAGCTATTTTTGAAACGCTCGGTGTTTACTTTCGGCATGAAGCAACTTTTTGACCTAAGACGAATCATAGTAGACGAATCCTTAAACCTAGGTAGAAGTGTAAAAAGTGGGGGTGTCGATTTATTGCTGATCTTATGAAATAGTTTTCTATCGGCTTTCTCTAAAAGTTGGTGAATAAGATATAAGTTAGACGTATACCGCCTCTTGTAGCATCTCTTGAGAAAACGTTGCACAGTTGATAAGTCCGCTTCACTCGCTCCATATACTGGTAGACAGTACATTATTTTCGGTAGTAAAATGGTAAAATCTGGCAAAATGTAGTCGCAATATAAAAATTTAAATTATCGAACATCGTGTATATTTTTAAACTCACTCGTGAAGTATACTTTATTCAACAAAATAGCAAGAGCCATCTTCAGTTTTTACCAGTGGAATGAACTCATTGACATTGTGCTTCGACAAACGGATAGAACTAGAAGTTGTTGAGCCGTGAAACTCAACGCAATATTCACCTAGAGCGGGTTTCCTCCACGCCAAATCAGGCAAAGTGCTTTTCAAATCCAAGCAAAACTCTCTTAAAGAATCAAACCTATGCATGCTTTGATATTTGCTCAAGCTCTTCACGAGCAAATGCAACCTCGTGACCAGGGTCTTCTCGGTCAGATTAAAGATGGCGGCTACTCTGAGAGAAGACCCTGGTAATTTTAAAGGACTAACTATGACGTATTCTGATTGGCTCTTCGGTTATGACGCAAAGGTTGTTCTAACAATGCTTTTTATTGGCCAAACGGGCTGAGATCATGGAGATGATTCGTATATAGTTTTATTTTCTCCAATTTTATATATAAAAAAAACGATTTTATTTTAAATAACCTTAAAACACGTTGTGTAGGTAGTCAGAGCAATAGATGAAGTGCATTACTGGGTAGGTTTTATCCAAGTAAACTCCATTTCGAGCTGTTTAGTAGACCTGTTTTCACTACATCGTACGCCGCGTGGAAATACCGTTAATCTCGCTCAGTCCGGATTGGAATACCTATGGTTTTGTAGGCACGTGTTAAACATTTCCATATTTAGCTTGGCCGCCATATTGGATGTCCACATCACGTGATTAAAATCTCCAGGATTTCTGGAGATTTTTGGTCACGTGATTCAGCTATTTGTTTACATTGGACAGCGATGTAAGAGTAGATTAGAAGCATTAAATTTGTATTTGTGTGAGCTATCGTCTCATCACTTCATACTCAACAAACTGTACACAAAACAGTCACTGTTTTGTGTACAGTTTGTCGAGTATGAAGTGACGAGACGATAGCTAGCCGTATTTTTAAAACTAGTTTGCATATTATTGTAACTGACAATTAGCATATTGTACTGGAGGCTGGTTTCCATATGATCGCTGCGATCGCTGGTTCTTTTGTTCTGCCTATAAATTTACGCTTCGACTCGCACCGAACAAAAGAATCATGCGATCGCTGCGATTATGTGGAAACCAGGCTTTAGTACAGTTACAATATGCTAATTGTTCCAGTTACAATATTCAAACCACTTCCAAATACGGCTAGCTATTGCCTTGGTACATGAATAATTAACAAGTTGTTCGGGTACTCGTATTCAGCTATTGCCACGTGACCAAAATGAGCCACCCTCATTGGCCGATGGATCATGACTATCTAATGTAGTATGAGAAGTTACTTTCCCTAAAATTAATAAGTCCGCTGCACATCACATTGCTCTCGCATTGCCTTGCGATGCGTGTCCAACACCGCCTGGTAGATTGGACAATTTTCACAGTTTGACAACTTGCAGACAAATGTGTTGTGCATATTTAGTTATCGGTCAGAAGAAAGAAGACAACGGCGTGACTGCATGTATTCCTATCCCCCTCCCCCTCCCCTTGCGCCGCTACGCAGGTGTCACGATCGAAACTCCGTCGCCACGTTGCGAATTTTTTTTTTTTATAACTTTTAAGATGTTTGCCTGATTCTGCTCAAATTTTCACAAACAGTACACACTTATTGATACAACTGATGTCACTAATGACGTAATAATATTGTGACGTAGTCAGCACCACTTTTTTGACATTATGAGCCATTACTTGAAATCTAGTCGAACGATTTTTCTCAAACAACTGAAAACTATTCAAACCTATTACATACACACACTGTGCAAATTTTATCAAGATCGCTTGGGCGGAAAGTTGGCGAAAAATGTACGAGATCGGTAGTGTTGTTAGCAAAACCTGGCTTTACATGCTATTTTCCACATCCTGTGCGGGAGATCGCGGGATCAAACCCCGGCCGGACCAACACTCAGGGTCTTAAACTGATAACTGCTGCTGATAGGTGCTGCGGCCTTTGTGAAACACTCTCGTTCTTGAACTGCAAACAGTAAGACCTTGACGTCATCTCGGATAAGGACGTTAAATCGTAGGTCCCACGTCGGCCTCAAGTTTATCAGTCTTTCAAGACTGTTAGGAGCTACCGACGTTAAATAATAATATTAAATACATATTAGCAGCATTATACTGCGTCTCAATGCTCTTACAGATGACTATAAGAAAATATTACTACTATGTACATCAATTTAAGAATGTAGATAATAAATACATAACATAGCTATAGAGTTTCTATCAATGGTATTCACTATATTTATATTTATTATATTTTATTCCAATATTTTTAATTAAGTCTTTTTCTCTTTTCTCGTATATTCACTTTGTAACTCTGTAATCATAAGTCTAAATACTATGTTTGTTCTGATAGATTTCGTAGAAATCAGGCTTTGTTGTTCTTAAGTTCTATACGTGCATGTATGTAACCAAATCTACTTGCTATCCAACCCTTTACGGCACTTGACTGTACCTTGATCATGTGACTATAAATTGAATCACGAAGGATTGAACCCCTTGTAGCAGCTCTGCTGGGTGTTTGTCTTTGGTTGTTGTTTTGAGAGAACCCCCCCCCCCCCTAACCCCGCTGGAGGGTAGGGTAGGATTTGGTTTGGTGGTTTGTAGTGAAGGTGGGGGAGATTGGAAACGAGCAGAATGTGCACCTTACATATAACTGTACATCTAGGTGGGCCATAGTCTTTAAAATTAACAAATTACGAATAGGTCTGATAACTTAACGAAGAGGGGGAGAGAAAGAAGAAGAAGTGAGTAAGTATTAAATAAGTGAGTAAGTAAGTAAATAAGTGAGTAAGTAAGTAAATAAGTAGATAAATAAATGATCGGTCACGTGATTTTTAGTATATGTCACTGACCATCCGCGAGTTGCCCTTAGGAATTACTGTCTAGCCCGGAACGAAATTCTCAGAGCGGTGAAATACAGTACTTACCCGCTTATAAGAACCTAGGTTTTTCCAAGTTAGCCTAAACAGGTTCTTATATAAATGGTGCTTAGTGGAGTTTTAGGCTATTTAGGTTCTTAAACAGGTTCTTATTTTTATAAGAAAGATATGATACCAGTGGATGGTAGAAGGGCGGAATGTATATTAATTTAATGCCAAAACCGGCCTGGCCTTTGGACAGTATGTGATCATGACCCATTTTAGTAGATATTTCAATTCTCAGTATCAGGCTAAATGTTGATTTAATAATATACTGTATATATATGTAAATATTTTTTTTCTAAACACTTTAAGATAATAACTAAAACCTTTTAAGTACTTTCAATGTATGTTCTTTATGTACAGTCTGTACTCCCTAATGTAATGAAAATTTACAAGGTTTTCATACATTATTTATACCAAATTTAGAGATTTTTATAGTGTATACATATTTAAGTTCACTACTTTTGAGGGTCATGTCTTTTATCTTTGCCTGAAGATCTTTAAGGTTAATTTTCAAAAATAAGAACCTGTTTCAAATTTTAGGCTAAATAGGTTCTTATGTAAAGGGGGTCTAAATTGATATTTTTAGGCTAACAGGTTCTTAAATTCTAGGTTCTTTATTAGCGGGTAAGTACTGTATCGATTTTTATATCGACTTTCATCAGTGTTCTTTTTGAACTCATCCCAGCCTCCTTTGGTCATTTGTGGAAATGTAACATGTGCTTAATTAAGTTTTAGTTATTTGTTTATTCAAAATTAGTCGTTGTGGACTGCAATAGACCATTTTCTCAGGTATGCGCACGCAATATTGGCCTGCCAAATCGCTTTTTGAACAATAGCCGCCAATTTTTGAACAATAGCCGATAATTTGAATAACAAAGGCACCCGCATCAGAACGAGTCTAACAAAAGCTAACAAAATTCACGGCCCGCCAAGAAATACTTCATGTAGCCAGCTTCGATTTAGTATTGGTTGAAATAATAGGGAGGGTTATAGGAAACCACTACGTGATTCCCACGTGAAGTATTTACCGGCCCGTCAAGCCTGTTGCGTGCGCATACTTGAGAAAATGGTCTATACAACTAAAACAAAAAAGCAAAGTGCTGCTTACCTGCGGGGAAGACCGCCACTGAGTATTCTGAATACAGCAGTCGAAAAACGCAAGAAATTGGAAGCTTTTTGGCATTTCAACCAGAAGCGAAGAGGGTTTGGATATCCAGTAGAGTTCACGAAACACTTTTGAACTTTTTCAAGTTATATTTTCAAGTTATATTACAAATGATATGGCATTTTCAACAGCGATACGAATAAATATATTTATTCTATAAACTACAGTGTTTTACAACGATTTCCAGCACTGAGAAATATCGTATCTGAACACACGTAAAAATATGATAATTTTACGTGTGTGGATATCGCCTCTCAGCCAATCAGCGATTGCCACGTCACACGCTTACCCTTGCTTCGAACAACGGGACCCAGGCCCAAGTATCGTTTATAACAGAAATAAAAGAATACATGGGCGCTGGGAGATATGACTGAAATTTATCTTCTCGTGTTCAACTTGATATGTCACTCGTTCGGTGCGCTCACTCGTGATATCGAGTTGAACACTCGAAGCTAAATTCCACATCTCCGCACACCCATGTATTATTCTCTATATCTATGGCATCAAACGAAGCTGAAATTGTATGAACCGACCGGAGTGCAAGATTGTACGAAAAGTTAGATAAAACCTTTCTTTGCTGGAAAAACACAATCTCATGAGCTCAAACCCGATAGCCTTGTGAGCAATCGACAGATATGGTGGCTCAGCTGAGTTTAGCTTTTCAGTTATTCTGAGCCCCATGTACTAAATTTGGTTATTATTATTAGTCTATTATTCTTTGTAAAACTGTGAATACAAAATTAACTTGTTGTTGTTGTTGTTGAAGCTATATAAGTTATTATCGACTACATAAGAGTCAAAACATCGAACTGCTATGAAACCGCTAGGCAGTTTTATACGCACTTTCCTGACAAGCGAACTTTTCTACTTTCGACACACGGTCGCTAAACTGTACAAAATCTCAAAGAATAAATCCCTAATGTCGAAAATAACCGGGGGATGCGAAAGAGGAGACCCTTGTGACCAATCGACATACATATGAAGATCCATAAGTAATTATTGAATACATGACAACCCATAGAGCAAACTGATAATAATATTTTTCTGAGGAGATTCGAAAAGGAAATTAGGCCCAAATAAAATAGACAAGAAAGGAAAGGCTGATTCAACGGTAGAGAGTCTTTCTTCCAATATTTCGATCGGCACGGCCGATCTTCTTCGGGGAAAGAGGCTTACAATGTATCTAATAAACTAGAACCTTTACGAAATAATACATGAATTATAAATTGCACAATCTTATGACAAAACATATATAGACCAATGAAAAGAAGGTGGAGAGTGACATATAATATGAAACAAAAAATAAGTGACGTGATGATGATTGTGAAATACGAGTTAAGTTTCATCACGTTTATTCATACCTAGAGGTTCAAGAGTTTGACCTCTATCGATAAGATACGCCAATCTACGTTCATTTCAGTTGATTTTAACCCATCAATAGTGGTAAATTCGTGATTTCCCCCGTTTAATAGTTCCCTTATATTATACTGACAAATACACACAATTAGAGCTTGGGTTGCCTGTGATGTGAACGGATAATAGTGAAGATTAAACGCACTAATTAAGTGTCATTGAGCTTCGTTGACGTTTGAATGTCGCGCAGTCACTCAATGGGACCCGTGTAATCCAGTTATCTTAGAATAGTGTCCCCAGGGGCTCTTCTTTCCCCTTCCCCTTCCCCCTTTTCTCCCCCCTCCCCTCCCCCTTCGCCCCCTTTTTGCCCGTCGCCCATACACTGCCCCTGGGTACCCGAGGATGACTTTGTTTCAACATCTTGAACATTTAATTAACTTCTATTGTTCTCGGAAATGTTGAGACGGCTGCTTCGTTCAACATTTGTTGAATAATACTGTTTTTAGTTAATTGGTCAACAATGGTCACATGAGGAAATCAACCTTGTCAGATAAAACAGCATGTGAAAATAAGCAATCACATGACATTTGAGTGTCGTAGAGTAACAGAGTCACAGAGTAATTGAATTAAGAGAGCTTTGTATGAACTAGTGCACGAGAGAATCTTGAATTGATGTTGAAACCGTTTGACCAACGTTTTTATAAAAGTACGTTGGAATATAGTCTCTCAAGATCAATTTTAGTTCAGGAGAATTTCGATATTTATATAGCGTGAATCACTTGATGTCTGGCTTGAAAAGTGTTATCATAGGCTAAAAGTAAGAAAATAAATGTCACGCAACGCTGGGTTGAGTTACGTGACTGCTGATTTATTCCGGTTTGATTTCTTGGAAATTCAGTTTTTTTTCCAAGAATACCAAAATATGCTTCAAGAGCATAATTACTTTGCTGTTCGTGTATTTGGTCCTTCCTCAGCTGTCTTGGTTTAGATATGGCTTAGCTTAACGAAGATGAGGTGCACAAACTCCGACTGTCCAGATCCTCGTTTCATAGAGCGAATTGGCGTAAAAGTATCATTCTGTCCTGCTTGTGGTATTGCTCAAGACCTTCGACAACAATCTCAAGCTGATGGCGTTCTGCTTGTTGGCGATGCTGAAATCAAAAGCGAAGAGACCCTAGAAGGTAACGTTTATCAGGACTCTTACACTTTACTACAGGAGTTAGTCAGGCTTTTTATCTATGGGGCAAATAACTGAGTTAATATGAGTTAATCTTGTCCGGCTCAGATCAGAATTGAAATATTTTAAAGCATTTTAATTAAGCTTTCTAAAATGTAAAATATCTTAGCTATTCTAATAGAGATGATTTCGCCGGATTTGTGCCGGATTTGTTTCCTCTGAGAAGCCAAACAGCATTATATATGTATACATGTACAGTATACAACTAGTTTCAAGCTCATAGATTACTTTAATTATTAGTAGACTGTACGAGTTCGGCATGCTAATCGCCGTGGTTATCCCATATATCATATTTTACTGCGCTAAAAGTCCAGTTGATAAAACCGAATATTATTGAGTCAATATGTACTCCGTAGATTTAGTAATGTGCAATATACAATGCTCTCGCATGCAAAATTTCCGACAATTAAAAAAAAGCTCTCAATTCACATTATAAAGGTAACTTTGTGAAAATGGCCATCTCGAGGCCTATTCATTTAATTATGTATGCGTGACAAATGCGGAAATGAAACATGCTTAGTCAAAACATGCCAAACCTTTTGAAAAAAATATGCAAATTAAAATTTTGGTTTTCTTATCTTTAATCCGTTTTTTAATCAAAGACCCTTCTTAACTCGTGGATGTGCGCAACGGTTTTGTCGCACTGTATGTGTCAGGAATATTTAGATTAATACACGTTGACACTTTGTCTCGAAAATTGATCAATGACAATAGCTCTGTTGCTACGATCAGAGAGGGTAACAGTAATTTATTGATTTGTTCATTGGCTTAAATATTAACGCATGCATAGGAAGCATTAAGGCCCATTTACACAGGCGATTTTTTTTTGCAATTTCTGTCGTGATTTCCACTGCAATTTTGCTCGCCAACGAAGTTGCACTTTCAAATTGCGCGTGTAAACTAGTGGCGATTTAGATGCATTTTTTTGTCGCCACCAAATCGCACTGGTTTCGAGCATGTTCGAAACTTGATGCAACTTGATGCAAATTTGCGGAGAGAAAAATTGCAGTGGGACGCGACACAAATTGCATCAAAAATCGCCTGTGTAAAGGGGCCTTTAGAAGTGTTCAAGTGTGATTGGGTAATTTGCACTTGTCATGTAAATACTAAGATCCTTTCCCCCTAGATTTTCGTGTTATAGCGTAAGAACAGGCTTTCCTAAGGCTGGTGGAAATGAAGGTGATCAGCTTTCTTGCGGTCGCATTCTCAACTAAACCTACACTTTATTGTTTTCAAGTTGTATTTTTGCGGACAACGGGAAAAATGGCGGCTACTTGCATTCTGGCGTGCAGTTATTACATTTGTAGAGGAAATAGCTTGAACGCGAGTGCTATACGTGATTTATGGGCACTGAGTGAAAGTTGTACTCGCCTAAAGGCTCGCAAGGTTCTGCTAGTAAATACATCGTGATGATTGGCCTTTAAATTAGCTCTCCACTCGGGGGGAGGGTCTAGTGATAATTTTAATACAGCAAATAAAATGATAGCATAAGACAAAACATGCAGTGCATTTGTTTCTAGATTTTAGTTTCGGAGACATTTAAAAACATTTATTTTTAATATTGAGTTTTTTCTCCAGAGGAGATGATTCGAAGCAGCCCCCACCCCCCTTCTGCTTGTGATTTGCAAGCATTTCTTGTGTTCTCCCAACATCCCGTATGCTTTATTTCGCCACTATACATATAACTACGACACAACGCAAGCAGGCGTGCCGATTTCTATGTGTTTACCGGCACAATAGACCATAGATGTTTGAGTCTATAAGCCAATCAGAGCGCTCACACTATCTGGGTTATATTATAAAATACAATAGAACGGCTAAAGTGAACAATCTGCACCGAAAAAAAGTGGTCGGTAAGTGGTCGGCCGACCACTTATACCGACCACTTACCAACCACTTACCAACCACTTACCGACCACTTACCAACAACACTTGAGAACTGCAGTTTCGATGGTTTCCCGTCATTTATGCCGATGGTTTCCAGTCATTTATGCATTGAAACATACGCTTACTATCGATGTTATTGTTGGCCCTCATTGTTGCAAGAACACTAAAGTGTTGTGAAACTATCTTTAGAAGCTTTGAAGTGTTCTTATGTGGTATTTTATTTCAACTGGACCTAGTGAAGAGATGACATACACGTAATTTTCGAATTCGCAAGTTACCGACCACTTACCAACCACTTACCAACCACTTACCAACCACTTACCGACCACTTACCGATACAGTTTTACCGACCACTTACCAACCACTTACCGACCACTTACCGACCACTTACCGACCACTTACCAACCACTTACCGCCCACTTACCGACCACTTTTTTTCGGTGCAGATTGTTCACTTTAGCCCATGCCAATAGAACACAATACAATTTGGTAACAATTCATGTGTGCCAACATCAAGGGAGAGCCTGGTAAACTCTCCAAAATTTTTGTCGTTTAACTTGCTCATTTGGGAATATTTTTTACTAATTTGGATATTTCAAACACTGATTGACCTACGATACTAAAAAAGTGGCAAATCGAAAAGGTAAATTTTCGCCGTAGTGGCACTTTAACCGTGATTTTTTACCGCTTTGTAGTTTCATGATCTTAAATGATATCTCTTAGGCAAACACGGTTGGATAGGAGCATTTCAGTAATCGAGACTGAAGTACTACTACTCTTCTTTAAGCTTTCCCGAACTCTACAAAAAAATAGCTAAGCTACTTATATAAACTGTTTGTTTCTACTGAAGAACGTCATGCAAAGATTTTAATCACGAACTAGAAGATTATATATATATTCATTGTTCTAATTCTATTAAAAAGATCGGTCGAGCTTGTCACAAATTCGCCGAAAATATTTGCTCGACTCGGGAGAAAGCTCAAATTTTGACAAATGGCATTACAAGGAAGTTTGACTCAGCGATTAACTTTTCCCAGTGATGAAATGCTTTTAAAATCCTCATTTTCTTGAATTTTGGATCATATGTGTACACAACCTGATCTTTGCAAAGTACCGCTTCGAAAACCGGCCGCGCGCGTACTTGACGAATGACGCCATCTTATGTTGTCTGTCCACATATTGCATATGGAAATTATACAATCAGATTGCGAGAAAATTGGCGGTTATAAAAAATCATAAAGCACGGTTTCTATGTGATCGGTACACTTTGATCGTAGCAATCATATGGAAACGCTTCTGGTAACGATCGCAGCGACGATTGAGCTATCTCGGCGATTGTGAACTTTAAATGGAAACCTTTCTCCAGCTATTGTAGCGATCGACACATACTTGAATGCACTGCAAACTCCTCAAAATATTCCAAGATTCCTTCGAGTACTTACAGAAATACCCAAATCTCAGCTAATAATAACATCAATAGTTATCCAAGGGACCCCGGGGGGCAGGGGTATTTTTTTACAGCAACCTAGTGATTTTTGGCCGGGGAAATTACTCTTAAGCGAAAATGTTAAATACCGGCTATATATGTAGCGGAAGTCGGGGAGTAGTGGTTTCAATTGCACTTCTAGTGCAGTATACTATGAAGACCACATGAAAAGGCTATGAAATTAGGCCAACCTAAGAAATATATCATGAAATATTTTCATAGCACTATGAAGGTTTCTTTTCATAGACCTACAATGCAATGTATGAAAAGTCCCTGTGAAACGGGACAACAGTTCATAGAGTCATATTTCATAGGAGGGGTCTGTGAAAATCCTGTGAAACTCTGGATATTTCATAGGTAATTGTTATCTGTTATGAAATCAATTCATTGGTATTTCATGGGAAGTATTTCATAGTAAAGTTTCATAGGGTATTTCATAGGTAATATATTTCATAGGTTGAAGGTTTTCATTACATTCATGGTGTTTTCCTATGAAACAAGGCTATGAAACGGAACAATGCCGGTTCATGGCCTTTGTTCATAGCACTATGAAAAAATGCTATGAAATACCCATGAACATTCCCAACTTTCATAGGAAAAGGCTATATATGAAACCACAATGAATAACCATGGGGTTTTCATGTGTTATTCATAGGATGCTGCACTAGTAGTGTTGACTGGTGCATAACAGCAACAGTTTTATTTTTGCCAGAAATTACAGTTACGATAGAATTCTTTAACGATTTAGACTAAATAAATTAAGGTAGGGGTTACCTGGGACAACCATGTCGGCTAAACGAAGCCAGGTATCCAAATCACAGTATGATTTACAAAGCACAGAGAATAAGAAGTCCTGAGAAGACCCGGCACAAAATTTCACAACAAAATTTTCTTTATGTACTTCATAATTAAAATACAAAACATGAGCTTGAAAAATACTGAGGTGTTTATGAAGAACTTTTACGTTTTAAAGAGCGTTCACTTTAAATCCCTTACAGATGAAACGACTTCATTCACAAACCCGCAAGATCAAGTTCCAGGTAGACTTGAAACACAAGATGGTGGACTGCATTCTGGAGAAAGTGGTCCAACGAAAAAGCCCTGTAACGTCACTGACGTGAGAGAGCTAAGTGCTGCTGCTTGTCCAGTTATTGCCAATACAGAAACAGGAGAAATACAAGCAGTCGACAATATACCTTCTGTAACGTCGTCAAACGAGAGTCCTCTGCAAGGTGAAGATGAAACCGCGAGTGATACACAGTTAGCGAACGAAGACAAAGAACGTCCAAGTGAAGATGGTGCACAAGACCGTAACGAGAAGCAAGACCATGGAACCGATGAGGAGGTCTGTCGACGTGACAAGGATAACAAAAGGCTTAAATTAGACAAGGATCCTGACATGCCTAGCAGTCCTGCGTCTGAGATAGCTGAGGGTGGCAGTCTGGTTGTCGGGGAAAATGTTCACATTGATCAACAAAATATACAAGTCGCCCAGGCAGTGGAGACAGCTAAAATGTCACGCCCAGAAATAACAGAACCAGAGAAAAACGAGCCATGGCAAGAAGCAATCGGATCGAAGAAAGAAGAATCGTGTGATACAACTGAAACCCAACATGAATCGTCTGATAGTGCATTACATTCTAGTTCAGAGACACCAAACACCACCAATACATCAAGTAATGGAACACTAAAACCCAAACCGCCAAACAGTGTCGAACAAGATCTCACCGCAAATGCACGCGAACAAATGGTAGACAAAAATAAGTCCGAAGATGAGTTAAAAGAAATGACAGCAAAGAAACCCAGTGTCAGACCTGCAGTGAACGATAGCAAAACCAATAAAAACGAAGCTGCATCACAGCCAAAAGATGCAAAGGGAGAAAACGAGGGGGAAATTAAGACAGATCAGAAGAGCGGCGATGGAAATGCAAATAAAATTTCTAAAAAGGGCGATGAAAAAAACGCCGGGAATAAAACAGAGGTGGGTCTCTTTATTTTAAACTTGAGAAAATCAATTTTAAAATCTGAGATTTATCAACCCGTAGTACAACCCGTAGTTTTAAGTGTACTTAAAAGCAATAGACCTGTTTTGTATTTCAAAAGCAGACTGCAGCTGGTTACTTCTACCAAAAACCTAAGCTTGAACTTGAAAACACAAAGGGTGCAAAGGACAAGGACAAGCAGACCAATAAAGCCGATGCAAGTAGAGGGGCACGTGCTGAGAGGTAATGATCTGCAGTTTAACAATTAACCTGTATCGTTGATTTTTTTTCAGGCCTTTGTCACTACAAAATCTAAGATGATTTTCAAATATAACAGATTGCGTATTAATTAAAACGTGCTAGATTCCATTCCACAAAACAGTTTCAGTAACCCTTTTTGGCCTATACTATATTATTTTAGTAGCCTTTAAAGCCATCTCCACTCCTTCGGCTCAGAAGTGGGTTGTTAGTAAGACCTAATCGTTTATTTTAGGGTTAGAATCCTGAATAGTCTCAGCATTTGACATCACATTCGTCCACGGCCAGGACAGCGCTTCTAATAGACTAATGTTAGGACTCTGCAAGGAAGCTTCCCAACTGAACTTATATCTCTATGATCGAGTCAAGAAGCAATCTTGATGCTTGTACAATGTAAATGTCTAACCGTTTCGTCTAGACCAAGTTCGGCTTCCACTGCAGTAATCCTTTAAATTTGCAGCCGAGAAGGATATCCTATTAAATTGAAAGGACGTGAAAATATACTCTCTCAAAGTTCTGTTTCTGACTCTAGAATCGTCTCGATCTACTTCTGTGTATTTAGATTGCTGAAAAGCTTTACCCAACATAATATGGATTAGGTTTTTCAACTGATTGTTGAAGATATGGAACTGACATTTCGAGAATTAATCTCTTCTCTACTTAGGCCTTATTTATTAAACACTTGAAACTGTCTACGATGGATAAATAACATTCCTTTCTTCTACCTTTAATACAATACTGGATCCACCAAGGCACAACTTCACTATACAAGTGTATACTTTTCCGCATTCAAATCTAGTTTGAGTTTCTTCTCTATCATTCTATATTCAGAAAAGCGACATATATATGTACTTATATACCGACCACTTACCGACCACTTTTTTTCGGTGCAGATTGTTCACTTTAGCCGAAGAAATCTGTATTAGCATTGTCTGATGACTTCCTATAGACTATTTCGTACTGATACCCTGACAAAATTATGGCCCACCGTTGCAGTCTAGCAGCTGCCAATAAGGGAATACCAGATTTAGGACCAAATATGCGTGTTAAAGGTTGATGGTCAGTCACTAAGGTGAACTTCCTACCATAGAAATAAAGATGGAATCGTTTTATGCCAAAAATAATGGCTAACCCCTCTTTTTCTATTTGGGCATAGTTTTTCTCAGCACTATTTAGTGGTGCGAGATGCATATTCAATAGGTCTTTCTGTACCATCCTCCACTGATTTGGTGGCTTAAAACTGCCCCAACGCCATATGAGCTTGCATCAACACTCAATATGAGAGGTTTGTTTGGGTCATAGCAGGGGCACCCATCCGCCACTTTAGACTAAATATCTGTTCGAATGAAAAAGGTTGTCTATACTTTTCTGTAATTGGAAAACGTAGGCTAAAATTTTCGGAATTTTCTTAAATTTGCGATAACAGATAGTTTGGGCTACAATTTTCGGAACATCGGCGGAATAAAGAGAAAAAATGGAATATGCTCGCCTAAAAGTTTCGTAAAAATCGGTAAATCGATATTCTCGAATATCGCAAAACATTTTCAGGTCACATGTTAGTGCCGATGTTAGTGAGTATTTCGAAACACCTGGTTAACACCTGAGATTTTCGGATGCCTTTTTTCCTCTGTCAGATTCGACAACCAATTTACAGTCCCTAGAAGTTTCGGTGTAATCAGTGAAAGCTAAGATTCTGTGAAAAAGGTTGCCTAAAATGTTCTGCCACTGATCGACAAAATATCAGAATCTTATGTTTTCGTCAAGGCCTCTGCCACTCCTAAGAATTTCGGAATGACAATGAAAGCGCCCTAAAATATTCGAGACTGTCTAAGTTCCCCTAGGTTTACAGAATAGATAAAATTTTACCAGTGCAGTTTGAAATTCATTTAGTTAGCGTTAAAAGTGCTTTAGAAGTAATATAATGGCATATTAAAGCATTTTAGCGAAAACTCTCGTTGGGTGCCCCTATCATAGTGAACCAATATCTGTTCACTGGAGAGAACCTCTTTGGCCCATAAAAAAGCTACTTCGCAGCCTTCATTACAGAACCATTCAGTCTTGCTACTGAGAAGTTCATACAGAGGATAGAACTTGGAAGAAAAATCCTCGATGAACTTGGAGTAATAATTGATTATGCCTAAAAATGACCTCAATTCTGAGATGTCTGCAGGTCTAGGGGCCAATTTAAAGGCATCAAGTTTACTCTTCACAGGACTAATCCCTTGCTTGCTTAACATGTGTCCCATATACTTCACCTGGGCTTTGAAAAATTCACACTTTGTTCCATTTAACCTTACATCATGTTTAGCTAATCTGCTGAACACCTGCTCTAGAATCTTCATGTGAGCAGATGCACCACCAGATGTTGCTACTAATATATCATCTACTCGTACCATCACTCCTGGGATCCCTGATAGCATGGTATCCATCACCCTCTGGAATTGATCAGTTGCAGTTTAAACGCCAAAAGATAACCGCTTGGACTTAAACAAACCTTTACGCGTATTGATTGTGAGTAATTCAGAGGATTCTTCATCCAGAAATAACTGGTTAAAAGCACTGGCTAAATCAATAACAGAGAATGTATCTGGGGTACAACCATCCCTAGATAGCATGGCAAACATGTCTTGTACATTATGTAATTTGTACACATCATCATCAATGCGTTCATTGACTGCTTTGTAGTTCCCACACACTCTAACTCACCCATTAGATTTTGGAACATGTACCACAGGACTAGCCCAATTACTGTGAGATACTGGATACAATATATAAGCCTGAACAATTAAGCCTCTCATACTCTTTTTCTACTTCCGATACAAGCGAGTAAGGCACAGGTCTATCTTTCATGAATACTGGCCTGACTCCTTCTTTGAGTTTCAAATTACCAGTAAAACCTTTGATGCCAGAGCCTTGGTTACTGAATAACACTTGGTATTTATCTAACAAATTATTGAACTCAGCTGGAAACACCTGGGATTTAGGAGTAGAATACTCATTATGTACCTCCTCTTCTGATACTTTGAATATGTTTCCCCAGTCCAACTTGATCTTACTTAACCAATCCCTCCCCAATAAAGCTGGGCGTTTTCCTTGGACTACAATAAGATCAAGGATCTTTTCACTATCAGAACTGGATGTTTTCACAGGCACCGAAATCTTTCCTACTAAGGGAACTTTCTCCCCTGAATAACTACGCAAAGTGACACCTGCCCCCTTCAAGGGATACTCAGACAACAAGGTATTGTATACATACTCTGACACAGTTGAACGAGAAGCCCCGGTATCTAGCTCCATAGCCACATTAGTATCACCCACTTGGATATTAACTACGTACGGTTTACTAGTGGCAGTTCCAGCGTTATATGTTAAGTTTCAGTTCGGTACAAACCAAAGGCAACATCACTCTCTACATCTACTTCATCATCATGCAGAGCCAGACTCACAATTGTTCATGTTCACATTCTGGGGTTTTCTTTGACGAAAAGTTCCTGACAATCTGTCTTTACACACAGGCCGAATGTGCCCTTTTCGCAGACAGTGATGACATGTGGCATCTCTATAGTTGAATCTACATGTGCAGTACTGCCACACGATTTACACTTATCAAGACTCCCATCATTCCTTGGATTGTTACGGTTTCCACTAGCTTTCTTCTTTATTCCTTTATAAGGTTGAAAAGCTTGAACTGCATTAGCTTCTTCCCGCACTGACTCTCCCATGTGCTCTTTGTTTGCTTTTCCCGCCATTTTGTCTGCAACGCATCGAGCATGTGCTAAGGCGTAAGTCAAATCTCTTATTGACAAAATATGGCGCTGCGTTCTTGACATTTTAGGATGCAATCCGGACACCAATCTGTCCCGGAGGGCTTGAGTCAGAAATGCACCGCAGTTACACGTAGAAGCCAATTTCTTCAACCTCGCCACGAAAACCGGCTGAGACACACTCTCCTTCTTCTTGTGAAGCAGTCCAAAATTTATGTCTTTCAGCGTTCAAAATCGGAGCCGGTTCGTAATGTTCTTGTAAGCTCCGTTCAAGGGTGCGTTTACCAATTTCGTCGCTAAGCAGCGACGTTGCTATGAAGGGTTGGGGCGCGCGCGCTCGTAAAAGTTACAATGAAGTTGTTTTTGCTACTTCAACCCGTTTTTTTTTACTTTCCAGGCTTCAAGTTTACTTTATATAATGCCGAAAAAGAGCGATAAAACCGAGAAAGCCATTCTAGCTGCGGAGGGTCGCTGGACGAGGGAACATTCCGATGTCAGTGGAATTCGGGTGTCAGTGCAAACTAATTCCCATGTCAAAATAGAGGCGGGACAGAGGTGGGATCCCGCCAATCCCAGCTGGGATCCCAGGTGGGATTGGCGGGATCCCATGTCATCTGGTGGGATCCCAGCTATCCCGCCTGGGATGGTAAGAAATCCCACCCGGGATCCCACCTCTAAAGCCGGGATCCCAGGTGGGACATATGGGATCCCAGGTGGGATGGTGGGATCCCACCTGGCATGAAAACAAAATCCCACCTGGGATCCTTACTCTAAAGCCGGGATCCCAGGTGGGATGGAGGGATCCCAACTATCCCACCTGGCATGAAATAAAATCCCACCTGGGATCCCACCTCTAAAGCCGGGATAGCTGATGGGATCCTGGCATTCCCATGCAGCTATCTGTCTGGGATATATATGACAACAAAATCCCACCTGGAAAGTAAATTACAGCAATCAGTACATATATTTTAATATATAATTTCCAATGAAATACCAGTGTATACACTATACTAGTGCAATATCCTATTAAGACCACATGAAAAGGCTATATGAAACTAGGCCAACCTATGAAATATCCCATGAAATATTTTCATAGCACTATGAAGGTTTCTTTTCATAGACCTATGAAAGACTCAAATTTTATAAAGGGAAATTATATCCTATGAATATAGTCCCCTATGAATTGTTTGGCTTTGAATTTTACATTCTCTGAAATCAGACTAAGAAATTAGTATAACAAGAGGCTATGAAATTAAGGTACTATGAAAATACTATGAAAACTAGCTGTATGTTACAGTGTAAATACTAAATCTTTTCATAGGATATGGAAAGTTATATGCAGCACTTGCTTCCAAATTTGCATGCAGCTAGAACATTCATGAACACCCTAATATTAACCATCACATGGTAAAAAAATATTGTTGTGGATTTCACAAGGCAACGTTTGTTTGGCACCTTACCACCTGACAGATCGAACATACGCCCAAACAATTCTTGACAGAACAAATTGGAACTCCAACCAATAATAAATTGGCTTTCAAACGATCTAAAGTTACTTACAAAAGCGCAGATTTCATAACTTTCTCCGAGAAATAGGAACGTTAATGACTGGCTGAAACATTACAAGATTTATACAGAAATGAAGTACAAGTTGCATGAGTTGGCAGTTTATTTAAACTTGATGTCTACGAGGTACATGCTCAGCAATCGATCGAGTGGACTCGACTAATACATGTATAATAATTTCGTTAGAAACAGCAAAGTCCTGATACAACTCATTGCTGGTTGTACTATAGGTCAAGGCTTCATGCAACCAGAAAAGGAGAAGAAAATATATAGGTTGGTGTTTGCGTAAAACTAATATAAAAGTGAGAACCAGTTCAGTCCCAGCTAGCATGCAGCCTTGGGTGTTAAAATGGCCTTACGACTTACATGCTTTCCAGGCAGAAACAGCAAAACAGATGAGGAGTTAGTTGACCAGTTCATTAGCGTTTAGATTCCTTGAATATATAGCCAGACCATTTCGCAAATTAATCCTCAGATGAAGCACTTCCCGCCAGCTCAGCTTTAGTAAAGTTCTCAACAACAAACAAAGATGGCGGATGTGAACTGATCCCAGGATGCATTGCTTATCTAAAGACCACTGACCTGAATTGTGCGGGCACATAGCGCCATTTTCAAAACTAACAACTTAGGCACGACATGCGATTTCTTGTATAATATGGCTTCCAGACTGAGCAAAGGGTTTTCAAAATACATGGGAGATAAGAAAACTATAAAGGTAAGCTGTGATCATTCAATTGTTGTGGATTGTAACAAGAAAAGGGAATATAGCGCTTGGTTATCATACTTTTAGTTCAGCTGTTGTTTGAACGGTCTCGTGCACGTGGTCGATCTGCTTGTAGTTGTATCTTATCCATTTTCAATGACGAAATCCATGCAAAAAGTTTACCAAGTTTATGTAAAGTGAATCTTTTCGTTAAAGGATTGATCGAAATCTTGTAGTCATGGAGTACTACTGTTCGAAGAGAGTGAAATGTCTCACTTTTAATTTAAGACAGTGTCACTGAGTTACAACAAAAGGTAATATTGCTTTTTAGAAGTGAAATAATTTGCACGTGTTTATACGGAATTGCAATTCAAACAAATTCAGTCAATACTTTAAGTTCTTCTGTAAATTAGTGGACACTGTGCATGTGAAATTTCACTTTATAGCTAGGCCTAGGGGAAATACATATTTTTTAACAGTATGTGCATAAATAGAACACTGTACTACAATTTTGGAAAATAACTCTTGCTACGTGCATCTCTCGTATTCAATAACTTTTAACACACTACTTTCTTCCATCGTAGGCACAGCGGATTCGGCACAGCACTTTGTCACTTGATCTCTTGCAAGTGCTTGAACAAGGAGAGGTCTATCGATTTGCAGATCGGATCAAGTACATGAGCTAGAAATTGTGTGGATTAAATTTTAGTGAGCCAGTGCAGTATAAGACCATGAAATATAATGGACATTAAATAATTTATAACAGCAAGTTTGGTCGTTTGCAATTAAAATTCTGCCATGTTTTTTGGTAGAGGTCTTTTATTAGATTTTATGTTACCAGTCTATAGCCAGGGGTTTAATCGTACCAGAAGAGAATACAAACAGGATTTTATGGTATAGGCATAACAACCATTTCAGCTTTTCTAAGCCCTCATCTCTTTATTAAATTGATTGAAACACTGCATGGCTACCATAAAAGCTTTCCTATTAAATTTTTTTTTATAGGACCCAGCAACCCAAGTATACATTATATAAGCTATAGAAGGTCCTATGTCATTCACTATATAATTATTTTATTACCTGCCAATCATGTTAAGTATCTGCTATCTCAATACGATATACCGGTATGTAATTTTTTTCTATAAATTAAAGTTTACATACCAGTACAATGAAAAAAATTCATAGTATGTAAACGAAACATTTCATGGAATAATTATGCTGGCTTTATAGAGGTGGGATCCCGGGTGGGATTTGTTACATCCCAGGCGGGATAGCTGGGATCCCGCCAATCCCAGGTGGGATCCAGCATTTGCATGGGATGGCAGAATCCCAGGTGGGATATGTCTAATAATCCCGGGCGGGATGGTGGGATCCCGGGTGGGATGGCGGGATCCCGGGCGGGATGGCGGGATCCCGGGCGGGATCCCGGGGCGGGATGGTGGGATCCCGGGCGGGATGGCGGGATCCCGGGTGGGAAGGCGGGATCCCGGGTGGGAAGGCGGGATTCCGGGCGGGATTCCGGGTGGGAAGGCGGGATCCCAGGTGGGATTGTCTGAGGCGGGATGTCTAATAATCCCGGCCGGGATCTCACAAGATCCCGCCTGGGATCCCAGCTGTAAAAAAGGTGGGATCCCAGGTGGGATAGGCGGGATCCCGCCTTTCATTTTTACATGGGTTTTCTTTCGGATTTCGACAAAGAAAGTTTGGAAAGTGCTTGGAAAGAGCTTGTTGATAACGAGGGGAGTCAGAATGTACTTACAAGTGAGCAGCTAGACGTGAGAGGAGTCTTCGAAGAGTTTGGTTTTGAGCCACTTTCACAAGAAAGTAGCGAAGAAAAATGCGGTGCTACGAAAGAGAAATCAACTCCATTTTTACGGCGGCTCGTCACGATACTGGGGACTTGACTGGAAGTAATCGGTTAATAATGACCAAAACGTTTTCATATATTCTGATACCAGAGTGTTCTGATACCCTGGACACTATTTCTAACTATAAAGAAGCAAAGACCGATACAACGTAGAACGTAGATTGTCGTTCACGGTTGCTTGCTTGAACAATTCGTGAACCCGTTTCTAAGGCCGTGAAAAATGTGAAAAATGAGGAATTAAACATAAATACGGAAACGGACGATGGCAAGTTCCTAATAACTTGCGACCATTCCTTTTGGGCGAACAAAGGCTAAGGCCTACTTGCCGAATTTTGTAATTATTTCTTTATTGATCAATGGATAATATTATAAGGATTACGACAACAACAACAACAAATTTTATTTCGTACTGGAATTAATAATAGTTACAGGTTTACTGGAAAAATGAAAAGCTCAATAATTGGTACTGGTAGGCTCAGAATAACTAGAAAGCTAAACTAAGCTGAGCCACCGGAACAAAGTTCAGATTGCAATTTGATATGGCGGTCAGAACGAAAACAATGTACATAATTTGTTAATATGTAATGAATACAGGAAACGGACACACGTAAACATAACAGGGACAACGAATAAAAGACGAGAAAAATGAACATGTGCAAATGATATTACACATTATAGCAAGACATTCCTCTGGAACTGACATATTTAGCAGTGGTTTTGATTGCTATAGGATAGAAAACTGAATCAGATTTTGATGTAAGCTTACCGTAAGTTGAATCGGGTTGTTTCTCCTCGACGCGACGTAAAGTATAAAAGTGAGTGAGTTTATTTAAGTGTCAATGTATTTAGCTTTGCAGCTAATTGGGGACACTAGTCCTACGATTTCTATACGTCCTTATCTGAGAAGACGTGAAGATCTAACCGTTTACTGTATTATGTAAAGGCAACACCTTCTACTCAGTTATTTTAAGACCCCGAGTGTTGTTCCGGCCGGGGTTTGAACCTGCAACCTCCCGCTCGACAGACCGGCGCTTATTACAACCGGAAGGCGGTGATACATGTGACTGATTATTGTGCAAATCGACTTCTTTGCATGAATAAACCACTGGAATCAGATGTCTGATAATGCGGATGATACGGTAATATATTACGCAGCGCAAAACTTGTCTGAAGTAGAAATGAAGCTGAGCCTCGATCTAAATACCATCACTTCCTGGCTTCAGGATAACGGTTTGTTTTTAAATATGAAGAAGACTGAGTATGTCACATTTGGAACACGGCAAAAGCTAGGCAAACAGAATGTGGATGGTGTTTATATCAGTGGTGAGGCCGTTAAGCATTCCAATGTCAGTTTAAGTACTTGGGTGTGACGTTGGATGAATGTCTTTCATTCAATGAACACATATGTAACGTTAAGGGTAAAGTTTCAAAGACACTCGGAATGCTGTCACGAATGCGGTACTGCCTTACAACTGAATCGGCAAATCGTTTATACAAGTCTGGTTTTGCCAGTTTTGGAGTACTGTGACAGCTGCTATTGTGGCTTAGGTGTGAATAATTCACGAGCGCTTGAACGTTTGCAGAGACTCGCGGCTAGGATTGTCTCGTGATTCAAGACACAGGAAGATACATATACCATAGTTACTAGATTGGGTTGGGCATCCCTTACAAGTAGAAGACAAATGCACTGTGTTCAGCTAGTGATGAAATGTACTGAAGGGGTAGTGCCTAAATATTTTAAGAATTATTTTATTACCCGTAAAGAGATCCATAGTGTAAATACGCGACGCTCAAACACTGATCTTGAACTGCCTAAAGTGAGGCTGGAAGTAGCAAGGAAAGCTTTTTATTATCAAGGGGCACACATATACAATGCGCTGCCTGTACATCTTAAGTCAATTTTGACCTATAAGGAAAGATATAACGCAATCTGCCATCATTTTAATTCTTGTTAGCAATTTTTAAGGTTTTTAATTAAGATTTTTTATATATTTTTACTAACTTTTTAGCTTTTTACTCGGGCTGCCTGTGGCAGCGCCGAGTCTTAAAATGCAAGTCGTTTTTTTTTAAAGGTCAAATTCAAACCAATCAGATTGCACTGTGCTGGTCACGCAACAATCGCCAGGTTAAATGTATTTACATGAGTGAATACAGTAAATCAAAATGGTCGACCCGCGAGGGCGAAAGCCTTCCAACAGGCTCAGGATATTTCAACTGGCGCTCTTGTTGACCATAAAAATACATGAACAACCAGGAGCCGTAATACATTCGATCAGCGCTGTTTGGACAGATCCAATGTACATTTAGAAACGTAAGCGAAATACAATATCCAAACACGTTTGGATATCAACGGGTATCGAATTATCATCAAAGGTTAGATCTCGTCAGGCGCGCTCAGATAAGAAAGTTCAAAGCTCTCAGACAAGGCGAGACAAGGAGATATCACTTTACAATGAGTCATTGTCAGAAATCTATTCCATCGTGGGCGGTCTTGTACAGCTAAGGCATGTTTTACGACAGAATAACCAGAGTCTTTCTACTGGATTGAGAGCTCGAGACATTATACATGTCGGCTAATATGGGGAAAACTGAAACAAAAAATGAACTTTGACGGCAGAAACCCTCAATTGAGCCAAGCGGAATATTTACATGATCCGCTAAGATTTTTACAAATCTTAGTTAAGCAGATGTTTACTTAAGTAAACTCTTTTTGATTTGAATAAATTTCCTCTCCGTTTGTCTGTTAATGTACTTTTTCTTCTAATTATCGCTTTATTTAACATCTGTGATTTAGAGTATGCGTACCTCAGAATAAATTATTTGAAAGGTCAACTGAATTCTTGTGTCGATAAGCGCAAATGTTTTTTGTGAAACAGTCTGTGAAAATGAGAAGCGGCTTAATAGAAGAGCTTTCTCATTTATAGGAATTACAAATTTTTTTCTTGCTATGAAATTTATGTTTCATTTAACATTTATTCATACAGTTTTAGCCGGACATTTCCCCGAGTTTTTGATCTATTTTTGATCTATTTTCAATCAAATTCAAAGTCTGAATATGTCATTGTATTGCATTTATACACTTGAATTGCCAGTATAATGTTGTTCGAATCCTGCGTTATCATAGTCATGCAATAAAAGCGATTAATAGACCAGTCTGTTTTTTTGACGTTCTCACTGGCGAATTAAAGCATGACTTGACACTAAGAGGATTTCATCTTCAATCTCATGAGGCCCGAGTGAAAGCCCAGATGGGCTCTTGTTTGTATTTAAGTTATACAGGGCTGCCATTGATAGCAGTATTTATTACTGAAGGCACTACCCTGTCTAAATATTTGTATTATTATTATTATTATTATTAGATACAACAGATACAATTTTTAAGCTTTGTATCCTTTTTAACTGATGAAGGCCGAAGGCCGAAACGTTTTAGTATTTTTTTAATAACAGTCCTGAGTTGCTCTTGTTCGCATTTTTATTCAATTTTATATTATTGCTAAGGCTCTACAAATTGGCAGAGCAGATCTCCTCAAGGCTAAGACTAAAGAATATAAGAAGCTTGTCCCTTTAATATGAGATTTCGATCCTAGGTTACCAGATATTCCGAAAAATAATTCGAAAGCACATACATCTTCTTAGTACTTCGCCCGTGCTACAACGTATTTTTCTACCTAGAACAGTTATGTTAGGAGAACCAAGAATTTAAAGGAATTGCTAGCACCTTCTAAACTTAAGCAACATGCCGCACAAGACAAACAACCTGTAGGTTGTTTTAAGGTGGCTCGCCTGGATTTTCCAGGGACGCACCATACCCACTTTGAACGGCTGATACTCCACTGTCAGAGCACGGTCAGGCTAGCCACTTCACCCATTTACTAGAAATAGAATAAACTTTCCAAAAATGTAGGTTTGCTTCACATCGGTGTTACCATAGCAACACAGCGTCATGTATTTTACATATCATCAATTTTCTCGAAATCTAGACCTAAACTTTTAAAACGACCTAGTGTCGAGCGTCCCGGCAGTAGCGAAGCGTAGCAAGCGTGCATGGTAAACTTGTTAGTTCGAAAGCACACAAGTATGTAGAATCTAGACAAAAGAGAAATTTCGGAAAGACACAAGCTATAAACAAAATGATACAGCAATGAAGCTTGCGTGGATGAATGTAAAAGTTCCCAATGTTTTGTTTTTATTTCGCGCCCTTAAAATGATTCAATGCTCTTTAAATTTACAGGGCAAGGGTAGTACATGTTGAATTTCAAGTGAAAAGATTTACAAAAAATATTTATCGACTAGTTTTCGAATTACAGCTTCCTTTGCAAATACGTTAATATTTTGAGTAAAATTAGCATATTTATGACATTACTTATGATTCCATAAACCGAAATCGAATAAAGCAAATGGAATGACATTTTCATGGGAAGTAGTCCTATGTCACAGGTATGAAATATGCTAAAAACATCGCTTTGAATCTGGCAGGAAAACAGAGTTCTCGACGACTAAACACAGGAAGTAAAGCGAATTGTTTATTTTTTGAATGAAAATATTCAACCTAATTTATTTCGAAAACGCTCTCATAATTTTTTTTTAAACTTTACAGTCTTGAAGGCCTACATTTAGACTAGAGTTCGAGAAAATTGATGATATGTAAAATACATGACGTCAACACTGTGTTGCTATGGTAACACCGAACTCAAACAAACCTACATTTTTGGAAAGTTTATTCTATTTCTAGTAAATGGGTGAAGTGGTAGCCCGACCATGCTCTGACAGTGGAGTATCATCCGTTCAAAGTGGGTATGGTGCGTCCCTTGAAAATCCAGGCGAGCCACCTTAATTAAGTGTCAGAAGAATTGCGATGTTTGCAACAACTTTCAAGAGGAGCGTAACTATTTCACTAGTTACGTAACCGGCCGGATTTATCCAATTAAGGAGCACCTTAATTGTTCTTCTCAGAATGTTGTTTATTTAGCGTCATGCATTAAGTGTAATATCTAGTATGTACGCCTTGTTATCCGTGAATTTACTTCAAACAATCTTAACAAATTCAAAACGTTATTGAGTAATTTCAATTGGACCGATATAGATAGAACAATGCAAACTCTGCCTATAGTTCCTTTATTGCGAAGTACACCGAGTTTTATAATCCTAGTTTTCCGGTCAAGATCTTAAAAGGAAAGAAGTTAAAAACGTTTTGCAGTCCCTTGGCTTACTAAAGCTCTTAGAAAATCGATCAGAAAAAAGGAAGATTATATAAACAATTCTTAAACAAACCCATTCCGGAGCATGAAGTCAAGTATAAGTCCTATAAAAACAAGTTGAACCATTTAATTAGAATTGCTAAAAAAGAGTATTATGATAAGAAATTTGAAAGTTCGAAGAATGACCTTAAAGCTACATGGAAAACCCTTAATGAGGTAATAAATAAGCGCAAAGCTAGATACATACCCATCTTCTTTCAAATGTAATGGTATTAACATATCTGACCCGGCCACAATCGCAAACCATTTTTGCGAGTATTTTACTAACATTGGCCCCAATCTTGCCGCTAAAATTGTTCCTACTGTGTCACTTTACCAAGATTTTTTATCTGGATCCCATTCGGAATCTCTGGTGTTCAGAGAAGTATCTACTACTGAACTAAGAAATATTATTTCAACATTCAGTCTCGGTAAAGCTCCTGGTTATGATAATATATCCATGAAAGTTATTAGTCTCACCTTTGATCATGTTATTGAACCTCTTACAGGACTAATAAATTTGTCTTTAAATACCGGAACGTTCCCTGATGCGCTTAAAGTAGCCAAGGTTATTCCACTTGTTAAAGCCGACGATCCTGAGCAATTTAACAATTATAGACCAATCTCTATCCTTCCAGCTTTCCCTAAACTCTATGAGAAAATCGTCTATAATCGCATTTATGATTTTTTGAATAAACATGATATACTGTATAAAAAACAATTTGGCTTTCGTAGAAATCATTCTACCTCGCTAGCTTTAATTCAGTTATTAAACAATATTGCATCATCTATGGACAACAACGAAATCTCTGCAGGCATTTCCTTGACTTGTCAAAAGCTTTCGATACCCTGAATCACCAAATACTGATTGAGAAACTTGAATTCTATGGTATTCGTGGCACCGCCCTCAAATGGATTGTAAGTTACTTGACCGACAGGAAACAGTTTGTACAGTTGGCTCAAATAGCTCTTCCTATAAAACAATTAGTTGTGATGTACCTTAGGATTAATCCTCGGGCCCTTACTCTTTCTCGTATACATAAATAGTCTACCTAATTCATCTAAAATGACCCAATCCCTTCTCTTTGCCGACGATACAAGTACATTTTACTCGCATAAAAAGCTTTGTCATCTAATATCTGTATTAAATCATGAATTAACGCAAATTGCGAACTGGCTTAGAGCCAATAAATTATCTCTAAACATTGAGAAAACTAATTATATGATATTTCGCCCCAAGCAGAAGATTTTGTGCTCACACAACCCCATAGTTATGGAAAATAAAAATATAAAACAAGTGGAGGTCGTAAAGTTTCTTGGAGCCTTTATTGATCAACATTTCACATGGAAATCCCACATTAGCTTTGTCAGTAAAAAAAAATCAAAATCAATCGTCATTATAAACAAAATCTCGTTTTTTCCTGTCTTCGAAAACTATGATGTCCTTATATTATACCCTGGTGTACCCATACCTTAATTATTATAATATATATGATACCCTGGTGTACCCAAACCTTAATTATTATAATATATATGATACCCTGGTGTACCCATACCTTAATTATTATAATATATATGATACCCTGGTGTACCCATACCTTAATTATTATAATATATATTATACCCTGGTGTACCCATACCTTAATTATTATAATATATATTATACCCTAGTCTACCCATACCTTAATTATTGTAATATTGTATGGTCGTCAACGTATCCCTCTAATTTAAACAGACTTCATCTTTTACAGAAACGCATCGTCCGAATAATATCAAATGCCGATTATCGCGCGCATACAGCACTCTTATTTAAGGAGCTAAGGATTCTTGATGTATTTAGTGTGAATTTGTTTTTAATATCAAGCTTTATGTACTCTTACCATAATAATAATAATAATAATAATATTTTGACAGGAAAGCTCCACTCACAATTTGTGATTTTCAGGGAGGTCCTGTATTAAAAATATATATTTCACTAATATATGGAAAACAGAAAAGATAAATGGTTGAAATAAAATAGAAATAGAACAAGGATTATTATGAAATTAAGTTATGTGCCAGTAACTGTCAGTTTTCTCAACCTCTTTTTAACTAATCGAGAAATTCATAATTATAATACAAGACATGCCACTGACTGTAGACCACATCACTGCAGAACTAATATCAAGCAGTTCACTATCCTTCATCAAGGTCCCAAAATATGGAATTCCCTACCCTGTGAATTAACAACTTTGCCCAGTATTTTCAAGAAATCTGTGAAAAAATACTTTATTGAAAACTGAATTAGCCGCCACTACAGTCGCTTCGTCTTTTCCAATCAAATCCGTTCAGTTATCTTTTAGGAGGAAGCCTAATTACCATAAGCTTTTCTAGTTTCTATTAGGCTTCCTCGCCACTACTGTATTTGAATAAAAAAAAAATGAGTTACCTAACACTTCTAATATAAGAATATACTCTTATTTTATTTTGATTTTATCAAAGATGTAAACTTTTAGCAAAATTATATATGGTGGCAATAAAATATAAAACTACTAATCATTTCAAAATTCGATTTCGCAATCACAAATCAGCCATGCGAACAAACGAAAAGGCTTGTGAAGTTGAAGTGCATTTTAATAATAGCGCGTATGCGCTTAGTAACTTTCGATTCACCTGGATAGAAAGCTGCTTACAAGGGAAGCCTACTGGATGTCGCAACTTCGAACTATGCAACCGTTTGCCTTAATAAAAGGCGAGAATATAAATCCAAAAATAGGATACAGTACAATAGCACCTACGTTTTCCGCCTTTTTATAGATTTCTTAGTGCGGTATGCTTAATTAATATACGCAAGATACAATACTATAATTTTTAGGTTTCACGCTTTCTCATAGATTACAGTGCGTGGTATAGTTCTTTATCACATATAGTTGTGCGTAGCTTCTGCATTGTTTATAACTGCATATTTATTACTTGTTTATTTTCAACTATTGTAATTTAAACTAATTAAGGTATGCACTTGCAACTTAGTTAAGCTTTATTGTTTCTTTTTTAGTATAAATAGACTCAGCTTGTAAATTAGCTCACTTTTTAACTTTTTAACTTTCTAACGGATGAAGGCCGAAGTGCCGAAACGTTTTTAATACAATTTTTATAAGGACCTGTGAGGAGTTGTGTGTTGTCTTTCTCTCTATATTCAGTATATTTATTCAAGACAATCACTAGGAATCCTTGGATCCTCCTAGTGGAAGTTCATCGTTTGGTGACACCACAATTTGTATACTTCTCTCTCTCTCTATATATATATTCTTCAGACTAAACCTTTTTTGAAAACGGGTGTATATATAAATACAGCAAAGTGCAAAAACTTTGACGCCCCACAGCTCAACTATATAACTATATCGGGTGCATTATGGGTAGGAGTAAGTTCATTAAAATGCAACTACAGCCGATATCCGCGCGCGTTTCCAAATCATCATAGCGAAGACTTGTGTAGTTGATTTATAGTTCAATAATCTAGAATACAACACTTTTACTTGGAACAGGCAGGAAAGCTTAAAGTAAAATAAATGCACTCTCTATTTACTGTTTGGTCAAATATTTTTCCTGATTTTATGAATTACATGTAATGTTTACGTTAGCAGAACGCAACCCGGACGGAACTATCATGCCGAATTTCATCTGCGAAGCAAGAATTCAACGCTATTTTTGAAACTGTTTCGCGGAAAATTGAAGAGATTAAAATAGCTTAAAGGTTTACACAATTTATATATTTATTGACAACAAATCATAACTACATTTAATTATTTTGATTAAGAAACGGTAGAAATCAACGTACCCCATATCATTGCCATATTTTATGTACTAAACGATTCTAAAAAAATATAATAAACTCTTAGTTATTCCTCTAGAAATTCTCTTATCCAGTTTTATTCAATGTTCGGCGGGATCCTGTTTTTTGGTATTAATTTTCAGTGTAGTGAATGTTTTTATGAAAGATAATGTTCGATAATTACTCGAGCTGCCTGTGGCAGGCACGAGTCTAAATCTGCAGGCCGTTCTGTGAAGCAAAATTTCTGTGCATGCGTCTTGTTACTCGGGCTGCCTGTGGCAGCGCCGAGTCTTAAAATGCAAGTCGTTATTATTTTATTTTTTAATCAGTGTCAGACGGCTTCTGCGCATGCGTTAAAGGTCAAATTCAAACCAATCAGATTGCACTGTGCTGGTCACGCAACAATCGCCAGGTTAAATGTATTTACATGAGTGAATACAGTAAATCAAAATGGTCGACCCGCGAGGGCGAAAGCCTTCCAACAGGCTCAGGATATTTCAACTGGCGCTCTTGTTGACCATAAAAATACATGAACAACCAGGAGCCGTAATACATTCGATCAGCGCTGTTTGGACAGATCCAATGTACATTTAGAAACGTAAGCGAAATACAATATCCAAACACGTTTGGATATCAACGGGTATCGAATTATAATCAAAGGTTAGATCTCGTTTTTTCTTTGTTCCCATGTATTAAATTTCAAGCGAACTTTTCTACTTTCAACACACCGGTCGCTAAACTGTACGAAATCTCCAAGAATAAATCCCTAATGTCCAAACTAACGGGAAAAACTGAAAGAGGAAATCCTTGTGAGCAATCGACGTATACATATGAAGCTATATAAGTTATCATCGACTATATGGGAGTCAAACATCGAGCTGCTATGAAACCGCTTGTGACAGTTTGTTTACGCACTTTCGTGGTCGCTAAACTGTACGAAATCTCCAAGGATATATCCTTAATGTCCAAACTAAAGGGAAAAACTGAAAGAGGAAATCATTGTGACCAATTGCCATGCATATGAAGCTCCAGAAGTAATTATTGAATACACGAGAACCCATAGAGAAAACCGATAATAATGAACACGGTATTAGTTTCACGGACATTTGTGGCTTAACTGAACTCGCGCTACAGCATATATAGCTTGAAATACTGTACGAAAACTCCCGTTTAAAAATTTCCTGATGCCGAAAGGACCGTAGCATTTAAACAAGATATCCTTCTGACCAATCGACATACATATTAAGCTGTGAAAGTATGTTTCCATTCCATAACAGCCGATAGTGCAAACTAGTAAACTGCCACTAGTAAATTAACCTTGCGTACTTCCACGAGTACTGAACTTTCTAGCGTCAAATGCATGTGTTACGTTTCCAAACTTTAGGACAAGAAATCTTCCATAGAATGTTCTATTTTTTTTACAGCTGAGAACTGTATTATTAAACATAAGAAATAAAACAATGGTGCCATTTGAAGAATTATATCATGTCAAAAATGCAAACGAAGAAAAATATATATCTACGGACGCGAGCAGCTCGATCGTTTCACTTTGGTCAAATTCGGACTGTTTACGACTGGAACCTCCAGTTTTACCGGACCTGCAGACTAAATTGTAAACGTGCCGTTGCATGAATAAGTAGTGTTTACAGTAAAATATCAACTACTTTAATTTACATACGAGAAAACAAAAATATTAAATTACATACATGTATATATACTAGGGGAGCAGAGAATGAAAGTCACCGCGCTACCGGCCACTCCTAAAGACTGCTAATAATGATTCCCTTTGGTTATTACTAAGAGGGTTTCAAATGAAAGTGTATTTCATCTTCGATCTCATGTGGCCCGAGTGAAAGCCCAGATGGGCTCTTGTTTATGATGACCCAAGCAATATTCAACTCTCAAGGTAAACAAACAAGAAACCTCTCACGGCCGAGGTTTTGGTTCGAGAAATTAAAGGCTTCCAACAATTCCCTTTATAGTTCTTTAATATAATGAGCAGACTGAAGTTTTGGGAATGTGGGTAAAGCTTTTAATTAGAGATAACCAACAGGCATTTCAGTTAATAATCTTTAATCCAACAACTACCAATATGGACTCGTAATGGCAATTAAGAACAGCAGATAAAGTTACATAGAGGCACACAAATTGACATAGCTAGCTCCATCACAGGATGGACAGGATACAACTTATAATATGGTACAAATATAAACATACATTTGAGACAATCATCTATTAGTACTCGCAACCTGCAGTATAACAGAACAGCTGACTAAATTGTAAACGTGTGTTACATGAATAAGTAGTGTTTAAATTAAAAGGTCAACATACGAGAAAAACAAAAATATTAAATTACATACATGCTTGGGGAGCAGAGAATGAAAGTGCGCTACCGGCCACTCCTAAAGACTTCTAAATTCAGCTAATAATTCTTCTCTTTGGTTAATATTACTAAGAGGATTTCAAATGAAAGTGTATTTCATCTTCAATCTCATGTGGCCCGAGTCAAAGCCCAGATGGGCTCTTGTTCTGATCTTGGTTTCGCATCGCTGAATGTTCTTATTATTGTTGTATTCTTTCATTCTTAAAATTTATTTTCTATGCTATTTAAATCTAGTCTGACGAAACTGTTTATTATTTGCAGCTCCAAACACCAGCATTTTGTGAATTTCTTCTCATCGGGATCAGCTAAAAATAAACATTACACACAGCAGTTAAAGGAAACGATTCGATGATCAAATCTTACGTTACACTATAAAGTATTTATTGTTTTGCTTTGTTGAAACGTTTTTAACTATAAGCCAGGCTCTTGTGCAATCTGTGCAGTCAGCTCTGTACATATGAATCCTTTCATTCTGCTCTTTGAAACGTAATATCAGTCTAATAACACTGATCAGTTTAACTCAGACTTCACAGAGGCAGAACGGAATAACTGCTATGCGCTGATATCGAGCTGAATTTTTTCATCGCTCTGGTTGTGGTTAGAATTACTGACAAAACTCACTGACAAAAAATGTAGAATGTTAAAGTTTCAAACGAATTGATATTGGTCCTGAACCCACAGATCAGGTGTAATCATGTCTCGTCTACATGGGTTATCTTTATATTTTAGGTCATCAGAACATCTCCTAACAGCAGCATCAAAAATAACTCTGAATTCACGCTTCGAACCTGAAACGTCGGCATGATCATTCCCGTCTTTCCGCCGACCAGGAATATGTTATGTTCTGCAAATATTCGACCTAACAGTAAATATACAGAGTTCATTTAAAATTCTCAGGTTACTTTAAGCTTTCCTGCCTGTCCCGAGTAAAACTGTTGTATTCTAGATGAATTCTTGAACTTTAAATAATAATAATAATAATAATAATCTTTATTTATATAGCGTTATTTCTACTATAAAACCAATAGCGCTTTACAATGCTACTACTACTGATAATAATAATATAAGTAATAATGTAAGTAACTATAACAAATATGTTTAAATTATATACAAATGTTATCCTTAAAATTACAATATTGGTGTATAAATAATTAATTAATATTTACTCAAATAAATTACGTTTACGTAGCCGACTCAATCAAGTATTTCAGGTATCAGAGTGATAATAGCGTCTAAATGAGTAAGTTTTAACTCTGCTCTTGAAAGTGTTTAGAGACTCAGTAGTCCTTATAATGTCAGGCAGATTATTCCATAATGTTGGCGCAATTACTGAAAATGCGCGCTTTCCATAAGTTTCAAGATTATATTTAGGGACGACTAAAAGTTTCTTATTAACCGAGCGTAGCGATCTACCAGGTATATATTTAATTAAGAGTTCTTGTAGATAATAAGGTCCAGTTTCATGATAAGCTTTGAAAGTTAAAATTAGAATTTTAAATTCTATTCTAGCAGTAATGGGTAACCAGTGTAGTTCTTTTAGTATTGGTGTTATATGTTCTGGTTTCTTAGAATATGTTAAAAGGCGTGCCGCAGCATTGTGCACGTACTGGAGTTTTTGTACTAAGCATTGTGGTAGGCCAGATAATAGAGAGTTGCAATAGTCAATTCTCGAAGTTACAAAGGCATGTATTAAGATTTCACAATCTCTGTATGACAGAAATCTTCTGATAGTAGATAGATTTCGATTTAAATCAACTACATAAGTCTTCGCTATAATCATTTGCAAACGCACGGGGATATCGGCTGTAGTTGCATTTTAATGAACTTTACTCCTACCCATAATGCACCCGATATAGTTATATAGTTGAGGTGCGGGGGGTCAAAGTTTTTGCACTTGGCTGTATATATATATATATATATATATATATATATATATATATATATATCCGTCTTTCCATGTCACCGAGTTACTGTTATTATAAGTAAAGTTGTCTGTTGTTTCTAAATTATAGTGAAACATATTTCTCGGAGTCCACTCCGCCAGGAGCAACACCAAAAGGAACAAGAATGGTGACAATCGTATTCCACGCATTGCTGGCACCACATTTCCAGTTCGACAAGAGCAGAGGCGACAGGGTTGCAGTACGAGGCGCCGGACCTTTTAAAGGCTGGTATGAAGACCAGCTCGAGATGATGCCAATCAGGTATTTTGTTAATTTATTGATTCTGGAATACATGATCGAAACTATAATCAATTGAGTTTGAAAAATATTTTTTCTGTTTGGGTCAAAGGACTTAACAGAACTTCAAAATATATAATTGTTTTTTTAGTATTCAAACAGCCAACGTTTCTAGAATTTCGACCGTATCAGGTAGATAACAACCCCATCTATCTTCAAAAATGCCTGACCTATAACAATGATCATGAGTAGTATTCCTTAGTATTTATTGTATTTCTTCTCTAGTTTTTATGTTATGTATTATATATTGGTGTAAGCCCCCACGATGAGCTAATACGTTCTCATGAGTTAACGTTTAAATGAAAAAAATAAAAACATATTAGTAAACAAAATTTCCAGACATTCATTTCACACATTCAAACAAACAATACTTTATTATCTAACCCGTGTCAAGAAAATTCAAATTTGCGAGAACACACGCTCAACATTCGTATAAGTGTGAATGAAGCGAACCCAGATATAGCAGATGACGAGAGAAAGGGGCGACGGATGGATTCAATTGCTCAGAAAACTGAGAGCGATTATATAACGCCACTTTCAAAGGTTTTCCTGGTGGGTGTGTTAATGTTATTTCTAATCTAATCCAAATCTTAACGCCAACGCACTACTTCATATAAGTAGATAACATCATCCGACTATATTAAAACGTTATGTCAAAGATTGCTATTAGTCTTCTCACCCGTAATAGTTTTTTGTATAATAGTTTCTTGTATTGTAGTCATATTTTTATAGTTAGTGTGTTAGTGTGTGTCTCTTTTTTCTGTTCTTTTTCTTTCTTTTTTTTCCATATTGCATATTGTATATATATATATTTATGTAAACTTCTGTCTTTGTCGCTCGACCGTACTTGAAATGTGTAAATAATTTATCCCAGGGTACCTGACTCGATTAGTTCTTCAGCTACTTCAGGTATCCTGACACTCTCTTCATTTATAGTACTTTTGCTAATATTACATGTATATATAAGAGTGTAAATAAAATAATTTGTTGTTGTTGTTGTTGTTGTTGTTGTTGTATACTGTATATTTATAAGTTATACCGTGGCATGAGGGAAATTAGTGATTAAATTTCCCCGAGAGCAGAGGGAGGATCTGTGGAAGACTTTTCCAGACCCTCCCGAGGCTCGAGGGAAAATTTAATCACTATATAATTTCCCGAAATGTCATGCTATCACTTTGTAATCCTATTATCACAGAGGAAGTCGAGTTGAGTTGCTTTCGAAAATGTTTGATTGAGCTCCATTGATTGAATGATAACCCTAAAATACAATGTAATTATGTGGTTGACTAAATATTCAAAGCGCATGCATGGAGTTTAATTACGTCACGTTTATGGTATCAAGCATCCCACATGGAAGAAGCGGGTTTGAGAAATGAAGAAAAGAGCTTTCTTGAGCCGTGCGGGGTTAACAGGCATTGTGCCATGACTCGGTGTGCCAAGGGACAGTCTAATGTTCCCTCATCAGCGTGCATCCCTTCTAATTTTCCCTGCCAACGAGGGGAAAACTATTGTAACCAGAATCTGTATATTACAGTATATTAGTGTATGCCTCAAGTGGCTCAGGACAAACTAATTATACGAAACTCTGAATGCCATAATATGTTTCACTGACCATGCTAATTATATTATCCGCTCTAAATACAGCAGTTTTTCTTGACCGTTTTAATCGTTCTCTCGTTTCTTTAAAATAAACATCCCTTTTCAATAGCAAAAAAGGGTGCATTTTCTCCTCAGAATTGTATTTAGTGTACGGAGTGACTACAGAATACAGGTACCCCTCAAATTAATTCAGAGTTCCGAGGTAAGGGTTTTGGCTAGTTTACTTACATAAACCCTATCCCAAAAGCAAATCTAACAATTTCGAAAAGAGGTTCCCAGGTTGTTCTCCGTAACTAAGGGCTTAGGGTTTACAGGTAAACAGGAGTTTGCACTAGATTAGGGCTATGGTCACAGGCGTGAAGCGACATTCTACCAAATGACGTTCCACGGAGCTGCGGAGCCATAATATTTCCTTTGAGCTTAGAAGTTTTAAGACTAGCATTAATTATGGTTTAGTTAACGAGTGAAGTGTTCTTAAAAAAATAAATCTTAATTAGTTTAAGGGACCACGGGATCACGGATCCAGCTCCGTTTGACATCTATCCAAATGGCACTGTATTCTGCAGTTTAGCCGGAAACTGAAATGTAATAGCAGCCTAAACCATCGTCAGATACGTAAATTTTATTATCGGCCTGTAGCGAGGGGTTCTTTCAACCAACGTAGCTTGTAGTGAGTGGATAGGTCAGAGGACTAGAAAGCGGTCGATGCAAGGGGACTATATATTAAATCATTGTTAAAATGCAAAGGGCAAAAATATATTCCCCCGCAAAGAAACGGAGGTGTGAAACTGATGAAAATATAATATATATCCCCTGAAAGAACAAAGAAAACCGAGCCATGTGAAAAATAAGCCAGCTGTGTTTACGCGGAATGTAAACATTGCCGAGCCTTTATTCATAGAACGGAATATTTGATCAGTTGTTTAAATGGCTCAAGACCTCCTCAGTTTCTCGTTCGCCACAGTGCCCAGAACAGCTGCTGTTAAACTAGAAGAACGGCTAACTGAAAGAATGTGTAACGTCCGCGACTATAGGTTTCGTAGCCTACGAAATCGATGCAGCGCGCAAAAAATCCTGGGCTCGGATAGATGGTCTTTCATGCAGCCTCACGTTTTCATTTCACAGACAATGTTATGATACAACGTTTCTATCAGTGGGAGGAGATAGATTGATGAGCACTAGCTTTGTGTATCATTTTTTTTCTTACTGTGATTATTTGTTTCATACAGTGATACTGGAGATGGATACGTACTTATCAAAGGAGAGACAAAGATTCCCTTCAAAGCGGAGTCGCGAAAGATCAGTTATAAGTACATCGTTGTAAAGTGGAGCGACGACAAAAAGAAGAGTACATATCTATGGGAAGACCTCATAGGATTTGTTTCTTTTGCTGGAAAGCACGTCAACCGATGTTTTATTATTCCCGAGGATAGACACAAGCAAGATTGTGAGTACATAAACAATAACCTACTGGTGGCGTTCCAATGTGCACTGATATTTGTCCGCGGAATTAGCCTTGCACGTGCTTCGCTCACCCCTGCTCTCATTGGCCAAAATAGGTCATGTGGTACCACTTTAACTGGGCGGTGTCCGGTAATATTCCAAGTTTCGAATACCGATATCCCCCAGTTTGAAACGAAATTGCAGAACTTCATTCTTTTTTAACTCGTGGATGCGCGCAAGCGCAGAAACGAGTTATTGGGATGGGGGAAAATCGTGTCACTCATTCCCTCTCTCTGTCTCTCTCGCTCGCTAACTCACTCACTGAGGTGTCAGCATATCGTTATCAGAACGATCTTCAAACGTTTCGGCCTCCATCGCCGGTTCCCTCTTTGTTACTGTCTGTATAGTTGCCTTCTGTTTATTTCTATATATATAAAGGTCGCGTCCATCTAACCCATGTAGGAGGCGCCGCTAGCGATGAGCGAAGCGACGGGTATAGCAATCTCACTTTCGCGAGAAATTGATTGACAGTCCAGGTTTTTCATTAAAGGGAACCTCGGCTGAAAAACAATGTTTGCTCTCAAGTGTTTGTCTCCAGTAAATTGTACACTAGATGTCATTTATGCACCGATTTTCCTGTCGATAAAACTCATTTGAATTTCCTGCGCGCTGCCATCTTGAATTTTATGACGTCACAGTGTTGCCTTTATTTTTTCCGCTTCGGTTCGTCGCACGATTCCGCTCGCGCTTCGCGCTCGTTCTAAGTTAGGAAAAGAGGTCGACTTGTAGCAACTCTAAGTCTTGCCTTATTGTCAGAAAACAATAGCTCTTTTGTTATGCGACAATAGGGCAACACTGTGAAGTCATAAAATCCAAGATGGCGGCGCGCAGGAAATTCAAATGAGTTTTATCGACAGGAAAATCGGTGCATAAATGACATCTAGTGTACAACTTACTGGAGACAAACACAGAAACAGACTTAGGCATCCATAACAAACACTTGAGAGCAAACATTGTTTTTCAGCCGAGGTTCCCTT
This sequence comes from Actinernus sp. WN-2022, assembly GCA_030867875.1. NCBI lineage: Eukaryota > Metazoa > Cnidaria > Anthozoa > Actiniaria > Actinernidae > Actinernus > Actinernus sp. WN-2022. The sequence goes on along the minus strand of JAOWCC010000936.1, from coordinate 82,976,048 downwards.
TAAACCGCTAATTGGGATTTATTCCTAAAGTGGGCGGTCTCTATCATATTAGTGGGCAGTCCAAAGGCCGGCGATAAAGCATGTCAAATACCAGACAAAACTAACCACACGAGCGGAGAAGGGTCAGCTATTGTACAAATTAGTGATTTCTTGAAGAAAACTCCGCTACAATCTGCAAAATCTGAATCACACCAAGCTTGCAGAATTTGCGGAAGAGGCAATTTGCATCACCGGAAGAGGCAATCTTAACAAATTCCAGGGGGAAAAGTAAGGGAGGGAAAATTTAGTTGATCAAATGAGTGTTAGTCTCATTCTGAAGTTAAATATTCGAAAATACCAGTGAGAAGGCGTAAGAAGTGGCAACTACAACAATGCACAAAGCTGCGAATAGCTCATCTCTCATCTCTCATGAATGTTTAAAACAAAGATTAGACTAATACTGCACAGATGAGTCTGTCAGTCATCGCAATCAGTGGCAAACTCAACTATTGACCACAGTACGTTCGTTAGCATGCCACTCATCCAATCACGATCAAGATAAAATTCAAGACAACCAATCAATATATGGTAGTCACGTTTCAAAGAAGCTAATTAGGTTTTCCCACGAGGTGTTTGATTTTTGGTTTAAAAAATTATCGGAGGTTATAAAATAAATAAACCCCTTTCTGACTTACTGGTACACCTGCTGATAATGTCCTTGGCGTAGAGATCGTCCTCAAAATATCACTGTTCTTTTTTCTTACCATCTCTCAGGACATTATCAGTGATATTCCAGCCGTCAGAAGGGGATCAAACTGCGCCACCGAGTTCAACTGTTTTTTCGCTGTGAGTGTGACTCGAAATATGTATACACTCAATTTGCACTCAAAATATATCATTTCCAAGGAAGGTAGAGATCTTTAAATACTGCTAAACAATGCTGGAGACATGAAAACAAGATACCAAGAGTATTTGTTTGCTTGTGGATTGTGAAAAGTCGCAGTCGTAAACCGAATTCGAATATAAAGGCATATAACTGGCTTCCTGCCGAGTACGGTTCAAATCATATTCGAAGCATCCGTAAAAACTTCATGGGCTCGATCCGGTAGAAATTATGAAATTCGTTACCCAAAGCATACGTGTACTTCTTTTATGAAACTAATAGACAATCGAGAGCATTTTATTTCGACTAAAGGTTATAGCCTTGTAAACAAACTAATAAAAACATTTGCTCAAAGCACCATGCATGGACTCGGACAGCATCGTCAGAAGTCCATAACCAGAAGTGTCCATCTGTATTAGGGTAGCGGGCCATCAGAGTAGTCTATTTTTAGAAATGCTAATCTCAAATTTCGCGGGGGGAAATATCGGACGTTGTGAAATAACAACAAAGCGCCTGGCTTTTGACGGCTAAAATGGAAGATTTTGGAATTGAAATGAAATGAAATGTAGAGACTGATCATCTGTGTCTGTGCTTGGGGCGATTTGAGAAAGTTCAAAGTGATTTTCAAGTCTTCAAGGCCGGTCTTCAAGTGACCAGTGACGAGGAAAGTATGAATCAATGAATGAACACGACCGAAAATTCACTCAAACAGCTGGCCAGGAACAACTGACATTATACAAGGACAAAATTCCATCAAAGTAAGCCAAGTTTATTTTTAAATTTTCTTTTAATTGTTTTGTTTTTAACCATTAGAAATCCTTGGAAACTCGGTCGCATGTGACCCGTTGCCGCGTGAGGCAGTTGATTGAAATCATGTTCAAGTTGACTGAAGAAAAAACCTTGCCTGTACTAATTTTAAGAACTGGAATTTCATTTCCAGCTGCGATAGTTGTGTTCAGTTTTCTAGTTTTCGATTGTAAAGTTTATTCTTGGAAATGTATAACAGTTACTGTCTTTAATACAACAGCAAAGTGACAACTACCCTGGGTACCAGAGAAGAGAAAGTAAACGAGAACGAGTGGAGCTTGGAGACTCTGGTACCCAGGGTAACTGTTTCATTGTTTGATTTTGCTCGATGAACCACAGGCAACCCAAACTCTGTATCTGCACTGTGTTACTAATACAGTTTTCTCCTATTAGATATCGCGGTTTCCTAGAAAAAAATGAAAACAATAAAATATTGAACTTTGAAGAACTTGTCTTGTGTTATCAAGTGTCTTTAAGGGTGCGTTTACCAATTTTGTCGCTAAGCAACGACGTTGCTATGAAGGGTCGGCGCAGGCGCGCGCTCATGCAAATGGCGGGAAAAACTTACTTCCGGTTTAGTGAAAAGGCAACGCGCGCGCTTTGCAATTCGCTGGCTAGCAAGCTCCACTCATTTTGTTTACATTTTGTGAAAGTTACAATGAAGTTGTTTTTGCTACTTCAACCCGTTTTTTTTTTTACTTTCCATACTTCAAGTTTACTTTATATAATGCCGAAAACGAGCGATAAAACCGAGCAAACCGCCATTCTAGCTGCGGAGAGTCGCTGGACGAGGGAAAATTCCGATGTCATTGGAATTCGGGTGTCGAGTGCAAACTAATTTTTTTTCGGATTTCGACAAAGTTTGGAAAGTGCTCGGAAAGAGCTTGTTGATAACGAGGGGAGTCAGAATGTACTTACAAGTGAGCAGCTAGACGTGAGTCTTCGAAGAGTTTGGTTTTGAGCCACTTTCACAAGAAAGTAGCGAAGAAAAATGCAACGCCTACGAAAGAGAAATCAACTCCATTTTTACGGCAGCTCGTCACGATACTAGGGACTTTACTAGATCTAATCGGTTAATAATGACCAAAACGTTTTCATATATTCTGATACCAGAGTAATCTGACACCCTGTTCTGATACCCGATACAACGTAGAACGTAGGTTGTCGTTCACGATTGCTTGCTTGAACAATTCGTCAACTCATTTCTAACTGGCCTGAAATGTCTGTGAAAAATGCGGAAGTTAAACATAAATACGGAAACGGACGATGGCAAGTTCCTAATAACTTGCGACCATTCCTTTTGGGCGAACAAAGCCTAAGGCCTACTTGCCGAATTTTGTAATTATTTCTTTATTGATCAATGGATAATATTATAAGGATTACGAACATGTGCGAATGATATTACACATTATAGCAAGACATTCCTCTGGAATTGACATATTTAGCAGTGGTTTTGATTGCTATAGGATAGTAAACTGAATCAGATTTTGATGTAAGCTTACCGTAAGTTGAATCGGGTTGTTTCTCCTCGACGCGACGTAAAATATAAAAGTGAGTGACTTTTTTTAAGTGTCAATGTATTTAACTTTGCAGCTAATTGGGGACACTAGTCCTGCGATTTTTATACGTTCTTATCCGAGAAGACGTGAAAGTCTAACCGTTTACTGTATTATGTTGTTCCGGCCCAAAATCCGATTCCTGTGGTGGCTGATTCTTGCGTGAGGACTTGTCGGGCAGACGAGTAAAGACTCCAAGGAGGTTCCGCTGGCTTTGTTGTTTTGCTTGGTCGCCACGTCGGAATGAACTGAGTACAGAGCTGAATGAACCGAAAATGAATTGTTAAGTGTAGTTGAGTTGAAATAAAATACTGGACGCTGATCATAACATTGGTAGCAGAGCAAGGTTGGTGAATGCATGGTGAAACCTTTTAGGCAGAATGGCAGAACAAGCATTGGCAGAAGTTGTCGACAAGTTGACTCAAGCCGACCTACACAATGAGCTGATTAACCGGAGTTTAGCAACCCAGGGAAGCCTAAAGAAACGAAAGGAGAGGTTGCTTGTGGCTTTAAGACGAGAGTTGACAGAAACTACCCTGCGAACAGAGGTTTCTTATCTCTTTGCCTTTCCTGGCGCCGAAATAAACCTCTGCCACGAAACGATTGCTTTTCGCGTTGAGCATGCGCCACTCGATATCTGGATTTCCGTTGGCCGAAAAAAACGAGAGGGTAAACATTGTAAATTCATTGTAGATTTCAGATTGTTCATTTCCTATTGTTGGCGAAGTGGAGAAACTAAAATATATTTCCTTCTTCGAGGGTATAAATCAAAGCTTTCTTTAGGATAAATTAAGTAGAAAAGGCCGAGAGAGCCCTCGATTACTTACTAGATATGACTGACGAATATCCAAGTGAAGTGAATGCAATTGTTAAGAAATGGGAAATTGTCCGTAATGAATGCAAAGAAGTCGAGCGAGAAGCGGAAGTGTATCTCATGAAAGCGCGTTTAGCAGAGAAGGAAGCACAGCGTAAACGAGAAAATGTTAATCTCCCGGCGTATAATGTTCCCGAATTTCACGGTAATATCCTTTCATGGCCGGCCTGGATTCAGAGCTTTTCACGAGTTATTGATGATGAATCCGGATCTTGAAATAAGCGCTAAATACGAATATTTAATGAGTCGTTTGAAGGGCGAGGCAAAGGAAGCCGTAAGGGGGTTCGGTGGTGACGTGAAGAATTACGACAAGGCAAAGAAACTTTAAAGACTAGATACGGAGACGAAAGGCTGATTACTAAGAGGTTTCTCGAACACGTCCTAGAAACCAACAGCGTAGAGAAGAGAGAGGTGAGCTTCCTACGAGAGTTGTACAATCGGTTGACAAATGCATACGGGACACTAGAGTCGTATAACATTAGCCGAGATTCGTTCTATTTAGCTATGTTTGAAAGACCCCTACCCCCGGAACTGAAACAAGAGTGGGAGAAGAAAATTAGCCGCATTCGTAGAGAGAGCGACAGTAAGTCTCACGCTACCGTAGACGATTTTTTTGCTTTTCTCCTCGATGAAGTTTAAAGCCTCGAAGCCACAGAACCAGTACACCTTGAAGCAGGAAATGAGAGCAAAGATAAGCAAGAGTCTAAGCGCAGACGGAGGCCGGGCCGTTTCCGGGATAGACCCCAGGCATCTTCGGGACAAGCACTGATGGCGATATCGCAATCTGACAGATGTGTCTTTTGTGACAAGACGGGGCACAACTGCGCGGACTGTACGAAAGCGTTAGAGATAACTGTGGATGAAAGATGGAATCTTGTGAGTACCGCGAGGCGATGTTTCAATTGCTTACACCCCATGGAACGAGATCACAACTCCAGAAGTTGCACAGGGGAGCCATATGGGGGTAAATGGATGTACAGCGAAGCACTCCAAAATCCTTCACGCCGAGGGACCCCCTTCAAATGAGGACCCACAAGAAGCCAGCTCAAGTAACTGCACCGCGGCATCTTCAAGTGGCATGAGTAAGAGGGAGAAGTTATGTCCAGTAGCTCTAAGTAAACTGATGTACGAAGGTAAAGAGGTTACAGTGAGAGTGTTTTTAGACAGTGGTTCTAAGGACTCGTACATTCGCGAGAGCATCGCGGAAGCACTAGCAATGAAAAGGATAAGCTCTGTGAAGTACTTGAAGACAACAGGATTTGGTGGTGTCGTAGTGCCCCAGAAGACGAAGAGAGTGTGTTTCTCCCTGAAGAAGAGGTGGTGCTGAAACAGACAAACGGATCGAAGTAGAAGCATGGACGACCAGGAAGATATGTGATCCTATAGAGCCAATTTCCGTTGATTTCCACCGTTACCCTCGACTGAAGGGCCTTGGCCTGGCCGACGACTATCCCCGCGGAGCTGCAGTTGTAGACGTACTGCTCGGAATCGACTACATGGATTGTGTTTTGAAGGATGACAAGTTTGAGTTCACCGAGCGCATGCATGCCCAGGACTCTGTTTGGATGGGTCCTTAGAGGCGTTGTTCCAGACAAGACGTACGTCGACGAACAAGCTACGTTCTCCATGGAGTAAGGAGCTGAAGTATCGATGCAATCGATGCTGATTAGTGCACAGTATAGCGAGAGGCCGTGCGACGACCTGACCCTGTTTTGGGAACTCGAAAAGTAGTATATAATATGGCGGTTCTGGTGCAGCACCTCCGTTTTTTGTTGCTAGCACGTTTGATGACCCCCTCCCCCAACATCTTTTTTGGACCTTGTCGACCACAATATGTGTATTCGAGTGTACCAAATACCAACTTATTATCTCTCGAGTACCATAGATGTTGTAATTAGGTACACTCGAACACACATATCGCGGTCAACAAAGTCCAAAAAATACGTTGGGGTTCGGGGGCCATCAAATGGACTTGCAACAAAAACGAGGGTGCTGCACCATAACCACCATATTATATACTACTATAGTCCACTTATCGTATTTTGACATCCTATTAGAGAAGGGCAAATATAAGGTATTATACTATGGCTGAACGTATACTAGAATTCGTCCGAGCACCCGGCATTGGGGATTATTTACGCGGATGGAAGATGGATGTTCCAGATGGTAATTATCTAGGAGCAGACCCAGCTGCTTTCCTCGCCGGTGTGCCGAGGCAGACTACCGAAAAGCTCGAGGAAGAGCTCCAAGACCTTAAAAGTATTAAGTTTCAGCTAGCTTTGAACATCACACTCCGGCTTGACAAACCTGAGGGCTCAGTATATGAGATAGCTACCTTTCGGAGTTCGCAATCCGTTTTGACCAACAGCGCTGAGATCCGTGGGGTAATAGTAGAAGCACACGCCCAGATCTACAACTATATTGAGAAGTGGATCAGTCGAGGATCAAACTGGGTTATAGATAGAGTCAACATCTTATGGTTGAACGTTGCTCGATATCAACCACTCCGTGGAGGTTCGTACATACGACTACCTACCGAAGTCGCGAATAAGAAAGCCGTGATCAACGTAAAGAACAAAGACGACCATTGTTTGCGTTGGTCGCTACGTGCCGCGCTGTTTCCAGTCGCAAAGAACCCCGAGAGGACATCGAAGTACCGAGAAGACGATGGGTTGAACTTTGATGGGGTGGATGCGCCAACACCAATCTCACAAATAAAACGCGCAGAGAAGCAAAACACCATCTCTATTAATGTATATGGTTGGGACCCAAAGGAAAAGTGCTTGATCGTACATCACATCTCAAAGGAGACTTTCTCGACACGCGTTAACCTCTTGCTTATAGAGCACCCAGATAGCGGTCTTCAACACTACTGTTGGATCAAGAACTTCAACCGCCTTCTATTCAATCAAACAAAGCACGAACATAGGAAGCACTTCTGTGAACGATGTCTACATGGATACACCACCGAAGCTCTTCTTGATAAGCACATCCCAGAGTGTAACGGTGTCAATGACCGAGCCATACACATCGAAATGCCTACCAATGAGAACAACATAGTCTCCTTTCAGAATATCCACAAACAGCTCAAAGTTCCCTACGTTATCTACGCAGACTTTGAGGCTTTGACTACTAAGATCGAAGGACCCGCCCAAGACCCTAAAAAAAGCAACACACAAAAGACAGAAGAACGTATTCCCTGTGGATTTTCCTACATCGTTGTACGTTCTGATGGTCATAGCGAACTACCTGTACTATATCGAGGTACGGAAACTATCGAGCGTTTTCTACGATGCATACAAGAAGAGGAGGCAAAGATCAAAGCCCAAGAGGCCAAGCCGCTATGTATGTCACAGAAAGACCAGAGGGTTTATAATAGAGCAACGATTTGTCATATCTGCCAGAAGCCTTTGGTTGGTAGAGATAGAGTACGTGATCATTGCCACATCACAGGCGAGTTTCGAGGTGCCGCACACAGAGTATGTAACCTCAAATTGCGTATCTCACCTACCATTCCAGTTGTATTCCACAATCTGCGTGGATATGATTCTCACCTACTGATGCAATCCATCTCCAATACAGAGGGCGATATCTCCTGTATTCCAAACAATATGGAGAAATATATTTCATTCTCGCTTGGCAACCTACGGTTTATCGATAGCATGCAATTTCTACTATCATCTCTTGATAAGCTGGTAGCAAGTGCCGCCCCAGACACCTTTCAACAGACTATAAAGTATACGCCCGACCCAGAGAAAAGCAAGTCGATGTTGCGCAAAGGTGTTTATCCATATGAGTACATGAGCACTTGGGAAAAATTCACAGAGACTTCTCTTCCACCAAAAGAAGCATTCTATAGTAAGCTATACCTAGAGGACATATCCGACGAAGACTATGAGCACGCACTAGAAGTTTGGAAGGTATTCGGTTGTGAGACGTTGGGAGACACCACGACCTTTACCTCCAAACCGATGTACTTCTTCTAGCAGATGTGTTTGAGACCTTTCGCACGACATGTATGCAAAACTATGGCTTAGACCCGGCTCACTACTATACTAGTCCAGGACTCTCATGGGATGCATTGTTAAAGAAGACTGGCGTGGAGCTTGAACTATTAACCGACTATGACATTCATCTATTTGTTGAGAAAGGTCTACGTGGGGGTACATCTATGGTATCTCAGCGTTATGCAAAAGCAAACAACCCAAACGTACCTAACCACGGTGGGCACAAACGACCATAAAAACGGCATCAGTTCTATATTTTAAAAAGTTTTCAATGCAGACGATTGAATTTTGGTAGAAGGATGTAGAATCGCAAAAGGAATATAACCTGATTTTTTAAGCTATGTTACTAACATCGTGACGTCACAATGACGTCATTTATCATTTGTAATACGTTTCTTGCAACTGTTCATTATCTCTAAAAACGAAATGTCGTATATTGTTAAAATCTACTCGTGATGAGAATGAAGGAATCGAAAACCCGATGTCGATTGGTTAAGGAAATCAAAAGTTATGAAAGTTTGAATTTTGTCCTTTTTCCCCGCCAAAATTTGGCGGGAAATAAACACCACAAAAGCATTTATAAAAACATCGCTTCATTCAATTTTTAGAGTTGTAAATATTGTTGCATGACATTTTGTCCAATCATAAAACACGTTGGTGGCTAAAATCGTATGATTTTTGAATTTTGATTTTTTGTCCATAACCGGCTTAAAATTGAAATGTACTGAATGCAAGGACCAATTCGGACGAAGTGCAGGAACCGGATCACCTTGGATGGGATCTAATCAGCAAAAATATACGAATATCAAGACAAAATGAAAGGCTGATTGTACGGTACTGGGAATATATATAATTATTACCGATATTTCGGTTGGCACGGCCAACCTTCCTCAGGGTACACAAACAAGTATATGGCAAGAAACCGTTAGTTACAAATTTTGAAATCATGAATGTGAGACTAGGAGATAAAATGACAAGTGATGAGTGGTCGTGATAGAGAACTAAGCTAAATACAATTCCATAATAGAGACTAAGTGGTATAAAATTACATTTCTTCCTTTCTGTTCATGCCTTTAGGTTCTAATGTTTGTCCTTTATCAATAAGAAATGCCTCGCGAGCCTTGCGTACGCCATCTCTATTAGAGTGGATGAGTTCTAAGGGGATTAATTGCATGTCATTAGGGCAATGGTTGTTAGTAAGAAAATGATCCGAGACAGCAGTAGCTTTAGATTTGTTAGTAGGTTTGTCAACAGGGCGACGGTGTTCATTAAAGCGATCTTTAAGGTGACGCTTAGTTTCTCCAATGTATTGAGCATTACAGCGTTTACAATGAACCATGTATATGAGATTTTTAGAATTACAGTCAATGTGATGTTTGATGGGCCTGATCTCGCCAGTCGAATGGAATGTATAATTAGTTTCTAGTAACAACCATCCCACTGAACGTATTTCACAATTCGTTGACTTTCATCTTAAACCTTTGGTTACTAACACTCTATCTTTCATTAAGGACACTTCTCACTTTCTTAATAAATTACAACAACTTGGCAAACTCCCCAGTCACGCTCTTCTTGTCACGCTGGACGTTTCTTCTTTATATACCAACATACCTCACAACGAAGGCATTGAGTCTTGTCGTCATTTTCTGAACACTCGCACCACATCTACTGTACGGACAAAAACTCTTTGTGATTTTATTAGAATGATTTTAACCATGAACAACTTCGAATTTAACAACGAACACTACATACAACAACATGGTACTGCTATGGGTACAAGAATGGCACCCTCATATGCCAACTTGTTCCTAGCCAAATTTGAGACTGACGCACTCACTCAAGCACCTCACCAGCCACATACCTGGTGGCGTTATATCGACGACATTTTCATGATTTGGACTCACACAGAAAACGAACTACTCACATTTATTTCTTACCTTAATCAATTTCATCCTACTATCAAATTCACTTCATCTCACTCATTCACATCAGTACCTTTCTTAGACGTTACAGTTTCTATAAATGACGGTAACATTGAAACATCTTTATACCAAGCCCACCGACAAACACCAATACTTACTACGTTCGTCTTCTCACCCACAACACACCAAACGCGCTATTCCTTTCAGTCTTGCTCTCAGATTACGCCGTATCTGCTCTTCCGACAAAACCTTTACCTCTCGCACCAACGAACTTAAATCCTACCTCAACAAACGTGGATATAACCGCTCCTTTTTAGACAAAGAAATACGTCGCGTTCATACCATCTCACGGACAGAAGCACTTGCACCCAAACAAGCTAACAAACAGTCTAACCAAGTCCCTCTTGTAATAACATATAACCCTGCTTTACCATCCGTATCATCCATCATCCGTAAACACGTTAACATTCTTTCTTCATCTAACCGATGCATAAACGTATTCCAAACTCCACCGTTTGCAGCCTTTCGACGCAGTAAAAACTTACACGACGTTTTAGTCAAATCCAAACTCCACACTGATACACTTGATCCTCTTAACGACCCCCATGGCTCATTTCGCTGTGGTAATAATTGTCTAACTTGTAATTACATTAATCACGGCCAAACTAATTATACATTTCATTCGACTGGCGAGATCAGGCCCATCAAACATCACATTGACTGTAATTCTAAAAATCTCATATACATGGTTCATTGTAAACGCTGTAATGCTCAATACATTGGAGAAACTAAGCGTCGCCTTAAAGATCGCTTGAATGAACACCGTCGCCCTGTTGACAAACCTACTAACAAATCTAAAGCTACTGCTGTCTCGGATCATTTTCTTACTAACAACCATTGCCCTAATGACATGCAATTAATCCCCTTAGAACTCATCCACTCTAATAGAGATGGCGTACGCAAGGCTCGCGAGGCATTTCTTGTTGATAAAGGACAAACATTAGAACCTAAAGGCATGAACAGAAAGGAAGAAATGTAATTTTATACCACTTAGTCTCTATTATGGAATTGTATTTAGCTTAGTTCTCTATCACGACCACTCATCACTTGTAATTTTATCTCCTAGTCTCACATTCATGTTTTCAAAATTGTTTACCCTGAGGAAGGTTGGCCGTGCCAACCGAAATATCGGTAATAATTATATATATTCCCAGTACCGTACAATCAGCCTTTCATTTTGTCTTGATATTAAAATTGAAGTTATATTTTCAGCAACGTCATTATGACGTCATACTTTTTTATACATGCCCTTAGAAAAAAATCCTTTGAGTGATTTTCGAGTTTTAGTGATGAAATGCGCTAGTCTGGCACTCAAAACCCACATTATTTTCTTTTCTTGATTTTTTAACAATGGGCAGCCTTATTTAGGTATGACACCTGACGTCACTAAATATGACGTCATAGCAACAGTCATTCCTCTATAACTTTTGCTATAATAGTCGTAGAACGTTCAAATTTGCGCCAAAGGAATGTGTGCCATGAAGGCCATTTGATGGTGTAGTCTGTTTGTAACATCTATTAAAGGGGGAATTTTACCAAAAAAGGAGGCATCACTTATGACGTCACAACAACGTCATCATACTAACATAAAACACCTAAAATATGTAGTTTCATTTTGTTAACAAGTCACCAACATTTCTTCAAATTGAGACTATAAGTAAAGAAATGGTTTTAATTTTAATTATTTGTCCACGCTCACTGATGCCGATTTTGACGTACATTATGCCCGACGTGAACTTCGACCCAGATAAGCCGAATAGCCATATAGTCTACCTAGATTCTAACAATCTCTATGGTTGGGCTATGAGTCAATATCTACCAACAGGAGGGTTTGAGTGGTGCACACCAACAGAAGAACAAATCACCCAGCACGCAAGTAATTCAGATAAAGGTTACATTCTCGAAGTTGACCTCGAATACCCTCGAGAACTTCACAATGCACATAACAGCTATCCGCTAGCTCCCGAGAAAATGCAAGTGAATAAAGCTTGGTTCTCAGAGTATCAAATCGATCTATTTGAGAAACTAAACAAAGTCAATGGATCTTTGAAAGCAGAAAAGCTTGTGCCTACCCTATATGGCAAAGAACGATATGTTCTCCACTACCGCAACCTACAACTATACTTATCCCTAGGTATGCATTTGAAAAAGATCCACAGAGCACTACGATTCGATCAATCCCCATGGATGGAGCCATACATACGAATGAACACAGAGCTACGAAAACAAGCGAAGAGCACTTTCGAGCAAGACCTCTACAAGTTGATGAACAACTCAGTTTTCGGTAAAACGATGGAGAATCTACGTAAGCGTGTAGATGTCAAACTAGTGCGCTCTTCAGAAGGAATCAGACTACAGCGTCTATTGAATAAACCTAGCTATGCTCGCTCTACAATCTTTGACAATGATTTAGCCGCCGTACACAACTACAAAAGCAAGCTACTTCTTAACCGTCCAGTGTACGTTGGAATGTCAATTCTAGATCTCTCAAAACATCTGATGTATGACTTCTACTACAACGAGCTCGAGAATCAGTATGGACAACGCTGTAATCTACTCTACACGGACACTGACAGCCTATTGCTATACATTGAAACTGAAGACATCTATGCAGACATGGCTATCAACAAACATCTGTATGATACAAGCAACTACAGTAAGGACCATCCATCATATAGTGTCGACAACAAGAAAGTCCTTGGCAAAATGAAAGACGAATGTGGAGGTATTCCCATAGTCGAATATGTTGGGCTACGATCGAAGCTCTACTCAATATTGAAAGTAGATGGTGGTGAGATTCGGAAAGCTAAAGGCACCAAGAAGGCAGTTGTGAAACATCGTATTCGTCATGAACAATACAAAGAGTGCTTGCTAGAAAAGAAAGTATTCCGCCATGGAATGTATATGCTTCGAAGCGAAGGTCACAGGATGTATGGTATGCATATGAATAAGGTATCTCTCTCGCCATTTGACTCTAAGCGCTGGATCTCTTAAAACGGGATCGATACACTAGCCTATGGGCACAAAGACTCCTTTCCAGAGGAGGTAAACTTTGACGATGTCATTTGCGAGCTGCTATCTTAGATCGGTTGGGTACGAACAGAATCCCCTTTGGTGGTAGTTCAGTATTTGGCGGAACCACTTGTAGTTCTTCACGCACAAACCCTCGCTTTGATGCGTCCTTCCCCAAATAGTACAGAACCGGCTGGTTCGAAGATATTGCACTACGCGAAACGATGTATGTCTTTAAACTCCACACGGGGTCGGTTGCTCGCTTTGTTCCACCTTCCAACTCTCCAGGTGCATAGAGATATCGAATGGGAACATCGAACGGTAGGCGCTTTTCTTCCAACCCAACAGGCCGCGAATATGTAGGAGTTTTTATATCCACTTGCTGTTCCAATATCGTATTCGAAGGCTCCTTCCCTGTAAGTCGAGTCACCTCATTATTCATGGGTTTGATAACCTCTGGAAGCCGCAACACCCATTCTCTACTACGTGCGTCTGATCCTTCTGAAGCAAATACCATCTCCTGTGCATATTGATATCCAAACAATCTCTCAGCTAGTGTTCTATTTGCTCGCTCGACGAATCCTTGTGCCCTGTGGTTGCCAGCCTCACCTCGTTGGACTTTCGTACCATGTAGTTCTAAGGTTTCAGACATACGTCCCATGAATTCTCTACCAGGATCGACTTGTAACGTTTTTGGCCATGTTAATGGACTACGCCGGTAGATTCGTTCAAAAGCTACAGCAACCTCACCACTATCTTTCGAGGCTAAAGGCTCAGCTTCTTTATATCGAGAAGCCACACCGATTACCACTAAGGCATATTTATAGAGCTTTCGTCCGCGGCCAGGTCGATCGTGAGGTAGAAAGATCAAATCAGCTTGATGAACCTCATTGGGTTTCGATGCAGTCCAATGTGGTCGTGGGATATATCGTGGTGGTGGTAGGTATATCTGCCGTAGTGCTTGTTTCTCTAGCCAACTTGCGGCTACATCTTCTGATACCTTTGCTTCCACTGATAGCTTGCCAATTGCAGCACGACCTTTCCAGTATCCCAGAGGACCATAGAAGATATTTGCAAGGAGAGCATCCATTATATATAGAATAACGATGAGGCCCTAATACGAAGACAAAAAAGAAGAATAAAGACTCGTCTAGCCAACTAGTTCTTATTCTTCTTTTTTGCATTGATTTATTCTCGGCCATCATGCGTATAGTGGTATAAGGTCTAAGTATCCACCCTTCACGTGGAGTAGACTTTTGATTTGGCGGGGCTCTGGATTCCACTTGAGCATTATCGACTCTTTATCTTTGATAGCGAAGTCTACCATGTGTTCGTGCCCTATTACCAACCCGATTTCGTATCCATTGGATGTAGGCAAATCGGGTAAAAGCATCTCAATGTATCTATTGTTTAAGAGTTCAGTCGGGCAAAGCACAGCACTGTTAAGGTTAAAGAATACATCCTCCTTAAGAGTTCGCAATTCTAGATTTACTACGGAGAGGCTCTTGGCTACTGACTTTACGTTGCTTTCGAAACCTAACTCGATTAGGTTAGCGGCCTTTAGCAACTTAAGCTCTACCGACTCTACCTCATCTTCGAAACCTAACTCGGTTAGTAGCGAATTGGTACAATATGAAATAGGAGAGTTGAGGTCTAGTAAAGCATAAGTGTGGACAAAGTTTCCGATTCCTTTAGCCTTCACATTTGATAATGCTACGTGTACGATACGTTCCTTGTGTTTTGTTTGTGCCCCAAAGTTATTATTAACTTGCACGTTTTCCGTTTTCATCGAAAGTTGCCTCTTAAAGTTCTCCTTGACTCGCATGGTTTCCATTTTCGTTGAAAGTTGCCTCTGATACGTATATACGTGCGTAGCTTCAAATGGATGTAGAAAACCAACTTTTATGCCGTATCTAGCAGTACCCTCGCCGAACTTCAACAATCATAAAAAGCTCGTTTTTTTTAAAGCATAGCTATAGCCAGCGACTAGCAGCATGGCCAGCGCCTAGCATTCCACCTCCAACATAGATCAACTCGCCCGTCTTCTGCGAGCTCGAGGGTCGATAGTAGTAGGTAAGCAACTAGTCGGGTAGCTAGGCGCATCACACCATCGACTAAGCTTCCTGTTATTTGCTGAGCTAGTACGGCCTGATATCTTCTATATAATCTCTCTACTTCTTTTTCAGGAAGCCTAGCAATATCTCCTAGAGATAAATTTTTCCCTAGATAATCCTTAGTCGTACCTGTAGCTGCTAAGATTGTAAGTGCTTCACGGTTATCTGTTACGGAGGAACACGCGTCCTCTGTTTTGGGTGGTGGGCCTGTTACGTCCTCACCTAGTATAGCAAGTAGTTCTTCATCGCCCATGATAATATTCTATAGGTGCGGGTAGCTCTAACACTACTGCAAAAGGATGTCGTAAGCAAAAGCATATGCGAGCAAACTTGTGAGACCGAAGCGCTGCTTGTAACTCACTACCTTCTTGCGAGCCTCCATAGTCCTCGAATAGCCTTTTTCCATCTATAGCCGATGCTGTATGAAATGCAACTACAACGGCTACGTTTTCGCGGAAAGGTTTGCATATGCTTGTTAACTGTTGGGAGAGAACCCAAATAGAGAGCCCTATATGTCGAGCAGAGAATGCCAAATCCACGAGCTTGTCGGTTCTTCTTTTTACATCTTTTGAGGCGGCACAATCATCTAGAATCAATAGCGTATTGGTACCTGCCCAAAAGGTGGCACAAATATGTAATGCGGCATTGATAGCATCCTGTGGTGGAGATACGACATAGAAGTGTGGATCTCGATTGGCAAATCCACGATAGGTTTTGTTGTGGGCGTACGTGGGGCACACTAATACTATGTAGTCAAACTTACCACGAAATGCTCCACGAAGTTGCTCCACTAGGAATGCTGTTTTACCGCAATTTGTGGGTCCTACTATGAGTGCGTTGAATGGAATGTGTTCTACCAAGTCATCCATTGCTAATATGTAAAGCTACTCAGAGATCCATTCAATATATTGATCTGAGCATCTGACAGAACGAAGATGTGCATGTTCTCGGTCCCAGTACCTCCACTCCTATGCACACGAAGGTCGATATCTTTTCCTCCACCTGTTTGGGCCAAGCCATCGCCATGAACAACTGAATCCTTTGCTGTACGACAATCGACCAAGATGGCGAATTTGTTGTTATAGAACTTGTGAGGTGTCATAGGGGTAACATCAACTGATGTACCGAACCAACCTTTGGCAGCCTCCCAGAAATCTTGTGGTAGCATGCCATCTGGAAAGAAGAAATTTGGAATTCCATTGACATCTACCTCCACCTTCGTAACCCCTGGATTAGAGAATGACTCACTATCTCGAGTGCCTGCTGTATGTGGTGCCACAAAGAGTAGAAGTAGTCCAGTAAAGGATCTCCGTGGAACGGTTATGTTCTGAGCAACCAAAGTGTCTGATGCTTTGTTGATAGGTACGGTCTTAGAGTGTAAGGTGTGGTTGAAAAGGAAGGCAGCACCTGTGGTATATGCATGCTGTGCTTGTCTGGCAAGTTCTTCATTCTCGATGACCTCATACTCCAGCTGTATGTTGGTGAGCTTGTATGTTCCTATCTTGGTTGCATCCGTTCCAACTACTATGTCGTTAGCAGGTGCTAGAACCAACTCAAACGAAATGGTGTCGTGGAGGGCATATGGGTACAGAGCTCCATGTTGCGTTAGAATATCGACATCGAGCGGGATTCTATACTTTGATCCATATGCAACCATGAGTGCAGTTTCTCCATCGTTCGCGCGCAGCAGTGGCACCGTTGGTCTTTGATCGAAGCTTGTTCACGTTCTCCGTTTGAATACCTTGTTGAATCCGAGCTTCTCGTTCTGGAGTAGAAAGATATAGATCAGAATATGTTTGTAGGAGATCTGGTCGGGCAATGTCTTCTATTACTTCTGTTCCAATTATACATCTACGACGAGAGACTAAACATCGTCCAACATTGGCTACCACGCGATTGGTGTTGAGTCCACCAGACAATGCAATGTCGGCTAATAGTGCAAAGCTACCTGGGACTAGAACGATGTTTTCTCCTAGTTTTGGAACCGCGACATAGAGTGTCTCTCCCGGGTTGGCAGATGATGGTGCGAAAGTGCGTCTATATAGGATGCGTCGAGCTTTGAGTCCAAGGGGCTCTCTTCGTGTTTGTGCTGGAACCAGCTTCGATGATATCATATTGAATATAGCAAGATATATAGTTAAGTTCAATATCGACGTTGAGGTGGACCCAGCCGAGGAAAGTCCTGGTGAAGCTGAAGCAGGTGAAGACTATGAGGATGAGGATGCTGCCGACAAAGAGGCATGAAATGCAACATTTTCAGATACCACAACTACGATGCCAGACGAAATGATCCCCATGGAAACCAGACGTAACTATAACAAAGAAGGTGCTAAGCCGAAGACTCAGGAAACCTCATTTAGCAACGATGACTTATTGGATGAAATCCTCGCTTCGAAAGATAGTCCTCAGAAAGTCAAAGTCAAAGTCAACTATCGAGGGTTCATCTTCAAACAAGGCTTATCAGAAAATGCGAAATGGATGCTGGTAGATGCTGTCCGGAATCACCATCCAGATGCGGGGATTCGGGATGTAATTGAGGTAGCAACCAAATACGATGATAAGAAGAAAAGGGGTAGAATCTACGTACGCGAGTTTGGAAGCGACGGGGGTCCTACCCCTTTGACCACCTGGGAGGGTGAGAGATATAAGAAGATGAGGGGTGCCCTCAAGAAAGCTCTAGGGCCTACGTTGAAAGAGTCATCAAAAGAAGTCGTCCAAGCTTGGCAAAAGTATTACGATCATCTCGAAATACAAGAAGGCATACTTCAAGACCCCACGTCGACCCCAGGTCAGAAAGGAGCAGCTTAGAATGAGATAGCCGCCATCCGTGAGGAACTAGCAGTCCTAGAACTCAGAGAAGAAGCCCTACGAGAACTTTTGCCCCTTCGCGATAGGGTCAAAGCGATTTTCAAGAAGTACGGGGTTGGTATAACTAGCGTACTGGCCGTAGTAGGTACCGTGGTTGGTGTAATAGTTTCCAATCTGACGAAGAGAGTTCCCGAGATACCAAAGAGCTTGCCTGACACTATTAAAGATGCTGCCAAAGCTGTTGCTAAATTGTTAAAAACAATAGGAAAAAAGCTGGGACAGATTCTACCTACGGTGATTGGACCAGTTGCAAGCTTCATATTTAGTATAGCTGGTGAAGCTGTGGGATTCCTAGCAAATAATGCTTGGTTGCTAATCGTGGCCGTAGTCGTGTTCGTAATAGAGCAATACAAACAGCGTTAGCGAAATAACCACCATGCGGTTCCAGCTGCAGCAATAGATGCCACTGCTAGATTGATCTCGTGTTGTGGAGTAGGATTTGGTAAGTGCTCTACTGCAGTGGTACTATAGGTGGCTTTCTTGCTACGTGTGGGAGGTGGAACTTGTTGCTTCGCGCTGTGTGGTAGTTGTTTCTTTTGGGTGGGTCCTTCCATAGATTGTGGCTGGGGATCGTTAACCTCCTCATTGACACCATTCACACCTAACACCATACCTTTCGTGGCCATCGTGATTGGATTTTTATAACCATCCTTCTTGCTGAGGTAGTACTCAAGATTGCTTGGCAGTAACCGCACCCCTATAGCTATTGCTAGATCGAGCCTCTTATGTAAGTGTAGTATGTATAGCTTATAGTTATCATAGCTTCTCGTTAGGTTGTTTTCAAGAATTGCGCCTTCAACCAATTTCTTAAACTTTTCCCTAACGTTGTGTTCAACTATGATGGATCCATCCAGTTCGCTTTGGGCACCTAGAATACAATATGCGAAAGCCTCGACCGATCGATTCAACCTACCCATCCCAGCTGGCGTCAAACCCTTCCCGATTGGTGGCGTAAACCAATTGTATTGTTTCCCTTCGTGTTCATCGTTCCGAATAAAGGATACCATATCTGCCGCGACGGATTCCTTACATTTCCCAGATCTGGTTTCATCACTACAATCTTCCAACGCGCCTCCTCCTTCGTCTTTAAACAAATTATTGTGGTTGGGATAATTATCTGCTTCTTTGTCGTAGCCTCTGATTACGTGAACGTTTCTATAGCCATCACCCCCTGGGTACAAAAGGAATACGTCTCCTAATCCGTGATTCCTACCTCCGTGCCATCGGAAGTCTGGTGTTCGAGATAAACCAAACTCTATGCATAATTCCTCCAGAGCTGCTTTGCTATAGAGGTTATCAATTTGCCTGAAAGCATGGTCACCAGGTAGAGGCACGACATGAGTACCACCAAGTTCACGCAGAATTCTTCGTATTGTGAAATATGTGTGAAATCGTAGGAACCCTTGAACAACGGGTGGGTATGTTTTGAAAATAGAGTCGAACAACGACACTCCACATCCAGAAGTTGCACACCACGTTGCGAAATTTAACTGTTGAGGCCAATATTTGAAATCCGGACCCGATAACCATTCATGAGACTCTTTTGCTGTCACATGCTTTACGACGGTCTCTTTGAATATGTTCGGGACGCCTGCTTCGAACTTTTTCGTAGGCGTGACGTATATCCATATATTAGTGAGATCGATATATTGCGCTTTTTCGGTATCTGGGACCGCTGTAATAGGATATTTCACGCTTTTGTCTTGTGTCAACGTAGATGGGAAATCTCCCTGCACATCCCACAGTACATAGTCGATACGTTTTCGAATGGCCGCGGGTAGCTTGGAGACATCATCGCCATAGACCACATAGCTAGAATCCCCGTCTCGAAATACGATACTTGTCGAATATCTATCTCCATCTATATCTGTAGAGGCATAAAACCGGTGAAAATCTGCATGTGGGTATTTTTTTTGAACTTCTCCAATAGATCGGCATTCAGTTTTGCGACCTTTTTATTTTTCACCCGCAAATTGGCCTTCGGCGTTGCGGCCTTTTTATTTTCCGCAGCCTCGCTCTCTCTCCTGGCTTGATTCTCCCGCAAATTGGCATTCTCATTGTCTCTCTCGCTCTCTCTCTAGGGCTCGGATGGTAGCTGAAAATACCTCCGTGCCTCCTCATATTGAAGCTTTTCGACTTATATAGTATAGTGGCTTGCCTCTAATACTATCGCAAAGCGCCTTTCCACTATGGTGATCTTAAATGTCGCCACCACCTCTGCTGATCATACGGTCTACTTCGATCAACCTCTTTGTATCCACAACATTTTGCTAGTTGAGGTCACTTTTGAGAACAGTTGGTGGAACCTAGAAAAGAAGGCTTCGTTCGAGTGGGATACCAAGGGTTTGCTGCTCCCATATGAAATCGATGCTGGGTCTTATAATATGCATTTCCTCAGGCCCTTCTTCGACCCTGCAATTGATGCTGGTATCGTGAAAATTACGAAAAAAGACAGTAAAAGGGATCGGACCTTAGAGGTAAAGAAGCCGATCAAGTTCAGTAAAAATCTCTGCGAACTATTGGGTATCGAAGGAGACGAAGAGGTGGGAGGAAAAGTAACACTAAAAGTGGGAAGCTACGACATGATAGTGAAAGATATCCACACAATGTATGTCCACTGCGATGTGGTGGATTCCAGCTTTTCAATTCGAGATGGAAAGCCCTCGCAAGTCCTAGCTAGCTTAAGAGTAAAAGGCAACTGGTTTACTGAAAAAACCTATTCTAAAACAATCCCAATGCCTGTTAGAGCTCTAAGGACAATCGTAAACAGCCTTCGCCTGGTAATTCGCGATGAGGAAGGAAATATTGCAGTTGGTTCACAAAGGCAGCACCTTCTACTCAGTTATTTTAAGACCCTGAGTGTTGGTCCGGCCGAGGTTTGAACCCGCGACCTCCCGCTCGACAGACCGGAGCTTAACCACTGAGCTAACCGGGAGGCGGTTATCTAACATAAGAAAAAAAGAAGGAAGATAGGAGTGGTATCCTGTCTATCTTCCTTCTTTTTTCTTTTCATATCGTGATTTCTAATCATCTAGAAATACCTTGTGGTTCTTCAATTCCGCCAACACCTTCGAAAAGCAATCCTTAGTGCGGCATTTCGTCTCACGGTATTTCTTTTCGCGAATGATACGACGCTGTGATGCACCACACTTCGTACAAAGTCCGTAACTCGTACGACAACCACGACTACACTTCGAACATGGGACGAATAAGGTGCTCCCTCCTTGTATCTGGAAGTTGTGCTGAGCACAGTACTCTGTTGTCTTAGAACACTTCCTTACGCATTTCGTGTCCTTCCCCCACATCAACCAACTACAAGTTATTTTCTCAGTCATCGTTCGACATATACCTTATACTAGCCTCTCTCTAATTGCTGTTTAAACGGGACAACAAATGGGGATGGATTGCTATAGTAGTATATAAAGTGGTGGTTATGGTGCAGCACCTTTGTTTTTTATTGTAAGTACGTTTGATGGCCCCCGAACCTCGACGTATTTGTTGGACTTTGTTGAATATTTAGGCCGCGATATGTGTGTTCAAGTGTACCCAATTACAACATCTATGGTACTCGAATAGATAATAAGTTGGGATTGGGTACACTCGAACATACATATTGTGGTCTAAAAGTTCGACAATGTCCAAAAATACGTTGGGGGAGGGGGTCATCAAGCGGGGTTGCAACAAAAAACGGAGGTGCTGCACCAGAACCGCCATATTATATACTACTCGAAACTTTAGGAATAAGACAAGACAAGGAACGCCTCACGCCTGACGAAGAGAATGCAACTATTAGGTTCCAGGAAACATTAAAGTTCGTTCCCGTTCCCATTACGAGGTCGGGCTTCCGTGGAAGGACAATAGCCCTAATCTCATCGATAATTATAACCAAGCCAGAAGGAGGTTAGAGTCTGTCGAAATAATGCTGAAGAGAAACCCGGAGAAGGAAGAAATGTATATTGCAGCTATGAACAAATATATCGACTCAGGGCACGCACGAGAAATTAAGCCTGACGAAGTACCAGGGAAGGTGCGATATCTGCCTCACCATCCTATCTTTCGACAGGATAAGACAACCACCAAGTGCAGGGTCGTGTTTGACGCCAGTGCAAAGACTGTGGACGGGGTGTCGCTAAATGACTGTCTTTACGAAGGACCGAATGTCCTTCCGGACATGGTGCAAGTCCTAATAAGGTTTAGGTATAAAAACATAGGGCTTGTGTCTGACATTCAATCGATGTTTTTACAAATCCTGATGAAACAGGAGGATCAACATGTCCACCGCTTTCTTTGGAGAAATATGCAAATGAACACAAGACCCAAAGTGTATTGCATGACTAGAGTGACGTTTGGAATTAAATCATCGCCTTATCAGAGTGAATCGATCGTGCACGAGCACACCAGACGATGTGAAGAGAAGTTCCCTAAGGCCGCCCAGGAGGTTCGACAGAACATGTATATGGACGATTACGTCGGCGGAGAGGACTCAGTCGCTTCAGCACTGAAGTTGCAGGGAAACATGACAGAAATGATGAAGGCTGGTGGATTTAGGCTTACCAAATGGGCATCGAACTCTGTGAGTGTAATGGAACTGGTTCCCGAAGAAGAGAGAGCAAGTAATGTGGTCGTAGATCTGGACAACAAGGAGCGGAGCGTTAACTCGGACGGTACATTAAAACGTTAGGTGTATCTTGGAACACCTTTACTTTAAAAACCCTGTGTCCGATCCCATGGTGCTTTGCGCCAATGTTATGATTAGTTTGTTTATCAACGGCCGCATAAATTAAATTATATATAAAGGCCAGCTTTTAGGCGAACTAAAATGCTCTCGACTGTTTATAAGTTTCATAAAAGAAGTACACATACACTTTGAATAACGAATTTTATAATTTCTACCGGATTAAAAATCCAATCGAGCCCACGAATTTAACAGTACTCGGCAGGAAGCCAGTTGTTCTGTCTTTAGATTCTAATTAGGTTTACGAGTGCGACTTTTCACAACTCTACAAGCAAACACATACTATTGCTACCTTGGTTTCATGTCTCCAGTATTGCTTAGCTGTATTTGAAGACCTCTACTTTCCTTGCGAATGTCTCTCCAAGACTGTTGCCGTATCCTTGACAAATACTCCTGATCTTCCCTATATATACTACCTTAAGCTGATCTAATTACACTGAATGACTGATCCTGTTATCCATCTAAAGTATATAATGCTATGATTAATATTTATGATATGACTGTTCAATGATACACCGAACTATTCATAATCAAACGAATCTGAACTTGTTATCCACCTATAAAATTGATACTATGATTAGTATTTACTATATGACTGCCCAATGATATACATTGAAATGCTCATAACTATTTAATTTCCCACCAATATAATTATAATTTATCCCTTTTCTACTTTCATGTTGTATAATAATATTCCTGTCTAACTCGCAAGTTTGAAGCTCTATACCCTTTATGACCATTGCTAACCCTTGTTCTGTTTGTCATTTTTCTGTACATAATAATCACCGAGCTATCTTTTGTGATAGCTGTCAATTCTGGACACATCTAAAATGTACTAAACTCACCCTTAAGGACTATAAGGCACTGTCTATTTCTGATGACTCTTGGTTTTTGCCCTGTCTGCTTATCAAATATCTTTCCTTTCAATCACTTTGAGGATGACACTGACTTTTATTTTGCTATTTATGATCTTCATGCTATTTTCGATTCTAACTTTGATATTGCATCTATTAAAAACAAACATTTCAATCCCTTTCTTGAAGATCCTGACACTCGTCATCTTTTACAAAATCCTGATCTTGACCCTGACACTAACGTTTGTTAGTAATTCTAATATACTTGCCAGCTGCACCTATCTAACTTCTAAAGCATTTAATAATCTTCAACTTACCTCCTCTGAAACGTTCTCTCTATTTCATCTGAACATTAGAAGTTTAAAAAAACATTCAGAGGATCTGACTGATTATCTTTCTACTCTAGATGTTCCCTTTTCGGCCATTGGTGTTTCTGAAACTTGGTTGGATGAATTTACTAAAGATGTTATAATTTCCCTGGTTATAACTTTCTAGCATACTCTAGACCACATAAGCAAGGAGGTGGGGTTTGGTCTCTATATTAACTCTAAATACAACTATAAAAGTCGGCCTGACCTTCAGTCTACTGACTTTAAAGTATAAGAATCAATATTTGCTGAAATAATCCAATCCAATCTAAAACATAATTATTGGCTGTATATATAAGCCACCTGATGTTAATGTAGGTGATTTTAATGATAGTATTGAACATATATTATCTAAAATTAGTTTTGAGAATAAGGTATCATATTTAATGGGTGATTTTAACATCAACATTCTAAATATAGATTCTCATAAACCCACTGATGATTTTCTTAATCATATGTCAACTAACTGCTTTTACCCTTTAATCTCCAAACCTACTAGAATTACTTCTAGTTCTGCTACTCTTATTGATAACATATTTACCAACAACTTAGATTACAACATACTCAGTGGAGTACTTTATACTGATATATCTGATCACCTCCCTATATTTCAAATAACTAACCTAAAGCTTACTGCCGAAATCCGACCTAAACAAATTCATGCTCGTGACATAAATTCCACTAACTTAAACAAATCTATAATCAGTGTTTCCCTATTAAAACAGTTAACCTTAAAGATCGAGACAAATCCAAGCCATGGTTCACCTTTGGTCTTAGTAACTCTTGTAGAAGAAATAACTCCCTTTTTAAGCTATCTATACTCAATCCAACTCCAAGTAATAAAGCTAAATATAGCAGATATCGTAATAAATACAACTCCTTAGTAAAAACGGCTAGAAAAAAATACTTTCATGATAAGTTGATTTCAATTAAAAAAAACTTGGTCAGTAATTAAATCAGTCATTTCAAATAAACAACCCAATAATAGTTTTACATCTATGAAAGATTCAAATGGTCATTATACTGACCCTATCCAAATTGCAACAAAATTCAACCATTTCTTTACAAATATTGGTCCATCACTAGCCTCAAATATTTCTCAAAACAATACCAACTACAAAAAATATATGTTAGGATCTTATGCCAATAGTATCTTCTTTTCTCCAACAACAGTTGATGAAATTACTACAATAGTCACCTCCTTAAAGAACAGTAGAAGTGAAGGCTATGATGACATATGTATTGAACCTATTAAATTATCAATTGATCTTCTTGCATCCCCTCTATCAGAAATATGTAATTTATCTCTTCTTAATGGTGAATTCCCAGACCATTTCAAAATTGCTAAAGTAGTACCTGTTTACAAGAATGATGATATCAGTTACTTTTCTAATTATATACCTATTTCCATCCTACCTTGTTTTTCAAAAATCTTGGGGGGAAATTGTTTATATAAGAACATCTAACTTTCTTACAAAATTTAACATACTTAACCATCATCAGTATGGTTTTAGACAGAACCACTCTACATATATGGCTGTTCTTGAACTCGTCGAACAAATTTTCCAAGCCTTTGAAAATACTGAAATCACAATAGGTATCTTTATTGATCTCAAAAAAGCATTTGACACTGTAGATGACACAATTTTGATAAATAAGCTTGAGTTTTATGGAATAAGAGGTATACCTTTAGACTGGTTCAAAAGCTACTTGAGTAATAGAAAACAGTTTGTTCAAATTTCTAATACTTCTAAATCCTCTCTCAATACAATCAAGTGTGGAGTTCCACATGGGTCAGTTCTTGGCCCTCTTCTTTTTCTCTTATATATAAATGACTTATTCCATTCTTCTAAACATTTGGCATTCATTCTGTTTGCTGATGATACAAATATCTTCTTTAGTCACAAAGACATTACGCATCTTGTAAATATTGTAAATAGTGAGCTTATCCAAGTTACAACTTGGCTTAATGCCAATAAATTAACTCTTCATCCTGACAAGACAAAATTCGTAATATTTCACCCAGCTAAAAAGAAACTCTGTCTTAATGATATTAAAATTAATGGTATTAGCATAAATAGAGTTGAACACACTAAGTTTCTAGGAATTATCATTCATCAAAATCTCTCATGGAAACCCCACATTCATGCTATTAAAAGTAAAATATCTAAAGCAATTGGTGTAATCAATAAATCACGTCAATTTCTGGCCTGTAATACCCTTAAAGTCTTATATAACTCACTTATTCTACCCTACTTACAATACTGTAATCTTATATGGGCCTCAACCTATCCTACACATATTGAACCTCTTTTTCTGCTACAGAAAAAAGTTATTCGTATTATCACTCACTCTCCACCACGTACTCATACCAAACCTCTATTTGATGAACTTGAAATATTAACAATTTTTAATATTTACAAATTTCAGACCTCATGCTTTATTTTCTCTCACATCAATGATATGTTACCGAATCCATTGTCTGCATTTTTAAAATTTAACCTGGAATACCATGATCATTTCACAAGACACAGATTTGATTTACACTTTTCATTTTCAAAACATAAATTTTCAATTCGTTCTCAAGGACCCAACATTTGGAACAGTATTCCACTTTCACTTCGTGAATCCCTAAAGTTCTTCAATTACAAAAAGAAATTAAAATCTTATTTCCTTAATAATTAATTTGCCTTGTCACATAATTTATTCCTAACTATGTTTCTGTAAATCTAGTAATTAATATTTCCTTCCCTACCTTAATACTCCTCATTTAGTACTCAATGACTTGTATTTCTCATTCAGTATTGTTTAGTTACATGTAGTACTTAGTAGCTTGTATGTGTGTCTACTACCAAGTGTCCAATACCTTGTATTTATCCCTGTCTATTTAGTATTTATCTGTTTGCTGTAATTTGTTTTGATCCATGTCCTGCATGATAATTTGTTGTTATACCATCTTGTACATCCTTCCACATCTAGATTATACCCTGACCCTGTGCCATATAAGCCTCTGGCTTTGGCTGTTCAATATACTGTAATCCTGTATATTACTTATTACAATAAATTAAATTATTATTATTATTAAATCTCGCACTCGAGCCAAACTCACAGCGAAGTAACAGCTGAACTCGGCAGATTGGAGTTTGACCCGCGATCGTAGTTTTGGTAGCAAGACATTCTGGACGTACTGGAGGATGAAAAAAAAGGTTAAGGACATTGCTTTCTCTGCTAATAAAAATGCAAAACATATACAGATACAGATAAGTCGTAACACCTCAGTGGAGCTTAGCCGTGCGAAATTATAATTACGAATGATCTTGATGCCAGAAGTGGTTGCTTTGTGCTTTGTATTTCCAACGAAGCCCGCCAGTCCCTTAGAGTGCAGCAAATCTCCGGGAAACTCACGTAGTAGTCCTTTTGAACCACAAGTGTTCTCTTGTAGACCTAGAGAAAGTAAAATGTGGACTGCTGAAGGAATTTTGTCGAGTCGCTTCGCCTCGTTGTCTCGGTCCTTTCTCCGGAATTCCTCTACTCGCCACTCTAGACCGGGATTCGAAGAAATATTCGAACTAAAGTTTCATTTAAAAAAGTATATATACAAAAGTTAAGATAAAAGAAAGTCAGTTAAGCATATATACCTATGAATAATTACACGATGGCCCAAACTAGGGATGGATTTCGAAAGATTCGAGAGTCACACAACAACGATCTTTCTGATTTTCGTAGCCTACGAAAATGATTTGCGCGCGCAAAGCACCATGGGCTCGGACACAAGGTCTTTAAGGTCCTGCCTCGGAAACAGACAGCGGAAGTGAAGTCCAAGAGAAGCATATTGTCTTCTTTAGCCTCGACGTTTGACCCTATGGGCTTGTATACTCCGTTCACTGTGCGTGCAAAGATACTTTTACAAGATGCGTGGATTGAAGGTTTGCAGTGGGATGAGCCTCTACCGGAAGGTTTGTCGCAGAAGTCTGATTCCTGGAAGGAGGAGCTGTCCAGATTGAGTAAAATTCAGATCTCGAGATGTTTCAAGAAGGATATCGGAGAAGTTGTAGATGTCCAACTCCATGGGTTTTCAGACGCCAGCGAACGATGCTACGGAGGTGCCATATACCTGCGTCTACAAGATAACCAAGGAAGAGTGGCGACAAATTTAGTGATGTCAAAGAATAAGCTTGCCCCGACAAAGAAGATGTCCTTGCCGAGATTGGAGTTGTGTGGAGCCTTTATCATGACGCGTCTTATGATGTTTGTGAAGGATGCGCTGAGCCTGGAAATATCACGAATCGCTTGTTGGTCTGATAGTATGATAGTGTTGAACTGGCTTCGCAAGCCCGCTGGAACGTGGAAGAACTTCATCGCTAATCGGGTTCAGGAGATACAAGATACCATCGACCCGAGCAAGTGGAACCATGTTAGTGGTGATGAGAATCACAGTGACCTTTTAACTCGAGGGATCTCAGTGGAGAAGCTGGAGACTGCTGACATGTGGTGGAAGGGACCTGAGTGGATTTCCCTGAATGAGGAAAAATGGCCCTCGAGCAAGCTAGTTGACGTAGATGAGTGTGAAGTGGAATTGAAGAAAGCGCCCGTCACGAAGTCAATGCGGTTGAACGCTGAAGCAGGCGAAGAAAATGAAGACGGATAAGCAGAAACACCAACCGTCGATGATACGCAATTAAGTGATGCATACGCATATTTCGCGTCAAACATCAAAACATGGATGAAGCTCAGATGGGTGACAGCGAGAATTCTGTCGTGGAAAAGGGCGTCAGAAGAGGAGAATGAAGTGCGAGAGTTGAAGGCAGAGGATATAAAGGGAGCCGAAGACGTGTGGTTAAGACTTGTGCAGAAGCAACACTTCAGAGAAGAGTATCGAGCTTTATCAGAAGGAAATCCTTTAACAGCCAAGAGCCGTATCGTGAGCTTGGATCCTGTGTTAATGGACGGATTGATTCGAGTCGCTTAGAGAGAGCACAGATATCAGAGGATGCGAAGCATCAGGTGATTCTCCCTCACAACGATGAAGTCGTTGCTAAGTTGATCCTCGATGTTCACAGAAAGAATGCGCATGCGGGACCCGAGACGACATTAGCCATTTTACGTGAGCGTTACTGGATAATAAAGGGCCGACGGGAGGTAAAGAGAGTGCTAGGAACTTGTCTACTATGTTGCCACCGAAAGACTGCAGCTCAAGGTCAGAAAATGGGGGACTTATCCCGTGAGCGAGTGAGGACCTGGGATCACGCTGGATTCGTCGATGTAGGCATTGATTTTACCGGCACGGTTTACATTAAGGACGGAAGTAAGACCAGAAAGACTTAGATCTGCCTTTTTGTTTGTGGCAACACAAGAGCCATCCATTTAGAACTTACCACGGATATGACGACTGAAACCTTTCTAGATGCGTATCAGAGAATGATCAATCGCAGAGAAATTAGTGAGACGATTCATTCGGACAATCAAACGTCGTTTCACAAAGCAGACAAGGTGCTCAAGGCGGCATATAACGAAACCGAGAAGGCTTGGAAGAAGATAGATCGGAAGGCAGTTGAGCGTCGATTCTCCTCATTGGGTGTGAAGTGGAAGTTTATAACTGAACGTGCGAGCCACCAAGGAGGATGGTGTGAACGCTATTGTCGTATGCTGAAGGGGCCTTTAAGAATAGTGCTTGGATGGGCCTTGCTTACGTTTCAAGAGTTGCAAACCGTTCTAACGGATATCGAGGCTCACATCAATTCAAGGCCGTTGACCTTTGTTGGAGACGATATAAGAGATGGAATGGTAATTACCCCTGCTCACCTTTTAATCGGACATTCGCTGGGACACCTACCAGAGTTTCCGAAGAGAAGTCAAGATGATCTGAACGTTCAGAAAAGGTTCTTGTACCGTCAACGTATCGCAGACCATTTTTGGCAAAGATGGCAAAAGGAATACTTGCCTAATCTCAACGTTAGAAAGAAATGGCACCTCGAAGTTGATCCGTTAATGGTCGGAGATGTAAGGGCCGTTTACACGACTGGAAAAAATGGCACGGCCCGGATTAAAACTAGAACGGCTCGGATAATTTCATTCGTGTAAACGATCCGTACCCTACTTTTACCCGTGCCAATTTTACCCGTTCTGGGACCATAGGCGCCTATGGTCCCGAAACGGAACGGAACGGATAAAACTGGGTTCGGTACCCATGTTTTCAGTTCCTGTGCATCGTGTAAACGCTTACGTACCCGTTCCATTGCTTTTTTCTGAGCCTGCACTGTTTTGTTCTCAGTTGTTTATCAGTTCTGTCCGCATGCGTATTTAGCTCCACTTTCTCGCAATATGGCGGACGATAAACGAGTGAACGGGAAGAGCATGAAAATGAAGGAAACAAAATTATCTTCTAAGGAGTCTCTTTTTCTAAGCTGTTTTTTTTATGCAACTTCAAGTAGAACTAACCGATTTTCTTCTTAAAAGAAACATAAAGTACACAGCCTTACCTCGTCAATCGCCATTTTATTTTACAAGCGTCATGTGCGACGCATACGAATGACAATGATCTAAACATTGTCATGGGCTCAACCACGGTCCGGTCTCGGAAATATTCTCGTGTAAACAGCCCTTGCCGTTCCACCTAGGCTTGCGGACCGGTGCCACTTTTATCCGAACCGTTTCAAGATATTTCTCGTGTAAATGGGCAAATGTTCATAGAACCGGTACTTCTCTCTATCCGAGCCGTTCCTTTCTTTCTGTCGTATAAACGGGCCTTTAGTAGAGGAAGATAAGGTACCAAGAAGCAAGTGGATTTTAGTTAAGGTCGAGTACTTATACCCGGGTAGGGACGGACTTGTCAGAAATGTACGTGTGAAGTCAGCAAAGGGCTTCCTGAATCGACCTGTGCAGAAAGTTCATCTGCTAGAAGCTGGCGCAGACTGGAAGTTACCCGAGATAAGGAACGTGATGCAGACACCATCGAAAGTCGACGAGGGCGCCAAGGAAGTTATGCTAGACACCGACGTGTCTATGTTGGGGGAGGATGTTCCGGCCCGAAATCCGATTCCTGTAGTGGCTGATTCTTGCGTGAGGACTCGATCGGGCAGACGAGTAAAGACTCCACGGACGTTCCGCTGACTTTGTTGTTTTGCTTGGTCGCCACGTCGGAATTAACTGAGTACAGAGCTGAATGAACCGAAACTGAATTGTTAAGTGTAGTTGAGTTGAAATAAAATACTGGACGCTGATCATAACATATGTAAAGGCAGCACCTTCTACTCGGTTATTTTAAGACCCTGAGTGTTGGTCCGGCCGGGGTTTGAACCTGCAACCTCCCGCTCGACAGACCGGCGCTTATTACAACCGGAAGGCCACGCCTGGCATAAGTTACCTCAAAATCGATCACTAAAAGCGAGCCAAAAATATATAAACCAGCACATCTTGTTTAATTCGGTGCCAAATTTAACGAAATTTTCGTATGTTAATATTAAAATGAAATAACGTCTTTAGGATCAAACACGTTTGTATATTGACGTTGGTGTGACGTCATAACGAACGACTCCTTTTAAGGTCAAATTATGCGTTACCTATACGTTTGAAATAAAGCATGTTATCACAACAACATAAATATGTCTTTTTGATTGCCGCAATTTTAAAGTCTCTACGATAAATATTTGCTGAGTTATTAAGAACTGAAGTTTCCTGTGACGTCATATTTTCTGACGTCATGGGTCTGACATCAGTCATGCTTTCTAAATTGAAGAAACGTAAAAAAAGACCATATTGCGGCTATTCAGTGTACAGTAAGTACAGTTCCTCTTTAAAACCCGAAAAATACTTGAATAGTTATTTTTAAAAGATGTTTTCAAAAGTATATGACGTCATAATGACGTTTCCTCTTTTTCACTGGGAATTTTAAAGTATTTCCTCTCAAAAATTGAAAATTCTAAAAACATACGGTTGTGGGTACCGATTTACTCTTTTGATTGCTAGATTTTCGTAAACAAATACTTTAAACTCTAAAAGATGAATGAAGAAGTTATTTTGTAAATGGTTTTGTATTGAATATTTCCCGCCAAACTTTGGCGGGAAAATTGCCAAAATTCAAAATTTAATAACGTTTCTCCCTCTTAACCAATCGAACTCGGGTTTTCGGTTTCTTTGTTGTTGACTTGATGGGAAATCGAAAATATAAAATTTACTGATGTTCAAGGTAATTGAAAACATCGAGAAACCTATTATAAATGGATACATGACGTAACTGTGACGTCATCAAGATGTCTACGGTAGGTCAAATCATCGGATTTTGTTTAGGTCGTCGGTCTTCATCATCCCACAAAAATTCAATCTTCTATGTTGGAAACTTTTGAAAATATAGCAAAGTGATAGATTTTAGGGTCATTTGTGCCAAGCGTGGGCGGTTAGACATGTGACTGATTATGGTGCAAATCGACTTCTTTGCGTGACTAAACCACTGGAATTATATGTCTGATAATGCAGCTCTGTTTCAATTTCACTGATTTATTTTTCTTCTCCAATGCCTTTAGCTTTGCCCTTGCAAATTCCATCGGTACACGAGAATCCATGCATATAAAGAAAATTGCTTTG
This sequence comes from Actinernus sp. WN-2022, assembly GCA_030867875.1. Lineage (NCBI taxonomy): Eukaryota > Metazoa > Cnidaria > Anthozoa > Actiniaria > Actinernidae > Actinernus > Actinernus sp. WN-2022. Next base: position 82,943,429 of record JAOWCC010000936.1, on the reverse strand, counting down.
TAACCACCCACACGCGGCCGCGCCCCGTGGGCCCTGGTAACAATATTATACTTCCGGTTTCACAAAAAATGAAATTGATTTCGTGAAACAAAGAAAAGTCAATCCTTTTTCGCATAAAAATTGTCCTGAGGTCGCATTGCACAGAGCCAATCATGGGTTTAGCGAAAAAATTAAAAACACGGAAGTTACAACCATCTAACTGTTAAAATTTACGGGGGGAAATTCTAAAACTATCAATTTTCGGAAAATCGTAAAACGCATGCTACACCTTTTGTGCCTAACCCAGACCAATGATATATGCAAATATGAAAGCACTATCCCAAAGAAATCATGAATTGATTGAATTTTCCTGCCTTGATGACGTAATAATGACGTCATAGGATGACGTCGTCAAAATAAAAAGGTCCGTGTCCCAGGAGTTCCTGAGTGATTTATTAATTTGTTGGAGTTTATGGCGTTTTAAATTCTACTTAGCAACGTGTTTTAGTACGTTTTCGTGCTCGCTCTTTTTCTTGTTTACTCTACTACAATATAAATTTGAAAGGCGGGAAACCGTTGTTTCAATACCCTGACCTTTATGCCTTGATTTTCCCCAGAAAAGAGAGGGTTGTCCAATACTCTGACAAATTTATGTATAGTATTGTTTAACAATACAATACAATAGTAGAACGATGCAATATAATAAAATACAAAACAATGCTATGCATAAATTTGTCAGAGTATTGGACAACTATGAGAACAGATGCTCCAATGGACCTTATTCACACGGCGGCCATGTTTAATCCCAGGAGTATAAAAACCTTTGTTTTGCACGCGTGAACTCGTTCTTAAACTGCTCAGCACGAGGCTACACGTGGGAAATCTGTTGTTTCAAGTCAACATGGCCGCCGTGTGACAAAAGCCCATTGACCCCAAATTCCCGGTGGTTATCAATCTCTGGGCAGGAAATCATTATTTGGAAGTCTTTTGACAAAACCTTTAATACAAAATGGAGAAATTCCCAGCTTAAAAAATGACATCAAGATTTTTGCCGTGGCCCGATGCTGGGACGGTACTGCCTGAAACCTCGTGACCAAAAGCGTGACATCGGTAAGACCCCCAGTGATGCAACACGAACCTCTCAGGGGGAGGGTATCGCAAAAAACATCAACTTATGCCATGCCCCCTACCGAGAAAGGAGTTTCGCATTTGTAGCTGTTGGCTCTCACGTCATCGTACCTTCAACCTCGTTTTCCAGCATTTTAGCTTCTTTTAGAACTCTGTAAAGATAAATAAAATTAGTTATCACCCTTTGCTCATCTTGTTTTGATTAGTTTGTTGTTCGATCCTCTGTTTCCATCTCGTTAAACCAGTGAAATGTTGACATATTGTTTTTCACGGGGCGCCGGTTTGAATTTCGCGGCAGTTTTTCTTTCGCGGCAAATGGGAAAACTTCCTCGGGGACAGGGCCTTGGTTTTATTTCGCGACCTGTCGAAACTCCTTTCTGGTAGGAGGCATGGCATAAATTGATGTTTTTTTTGCGATACTCTCCCCTGAGAGGATCGTGTTGCATCACTTGGGGTCTTGCTGTCATCACGCTTGAGGTTTCAGGCTGTACCGTCCCAGTATCGGGCCACGGCAAAAATCATGATTTGTCGTTTTTAAGCTGGGAATTTCTCCATTTTTATGAAAGGTTTTGTCAAAAGACTTCCAAATAATGATTTCCTGCCCAGAGATTGATAACCACCGGGAATGTGGGGTTAATTGGAGCATCTTCTCGAGGCATAGAGGTAAACGTATTGAAACAACGGTTTCCCGCCTTTCAATTATATAATATAGTAAACAAAAAAAAGAGCGAGCTAGAAAACGTACTAAAACAGGTCCCTCCCAGAGAGCTAAGATTGAAATATGAGACTTAAAGACACTTGATAACACAAAACAAGTTCTTCAAAGTTCAATATTTTATTGTTTTCATTTTTTCTAGGAAACGATATCTGATACGGGAAAACTGTATTACTAATAGTCACACAGTGCAGATACAGAACTTGGGCTGCCTGTGAATAACAAAGCTTCGCTTTTTGCTAGTGTCAGTGTACCAGAAATTGACTTTTTCACAGGTAATAGCTATTTTTCACATACTTTTTTAACAGGTTATAGCTACCCCAACACCACACAGGGGTGGTGTTGGGGTACTTCTACGTAAGGGATTTGGTGTGAAACAATATGAAGTCTCTCCGTTTAGATCAATGGAGTACAATCAGTCATGGATCTCTCTATCACTACACCTAATAGTAAGCTGATTCGCCTCATCACTGTGTACAGGCCCCCTCCGTCTAAGAAAAACAAACTTACGGTCTCATAATTTTTCGACGAATTCTCTGTACTGCTAGAAGAGCTAGTAGTTGCTAGTGGATATCTTATCATCTCTGGTGACTTTAACTTTCACATGGACGACACCAGTGACTGTGATGCAACTAGGGTCACAGATTTGCTGGAATCGGCAGGTCTACAACAAAGGGTTGTCGGTGCTACTCAACCGTGGTCACACACTAGATCTTATCATCGACAGACAGGAAGAGTCTTTGCTATGCAGTCCTTTGGACATTTTATCTGACGTGCCCTCTGATCACAGCGCAGTCGTTTGTACCGTTGATCTGCCAAGGTCTTGCTTCACCAAGAAGGTCATTCGTCATCGTGATCTGCGCCGCATGAACATACAATCATGGCGAGATGACGTCCTGAATTCAACGCTGCATTCGTCTACATCTGATGCGACTACAACAGACATAAACACCCTAACAGATCAATATAATAGCGTCACTCTTCAGTACGTGGGCTCATTGATAAACACGCGCCAGAACGAACACGATCGATCACCCTTCGTCCGAATGCGCCGTGGTTTAATGACACTCTAAGAGCTTTAAAGAGGCAAAGATGTCAGTGTGAGCGTAAATATCTGTCTACACGCCTCGAAGTTCACTTTCAGATATACAAAGAGCATTGTGCACTTGACTATGCGAAATCTGACTACTACAAAGCACAGATGTCCGGCTCTAACCAGAACCAGTTGTTCGGCGTTTGACACTATCGACCATGCCGCCCTCTTAGAAATACTCCAATATCGATACGGGATAAATGGTACAGTTCTTCAATGGTTTCACTCGTACCTTCTAGATCGTACCCAGTCGGTCATGGTTAAGGATACTTTCTCTTCTGGTAGAACATTGCGCTATGGAGGCCCTTAGGGGTCCGTGCTGGGTCCACTTTTGTTCTCACTTTTCTTTGCTCCATTGGAGGATGTGATCACCGCTCATGGATTGGATTGTATGTTGTACGCGGACGACACACAACTCTATGTGTCTATCAATTCCCTCCATGATCGTATCGTTCTGCAATATTGTCCAAGCTTGAATTGTGTGTGAAATATATTATTATTTGGTGTACTTCCACTGGTCTTGCGCGTAACCCTAGTAAACCTGAAGTTGTCCATCTTACATCTCGATATACCACTCAATGTGAACACATTTCGCTAACGATAATCCAACAGGTGTGTTAGACGCTAGCTAGGTCATAGCGAGTGTTGGGTAGTACCATGCAACTTGCATGGTAGTGATCGTGGGTGCATGGTGATTTTCCACCTACTAAGGCTCAACTGGAATTTTGGAGCACTTGTCGTGGAAATAAGTGGCCTAAACATCGCCGAAAAAGTTTATTCTTGAAACGATTGTTATTTTCCATCCAAGTGCATGGAATGTCATCACAAGCTCGCAAACCGACAGCCATCCGCAGTTCATGCCGCATGGCAGTTGTCGCATCGAGTACAGAAACCATGGTTTTAACTCTGCCACATCACTTCATCCATTGTGATTTGAAGCTGCAACCTCATTCTAGCCACTTCTAAACGGGGGAGGGTTCCATTATGAACAGGAAAGGCATAGGATTTTCCACCCCTCCCCCCTCAGTTTTGCAGGGTTCGTATTTCTTTCCCCACATTTGCAACCAATATGTTGTGTTCGTCGTGTTTACTACCAAAAGCATTATTTTTAAGCTGCAACTTCATCCTAGCCACTTCTAATGGGGGAGGGTTCCATTATTAACAGGAAAGGCATAGGATTTTCCACCCCTCCCCCCTCAGTTTTGCAGGGTTCGCATTTCTTACCCCACATTTGCAACCAATATGTTGTGTTCGTCGTGTTTACTTCCAACACTATGATTTTAGCGCTGCTACTTCATTCAAGCCATTTCTAACGGGGAGGGCACCATTATTAACAGGAAACGCATAGGATTTTCCACCCCTTCCCCCTCAGTTTTGCAGGGTTCGCATATATTACCCCAAATTTCCAAGCAATAGGTTGTGTTCGTCGTGTTTACCACTCAAACTAAGATTTTAACGCTGCAACGTTATTTAATCCAGTTCTGGACTCGGAAATAGCAAATGCAACTGTCCAAGCATGCTTTGCGGCCAAAACGGAAAGGGCGATGGATTTTTCCAGGTAGAAAGCGTCATCGTAGAGTCATGGGGTTTTCACCAAAATGTTACCCATAGGAAACTGCAGGGGTTCCTCTTCATTTGGTTGAGATTGAAGTTCAGGGGGGAAAATGATAGCCAAAACAAAATTTGTAAACGGCTTAACCCCCCCTGAACTTCATTTGCGCGAGTAATTACGCAAAAAAAATATCTAGTTGGGCGAAATTACATCAGATAGGCTGGTTTTTATTACTTCAGCTATTCGCTATATACCAAACATTAATTAATTAATTAATTAATTAATTAATTAATGATTGTATTATTTCTATGTTTATCGTTAGGAATTATTATTATTATTACTAGTGGATACCGCTAACGATAATCCAACAGGTGTGTTAGACGCTAGCTTGGTCATAGCGAGTGTTGGGTAGTGCCATGCAACTTGCATGGTAGTGATCGGGTGATTTTCCACCTACTAAGGCTCAACTGGAATTTTGGAGCACTTGTCGTGGAAATAAGTGGCCTAAACATCGCCGAAAAAGTTTATCCTTGAAACGATTGTTATTTTCCATCCAAGTGCATGGAATGTCATCACAAGCTCGCAAACCGACAGCCATCCGCAGTTCATGCCGCATGGCAGTTGTCGCGTCAAGTACAGAAACCATGGTTTTAACTCTGCCACATCACTTCATCCATTGTGATTTGAAGCTGCAACCTCATTCTAGCCACTTCTAAACGGGGGAGGGTTCCATTATTAACAGGAAAGGCATAGGATTTTCCACCCCTCCCCCCTCAGTTTTGCAGGGTTCGTATTTCTTTCCCCACATTTGCAACCAATATGTTGTGTTCGTCGTGTTTACTACCAAAAGCATTATTTTTAAGCTGCAACTTCATCCTAGCCACTTCTAATGGGGGAGGGTTCCATTATTAACAGGAAAGGCATAGGATTTTCCACCCCTCCCCCCTCAGTTTTGCAGGGTTCGCATTTCTTACCCCACATTTGCAACCAATATGTTGTGTTCGTCGTGTTTACTTCCAACACTATGATTTTAGCGCTGCTACTTCATTCAAGCCATTTCTAACGGGGAGGGCACCGTTATTAACAGGAAACGCATAGGATTTTCCACCCCTTCCCCCTCAGTTTTGCAGGGTTCGCATATATTACCCCAAATTTCCAAGCAATAGGTTGTGTTCGTCGTGTTTACCACTCAAACTAAGATTTTAACGCTGCAACGTTATTTAATCCAGTTCTGGACTCGGAAATAGCAAATGCAACTGTCCCAGCATGCTTTGCGGCCAAAACGGAAAGAGCGATGGATTTTTCCAGGTAGAAAGCGTCATCGTAGAGTCATGGGGTTTTCACCAAAATGTTACCCATAGGAAACTGCAGGGGTTCCTCTTCATTTGGTTGAGATTGAAGTTCAGGGGGGGAAATGATAGCCAAAACAAAATTTGTAAACGGCTTAACTACCCCTGAACTTCATTTGCGCGAGTAATACACCCATTTTTGTTTCTAGTTGGGTGAAATTACATCAGATAGGCTCGATTTGGTTCCTTTACCTATTTGCTATATATGAATTTGAATTAATTAATTAATTAATTAATTATTTAATGATTGTATTATTTCTATGTTTATCGTTAGGAATTATTATTGTTAAGCTTTACTTTGAGATTTGCCGGGCTGTTCGATTTCATAAGCTAAACTATCTGCCAAGCGCAAACTGACAGGAATTTCAAATTTTCACTTGAGCTCAAAGTCAAACTCACTCGCTGTATTTATGCCAAATATCACCAGAAATCATGCTATTTAATACCTATAACCTAAATCTGCGTTTATGAACCAAAAGGCAAAACGTAGCTTCGTTCTTTATACATCACACGCTGATGTAAACACGAAGTCTTATACAGATTCAACGGGAAAATAAAAGGTTACAAAGGAAACCACAAGTTCTGGTTTGGACTTCTGGTCTTTCCTGAACATGTCGTGCTCACCAGTTCTTGTTATAAGTGAGAAATAGGTAACATCGCGCGCCTTGTCTGCCCAATAAAATTTCGCATATATAATTAGCTGTACAATATTTCAAACAAAGGAAATCGCTGTCTTAGACAATCAGGTGCTGCTGATAAAATTTCGAAGAATCTGATTGGCCGCGGGATGGCGGGAAAAGCTTTCTATAAATACTGTAAACTGATGGGCCAAACCCTATAGTGGGAGATGGACACTTCTGGTTATGGACTTCTGGCATCGTTTAATGTCCTAACTATTTGATTTCTGATTTTGATTTTTAGGTACATGGCATCAGTATGATGATGCCATATTTCCACAACTCAGCCGGTGGGAAAACTGGTACAGAAAGTTACCAGTCTTTAAGTCCATGGATCCTCTTGAGGGGTGTGAATTTGCCACGATAGCAATGTTACCAGAGTGGGACAGCTTTGGAGTCGAAGATGCTGGAAGCAAAATAAAAGGGTGCCATGCCATGGAGAATATCAACCAGGTGGTTTACTGCATGAAAAATGCAAAGCTGGATGATAATGGGAACGTCCGTGATCGTCATCTAAATAACTTTTCACTTAATAAGGTTTGCAGTGATATTAGACATGTCATTATCAACTATCTAATGAATCTGCCTTGATTAGGGATGGACCATTAGAAATCCAGTGAGGGGGTGGTAATATATTTTTTTTCGTGTAACCTGAAATGCACCAAGGTTAATATTTGAATTCCAAAAATGGCCTCAACCATCACCCTTGCAGATTCAGACACACTGACACTCGAATCACTGCTAAAAGTTGATTTCTATACTTGACCAACATTTTGTTGAAGACCATCGACCATCATATCAAGTTGCAGTACCATTTATGATTTTTTTGCAAAGGCAGGTATTCGCACACTCAAACCAGGACGTCACTTAACATAATTACTATATTTTTTGTCACTGAAGTTAAATAATTATTCATGCTATACTTGTACAGGTGCCTTTTGACATATGGATTTAGATTTAAAAGGGTTAAGAAGCTAGCCAATTTTAAGTCTCAAGAAAGTAGGAAATGGCGTTTTAGAGAGTCAAATGTTAAAAAAATTCCAGCCGGGACCCCCGGACCCGTTACAAATTATCGGCCCTTGTGAGTGTACTTTACTGATCCCATACTTGATATCGGGAACAGTCTCCCTATTTTTAATATATTGAGTTCTTGGGGAAAATATCAAAACTATATTTTACAATTAAACTCTGAAATGTATTGATAGTGAAGCTTTGAATATGTTATATGAACATTTTGGCACTACTGCATGTATATTAAAAAATAGTCGTAAAATATTTTTTTCGTGAGATTGAAAAAAATGACAGTAAAGAAACATTCGTGCAGAGCTCACACAGCTAAAAAAATTGGTACACAAAAAATAAATTACCACCCCCTCTCCCTGGATTTCTAATGGTCCACCCCTTAGCAGCCCGTCTTTCAAATACAATAGAAAAGCACGTACAAAATTAACAACATTTTGACTAAATCCAGGACATAACTAATGCCATGACTGTAATACCTTTATTTGAATCTTATGAATCTCATCAAGCTTTTTATATAAAAATCGTTTTTGTCACAGCCTAATATGAAAGATTAGTAGTAGTAGTAGAAGAATCTATATTTTGAGGGTAGAAACGTTATTACTAGATATCCAGTAGTTTGACATAATACCATCATATAATCTGAAATCTTATGGATACCGCGCTTTTTCAGTTTGCGCCCCGCAACTGTGGAATTCCTTACCATTAGACCCCTCCGTTGACAGCTTCAAGAAAAGCTTATAAACATTCTGCTTTTTTTTTATATTAAGTAAATATTTTTAGCATTAGGATACCTTGTAAATATTTGTCTTATATTATTGTAAAGCGCTTTTGGTCTATGAAGGAAAGACCGCTATATAAATAAACTATTATAATAGCCCAATGGCCAAGATCTAGAAATCAACACTAAAAGGTCGAAGTGATGTCCCTATTTCAAATAATCAACCCTACATATCTTACCTGATAATGACCTGCCACATTGAAAATTTGGTCGATTTCATTATTTCTATCTCCTCGGCAACATAGAATACTAGAAGGAGAAGGAGTGCCTTGTGACGGATTCTACGAGGTTACGAACCTAGACGGATGCTGCAGCCGTGACGGTCTTGTTTTGCCACGATAATATTAATAAGGTGTAATAAAGTGCTTTATTCCAGGTTTACTCCTCACTCTAACTCGATTATAATCCACAATTAGTGAACCGCAGACAGGTGGTTCATGTTAGTACCCAGTCCGTACGCTACAAGGGAATGACCTGGACGCGAGGGACACAAATGGTACTACAAGGGCTGAAAAAAACAATATGACCTCATGACAAAGTCATTTTATTAATATTATTATCAAAATACAAATTTTAATGAAGTTTGGTTATTTTTTTCGTCTTCAAAGTTTGCCATTTTCACTGACATATTTTCTTTTTCTGCATATTGCTTTGGGTGAGGTTCCGTGAGTGCTTCAAACTTTTCAAAATTACTCGCTGGCGACTCGTTTAATATATGCCAATATACACCAAGTATACCATACATGTACTTCCTCTTGTGTGATCAGGCCTGAAATACATTCTTCAGATGCAGGCTGATTGAAAACACATAATTGAAGATATGTATATTGTATTGGCATTATTTATCATTTGTACTTACAGTATATAAGTATATTTGAGGACAACGTTTTCGAGATTGACTGTATATACTAATATTATTATACTAATAGTATTACTATTGGTAATACTAAGTAGAAAAAAACACTAATTTAAACGAGTAGCTAAAATTCAGTAATAGTAAAAATGTTTGTTTCTCGTGCTCTCGGGCAGCATGTTAGTTTTTAACTGCATAGCTGGGCTTAATAAGTATTACTTAAAAGCCTCCAATTCGGACTGGACGGAAGCAATAGACCGCTATCCTGTGATTTTCTGCTGACTTTTCGTTCTTATAGATTTCTATGGTAATACAATGCCCAAAAGTGTAAAAGTAGATCGTCAGTTCTTGGTGCTGTATTCAAAAAAGTAGAAGAAAAGAGAAAAGCAGCACAGTTTAGTTTGTGAGTATAAATTTGGCAGCGGGTGTAAAGTTCTTAGGACAAACAATGGCTGGTTTCGATTTTAATCTACTCAAGTAATTCAAATAAGTTAGAATCATCGAAGATCGAAAGTCCACCAAGAATCAAGCAATAAAGTTGTGTTATCTTCAATGGACCAAAAAGTTAAAGAGAATTCAATGCAGGAAGCTAAGATTTCCCGGTTTTGTTTCAGTGCGCGATGAAATTAGAATGACATAAACAGTCTACCGTGTACATGGTGTGGATCGAGCAGCGCTTCAATATTGTTTTCCCTGCCTGATATTGATTGTTTGCTTACTGTGGGGCCATTTTTCTGTACTCTCAAAAGAGTGTGTTTCTTCTTGAAATTAAACTGGAATCAACACTAGTTTCTGTAGAAGTATCGAGCATGGGTAAACTGAAAAGCATTCTCTGTTATGTAGCCTGCTTTCAGGCAGATGGTATTTTTTTCCGCGCAGCAAACAAACAGCCATATTGGCCGAGCGTGATCGAGACCTGGGATCGAATGACAAATGGAGGGGGGAGGGGGAGAAGAAGCAGATCTGCTTCACATTCCTCGCAACGACGCTCTACAAACTACTAACTCACAAAACTCTACCCACCGTATACCTTTTAATTGTTATTACAACTCAGCACTTCCCCACATCTCTAATATCGTACGCAAGCACACTAATATACTATTTTCTTACAACTGCTGCAAAGACGTCTTTAAGCAATTGCCTCTAGTTGTATATCGACGTAGCTCTAACCTTCGTGACCTTTTGGTCAAATCACAACTACCACGTAACACATCTAATCAATCTAAAGTTCCGCCAGGCTCTTTCGCTGCGGACAAGATTGTGCAACTTGTCTCTACATTACTAACGGCCTCAATCAATACACATTTCATTCCACTGGCGAGTCTCGCTTTCTTAATTCACACATAACCTGTAATACTAAAAACCTCATATACATGATACAATGCCAATCGTTGCCATATGCAATACATAGGTGAAACTAAGCGACGCCTCAAAGACAGATTTAATGAACACAGACGGACAGTAGACAAGCCTAACATTAAATCTAAACCTACTACTGTATCTGAACATTTTCTTTCTAGACCTAACCACTCTTACACCGACATGTAACTTATCCCTCTAGAAATAAATATACTCCTCAAGAGACTCGATACGTAAAGCCAGAGAAGCGCGCCTTATAGATAAAGCTAAAACTCTAGAACCATATGGTATGACTATACGTGATAAAATATAGTGCTTATCTCTTATACTATTTTGCTACTTCAAGTTTTGGTCTACGTCACTTCCCGTTTCCGCAATTTCTTTTGCGAAAGTTACCACATTTATAGATCTTCTTACCTTAGAGCTCTTCACTTGTAACATCTAGTACCTGAAGAAGGCTGGTTTGGCCAGCCGAAATATTGTAATATTCAATATAAAATCCTTCGTTGTGTCAGCTTTGCCGTAGTCCTTGGACTTCGTACTTGTTAGTCAACCGTGAAATGAATGTTTCTCGGGTCTTCTTTTCGCCAAAGACAGAACTTTGTTGAAGCCTGAAGGGCTGAACTCCTTCTGGCGGACGGAGTCAAAAACAACAACAATTTATTTACCCTTATGACTAAAGTTAATACAATTAAATAAGAAGAAATATAACTAGAAGTAATCATAGATTATCAAAGTGCGTTCGAATTATTTTTTGTAAGAGAAAGGTCACTGTGGTATTAAACACAAAAGGCTGAAAGATTACTGCAATGATATGGACGATGTAAATAATCCTGATAAAAAATGCTTGTTTTCAATTAATGTGAAAATTTTGATGTCTAATGACTTATAAGCAAGAGAGCATAATGGTCTCTTGCTCATAAGTTAATATACAAAGTGATGTATCTGGGTATAAAACAGTAATTATCTTTGTGTAACATGCAATGCTTATGTGGTTATATGTATACATGTGTTTTATATGGTTTATAGTGGCATTCATTTGAGCATTCGTAGCACATTTTGCTGTGTGGTATACATGCAGTGCCGGTAAAGCAATAATTGGAGTTAGTGAAGAACACAAATGAACCCTATAGAGGCTATTCAGATGTGTAAAAACTGCATTTCAGTTCCTATATAATAATAATAATTAATAATTATAGGTTTTTATGGCGCATTTAAAAATCTCAATGCGCTTACATGGAGTATATATTGAAGACTATATTAAAAAGTAGAAAATAGTAAAAATAACTAACTATAGTAAAAAATAACTATACCTATATTATAAAAAATTAAAAAGATATATTAATATAAGAAGTAATGTAAAATATGTATACATAAACACAGACTGATATACATACACATATATGTATACATGTAGAGAAATATATAACAGAAAATATAAACATATAACATAATATAAATACTTCTCTACTGTCACTGCGTCATATAGACTCTTTTGAAAAGAAAGGTTTTTAGAGCAGATTTAAAGGCTGATATAGTAGTGGAGGACTTAATGTAATCTGGTAGTGAGTTCCATAGTTTCGGTGCAGAGTAGGAGAAGGCACGTTCGCCATAAGTTACAGTTCTGACAGGTGGAAATGGAGGACGAAGGAGTGAACGACTTGAAGAACGAAGAGAGCGGGAAGGACGATTTTCTTCAACCAGAGTAGATAAATAACTTGGAGACAGACCGTGTAGTGTTTTATATGTTAAAAGTAGAATCTTGAACTCTTTGCGTGCTTCAACTGGTAACCAATGAAGATCCATAAGTGCAGGTGTAATATGCTCAGACCGTTTTGTTCCAGTAATCAAACGTGCGGCAGTATTTTGAACTCGTTGTAGTTTGTCTTTCTCGTATTTTGGCAACCCATATAAGAGGCTGTTACAGTAGTCCAAGCGCGATATAACAAAAGCATTCACCAATCGCTTGAGACCATCATATGGAAGATATTTGCGAATGCGCCCAATCGATCTAATAGCAAGAGTGGCCTTTTTGCATGTTTCATTGATTTGTTTACTAAAAGTTAGATTTTTGTCCAATATTACTCCCAAATTACGAACTTTATCTGTGACTGTAACAATAGTGTTAGCAAATGTAAAACTGTTGAATGAAGTCTGGTGATTCTTAAAGCGGGATGTAAAGTGGATTACTTCCGTTTTTCCAGGATTACATAGAAGCATATTTTCAGTGTTCCATTGGATTACAGCTTCTGCACATTCACGGAGAGTGTTAAGCGCAGTAGATGGAGCAACGCTGTTTCCGTGGAGTGGTTTTTCCGATAAGCAGATTGAACAGAAGGAAACAACCCATTGGCCTTCAAATAAGCGTATGTCTGTACGGCAGCTGTCTTTTCAATTACTTTACTCAGGAAAGGAATGTTGGCCACCGGTCTAAAACTCTTGAACAGCTCGCTGTCGAGGTTTGTTTTCTTCAGCCGTGGGCGAACTTGAGATTTCTTCAGTGAAGTTGGAAATTCACCGGTGGACAGCGTGTAGGCATTGGATCAAGGGCACACGTTTTCCTTGATAAGGATGTAATGATAGAGTCCTGTATGTAGCAGTTAGAGGGTAGAAGTCTCTAAATTCACAGGAGAGGGATCTTTGCCGTTCATGAGAGGGTTCAGCGGAGCCTGACGGGAATGATGTAGTTCCGTTAAGTTAAGTTCTTATGAAGAAATCACTAAAATCTTCAACAAGCTGCTCTAGAGAACTGTGGGTAGGTAAAGCCGTGTTCTTCGTCCAAAACATTCCATCAATGAGTCTAAATAGTTGGTTACGGTCTGCTTGTTCAATCAATGAGTCTAAATAGTCAATGAGTCTAAATAGTTGGTTACGGTCTGCTTGTTCAATATTGCATTCACAATACTAAGTACACTCCAATACACTCCAATACAATACAATACTTTATTCACACTTCACAGTTATTTACAAAGTTAACAAGAAAATTATATTTAGAGTTTAGAAAAAGTGGTAGGGAAAAAAAATGTAAATAGGCTAAATATATAATAGAGGAAATGTCTAGCATCTAAATTAACCGTGAGGTTTTCGAGTTAGACACTAGCCAGCCAAAGTTAATGATTATATGCAGACATCAAAAGAAAAGAATATATATATATATATACTATAAAATACACACAAACAAATACTATAAAATACACACAAACATCAAGTATTTCCAGTGTAGAACATAAACTATATATGCATTGTGTATAAACTACATCCCATGCAGTTCCTTCAGATCAGAACATTCACATTATTTCTCAAGTGAGAACAAGGTTGGCTGCAGAATATTGAGTGCCATTGTTAGTTGCAGAATTATAATTTATGGTCAATGTTGGTAGCTGGGTCCTGGCTTTGATCAGCCTTGTTTCCGACAGGTTCCGTTAGAAATTCAGTGTAGATTATATTTATTAAATTGATTAGGGAACACAGCAATGAACTCAGTACTTTAAATTCCCCTCACCTTGTACTGTGTTGATATTCCAGTTCCTTGACATATCAAAGTGTTGTTATAGATTAACTCTCTGCCTGAATGTAGTGTTAATTTGTGTAACCAAGATTCACACATGATTGACCTCTGCTAGCATGCAGGGAACACACATGCATGTGTACCGACGTGTTGTGTCGCAACTCACACAATTCACAAGATACGTACGGCGATTAGTAACGGGTATCTAGAAAACTCAGACATAGATTTCTCTTCAGCCAGGTCACACACTTTCCTCAGGCTTTGATATATCGTACTTGCTAACTTTTTAAACATTATTGCATTGGATTGGGAAAATAAAACACTTATCGAGAAACCCTTATCGACGTTCACATGGACTGATGGAGGCCGAGCATCGTGTATTTACCAGTTCCCCGGCCGAGATAATTTATTCTAAAAAGTACAAACATAAGGACATGAGGACGGACACGAATCTCGATTTATTTCGCCTGGGGAAGCACAGGTAGCCCACGCATGACCACAGGGAGTCCACTGCAAGATTAGTATGCGTTCTCCTTCGCCGAACGCAACAAAGTCGGAGTCACACCCACACTTATACGTAATTACACACACACACAATGCACACAAATACGGACACACACAACCTAACACTATAATGTAATACTATGTTTAAGAAACCAAACGGCAAATAAATTATAGTATAAAGTATGCAGTATAAGCCTGGAGGTAAATACGGTAAATAAACACAAGAAAATAACCTAAGCTAATATTTACTTATAAATTCCTTTTTCAAATTTTGTTTGAAGGTTCTTAATGAGGACGATTTTGTATGTTCAACAATTGAGTTCCGAATTTTTGGTCCTTTGAATCTAATATTGAAAAGACCATAATTGGTTCTTGCTCTAGGTAAGTAATATGATTGATTTGCTGCAGATATTATAACTATGAACGTTTTTTAGATAAGTAAAGAAGTTGTCAAAAGCAAAAGGTAATAATCCATTGTGGAAGTTGAACATAAATACTGAGATATGTAAGGAAACAAGGTTAAATAACTTAATAATGTTCAATGATTTCAATAGTGGCTTGAGTGCTCATCAAACTTCGAGAATGTCATAATGCGCATGGTCGTCTTTTGCAAAATATAAAGAGGTTGAAGTGTAGTGGGGTAAGTATTACCCCAGACAATTATTCCATATATTAGGAATGGGTAAATTAATGAATAATAGAGATTTACAAGGAGATTTGAACTAACAAAAGAGCGAAGTTTAGACAGCACCCACACTTCTCTTTAACGTCTTTGTAATACAACTCTTAATCTGAGGTTTCCAGTTGAGATTAGAATCAATTAAAACACCCAGATATTTAATGCAACCATCGTGACATAGTTGCTTATTGTTTAAAAAAAGGGTAAAATTTAATACTATTTTCCTTTGAGGTTTTGTGAGGCTAAGGTGACATTGTTAACAGTAACAGTTTGTTGTCGGTTACCAAGATAGGCAGCAAACCAGCTTTTAGCGACACCTCTTATACCATAGTAGTCTAGTTTCTTTAGCAGGATCTCATGGTTCACAGTATCGAAAGCTTTCAGTACTAAAATCTAAAAATATCCCACAGGAAAAATCTCTTTCACCAATTGCTCTTTGAATTTTATCAATTATTTTAAGAATTGCATGATCAGTTGAATGTCCTGCTCTGAACTCAAATTGATTTTCAAAGAGAATTTTCTTCTTTTCAAGATAGTCAATCAACCTGTTACACATGAGTTTCTCAAGGAGTTTGTTAAAGATACAAAGGAGGGAGATTGGGCGATAATTGCATAGGCTAGTCTGTGGACCCTTTTTATATACTGGTATTACATTTGCCATTTTGAAATTATTTGGGACTCCTAGTTGAAAATGATAAATTAAATAAGGTCTCTAAAGGTTTGCTTATTACAGATTTAACAATTTTAGTAATGTTAACAGGAATACTAAAAGGACCAACAGCCTTACCAGTTTTTAATTTAGTTCATCATGGCGGTCAGTAGGAGGATTGTTGCTAGTGAATCAAACAAACATGGGAAGTAATTGCTTGATCCTACTTAGTATCCCTAGTCTCTGATTAACTTTGCTGCTCACGTATTCAGCATGCCTGGTCATAACTATATTTTTAGTTCAGTATAACGCCTTTAATTTATCTCCAACTTCACATTGGCCTTTTCCCGTCCTGGAGTAACTCGCTCTAGATATGACTTGGTAAGTTGGATTTTTTTCCAAAATCGAATACAACGTTTAAAGTTGTCGCATATGAAATATATCGACAAGAATGTCGACATCATTCCCTTACATGATCCTCTTATACACAGGTTCTATTTGGATACATGGAGCAGGGACTGAGGAACAACATTATATCGACACAGACAACAAATGAGGAGGATATCCAAGCGCATCGGTTGGCTACATCACTGGCTATTGTCTCAATGGCGGTAACGCACGAAATTAATGATTTGAGGGACGAACCATTGAAGGAGCTGTTCGAATGCCTGGTGATAAATACTTCTGTTGGTCAAAAGAAATCACGAGTATTTGAGATCTTGACTCAGTACTACCCCAAGAAACATTGGAGGCAAGTATCAATTTATATTATTTTCACATCTGTCTCTGTCCGTCCTGATTCACTTCTGTTGACTTCAGTAGTACGTGTAGCCTGATTATCAGACGGTACGAGGTCGTCCGCTCACTTCCTCCCCCTCCCCGTCTGATGGACTTCATAGACTTTCATGTTCCTGACGTCATCAACCTTTGTTTTTACAATAAGCCAATACGAACACGCGTAAGAATTGAAGCGTAAAGTGTAGACAGTCGTGCAGTAGCGGCTTTTACTAGTTGGATCTATCAGCTTTCATGCACTTGAAAAAACATTCTACAGCTTCAAACTTCTCTCGATTTCTCAGAATGGTATCCTGTTTGATCTGCTGTGGTTCTTTGGAGAGCAGGGACATTTTAAACGGAAGTTTGCGTGCAGTATTTGCAGGACAGGACAGAAAATATACATACAAGAAATATCAGACTCGATTCACTGCCGTAAAGTTTGTTACTGTAAACTTAGAACTTTTACGCTTTTACTTTTATTTTTAAAATGTTTTGAAGCTTGATATGTATGCCGATTAGTCACACAAGACCCTAAAGTTGTCCTAGTGTAGGTTTTCTGGTATCAGAGATTGTTTTAACCGGACTTTTTGTGCAAAGTTTAGATGTCCACCGTACATGAACTTACGGAAGTGTGTTCATAATTCTGAAAACAAAAATATTCTCCCAAGTGCCATGAAACTTTTTCCATAACATACTCAGTATGTGTGTTCACTCCTGCAGAAAAATCATAATATTCCATGAAAGATTTGGTCTTCTAAAAGCCAAAAACCTAGGAGAATGTTTGAGATCTATTAAATGCACGAGATCTATAAGCGGAGGAAGATTAGTAATTTACCAAAGTCCGTACGTAGATTCACAAACACATCGTTTCGATAAATGAACGATTCCAATGCTTTCTTCTGCTCTGGATATAGCTTCGAAATCCTGAAAACTTTACAACTTCGGTCGACACAATGATCAAGTTATTCTTCAACGCCATTCAGAAAAATATGCGAGCACATTCCTTAAATTCCAGACTTTGCCAAAAGTGTAAAGTTCGCTCTGATTGGTTGACATTATGACGTCAGGAACACGAAAGTCTATGAAGTCCATCAGACGGGGAGGGGGAGGAAGTGAGCGGACGACCTCGTATCGTCTGATAATCAGGCTATAGTACGTGATGTCATGAGCTTTCATATCAATGACCAACTTGAAACAGCTGAGTACTGGGAGAATTTATAGGAAGAAATGGCACGCGTGCATTCGCCGAAGGATGCTATTTTCCGTTTATCCGGGAACTTTCGTCTGCATGTAGACCTTACCGAATATTTTTCCTTCGCTGCACAGAACTGAGGCGATTTGAGTAAAGAAGTATAAATATTGCACTACTTTTTTTAGTAGTTGATACAAGTAAAACGCTAATCTGCTATTTCAGAGTTTATTTATGACTCTCATTCGTTTTACTTCAACTACTAATTAATGTAGCGCAGTTTTTATAGCTCACTTTACTCAATCGCCTCGTTTCTGTGTAGCGAGGGGGAGGTGTATTAGACATCGAAAACAATGAGGCTCAATTGTTATGTCACATTGTAAACATATTCAATTTAGATTTGGTACAAACATTTATTTTACAATTGCAACCTTCTAAATTTGTTTTATTCCATTTTTCATTCTATGTGCGCCAATACAGCCGTCGCTGTACTTAGCATGGTGTAAACTTAAATGATGTTGAATTCATTGTTTAGGAGATTCGCTGATGTACTTCTTCAACTCTGCAAGTACACCATAGGATATTACCACGGCGTCAACGAATGGCTGTTGGCTGTACCTTTGCTGCATTTTCTGTCGGAGGTGTCCGCTCCTTATGACAATAATGTCGAGAACACTGATCCTGCATCACAAGACACCAAGTACTGGGGCACTTGTGGCTTGCAACTCGACAAAGTGCGATCGATATCTCTCAGGTTGTTTCCGAATGATTCTCCTCTAAAATTAAATTATATGTTACAATATTTCTTTGTGAAGTCAGCAACTGAAATATAAAAGCCATTGAATCATTTATAATGAAGTTTTTTTCGCTTCAGTTCTCCTGTACACCTCTTGGTTCGGTTACAATCGATGTTCGAACTGGATCCTCTTCTTAGGCGAACATTCCTGTTTGCCCTTCCTGTCCATGATCTTGGCAAGGTAGTTGAACGCGAAATGTTTCCTACACATGAGGTCTGCTGGACGCTGGCCCGTGTCCTACAGGAGAATGGTTACCTTACAGAAGATAAGGTAGGGCTATGTAACAGGAATTTGATACGTTTTTTTAATTTCAAGATCGTGAATCCTCTGTTTAAAAGAGAATACTGTTTGGTAACAAAGATGAACATTAAGCCAACTGAACTAATAAAAGGAGACGAGGGTACGAGTAGATTTTAGCAAAATGTTAAAAGACGTGAAAGCTTGAAACAATGGCAAATTATTTCAAGTTGTTCATAGTTCGTACTCCATTTTTATTCTTGCCATTCACATCCATTAGTGTTCTTTTACGAATGAAGCAGAAAAATAGACTATGATATTTATGTTTCCTTTTGTTAAATATAATGTTGAATTTTTCAAGGTAATACTAAAAAGATATGAAACACCATAGAATCTTATGTATACGGGGATTTAGCGGGGATTATGCACGGGAAAACAGCCAACACTCGCATTTGTTTCAGTTGCTGCAGTACAGCGTTTTAATAGCAAAAAGTAACATTTTAGTTTAAAATAACAAACCATAAAACAAAACTACCGTAGCCATGTAAATAACAGGGTAGATTTCTTTCTTTCAAGTTAAAACATCTGTTTTGGGAGGTCAGAGAGTATCCACGAGGAGGGACTATCTACAGAGGGGACTTTACATGGAATGCTACGGTAACACCTTTCAAAGGACTAGGCATCACAAAAAAACGTAATATTAAAATCTAAATTTGCTTTCTATAAAACGTTTTTTCTTTCAATTTCAGCGCGCATCCATTCGAGCTTGCCTTGATGCCATGATTACAGCTGTGCCAGGAACGACTGAAGAGCAACAAATTCACGAAAGGTAATATTTATAAGACGGTGTAAATGCGGACAAAAAGGGCATGAAAAGGACATTTAGAGAAGGCCATATCGGGCCATGTTATTCAGATCCATCAAAATAAAACACCGAATTTTATTGTTTTCGAGGGAAGGACAAAATCAAAAGAAACATCTGTCCTGTGAACTTTCGGGTATTCTGATAAACTCACCAAGACTTTAGCCGAACTATTTTTCGTTTAGCGGTTGAATGATGATCAGAAATTATTTACATGTACTCACTCTCATGCTGTTAACAATACACTAGACTAGATTACACACTTCGATCTACCTCTATATGCCTTTTCTTTCCCTTTTTGCCCTAACCATCACGTATTGCATCTACTGCTTTTAGGAACAATAGATAATGTAATCCGCCATATTTTATTCATGGCCCAACACAAAATATAATTTATTCCGTCACATTTTATTTACGACGAAAAGATAATAGATGCATGACGTTATCGTTAATCTGTTCATCCAATAAATGGGTAATTCGGTGCCCCCTATACTACTCCGATGACAATGTCAATGTTACATTCAAAAATGACTTTTGGTTGTCGGATCAATGAAAGAAATGAAGCAAGGAGTTTATAAGTTCTACGCTTACATTATTGCAGTGTTGGCTGGTATGCGAGCATCGAAGAGCTTAAATCGCTTGTTAGGGCGTCAATGCATGTTCTCGATTATTCCTTGGTTGGCCTGAGAGACAAGTTTGAGCTAATGTGCGGAACTCTCTCGCTGCTTGCAAAAGCTTTATGCTGGATACAACAGACCTCCCAGCATAAGCACGTGTCCGTGGACGATAATCAAGCAACACAGGACAAGATCAATGCCTCTTTGTGTGAAAATTGCCTACGAGAGGCATCTGTGAAAGTTCGAAGCTGTCTTGAAAAGACATTTCAGAGCAACTTATCCCTGGATTTCTACAAGGACGAGGAAATCCAGGTAAGCTTTGATCATGGTTTACTGCTACACAGAAACATTTTCAGAGCTAATCATTGCATGCATGTTAATGGCAGAATTCTGTAAGAGGAATTTTGAATTTAAATGTACAGGTTCAAGTTCAAGTTTATTCTGCACTCTGTACTATTTACAATGACTATACAGTTACAATTACATTAACAATACATTTATATGAAAATAAAGAAATGTACATATTCTATATTGAGATCGTGCGCAGTGACCAAAGTAGCGTAGCTTCCGAGTTGGACACTGCCTACGATTAAAGATACTAGATTCATTTAGGCACAGCTGAATATTCATATATTCATATTATAATATTTGTTTTTTTAAAAGAGTAGTTGTATATTTGTTTTTAAATATACTAACAGAGCAAGCACATTTCAATTCAAAGTCGATTGTTTCCCAGATTTTCGATGAGATGTACTTAAATGTATGCATTCCGTAGTTTGTTCGTGTTTTTGGTCTATTAAAATTTAGATTAGCGGCAAATCTTGTATTATAGAAGTGATTTTTTTTGGCAAGTATAATGTAATTAGAAAAGACAGATGGCATTTGTGTTTTCTCATTAATAATTTTGTAAGTGAATGCTGCAATTCTTAATTTGAAGATATTATCAAGTTTTAGAAGCCTAAGGATATTAAAATATGGCGTTGCATTTTCTCTGCTATGAGCAAAAAAGATGTTTCGTAAGCATTTATTTTGGCAGGTGCGTATTTTTGATAACTTGGTTGTATATGTGTTACCCCAGGTGGTATGTGTTTCAAACTGAATTGTATTATCACAGGTCTGGTCGACACTGTTGTCTATCGAGATAACAGATAAAGAGCTAAGAATCTTGTGGCAGAAAGGCCTGATGGAGAGTTTGAACCAGCGTATTCATAAGGTACCTATTTTAAGTGCTAGTGTCACACATTTCGTATTCGTCTGTACATGGTATATCGTTAAAGTGGAACAGAAAGCCAATTCAACATATAGTGAGTTGGCTTACACTAATCTTTCTTCTTAATACACACAGATGGATTATATGGAGAGGGTCAAGCTGTATACCATAAAGGATTTGAGTATATATCATGATGACGTCGAGGCGTGTTTCCGAGAAGCTGCGTTTGATGCTGTGAAGCACATCGTAGAAGTAATTTCTGACACTGTTTCTTTTGTCTGCTGCATTCTGTGTCTACGTATATATGTCATACAAACATGCATGTACTAGCTACTGACAGATATGCTACTTTAAGTGCCTATAAGCATTCTGAAGGTGAAATTTGGAAATATGAGCTTTATATCAAAACGAATTTTTAAAGATATTGTTAGAGTGCAAGATTCAAAAGTCCAACACATGAAAGAACAATTAATGAGGAAGTTCAGCGTTGTCTTCAACCTCGTTCCCGCGCATCCAATATGGCGAGTATTTTGTGACGTCATTTTGCGACCTAGGATAGCAGCCAAGCGATAACAAGATGATAACCGTATTTTCAACGCGTCGTACTATGCAGTGAACATATGTCTACTAAACGGCTCGAAATGGAGTTTATTTGGATGAAGGTCAAGAGTGGAAGGGTATCATAATACTACCAGGATGTATCTAATCCAAAAGAGAATCCTAAAAAGCCGTTAATTTTGTGTTAGTGTTGAAGCGAAGCAATCGACAACACAGTACATGTTCAGGTTTAACGGCTTCTCCTGGCTTTTCCACTGACGAAACTTACCAAGAAACGACCTATACAATGTGTTTAAGCAGACTGGTTTAAGCCATTAAGGCTATTCAAAATCGTTTTATTGATTAACTTTTTGAGAAAAATAACTGAATACATGTACAAGTCTCAGTCCGTTGAGCTAATACAAAGCGTTGTTAGAACAACCTTTGTGTTACAACTGCAAGCCAATCAGAATACGTGATAGTTAACGAAATCAAACGGAATAACCGAAAAATCAAGATAAGTGGTTTTCCAGTTTTATACAATAGTTGGCTCTCTAAAGGCATACTTTACATCAGAGACCTGCTCGTTGAGAACGATGAACCACTCATTGAACATTTGTAACTTTCGACAAATTTGTGCAATTCATAGGTTATATAATTAACGCAATTAAAGGTTATAGGTTATAGTAAAAGTCAGACAAAGCCTAGTGATTCAGCACGAGAACCCTCCTGGGTGGTTTACACACCAGTACATAAAACTACTGCGAAAATGAATAGAATTTGCAAAACTACAATTTTGCGCCGCAAAAGCAGAGACTATTAGTTCATGTTTTCCGTCACTAACTGCACGTACGCTGTTTCTTTATGGAGCTGTTTCATAAACTAGTCAGTGGCATGTAAACACTGCCCAAACCATCAGTTTAAGTGTTAGTGCTGTATTGTACGATCAACTGGAGCCTATACCGAATAAGAGACTCCTTAAACCATGCACTTATAGTAGCAAAATATCATATGTATACGGCTTTTATCAAAGACACGCACTTTTGTTTTGAACTTTTCCTCATCTTATTGAAAGAAAAAACTTTACTGGAAAGACAATACACTGATAGACTAGACGTCGAAAGGCCGGTATGGGAAAAAATAGGAACCTCTAAAAAAGAGACTAACAAAATAATCTAGACTTAATCTTGTAAATTACGTGTACGTGTGCGTATGTGTACGTGTGCGTGCGTGTACGTGTGCGTGTGTGTACGACTTTAGTAAATTTGTAGTAGTTTTACATATTTGAAAAGTATGAAACTTAAGCCTTTTCCAGGGTCTTCTCCTTCCCAGAGTTCCTAAGGAGAGGAATCGCTCACTCATTCTGATTGGCTAAAAATACATAGATTAGCAGTGGTTTTAAAATTTGACAGCAATCGAGTGACGATGGTTGTTTAGTGTAGTGGTTGCGACGTTTGCCTTACGAGTAGGAGGAGCGGGGTTCGAGTTCTAGAAAATCTCATCAAATTTTTTTACCTCACCTCTTTCTTGAGAAGTTTGTCTTGAGAACCTAGCTCTAGGTGGGTAAGATATTGTTTACTGACCGGTTAGGGTTTTTTAATGGCTCAGGGTAGGGTTTTAGTTAGTTTATATTGTCATTTCATGAATTAATTAAGTGAGCGATTCCTCTCCTTATAATTAGGAGCTCGTCTTCCTTACGCCGGCCGCCATCTTGGAAGCGCGGAAAACTCAGGGAATGAGGTTGTATTGTCTTATTTTATTATTAACATCATCAGCATATTCCTTAAATGACGTCATCTAAGGTTTGTAAGGCCTTTTACAGCTGTATTACTATAACCAGAGATAAAATATCTGGCTTAATTATAGATATTTTAGGCACTTTAATTATATTATCTATGTCTGATTAGTAACGTGCTTCTTATTACGTTGATAGGTCGGCTTGGATGCTGATCACACCAGAACATTCTCGAACCTTTGCCTGAATGACCCAAACAGCAGTCAAGCAAGAAACGTTGGCGAGATGATGTCACTTCTACTTCGAAGAAGCTGGCCGAAACCAACAAATGGAATGGAACTTGAACAACTCGACTTGCTTCGCCATCTCCTTTCGTGGAGCCCTCTGGTGCAGTACCTGAGATATTTTGGTCAGTCGTGGATTTCAAAATATTGATTAATTAGTTTAAGTTTGTTATATAATCGATATATTGTATAGAGTTTTTAATTTCTTTTTATATTATATATTTTAATTTATATATTATATATTACATATGTCATATATATGTGTATGTTATAGTAAAGCCTCTTGGCTTGATGGGTTTATCGAGATGTATATTTTGTTTGTTTACATCCTTAAGAAAGGGATGCTGCTCGGAAACAAATTCTCTCGGTGGATGGTCAAATGCTGCTTACTTTAGCAAGCACGTGCCTGGACGAAATCAAGCGTAAAGTAGACAGTGCAAGCATCCGCGTACAGACTCTTCGTCTGCTCTATGAGAAGAAAGAACGATTTCTAGAACTTCTAGAAGTAATGAAAGAAAGAAACAATGATACCCAGCTGCAGAGAAAAAATGAGGAAAAGCATGAAGCTGCTGCACTGTCGAGTACACAGTGGATAACTCGTGATGATCCAGCGACAGACCTCAGAAAACAAATCTTCAACGACACGAGATCGAACTTGCAGCGAAGACTAGATGAACTGAGAGCATTCCAAGAAGAAAAAGAACGAGTTCTTTCGTTTATGAGCATCAGCTCGGAAATTCAAAATGGTGAGTTAGACGGTTTTACCATGTGCAACTCCCACCACGAAGTAACGCCTCTTCATGGTGTAATAAATTGTTTTAAAGCATATGTGTCTTTTGATTGCTAAACAGCAATCTAAACACGATGTAATATTTGCAACAGGAAACTACTTAAAAAAGCATAAGCATATTCATCTAGTGTCCTAGAATGGAATCACCAATCAATAATAATACTTCCGACCAGTTATCAAATTTCATAAATTTCATAATAACGAATTACTGCCATTGTCTTCACTATTTTACTTTACAGTTCGAGTTGATACGCTTAAGTCCAAAGCGCACGAGGACGTATCTAAACAGGAAATCCGAAATATTGCAGTGCATGTCGATGCTGGAGGAATCCCCTCTGTCAATGTAATTTTCTTTGGTCTGTCGGACAAGTTGAAAAGAATGGTGTACGATATACATCAGCTTTGCGAGAGTTCGATCTTTCGTGATGTATGGAGGTTATCTGGAGAGAAAGCACAACAATTTAGCCTTGATGAAGAAGGACCTACAATGTCACTTGAAGAGATCGAAGACCTTGTTTGGTCTCGGACAAAGACACATTGTCTCGACTTGCTAGACAACGTGATTTCAGGAGAAATATCATTAAGGGATGTCGACAAGGCGTTTGACAAGTTTCGGTGGAGATACGAAGAGCTTAGAATTGAACTTTTTCTCATGGCAGAGGTCTTCCGAAGCCAATATGACAATTTAAGTGATGTAATTGGCTCCCAAATAAAACAGGTCGAGCGATATCAGAGGCTTCAGCAATGTGTGGACGCAGCCGAAATAATTTGTGAATTTAAGGAAGAGATGGGTTTACATGGAAACTTTAACACGGTTGAAGAATTCCGTATTCAGGTAAACTAAAAGCGTATTACCAGCTCTACACATAACTTGCAACCAGTTGTTAAAATATTACACTTTAGAAGGGGAATTGCTTTTCGTCTTATATACTGTTCGTCCTATTGTCAGCACCAGCACAACAATTCATGTTTCTAATCTATTTATAATTAAGTGTCATGATCCCTAGCCAGTTATCATTGGTTTTGAAAGACTGGGAAACAAGATGACCGACAAGGAAAAACATTTTTATTTGGAGATCAAGTTTCAATGGTCTCATTTCAGGCATGTGCAATGTTGTTTTCTGTAGCGCTTTTTTAATTTCAGACACACTTAAAATTATAATATTTTTCTAGAGTTTCTTAGGATGCATGAATCAAATTAAGTATCCAAGGCAATAGTTCTACATCTTCACAGTTAATGATTATGACGTTAATGATGCTAATGTGGAATTTTCTAGGCTAGACCCCAATTTAAGCGTCGGCCTCTGAACAGCGTCACCGATGAACTTTTGGAAACGGGACAAGTTCTCGAATCCATGACTGAAGACAGACTGAAATGCCTGGAAGCGGTGGTCGAGTCGAAAGACTTCATTCAGTGGCTTAAAGATTCCATGAAGGGTATGGAAAATCAGATTCTGAAATATCAATTCTACATGGTATGAAATTCATTTTGAAATTAGGAATTTTAACAAAATTTAAAAGAAGAGTAAAAGCATCTATCCACTGTCCTTTGACACACCTAACAGGCAACAGTATTCCTCCTGTCAGCCAGCGGTTATGTCTTCATCCATGAGCTAAACTATTTATGGATTAGGCAAATGGAGATGTTCCAAATCTATATTCCTTTCTATTGATTACTACGCATTTCTTCAACATCATTCCCACAGCAGCTTAGCAACTCGAGTTATAAAACTGATGTTGAACCAGCGACCATTTTCTGGACCATCAAAAATGGTTTGGAAAAATATTGCATATTTCATGTTTGTAGATTGGAAACAAAATCCATTTACCGGGATGGCATGTTTACCTATCAATCTATAAAGGTTTTAAGAAGAAGTAGGTTAAATCTGAAATGCGCACCACAACAAACAAAGAAGATACTTTCTGGCTCACAACTCCAAATCATATTAGATCCACAGGAGGTGAGGTTTTTGGTAGATCTGGCCATGATCTCGGCAGGAGAAGGTGACATCGAAAGTGATCGCATCGCAGCACTCCACACTTGTGCGCTTGGATTCTCGCCTCTTATTTTCCAACTTCAAAACTCAGACGGGTTCGACGAGTTGATGACGTTGTGTAATCACGTATGGAGTTCCCTGGAAACAAACCCTGATTTACCAAAACAACTGGTACGTTAGAAGGGGTACCAACTCCTGACTAACCAAACGAAACCGTAACTTAAGCTTGGTTTTTGTATGTCTGGAAATTTTGATGTTTCCCAACCGTCCCAGATGTTACCCACTTATAAAAACACGACAACGTGACTGTCCCCTATCGATTGAGACGATCGTGAACAAAATCGGGCAAATCGCGAGTGCTTCAACTAAAAATGCAACGGTCTAGTTACTATAGTTAACAGTGTGAAAATGAAGATTCAAGAAGTTGACATAATAATGACGTCTCTCAGACGTATAGATTTGTCAAACTATACGAAAATATGTTAATGATAGTAGTAAAAGACTTTCGATTGCTTATTTGTTTATTGCCATCAGTGTGACACCAGTCGCCGCCTCGATTGGCTGAAGAACGTCAAGGAATTCCACGGCTCGGTTGCAATGTCATCCCTTCAACAGGTCGAGAATATCAACGAACGGGGAAAAGTTAGAGTCGGGTACACAGAAAACGGAGGAGATGTTGGTCTAAATACAGCCATCTGCTTAACACTCCGGAAAGAAAATGAAGATCTACAGAAGGAAAGCTACTCCATGGAAGAGCTGAAAGATCTACAGAGCAAGCTGATGTTGATTGCAGGGAAGACGGCTGGAAAGAAGGAGCACGTGGAGAAATTGTCAGAGGTGAGAATGTTGTAAGAAAACGTGCAGGTGGAAAACCGTTACGAAAGGAATGGGGAACATCTAGAATTTAAATGGAATCAAGAGAAAAATCTATGACACTCTATGTGGCATTTCATCCAAGACAACGACCAAACAAGACCATCATTTCCTTTTACCTTTTGACCTTTTGAAATCACGTCAACACGTTAATGAATGTATACGCTGCTGCAGTGTAAATATCGTAGAATCATAGCTGATAGCAAGTATTTTGGTTTTAATCGTGCACGTGTAACTTACAGATAATACAAGGAGTGGAGCGTTTAGCTACTGTGTACTCGAGATTGTGTGAGACTGGCGAAGTAAGTCATCTGGAATGGTGTAAAGAGTTCTCCTGCAGAGATGGGAAAGAGGTCATTATGAGCCTGCATCGTCACAGCGAGGAGCTTGAAGGTTATCTCGAAGCATGGCAAGCCATCCTGGACAGCAAGAGAATGATGCACAATCAACTGAACCAATTTACTGCCCAACAGCTTCTGTTCCTGAGAAAGGAATTGGCAGATCTTAGAAGGGGTTACACCTTGGATTCCTTGGAGCTTCAGGTCAGTTAAGTATAAAAAAACATTTTGAAAACGCAAACCGGCGTCTGTTATTTTATGGGAAAATGTCACTTCTATTGTCAGCACTGAGTAAACCTGGCATGTTATAAACTTTTTCATGGCTTTTCATATTAATAGAAATATTTGATTAATGTTTTAAGGTTTACGCACTCCTTGAAAGTGTATTACCAGGTGTTGACGTAGCAGCTCTGCGAAAAGCCTTGATCTCCATCGGTATTGATGTAGAAATGTCTGACGTCGACTTTGAACAAGAACTGAGAGTAACCCATGACGAGAGAATGGAAGACGTCTGCGATGAAGAAAACCTTCGAGAGAAATATAAAAAGTTTTTCCTTGATATCGAAAAACTAGAACTTACAGAACAGGTCGCCCTTGCGGCGATTGTGGCGTGCAGGGGGGACGCTGACGAGGCAGATATGATCATCTGGAGCATAAAGAACAAAGACAATGAGGACGTCATCGAGGAGATGTGTAATCGGGGTGCTAGAAACCCTCACTATGCCTGTTTGTTTCCTCGCACGCGAACAGGTGACTCAGGTGGAAATGATAGCGAGAGTGACGACGAGGACGCAAGTGAGGGGTATGTTCCTCTACGTATTCCAAGCACTAGGTTTTACGATATTCCGACACATTAAGGAAACATTTAGTCAATATATAAGACATATTTTAAAAAGAACGTATCTGTACTGTACAACAACTCACACTTACGATACTTTAAATTACATTATTTTGTCTATAAATAATTGACAAGACATATATTGATACTAATGTGAAAGAAATATTATAAGTGCCTAGAAGCCAAATAAACCGTTAGGTTTTCTAGTTGGCCCCTGGTACGAAAATACTATGACAGTAGAATTGCTTAATGATTAGTCTGAAATGAAATTTTAACGCATGGCATAATTTCTCCTTTAATTTCTGTGTACCGTTTACCGTTTCAGATCGGCTATGGACACGTTGAAATTCGAAGACGAACACCGTGCTCCCCTTGAGAAAAGTTTTGTCTCTAATCTTGACCAGACTGCCGGAGGAGCATATTTAAGCTTGGATGAACTTGGAACTTTGCTATCGACCTTGGCTCATATTGGAGAAGGTAAAACAAAAAAGGCTGTAAATGCATTAGATTATTAGGAGTTCAAATGTTCAGCTTAATTAGTGTAATTGAAACCCAAGTATCTCCTTACCGATAGTTTACGATTTTATCGAATATCTAAAACACCAGATCCTTTCCGTTTTGGGAGAAACAAGTATAATTAAGGTTTAAAATCTCCAACCGCAGCGAATACATATTTTGTGTTTTTCCCTTTGCACAACAGATAGAAGATATCCAAAGATGCGTTTCCCACCCTATTTAAAGGAAGGAAAACCCAACTTGATATTGGCTCCACAGGGTAAGTCTGATTTTACACACGTACATGTATACTCCAGACCTGCTAACTATTTCCACTCCATGTTATATGTTCATATACATTATATATTATCATAAAGTCTGTCAACTACTTGAATCAGTTCGAGATGTTTCATTCTGTTGTTTGAAGAGTCACGACTCAAGGCCATTGACTCATATTAGTGCCTAAATCTTGAGGGGAAAGTAGTGAACTTACTAAAGTTCTCAGTGTCTTCAATTTCAAATGGTTAGGCGATTCCTAGAATAAGTTGTAGATCACGGGACCGAGGTTAAGATTAAAGCTTTAAGATGAAAGTATTACTTGGCCAGTATAATAACCTTGTCGGGTAACCTTATAAGATTGAGAGTGTTTCGTATTCGTCAGTAACTATTCCCTTACATGACATCCATGCATGTCTTTATTTTTCAGCGGACATTTTTGCAACAGTAATCGGGCTTTACCGTGAATCAGAAACACTTCCCTCCAGACACGAGGTGTTAATTTGCACAGAGGACACTTCTTTAGAGGAGGTCAGAGTTAGTTAGCTGTTAGATTTTATACAGTATCTTATTTTTTAATGGGTTCCAAAACTGTAAATTGGCTAATTAGCTGAGGTGGTTTCCTGATCATCTGTCCATAGATTGAGCTCCTGTGGCGCCATGCACTGGCCGACATAGATAAGCGTGCATTTTACTGTCTCGTAAATGCGGACCTGTTAAGTTACACCATCAGTAAACAGGCTGTCAACAGGTTTGAAAGTCTGTCAAAGGAACCTCCCTACGATGAAAATGAAGGTAAGCACCAACATATCTATATCTTCCATGGTTGTCGTACATATCCTCTTATTAACTCATGGATGTGCACAAGCGCAGAAACGAGTTATTGGGAAGTCGTGTCACTCACTCGCTCGCTCACTCACTAAGCTGTTAACAGAATGGAATGCTTGGAATGCAACCTAATAATAATAATAATCGATATGTCATTTAATTACTAAATGAAGATCGATTAATTGATGTTGGAATTAGCGTTGCTCAAGTCCTCATCGCCGGTTCCCTTATTGCTACTAACTGTAAAGTTACTGCTACAGTATTTATACCTGAGTGGGCAGCTGTGCTAACCATGTAGGAGATGTGTGTGCTCATTCATGTAGGAGATGTGTGTGTGCTCATGCGTCGATAGTGACGTAAAGCCCTTATACGTTTACGTGGTTAACTCGCTTAATATTAATGGCAGGTGGCTCAAACATTCAGGCAGGCATGGTATTAGGTCCCCATGAATCACTTGGTGGTGATGTCGTAACGATGACGTCACCGATCACGTGATTTTTAGTATATGCCCGTATCTCCCTCATTTCTAATGGCAGGTGGCTCAAACTTTGACAGACATGGCATTGGGTCCCCATAAATCACTTAGTTGGTGATGTTGTAACGATGACGTCATCGGTACGTGATTGTACAGGCTACACAGGCTATCACAACAGAAATAATAACTTGAACTTTGAACACTTCCACATGTTTGCCCTTGAGAACACACTAAAATACACTTTAGTCCACGAGTTCGCCATTGCGGCGCTATGTTTCTTGACTTGTATGCAGTACTAGTTTAGTTAATAGGATTAAGCATCAATTATTGTGAGGACATCCTCATCCTCATAGAAACGTGGTAACCTTATACCGGTATTTAAAGTGCCACTATGATGAAATTCGATCACGTTCTTTTCTACTTTTTTGTCTTCCAAAATGACACACAGTGTTGAAAATATCCAAATCAGTGAAAAATATTACCAAAGCACCAAATTAACCTGGCTATGAATTTTGCAGAGAGTTTACCACCGAAATCACGTCCGCCATTACTGAAGTGTGTTCCAAATACTTCGCGATGTTCGACCAGCGGTTTGCTGTCGTGACGTCACCTTTATTAAAAGCGGCTTTGGGTTTTTGCCCTCAGCCATTTTACTCCAAATATTTGGTGTGTGCGCTTTGTTTATTGTCAATGCCCTGTAATCTAGCCCAGTCAATGCAGCACTAAAAATAATATAAGTTGTCCTTAGAGTAGTAAATCAATCATCTTAAGTTCTGTATGATATAGCTCAGAGGGAAAACATAAATAGCAACTTTACTTTACAAATACGCGAAAATATCACTAACTCAACATTTGATCGTAGTGCTAAGGACACCAATAAAGGCAGCTATCGTCCTGTCTCTATTCTGACTGCATTATCCAAGGTATATGAAAAAGGGATGTACGGAGCATTTTACTAACACTTTTCTCTGAACTTATCCGGGTTTCTGAAGAATCATTCCTGCTGCACTGCTCTTCTAAAGATGACTGTTGCAGTCGACCTCAGCAAAGCCTTCCACTCAACCATAATCTATTGCTGGCTAAATTGCAGGCCTATGGTTTCTCAAAACCTGCATTGGAGTTGATTGTCAAGTTGCGCGGGGTGTACTCTGGCTATTGTGCGGTCAAGGCTGGCATACCACACGATCCCTCCTAGGTCCCCTACTTTTAAATATTTCCATCAGTGACCTAAACTATTGTATTCCAAACATTTCACTCAGGCTTTATGCTGATGACACTACAGGGCACGCCTCGGACGTTTCTCCTACTATCCTCGAGTTTGTCATTAACGATTATATGAGGTTACTGTCTTCCTGGTTCGATCTAAACTGTCTTGCTGTCAGCACCGCTGAGACACAGGACCTCCCCATCGGTCCGTGAAAATATGACTATGATCTGAACTTAAATGGCTCGGTAATTGAGATTAATGACTCCAATAAAATCTTAGGGGTTACCCTAGATAGGAAGCTTTCCTTCAAAGAACACATTACTAATCAGCTCAAGAAAGCTTATGATAAAGCATCTGCGCTAAGAAGGATCCTTCGCTTCTTACCAATAGATGTAATGATAAAACTGTATAAGGCTTTCATTGTTCCACATTTTGAATTTTGTAGTCCTTGTTGTTATAGGCAAAGTCCAGAGTAACCGCTTAGAAGATGCTAACGCTAACTGCTACATTATAAGAACTTTGTTAGGTCACGCTGTCTGTGTATCGTTCTAAACGATTATTATTATGATTAACCAGTGTCACAAGAGATAATTAATTCTGATTAACCCTAAGATCAGAACAACTTATATTGCTTACAGATAAGACTTACGAGACACCACCGGATTTCGAACACAACACAGCATAATACAAGGCAACGTATTGAATACATCAGGATTAATAAACCAGTTTGGAACCGATGGTCAATTCCGTGTAGTCAGTAAGCAATACATTCGAAATTCGTGGTTGGCACTTGCAAGGGAACAGCACTTAAGAAATGGCAGAAGACGCCCTAAAGATTAGACGCACAGCCAAGGGACGCTACACGAGGAAGAAGAACAAATTTCTACGCAGCCTCGCGGAAAAGGAAAGTATAGAGATTATCAAAGCAAGATTCGCTGATCTTACCGAAGCATATCAACAAGTGGAAGGTAAGCATGATCTATACTTAATGCACCTTAGTGATGACGAAGCCGCAAGGAAAGAATCATGGATTGAGGAGTTGCAGAGTGGATCCGCGGAAGCAACAAAATTATACAATAGCTCTGTGAATGAGATCGCACGAAAAATAGTACAAGAGAATAGTTACATGGCTTACATGTGATATCGAAAAACTCCTTGAGAGGGGAGGATTCAAACTTAAGGGTTGGATATATTAAAGTGACAAATCTGCACCAGACGAAATGACAATGCCTTCGCATGAGAAAGATAATACAGAAAAAGTGCTTGGAATCACTTGGTGCCCATACAGAGATGAATTTCAGTTCACAGTCAAATTAAACTTCATTCCTAAGAGAAAAGGAAATCACGCACAGCAAACATCCACGAGCCTGTAAACATCTGTCCCGAAATACCAGAGATACTAACTAAAAGAATAGTGCTATCCCAATTAAACAGCGTATATGATCCTCTAGGACTTGCCGGTCCATTCACAGTAAAAGCGAAAATATTAATGAGACAATTGTGGGCGACAGAACAAAGGTTAGAATGGGACGACCCTATTCCAGAGGAGCAAAAACAAAAATGGGAAAGGTTCTTCAACAATCTACCGGACATGAACAAGGTAACATTTAAGAGATGCATCAAACCGGACAACGCCATTGAAGATCCGATATTGATCATCTTTAGCGATGGATCAACAGAAGCGTACGGCGCATGCGCTTAAGTAAGGTGGGAATTATCTAATGGAGAATTTGAATGTCAATTAATGCTATCGAAGAATCGTCTTGCACCAATTAAAAGGATGCTAATAGATCGGCTAGAGCTGTGTGGAGCTGTGATCATTAAAAGATTAAAGAACACTATAATGAGCCAATGCAGATATAAAGTTCCAAAAATGCTACCATATCATTGATTCACAAATAGTACAGGCAATGGTGCAAAAGGAATCATATGGATTCAACACGTTTGCTGCTACACGAGTCGGAGAGATTCAAAAGGGGACAAATAAAGAAGACTGGTACTGGCCCAAGAGTAAACATAATATAGCAGATTATCTAACGAGAGGTAAGAACTCCATCGACATAGATTCTAACAGCGAGTGGCAGAGGGGGCCAGGGAAGAGAAGGAATGGTCTATAACGAAAACGTACAGAGAACAACAATTACCAGATGAAATTAATACTGCTTTAGCCACGACTCTAGCTACGGCGGTTGCATCAGATGTGAGAGATATAACAAAATATACCTTATCAACAAGAATCGATATAAACAGATATTCGACTTACAGTAAACTGATCAGAATAACGGCAAGAGTCCTCGCAATGTACAAGAAAACACCAAAACTGACATTCAAGAATGCTACAAGAACATTAACACCTGATGACATCACAGAGGCTGAAGAATTTTGGATCCGTGAAGCCCAAAGGATAATAGAAGTAGACATTAAGACTGGACAATATATGTCCATGCCTCAGAAAACGAGAAGACGGCATTTATGTAGTTGGAGGACGAGGCGAAAAAATGGATAGAAATGAGCTATAATAAAGCAGAAACCATACTATTACCATATGAACACAGGTTCTCGCGACTATACGCCGAACATATACACAGAAAGGGACACTTGGGAATCCTATCTGCATCAAGCAAGGTACGATCTAGATTCTGGATAGTGAAACTAATAAAGATGACGAAAACCACTAAGAATAGTTGCGTTACATGCAAGAAACTTGATAAGAAACTCAGTGAACAAATCATGGGAAAACTTCCATTAGAGCGATTGAAACCTGCACCACCATGGTGGACCTTTGGTCCATTCAAAATAAGAGACGAAGTAAAGAAGAGGACATTCGGAAAGGCGTACGGTGTAATATTCAATTGTCTCCGAACACGAGCTATTCACATTGACCTTTCACCTGATTACAGCACAGATAAGTTCCTAATGGTATTAAGGAGATTTGTGACCATGAGAGGCTACCCCAAAAAAATAGTACTCCGATAATGGTTCGCAATTAGTCGCAGCAAATGAAGAGTTGAAAAGAATCATCAAGGGTTTAGACCAAAATGTACTGACAGAATATGGAGTTACTGAGGGACTCCAGTGGATATTCACGTCAGCTGATGCTCAATGGCAGAATGGTGTATCAGAAGCCTTGATTAAATCTGTAAAGAGGGCACTAAAGGCTGCGTCATAGGGGAGAGCGTCGTGACTTATTCTGAGCTACAAACCGTGTGCTACGAAGCAGCTAATCTAATCAACGAGAGACCGATCGGAAGACACCCGACAACACCTGATGAGGGAACCTATTTATATCCTAACGATCTACTACTTGGACGATCTACTGCACGAATACCAAGCGGACCATTTGAACAAAAATCGAAGTTACAGCATCGATTTCATTTCGTTCAACAAGTAACAGACAGTTTCTGGAAACGATGGACAAGAGACTATTTTCCAAGACTCATAATACAACAGAAGTGGCACACTGCACGACGAAATCTCAAAGAAGGTGACATCGTCTTGATACAAGACACGAATTTGATAAGAGGGCAATGGAAACTTGGGAAAGTGTATCAAGTATCCCCTGGTGAAGATGGTCACGTAAGAAAAGCACTTGTACAATATAAGAATGCTAAACCTGGGGAACCTGTGATCAAGTACAGCGGTAGAGGATGCGTCACAGTAGAGAGAGCAGTAAACAAGCTGATAGTACTACTACCCAATAAGGACACTGATTAATAAAGATAAAACATTGAACTCAAAATTACTGAAATAATGAACTGTAAAACTTGCGGATTACTATAAGATAACACATTTCCTGTAGCCGGGGGAATGTATCGTTCTAAACGATGATTATTATGATTAACCAATGTCACAAGAGATAATTAATTCTGATTAACCATTAGATCAGAACAACTTATATTGCTTACAGATAAGACTTACGAGACACCACCGGATTTCGAACACAACACAGCATAATACAACGCAACGTATTGAATACATCAGGATTAATAAACCAGTTTGGAACCGATGGTCAATTCCGTGTAGTCAGTAAGCTATACAGTCTGTGCCATACGAACAATTATTAAGTATTGCTGATATGTCTAACCAAGGCAAAGAAGGCTTTATCAATCACTAATATTGCTGTATAAATGTCTTTACCGTAGCGGACTTCAGTATCTTCGTGATGTTTTTAGTTTTAGGAGAGCTATCTATAGTATGAGAGGTGATGGCTATACCCTTACACTATCGCACTTTAACTTGAACTGGAAGAAAAAGTATTTTACCTGTGTCCTCTCGCAACTGTGGTACAATCTTCCTATACTGGTGTTCATCAGGCGGGCTATACCCTTACACTACCGCACTTGAACTTGAACTGGAAGAAAAAGTATTTTACCTGTGTCCTCTCGCAGCTGTGGAACAATCTTCCTACTAGTGTTCGTCAGGCGGGAAATTTAAACGACTTTAAAACGAATCTTGGTAATATCATACTTTAGCCTGTTAATTGATATTTAGGACTATTTTACCTAAGTATATTGTACCTATGGTATGTATTTTTAAGAGTACTTATATCAGTATCTTGTACTTACACATATGCAATTAAGTTTATTGCTCTTTCGCATTTTAGCTTTATAT
The DNA here is from genome assembly GCA_030867875.1 of Actinernus sp. WN-2022. Lineage (NCBI taxonomy): Eukaryota > Metazoa > Cnidaria > Anthozoa > Actiniaria > Actinernidae > Actinernus > Actinernus sp. WN-2022. Next base: position 82,906,610 of record JAOWCC010000936.1, on the reverse strand, counting down.
TTGATATCTCAGTAACACAATTCGATAGCGATCTGAGAGAAATCCCTTGGAATAATATAGAAGCGTATGCTGACCCCAATGATATGTGGGATGTATGGAAAATGTATTTCACGGCCGTAATGGATAGGCACGCCCCTTACCAATGTAAGCGTATTCGTACTGATAAACGCTGGCCTTGGATAAACAGAGAATTAATACAAAAAATGCACCAGAGAGACAAATTAAAAATGGATGTGTCGAAAAGCTCCGACCCCAGCATAATGCTATCCGAAGTGCTAAAAGTAGTTATTACAAACAAATACTTAGTAGCCAAAGCAGTCCAGTCCAGCAGCATGGAAAATAATTAACGAATTAAGCTCGAGAAATACAAAACATCATGCAATAAATGAGCTAAAATGTAACGGTGAGACTTTGAGCAGCTCTGAGAGTATTTCAGAGGCGTTCAATAATCATCGATTGGTCCTAAACTGGCAAAATCTATTCCGTCTGCAAGTATATCACCAGAACAAACCTTGATAGATTTAACAATGAATTGTTAAGCATAAATAATTGGCTTGTAGCAAATAAGTTATGTCTGAATGTTACCAAAACGGAATTTATGGTCATTGGCTCATGTCAGAAACTCTTAACGCACGCTAATTATCCCCTTTGTTTTCGTATTGATAATAACGAGGTAAACGAGTGTTTTTCTAAGTCAAAAGCCTTGAGAGTCACGATTGACGAGAACCTATCCTGGAATGAGCATATCAGTGGCATTGCAAAGAATATGTCCACAGGTATTGGGGCACTTAAGCGGATTAGATACCTTTTAGATGACAATACGTGTATTAAATTTTATCAGGGACTAATTGCGCCACATTTTGACTATACTGTTCTGTAGTATGGGACGGCTTAAGCCAACAACTTGCTGACAAACTGCAAAAATTGCAAAATCGAGCTGCTAGATTAGTAACAAAGTCTAGCTTTGATACCAGTTCCCAGCTGCTACTTGATCAACTTTCCTGGGATAGGGTGTCAATCCGTCAGAAAAAGCTTAAAGCCATAACAATGTTTAAAATAGTCAATCATACCGCACCAAATTATCTGCAGGATCTTATTAAATTCAAACATACGAAATACAACTTGAGTGACTCAGACAAAAAGCTGGAGCTTCCAAAACGAAAAACAAACTACCTTAAGAAAAGCATTTGTTATAGTGGTGCGTCACTTTGGAATAACTTACCAGCAAATGTTAGAAATGCTGAGTCTCAGGTTGTTCAAGAGAAACCTCGACCAAATTTAGAACTAATTGGGCTTCGGGACCATTAGTTTAGTAGTGTATTTTTAATGTATTGTTGCACGGCTATCATGTAAAACAGTTTTCTAATTATTGATATTTTTATATCTTTATTATTGTATTGAGGATACTGATGATATGTCCGTGGATAAATAAAGCTTATGTATGTATGTATAACACAATTAATTATAATACACTACCTTCTGTATAACATATTACTTTATTGCAAATTTCTAAATCTCTAGATTTCTTAAAATATAATTAGGCTATTTATAAGTATTAGTTTAGAATACACGTACGTATTTTGAACGAATTGTATAGCTCTTGGACGATAACATGGTTCACTACACTATTGATTTATTAATTATTGATGATATAATCATGTGTTTATTGTTGCGAGACAAGGTATGGGAGATAACATGGCATATTTCTTACATGTTATTATAATGATGTTACTCCTCAGAGTACCGCTTGGTAGTGGTCTGCAGCAGTGAGCGTGAAGATCGAGCCTATATCGTATCGGCCCTGGATGAGTTTCGCGTTGGTGGTGCCCCCAGATGCCCCAGACCTAATGAGGTCCTGTCATACCTAAAAGAACAGTTTCAACCCCCAAACAACACAAGAGTCAGTTTTAAAGGCAACAACATCAATTGGATTTCAGCAGCAGACATTGTTGACAAAGAAAGGTATAGCCAGCGGTAGTTGAAGTTATAGGGCAAAGAGATTATTCATGCAGAGTAGGAAGCTAGAGAGGGGATACAATTGATTTGTCAGTGAATTATGAGTGGTTTCTTTAAATAAGTACCGAGTTGTTGTCCAGTATCTGAGCATGCAAAATTTATGCTTTACGACTTTAGGGTTTCCGTGAAGGTAATATCATCAAACCGGGCGGGAACTGGAAAGAGCCTGATCGTTCATGAATATGCGAAACGTGTGGAACAGCTTGGTGACAACGGCAGGGTACTGGAGCTCCTGGAAGCACAGGGTGAGCACGTGACTCCACTAGTCACCATACCCCTTCATGGAAAAACACTCAACCTCTCGGACACTACTAGCTTCTTGTTGCCCTACGCACTAAAATCTGACGTTCCACTGTCTAGGATATTCCACTTCGATGTTTCTTCATCGGTAAGCTGGGTGATGTGAAATAAACTTCAGTGTAGAACCTTGAGTATAATAAAACCAAAAAGCGCCAATCAGTGATCTTCCCATAGGAGAATCCCACCTGGAGCTAGTTTACCAAAAGGCAACTGTAATGACATTAACCTCCATGCCATGACATTAGTTCATGACAGTTACTAAATACAACTGAATCCAGTTCAAGACATTAGCTCCATGTCATGACATTAGTTCATTACAGTTACTAAATGCAACTGAATCCAGTTCAAGACATTGGTTCCATGCCATGACATTAGTTCATTACAGTTACTTAATGCAACTGAATCCAGTTCAAGACATTGGTTCCATGCCATGACATTAGTTCGTTACAGTTACTAAATGCAACTGAATCCAGTTCAAGACATTGGCTCCATGCCATGACATTAGTTCATTACAGTTACTAAATGCAACTGAATCCAGTTCAAGACATTGGTTCCATGCCATGACATTAGTTCATTACAGTTACTAAATGCAACTGAATCCAGTTCAAGACATTGGCTCCATGCCATGACATTAGTTCATTACAGTTACTAAATGCAACTGAATCCAGTTCAAGACATTGGCTCCATGCTATGACATTAGTTCATTACAGTTACTAAATGCAACTGATTCCAGTTCAAGACATTGGCTCCATGCCATGACATTAGTTCATTACAGTTACTAAATGCAACTGAATCCAGTTCAAGACATTGGCTCCGTGCCATGACATTAGTTCGTTACAGTTACTAAATGCAACTGAATCCAGTTCAAGACATTGGCTCCATGCCATGACATTAGTTCATTACAGTTACTAAATGCAACTGAATCCAGTTCAAGACATTGGCTCCATGCCATGACATTAGTTCATTACAGTTACTAAATGCAACTGAATCCAGTTCAAGACATTGACTCCATGCCATGACATTAGTTCATTACAGTTACTAAATGCAATTGAATCCAGTTGAAGACATTGGCTCCATGCCATGACATTAGTTCATTACAGTTACTAAATGCAACTGAATCCAGTTCAAGACATTGGCTCCATGCCATGACATTAGTTCATTACAGTTACTAAATGCAACTGAATCCAGTTCAAGACATTGGCTCCATGCCATGACATTAGTTCATTACAGTTACTAAATGCAACTGAATCCAGTTCAAGATATTAGTTCATTACCTTTCTAAAAGATAAGGCTGCAAAACATAGTTATTTTTATTGGTTTCTTTGTTTCGTTGTACTTAACAAATAAATATTACAGTATTTTTACTGGGCTAACGTTCTCGCGTCTTCCAGGTGACGTCAGGGCTCGACACAATTTTGTTCAACCTGTTGGTGCTCGGCTCGCTCCAAGACAAGCACGGCCGCGTGTGGAGACGAAATCCACGTGATCTCTACCTAGTGGAGATAATCGAGACAAAGGTGCCCAAAAATGATGCTAGACCTCTGCTACGAAGTCTGGTAACATTTTATTACCGTTGTCGTTGAAGTGCGATCCTGTAAGTTTCAAGCCTCGTTTGGAAAATTACATTTAGCCGACCGTCAATCCAAATGTAATGAGGCTTTGTATAAGACTAGACAGTTTGATTGATGCTCGGCTAAGTGCAATTTTTCCAAACGAGACTTTAAACTTACAGGGTCGCACTTCAACGAAAGCGATAATAAAACTATTACTAACTGTACTTTACTTTATCTGTTGCTTTTTTAAATACCCAAAACTTAACAAACAAACACTGAACAAACTAACATACAACCAAACGACCAATCAAGCAAGCAAACAAGCAAAATCATTTAATTCTTGACTTAGCCATTCCAGCTTTGAGAAGTAGAGATTTTATTTTGTAGAAATACAATGATTTGATTACTTCACAGCGTGCTGGACCACATCTATCACAAGGTCAGTTTTACGAGCAGCTTCCTCGAGTGCAATGTATCACACCCAGCGAAACACTGCAGCGGCTTTGCAGGGATACTGGTAATGTATTTTCTTACTTACCTATTTACTACTCGTCTAATGAGTCCGAAGTCATGTCATAAAAATTCGTTCAGAATAATTATAGGTTATACCATGGCATGAGGGGTATTAGTGATTTAAATTGCCCCGAGAGCCAAGGGAAGATTTGTAAAAGTCCCGAGGCCGCTTCGGCCGAAATGCCATGGTATAAGTTTGTTATACCATGATCGCCGAGGAACGGAACAAATCTCTGAGAAGTTTAGTTTTCTCTGCCGAAACTAAAGACGTCGCAGTCGAGTTGCTTTCGAAAACGTTTTGTTTAATGCTTGACTGAGCGCCATTGATTAAACGACCCTGGCTTCCCCTGGGGAAAAGCGTGTTGTTTTTGAGAAGAATAACACTAAAATACAATGTAATTATGCGGTTGACTAAATATTCAAAGAGCATGAATGGATTTTAATTACGTCACGTTTATGGTTTTAAGTATCCCACATGGAAGAAGCGGGTTTGAGAAATTAAGAGAAGAATATGCAGATTGAAATACGTGATCCCACATGGATTACGTTGAAGGTTATGATGAAGACAGGTCAGTTTGGATTCAGTATTTTTCATCCGGGAGCGCAGGGCTAGTTGTGCCAGAGGGGAGCAGGAGTTGATGCTTTTGACCTTCTCACTTCCAGCCTGCATTCTCTTCTAATTTTCCCTCATTACGTAGGCAGGGGAAATTTAGAAATATGCATTGTCTCGAAATTTCCCGGCGGGAAATTTCGAAACAATGCATATTTCTAAATATCCCTGCCATCAGGGAAAATTAGTGGTTTAAATGTGCCTCGGAGAACAAAAGAATCCGAGGCTACCATGGTATAACTAGTAATAAGTTTCGCCATTTCTCATCTCTCTCTCTCTCTTCCAGTTCTAAGTGAATTTCCTTTTTCCTGTTTGTCTGTGGTATATATTTTTAACGTTTCTTCCTGAAACAGGTGAAGAAGAGGAGATTGTGTCGTTGTTCAATGAGAGCGAATTCCAATGTGAGGCCGTACAGCGCGTGTTTCAATATCTCCGGTTGTTTGATGAAAATCCTCAATTTCTTCATGAGTTTCAATTCAGGTCTGAGCAGCTAACCATGGGCGCCGCGGACTGCCTTCAGCTTCTGATCGGGTAAGCGTTTTGTATAAGCGATATAAATCTTTAAACCAAGCAAAAACGTTTTCTGGATAAAATTGCAGGTTATTTTGACATAAGATTCAACATATATGTATTTACTAAACTGTATAGATGTTGCCAATGTTGGACATGTACGTTTTTTTCCTTTGTATCAGATATTGTGGGGTTCAGGACCCCTCCTGGGCCGAGCTTCGTCATTTCGTCAACTTTCTTAACTATCAGCTGAGAGATTGCGAGAACAGTGTGTTCTGTGATATGGAGAACGTAGGCGACATTTTGGAAGGATTTCGCGTGTTTGTTGTACGATTCATGACAATCATGTCTCAGGTACGATTTACTTCCCTCTCTTGCGTTAGTGTTAATAACGTGTGGGAAAGTAGAAAATTGCTCAGCCGAAAGTATGGCCATCAGCTGTCATTTTTAAAGTTCAGATTCTGCTGTTTTATTTAGTTGTGCCACTCCGCATTTGGTAATTAAGTTGAAAAAAGGAAAAATACTATATGTAAACTTATCACCTCTTTCGAACAGGACTTCTCGACTCGGTCCCTAAAAGAAGAAGCATTTGCAGCCCGGGCACGACATGATGAAGGTGAGAACAAGGAAGGAGAAGGAGACATCACTCGCTTCCAGCTGCGCAGGAGATGGGAAACTAAGTAAGTGCTTCACACAACTTTAGAACTTTATCCAGCACTCGACGATTTTAAGATGGAAGAACGGAGCCAGGCTACTGGCTTCTTCATGTGGTGGTGGTGCCCAACTGAATATTTCACGTGCCGATGTTTTAGGGTTTCTACCATTCTTGATAGTTTTCTGTGTGGACAATGTATGTTTGTGTATTTTACGAATCATTCTTGATTGATGTTTCACAAGCCCTAGGCCTTCTCGCTCAAACAGGCATTTTATTTGGGACAATTAAGTTAACGTGGACGTTATTTAAATTAAACATATTTACTCTCTGCATTTGTTCCAAAAGCCTAACTGAGTCTTATTGAGGGAGCTAATACAGAAAAAAATACAAGTATAAAGACAGTTTCAGACACAGGAAAGGGAACATTATAAGATTAAAATTTATTTAATTAAAATAAGTATATAATTATTAGTTATACCATGGCATTTCGGCCGGGTATTAGGAAAGGAACAAATCTCTGAGAAGTTAAGTTTTCTCTGCCGGAACTAAAGACGTCGCAGTTGAGTTGCTTTCGAAAACGTTTTGTTTAATGCTTGACTGAGCTCCATTGATTGAACGACCCTGGCTTCCCTTGGGGACAAGCGTGTTGTTTTGAGAAGAATAACCCTAAAATACAATGTAATTATGCGGTTGACTAAATATTCAAAGAGCATGCACGTTTATGGTTTTAAGTATCCCACATGGAAGAAGCGGGCTTGAGAAATGAAGAGAATAACGCGCAGATTGAAATAGCTCATCCCACATGGATTACGTTGACGGGTATAATGAAGACAGGTCAGTTTGGATTCAATATTTTTCACTCGGGAGCGCAGGGCTAGTCGTGCCAGAGTGGAGTAGGAGTGCGAAAGTTGCGGTTTGTGTAAATCACAAATTTACATTTGACTGGCTCAGAGCCGTTGCGATCGGAATAAGCTGAAAATTAAAGACTTCCCGTAGCCTGTTGGTAGGACAGCAGTGATATCTCGTCGTTTCACAAAGCTAATAATCGCTTCTTTTTGGACTTCCTTTAAAATTTTGACGTTTGGGAAGCTTTTCAACGCGAAACGTATTGCCTTCTTGCAGAAGTTGGAAGTTGGCAGCCGCCATATAAAAATAAACTCTTATCTGCACGGCACGGAAACAAACTAAAGTGACAGCTGAAATCTTGTTTTCAAAATCTAACCGATTTAGGTCCGTTAACCAATCACAAATGCCTACAAAACCTGTTGGTGCGATCATCCAATCAGATTTCTAGTACAGATTATGAACTCATGAAAGTGAGACTTTGGCCCAATTAGCCCAGAGGCCACATCTGGCTATCGACCCCAGGTACACTCGGTTACGTCGGTCACTGTGGCCTCTGGAACCAGGGTAACTTCCAGCCTGCGTTCTCTTCTAATTTTCTCTCATTACGCATGCAAGGGAAATTTAGAAATATCCCTCCCATCAGGGAAAATTAGTGGTTTAAATGTGCCTCGGAGAACAAAAGAATCCGAGGCTACCACGGTATAACATTAAAGTGCCAATGACATGAAAAAATCGATCCCATTTTTATTTAATTTTATTAAATTATAGGCTTCCCTTAGCCATTGTGTGCAATGATAAATCAATTTGGAGAGCGCGAACATAATTTTATTTCGTATCGAAGTCAGGCATAATTTAGGCGACAATTGTTATGCCGTTAAAGATATGCTAATCACATGCGTGACGTCACTAGGTCATACATTAATATTCACAAAAGTAAAAATATGGCTGACTGCAAGGATTCTATTGGAACAATAGGCCCTTTGCAGCTAACAGTCACGTGCTGATTTAATACTTCATTAACGAATGAATTGAGCTCATGATCCCCATGGGAAAGGCGTTGCCATGAATACTGGAGAGCAAGCTATCTTCAAAAACGCAGTTTTAGAAAGATCGGCAATCGATTGGAGGTGGAAAATAGCATTAACAAACAGGTTTTGCTAATAACAACACCGATCTCGTACAAGGCCTGTAAATAAATGAAGTCAGATATTTTTTTGCTCTCCAGTACAACCACGTGATTTGTTAGCTGCAAAGGGCCTATTATGGCCATAGTCAAGGTTCCTCAAAGTATTACATATTTAAATTGAAAACTGGCCAAAAATGCACTTATTTTGTAGTATTTATGGGGACGAATATAAATGTGCAGACCTAGTGACGTCACGCATGTGATTACCATATCTTTAACAGCAGAAAATTGGCAATTCCGCCTGACTTCGATACGAAAAAAAATTTGTTCGCGCTCTCCAAATTGATTTTTAATTGCATAAAATGAATAATAGAAGCCTATAATTTAATAACATAAAATAAAAACGGGATCGAATTTTTCATTGCATTGGCACTTTAACTTTAGAAAACAAAAAGAGAAAAATATATACAAGTCAGACTGTAGCGATGGAAAATCGATTGGTATTTAAGATATAATTTTGAACTAACTCAAAGAATTTACAATTTAAATTGTAGTTTTTGTCCTTCATACCAGATATTACCTAAGAAGTTGTGCAGCAGAGGTAAAAAAGATATCACGTAGACTTCAGGAGTGTCTAAGCATGAATCTGCCTTTGTTGTTTTCTGTTGTTATGTAATATCTCAACAGTTAAGCACTGTGATGCGACTTTATTTCTTTTTTCTTCCAGTTCACACCCGTACATGTTCTTTAATCCCGATCATACGACCTTCACGTTCCTGGGGTTTCGTATTGACCCGGATGGTAACCTAATTGACTCAAGTACTGGTGAGATGATAGAGAAAGGATTAATGACAAGACACCTTCGGACTGGACTGCACGTACAGAGGGTAGACATGGACACCAACTTCGAAGACTTGACAAAGTTTGTTTCCTTACAAGTCTTTTATTATTTATGTATATCGTTTTGTTTTGCCGTTCATAATCTCTGTCGATTTTCCTATCAAACGGCTCGTTTGTAGCCACAATTCTAACGATTTCCATAGCCCCTCATCATTTATAAACTCTTTCCATTTTGTACTTCACGTGCAGGGCGGACAAGATTTCTAAGATGTGTGCTGTGATGGGTGTTGAGTGGCCGTACGACCCGGACGAGACTTACGAACTCACGGAAGACAACGTCAAGAAAATGCTCGCCATACACATGCGGTTTAGGTAACATTTCTTAATACTGTATATTATGATATGTGGTATCTCTGTGGTGGTTATGGGTGAGACGTGCGGTTTAGGTAACATTTCTTAATACTGTATATCATGATATGTGGTATCCCTGTGGTGGTTATGAGTAAGACGTGCGGTTTAGGTAACATTAGGTAACACTGTATATCATGATATGTGGTATCCCTATGGTGGTTATGGGTGAGACGTGCGGTTTAGGTAACATTTCTTAATACTGTATATCATGATATGTGGTATCCCTGTGGTGGTTATGGGTGAGACGTGCGGTTTAGGTAACATTAGGTAATACTGTATATCATGATATGTGGTATCCCTGTGGTGGTTATGGGTGAGACGTGCGGTTTAGGTAACATTTCTTAATACTGTATATCATGATATGTGGTATTCCTGTGGTGGTTATGGGTGAGACGTGCGGTTTAGGTAACATTTCTTAATACTGTATATCATGATATGTGGTATCCCTGTGGTGGTTATGGGTGAGACGTGCGGTTTAGGTACATATCAAACAATTGTTGTCGTTCAGAGTAATATTTGGGCCTGACTAGATGCTGGTGAGGCATACGCTCATCCTTTTCACATTTCGCTATCGATTTTTTTAATCGCACTTCCTGTAGCCTACGTTGTATCCGCCTCTATAGCTCTTCTTCCGGCTCGCTACACTTCCCGAACGTGTTCTAGTAGTCGATGATCCGTCCTGCTTTCCAAATATGGAATATATTGACTATATATGGAATATCACAGGGTGCTCTCAGGAACGACACTTTTCTCAATAAATTGTTTGATATGACATTTCTTAATACTGTATATCATGATATGTGGTATCCCTGTGGTGGTTATGGGTGAGACGTGTGGTTTAGGTAACATTAGGTAATACTGTATATCATGATATGTAGTGGTTATGGGTGAGACGTGCGGTTTAGGTAACATTTCTTAATACTGTATATCATGATATGTGGTATCCCTGTGGTGGTTATGGGTGAGACGTGCGGTTTAGGTAACATTAGGTAATACTGTATATCATGATATGTAGTGGTTATGGGTGAGACGTGCGGTTTAGGTAACATTAGGTAATACGTATATCATGATGTAATATGTTGGCTGGCTATTTACAAACATGGCGCCTTATTTTTTCAACCTTGATCAGCTTTGTTTGCATCGAAGTGACAGAACATTGATCTATTAGAAACGTTGAAGGCAGCGTAACTACCGTCTAAAAGTTGTAAAATAGTAATACAATTTTAAAAGTAAAATGATGTTCTTCCTCGTCCTAGGTGTGGTATCCCTGTGGTGGTTATGGGTGAGACTGGATGTGGTAAAACTCGACTCGTCAGGTATTTGTGTGGCTTGCAAAGTGGACCAGGTGGACCACGAAACATGCTCCTCGTAAAGGTACACACGAAAACATTAACTCAAATTCGTAGTTCAAAGTTTATTGAAAGAAATTCTCATATCTCAAATTCTCTTATCTTGCCTTTTCAGAGCAGAGCAGAGCATTGCAAACTTAAGAATTGTAGCAGATTTTTTTTTTTTTCAGATACACGGAGGGACTTCATTTAATGACATTGAGAGCAAGGTGCTGCGAGCCAAGGAGATGGCGTCAGAGAATCGGTCGAGAAACATTGACACGGTTCTGTTTTTTGATGAAGTGAACACGACAGAAGCACTGAGTCTGGTGAAGGAGGTTATGGTAGATCGCAGGCTAAACGGACAACCACTCGGCCCCGAGGCTGACCGACTGCAGTTCATTGCAGCCTGTAACCCGTACAAAAAGCAAGTACTCAACGTTTGCTGCTGTTGCGGGTGTATTATGTTCAGGTTTCTTGGTCTGTTTTGGGGGACCCCTATCCATATATTTAACCGTTAACACGCTATTACTAACTGCGTCATTCGAAATCCGTATGTTTTCCTTCCAGGCACACCGAACACATGATAAGAAAACTAGAATCAGCCGGACTTGGTTACAATGTCAAGGCAGACGAAAGCCTTGATCGTCTTGGTAAGATTCGCTACTCTTTCCCAGTTACACGTTGTCGTCTACACAATTTCTTTCCCTCTTGAAGGTTTACTAATTCCATACCGTGCCATCATTACAGGTCGCATTCCTCTTCGTCATCTTGTCTATCGAGTGCATGCGTTGCCAGAGAGCATGCTTCCCCTGGTCTGGGACTTTGGTCAGCTCACGCCAGAAGTGGAGGAGCTCTATACTCGCCAGATAGTCAGACGACACGTAAGAAAGTGCATTTCGTGTTTAGGCCCTGATTATATGAGAGGGGCTGGTCCGGTTCTCGTGTAATTATAACTTGATTTTCTGGTGTGCTTCATGGCCATTCCACTTTGTGGAATAAGTTTGGGGTGTTTTATTAAATATCAGAAAGATTGCGATTCTGAGGAATTCTTTAGTGTATGGAAACAAGATTGGAGTCAATTTTTTTTTGTAAAGTTCATAAGATGCTGTTACGTTACAGGTGATTGTAGACTGTCGTATTCCTGGTGATGAGATGCTGGTGGATGCCATCACGTCGATCTTGGCTGCGTCTCAACAACACATGAGGCAGCAGACGGTAAGACAACTTGAGAAATGTACCAAATTTACCACCATTTTACCAAGTATTAAAACACGTGCACTGTCCGAACTAACATGAAAGGAATTTTTTTTTTGTAAAATGTTCTATTTTACTGAAAATAGAATCAGTAACTTTGGTGCATGGTCCTTTAAGAGAAACAGTGGCCAACAATTTTCAGTTTTGTTGCTCAGGATGAGTGCAGCTTTGTCAGTCTTCGCGATGTCGAGCGTGTGATGAATGTAATGGTTTGGTTCTACGAACACCAAGATGTCTTTGCCCCTTTGCTGGTGAAACTTACCCAAGAAGATGGTGAACATTTTGAGATGAGAAGTGATGAGGATGCTGAAATAAGCCCTATCTCAGCCCAGTTCGTCAGGACAACTAGTCCAGAAAGTGATACTCCAGTTATGATACCTGCCTTCCTTGATGTTGGAAGGGAAATGGAACACGAACTGCTAGAGGACAGAAACCCGCGAAATCTCTTTTCAGATGAAGGTGATGATGAAAATGAAGATTCTCTTGCTGACAGTACCAATGAACAGAACAAGGTATATCCATCTAACACATTCTCCATTTCTTGTTAACCTTGTTTGATAACGTAAATGTAAAATTAAACTATCAGTTATTCTTTGTACACTCTCGATGAAATAATTATATAAGTAATTAGAAGTGATATATAATTTAATATATTTAAATGAAAATAATTTTGAGGGCGAAAATATCCATGCGTACAATTCTACTTTTGATATCTTAAAGTAAAACGTAACGTGTCTAGTTCTCTCTTGTGCCGTGATTTTCCCCATAACTTCGCTGTGGATACCTGTCTAAAAACTTTCATTAGTAATTTTGATGAACCATAAAATAACACTCGTACTAGCTACTGTTTACGAACGGCTAAATTAACTACTCAATTGTCTCACCTACATCTCGGTCTTCCATTGCAGTCTATCGACCCTGTCACGTGGTCTTTGGTGCTTGCCTTAGGCGTATGTTACCATGCTAAACTACAGGATAGAAACCTTTATCGACAAGTAGTAAGCAAGGCCTTCAGGCAACCGTGCCGCCTGAGTGGTGGACCTGATAGAATCTTACAGGAAATAACTCGGTAAAGAAATCATTCCATTTGGGTAAAACACCCTAAGAACGAAATACATAACTGGGCGAATTGGAGGGACTATACCATCGAATGTTAGGTGCTAAATTCAATATTTCCAAAGAGAATTCTCATATTGCAGAAGTGTACAAGAATAACAATATCAAATAGGTCCCATGATTTCATGATAGAATACTGTGCTATGTTCTTCTGCGACGATAACATATTTAGAGCATCAGCGAGCAAGTGACAGCAGTGAGCTGTCGTAATACTGAACAACTTTCTAATGCGTCGTTTAACACACGTGCTTTACCTGTCACTTTGGTTGACAGCTGTCAGAGAGCAGTTCTGAATGAAATAGATCTCGGACCCAACATCGCTCGTAACACGGCGTTGAGAGAGAACGTGTTCATGATGGTGGTGTGTATCGACCTTCGTATCCCGCTGTTTGTGGTCGGTAAACCAGGCAGTTCAAAGTCACTTGCTAAGACAGTCGTCGCTGGTAGCATGCAAGGAAATGCTTCAAAGTCCGATCTTTTCAAATCATTTAAGGAGGTAACTTTTCTCTCGCAACATATATTTAATACAGTTGCCTGTTTGATTGATTAATTTTGCATAAATGACGTGTATCTAAACATGTTTTCAAGTCAAATTTGAGTGCACTGGATCGAACCTTTTGAATTAGGATTGTACAAAGGAAGACAAATTCACACCTAGATTGCAAACAGTTCTCGCTTAGTGCACTTAACACGGATTTTGTTTGTGTTCGTTTTGAATTAGCCTTAGGACTGTCTAAATTCAATACTTTCTGTCAGGTTCAAATGTCGGCTCATCAGTGTAGCCCTCTGTCTACTCCAGAGGGCATCATGGAGACTTTCCGCCAATGCAAAAAATTACAGAAGGACAAGAACCCTGACGCTTTTGTGTCAGTAGTTGTGCTGGACGAAGTTGGTCTGGCTGAAGACTCGCCCTTGATGCCACTCAAGACTCTACACCCGCTGCTGGAGGACGGCGTGACGTCATCTGATGACGTCCTCGAAACAGACGAGAAGCCGATACGGGTAGCGTTTATCGGGATTTCTAACTGGGCCCTAGATCCCGCCAAGATGAACCGAGGAATTATGTTGTCACGTGATGTACCAAACAAGAAGGAACTGGAGGACAGTGCAATGTAGGTAGTTTGGTTCAGTATCTGTTGCCCGAGTCTAAAAGCCAAGATTTTGTTGTCACAATATATAAGGATTACAGATAGCGTTTTTGCGCTCATTGATGTTTATGTAAAGTTATTAAAGGCGGTGGAACTATATCTCCGAAAGAAAATTACCGAAAAATGCAAAATAAATACAATAAAAGGCTCAACAATCACAATATGATAATAAGATCACCTAATAAGATCATCTTAGTGCTTAAACGGTTCAAATAGTTGAAATATAATTTTGATATCATTATAGCCTTTAGTTAATACCTTGAAACAAAACCAACAAGAAAACACGAGAGTTTCAACTCTTGCAAAAAAAAAGAGTCGAAAATTCTTCAAATCTCCAAACACAGTGTAAAGATAAAGTTCATTGTTACATAGCCATAAGTTTTCCAGACACAACACACGCTCATTGGCTGATTCAGGGTCACGTGGCCGTAATCAAAATCCAATATAGCCCGCGTGGGCAACAATTAATCAATTGTTGCCCGCCACGTGATCACATCGTGACAGAAGATGGTGTGATGTGTCGCGCGCGCCACTGGCTAGCTAAAGGCGGGAAATAGTTGTTTACCAAAATGGATCTTCATCAAAAGCTGACCATTCTTTCGTCGAAAAAAGAAAACATTCAAAATGGAACCAGCTCCAAAGAAACAATTTACATCTTTATCAAGCATGAGAGAGAGAAATTGGTAGCTAAAATAAGATGCAAGAAAGAAACAAACCGATCGATACTAAAAAATGTCTTAGCGACGTTAGCACCGTTTTGTGTCGAAAAGAAGTTTCTCGAAAAGAAGTTTCCCGAAGAGAAGACGAGAAACCTCGCTTGTATCAGTTAGTAAAATTGATGTCTATATAACAAATCACTTAATGGCTGGCCCCTTGAGAAACAGTGAGTTTTGTTTTCCCTCGACTCCGCCTCGGCGAACATCGAGAATCTTGGGGAAATAAATCTCACTGTTTCTCTCGGAACCAGTCATTAAGTGTTAAATGTTTTTAGGGGTATTTGTGCGACAGATGAAGTCGTGAAACGTTTGGTGTCCCCCCTGATACCCGCCTTATCCCAAGGCTACTCAGAAGTGTACGAGAGCCAAAAGAACGTCCCAGCGTTAAGGGAAGCAAAGAAGGACGAGTTCTTCGGGCTGAGAGATTTCTACAGGTAATCGTTATACCATTAATTGCTGTTAATTTACATAATTATATGGCCTTCGTGAGTGAGTTGTATTTCGAATCCAAGGTTCCGTCTAAGGAAGATGAAAGGGAAGATTATATTGTAAATATCTAGAAACTGGCTCCAGGATTTCCATGTTCCAATACTAATCAAACATTAACATCGTTTTATTATATGTACTGTCTAATGTGTTGAGAATCCTTTGTAATTGGTTTTTGGTTATCGTCACATACTTCATTCCCAATGCAGTCTCGTCAAAATGGTGTACAGCGTGGCGAAGGAGAAGGAACGCCAACCTGACTGGCGGGAAATTGAATACGCAGTTCGACGTAACTTTGATGGACTGGACATGGGTGACTTGGACCCCGTCGAGATTTTTATGAAACATTTACAGGTCCCTAAGGACATGCGAGAGGTAAAGACTTGTTTTAAAATGTTATTTTAGTTTTTCTGTCAACTTGAATATGTT
Source organism: Actinernus sp. WN-2022 (assembly GCA_030867875.1). NCBI lineage: Eukaryota > Metazoa > Cnidaria > Anthozoa > Actiniaria > Actinernidae > Actinernus > Actinernus sp. WN-2022. The sequence continues at coordinate 82,890,750 of JAOWCC010000936.1, read as the reverse complement.
GATACATTATCTTAATTCCCTATAATAATCCAAAGTTCCAGTGTCACAACTTTATTAGATTTAATGCATTTCATTTAACACCCAAATTATTATTCAATTGACGATATCATAACATCTTAACAGGCAGAGCAGGACGCTGCCGTGGTCAGTTCTTTGTCTCTCATAAGGACAAGCCTGAACAAAGATCCCTCAGAAGAGTAAGTATAGCTTTACGTTCATGGTCTGCGCATGCACCATTACGGCATACATGGATTTTATTATTTACATCACAGCAGACATCGTTTGAATTTAAACAACCGTAATACATCATGGTTAATTATGATACAGAATGCCATGAATTCGAATGGCTTTCCCACTGATCCAATCAAATCAGTTAACTAAAGCTACGGTAACATTACCGTGCCGCTACGTCTTCAATATTTCTTCCACACTCTTTTGAAAACCGCAGTGTATTCGATACCGTGTTGTATGGCCTTTACCTTGGTTTCGGCTTGAGATTGTTTAGCCGACATCACACGGCCATTAATCATTAGGTAGGTAGGCAGGTAGGTAGGTAGGTAGGTAGACAGTCAGTCAGTGAATGCGTTCAGTAGTGTTTTGTTTGAACTTGGTATATTTTGGGCTAAACTGCAGAGCATCACGTAAGGTAGCTTGAAGGGGAAGGTGCCCGGTCAACACGTCGACGCATTGACGCGTTGCGACGGTGAAATATACATTTCAAAATAACGTGATGCCCGGTCAACACGTGGGGCGGCCTTCCTCGGAACCTGGAATAGTACTGGCTATCAAAACAATGCCTAACCTTGAAACAATACAAACGCTAAAATAATGGCATTCTTTGTCAGTGCAGTCCATAGGGATCCAATAAAATGCAAGGTTTTGAGAGGTGAAACGTTGCGACGGTGAAATAACGATAACGAAGAATGACGAACCAGATTTTCCTAAAATATCGGATCACGAAAAAAATTTCAGCCAGTACTTATCATGAGTTTAAATTTGATTCGCGGATTGCAAGTTTACCCTTCACTACCCCGTTAAAAGTGCAGATAAACAGACTAATTTTCAATTAAATATTTTATTTAACTACTTAAGACTTCACAGATACTTCAGAAATTTCGCTCCATTACAGAGGACCGCCTTTCTACACAAGCGCTTACAGAGAAGAGGATTTGTTTCAATGTTTTTTTAATGATGTAAAAAAGATATTTGTGTTTTCATAATGCCTACCTGAACTGTTAGTAAATCAAGTCGGTCCAAGGTTGTCATAAAATACGCGGAGATAGAAACACAAATACTACCAGTAGATTGTATATTTATATTTATTTATGGTTGCACATACTGAACTTAAATGATATTAAATATTGATAAGTTAATGTTTTTCCTTCTACATTCAAACCGGAGTTGACGCGTTGACACCAATAAAGTATGCTCTCCTAACTACCTTCGTTCTACATTCAAACCGGAGTTGATGCGTTGACGCGATGATACGTTGACCTCCCACCCCCCTCCTCTCTCTCTGAATTGACGCGTTGATGAGTTGACGTTCCTCTAGTAATGCAGCTTATGAAAGTAGGGTATTCTGCAATCGTTCCATATTTTGTTCCACAGAAACAGTCGATATTTGCTGATACTGACTGAGAACCATGCAGCATTACGCATCGTCCAGCAACACTTCCTGGACAAGGAGCACGATGCAGTCCTGATCTTTGGAAGCAGTTTTCCAAAAGACTTGGAATACACACAGGTATGTCATAACGCTTAATAGAGTACACACAGGTATGCCATAACACTTAATGGAGTATGCACAGGTATGCCATAACACTTAATGTAGTACACACAGGTATGCCATAGCACTTAATGGAGTACACACAGGTATGCCATAACACTTAATGGAGTACACACAGGTATTCCATAACACTTAATGGAGTACACAAAGGTATGCCATAACACTTAATGGAGTACACACAGGTATGCCATAACACTTAATGGAGTTCACACAGGTATGCCGTAACACTTAATAGAGTACACACAAGTATGCCATAACACTTAATGGAGTACACTAAGGTATGCCATAACACTTAATGGACTGTACACACAGGTATGCCGTAACACGTACTTAATGGAGTACACACAGGTATACCGTAACACTTAATAGAGTACACACAGGTATGCCGTAACACTTAATGGAGTACACACAGGTATGCCGTAACACTTAATAGAGTACACACAGGTATGCCGTAACACTTAATAGAGTACACACAGGTATGCCATAACACTTAATGGAGTACACACAGGTATGCCGTAACACTTAATAGAGTACACACAAGTATGCCATAACACTTAATGTAGTACACACAGGTATGCCGTAACACTTAATAGAGTACACACAGGTATGCCATAACACTTAATGGAGTACACACAGGTATGCTATAACACTTAATAGAGTACACACAGGTATGCCATAACACTTAATGGCGTACACACAGGTATACCATAACACTTAATGTAGTACACACAGGTATGCCGTAACACTTAATAGAGTACACACAGGTATGCCATAACACTTAATGGAGTACACACAGGTATGCCATAACACTTAATGGAGTACACACAGGTATGCCATAACACTTAATGGAGTTTTTTTTGTGTGAAAACCTTGTCAATCTTGAAATAAGTCAGTTTACGGCCCGAGGGATGTATCTGGATAAAAGCTGAGGTTCTCGGTATTTAACTCTTCCATACATACTCAGTAAACACTCAATTACTTTCAGAACACGTTTTGCCCATGCCACCTTTTTTGATTAACAATGATTGTTCGATAAAACCACATGAACAATATATATTAACTATATAATTATATATTTGAACTATATAGGTCTATATATATCATCATATGCCATCTGAAATGTTATCTATGTAACCATATTTCATCATAAGAATTCAATTTGATATGATTTAACAAGAATGTTATCGTATGAATATCACTATTGTATCAATGTATCAGGTGTGCCGAAATATTAATCGCATCAAAGTTTGCATGGAAACTGGGCGAACAGTGATCCTCCTCAACATGGAAAGCCTCTACGAGGGACTGTACGATGCTTTGAATCAGGTATACACTCTAGCTGGATTGTACGATGCTCTGAATCAGGTATATACTTTTGTTGGACTGTACGATGCTTTGAATCAGGTATACACTTTTGTTGGACTGTACGATGCTCTGAATTAGGTATACACTCTAGCTGGACTGTACGATGCTTTGAATCAGGTATATACTCTAGCTGGATTGTACGATGCTCTGAATCAGGTATACACTCTAGCTGGATTGTACGATGCTCTGAATCAAGTATATACTTTTGTTGGACTGTACGATGCTTTGAATCATGCAGGTATATACTCTAGCTGGATTGCACGATGCTCTGAATCAGGTATATACTTTTGTTGGACTGTACGATGCTTTGAATCAGGTATATATACTCTAGCTGGATTGCACGATGCTCTGAATCAGGTATATACTTTTGTTGGACTGTATGATGCTCTGAATCAGGTATACACTCTAGCTGGATTGTACGATGCTTTGAATCAGGTATACACTCTAGTTGGACTGTACGATGCTCTGAATCAGGTATATACTTTTGTTGGACTGTATGATGCTTTGAATCAGGTATATAATCTAGTTGGACTGTACGATGCTCTGAATCAGGGATATACTCTAGCTGGAATGGTACTTTAATCAGGACACCTATAGTATTTATATTTGTTCTAACAGCTAATTTATTTTCACTTTTTCAGTATTACGTGGAGTTCGGAGGAACCAGATACGTAGACCTCGGTCTTGGAACACATCGTGTGAAGTGTCGAGTGGATAAGAACTTTCGGTGAGTGTTAAATGTTAACAATAAGAAGGAATTCCATAGTTCCTTCAGATATCAATAAATGATATTCAAACTATGTTGTACTCTACAGGTTGATTGTGATAGCAGAGAAGGACACTGTGTACAAGGAGTTCCCCATACCACTTATTAACCGACTAGAGAAGCACGTCCTCGTGCTATCAACTAGTCTGACGCCTGCACAAGATCGCCTTGTACGAATAATAAGAACTTGGGTCGACAGGTTTTCGGAAGTGGTAACCCCACTTCACCAGCGGACCAGGTAAATGTATCATATTAGTTATTGCCCACTCTGTATGGAAGTGTAACTGAAAGATAGTCAACGACCGTATCGTCTAATCACTGTGTTTTCTGTAGGAACTTCAAGGAAGGCGATGCGTTCGTCGGATACCACGCGGACACGGTTCCTTCTGTTGTACTTCAGGTGTGTGGTGAGCTGCGAGAAGACGGCAACAGCATCGGTGATTACGAAATACCCGCATGGGAAGAAAAGGTAACTGTGTAACTCTAAATTTCTAGCGGGACCTGAAGCAACCATACGTAGGGGCTGATCAAAACCAGGTCCCGGCTAATCCACAGATCGAATTGGAATTTAGCGTGTTGGTTTTTGTGGAGGAGCTCGAGGGAGGAAAACCGGAGGACCTGGAGAAAAACCCTCGGAGCAAACTCAACTCACATATGACGCCGTGTCTGGCGATCGAACCTGGCCGGGCCACAGGGTTGAGAGGGGAAGCGCTTAACCATTGTGCCACCCCGGCTCCCCAACTGTGTAACAGCATATCGAGTTGGTCAGATTTTTAAAAGGCATCGTGCATAATAGTCCTCGACAGTTACGCGCCATATTGGAATAGTAACCGCGCAAGCATGAGAATGAGGCAGGCGTTGACCCGCGAAAGATTAAAACAGCTATTTTAGTAGTGTTTTAAGTTGGAAAAGACTTCTTTCATTGTGCATTTCTTTCAGAATAGTCATAATTGGGTGACATCCGAAGACTCAAGTCTATTAAAATATCTTAGAGAAATTAAGACCAGTACCATTTGGAATCTAAATATAAATGCTTTGCTTTACTTATGCGTTGTGTACTATGATCTATGCAAATTAAGGGGGAAATAAAAATGACTCCACAAGAACAGGACTATTTCCAATACGATGTGACCCAGCTAAGAAGAATGATTGTATCAGCTCTTGGATGGTCAATCGATCGTCGACAAGTGATCATCGATGAATTCGAATTTCGTTCAATTGTACGTCTACCTTGTTGTCTCCACGCGTAAATATCGCCATCGTGAAAGTTCAAATCTGAAGGTAACAAACTACAAATTCCTAAAGTAATATCAGGTTTTTTCGAAGGAAATATTAAACGGCTAGAAAGTAAAAATCATGACAAAGTCTATATGAGAGCAATTGTTCTCCCTGGATGAGAAGACGGCAAACAGGTTTTGAGAGCGGCCTATCGGTGAGCCGTTTTCATTGGAAAAGCTACTTGAACAACCGTGCTTTCCTTTCTTGTTTGTAGAAGCGGCAGGCCTGCTCTGGCTGCTCGTCCATATGGAACAGAATTGATAGAAATTGCTAAACACTACTGAAACAGCTGTTTGAATCTTCCTCGGGTTAACGCCATCTTCGTTCTCGTGTTTGCGCGGTTACTATTCCAGTATGGCGTGGTTACTATTCCAATATGGCGCTGGAACTGTAAAGAGGACTATTGCATAACTGTAAAATAAAAGCAATCCATGTATCGTAACGTAATTACGGAAAGGTCTATTATTTCTGGTATTCTTATCAGCGATGCAGACTAGTCGCAGACTGATATAGTGAGCAGATTTAAGCGCCTTTTTTCTCGTTTCAGGTTCTGTCACAGTCAAAGCAACTTCTCGTTCAGTGCTGTACGCCGGACGCCATTACTCGACTGCAATCAAGTCGACTCTCGGGCGAGGCAAGAGAACTGTTTGATCTCTACTTCCACAGACAGGAGCATTCCACCCTGGCATCATTCTTGAGTAGTGCTAAGAGGGAACTGCAACACGAGGACGGACTTCTGGTCCAGGTATTCGCTTTTGTAATAGCGAAAAATTACTGCACGCGTGTCCAACCGACCAAATTGTGAATCCGAAACCGCGCACGCGCCCCACCTCTAATATTTGTAGCACATTTTTCCATTCACACAGTTGAATATGCATTGATAGCTCAGACGGCAGAGCGCGCGTTTAGCGTTCGTGAAGTCTGGAAGTGTCACAACTTTTTTTCCTCTTTTTTTTTTACTATAGGCTTGTCTATATATATGTATTACATTTTAATCTTGCTTCAACCCCTCTCTCAGCTAGTCAATAAACCACAATTACTAGACATCAGCCACTCTACTGTGATCACAAATAATTGGAGCTCCGCCTATAGACTTGCCTATATATATATATATATATATATATATATATGTATTACATTTTAATCTTGCTTCAACCCCTCTCTCAGCTAGTCAATAAACCACAATTACGAGACATCAGCCACTCTACTGTGATCACTAATAATTGGAGCTCCACCTATAGGCTTGTCTATATATATGTATTACATTTTAATCTTGCTTCAACCCCTCTCTCAGCTAGTCGATAAACCACAATTACTAGACATCAGCCACTCTACTGTGATCACTAATAATTGGAGCTCCACCTATAGACTTGCCTATACATATGTATTACATGTTAATCTTGCTTCAACCCCTCTCTCAGCTAGTCAATAAACCACAATTCCTAGAAATCAGCCACTCTGCTGTGATCACAAATAATTGGAGCTCCACCTTTAGACTTGCCTATATATATTACCTGTATCACAGTGGCAAACATACCTCACTCGTACCTCGTCCCTTTCCCCGGACATCCATCAAATAATACGAATTACTAAAAAAAATAAGCTCTTTGAAGAGCAGGTCGCTTCCACAGGAATTTTCAATTCCACTTAAGACCGTAATTAATTATTTGTGTCAATGAGAAAAAAATCGGATACTTTTCCCACGAATTTCATTCTGTAACTCTCTTTGGTGGCTTCCTCTCCTGTTAGGTCTCAACGCATTCAAGGCTGCTCTCTTCTTCTGACATGAACGAAGTGGCAGTCGCCGTCAACCTTCTCCCTCGTCACACTGCCTGCATCACCCTCCAGCAGTTTCAGACGGAACAACAATTCTGCAGCTGTGTTGGGTAAAAATATGATTGCTAAACTCCTGTCCAAACATTGACAGAATTGCAAGCCATCCGAGGAGATAAAATCTGCACATCGCTATAGAAAGTTACTTAATTACTTAATTTGTGTACAATACAATATACAATACAATAACTTTATTTATAGAGGGAAAGCGTATTAAACAGTGACGGTTAGTTAACATACGGCCCCTCAATGACTAAAACTTAAAACAAATTACAAATATTAACAGTTATAGACGAGTAATGCTAAGATATTCATACTTAATTATATAATAACTTAGACTTACAATACTGAATACAACAATCCTATAATAATATTAATATTTACAACAACAAAAGATAGTAATTATAGCAATACTTATAATAATAATACTTACACGATACTAAATGGTCAATACTAATTTAATTAGTCAGCTAAAGATATAATAGGATGAAAATAGAACTTATCTAACGGCTATTATCTAAAAGTACAAATACGGTGTGGCAAAAATCATCAATCATAGCATAATAATCCTCGAGATGATTGACAGAACTAGAGCTAAGAGAGTGAAGGAACAGGTTTCGCAGCTTTCGCTTAATAGAGGTTAGTACCATTGAAAGTTAGAATTCACAGTTGGTGTAGAGTTGGTTGCCAGCTGCTTGAGATCAGTATCCAGAGCGTTAAAAAGAGTAGCGGTGCTGTAAGCAAATGTACGCTTACCGGAGTTGGTTCGCGGGTAAGCTAGGTACCGTCAGATCTAATGACCATGCTCTAGTACGGCAGCCAACTGTAAGAGTAGCAGTGACAAGCAATTAAACATGCGCTTGAAACAGAGGAGCGTTAGGGTTAATTAGAGTGCTAAATAGCAGGAGGAGCTTTCTTAATTTGATGAGGTCAGAAATAGATATCCAGTGTAGCTCGGAGAACAGACTGGCAGAGGATTCAGAAAAGTCTGCATTCAAGATTATGCGAGATGGGCGTTTTTGTAGACGAAGATGTCGAAGTAGAAGGGTGTGAGAGCAATTCCCCCAGAGGGACGAACATTACATAAAGTGTTGTGCACACAAGAATTGTAGTAGTGTAACGCACATTCATGTGTGAGAAAAGGCTTGATCCTGCGGAAAAGAGCCTACTATTTATTATTGAGCAGATACCGTGTTTCAATGTGAAAGAGAAGTACGATGTTGTTTATAGTATACAGGTTCATAGTTTTATAAAAATTTGATCCGAAGTTATTTTCATTTAAACCTGTAGAAGAACATAAAATAGAGGCCGAGTTCATACAAAGTTGTCAGCTATATTTCAGTGAAATCTGAATTACTCTGTATCAATGAAAGCTATGGCACTCAAATTTCATAGAATGACTTAGTTTTACACGTCCTTTCATCTGACAAGGTTGATTTTATCGTGTGATCATTGCTGACCAATGTAAATAAAAACAGCATTATTGCATTAGGTCTATGATCTTTGCATTCATTCAGTTATACTTCCATTCGTCTATCAGTGAAACATACGTATAGGTTTTTTCTAGGAATATTTGGAATATAAAAATGAAAGAAAAAATATGGTAGATCTTTGTTGTAAATGGTGTGATTTTCAATTTCACAGGAATTTCTTTGCCAAGCTCGGAGGCCAAGAGGGTCTACTAATTGTGCAGTGTGATCCAGGGGACCAAACCTTCAATCTTTTGGCCTGTGCTAGACGACATCTTATGGAAGAACGCTCGTCCACCAGAGAGGAGCTGGACGACACATCCCCAATACATATAGTTGTCATTATCCAATTACCCAGAATACTTGGCGGCTACCGCAACTTTGTTGGCTTTCAGGGCGGACGGTGGCTGTCAGTTCACATTGACGAGCTGTGCACTCCATTATTCCATGTTCCCTCTGTGGAGTGTCTAGTCAACAAGAAGTTAAGCGACTTGTTTGATGTATCAAATGCGCCACGTATGTCAAAGACTATAGAGGAACAAACATGTGATGTTGTAAACGTGTTAAGGCAATCGGTCCAGGCTGCCGCCGGGAGGATTGACGACGACGAGGGCACCGTTGCCAGAGCAACCAAGAGGATTGTGATCCTGTTGGGACTACTACCCAGCGACCAATCCATGATGAACGGTAAGCAAAAAAAGATGAGGTATGCTAACAAAAAGGACACGTGACAACTAGTAGTTTTACGCAGCGTCTCTAGTTACTTTAACAAATTTAGGTATAAATGTGTTTGCAACTAAGACGTCACGTTTTATTCTTTTCAGAAGCCGATGGCGATTCCTTCTCATCGCTACTTGTGTCGAGAGTGCATGAACTTCTCACCGAAAAGGACACCAGGGCGGCCATGGGTCAAGCGTCGGCGTGGTCCCTCTCAGAGGCGCTACAAGCCTCAGATTTACAGGAGAGCGGGACGTTCAGGAAGGCTTTGTGGCTCCGCATTCAGACAGCAGTAGTTCCCATCCTCGCTGAACTCATCGCTTACATGGACAGAGACGGCAATCTTGATCTGTTGATGAACGATCTATCATGGCTGACCGACTTGTGGTTGAGGTTTCTAAAGGAAACAACCTTAACAGAGCTGCACTACGGATCATTCTTGTCCGAGAGCGGCTCTATTCGTGATCACGTGCCAGTGCTGTCATCAGGTCGAGGCCAACACGTGTTTCAGTGCAGATTTCCGTTTTCTTGGTTGGTAAAGGAGAAAATCGATAGTATGTGGAAGGACGCAAGTAGTGTGGCAGGTTAGTAAGGAACTATCTGAGGAATTGTATTAAATACAGCTAGGAAAAAGGCCCAAGCAAAACACCCAGTGACGTAGGAACATCACCAAATCATTAGTTTGAAGGCGTAACGTAACAACGTCTTTTTCATTTTCCACAGCGTCTTCTAACAAGAGTATCGAGGAGTGTCTCCGTGGAATGATTGGCAGCTCTGACATTGGTTCGCTGATGGATGCGATCAACACTCGGGAGGCGATGGAACGGTACTTACATGACTTCGTTCACATGACGTACGAGCCTGTGATGGAAGGCGAAGACGAGGTTAGTCAGTTTCGGTTTTGAAAATATAAATTAAAAAAGATCGGTATTTCTCTTTCCATCTCACCTTTATTTAATTTGCGCTTTGGAGAAAGCCAAGAGAATTGACGAGTACACAGTATGGCACACATACTTTAACACTTCTATTACTTTTCTCAGCTTATTTGTCGAGCAGTATTGGTTACGGCAAAGCAGCTTCACGTCCAGTCTGTGTATGACGAAGATTACACGTGTGCTGACATCGCTCTGATTCACAAGGCTCACACGGAAATAGAACAACGTCTTGCATGCTTCAGCAAACTCGTCCGCTGTCAGTCAGAGATCGTCGCTAAACTACTTGAGTCGTTCTCTCCAGACGAGAATGAGATGGTAAGCGAGTAGGAAAACAGAACAGTTTGCACAAAAGTAATTTATAGACGACTTCTTGTCAATGTTTCCAACGTGTTTTATTGATAAGAAACTGATGATGTACCCGCGGAAATAATAAAGAGTTACTAAACATGATATGTTGTAAGGAATCGGCGGAAATTCATTGTTAAAATATATAACATTCGTGTGATCCATAAACTACAATAATGAATACCTTTCAAATAATATACTATACCTGGGCATTGTGTTTATGTTCATTGATTTACGAAATATATATGGTTATTTGCCTTGGGGATTAAGGGCCCATTGACATATTTAAATCTACCGTTGCTAGGGAAAGTTTGCAGCCTCCACAAAACCCGGAAAATTAAATAGTGGGCAATAATTATTATCAAGGTGACTCCTAGGGTAAAGTCTTGTAGTCTGATGACATCTTCAAGTGACGACACGATGACGTCATCAAAATCAGAAAATTTCTAAACTCTCCAAGGATTTTTGAGCTACTATTAATTTATGAATATTTTCCGAACCTACGAATTAAGGTGCATTAAACCGAGTATGCGTTTGCCATTATGGCAAAAATTGAAGATTTTACAAAACTTTGGCATTTATTGTCGGTTTCCAAAATCATGCTCGGTTTTGTGGAGAAAAATGGGAAAAAGTTTGGTGTTTAGTGAAAGCGCGCGAAATGTTTAGGATTGTTTGAAACCGGGAGTGGAGAAATTAACGCATGCGCACGAGTGCCTGTTTTGTGGTCGTGAAATAGTCGCAGAACTGTTGTTTTTGTTTTTTTTATTTACTTCAGCCATAATAAAATATACAAAATAGAATAAAGTAAACTGTACAACAAACAAAACATAGAGGCCAGGAGAACCAACACAGCGTTAGCCAATTACGTTAGTTTCCTATGAAAAATAAAATTACAATAAATGTTCTAATTACAATACTTAATTCAATCTAAAAGCAGCATTTAAGAGGTGCGGATAACTGTTGTTTGAGTAAAGTCTACAATAATCAGTCGAACTGGATGTTCATTTTCTCATAATTATTTCCTCCGACAATGACCAGTTTTGTGGCTTGGCTGAATACTGCAATGACACATGCCAGGAACCCATTTCGCGGTAAACCGAAGAGCGAATAGAAATCAAGCTAAAATTAGACCGAAATTTGAAGTTGAATCTCGTGGCATTAACAACAGTTTGTTTTCCGACATCAAAAACACTTTTTAAGGATGAACACTGACCTGTATTTTAATTAGTTGCACTGAGGTTCAATCACAACTTTACCAGGAACCCGAAAGCATTATTTGGAGACAAAAGTGTGCATGTTTGTGGAAGATTTTAGTTGAAAACCTGCCGGTCGGAAATCACTTGACTTCAGTCTTGGGTGACTTGCCAAAAAGAGATAAGAATACCAACAAACTTGTAATTAATATTAAATTATTCTTATTTTTATAACCTCATACAATAAATTTGTTTCCGCATATAAATCATTTTATAATTTCACAGATTACAGAATTTTCTCACCATTGTTCTCTTTCGTTTGTCTTAGACGCTAAATTCCAAGTTTCGACGGAAAAGGATATGGATATTCATTCTCCTCCTCTAGCGCTGTTGTGGAATCACGGTTTAAAAAGCGAGTTTATTAAACTAACGTTTATTTTGTTATCATCAATATCGATTTTACATCAAGTTTTGAGTACTTCTGTGAGGAAAGTTTTGGTTTACAGAGAATAATCTATGTTCTACGCTTGTTTGAAATCGTGAAAATGTGACCTTTCCTGATCCACGACCGCGTAAGTGAAAGTCTGGGTCGATCCCTGGGTTGACGTCATATAATTAATTCGACTTTGCAATAATTTGAATAAATACTTAACATGTTGACTAAAATGACATGTTTCTTTACTAACAACTCGCAAACAGTGGATATTCTCTATAAATTGATGTTGTTGTGATAGAAAGACGCCATGGAGAATAATGCATTAATGAGATGACATCAACCCAGGCGTAATAAGCGTATAAACCGCTTATTAAAAGGACCAGAGCTCAGTTTCGGAATTCAATTTTAGACCAAATTTGCAATTTAGAGAATAGTAACCCCAATGAATTTTGGAAACTCGTTAAAAAAAAAATCTTATTAAGGGGGGGGGGGGGGGGGGGGGCTAAAAATCGTCATTGAGTCGGTATGACCAAATCAAGTTATCCTGTACAATATATAACGATATAAAAAATAAGGAAAGCAAAGAATTTTGGCACCAAAAAGTAAAAGCCCTGCTGTATCATATAGGGCTAGGGGAAATATGGACAAACGTACAAACATCAGTTCCTGATCGCAAAACCATTTTGAGTATTATAAGCCAGAGACTAAAGGACATAGAGTACCAAACTTGGCTTAGTGACATAAATAACGATAAAAGAAAAGATCCCCGCCAAAGCAATAAATTAAGGACTTTACGCAGATTCAAGTCCAATTATAATTGTGAAGACTACCTCGTACAGGTCACCAATACCAATCACAGAATAGCATTGACAAAGCTGAGGCTAAGTAATCACAAATTGGCAATTGAAACTGGGCGTTACTCGAAACCTTACAAAATACCCGAAGAAAGAATTTGCCCCATTTGTACAAATGGCGTCGAAGATGAAGAACATTTTTTAATAAAATGCCCAGCATACCGCAATATAAGGAAAAACCTTTTCGATTATTTGGAGGATCAAATGAAAATCAAAATAAACAGAATGACGCCTAATGAGGTATTTTTACTAATCATAAACCCCCCAAACAAGGATAGAGCTGTGCAAAAACAAATTGCCAAATTTATCTATGAATGCGTAAAAGAAAGAAAGAAAAGGACAACTTCATAACATTCTGTGACTAACTTTTATTTATTGATAACTTGTCTTTTATGTAAATTTATTTGGGCTACTGCCAATGTACACATTAGTATAAGGCTCCAAATAAAATCATCTGTCTGTCTGTCTGTCTGACCAAGCTCTAGTGTCCCTGGATAGGTTTTCGACAGGGTTTTCGAACTGTCGATCATATCCTTGTATTAAAGACACTGATAGATTTATACAGCTCAAACCATAAGCCTTTGTTTACCTGTTTCGTCGATTTTAGAAAGGCTTATGATAGTGTCTGGAGAGAAGGTCTGTTTTCAAATTAATCGAATCCGGTTGCGATAAAACGTTTGTGCGTATATTGTTAAGTATGTATTCTGAAGTGAAATTTGCGGTGAAGACAAGTCAAGGTATGACTTCCTTTTTTCAATCAGCCATAGGTGTGAAGCAAGGCTGTCATCTCAGTCCTTCACTTTTCAATCTTTTTATTAATGATATACCCGAAATTGTTAAAAATGGCTGTGACCATGTTCACTTGGGGATACCAAACTTAGTTGTTTACTCTATGCCGACGATCTAGTCATTTTGTCTGAATCAGCGTCTGGACTACAAACCTGCCTTCAAAGGCGCAGTTGAGTCTTACACACTGAAGTGGAAGCTGAAAGTGAAATTGAAAAAGTCGAAGGTCTTAAATTTTGCAACAGCATGCACCTCAGAGACTTAATTTTTTAACTTTGAATTGGCGGTCTTTGGCAAGGAGCCGTAAGAGCGGGTCGATGAATATACCTATATTTGGGTATTACGTTTCATTTTTCTGGGTATTTTTGAATTGCCCAAAGACTTTGTATAATAAAGCTTTACGTGCTTACCATAGCCTTTTTAAGCATTTCACTCAGTCTATGGACAATGTACCTGTAAACGTTCTGTTAAAACTTTTTTCTTCAACGGGGAGTATATGTCTTAGGAAAGCTTTCTAGCTTCGAAAGTTTTAAGAAGAAATTATTTTCATTAGTAATTCCGATGGAAAAAAATCATTTGAAATTATATAAACGTGTGTTAGGCGTCCACGTAAGGCAACAAACCTAGCAGTTTATGGAGAGTTAGGTAGGGTCCCTCTTATTCTGCACGTATCGACTCTTATTGTGAAGTATTGGTTACGTTTAATGAACCTTATTATAACGACTATACTCTAGTGGGTAAAGCTTCGCGTTTGTATATCAAGCTTAAAGGCGGAGTGTCACGGTACTGCGCATGTCACAGTCTCCAGACATTGAATTGATAGCTGTATTGTGTTATATCCAATGAGAATCAATCAAAATAAATTGCAGGAAACGCCACACTGTTCGCCACACTGCCGTGATTCACAGATTGTAGTTATGCACAGTATATGGCGAGATTTACAAGGATTTTATCCTACATCCAAGGTAAACAGCATTGAGTAAAGAATGGTATCTATATTTCATTACTTGCTTGTATTTTTTGCTGTTTCCAGTCGTAAACAGTCCGAATTTGACCAAAGTGAAACAAGCTGCTCGCGTCCGTAGATATTTCTTCGTTGTGCACTTTTGCCATGAAATAATTCTCCAAATCGCACCATTGTTTTATTTCTACATGAATAATAACACAGTTCTCTGCTGTAAAAAATATAGAACATTCTATGGACGATTTCTTGTCTTAAAGTTTGGAAACGTAACACATACATTTGCGCTAAAAAGTTCAGTACTCTCGGAAGTACGAGTGGCTGTTTACTAGTTTGCATTATCGGCTGTTATGGACTGGAAACTTACTTTCACAGCTTAATATTTATGTCGATTGCTCACAAGGATTTCCTCTTTCAGTTTTCCCCGTTAGTTTGGACATTAGGAATTTATTCTTGGAGATTTCGTACAGTTTAGCGACCGTGTGTCGAAAGTAGAAAAGTTCGCTTGTCACGAAAGTGCGAATACTGACAAGCGGTTTCATAGCAGATCGATGTTTGCAGACTCTCACGTAGTCGATAATAACTTCTACAGCTTCATATGTATGTCGATTGCTCACAAGGGTATCGTGTTTGAGTTCATGATTTTTTTTTTGCCAGCAAATAAAGGTTTTATCTAACTTTTCGTACACCGAGAATTTATGACACCGTTACGGTAGGGGAGGCAACTCTTGGTGAAGTGGACGAAATTAAAATTCTAGGTGTAACATTACAGAATAATCTTAAATGGAACTCTCATATTTCGGACACCATCAAAAAAGCGTCAAAGAGACTATACTTCCTAGTTCAGCTTAAGCGCGCTAATGTTTCTGCAGACGAACTTGTCCAATTTTATACTGCCTGTATTCAATCTGTGTTGTTATATGCCAGCCCGGTATTTCATTATAGTCTCCCAGATTATCTTAGCTGTTCACTTGAACGAATACAAAAACGAGCCCTACGCATTATATATGGATACGATCTTTCGTACTCTGACCAGCTTAACTTTTCTGGTCTTAGTAGCCTTGCTGAAGGTAGGTCACAACTCTGCCAGAGTTTATTTCGGAGGATACTGTCGCATCCAGAGGGAAATCTATATGGCCTCCTACCGTTTAATACAACGCGCCCAACTGCTACCTTAAGGAGTAGAAATCCTATGAGTATACCATCATGTAGAACTAATAGATATAGAAACACCTTTATAATATCGGGCGCAAATGATTACAATAACAATTGTAAGTAACTACAATCGATGTATTTAGAAATTTTTAATTGTAATATAGCATTAGTTTAATTAGAGCAGTATATAGTATATCCTTCTTAAAACTTAGTTAACTTATCTAGAACCATATTAATGTAAATCTCCGTAATTAAGTTTTTGCTGTAAGTGAGAAATATTTGTAATTAACGATCTATCTATCTATCTATCTAGTCTTTGCACTCCGGTCGGTTCATATAATTTCAGCCTCGTTTCTGAGCCGTAGATATTTATTTCTTCGTATCGCTGTTGAAAACTGCCATATCATTTATAATACGACTTGAAAAGTTGCCAATTGTGTTTCGTGAACTCTACTGGACATCCAAACCCTCTTCGCTTCTGGTTGGAATGCCAAAAAGTTTCCAATTTCTTGCGTTTTTCGGCTGCTGTATTCAGAGTACTCAGTTGCCGTTTTCCCCACCAGTAAGCATCACTTATGCTTTGTTGTTTTTCAGTCTGCAACGACTAATTTTGAATAAACAAATAACTAAAACTTATTTAAGCACATCTTACATTTCCATAAATGACCAAAGGAGGAAAGGATGAGTTCAAAAAGAACACTGATGGAAGTCGATTTAAAAATCGATATTTCACCGCTCTGATAACTTCGTTCCGGGCCGGAACATAAATAAAAAATTATCAGATTTTCACACATGCACAGTACCGTGACACTGCGCCTTTAACTCTCAATGTGTATTATGTGCAAATTACGTTTTACAGATGTGTGGTTACGAAAAGGTTTCAGGTCTCCGCGTTCCGTTAAAACAGTTAAAATATACGTCCAAGTTATGGGATTTATATTCTAGTCATTGGAAAAATGAGGTCACGGGCGGGCAATGACATGACTCGCATCACGTAAGGGGCTAGTTAAGGATATTTTGTGTTGTTAAATCCAATGTGAGTTTTGAAAAGTATTTAAGTGTAGTTGATAACGTAAAACATCGCCACGCTGTATACGTAATCGGTTGAAACTGGTCGATATAGAAAAATTCCTTACGACGCTCGAGTTTGTAATATTTGTGATGGTAACAAAATTGGTGATGAATAACATGCATTTGAGTGTAACCATCATAAATTCATAAGGATGAAAGAGGTTTTTCTCAAATCTCTATAATATTAACGATAGTTTTCGTTTCTTCGATAATAAATTTTATTTTTATATCTATTTTCAATGAAAGATAAATATATTATGAAACTTTCTTCAAAGTACTTTTATGAGATTTTGGAGTTATCAAAAGAATTATTAGTAAGAAGTATCGATGTTAAATTGTATTTGACATTTGTTTAGTATATGTTCTATTGTCATTTTGCCAATGTATCTGTAGAGATATAAGGTTTAATAAAATTATTTATTTATTTACAGTAAAAGAGCTGCTTGCTTTGATGAAACTGTTACTGTTTAGTTTTTCTCGTTTCCGTTTACAATTTTCTTTGTACCACGATTTTAGAAGCTTATTGAGCTTATTGAGTGTTTTTAGAAGCCACATGTTCTCGCTGGAAGCAGCCATTTCAGCTCCTGTATCTTTGACAACTTTAGATACTATTTACTAGATATTCTATCAATCTATCAACAGCAGGAAAAGGCTCGGCTGCATCTGATTCTGAGAGTCCAGTACATTTGCTTTCACATTCACCGGCGATTTCCTGACTGATTTCACTGTGTTGGCGGTGCCGTACGCTTGCCGTTACTTTTTTACTCTAGGTTCAAGTACAGTTAGGCGCCTTTCGAGTCCTGAACGATCCCTTCAAAATTATCGGATTGAGTTTCTTGTCAAGTATTTCTTTCACACGATTTCGTTTTCCAGCGACATTCGCGCCCGGGACGGTTTGCTTCGACTTAATTAGTTTTGAACACTAATACTTCATTCATTCGTGAAAACCTTTCAGGTAAACCACGAATAATATTAAAACTATCGGGTGGCCGGTGGACACGGATAAAACTAGCCTGAAAAAACAACCTACCCATATCGCCCGAGTCGGCTGTTTACTGTTCTCAACTGCGTAAACCGTTAGTCAAAATCGCATCTGCTCTTGCGAGCATAGCAACGCAATGGAATATGTCAATGGGCCCTTAAAGGGTTAATAATATCAGTTTAATAACGCCGGTTTACGTGCAGACACTCGATGTAGACGGGCTTCAGATGTGTCTGGAAGGCCTGGAACCTACTGATAAGGAGCTAGTAGAGCAACAGAACACATCAATTTGGTGTGGACGCGTGCTCGCTATCAGGGCAACAGTAGAGAGCATAATTGGGAGGACTTATGGCCTTGAGGAAGAACAGGAAGATCAACTGGGGGAGAAATCTGAGGCGATTCTTGACCACTGCCGGTAACGACGATCAAATACTTACAGACCAGTTCACGGTTTTCCCCCGACATTTTTAATGAGGTGCAAAACGGTGTTCGATTTATAAGAAAACACGTGGAAATTTTGACAGAAGAGTTTTGGACTGTCGCATCTAGTGAATATTTACTCAAACATCCTCAAAGTTCCTATATGTGTCAAGATTGTATTCATTTTACCAAGTGTATGAAGTTTAAAGGTAATTACTTCCCTACTTTTCAAAATCGTCCCTCTTTCTTTGTAATTAAGCCGTGAGCACAGTTATACAGCAATTGCATGGAAAACTAACATTTGTTTTATGTTTAGAAGAGCAACTCGATCCAGCTCAGATTCAGTATGTTATTAACACTTCTAGCGTCTCATTATACTGCACATTTGATGCTCTTGAATACTCAATGAAATCGAGAGTCCCGAAACTCTCCATTTTCTTATTAGTTGAACACTTTGCACCCATTTCAAAATGTCGGGGGAAAACCGCGAACTGGTCTATTTACTTATCCTACTCATTCTATTAGATGCAACGTAGACATATGTTTTAAAAGAGCGATTTGTCTTCTTCCTTTTCCAAACTTGAGGCATGCATTTATTTTGCAGACACATGTGGGAGCGTCTGAGTGCAGTACGTTTGTTTATCGAGCATGTCTTGCCACCAGAAAAGAGTAGCAATGAACAGTTACATAACTCACACAATATCGTCAGGCTGTGGAAGGTAAGGAGAACACTATACGTACTCTGCTGGAGAAAAAAAACACCTGGTTCATAAAAGTTATTAATGGATGATGTTTCTATAAGTGCTATCATTGTCGTTCAACCGCTATGTTCCTGTTCATTGTGTGTTTCAGGCTCTAGGTGACCACACTGACTTCTCAAGCGCAGAGTCCATTACAGTAGTTGAGCGGTTTTTAGTGGAATGCAGCGAGGCCAGCAGGGAAAGACAAAGGTTTTTTCATTTATAAATTTATAAGTTATAAATTGGGCACTTTGCTGATTTTTAGCTAGGATTATTCTTATTTCTTCATTTTGAAAAGCGACTGACACATTGTGTGCGCTACCAATTAAAAAAAAAACCTTTCCTTCAACCATCCATCAGGCTATCAGCAGACGCAACTGACGACTTTCTTCTGCGCTGCAACTCGTTCTTCATGGAACTCATCTCCCTGTTCTGTTTTGGCGGCCAGCGCCATGCCAAGCCCCTACGGACGGAAGTGTTTGAAATCTTCATGCGCTACATCACCGGAAGTGAATCAGCCAGGGGAACCAAGAACTTCTCACCCTTTCCTGATTTTGATGTTGACAGGACTCCAGTTGTGAGGTCATTCTTGCTCCAGCAACTCCTTACTAAAAGGTGATTATACTACATGTTCGGATGTATCCACAAAAAGGTTGAATGTTCGGTACAAAGAAGTTCAACCCTTAAGTGTTGCTGGAGAAAAAAAAACGATTTTGGTAGGCGGATTTTCCTGCCTAGAAAGCAAACGGAAGTCTACATGTACCATACCGATTAATGATTTGGCTTAAAAAGCGAATCAAAACTTTTCATGACCGCAGTAAAACAGCTCATGGGTACGCCCACGAAAAGTGTCTTCACATTAATTACGCTCCATCTCAATGCACAAGGCTCAACAACACAGTTTTCCATTTTGATAATTCACAGTGAGAAAGAGGTGAAGCAGCATCTCAAGAGGTATCTGTATGAGGCGCAGGGATTGTCTTCTGACAGATGTCACGTGATCAGAGTATGTCAGCTGACCATCCAGTGCATGGAGGTGAGCCTGCGTTATACAATCAGTACCGTTGATTATTTTTCCAACAATATGGAAAATTCTAATTTCTTGTGCACCGTAGAAATGCAGTTGTTTTACGTTGTTTTACAATATTTGTGACATGGGTGGTTCATATTCAGCACAGAACAAACATGTGAAAGGCCGGAACGTGGATCCCATTTATTTGTATCTACCTTGTAGACGGTGTTAAAGCTTTGAGTACGTGGTCTTGTATTGCCAACGGATTTACACCTTCATTTAATACTAAGTAATCTAATCTTAACTCTCAGGACTCGTTAGCAAGATCCATCGCCAAAGGATCACTCGATTTAAAGACCATGATAGGAATAACAGCGAAGATGATCAGCGATGCCGGCAAGATACTTAGCCGCACCGACACAGAAACAGACGAACTGGACGTCGATACCCTGGAAGCCGTAGCCAAGGCACGATACAGCCTCACGTTAACTGCAGAAATGATGCACAAGAGTTGTGTGACAGACGGAGAAGAGTGGCAGACCCAGGAAATACAGAATGCTCTTGGCGTACTGTTCGGGTCTGTGCGTGAAGCCTGTTCGCTTATAACACATCGGACACCACTGATCTATCTACTGAAGCAGCTCACCAGGCGATATGGCGGAGGGATTCTCAAGGACATCGCGAGAGTCCAGCACTTGAGCTGGGCAATACCGTATGATTTTAGAGCAAGACAGGTAAACTAACTGTTATGGCGTGATGACATATACACGAGAAATGCCGCACGTTTAATGGTCGCGTTACATAGAAATGGCACGATTCTTTTAAACATCGTTTTGTGCGAGGCTTTCACAACTGTAAGAGTTCATTTATATAGGAAATATTTTTCAATCCCTAAGCCATATTAGCACGCTGGTGTTTCAGGTAAACTTTTAAAGTCGTTTGCTACTCCCCGTCGAAACCGTGTCGTTGATAAAATTTTGAGCTTTAAGTTCCTCGTTTCATTGTAGAAAAAGAAAGAAGTAGAGAATCAAATAGAATCATTATCACAATTATTTTTCATGAATTGTACTATCATTGTTAATTTGAAGCTGGAAGAGTTTTATAGCCAGTCTAAGTAGCAGGATTAACACTTCACAGGGAGACGCGGCAGTGCCTGATCGGTTCACGGTGTATGGTGAACATTACCAGACCATGAGAGATGTTGTAGCGAGGAGCGTGCTGTCTGTGAACTTCGACGAGCTGCCTACTAACCTACAGGTAATAAAGAAGCCAAGCAACATCAAACTCGTTAGCAGTTAATTCAGTCTAACCGCCTGTGAGTACAACTAAACACAGAGTATAACCAAGAGAGGATAACTAGTTATCATCTCTTGGTATAACTGAACGTATTTATTCCATTCCATATTCCCACTCCCGCATACCACAGGAACCCCGAACTCCTACAAGTGGATTACTGCTGACCAACAAACTAACAATTCCAATATTCAGGATCATTACAATAGGACGTTTGCATGATGACGTCACACTACAACTACCAGAACTCTTTGCGCGGATTCTTTTGTTCCTTTAATTTGGACCATTGTCTTGGAATTCTCAAAGGAGTTGATAAATTTGAATGAGAAAGAGAATTTGAAAAGGACTCTGTTAGTTGTAGTAAAATGACGCCATAATGAAAATGCCCTATTTCGTGTCAAAGACCCTTCTCGACTTACTCGCATACATTAGCATAACGATTTTGAGGAACTCTACACACCAGTGATGCCACCGTATTAGTGCATATTTCTCCAATACTCTGACAAATTTATGCATATGATTGTTTTGTATTTTATTGTATTGCATCGTTCTACTATTGTATTGTATTGTTAAACTATTGTTATGTCGATATAATACAATACAATGCTATGCATAAATTTGTCAGAATATTGGACAACACTCTATTAGTGACACTGAAACGAGGCGGAGTACACGTGAGCACTTGAGGGGTTTGTTCCTGGTTAATCAACATTTCTCGATTGAGTGAATATAGTTACTTACTACAGTGGAAGTGGAATCTGTCTTTTTAAAGATCACCAAACAATGTTTTAACATACCAAAATACTGGAAGCAAGAATGTTCATTTTCATGGATTTAGAAACAGAATAAATACAGTGACGTCGTATGATCGTGACGTACGAATGGGTGAACACACAGACGGTTTAGTGAAGGTTGTTGTCTTCGGTTCTTCACATGTTTTCGTTTTTTTCTGTTTGTACAGCAGTCCGATTTCTCTCCTGCTATTAAGGACGTGTTGGTTCTCTTGTCACTATATCGAGAAGTGACGTGCGGTCAGCGAGAACAGGGCGGACAAGAACCCCAAGAGGTATCGACCTTTATCGCTCAGTTTATGAGATTGTTACACTACTTCGTGTGGATTACTCGTTATATTCAGTTATCTAGTGATCCACAAGGGAATTGTGGAAGTGGCTCGAAATCCCAAACAAATCCAGGACTAAAATAAATTTGCTACTCGGGAAAGGAGTGCCATATTTTTGCTTGTCGTGGAAGACATTTTACTCAATCAATCAATCAATCAATCAATCGTTTATTTAACTACGTTACCGTCCAAGATCTATACAACTCGTTCAAAATACGAACGTGTTCTGAGACAATATGAGCTGCCTAACCTGTATTTTCTTTAAGTTCAAACGCAGTTGCCTGGCAACAGTGTGCAAGTACTTGCAAATTTCTACTTGCCCTTTCTTATAATCTTGTTAGTCCAGGCTTATTACCACTGACTCATTAATATTAATGCTATAGACAAGAACACACCTGGAGAACTTCTTCCATACACTGAGGAATTTAACAGCCAAGGTAAGCATGAGGAGGTATTCGGGCGGTTCGCTAGATCACCTTCTTTAGAGAGGGAGGGGGATCTTTAGGACGTCTTGTTCAAGAGCCAAAGTCCCAAGGTCTGAAGTTCATATACACTCTCACAGATATAGAGCGCAGTCATTAAACCCGTGAAAAAGATTTAAACTTAGAACTAAACAGCATCAAAATATACACTAAATTTGCGCTGCCGAAAAAAAGAAACAACGCATGAAACAACAATACAATTAAAATGAAAAGACCCTTGATTTATATGCAGGCAGCAATTCACGAAACAATTTAACGAACAGTGAAAATCAATGACATATACAAAATAATACAAAGACACAGGACACAACTAAATAAAGTTTGGATACCAAAAGCACAGGACATACATTACATGTTTATTTGCCTCTTCGTATTAAACACCCCAGAAATCAAGACACGCCGAAAACAATTAGCCTGAATTTCAGCCGTCGTCTCTGGTTCGTTCCTCCCGAGAGAGACGTCTGAATCCAATAGCCGATAATGCCGTCCATTGATGTCACTACCAGAAAACCTGGTAGTGATTTTTGATTGGTTCATATTCTATAATTTCGCATAATTATTAGCCGAGAAGACGGCAGGATTCACTTTGGACTCGCGATTGTTGATCGTTGAGTTTCAGTGGAGTGATTGTCTTTGGCAAAGACCTTGAATTCGTAAGGAAAACATCTGGAAATGGATTGAAAGTGTCCTGCACAATAACCGGCCGACTAACCTGTAAACATGTACATTTTATCCCGTCGCGTCCGCGGGGTTGTTGATAATCGATTATTTGTTCGCACTCGCAGTGGTAAAGAATGTCGCTACTCTCTTCAAGGACTGTTCTTTCCCGTAAAAGAGTCTTCGTATTTCTTCGAAAATTCTCCATTATCCTTTCATGTTTTTCTACTTTTCTGTTGCATCATTTACATAGGTAATATCTCGTAGCTGTGTCGATTCGAACGGCAGATCGCGAGACATGTACAAAGATCAACGGAAAGACAAAGATCAACTGTACTTTGCCTCCAAATATAATATAACGATTTGTTGCTTCGGAAAGGCTTTCACAACATAAGAGGCACTTGAGAAGCAAATGGGATGGAGATATATAATGTAGGTAAGGCTTTTATTTTGGTCGGCATAATCTCAAATAAATATTTCGCACGAACTCTTACTACCACCGTGACAGTTTTATTTGCATAAATTAAATTGTTAATCCGCCTTGACGTCACTGGACGGCATTTCAGACGTCTCTCTCGGGAGGAACGAAGCGGGGGAGACGGCTGAAATTCAGGCTAAAAAGCAATGTCTGGAAGGCGGCATTTCAAATATACTGCACACATTTTCTCTATTTATTCACAACCTGGAAAATATTATTGCCCACAAACACTAAAATTAGACGTTCAACTGAAGTTTATTTTAATTGAACTGATTCAATGTACATATCGTTACATGATAATTATAAACATAGGGCCCCTAAGGGCAACTCGTGGATGGTCAGTGAGCTATTTTTGCATATACTAAAAATCACGTGACCGACATTTATTTATTTATTTCCTTTTTTACTTTTTTACTTACTTACTCATACCAGGAGCCATAACCAGGAGCGTCCATCCCGCATACTAGGCCCTGATAACTAGGAGCGTCCATCCCGCATACTAGGCCCTGATAACTAGGAGCGTCCATCCCGCATACTAGGCCCTGATAACTAGGAGCGTCCATCCCGCATACTAGGCCCTGATAACTAGGAGCGTCCATCCCGCATACTAGGCCCTGATAACTAGGAGCGTCCATCCCGCATACTAGGCCCTGATAACTAGGAGCGTCCATCCCGCATACTAGGCCCTGATAACTAGGAGCGTCCATCCCGCATACTAGGCCCTGATAACTAGGAGCGTCCATCCCGCATACTAGGCCCTGATAACTAGGAGCGTCCATCCCGCATACTAGGCCCTGATAACTAGGAGCGTCCATCCCGCATACTAGGCCCTGATAACTAGGAGCGTCCATCCCGCATACTAGGCCCTGATAACTAGGAGCGTCCATCCCGCATACTAGGCCCTGATAACTAGGAGCGTCCATCCCGCATACTAGGCCCTGATAACTAGGAGCGTCCATCCCGCATACTAGGCCCTGATAACTAGGGGCGTCCATCCCGCATACTAGCCCCTTTTAACTAGGAGCGTCCATCCCGCATACTAGGCCCTGATAACTAGGAGCGTCCATCCCGCATACCAGGCCTATGTCACAGCGTTTTCACAAGTTAGGTTATTTTTAGAACGGTTTTCGCTATTGTTGAGTTGCAATTATTCCTAAGGGAATCAAATCACAAAAGCGTAGCAGCCATGTTGTTGGTATAACAAAAGTAGCAAATGAGGCATCTTTTGTTCCGCCACGGTGCAATCATTAATTGGCGGGGAAAATAATCTAAAAATAGCCCAACTTGTAAAAGAGCTGTGACAACTATATAGGAGATATTGACGCTCCTGGTTATGGGCTCCTGCTCATACTCACTCACTCATTTATTTACTTACTCACTCACTCACTTATTCTTCCATCTCTCCTCATCACCGTTAAGTTATCATACCTATTTGTAATTTGTTAATTTTAAAGACTACGGCCCGCCTAGATTAGTTAATGCTATCTGCGGGCCAGTCTATCATTTTCCGAATGAGCAATAATAAAATATGAAATGTAAAAAAAAAATATTGGCTAGAAGAGAAACTTTGAAATGCAAATTTTGCTTTGAGCTAAAACTGAATCATAGATAAAACATTGTTTTATAAGTACAAAGACATTGTTCCGGATTATTATTTAGTGAAATAAATACTGCACTCATCTGGAACACAAGAAGCCTCGATAAATTTATAGAAATGTTGCTCTTTTTAAAGTAAATTTCGACTTATTTTGGTTATATTGCGTTTCAATAGTTATGTTTGAGTTTTAGAAGTAATTTACAAAATTCGCGGCCGTGTTGTATTGGAGATATCCGGCTCGGATCTGTATTTACTGTACAACACTGCCGCGAATTTTGTAAATAGTATACATAGGATGCAAGAGCTTTAATTGATCCTCCACTTTATTTTGATTTTATGTATGTACTATTGTACTTTACTATTGTGTGCGGAATACACGACCTATTCATAGCTTGATTACGTAGTATTTCTAGAACCTAATTGCGTTGACTCACTATGATAGTGCATACAGTTTAAGTAGTTCTGGAACCTTCCAATCTAAACAAGATGTGGCAAAGTGTCAGTTGCGGTATATTATTTAGTGTAGTGAGATCAAATTGATCGCGAAAAACCTATCTTTAAATCAAAATTCCCCGCTGAACTTTGAAATCACATATCGAAGAGGTTAAACGATTGAGTTTTTATCCGGTCCGCATCGGCGCAGAATTGAGTTTTTGGGAATCTAACGCTAGCCAAATGTAAATCAAACGTTTTATCAAATGTAGACAGTGTGTGACACGGAGGTCAAAACACGTTCTTTTAGCAAGGAACCTATGTGAATATATTACGTTATTTCAGTTCATTTTTTCATTCGAGAATTCCGAATACAGAACTTCGAATTGGCTGCTATGAGAAAGTTTGCTGAGTTTGTTTGGGCTTCGCTTCGCGAGTAGCTGTGATGTTACGGTTTTATATGCATACAAAGATAAGATAATCATTGTAAGTTTGAGCTCGATTCGACGCGAATTTCTTGGTAAAATTTGTGATTTTGTGGAGCTTGTTGTGATTGCTGATATCGATTTTCGAGATGAACTCTTCACCCTTTCCATAAATTATGAAGGTGAGAGCGGCCATGACGGTGTGAGCCGAGGGGCGAGCCGAGGGTAATTCCAGTGTTTAAAAATGGTGAAAGAACTATCATGAATAATTTTAGACCAATATCACTTCTTTCAATTTTTAATAAACTTCTTGAAAAGCTTATGTATAATCGCCTTTGGAATTTTCTTGAAAAACATCAAGTTTGATCTAATTCACAATTTGGTTTTCGCCCAAAACACTCCACAATACATGCTATCTTACTGATAATTGATAAAATCCAATGTGCTATTGAAGATGGGGAATTTGCCTGTGGTATTTTCTTAGACTTTAGTAAAGCTTTTGATACCATCAATCATAATATTCTGATCCAAAAACTTAATTTTTATGGTGTAAGAGGTATTCCAAATTCCTGGTTTTGTTCATATTTATCTAATAGAAAACAGTTTTTATCCATTGGTAATGTATCTTCTGACCTAAAGCCTGTCCCATGTGGTGTCCCTTAATTATCAGTACTGGGACCTTTACTTTTTAAAATTTATATTAATGATTTTCCTTACTGTTCCAGTGTATTTAACTTTCATTTATTTGCAGATGATTCAAATTTATTTTTAGCAAATAAGAACTTAGATCAACTTGAATCTACCATAAATGTTGAATTGGAGAAAATTAAGGACTGGTTAGCTACCAATAAGTTATCTTTAAATATTGATAAATCTAATTATGTTATTTTTCATCCATCACAAAAGAAAGTATACCCTATAAATATTGTCATAAATAGGAAGACTTTATGTTGCAAGCCTTATATTAAATACCTTGGTATCTTAATAGATGCTAATCTTAATTGGAAATATCAAATCCAAAATGTATCGAAAAAAGTATTTAAAGGAAATGGAATTATATCTAAGATTAGGCATTTTGTACCCCTTGACACCTTAGTTAAAATTTATTATTCACTTGTGTATCCCTTTTTTACATATGGTCTATTGGCTTGGGGTAGTACTTATCAGACCTCTCTTAAACCCCTTGTTATTTTACAAAAAAAAGCACTACGTATAATTACCTTTTCCTCTTTTAATGCTCATACTAACCTCTTGTTTAAAGATCTTGGCATACTGAAATTCTCTGATTTAATATTCTTGTACATTTCAGTGTTTATGTTTCAATATAACCATAATGATCTCCCCTCATCTTTTGATAATTTCTTTATACACGTCACTAATGTTCACCATCATAATACTCGTTTGGCTTCCAAAGCAGCATACTATGCACCTAAAATTAGAACAAATTATGGGAAATTTAGAATAAGTGTACAGATTTGGAACCAAATTAAAGGTGATTTAAAGCAACTATCAACACATAAATGTTTCAGCAAAAATCTAAAGCAGGAGTTTCTATCAAAATACTAATTAATTTTTTCCTTTTTTTTTATGGAACTTTATCAATTATACTAAGAGTCTTTCCCTTTTTGTTATTTATGTGTGTGTGTATATGTGTTGTGTGTGTATCTAGTTTAACCACCGTAACTAGATTGATATTTTATCATTTCGGGCTACATGACACTTGTACTGCACTTATGTTATTATTCATTGTAATGTTGCAATTCGGTGTGAATAAAGTTTGTTGTTGTTGTCGTCTAGATGTATGTGCTCTTAATTTTTATCTTTTCAAAATTGGTTGTAAAATATCCTGGCATGTTTTTGTGGATTTGGAACTGAAAATATCAATCATTATTTCCTTCATTGTCCGACATTTGCTGCTCCTAGATTAAAACTACTCTCCTCTGCTGCTCAAATTCTTGCTGATAGATGGACGGTAATGTCTGAGTTACAGTTAATAAAGATTTTCTTGTTTGGATCTTCACAACTTTCAGCGGGTGAAAATGCTGATATTTTTTATTTTGTTCAATGCTTTATTAAAGAATCTAATCGATTTCAAAAGCGTGAGTTTTAATTTATTTTGCCATCCATCTGTAAACACCATTTTATTGTTTTAGAACCTTATAAATGTATTTGTTTTTGCACACTTTTCACATGTATTTAAAACAAATAATAGTATAATGTCCCGCTTGGAACTATGGTTGTAATTTATTCGCAGTGAGCCCCCTTGATGAGCAGTTTGCTCTTGGGGCGAACTCCGCAATTAAATATGTTTAAATAAATTTAAAAAATATGTAGGGGGAGAATTTTTTAGGAAAAGTTCAAAACTAACAAATAATGACCAGGCACAATTTAAAGACAAAATTCAAACTTTATTTTTACAATTTCATATATTACACTGATAACACAGAAACTACGCTTGGGCTCCCTGTGGATATATATGGCCTACAACAGCAGCATGGCTGGGGTACTGGGAAAGGTTTCCCTCCTGCGTTGCCATTATTGTGCAACGACACATGCAATACGATTGTTTATTAAATGTTTGTTTTATTCATTTTCGATCAGTAGGGTAAGTTATTATGGGCCGCAAACTAGCCGACCATAAATATAGTTCACGAATTTAGTTATCCATACAACAAATAGCAGCTCTAAATGTCTCACAGGAGTAGGCTAAGTTTTTGGCTTCGTTTACGCAATAGAAAGCCACCCGCAAACTATTACTTCCTCAAGGGATCGAGAACAATTATATGAATCCGAAAATGTTTGCCGTCGACTCAGCATCAAACTTAGGTCAGCATAAAAAGTTCGACGTTTCAACTAGGCCTTATAGATATTCATCGCCTCACTGTCTACCGATTGCTTATAATAAGGAAACAATGGGCCTTATTTTGGGTTGCTATAAGTTTCGTAGGTATTTGTACTTGTACACGGCTTGTAAGGGCAAATGATAATTTATACCATTAAATATTGCGTAGCTTTCAAGATTATCATTGGCACCTAGTTATTTATCTATAGCCTTTAGAATACTCCACTACTTCAAAAGATCACTTGAAAACTGTGCTAAATTCTCCATTAATATCAGTGCAGGTGTATGTAGAGTCATTCTATGAATGATTTGGGGTCAGAAATGGTTAGGTTTTTTATTTAATTGGTGGGTTACGTTTTTAGAAGGTGTGTATGAAAATTTGAGAAAATTAATTATTAATGACCCAAATGGCCAGGTATTCTATAGTTGCTCCAGACTTGCAAGTAGACCGCTTAGTTTTGTCGTGAAGTTGAAATTTAATTGTCTACGAAGTCGCCACAGCGACCGTACCGGGGACTGAGCGAGCGACAAACGGAGAACCACTGAAGTGATTATTATCAAAATGTTTCACCGAATGAATATTATTTGTACGTGCCGTACAACTTAAAAGCATGTTCTTTCTACTCCTTCCATCCGCAGTAAAAGCAAGATTAGTTGGTGAATTTAATTTTGCCAAATCTTGAAACTGCCGTACGTACGCCGAAGCGGCTCGGGAACTACTTCGATTTTGACAAACATGCACGCGTGAAATTTATCCCTAATTTCACTCGTCCCCATTTGATTACTTATTGCTGACTTGTACGTTACGTCATCGCCGCCATGTTGGTGGACGTTAAGACGGTTTCTCGTTAGCTTCTCTTGTTAGTTCCACCAACATGTTCGCCATGCACGGCTTTGTTACTTGACTCTCTGGGGATTGGTTGCAAGTTATCAATACAAATTCTTGGTTTGCAACCAATCCCCGGAGATTTAAGAAACAAAGGCGTGGCAGCCATGTTGAATCTTTTGTTATTGTCATCCAACATGGCCGCCATGACGTCAGTTGCAAACGAAGAATATGCCAAGTTATGATGTCTTGTCAACAGCTCACAGTAATTTAATCTTTATTTCATTCATCTTAACAATAAACCAAGCACGTTGCAAGGCACTACCCAACACTCGCTATGACGTAGCTAGCATCTAATACGCATGCTCACATCTTATTACCCGTAGAGTGGCAACCATGTACAGCTGTTTCGTCCTTGTTAGGAGTCATCAGCATGGTATAGCCCCCAAGACCATCGGCCTCACTTTCGGATTTGGCCGTGCCATTTCCATTTTGCACTACCAGATCCTCTTCGGAGAGATCCACATCGCTATAGCGCTTGCTCACATCTCCAGCTCCCACACGTGTTAGCGTGGTGGCTGGGGTTTAAAGCAGCTTCGAGCTCGCCCTTATAGTAACCAGATTCTGAGGCTTATAATCTTTAATGAGGCTGATGGTCTTGGGGGCTATACCATGCTGATGAGTCCTAACAAGGACGAAACAGCTGTACATGGTTGCCACTCTACAGGTAATAAGATGTGAGCATGCATATTAGACGCTAGCTACGTCATAGCGAGTGTTGGGTAGTGCCTTACAACGTGCTTGGTTTATATCTTAACAATATTTCTTTTTCTGATCTATAGGTCGCAATTATACCTCCCCGCTCTAGCTCGTGCAGTAAATTTGATGACATCTCGGTTGAATGATAGTTGGTATTTTTATCTAAATATCAGCAATTTTTTTGTTTTTGATTTTTGTTTCACGGGTATAAGCCATTTCGGAGTTAAGGAAGGGACTGGGACCGAGTGCCAAACTTAATCTGATAAAGAAATTAACCCCGTCACAAGGAAGATCACACTAAAATTAGTAAGTTTACCGAGTTCAGTCTGCCGTTGTTCCTAAGTTCTCATGCATACTATTTTGTAGTCTCTTTTTTGTTCTATTCGCATATATATAATATGGAAATATATAATATGGAATCCAAATAAAGAAGCTTTCGAGAAGGGTGTGTATCCTTCTAAGACGTGCATGCGATTTGTCCGTACCTTGGATGGAGGCATGACTTGTATGTGTGCAATAGGTTATCTCGAAATAAACATGCTGACTCAGGCGCGGATCCAAGAAAAAAATTTGACCGTTTTCTAATGCTGCGAACGCTGGACGTTTTTTTTAGATTTGACTCTTCAACGCCATTTCCTGCGTTCTTGTGAATCGACTTGGAATTACAACATCCCAAACGATCAAAATGTTCTTTTCATGCTTATCACTACACCATAAGTTATGTTGAAACACACTTATTGACTGTCGCATTGCCGAATTCAAAGGCTAGAGTTTGCGTTAAAATTTTCAAGAAAAAATAAATATTTTTCTTCACGTCCGCCGAGATTTTAAAATTCAAAACATCTGACCGTTCTCCATAAAACGGTGGAAACCGGTCTGGACCAGCACTTGGGTGTTGTGCTTTGTTATTTTGTGCCGTAGCCTGCGCGCATTGTGTTATTTTGTAACACAAGTGATCTTGTGATGCTGTTTTACTGTTGACGTTGATACAGGCGCGTCCCCTTGCTACTCAACTCCTGCGTAACACCCAGGGGATGGGATTCGCCCCTCTTACAGTTGCTCCTGATCAGCCTAGAGGTGACAGCGATCTGGCCGAGGTAGTGATCCACACGATGGTTGTACTACAGTGTGCTGATCACCACGAACTTATCGAGACACTTAGAAACCTGATGTTCAATCCCGCCCAGATGATGGTAAGACATTGGTGTACAGGTGTTTGGGATAAAGGTCATACTGGATTTGGATTTACTTACTACTTTGTTTTAATTAAAGCTAAGCAAAATATGCTATTTGGAACAACATTTTGCATTACGCTATGCATTAATATAAACTTTTTTAAATAAAAGTTACTTGACAAAATCTGGTTACTTATCATCGTATTTATTTATTTCATTTTTAGCCTTACCTTTAAATGAATGTTAATTTAGCTGCACGCATTACTATCTTGCAGCAATCCTACTTGCCCACCATGCCGGAAGACAGTTTTCAGGAGGTTCGAAAGGGATTAACTGAAGATGTGAGGTGGTATGGTGAGTAGACGCCATACATTGGATAAGAATCATTACTGTGAGCTGTGAGCACACCGACACAAGAAGGCACTGCTAACTAATTATAAAGTTACTTGACACCAGTGAAATTGAATAAACAGTTATGAGAAAGGACAGAGTAACGATAATAAAATGACGATTGACTGTACCTGGAAATTTACTTTGGATGCTTTTTCCAGCTCGTTCTTCTGAGAAGAAACAGTTTCTTGATCATTTTCCCAACTTAGGTTGTTGGTAATCATTTTGATTTAGAATATTTATACACGGTGTTGTTTTTTATTTGCATTACAGTATGCCCCAGAGGACATCGTTATTCTATTGGTGATGTAAGTATTGGCAATCACTTGCTTAATTTTCAACTGATTTGAGTTTTGCTGAGATGTCTGCAATCAGCAAACTCACATGCGATAAACATTTGCGAGTCTTTTTATTGCAGTGTGGAAGAGCAGACCAGAAAGCAGTGTGTCCTGAGTGCAAATTAGCTATCGGCGGAATTGCATATGAGCTGGTCGCTGATAACAGGATACTGGCTAACCCTCAGTACGTACCAGTCCAGAGTTTAATTGAAATACGTATTTCGCTAATAAAGCTAGTCCTTTCTGAACCCAGGCTATATGCAAGTATACTTTTGGTTTCGCAGCGTAGATTACGAAATTGGGATAAGTATTAATGAGATTATTAAAGACTGTCGACCGTCATGCTTTGCGAGGGTGTAGTTATTGTTACATATACCTTCTGAGAATACTAAAAACTACTAAATTATATCGCTGTTGTTTGTATGCATTCATTCGACGTTTGAGTCGCGTGAATCGTAACGGTCGATAGAGTCTTTAAACCTCATAAAGTAAACAATGTAACTGAAAAAGGGCCTACACAGGAAGTATGAGTGGGATCTGGGAAGCAGCTCGTTTTCTTACGTTTGTATAGTCTTTTACAAACAGAAAAAAGAGCTCTATCTTATTATCTACCGTGGATTATGACGCAATGCATTCTGTTACGCGTTTCTTGTTACCTGGCTTCCTAATCCGTGTTCGTTCAGAATAGTCGAAGTCCTTGTAAGTAAAACCTTTACTTTCTTGCCGACCAGGGAGGATCGTTCAAGTCAAGGACATATTCTTGGTAATCCCTCTGCGCATGCGTCGTCTGCTGGTACGTCAGACCGCAACCTCTCTCCCGCTGTGGTGTGCATAATTCGCCTGATTATGCATTCGGCCATGCTGACAGGGGGATGCCGACATCCCAAGGTACACACAAACCTGTTTGTATTGTTTGGCGTCCTTGTTATCAAACGTGTAATTGGATATCCACACTAATACATTACACATACCTATCGTTATAACAGGAAACCAACTGGCTCATCTCACCGCAGGTCCATCCGGATCAATTACATCAGTTTCTATGGCAACATCTGTCACGTGACCTTCGTGCCCTAGCAGCAGCCATTAACAAAAGTGCTGACGAAGCTTTGTTGGTTGTACACCTCGTGTTGTCAAGAATCGCTACGCACCCTTCTACGAGTAAGTCTATTCTCAGCTCTTGTCATTAGGTCACTGTATTAAATACTGTCAGCTGTAGTAAGTGTATCCTTAGCCCTTGTCATTAGGTCACTCTATTAAATACTGTCAGCTGTAGTAAGTGTATCCTTAACCCTTGTCATTAGGTCACTCTATTAAATACTGTCAGCTGTAGTAAGTGTATACTTAACCCTTGTCATTAGGTCACTCTATTAAATACTGCCAGCTGTAGTAAGTCTATCCTTAGCCCTTGTCATTAGGTCACTCTATTAAATACTGTCAGCTGTAGTAAGTGTATCCTTAACCCTTGTCATTAGGTCACTCTATTAAATACTGTCAGCTGTAGTAAGTGTATCCTTAACCCTTGTCATTAGGTCACTGTATTAAATACTGTCAGCTGTAGTAAGTCTATCCTTAACCCTTGTCATTAGGTCACTCTATTAAATACTGCCAGCTGTAGTAAGTCTATCCTTAGCCCTTGTCATTAGGTCACTGTATTAAATACTGCCAGCTGTAGTAAGTGTATCCTTAGCCCTTGTCATTAGGTCACTGTATTAAATACTGCCAGCTGTAGTAAGTGTATCCTTAGCCCTTGTCATTAGGTCACTGTATTAAATACTGCCAGCTGTAGTAAGTGTATCCTTAGCCCTTGTCATTAGGTCACTGTATTAAATACTGCCAGCTGTAGTAAGTGTATCCTTAGCCCTTGTCATTAGGTCACTGTATTAAATACTGCCAGCTGTAGTAAGTCTATCCTTAGCCCTTGTCATTAGGTCACTGTATTAAATACTGCCAGCTGTAGTAAGTGTATCCTTAGCCCTTGTCATTAGGTCACTGTATTAAATACTGCCAGCTGTAGTAAGTGTATCCTTAGCCCTTGTCATTAGGTCACTGTATTAAATACTGCCAGCTGTAGTAAGTGTATCCTTAGCCCTTGTCATTAGGTCACTGTATTAAATACTGCCAGCTGTAGTAAGTGTATCCTTAGCCCTTGTCATTAGGTCACTGTATTAAATACTGCCAGCTGTAGTAAGTGTATCCTTAGCCCTTGTCATTAGGTCACTGTATTAAATACTGTCAGTTGTAGTAAGTCTATCATTAGCCCTTGTCATT
The DNA here is from genome assembly GCA_030867875.1 of Actinernus sp. WN-2022. NCBI lineage: Eukaryota > Metazoa > Cnidaria > Anthozoa > Actiniaria > Actinernidae > Actinernus > Actinernus sp. WN-2022. The sequence goes on along the minus strand of JAOWCC010000936.1, from coordinate 82,855,561 downwards.
AGGTCACTGTATTAAATACTGCCAGCTGTAGTAAGTGTATCCTTAGCCCTTGTCATTAGGTCACTGTATTAAATACTGCCAGCTGTAGTAAGTGTATCCTTAGCCCTTGTCATTAGGTCACTGTATTAAATACTGCCAGCTGTAGTAAGTGTATCCTTAGCCCTTGTCATTAGGTCACTGTATTAAATACTGCCAGCTGTAGTAAGTGTATCCTTAGCCCTTGTCATTAGGTCACTGTATTAAATACTGTCAGTTGTAGTAAGTCTATCATTAGCCCTTGTCATTAGGTCACTGTATTAAATACTGCCAGCTGTAGTAAGTGTATCCTTAGCCCTTGTCATTAGGTCACTGTATTAAATACTGCCAGCTGTAGTAAGTGTATCCTTAGCCCTTGTCATTAGGTCACTGTATTAAATACTGCCAGCTGTAGTAAGTGTATCCTTAGCCCTTGTCATTAGGTCACTGTATTAAATACTGCCAGCTGTAGTAAGTGTATCCTTAGCCCTTGTCATTAGGTCACTGTATTAAATACTGCCAGCTGTAGTAAGTGTATCCTTAGCCCTTGTCATTAGGTCACTGTATTAAATACTGTCAGCTGTAGTAAGTCTATCCTTAGCCCTTGTCATTAGGTCACTGTATTAAAAACTGTCAGCTGTAGTAAGTGTATCCTTAGCCCTTGTCATTAGGTCACTCTATTAAATACTGTCAGCTGTAGTAAGTGTATCCTTAGCCCTTGTCATTAGGTCACTCTATTAAATACTGTCAGCTGTAGTAAGTGTATCCTTAGCCCTTGTCATTAGGTCACTCTATTAAATACTGTCAGCTGTAGTAAGTGTATCCTTAGCCCTTGTCATTAGGTCACTGTATTAAATACTGCCAGCTGTAGTAAGTGTATCCTTAGCCCTTGTCATTAGGTCACTGTATTAAAAACTGCCAGCTGTAGTAAGTCTATCCTTAGCCCTTGTCATTAGGTCACTGTATTAAATACTGTCAGCTGTAGTAAGTGTATCCTTAGCCCTTGTCATTAGGTCACTCTATTAAATACTGTCAGCTGTAGTAAGTGTATCCTTAGCCCTTGTCATTAGGTCACTGTATTAAATACTGCCAGCTGTAGTAAGTGTATCCTTAGCCCTTGTCATTAGGTCACTGTATTAAAAACTGCCAGCTGTAGTAAGTCTATCCTTAGCCCTTGTCATTAGGTCACTGTATTAAATACTGTCAGCTGTAGTAAGTGTATCCTTAGCCCTTGTCATTAGGTCACTGTATTAAATACTGTCAGCTGTAGTAAGTGTATCCTTAGCCCTTGTCATTAGGTCACTCTATTAAATACTGTCAGCTGTAGTAAGTCTATCCTTAGCCCTTGTCATTAGGTCACTGTATTAAATACTGTCAGCTGTAGTAAGTGTATCCTTAGCCCTTGTCATTAGGTCACTCTATTAAATACTGTCAGCTGTAGTAAGTGTATCCTTAGCCCTTGTCATTAGGTCACTCTATTAAATACTGTCAGCTGTAGTAAGTCTATCCTTAGCCCTTGTCATTAGGTCACTCTATTAAATACTGTCAGCTGTAGTAAGTCTATCCTTAGCCCTTGTCATTAGGTCACTGTATTAAATACTGCCAGCTGTAGTAAGTCTATCCTTAGCCCTTGTCATTAGGTCACTGTGTTAAATACTGTCAGCTGTAGTAAGTCTATCCTTAGCCCTTGTCATTAGGTCACTGTATTAAATACTGCCAGCTGTAGTAAGTCTATCCTTAGCCCTTGTCATTAGGTCACTGTGTTAAATACTGTCAGCTGTAGTAAGTCTATCCTTAGCCCTTGTCATTAGGTCACTCTATTAAATACTGCCAGCTGTAGTAAGTCTATCCTTAGCCCTTGTCATTAGGTCACTGTGTTAAATACTGTCAGCTGTAGTAAGTCTATCCTTAGCCCTTGTCATTAGGTCACTCTATTAAATACTGTCAGCTGTAGTAAGTGTATCCTTAGCCCTTGTCATTAGGTCACTCTATTAAATACTGTCAGCTGTAGTAAGTCTATCCTTAGCCCTTGTCATTAGGTCACTCTATTAAATACTGTCAGCTGTAGTAAGTGTATCCTTAGCCCTTGTCATTAGGTCACTCTATTAAATACTGTCAGCTGTAGTAAGTGTATCCTTAGCCCTTGTCATTAGGTCACTCTATTAAATACTGTCAGCTGTAGTAAGTGTATCCTTAGCCCTTGTCATTAGGTCACTCTATTAAATACTGTCAGCTGTAGTAAGTGTATCCTTAGCCCTTGTCATTAGGTCACTCTATTAAATACTGTCAGCTGTAGTAAGTGTATCCTTAGCCCTTGTCATTAGGTCACTCTATTAAATACTGTCAGCTGTAGTAAGTGTATCCTTAGCCCTTGTCATTAGGTCACTCTATTAAATACTGTCAGCTGTAGTAAGTGTATCCTTAGCCCTTGTCATTAGGTCACTCTATTAAATACTGTCAGCTGTAGTAAGTGTATCCTTAGCCCTTGTCATTAGGTCACTCTATTAAATACTGTCAGCTGTAGTAAGTGTATCCTTAGCCCTTGTCATTAGGTCACTCTATTAAATACTGTCAGCTGTAGTAAGTGTATCCTTAGCCCTTGTCATTAGGTCACTCTATTAAATACTGTCAGCTGTAGTAAGTGTATCCTTAGCCCTTTGTCACTTAGGTCACTCTATTAAATACTGTCAGCTGTAGTAAGTGTATCCTTAGCCCTTGTCATTAGGTCACTCTATTAAATACTGTCAGCTGTAGTAAGTGTATCCTTAGCCCTTGTCATTAGGGTCACTCTATTAAATACTGTCAGCTGTTTCCTTACCCTTGTAAGTTGTCATTAGGTCACTCTATTAAATACTGTCAGCTGTAGTAAGTGTATCCTTAGCCCTTGTCATTAGGTCACTCTATTAAATACTGTCAGCTGTAGTAAGTGTATCCTTAACCCTTGTCATTAGGTCACTCTATTAAATACTGCCAGCTGTAGTAAGTGTATCCTTAGCCCTTGTCATTAGGTCACTCTATTAAATACTGTCAGCTGTAGTAAGTGTATCCTTAGCCCTTGTCATTAGGTCACTCTATTAAATACTGTCAGCTGTAGTAAGTGTATCCTTAGCCCTTGTCATTAGGTCACTCTATTAAATACTGCCAGCTGTAGTAAGTGTATCCTTAGCCCTTGTCATTAGGTCACTCTATTAAATACTGTCAGCTGTAGTAAGTGTATCCTTAGCCCTTGTCATTAGGTCACTCTATTAAATACTGTCAGCTGTAGTAAGTGTATCCTTAGCCCTTGTCATTAGGTCACTCTATTAAATACTGTCAGCTGTAGTAAGTCTATCCTTAGCCCTTGTCATTAGGTCACTCTATTAAATACTGTCAGCTGTAGTAAGTCTATCCTTAGCCCTTGTCATTAGGTCACTGTATTAAATACTGCCAGCTGTAGTAAGTCTATCCTTAGCCCTTGTCATTAGGTCACTCTATTAAATACTGTCAGCTGTAGTAAGTGTATCCTTAGCCCTTGTCATTAGGTCACTCTATTAAATACTGCCAGCTGTAGTAAGTCTATCCTTAGCCCTTGTCATTAGGTCACTGTATTAAATACTGCCAGCTGTAGTAAGTCTATCCTTAGCCCTTGTCATTAGGTCACTCTATTAAATACTGTCAGCTGTAGTAAGTGTATCCTTAGCCCTTGTCATTAGGTCACTCTATTAAATACTGCCAGCTGTAGTAAGTATATCCTTAGCCCTTGTCATTAGGTCACTCTATTAAATACTGTCAGCTGTAGTAAGTGTATCCTTAGCCCTTGTCATTAGGTCACTCTATTAAATACTGCCAGCTGTAGTAAGTCTATCCTTAGCCCTTGTCATTAGGTCACTCTATTAAATACTGCAGCTGTAGTAAGTCTATCCTTAGCCCTTGTCATTAGGTCACTCTATTAAATACTGCCAGCTGTAGTAAGTATATCCTTAGCCCTTGTCATTAGGTCACTCTATTAAATACTGCCAGCTGTAGTAAGTGTATCCTTAGCCCTTGTCATTAGGTCACTCTATTAAATACTGCCAGCTGTAGTAAGTATATCCTTAGCCCTTGTCATTAGGTCACTCTATTAAATACTGCCAGCTGTAGTAAGTCTATCCTTAGCCCTTGTCATTAGGTCACTCTATTAAATACTGCCAGCTGTAGTAAGTGTATCCTTAGCCCTTGTCATTAGGTCACTCTATTAAATACTGCCAGCTGTAGTAAGTATATCCTTAGCCCTTGTCATTAGGTCACTCTATTAAATACTGCCAGCTGTAGTAAGTGTATCCTTAGCCCTTGTCATTAGGTCACTCTATTAAATACTGCCAGCTGTAGTAAGTATATCCTTAGCCCTTGTCATTAGGTCACTCTATTAAATACTGCCAGCTGTAGTAAGTATATCCTTAGCCCTTGTCATTAGGTCACTCTATTAAATACTGCCAGCTGTAGTAAGTCTATCCTTAGCCCTTGTCATTAGGTCACTCTATTAAATACTGCCAGCTGTAGTAAGTATATCCTTAGCCCTTGTCATTAGGTCACTCTATTAAATACTGCCAGCTGTAGTAAGTGTATCCTTAGCCCTTGTCATTAGGTCACTCTATTAAATACTGCCAGCTGTAGTAAGTATATCCTTAGCCCTTGTCATTAGGTCACTCTATTAAATACTGCCAGCTGTAGTAAGTGTATCCTTAGCCCTTGTCATTAGGTCACTCTATTAAATACTGCCAGCTGTAGTAAGTATATCCTTAGCCCTTGTCATTAGGTCACTCTATTAAATACTGCCAGCTGTAGTAAGTCTATCCTTAGCCCTTGTCATTAGGTCACTCTATTAAATACTGCCAGCTGTAGTAAGTCTATCCTTAGCCCTTGTCATTAGGTCACTCTATTAAATACTGCCAGCTGTAGTAAGTATATCCTTAGCCCTTGTCATTAGGTCACTCTATTAAATACTGCCAGCTGTAGTAAGTGTATCCTTAGCCCTTGTCATTAGGTCACTGTATTAAATACTGTCAGCTGTAGTAAGTGTATCCTTAGCCCTTGTCATTAGGTCACTGTATTAAATACTGTCAGCTGTAGTAAGTGTATCCTTAGCCCTTGTCATTAGGTCACTGTATTAAATACTGTCAGCTGTAGTAAGTGTATCCTTAGCCCTTGTCATTAGGTCACTGTATTAAATACTGCCAGCTGTAGTAAGTCTATCCTTAGCCCTTGTCATTAGGTCACTCTATTAAATACTGTCAGCTGTAGTAAGTGTATCCTTAGCCCTTGTCATTAGGTCACTGTATTAAATACTGTCAGCTGTAGTAAGTGTATCCTTAGCCCTTGTCATTAGGTCACTGTATTAAATACTGCCAGCTGTAGTAAGTCTATCCTTAGCCCTTGTCATTAGGTCACTCTATTAAATACTGTCAGCTGTAGTAAGTCTATCCTTAGCCCTTGTCATTAGGTCACTGTATTAAATACTGTCAGCTGTAGTAAGTGTATCCTTAGCCCTTGTCATTAGGTCACTGTATTAAATACTGCCAGCTGTAGTAAGTCTATCCTTAGCCCTTGTCATTAGGTCACTGTATTAAATACTGTCAGCTGTAGTAAGTGTATCCTTAGCCCTTGTCATTAGGTCACTGTATTAAATACTGTCAGCTGTAGTAAGTGTATCCTTAGCCCTTGTCATTAGGTCACTGTATTAAATACTGTCAGCTGTAGTAAGTGTATCCTTAGCCCTTGTCATTAGGTCACTGTATTAAATACTGTCAGCTGTAGTAAGTGTATCCTTAGCCCTTGTCATTAGGTCACTGTATTAAATACTGTCAGCTGTAGTAAGTGTATCCTTAGCCCTTGTCATTAGGTCACTGTATTAAATACTGCCAGCTGTAGTAAGTCTATCCTTAGCCCTTGTCATTAGGTCACTCTATTAAATACTGTCAGCTGTAGTAAGTCTATCCTTAGCCCTTGTCATTAGGTCACTGTATTAAATACTGCCAGCTGTAGTAAGTCTATCCTTAGCCCTTGTCATTAGGTCACTCTATTAAATACTGTCAGCTGTAGTAAGTCTATCCTTAGCCCTTGTCATTAGGTCACTGTATTAAATACTGTCAGCTGTAGTAAGTCTATCCTTAGCCCTTGTCATTAGGTCACTGTATTAAATACTGTCAGCTGTAGTAAGTCTATCCTTAGCCCTTGTCATTAGGTCACTGTATTAAATACTGCCAGCTGTAGTAAGTCTATCCTTAGCCCTTGTCATTAGGTCACTCTATTAAATACTGTCAGCTGTAGTAAGTCTATCCTTAGCCCTTGTCATTAGGTCACTGTATTAAATACTGTCAGCTGTAGTAAGTGTATCCTTAGCCCTTGTCATTAGGTCACTGTATTAAATACTGTCAGCTGTAGTAAGTGTATCCTTAGCCCTTGTCATTAGGTCACTGTATTAAATACTGTCAGCTGTAGTAAGTGTATCCTTAGCCCTTGTCATTAGGTCACTGTATTAAATACTGTCAGCTGTAGTAAGTGTATCCTTAGCCCTTGTCATTAGGTCACTGTATTAAATACTGTCAGCTGTAGTAAGTGTATCCTTAGCCCTTGTCATTAGGTCACTGTATTAAATACTGTCAGCTGTAGTAAGTCTATCCTTAGCCCTTGTCATTAGGTCACTCTATTAAATACTGTCAGCTGTAGTAAGTGTATCCTTAGCCCTTGTCATTAGGTCACTGTATTAAATACTGTCAGCTGTAGTAAGTATATCCTTAGCCCTTGTCATTAGGTCACTGTATTAAATACTGCCAGCTGTAGTAAGTGTATCCTTAGCCCTTGTCATTAGGTCACTGTATTAAATACTGTCAGCTGTAGTAAGTGTATCCTTAGCCCTTGTCATTAGGTCACTGTATTAAATACTGTCAGCTGTAGTAAGTGTATCCTTAGCCCTTGTCATTAGGTCACTGTATTAAATACTGCCAGCTGTAGTAAGTCTATCCTTAGCCCTTGTCATTAGGTCACTCGTATTAAATACTGTCAGCTGTAGTAAGTGTATCCTTAGCCCTTGTCATTAGGTCACTGTATTAAATACTGTCAGCTGTAGTAAGTGTATCCTTAGCCCTTGTCATTAGGTCACTGTATTAAATACTGCCAGCTGTAGTAAGTCTATCCTTAGCCCTTGTCATTAGGTCACTGTATTAAATACTGTCAGCTGTAGTAAGTCTATCCTTAGCCCTTGTCATTAGGTCACTGTATTAAATACTGTCAGCTGTAGTAAGTGTATCCTTAGCCCTTGTCATTAGGTCACTGTATTAAATACTGCCAGCTGTAGTAAGTCTATCCTTAGCCCTTGTCATTAGGTCACTGTATTAAATACTGTCAGCTGTAGTAAGTGTATCCTTAGCCCTTGTCATTAGGTCACTGTATTAAATACTGTCAGCTGTAGTAAGTGTATCCTTAGCCCTTGTCATTAGGTCACTGTATTAAATACTGTCAGCTGTAGTAAGTGTATCCTTAGCCCTTGTCATTAGGTCACTGTATTAAATACTGTCAGCTGTAGTAAGTGTATCCTTAGCCCTTGTCATTAGGTCACTGTATTAAATACTGTCAGCTGTAGTAAGTCTATCCTTAGCCCTTGTCATTAGGTCACTGTATTAAATACTGTCAGCTGTAGTAAGTCTATCCTTAGCCCTTGTCATTAGGTCACTGTATTAAATACTGTCAGCTGTAGTAAGTGTATCCTTAGCCCTTGTCATTAGGTCACTGTATTAAATACTGCCAGCTGTAGTAAGTCTATCCTTAGCCCTTGTCATTAGGTCACTCTATTAAATACTGTCAGCTGTAGTAAGTCTATCCTTAGCCCTTGTCATTAGGTCACTGTATTAAATACTGTCAGCTGTAGTAAGTGTATCCTTAGCCCTTGTCATTAGGTCACTGTATTAAATACTGCCAGCTGTAGTAAGTCTATCCTTAGCCCTTGTCATTAGGTCACTGTATTAAATACTGTCAGCTGTAGTAAGTGTATCCTTAGCCCTTGTCATTAGGTCACTGTATTAAATACTGCCAGCTGTAGTAAGTCTATCCTTAGCCCTTGTCATTAGGTCACTCTATTAAATACTGTCAGCTGTAGTAAGTCTATCCTTAGCCCTTGTCATTAGGTCACTGTATTAAATACTGCCAGCTGTAGTAAGTCTATCCTTAGCCCTTGTCATTAGGTCACTCTATTAAATACTGTCAGCTGTAGTAAGTCTATCCTTAGCCCTTGTCATTAGGTCACTGTATTAAATACTGCCAGCTGTAGTAAGTCTATCCTTAGCCCTTGTCATTAGGTCACTGTATTAAATACTGTCAGCTGTAGTAAGTGTATCCTTAGCCCTTGTCATTAGGTCACTGTATTAAATACTGCCAGCTGTAGTAAGTCTATCCTTAGCCCTTGTCATTAGGTCACTGTATTAAATACTGTCAGCTGTAGTAAGTGTATCCTTAGCCCTTGTCATTAGGTCACTGTATTAAATACTGCCAGCTGTAGTAAGTCTATCCTTAGCCCTTGTCATTAGGTCACTCTATTAAATACTGTCAGCTGTAGTAAGTCTATCCTTAGCCCTTGTCATTAGGTCACTGTATTAAATACTGCCAGCTGTAGTAAGTCTATCCTTAGCCCTTGTCATTAGGTCACTCTATTAAATACTGTCAGCTGTAGTAAGTCTATCCTTAGCCCTTGTCATTAGGTCACTGTATTAAATACTGCCAGCTGTAGTAAGTCTATCCTTAGCCCTTGTCATTAGGTCACTGTATTAAATACTGTCAGCTGTAGTAAGTCTATCCTTAGCCCTTGTCATTAGGTCACTGTATTAAATACTGCCAGCTGTAGTAAGTCTATCCTTAGCCCTTGTCATTAGGTCACTCTATTAAATACTGTCAGCTGTAGTAAGTCTATCCTTAGCCCTTGTCATTAGGTCACTGTATTAAATACTGTCAGCTGTAGTAAGTCGTATCCTTAGCCCTTGTCATTAGGTCACTGTATTAAATACTGTCAGCTGTAGTAAGTCTATCCTTAGCCCTTGTCATTAGGTCACTGTATTAAATACTGTCAGCTGTAGTAAGTCGTATCCTTAGCCCTTGTCATTAGGTCACTGTATTAAATACTGTCAGCTGTAGTAAGTGTATCCTTAGCCCTTGTCATTAGGTCACTGTATTAAATACTGTCAGCTGTAGTAAGTGTATCCTTAGCCCTTGTCATTAGGTCACTGTATTAAATACTGTCAGCTGTAGTAAGTCTATCCTTAGCCCTTGTCATTAGGTCACTCTATTAAATACTGTCAGCTGTAGTAAGTGTATCCTTAGCCCTTGTCATTAGGTCACTCTATTAAATACTGTCAGCTGTAGTAAGTATATCCTTAGCCCTTGTCATTAGGTCACTGTATTAAATACTGCCAGCTGTAGTAAGTGTATCCTTAGCCCTTGTCATTAGGTCACTGTATTAAATACTGTCAGCTGTAGTAAGTGTATCCTTAGCCCTTGTCATTAGGTCACTCTATTAAATACTGTCCAGCTGTAGTAAGTGCTATCCTTAGCCCTTGTCATTAGGTCACTCGTATTAAATACTGTCAGCTGTAGTAAGTGTATCCTTAGCCCTTGTCATTAGGTCACTGTATTAAATACTGTCAGCTGTAGTAAGTGTATCCTTAGCCCTTGTCATTAGGTCACTGTATTAAATACTGCCAGCTGTAGTAAGTGTATCCTTAGCCCTTGTCATTAGGTCACTCTATTAAATACTGTCAGCTGTAGTAAGTATATCCTTAGCCCTTGTCATTAGGTCACTGTATTAAATACTGCCAGCTGTAGTAAGTGTATCCTTAGCCCTTGTCATTAGGTCACTGCTATTAAATACTGTCAGCTGTAGTAAGTGTATCCTTAGCCCTTGTCATTAGGTCACTGTATTAAATACTGCAAGCTGTAGTAAGTGTATCCTTAGCCCTTGTCATTAGGTCACTGTATTAAATACTGTCAGCTGTAGTAAGTGTATCCTTAGCCCTTGTCATTAGTCACTGTATTAAATACTGTCAGCTGTAGTAAGTGTATCCTTAGCCCTTGTCATTAGGTCACTGTATTAAATACTGTCAGCTGTAGTAAGTGTATCCTTAGCCCTTGTCATTAGGTCACTGTATTAAATACTGTCAGCTGTAGTAAGTGTATCCTTAGCCCTTGTCATTAGGTCACTGTATTAAATACTGTCAGCTGTAGTAAGTGTATCCTTAGCCCTTGTCATTAGGTCACTGTATTAAATACTGTCAGCTGTAGTAAGTGTATCCTTAGCCCTTGTCATTAGGTCACTGCTATTAAATACTGTCAGCTGTAGTAAGTGTATCCTTAGCCCTTGTCATTAGGTCACTGTATTAAATACTGTCAGCTGTAGTAAGTGTATCCTTAGCCCTTGTCATTAGGTCACTCTATTAAATACTGTCAGCTGTAGTAAGTGTATCCTTAGCCCTTGTCATTAGGTCACTCTATTAAATACTGTCAGCTGTAGTAAGTGTATCCTTAGCCCTTGTCATTAGGTCACTCTATTAAATACTGTCAGCTGTAGTAAGTGTATCCTTAGCCCTTGTCATTAGGTCACTCTATTAAATACTGCCAGCTGTAGTAAGTGTATCCTTAGCCCTTGTCATTAGGTCACTCTATTAAATACTGCCAGCTGTAGTAAGTGTATCCTTAGCCCTTGTCATTAGGTCACTCTATTAAATACTGCCAGCTGTAGTAAGTGTATCCTTAGCCCTTGTCATTAGGTCACTCTATTAAATACTGCCAGCTGTAGTAAGTGTATCCTTAGCCCTTGTCATTAGGTCACTCTATTAAATACTGCCAGCTGTAGTAAGTGTATCCTTAGCCCTTGTCATTAGGTCACTCTATTAAATACTGCCAGCTGTAGTAAGTGTATCCTTAGCCCTTGTCATTAGGTCACTCTATTAAATACTGTCAGCTGTAGTAAGTGTATCCTTAGCCCTTGTCATTAGGTCACTCGTATTAAATACTGTCAGCTGTAGTAAGTGTATCCTTAGCCCTTGTCATTAGGTCACTCTATTAAATACTGTCAGCTGTAGTAAGTGTATCCTTAGCCCTTGTCATTAGGTCACTCTATTAAATACTGTCCAGCTGTAGTAAGTGTATCCTTAGCCCTTGTCATTAGGTCACTCTATTAAATACTGTCCAGCTGTAGTAAGTGTATCCTTAGCCCTTGTCATTAGGTCACTCTATTAAATACTGCCAGCTGTAGTAAGTGTATCCTTAGCCCTTGTCATTAGGTCACTCTATTAAATACTGCCAGCTGTAGTAAGTCTATCCTTAGCCCTTGTCATTAGGTCACTCTATTAAATACTGCCAGCTGTAGTAAGTGTATCCTTAGCCCTTGTCATTAGGTCACTCTATTAAATACTGCCAGCTGTAGTAAGTGTATCCTTAGCCCTTGTCATTAGGTCACTCTATTAAATACTGCCAGCTGTAGTAAGTGTATCCTTAGCCCTTGTCATTAGGTCACTCTATTAAATACTGCCAGCTGTAGTAAGTGTATCCTTAGCCCTTGTCATTAGGTCACTCTATTAAATACTGCCAGCTGTAGTAAGTCTATCCTTAGCCCTTGTCATTAGGTCACTCTATTAAATACTGCCAGCTGTAGTAAGTGTATCCTTAGCCCTTGTCATTAGGTCACTCTATTAAATACTGCCAGCTGTAGTAAGTGTATCCTTAGCCCTTGTCATTAGGTCACTCTATTAAATACTGCCAGCTGTAGTAAGTGTATCCTTAGCCCTTGTCATTAGGTCACTCTATTAAATACTGCCAGCTGTAGTAAGTGTATCCTTAGCCCTTGTCATTAGGTCACTCTATTAAATACTGCCAGCTGTAGTAAGTGTATCCTTAGCCCTTGTCATTAGGTCACTGTATTAAATACTGTCAGCTGTAGTAAATCTATCCTTAGCCCTTGTCATTAGGTCACTCTATTAAATACTGTCAGCTGTAGTAAGTGTATCCTTAGCCCTTGTCATTAGGTCACTCTATTAAATACTGTCAGCTGTAGTAAGTGTATCCTTAGCCCTTGTCATTAGGTCACTCTATTAAATACTGTCAGCTGTAGTAAGTGTATCCTTAGCCCTTGTCATTAGGTCACTCTATTAAATACTGCCAGCTGTAGTAAGTGTATCCTTAGCCCTTGTCATTAGGTCACTGTATTAAATACTGCCAGCTGTAGTAAGTCTATCCTTAGCCCTTGTCATTAGGTCACTCTATTAAATACTGCCAGCTGTAGTAAGTGTATCCTTAGCCCTTGTCATTAGGTCACTCTATTAAATACTGCCAGCTGTAGTAAGTGTATCCTTAGCCCTTGTCATTAGGTCACTCTATTAAATACTGCCAGCTGTAGTAAGTGTATCCTTAGCCCTTGTCATTAGGTCACTGTATTAAATACTGCCAGCTGTAGTAAGTCTATCCTTAGCCCTTGTCATTAGGTCACTCTATTAAATACTGCCAGCTGTAGTAAGTGTATCCTTAGCCCTTGTCATTAGGTCACTGTATTAAATACTGCCAGCTGTAGTAAGTGTATCCTTAGCCCTTGTCATTAGGTCACTCTATTAAATACTGCCAGCTGTAGTAAGTGTATCCTTAGCCCTTGTCATTAGGTCACTGTATTAAATACTGCCAGCTGTAGTAAGTCTATCCTTAGCCCTTGTCATTAGGTCACTCTATTAAATACTGCCAGCTGTAGTAAGTGTATCCTTAGCCCTTGTCATTAGGTCACTGTATTAAATACTGCCAGCTGTAGTAAGTCTATCCTTAGCCCTTGTCATTAGGTCACTCTATTAAATACTGCCAGCTGTAGTAAGTGTATCCTTAGCCCTTGTCATTAGGTCACTCTATTAAATACTGCCAGCTGTAGTAAGTGTATCCTTAGCCCTTGTCATTAGGTCACTGTATTAAATACTGTCAGCTGTAGTAAGTGTATCCTTAGCCCTTGTCATTAGGTCACTGTATTAAATACTGTCAGCTGTAGTAAGTGTATCCTTAGCCCTTGTCATTAGGTCACTCTATTAAATACTGCCAGCTGTAGTAAGTGTATCCTTAGCCCTTGTCATTAGGTCACTGTATTAAATACTGTCAGCTGTAGTAAGTGTATCCTTAGCCCTTGTCATTAGGTCACTCTATTAAATACTGCCAGCTGTAGTAAGTGTATCCTTAGCCCTTGTCATTAGGTCACTGTATTAAATACTGTCAGCTGTAGTAAGTGTATCCTTAGCCCTTGTCATTAGGTCACTCTATTAAATACTGCCAGCTGTAGTAAGTGTATCCTTAGCCCTTGTCATTAGGTCACTGTATTAAATACTGCCAGCTGTAGTAAGTCTATCCTTAGCCCTTGTCATTAGGTCACTCTATTAAATACTGCCAGCTGTAGTAAGTGTATCCTTAGCCCTTGTCATTAGGTCACTGTATTAAATACTGTCAGCTGTAGTAAGTGTATCCTTAGCCCTTGTCATTAGGTCACTCTATTAAATACTGCCAGCTGTAGTAAGTGTATCCTTAGCCCTTGTCATTAGGTCACTGTATTAAATACTGTCAGCTGTAGTAAGTGTATCCTTAGCCCTTGTCATTAGGTCACTGTATTAAATACTGTCAGTTGTAGTAAGTGTATCCTTAGCCCTTGTCATTAGGTCACTCTATTAAATACTGCCAGCTGTAGTAAGTCTATCCTTAGCCCTTGTCATTAGGTCACTGTATTAAATACTGCCAGCTGTAGTAAGTCTATCCTTAGCCCTTGTCATTAGGTCACTCTATTAAATACTGTCAGCTGTAGTAAGTGTATCCTTAGCCCTTGTCATTAGGTCACTCTATTAAATACTGCCAGCTGTAGTAAGTGTATCCTTAGCCCTTGTCATTAGGTCACTGTATTAAATACTGTCAGCTGTAGTAAGTGTATCCTTAGCCCTTGTCATTAGGTCACTGTATTAAATACTGTCAGTTGTAGTAAGTGTATCCTTAGCCCTTGTCATTAGGTCACTCTATTAAATACTGCCAGCTGTAGTAAGTCTATCCTTAGCCCTTGTCATTAGGTCACTGTATTAAATACTGTCAGCTGTAGTAAGTGTATCCTTAGCCCTTGTCATTAGGTCACTGTATTAAATACTGTCAGCTGTAGTAAGTGTATCCTTAGCCCTTGTCATTAGGTCACTCTATTAAATACTGTCAGCTGTAGTAAGTCTATCCTTAGCCCTTGTCATTAGGTCACTCTATTAAATACTGCCAGCTGTAGTAAGTGTATCCTTAGCCCTTGTCATTAGGTCACTCTATTAAATACTGCCAGCTGTAGTAAGTGTATCCTTAGCCCTTGTCATTAGGTCACTCTATTAAATACTGTCAGCTGTAGTAAGTCTATCCTTAGCCCTTGTCATTAGGTCACTCTATTAAATACTGCCAGCTGTAGTAAGTGTATCCTTAGCCCTTGTCATTAGGTCACTCTATTAAATACTGCCAGCTGTAGTAAGTGTATCCTTAGCCCTTGTCATTAGGTCACTCTATTAAATACTGTCAGCTGTAGTAAGTGTATCCTTAGCCCTTGTCATTAGGTCACTGTATTAAATACTGCCAGCTGTAGTAAGTGTATCCTTAGCCCTTGTCATTAGGTCACTGTATTAAATACTGTCAGCTGTAGTAAGTGTATCCTTAGCCCTTGTCATTAGGTCACTCTATTAAATACTGTCAGCTGTAGTAAGTGTATCCTTAGCCCTTGTCATTAGGTCACTGTATTAAATACTGTCAGCTGTAGTAAGTGTATCCTTAGCCCTTGTCATTAGGTCATTCTATTAAATACTGTCAGCTGTAGTAAGTGTATCCTTAGCCCTTGTCATTAGGTCACTGTATTAAATACTGCCAGCTGTAGTAAGTGTATCCTTAGCCCTTGTCATTAGGTCACTGTATTAAATACTGTCAGCTGTAGTAAGTGTATCCTTAGCCCTTGTCATTAGGTCACTCTATTAAATACTGTCAGCTGTAGTAAGTGTATCCTTAGCCCTTGTCATTAGGTCACTGTATTAAATACTGTCAGCTGTAGTAAGTGTATCCTTAGCCCTTGTCATTAGGTCACTGTATTAAATACTGTCAGCTGTAGTAAGTGTATCCTTAGCCCTTGTCATTAGGTCATTCTATTAAATACTGTCAGTTGTAGTAAGTGTATCCTTAGCCCTTGTCATTAGGTCATTCTATTAAATACTGTCAGTTGTAGTAAGTGTATCCTTAGCCCTTGTCATTAGGTCACTGTATTAAATACTGTCAGCTGTAGTAAGTGTATCCTTAGCCCTTGTCATTAGGTCACTCTATTAAATACTGTCAGCTGTAGTAAGTGTATCCTTAGCCCTTGTCATTAGGTCACTGTATTAAATACTGTCAGCTGTAGTAAGTGTATCCTTAGCCCTTGTCATTAGGTCACTGTATTAAATACTGTCAGCTGTAGTAAGTGTATCCTTAGCCCTTGTCATTAGGTCATTCTATTAAATACTGTCAGTTGTAGTAAGTGTATCCTTAGCCCTTGTCATTAGGTCATTCTATTAAATACTGTCAGTTGTAGTAAGTGTATCCTTAGCCCTTGTCATTAGGTCACTGTATTAAATACTGTCAGCTGTAGTAAGTGTATCCTTAGCCCTTGTCATTAGGTCACTGTATTAAATACTGTCAGCTGTAGTAAGTGTATCCTTAGCCCTTGTCATTAGGTCATTCTATTAAATACTGTCAGTTGTAGTAAGTGTATCCTTAGCCCTTGTCATTAGGTCATTCTATTAAATACTGTCAGTTGTAGTAAGTGTATCCTTAGCCCTTGTCATTAGGTCATTGTGTTAAGCCGTCTTTGCCTGTAAAGTTGTTTGTTTGCTTTTGTATTTCTGTGTATGTTAGTGTTTTTGGTTGGTGAAAATCCTTCGTATTTCTCATCTGTATTGCAGTGATTCTCTAACGATGTTTAATTTACCTATTCATTTGACAATTAAGTAAAGTTGTTGATTGATTGATGCACACTAATGTGATGTTTTCCTGGCTGTCAGGTGCGTTGTTGTTTGGTGGAGATGGTATCTTAGACACCCCAGCAGCCAGGAGACAGTGGGAAATTGAATTCAGTGCAGTCTTCATCAACCCTGTGCTGTCGGTAGGCAATTAACTGTGTATAAACTCTTGATCAGTGTTTAACTAACCGGAGCGATCTTGATAACCGCCTCCCGGTTAGCTTGGGTTCAAACCACGACCGGACCAACAGTCAGGGTCTTTAAATAACTGAGTAGAAGGTGCTGCCTTTGTGTAGTGTTTACAATGCCTTATGTACATGTAATATAACAATTGAGTACATAACTTGAGTCACGTGAATGATTGTATATGACAAGTATGTGATTGCCAGGGCCGTAGCATGCCCTGAAAAACTGGGTGGGCACAAAGTCATTTCGCAACACGTGATCACCAAAACATGTACTCTGATGGCATTCCTATAGTATTACATAAAATTACACAAACAATCGCCGAAATGCTTTCTCAGAGCAGTGTTATGCACGTGTTCATGCATTTGTCTGTGTTGCCTTAGAGGCAACTCAGACTGCTTTGGAAGGTCGCTCTTCTTGAACTTCCCGAACAGCTGCTTGCGCTGGTGATTGTCCTCCACAAACACATTAGCTACCTCGACCATGTCCATGGCGTCTGTAAGCTCTTTATGCACGTGAAGTAGCATCAGGTATTCAGCCGGTCCTGTCCCGTGGTGGATCGTAGGTACGTTTTGACGCGCTTTAACGCCGAGAAAGAGCGCTCGCTGACAGCATTGGTGGCAGGCATGACGAGCATGAGCTTGCCAAGAGTCAGCACACTTCACTCAGCAACTGTTTGCGCGCCTCTCCAAGGGACTGGAAAAAGTCAAGTAGATCTGTGATGTTAAAGGTGCGTCTATCATACCCCATGGTCTGCAGAAGTCTGGTAGAAGGGACAGCTGGGGTTCCAGTTCGTACTGCTCCAGGTCAGTATCGCCATAGACGGCCATCACCTTCGCTAAATCTTCGCCGTAGTCTTCGCGTCCTATCGCCTTTAGGAGAACCTCTTGGATACTCTGGTAGACCTTGTAGTCTTTCTGGTTAAATCTGGTCTGGATTCGAGCTGTCGTTACGTCGATAACTTCATAGTAGATATGGCGGTAGTGTTCCTTAGCCGTGGTAGGAAAGAAATGGGCGCCACTATCTCCAACTTGTCGCCGTGCAGGACCTCGTCTTTTTCTTGGCAGCTGTGGCTCTTCGACTCCATCCACTTCGCCTTTTCTTTGTAACACTCTAGCCCAGAATAGATCAAAAGCTGCCTCACTCCTGTTCTTAGCAAGAGTGTTACACACATCCTTAGCTAGGCGTTGCCCTTGGGCCGCTGACATGGATACATCTTGTAAGGCCCTGCTCAGATTGTCAGTCTGCCTCAAGACAAACTCTCCTATGATACAACCAAAGAAGAAGGGGAACGTGGACCTGGTCATCATGCTCTCCACTCCGCGGATTCGCGCTTTCATCTCTGTGTCCTTGCAGACCTCCAGGGACCACTCCCACAGCTCCATTAGCTCCTTGTGGTTGTTCAAAATCGCAGCCAACGATCCTCCACGCACAGTCCACCTTGTCGGGCAGAACTCGTGAACTCCTCTTGACTCGTTTTGTGTGTCCGCCCTGATGTTATCTAACTTAGCATTTCTCTGGGGCGATTTCTTCACGAGCTTTTCGATCTCTCTCACCGTCTCAAGAGAGTCGCTTATACACTTTACGGACTTGATCGCATCTCCGACAGCCAGGTTCAGCGCATGTCCATAACAATGGGTGTAAAGACATTTGCCATTCAGAGCCTTTATTTGGGTAGTTACTCCACTTTTATCACCAGCCATGGTAGCAGCACCATCGTAGCATTGGCCGCGCGCGTTTTCGATACGAAGATGCATGCTAATAAGAGCGTTCTTTAGCACGGCTACGACGGCATCAGCGGTTGTTCTTTCCATAGGATACATGCCAATGAAGTCTTCATGGACTGCAAACGCCTCATCCACCCAGCGAATACACAAAACTAATTGTTCTTTGTTTGAAATGTCCGCTGTTTCGTCTGCCATAATAGTAAAGAATGTTGCGTTCTGTATGTCCTGGGATATCTCCTGGGATATCTCACGCACGCTTCTCGGTGGGCAGAACTCATTTCGTGTTTCTTGAAACTCTTCTGTTTCTCAGTTGCATTTTTCCAGTTGCTGTACCCACTTTGTGTGAATACAAAATCGGCATAACAGTTGAGATCATGTTGTTTGCAACAGCCTTCATACAAGTGTAACAAAATGCCGCGTCCTTAGCTTCGTCGTAGTGCAGCCACGAATGCCGGTTGAACCACGCTGACTGGAAAGACCTTTTCCTGTTGCCGTAGGATTTGGAAGGAAACGTGAAGTTTCTTGGCTGATTTGGCCGTTCTTCTAGTAGAGGTGATTTGGAACTGACTCGGCTTTCCGCCGACTCGGCAGCACTTTGTTCTTGAGCCTATAGCTATTTTTTTTTTAAAGCGAGTTAACTAGTCTCGCGTTGGTGGCTCAAGCGAGTTTCGGCTGTGGCTGGAGACACGCCGTTTTACAGCGTTCGACAAAAAAATCCCCTGGGTTTCCGAGGGGGCCAGGTACCTGATAATACCTTTTTTTTTTTTTTTTGGAAAAAATTTGGGGTGGCCCCCCTAAGGGCGCTACGGCCATGATTGCATTATAAAGCAGTCTTAGGAATGTGAGCAAGAGTGCACTTTATGAGAACAGTATACCCCCTACCCATCCCCTGTAGTGTTTACAATGCCTTATGTACATGTAATATAATAAGTGAGTACATAACTTGAGTCACGTGAATGATTGTATATAACTAGTATGTGATTGCATAATAACGCAGTCCTAGGAATGTGAGCAAGAGTGCACTTTATGGGAACATTAACTTTGTGAAACGATCTCGTTTTCGAACTGCAAGTCGTTAGACCTTCACGTCTGATAAAGACGTAACATTGTAGGTCCCACGTCGCCCTCATGTTTATCAGTCTCATCAGACTGTGATGACGTTAGCGACGTTAAACAAGGTTGCTTTACCTTTTGGTGTTTCATTGGTATCAAGATTTATCCGCCTGATCAAAACGGGGATGACGTGATTGGCAGTTGATCTCATTAATAAACTTGTCTTGATGATCTGTTGTTAGTAGAGGATCAGAGAATTGGTAGCCGGCTACCAATTAAATAAATAATAATTAGGCGCTCTATTTCTACTGCCTTTTTCTCACTATGATTATCTTAGCTGGAGTTCAGTTGTGAGGGTATTACTGATTTCACAGCGAACTTTGTAAGAATCTTCTGCTAAAATGTTTAACTGATTAACAGCGGCTTTATACGGAGGCAGTAATTTGTCAAACATTATGGTATCCCGGTTGACAAACTGAACGAGATACCATTGTTAATGTACCTCACCAGAATTCATTTTCTGTAGAATTTAGATGAGCATCTACAACGATGTTTAACTGTACTTGTGGAGGATAAACGGCTAGGTAAGGAGTTATGTAGATATAATCACTAGCAGCAGTTAATTGATTAGTAAACAGTAGAGATAGGAAAGGATCCGGAATGATTTTTAAAATTCAAAAATAATAATACAGCTGCAGGTAGAGCCAAAAGTAACGCAAGTCATTCCTGAGCGTGGTAAATAATGTTTTCTCACAGGTAATGATCCACTAATGCGGGAGATTTACGAGATTGACAAGTCTGAAGCAGACGACGAACTAACTTCAATGAATGCCGTGTTCTGGAGGTATCGAGCTCAGATCACCGTTGAACATGCTAAACAACAATTCCAAGAGAAGATGGCAAATGAAAAGAACAAGACTTGTAAGGTTTTGGATCGGTTTTTCTCTGAGGTACGTATCACATGATCAGAATTCCCAAAATAATTTTGAATAAAGCAAGTACAAGAGCCGTTACGTATAGCCTATTGGAGACTAGTTCTAATTTAGTTCAACTGAAGACTAGTTATGATATGTACTTGAACAGGTAGCGGCGTTCAGTTGTACTGCGGTATGTACTGTATACCTACTAGTTATGATATGTATTTGAACAGGTAGCGGCGTTCAGTTGTACTGCGGTATATACTATATGCCCACTAGTTATGATATGTACTTGAACAGGTAGCGGCGTTCAGTTGTACTGCGGTATGTACTGTATACCTACTAGTTATGATATGTATTTGAACAGGTAGCGGCGTTCAGTTGTACTGCGGTATATACTATATGCCCACTAGTTATGATATGTACTTGAACAGGTAGCGGCGTTCAGTTGTACTGCGGTATGTACTGTATACCCACTAGTTATGATATGTACTTGAACACTGTAGCGGCGTTCAGTTGTACTACAGTATATACTGTATACCCACTAGTTATGATATGTACTTGAACGGGTAGCGGCGCTCAGTTGTACTGCGGTATGTACTGTATACCCACTAGTTATGATGTAATATATACAACACTGTCAGCCGTGTTTCATCACATATCCAAACACCGAGAACTGAACTTGAAAAACGACGCGAGAGCGGAGTTTTTTAAACTCAGTTCGAGGTGTTTGGATATGTGATGAAACACGGCTGACAGTGTTGTATATGGCTTCTCCAACGAATTTACCATTGAAGAGAAAACGGAGAAGAAAGTTTGGATAATTTATGCAAGTGTTTCATCACATATCCAAACTCTTTCACGCTTGTGATTTTCTTTGTAATATTCTCATTAATTATTCATGAGTTTGAGAAATGTACTTCTCAAACTCATTAATAATTCATGATATTTTTTGTCAATCAGAGCGCTGCATTTGGATACCCAATGAAACACTATGAATATCACTAGTGATTTGGATATCCTTCATGCATGTGTTGGCATCATCCATGCATGTGTTGGACCTAATTAAAGGAGCAGTGTCACGATTAGTATTCATGCCCAAAGTTTTGAAAATGTGTCAGGCGGACAATAAATCAAAAGATGTGACAGAAGTAGAAGTCCGTGAGTAATCCGCTTGCATCGGCGTATTTGCACGATATCTCGAGCCGAAATTGCTTTAAAACTATACTTCAGTATTATATGGTTAGGTTTGATTTTATATTTTTATAAAGCAACATTTTATTTATTTCAATCGAAAGGGAATTCGCAGCGGCGCGTGACTTTGCCATTGTCTATACCAACCAATCAGAATCGTGACACTGCTCCTTTAAGCTACAAGGATTAGTATGACTTTACATGGAGAAGTGAAGGAGAAGACGGAAATAAAAATCGGTGTCCAGTGTGATTCGAACCATCATCCTCATGGCTGTTCTTGACTATTAGTCCGCTGTCTTGCCCACTACGCTATCAGGCCGTTTGTTGAAATGACCGTGTCAAAATAACAATCACAACCCTTGTAGTCTATAATTGCATGCAATAAAATTCCAGGCAAACAATACTTTCTAATGATTTATGAATGCAGGTATTGTTTTCTATTGAGAAGTCATATAAAAACTCGAGCTTCGTGTTTCACCAGGGAATCCAAACACCTCGAAAGAATAAAAGCACTTGCTTTTATCTTTCTCGGTGTTTGGATACCCTGGTAAAACACTAGCTCTCGTTTTTTTATATATTACTTGAACTGGCTACAGCGTACAATATGGGTGTGTCTGACTCGAAGTAGACGTGTATGTTTCACAGCTCTTCCAGCTCAACGCGTATATTTAACAATTGAGATCTAAATGTATCCACAAATCTCCTGCATACAGTCACCATATCAGTCATGTCCAACGCCCTACAAAACACCAGATTATGATACGTTTATCGCTGATCATTTCCAATTGTGCGCGTTGCTCGATTAATAAAAACTTGTTTTCATTAGGAGTACCGGCTTCGTGCAGTTCGTTATCTCCCAGATGTTGTCAGGCTCCAGAAGTTGTTAATGGAGCGGTTTTATCGACGACTTGGAAAAAAAGAAGACATGACAATTCGTGAAGTTTTTCAACAACTACGACCAGGTAAACCCAAAATTATTACGTGACTTAGCTAACTTTATGTTAGTGTAGGGAGTGGCGTTACCTAAGTATCATAATACGATACCTTACACGTGCGTCAGCTGACATTATTATGTGACTTAGCTAACTTTATGTTAGTGTAGGGAGTGGCGTTACCTAAGTATCATAATACGATACCTTACACGTGCGTTAGCTGACATTATTACGTGACTTAGCTGGCTAACGTTATGTTAGTGGATTGTCAGGGGATTGTCGCCCGGTACAGCAGCCTTGCCATTGTACTAACCACACTAAAATTTGTAAACTGCGTGGCAGCTATGAGCGCCGTATAAGCAGTCTGTAACCTCACTGATAGGATGTCAGTAATTGTAAAGTGCCATGAGACTGTGGTGATCAAGGTTTTTTTGGAATATGCAAATTAGTCACAAGGTTGACAGAGCCTTGAAGTGAAATCACAAAACGAAGAATATCTCTGCATGCAAATAGTAGGTAAAAACCATTGAAGCTTTGCACATGTGTGGTTCTAAGGAAAAGATACATCAATGTGGAAATCATGTTGCCATGGAAACACTTTTGGTCCCAGGCTCCTTTCACCTTGAACATAAAATTGTAAATTTTATCTTTGTTACACAAAATAATTTACATACAATGCCTTCATTGTTCCAAACCTTCTCATATGCCCACAGTAGAACATTTGCGTTTGGCAAAGGAAGAATTAGGACATTTCTTTACCTCATTGAAGGAGTTTCGGACTTAGTGTTACCATGACAACATCATAATTTGCATAATGACGTGTATGTTCCCTAGTACCATACATGTGCAAAGTGTCAAAAAAAATCCCATTATTTGCAGATATTCTTCATTTTTTATTTGTATTCATGGCTGCCTCAACCGCATGACGTCACATACCATCTAATTTGCATATTCCAAAAAAACTATCTAGAACGGGATGAGCTATTGACAAACAGAAACGTCATTCTTCCTCATTTCGATGATACCTTAATGACGAAAATGCTTCATGGCACTTTAAAACGTTGAGTTAAAGCTATTCGTCTCTTCGATTTATTCCTATGTTCCATATACTTACATCAGCATACAAATCTTGTTGAAGAAATGAAACTTCAAACATCCACTCACGTTCTTAATACTCGATCCTTTCTATTGGAAGGCCCAATCAAACAAGAGCTCGAAGGCTTGTTCAAGAGCTTCAAAGCCGCGTGGGGCATGGTACGAGAGCACCTTGAGAATCAGGGTGAGTACTAAAAAATAATTGTGTCCGTGTTCGTGCGTGTGAGAGAGGTCTTCCACCTCTTCCCAAATATCACAGAAGTGTGTGTTCACAGGTTTATCTAATAACAACAACAACAAACTTTTAATAAACAATCAATTTTACAAGTATTATTGTCACCCGCAATTAGCGAACTAAGAGTTATTCTAGGCGGGGACAAAATAAATTTGGTGACACTAACAATTAATTGATACAATACAATACAGAAGCTTTTCTGTAACGCTTTTCTAATCCATCACGTTCAGGTCGATATCGTGTACCGAGTGAGCTCTGCAGTGTAGCACTTGATAATGACACGCCCCTTGCCACCCTTCTACCGACCCGACTACTAGCGGCAGAGGTGTGTGTTCCATGGCGCTGGTGTTCTATCTTGTAACGACACATAACGAGTTCGTGGAGACATTCCTCAACATAACTCAAGGGAAGGCAAGGTGAGTAAGTAAATTATCTGCTGAAACAGCTCTTGTCGCGTTGGATTCGTGTGCACACAATTATTTTAAGAAACAGCTATTTTGTCAGATGATGACTACGTGTCAAAACTTGACAATCGCCGAATATTTAATAGTTAAGCCATGCCACGCCCATACTGAGAAGACCTCCGCTGGACAGATGATCCGTGTTATCACGCGGTAGCCATGTTGGTTATAAACAATAGGTTGTGTCCGTTAAGGGGGTGTTTACATGAAGGGGTTGACCCTAGGGCTACCCTAGCACTAGGATCAAAGATACCTCGGGTTTACAAGCAAAATGATTTAGGTAGGGTTACGCTACTGCCCGGGTCAACTCAACACGATGCGGCCGCCAAAATCATTCAAGCATAGAAAACAAAATGGCGGACACGAGTCAGTATAGCCTACGTTGTATCCGCCTCTCTTGAGCCGGCAGAAGAGAGGCGAATATAACGTAGGCTAACACGGGTAGAGTTTTGGCGGGTTTTGATGGATTAACGTTGATTCTATTTGCTGTGGTGCCCTTTATTGCTGCTGTCTAGTGCCCTATAATTCTGTTATGTGACCTAACGTGAAATGTGGCTCTAGAATAGAGTTGTCCCGGATAGGCGAGTTGTCCCTAGCGAACCGTTTACATGAAGTAACGCGTGCAAAAGTTGACCCTAGTGCAAGGATGATCTACTTCAGGTAGGTTGACCCTAGTGCTAGGGTCATCCTAGTACCCGAGACAAAACTGACCCTAGTACAAGGGTTACCCTCCTATCATGTAAACAGCCCCTTAGCCTCACACCTGTTTCAGAACGAGTTTCGCTGACGAAAACAAAGCTTTTTTATTCTCCTGGGACTCAGCACGGCCGCTGCGTGATAAAACCCCATGTAAAGTTTCTCGACATCAAAACTAAACGAGTGGCTTGTGATTCAGTGATTGATTCCACTATACTCTCATGTTCTATCTAGTCTTTCCGGGAAGGCTTAGAGATTTTATCTGAGTACTATTCGCGTCTAGTAACACCCTTCACTACTCCCCATAGTAATGCTGACCACGTGCCGCTGACCGAAGTGACCGGCTCTCAGCTAGTGTCGTATGATGTGAATCATGATCTCCTGCCACTCATACTCACCCACTGCCACTACTCGCTTGAGGTTGGCCGGGGAACCTGCGTCGAGTACGATTGGTCAGCACTCCAGAGGCAGTTGGTTGACCGGTGGATACGTGGAAGACCGCTCATTGACTTTGAGGTAAGACGTTTTATTAGATCAAACTCGATAATTTTTTTGTTGGGCATTCGTTATTAGCACCTGGTGCTCTTCCCTAAAGACTTGGAGTTGTTATTTAACCCTTTGGAACCCAGACGCATTTGAGTCAATTGGTGAAATCCAGAGTGCTAACTCAACCCTCCCCCCTCAGTTCAAGTTCGAACGAACGGGAAAGGTTTTTTGAGCCGATTTTCAGCTCCTCGAAATTCGTGAAAATCAAAGAAACAAGACAAGATCTCCAAAACAAATGACTTTTTCTCCAAAGTGGGGAGTCAACCGAGCGCTGGTTATAGCTCTGGCTTTTAAGTAATTCATCTCTTGAAGTAAAATCGCAACATCGTACTTCTAGCATGTCTAGATTTGATACAATATTTTTTTCCAGTTACATGCTTCATATTGGCCGGTTTTGGGCGGGTTGGGTTCGAAAGGGTTAAGATGATATTTGCATATAGTTTTCACTTGACGCCAACCAGTTGACACGCTTGGTTATCCGGGCCAAAATTTCTAGTGATTCCTCTGCAATCCTGGCATTAACAGCGTCTTTATTTATAAGTAAGTTCTTGATAACTGTTAACCTCCAGGGGTCTCGGCGAATTCGCATTAGGTTGGAGTATAGGTTTCCAGAATATATTTTTCTTCAAAGTGAGGTTTTAACCTGGTTTTTCATATCCGGCGATTCGTCATTAGTTTAACATCAATATGTAATGTTTATACGGCAATAAATTTGACACAGCTGGTCGGCATCCTCCTCCTCGCTTGATGTGTATGTAGAATATTTTCTATGCGGCGGAGCGCAGTGATAGAGCATAGAACTGTTCTTTTATTGGGTCCTGCGCGAGAGCGCTTTGCAAAGGATTTCGTACGCGCAAGGTCGCACAGGAAACACTTTCGTCTCAGCAATTTCAACTAACACCACTAGTCTCTGCTTACTGGGACACGTAAGAACTCAGTGTTCTTGTACTATATAGTAGTTTATAGGTGACATTGCACGTTGATAGATAAGTAAGAACTGAGGGGTTTACTATAGTAGATTGTAGATGACATTGCACGTTGATGCCAAGGAACTGTTTTACGAAAGGCCATAATTTGTCTACAGAGATCGTTATAGATGGTCAAGAATGATATTCATGGTATGTTTCGTTTTTAGGAGATAAAGTTTACCTTCGGCAAGAATATCCAGGAGGACAACGTGTTTACGGACCTGCGCACCAAGATAAAACAGGTGAATTCTTTCGTGTGAGGAATTTATTAAATATTGAATAAAGCATTGGATCTGTACTCGTTTCATCTTTTGCATCAACCAGAGTTTCTGTTTTTAATTCAGTCACTAAGTCTATATCAAAGTCTGTACGTTTTCCTAACTCATTGTTCACCTGTTGATACAGGAGCGACTACCACGCGCAAGCAGCACTCGGATCCTTTCCGAGATTCGCCGTTTCACTGATGTATGTGACGTCAAGTCCAATCTGGAGATCGCCATCGGAATTCTTTCTTCCGCCGGCGGGCAGCCCGATATGCTGGTCAGCGACTACATGCACAAAGTTCTGCACATGCCCAAAGAGTCGGGACTGAAAAGTCGTGAGGTGAATGAGTGGTAATTCAGCCTTTCTACCTTAAATGGGTGTAGGAAGGATTTACTCAGTGAGTGCATGTAAAACTCCGGCATAGTACACCAGCATAGTACACCAGCATTGCAATCATGGCTTCCCAATTTATAAGAAGGCGTTTTATTAGTCTAGCCTCAATCTCAATAAAAGTGTGAGGCCCTATAGTTACGTACGTAGTTGTAGTGCTATTTTATAATTATATAGTGTAAGGTTTTAAGAGTTTTTTTTATTAGTTTTTAACTCGTGGATTACGCAATCCACGAGTTATTGGGGTGAAATCGGGAAAAATTAGGCTCCAAAGATTGTGAACAGGCGCCAGGCCCTCTCGGCCGCCTTCACAAAATCACAAAATGGCGGAACCACGGCAGCCATCTTACCGACTGGGATAATTTATGGTACCTCGAAGGGACCTCGAAGTTCGAGAAGAAAATAATCATCGACAAAGCTGTTTTGGAGACTTTCAAACGATTGATTTAAGCTTTCATGTACTGGAGCGAATTTACTATCGGTAAGTGTTTGTTATTTATTATCTCTGCATGTTTAAAACTATTTTTTGCGACTATTTTTATAGCATTGACAACGCGTTTTGGTAACCAGGCCGTTACACGAACACAAAAGTGAAAACACTAACGCAAAACCCCGTAACTTACAGAATTTGAGTTTAGCAGACTTTGTCGCCTGGTACAATTGCGTTAGACAAAGAAATGGTTCTAATCAAATTAAATCCAAATCCACAAAAGACAATATATCAGATAACTACTTGCCAGAAACAGATTTTGATGAAAACATTGAGGATGACCATGATACAAATGAAGATAATGTTGAAGGTAAAGAAATTCAATTAAACGGTTGAATGAGACTTGTTAAACGAAGAAAACCTAAAATCATTCGTTCTGTAAGATTCAATAAAGAAAAGGACCCAGAAAACTATTACAGAGAACAACTAATGCTTTATAGTCCTTGGAGAAATGAAGAGAAAGATCTCATGCTGAACTTTCAAACTTATGAAGAGAGTTTTGAATCACAAAAGGACACAATCACTGTAAGAAGGGAACAATATGAATATCATTCTGAACTTCTTGATAAAGCAATGGAAGATATTGAAAGGCTTGACGATGAAGGTATTGCCAATGTAGCACCCAATACACAGCATGTAAACGAGCAAGATAAGCAAGCTGAAAAAAGAGCTAGTGAACTCTATGGATGTTTTGATCCTGGAAAAAATAGCCCACATAATCAGTATGATTTGATAGATGACATGGGAATGTTTCCTAGACATAATGATCAAGAAGACCTAGTAGTGAACCATATGGAGGATCATGAATTCAGAAAACTAGTGCGATCACTTACTAAAAAACAAAGATATTTTTTCTATCATGTACTGCATTCTGTCAAAACAAAAAATGAGCCACTGAGACTGTTTTTAAATGGCGGAGCAGGAGTTGGCAAATCAACTGTAACTAATGCTTTATACGAAGCTCTCATTAAATATCTAAACAGTGTACCAGGTGAAAATCCTGATGAAATTAAAGTTCTTAAGGTTGCACCTACTGGTAAAGCTGCATTCAATATCAGAGGTAATACGATGCATACTGCTTTTACACTTCCTGTAAGTAGAGGATGGCAATACTGTACACTTAACAGAGACACACTTAATAAAGTCAGGTTTAAGCTAAGTAAACTTAAGATCAGATTTATTGATGAGATTTCAATCATTGGTTGGCAATAGGTAAGCGTAAATTTAGGAAGTTAAACATGCACAGATAATGGGCACACAAATGCCTTTTGGAGGACTAAGTTTAATTACTGTAGGAGAGTTTGGTACCACTTAGGGTATCCACCATCAAACACAGACATTTATATGTAAAGCGGTACCTTTTAGGGGTCGGGTGTCAATGGAACAAAAAAGCTGTTATCAATTTACATTTTTATTATCTTTTAGGGGTCAAAATAAGCTTGAGCCACGCCCATTTTAGTACCTCTTAGGGGTCAAATCGAAAATGTCAGACGAGCATCCCTACCCCTTTTATATGGGAGTCACCCCCCCGGGACTTTCAACTGTTTGAATTAACAGACATCATGCGACAAAAAGATGACAGGCAATTTGCAGAACTTTTAAACCGTCTTAGAGAAGACAACCATACCAATAATGACATTAAAGTATTGAAGACAAGGATTTTAAAAGATACAAATATTACCAGTATAAACTATCCCAGGAGCAAAACACACCTATTTACAACTAATGCAAGTGTAAATGCACACAATGATGCAATAGTTGAGATGCAAGTTCACTTCCAAGTTGACGGGCTAAGGGGGCACAGAGGTTACTCAATCTCATCTATAGCACGACTGAAAAACTCATGACAATTCACGAATGCACCAATGGGTGCCTTTGATTAGAATATTTTCGTCTTGACTATTGTAATACGCATTTGAACATATACATATGGAATTTGCGTAATATAAATTCATTTTATTATATTTATTATTATTATTATTACACAGACTACCCAGGTCTATTTCCCAGGCACACAAGCTCTGTATTATAGAGTCAGACTAACCAGTCTATTCCCCAGGCACACAAGCTCTGTAAGTTGGGCCATATCGTCCATCTGTGGCAGCTCTTGACCTTGCAACGTGCAAAGATTTTGTTTGGACGAGAAGAGGTACCGAATGAAAATTTTCATTAATTTCTGTATTTTAATCACAATCTGGGGGCGGGTCGTTTAACAGGACCCTTCAGATAGTGAGGTATGTGCTGTTTATTATCATATTTTTGAATGTGGGCAAACAAAATGACAATTTAACCGTCTCAGTATCTCTTACGTTGCACTGATTGTATGAGTCCAAGGTGTAATTTAAATATGTTATGTTGCGACCAGAAACGCTACTCTGCAATTAAAGCGTCATTGTGTAAAACGTGCTTTGTTTGCCAACGGCGAGCTCAATTTGGTGAATGAAGACATCAACTATGCGACACATTGTTGAGAAATAAATGTCATCCAACAAAGGTGGGGACAGAAAAAAACGCCACAAGTCACATCTTGTGACAGCCCCACCCAGCGAAGCCACGCAAAGCATGTGAAAACATGACGGTTTTTTTGCGTTGACTAATATTAAGCGCAAAACAACTATTTTAAGGATGCGTGTTTTGTTGACAAATACATGCACGCGTTGATCGTACGATGAACGAAAAATAATGAATAGTGCATGACGCCGAACATCGAAAATAGTATAGAAAAACACTGCATGCAGTGACGTCACGTTATTGTTTTCAACTACGGTATGTCACGTGATCGTCATAAGCCAGTAAACTGCTGGCGTTTCTTACAGAGAACGAAGTTTAAATATCAAATACATAATAAAGTTTGTATGCTGTTTAAATCGAGGATCCATTTGAAGACATACCAGATCGCTTCAAGTCCGACATGCCACAAGCATTAATCGGTCATTTCTCCAAATCGCTGAGGAAGCTTGATGTGGAGCTGCTCTTAATGGATCTGACAGAGCTCATCACAGTCAACTTGAAGGAGAACGAGGCTCGCCTGGAGGAAGCAAGGTAATACACGTGCAGAATTTAATCACATACTTTTCGATTTTTTAAATTTAATTTCAAATTACTTTTGTGACGAATCGAGGCCAAGAACGTTAATCTTTGTTTGCTACGACCAAAGTGAGATTTTTCTTTTTATCAAGGCCATAGACATTTTATTGTTTTGTCTGGATAAATGTATTCATTTATATAGCGAAAATTATATATTCAAATGCGCTTCACAAGCGGGAGGGCTTGTTTTAGATACAGACTGCTGTTGTGGCGCAATGTGCTGCCATGCAGTTTGCAATCATGCGTGTTCGGCTCAGAATACCAGGCTGTTGTATGTGCCGGGAGACAATCCCCTACTCTTTCTCGAAATAGTACAACAGGTTCTTTGACGTCCCCAGCCCTCGTATATACTAGACTGAAGAAGAAGGAGACAAGGCCAACAGCTTTAAATCCCTGCCCAAGAACGTGGCTGGGGTCTAAAGTTATTAGTTTCAACAACATTGATTATCATTTTATGATTGCAGCCTCAAAGAGTACTTACTGTGGTACGTGAAAAGAGACGGAGACGAGAACGATGAGCTGGACAATATCCCGGATGACGTGCTGTTAAAACACGTGACTAACGCGTGGTGTGTGGCTGTGGAGTTTACTGGGGGAGGACCGAAAAAACTTTTGTGAATAGC
This sequence comes from Actinernus sp. WN-2022, assembly GCA_030867875.1. Lineage (NCBI taxonomy): Eukaryota > Metazoa > Cnidaria > Anthozoa > Actiniaria > Actinernidae > Actinernus > Actinernus sp. WN-2022. The sequence goes on along the minus strand of JAOWCC010000936.1, from coordinate 82,824,669 downwards.
GAAAGAACAATGGAAATCTCTGTCAATAACCTGTTATAACCAGCAGATGGTTCAAATAACTTTTTTAATAGAGTTAGGGCAACGAACTTGTGAATCAGTATCTTCAGAAACACCCAACAACGCACTAGCTGGGTGCCGGGTTGAACTTCTCTTGTCAGAGTATATAAATATTACCCGTTGATAATGTGTTGTATTTTGGTGGCTCAACCTTGAATCGATATTGAACGAGAGGTCACCAAACCGTATAATCGGGGTAATTTACTTTTCTCTTGACGTGTTTAGGTCTTGAAATGTTAGAAATTGGTACGTTGTAGTTGGCTGCAGTTGACGTTGAGTTTCGTTAGTCATGATACATCAGATAATCTCGATATATATACCTTGTCAATACACGGCACTGCACTTAACCTGATTTGACACAGTTAAATGCAATAAAGCTGAACCGTCAATTGCATTCTTGGAACGTTGATACAAATAGCCAGTCACGGAAGGTGATACGCTGTTGGTGATTACTATCACACACAGTGCTTACACTACTAAATATTGTAGTAGAGTTGTCAGTATTGTGGCTGTTGATGATTGCTAGCACACACAGTGCTTACACTACTAAATATTGCGGACTAGTAGAGACTCTGGAGTTGTCAGTATTGTGGCTGTTGAGGATTGCTAGCGCACACAGTGCTTACACTACTAAACCTTACTGAGTAGAGATGAGTTGTCAGTATTGTGGCTGTTGTTGATTGCTAGCACACACAGTGCTTACACTATTAAATCTTGTATAATAGAGATGAGTGGGCAATATTGTGGCTTTGGTTTATTTTAAATATTGTACTTGTTGCTCACTATTATCTAAAGTCCCTTCCGGTGCAACTAAAAAAATATGCCAGTCGTCGGATTTCAATACGAATGTCAACGTGGTGTCCTTAGATCTTACCGGGTCTCAGTTTTTATGCATGCAGAACTTGTTAGCAAATATTCACTTAATTGTCCACTTTGTAGTAGTTTGTCAGTTCAGATTGTGCTGGTTCTGTCCAGTAGTATAGTATATGTTAGTTCTGTAGTAGATTATATTAGTTTTGTAAGTAGTTCTGAAGCAGTCTCGTACTAGTAGAAATTCTGTAGTTCTGCTTTACTATGCATGAGTGATTGCAGACTAATACACAGTAGGAAACCCTAATTCCATTGTTTTCTTTTGTTTGATTCAGTGTACTAGATTTTTGTTTCACGGGTTTAGTGAAATCACTTATGCATGTAATCTATTTTTGATGGCTCAGCTTAGTTTAGCTTTTCAGTTATCCTGAGCCTCGTTGTACTAAATCTGAATACTATTATTATTACTGTTTATTATGTTTGTAAATTATTAGTACACAATAAACGTGTTGTTGCACCTATAATTAGCTTTCAGAGGTCAACGTTTTGAAGTAGTCACGGTGGTCACAGGTACAGAATAGTATTCGGTAGTGTTGTTACCATATTAGGAACACATGATGATTGGGTAAAAACCGGACTGTAAAGGTGCGAGGGAGCCTTTTGACTAACAAAACTCAGAGTCAGCCGGTAGCTGGATTATTCTCAATAAAAGGACTTGTGAAAACACCACATTGGCGACGAGGATGCTCCTAAATTATCGCGAGATTCAGGAACCCACTACTGACCATAGATGTAGATGACGGAGGATACAGAGAGCTCTGGGGGGGGGGGGGGGGGGATACTCCTGTCTGTGACGTATTATGTATGTGCCGCGGGGGTGGGTCAGGGTTTTGAGCTCAGTTTGGGCAGGTAGGGTCAGTGTTTTGACCTGATTTGGGCAGATCAGGGTCAGGATTTGAGTATATTTTGGGTGCAGTAAGGGTCGGGGTTCAGTATTTTTTAGGCAGTTTTGTTTAGCTACTATGTCAAAAAAGACATTCTGTTGCCGCATTTTGATCGCCTGCCCACATGCAAGCACTGAGGTTCCCATACATCGTGACGCCGCTAATTCGTACTTCAGTCTATGTACTTCATCTGCTGATTTGTTTACCCAATGCCACGTCCCGACTTGAAATGTTCCGTATTTTGCATGCAATCCCGGTACGCGGTATACCGGCCGGGGTATATATCCGACCGTGTTTTGAAAACAATTTAAAGAAGGGGCAATCAGGGTTTTGGAGCTCGGATTGGGCCAAACAGGGTTTGAGCCTCTTCGCCTCACATACATACCCATTTTTCATGTAAGTACCCACCCCCCGCCCCTGTTCAGCTGTGGAATTCAGGTAACGGATTACCCAAGAAAACAACAGACATAAACAGGCAGTAAGGGGGATGGCTAATTTCTGCCCCTGCTCAGCTGTGGAATTCAGGTAACGGATTACCCAAGAAAACAACAGACATAAACAGGCAGTAAGGGGGATGGCTAATTTCTGCCCCTGTTCAGCTGTGGAATTCAGGTAACGGATTACCCAAGAAAACAACAGACATCAACAGGCAGTAAGGGGGATGGCTAATTTCTGCCCCTGTTCAGCTGTGGAATTCAGGTATTGGATTACCCAAGAAAACAACAAACATAAACAGGCAGTAAGGGGGATGGCTAATTTCTGCCCAGGTTCAGCTGTGGAATTCAGGTAACGGATTACCCAAGAAAACAACAGACATAAACAGGCAGTAAGGGGGATGGCTAATTTCTGCCCCTGTTCAGCTGTGGAATTCAGGTAACGGATTACCCAAGAAAACAACAGACATCAACAGGCAGTAAGGGGGATGGCTAATTTCTGCCCAGGTTCAGCTGTGGAATTCAGGTATCGGATTACCCAAGAAAACAACAGACATAAACAGGCAGTAGGGGGGATGGCTAATTTCTGCCCCTGTTCAGCTGTGGAATTCAAGTAACGGATTACCCAAGAAAACAACAGACATAAACAGGCAGTAAGGGGGTGGCTAATGTCTGCCCCTGTTCAGCTGTGGAATTCAGGTAACGGATTACCCAAGAAAACAACAGAAATATAAACAGGCAGTAAGGGGCCGGGGATTCTGTCCCAGTTCAGCTGTGGAATTTAGGTAAATGATTACCCATGAATTCAGGTAACGGTTTACCCATGAAAACAACAGACATAAACGGGCAGTAAGGAGGGTTCTTTCTTAGTTTGCCTGTTATTTGTAAGATTTAAAGCCACTTGCAAATTAACTTCTAATCTAGCATAAGCTGCTTGCGAAGTAGGTGCTTCTCCTTGTATTCCTATGTTAGATTGTTGACAGCCAGAGAGCCCTGAATAATGATGTCTCTTGCGCACAGCAAGTATAACTACAACACCACAGCTTCCTGAACCATCACCTGACATCCTATATCTGTTTGGTAGAAAATGAAGGCTCTGCAATCTTCCACAGAAATATATAAAAACACACAAAATAGAGATACGCATGCAATGACACATTATACTAAAATAATATATATATCTATGCATGACAGTACATTTACATTTACATGTACATGATTGTGAGAGTTTGAGAGGAAATTAAAAAGATTATAAGGGACGGACCATTTGAAAATTGATGGGGGGGAGGGGGGGTACCGCAAATCCCCAAAAAAAAATCGAGCAGGCCGAATTTCCACAGAAAAAAGATCGAACGAGCCAAAATCACCCCGAAAAAAAATCGAGCAAGGGTGAAACTTTGTTCATTAGCTGAAACAGGTTCAGCCAATGTTTAGTCTCCAGAACACAGGAAACCAGTGTTTTAGAGAGCAGTAAAATATTTTAAGACATTCGGCTTTTTTCTTCCATACGCAGGACGGTATATTAACTAAGCTCATAATCAAAGGCATATTCCCATAGGACAAATAATGCATTTGTGTACAAGAGATTAGTTATATATGACAATTCACTCTTCTTAATATTTATGCGCGTATTTAATTCACCGACTTGAAAACGAGGCTATCCCCGCATCGAGGATGCAACGTGCATTCTAGTTCGAAAGGACAATTTTGTTTCCAACTCATACTGAGAGGAATGAATGAGGAACAAAGCAATGCTGAGAGGAACACAGCAATGCTCCATCAGCGATGCCATTTCGCTTTTCAGCGAAGCAACGATGCGGGGATAGCCTCGTTTTCGAGTAGCTAATTATATGCGCAGAAATATTAAGAAGAGTCAATGTTGAGCACTTTTTCATTTTATATTTTTTTATTTGAGACTACGGAACAATGCAATATGATGTACTGCAATACAATATGATGCACGAATTAACAGTATAATTTTAAGTATCCATCTGGGAAGGAGTGTGAGGTAGAGATTTCAAGAAGAATACATGTATATCAGGCATGTTTTCACAAAAGGAGCCTTAGAACCTAAGACCCCCTTTTGTGAAAACATGCCTGATATTGTGTGCCTTTAGCTTTAAAAGCCAATAACTCGTGTTTTTGCCGTTTTCTTGAAAGGGCAAATGACAGTTTAAGACTTTTCTGGCATTTCTATCCCATAATTGATCTCAAGGTATTTTATGTGGGGGTGAGGGGTGGGGAGGACCTAAATTTCAAAGTGGCGCCATTTCTCAAGCTTTTAATGGATTTCGATGCACTACACGGCAATACAACGTTCTTTTCCTGTAGATTAAGTTTAGTGGATGCAATTTCGCCGTATTTTGAGTAGAAATACCAGAAAATGGCGTTTTTTTTAACCTAATCCTAACCTCTAGCTCTCAAATAAAGAAATTATGGGATAATCTCACACAAGTAAATTATGGGATAGAAAGGCCAGAAAAGTCTTAAACTGTCATTTGACCTTTCAAGAAAAAGACAAAAAACGAGTTTAATACTGGCTTTTAAAGCTAAAGGCACACAAGATCAGGCATGTTTTCACAAAAGGGGGTCTTAGGTTCTAAGGCTCCTTTTGTGAAAACATGCCTGATATATATGTTTTCTACTAAACAAAGGTAATTAATGTACATGGAAAATACCATAAATCTAGAAACATTAAAATTGTGTAAAATGTTCTTGATGTAAAACCAAAATACTGAATGCCTTAAAAAAATAGAATGCAAGCAACCGTGGACGACGATCCTGCTGGTGTACGTTGGATCAGTGATTGATCTAATCGGCTGAACACATAAAACTAAAAATAGCAAAGCCGACACAACGTAAATTTAAGAGGTTTATAACGATATTTCGGCTGGCCAAACCAGCCTTCTTCAGGTAATATGAAGAAATGTTATTACATTGGCGAACGTGACTAACTAGAAATATGGGTTACGAAATACAGGAAATAGATGACAAATGATTGACACTATAAATATAGAAATAACAAGATAATGAGGTTATATATATACCAGCTAGTATGACTCGTCACGGATGTTGAGACCATAAGGTACGAGTGTTCTAGCTTGTGTAATGAGAGTAGCTTCTCTGGCCTTACGAATTGAGTCTATTAGAGAACATTTTTTCGATGGGGATTAGTTGCATGTCATTAGCAGTGTGATTAGGTGTCGAGAGAAAATGTTCAGCAGCTGTAGTAGGTTTAGATATGTTATTAGACTTGTCTACGGTCCGTCGATGTTCGTTAAATCTGTCTTTCAGACGTCGTTTTGTCTCACCTATGTATTGTAAATTGCAGCGGTTGCATTGAATCATGTAGATTAGATTTTTTGTGTTACACGTCAAATTAGTTCTGATAGAGCGTCTTTCACCGGTAGAGAAGAAAGTATAAGTGGTTTGTCCGTCACAGATGTAGGGGCAAGTAGAACAGTTCTTTCCACAGCGGAAAGAGCCAGGTGGGAGCTGAGGATCAGTCGAGTTAGAAGGGAGTTTAGCTTTAACTAGTAAATCACGGAGGTTAGAGGTGCGTCTGAAGGCTACAAGTGGCAAGTGTTGAAAGACTTTCTTGCAGCGGACAGAGGAGTGTAGCAGGCTGTAGTTCTTCTTAATTATTTCAGAAATATGAGGGAGTGATGGGTTATAAGTAATAACAAAAGGTATACGGTTAGAATTGTGTGTGTCTTTGGTTTGAAGAGCAAAAGCGCGAGGGATGTCGGCAGCGCGTTGTATTTGTCTAGCAAGAAAGGAACGGTTATAGCCGCGTTTAATGAGGTATGTGATAAGCTCAGCAGTGCGGTGCTTATCGTGCTTATCGTGCTTATCGTGCAAGGTCCGACGCCATAAAAAAAAATTCTTGCAGCAGTAGGAGTCCTAAAAAAAATTTCGAGCCAAAAAAAATCCTGGTACCCCCCCCCCCCCATCAATTTTCAAATGGTCCGTCCCTAAGTAAATTTGAATGATTGAGGAAAAAATTATAATCCCGAATGGTTTATTCAACAGGCCGGTTTTAACTCAAAACTGACTTAATCACTTCATAATAAATTAAATAACTTCAAACAGAATAAATTGTAACACACTAGCAGCGATAGCTGCTTTCGTTTCCTTTACCTTCTCCCAGTTAAAACGACAGCTCGTTTCCTAATACTTGAATGCGATGAGTCTTCAGGGTTACCTTTTTCGTGAGACCGATCACAGCGGACCGCGTGAGGTCGAAGGAGTTCATCGCGTCAATTACTTGCTTGAACTCTAATCAGAGGCCAAAAATCCTTGATATAATCTCAACTGAAGACTGCTGCTGCTTAATAGCAGCCCACAAAAGAGTCCAAATAGAGTAATAGCGTACATGCAGCCCTCTACTGACTTCGGCGTTTCTTCTTTCCGTCAGAACCATCGAATGGAGCGCATTCACCATTTTCCCGCCACAAATCTGATACTTTCACTTGAGAACCGTTCAAAAGCCTTGTTCTTAACAAATATTTTCACTTTACAATTACAACGGCTGTTTGACAGAGCGTACCACTTCTTACGTTTGTCAAGTGAAGCTCCTAAAACCCTAGTTAAGTAGAAAGGTCTCAGCGTTCGCGTCCTCCATGATCGCATGCATGCAAATATCGGCTTGAACTTTGGGCATATAATTTCTGCCTCCAATTTCATCTCTCCACAGGAATTATACCTTCGTAAGTGTTAGTATAGGTAATAGCATGATGTGTAGTGATATTTGGCATAAATACCGCGAGTGATATTTCAAAAGCGGCTCATGATATTACGAACAATTTTGAAATATCATGAGCGGTATTAAATGCCAAATATCACGTACATATCATGCTATTATTTGTTTATAATATGACCTAAGAAATTTACTGAGAAAGACAATCAGATGTTCCCGAGTTTGTTTACTTCTTTGACAGTTTGAGTATGAGCTAATAACTAGTGAAAATCCTGTAAGTGGCAGATAATTTAGCTTACCAAATTGAACAGCCAAATATCAAAGAAAGGCTTAATAATCGACTGGAGCTGAGAGAGAATGGCTATAATTAACCTGTGACATTGACACTACCATTGACACTAGCAAAGAGCGAAGTTTGATTTCAGGCAGTTCATCGAGCACGACTGAAGACTTTTGAAGTCAAACAATAAAACAGTTGTCACTTCGCTATTTTATTTTAAAAGACAGTAACTGTTAATATGTCTCAAAACCAGAAAACTGAACGACACTATCGATGCTGGAAATGAAATTCCAAGTTCTTTAAACTTAGTTAAAGCAAGTATGTTTCTTTAGGTATTAACTTGAACAAGATAATTTGAATCAACTGTCTCACGGCAATGGGTCACATGCGACCGAGTTTCCAAATATTTCTTGTCAATGGCTTAAAAAGAAAACAATTAAAAGAACATTTAAAAGTCAACTTGGCTTACTTTGTTGGTATTTTGTCCTTGTATAATGTCAGCTGTTCCTGGGCAGTTGTTTAAGCGAGATGAACGTCAATTTTCGGTTCCGTTTTCATTCACTGAATCAAACTTTCCTCGTATGCCAACTGCATGGTTACTCAAAGACTTGAAAATCACCTTGAACTTTCTCAAATCACCCCAAGATTCTATTACCAGAGGCACAGATGACATTGCTGTTCATTTCTATACCAAATTCTTCAATTTTAGCCATCAAAAGCCAAGCATTTGCCACCGTAAACTTCCGTAGCTTTGTAGTTTTCTGCACCCGCTCGGCGACCTGTAACTGAGCTTCAAACCGGGGGCCGGCCGGGGGGCACCGCTTGCATAATACAGGGTAGGTATGTGAGGTGTTTTATTCAGAGCCCAACCCGGTTTGCCAAAAAAAAAATGTATTCTTATTAACCAGAATTTCCATGAAATTTATGAAAATCAACCCGAACTGATAGATGATTTGCTCCAAAACAAGACTTGGTTTGCGAAATTGGGCTCAAACCTGGACACGGTACCGCCGCACATCTCACTTACGTCATGTACGTGAGTGGCCCCCCGGAGTTTGAAATACCACTCCTTGGAGTTTGTAATTTCACTATTACGTTGAAATACCACTCCTCTTAGCCAATCATATTGCAGAAATTTCTTAGGTCATGTTATAACTGGTTATATTACTGATAAAGTGGTGACAACACTGAAAACACAAAATGTCAAAATCGTAATTCGATTTTGGGGAGTGGGATGGAGTCGTTTGTAACCTCTTATCGGTATAGTATAATTTTATACTAGCAATACAAAAAGGCGATTTGCCTTTTGGTATAAAGTTCAGTTACTCGGTCGCTTGAACCCAGGGCCAACTTTGGCTCCTTATAAGCGGCACAATGAAATATATATTGAATTCAGTTTACAACAAAGCGACCATAACAATGATTTCCGCCCAATCCCGGGTTTATTTCGTTTAAAGGAGTAAATGCTTCTCTAATGGCTTCTTTGAGGAGATGTTAGCAATTGTAGGTAAAGTACAAATGAGCAATAATCGGCACTAGTTTGAGAGTCGAGGGTAAACTTTCCGTTTAGACCCGCGAGGCCGGACGCCGCGCCTCTAGATCAACAAGCAAGCCCCGTTAGTTATTGATAATTTCTGATGAAAGGACGCATGATTATTTGAGAAACGACCGTGCCCATCAAGTTCTGAAGGCTCAGGAATAAATACAGTCGTTATAGAGCGGACCATGGAATCACATACGGAATCACATATGTACAGTAGTGCTATTAATATTGGCTCTCAACCGCCGGGCGCAAATTAAATTGTTCAAAAATCTGATTGAGGAGCAAGTTCACACGCAATATACTGTTCTTTCAAATCTCACGGCCGGATACCAAAAGAAAAAAATGAAGTTCTTTAAAGTTCCGCCACAATTCAGTAATAATTTTTCTGAATTTTAACATGACAAGGCAAACTAATAATGGTGGTGGCTGTTTTTTTCAACAGTAATATGACAAGCAAATTACCGGTACTGACACATGTAGGTGTTTTACTCAGTCAGATTACCAGAGCGTCTCTAGCAACCATGAATTCACGCTGGGTAAAGAAATCGGGCGATGCGGCTCCTCATACCCCCACGCAACAATAGTGTAGGAGCTGTGGAAAACTAAATCATTTTGAAGCTGTTTGCAGGTCAAAAGGCAAAGTTGGCGATGAAAAGCAGCGAAAATCAAGAGTAAACAGTCATCGACAATGAGTCGAGTTCGGACGAAGACGTGTGTCTTCAGTGGGCAGCAGCAAACAACGGAAAAAGCCCTTGTTTCAAGTCGAGGTGCGTGTGACACCAATCACAATCATGGCTGACTCAGTTGCGACCATTAACATCCTGAACGAGACCGACTACTACAGGCCAGAGCTGAAAAATACCGATGTGAAGATTTGTGCACATCAATCTGACGAGCCACTACTCGTCCTGGCTTTGCAGAGTCTCCAAGCCACGAGTATCTCCTGATAATCACGGACGACTACTCCAGGTATCCTGTTGTGGACATAGTGAAGTCGACATCAGCTAACACAGTTATACCCAGGTTAGACAAAGTGTTGTCTCAGTTTGGAATACCGGAAGTAGTGAAGACGGATAATGGTCCGCCTTTCAACAGTCACGAGTTTCGTTTGTTTGCGCAAGATCTAGGTTTTAAACATCGTAAAATAACCCCAAGATGCATATGGCCAAGAGCCAACGATGAAGTAGAGCGATTCGTGCGCACTGTAAAGAAAGTAATCAAGACCGCAACAGTCGAACGCAGGAATTGCACAGGTTACTCAGAAACTATCGAGCCACGCCACATAGTACGACAATAATTCCCCCTACAACTGCACTGTTCGGAAGGACCCTCCAGACGAAGCTACCAGAGATAACTACAGCTCGACCGGAGTCAGAGTTCGAGAATCGAGACCGCAAAGCGAAAGCCAAGATGAAGGATTACGCAGATAGTAAGAGCTATGTCAAGCCATCTACACTCCAGGAAGGAGACACAGTGTTCGTTAAGCGAGACGACTCCAAAAAGAAGAGTGACACTACCTACCGTCCTGAACCCCACACAGGCGTGGGAAAGAAGGGCACTATGGTGACAGCACGAGATGAAGATAGTGGAAAGATCACCAGGAACTCGTCATTCTTCAAGAAAGCCCCAGACAAGAGAAAGAGTCCAGAGGAGGAAGTAGAATGCGAAGTTTATTTAGTTATTTAGTTATTAGCTTCACCATTGATTAACTAAATATAACGTACAATAGATATTAGAAAACAAACAAAAGCAAACACTGTTCCTAAACAAACAAACACAAACTTATGGCCGGGTTGCCGTAACAGCGTAACATCCAATTACTGCGGGCCCATTAGCCTGATTTTCAGACGGTACGAGGTCGTCCGCTCACTTCCTCCCCCTCCCCGTCTGATGGACTTCATAGACTTTCATGTTCCTGACGTCATAATTTCAACCAATCAGAGCGAACTTTACACTTTTGGCAAAGTCTGGAATTTAAGGAATGTGCTTGCATATTTTTCTAAATGGCGTTGGGGAAGAACTTTAGCAGTGTGTCGACCGAAGTCGTAAAGTTTTCAGGATTTCGAAGCTATATCCAGAGCAGAAGAAAGCATTGGAATCGTTCATTCATCGAAACGAAGTGTTTGTGAATTTTAGAAGACCAAATCTTTCATAGAATATTATGATTTTTCTCATACTAATTATGTTAGGAAAAAGTTTCATGGCACTTTGGTGAATATTTTTGTTTTCAGAATTATGAACACACTTCCGTAAGTTCATGTACGGCAATGGCATCTAAACTTTGCACACAAAGTCCGGTTAAAACAATCTCTGATACCAAACAAACTACACTAGGACAACTTTAGGGTCTCGTGTGACTAATAGGCATACATATCAAGCTTCAAAACGTTTTAAAAATAGAAGTAAAAGCGTAAAAGTTCTAAGATCACAGTCGTAAACTTTACGGCATCACTCGCAGGATCGAGGCTGATATTTCTTGTATGTATTCTCATACACTGTCTTGCAAATACTGCACGCAAACTTCTGTTTAAAAGGTTCCTGCTCTCCAAAGAACCACAGCAGCTCAAACAGGATACTATTCTGAGAAAGCGACAGAAGTTTGAAGCTGTAGAATGTTTTCCAGTGCATGGAAGCTGATAGATCCAACTAGTAAATGCCGCTACTGCACGACTGTTTTACACTTTACGCTTCAATTATTACGTGTGTTCGTATTGGTTTATTGTAAAAACAAAGATTGATGACGTCAGGAACATGAAAGTCTATGAAGTCCATCAGACGGGGAGGGGGGGGGGGGGGGGGGGGGAGTGAGCGGACGACCTCGTACCGTCTGAAAATCAGGCTACGGGCCCATAGAACTTAAAAAAAGATTAAAGATACTAGATAATGAAACTGATACAATATAGAACTAAAAGGTAAAAACAGCAGGTAATGTTCCAGAGATACAGAACCCAGAGGAAAGGAAAGCTGATACCCCTGTAAAACGCTACCCGCAGCGAGAGAGATCACGTCCTGTGAGACTCGAAGACTATATCTGACACCGTTAAGTCACTACGTGGACATACTTATCAGAACTATTCAACTGACCTATAATGGGATCCCTGTGGTTTGTACTGGCTTGTAACGTCACCGCCCAACTGGCAAAGAAGGCCTAGCAGATTCGCACAAATGGGCCCAAAAATTCGCAAAAATGGGCCCAAGATGGCGACCACTCTTGATGACAAGGGAGAAGATAGTTCAAAGACTTGCATGCATCAGGTGATAGGAAAATCACATTGAGTTTTCTTATTCCAAAATGTTTGACGTTTGTGTAATTTCAAATAATAATAATAATAATGTCTTTATTCACCTAATAATATATATATGAGATGTTACAATATTTAAGAATAAAAATCTCAAAAATTTAACGCACGCAGCTCACAATTAAGGACATAATAATTTATACTTAAAAATTAGCCTATTAATAAAGCTATATTTGAAACGCTCGGTGTTTACTTTCGGCATGAAGCAACTTTTTGACCTAAGACGAATAATCCTTAAACCTAGGTAGAAGTGTAAAAAGTGGGTGTGTCGAGTTATTGCTGATCTTATGAAATAGTTTTCTATCGGCTTTCTCTAAAAGTTGGTGAATAAGATATAAGTTAGACGTATACCGCCTCTTGTAGCATCTCTTGAGAAAACATTGCACAGTTGATAAGTGCGCTTCACTCGCTCCATATACTGGTAGACAGTACATTATTTTCGGTAGTAAAATGGTAAGATCTGGCAAAATGTAGTCGGAATATTAAAATTTAAATTATCGAACATCGTGTATATTTTTTAACTCACTCGTGAAGTATACTTTATTCAACAAAATAGCAAGAGCCATCTTCAGTTTTTACCAGTGGAATGAACTCATTGACATTGTGCTTCGACAAACGGATAGAACTAGAAGTTGTTGAGCCGTGAAACTCAACGCAATATTCACCTAGAGCGGGTTTCCTCCACGCCAAATCAGGCAAAGTGCTTTTCAAATCCAAGCAAAACTCTCTTAAAGAATCAAACCTATGCATGCTTTGATATTTGCTCAAGCTCTTCACGAGCAAATGCAACCTCGTGACCAGGGTCTTCTCGGTCAGATTAAAGATGGCGGCTACTCTGAGAGAAGACCCTGGTAATTTTAAAGGACTAACTTTGACGTATTCTGATTGGCTCTTCGGATATGACGCAAAGGTTGTTCTAACAATGCTTTTTATTGGCCAAACGGGCTGAGATCATGGAGATGATTCGTATATAGTTCTATTTTCTCCAATTTTATATATAATAAAAAAGATTTTATTTTAAATAACCTTAAAACACGTTGTGTAGGTAGTCAGAGCAATAGATGAAGTGCATTACTGGGTAGTTTTCTGGTAAGTTTCATCAGTGGATAAACCAAGAGAAGCCGTTTAACCTGAGCATGTGCTATCGATCGCTTCGCTTCAACGCTAACGGAAAATGAACGGCTTTTTATGATTCTCTTCTAGCTTAGATACATCCTGGCAGCATTGTGATGCCCTTCCACTGTTTCTTTATCCAAGTAAACTCCATTTCGAGCTGTTTAGTAGACCTGTTTTCACTACATCGTACGCCGCGTGGAAATACCGTTAATCTCGCTCAGTCCGGATTGGAATACCTATGGTTTTGTGTTAAACATTTCCATATTTAGCTTGGCCGCCATATTGGATGGTCACATCACGTGATTAAAATCTCCAGGATTTCTGGAGATTTTTGGTCACGTGATTCAGCTATTTGTTTACATTGGACAGCGATGTAAGATAGATTAGAAGCATTAAATTTGTATTTGTGTGAGCTATCGTCTCATCACTTCATAGTCAACAAACTGTCACTGTTTTGTGTACAGTTTGTCGAGTATGAAGTGATGAGACGATAGCTAGCCGTATTTTTAAAACTAGTTTGCATATTGTAACTGACAATTAGCATATTGTACTGGAGGCTGGTTTCCATATGATCGCTGCGATCGCTGGTTCTTTTGTTCTGCCTATAAATTTACGCTTCGACTCGCACCGAACAAAAGAATCCTGCGATCGCTGCGATTATATGGAAAACAGGCTTTAGTACAGTTACAATATGTTAATTGTTCCAGTTACAATATTCAAACCACTTCCAAATACGGCTATTGCCTTGGCACATGAATAATTAACAAGTTGTTCGGGTACTCGTTTTCAGCTATGGCCACGTGACCAAAATGAGCCACCCTCATTGGCCGATGGATCATGACTATCTAATGTAGTATGAGAAGTTACTTTCCCTAAAATTAATAAGTCCGCTGCACATCACATTGCTCTCGCATTGCCTTGCGATGCGTGTCCAACACCGCCTGTTAGATTGGACAATTTTCACAGTTTGACAACTTGCAGACAAATGTGTTGTGCATATTTAGTTATCGGTCAGAAGAAAGAAGACAACGGCATGACTGCATGTGCTCCTATCCCCCTCCCCCTCCCCCTCCCCCTGCGCCGCTACGCAGGTGTCACGATCGAAACTCCGTCGCCACTTTGCGAATAAAAAAAACACGTAACTTTTAAGATGTTTGCCTGATTCTGCTCAAATTTTCACAAACAGTACACATTTATTGATACAACTGATGTCACTAATGACGTAATAATATTGTGACGTAGTCAGCACCACCTTTTTGACATTTTGAGCCATTACTCGAAATCTAGTCGAACGATTTTTCTCAAACAACTGGAAACTATTCAAACCTATTACATACACACACTGTGCAAATTTCATCAAGGTCGCTTGGGCGGAAAGTTGGTGAAAAATGTACGAGATCGGTAGTGTTGTTAACAAAACCTGGCTTTACATGCTATTTTCCACATCCTGTGCGGGAGATCGCGGGATCAAACCCTGGCCGGACCAACACTCAGGGTCTTAAACTGATAACTGCTGCTGATAGGTGCTGCGGCCTTTGTGAAACAATCGCGTTCTCGACCTGCAAATAGTAAGACCTTCACGTAATCTCGTATAAGGACGTTAAATCGTAGGTCCCACGTCGGCCTCAAGTTTATCAGTCTTTCAAGACTGTCAGGAGCTACCGACGTTAAATAAAAATAATAATATTAGCAGCATTATACTGCGTCTCAATGCTCTTACAGATGACTATTAGAAAGTATTACTACTATGTACATCAATTTAAGAATGTAGATAATAAATACATAACATAGCTATAGAGTTTCTATCAATGGTATTCACTATATTTATATTTATTATATTTTATTCCAATATTTTTAATTAAGTCTTTTTCTCTTTTCTTGTATATTCACTTTGTAACTCTATAATCATAAGTCTAAATACTATGTTTGTTCTGATAGATTTCGTAGAAATCAAGCTTTGTTGTTCTTAAGTTCTATACGTGCATGTATGTAACCAAATCTACTTGCTATCCAACCATTTATGGCAGTCAACTCGAAAGCTTGTGCTCCTTTGACTGCCGTACACATATTACTTATTGAACTTGTATTCTTCTTGTAAACTATTCTACTATAACTATTGCCTAATTTGTCTCTTTATTTGTAAGTCTTTGTTAAACAGTGTAAAATGAAAACTGCATTGAATTGAATTGGCTAATCGACGGAGGCAGGTACTTGAATGTACCTTGATCATAAACATGTCATTAACATAAGGTGGAGGAGATTGGAAACGAGCAGAATGTGCACCATACATATAACTGTACATCTAGGCGGGCCATAGTCTTTAAAATTAACAAATTACGAATAGGTATGATAACTTAACGAAGAGGGGGAGAGAAAGAAGAAGAAGTGAGTGAGTAAGTATTAAATAAGTGAGTAAGTAAGTAAATAAGTAGATAAATAAATGATCGGTCACGTGATTTTTAGTATATGTCACTGACCATCCGCGAGTTGCCCTTAGGGGCCCTATGTTTGAATTACTGTCTAGCCCGGAATGAAATTCTCAGAGCGGTGAAATATCGATTTTTATATCGACTTCCATCAGTGTTCTTTTTGAACTCATCCCAGCCTCCTTTTGTCATTTATGGAAATGTAAGATGTGCTTAATTAAGTTTTAGTTATTTGTTTATTCGAAACTAGTCGTTTGACTGCAACACAACTAAACAAAAAAGCATAAATGCTGCTTACCGGCGGAGAAGACCGCCACTGAGTACTCTGAGTACAGCAGTCGAAAAACGCAAGCAATTGGAAGCTTTTTGGCATTCCAACCAGAAGCGAAGAGTGTTTGAATATCCAGTAGAGTTCACGAAACACTTTTCAAGTTATATTTTCAAGTTATATTACAAATGATATGGCATTTTCAACAGCGATACGAATACATATATTTATTATATAAACTACAGTGTTTTACAAGGATTTCCAGCACTGAGAAATATCGTATCTGAATACACGTAAAAATACGATAATTTTACGTGTGTGGATATCGCCTTTCAGCCAATCAGCGATTTCCACATCACACGCTTACCCTTGCTTTGAACAACCGGGCCCAGGCCCAAGTATCGTTTATAAAATAAATAAAATAATACATGGACGCTTGGAGATATGGAATTTATCTTCTCTTGTTCAACTTGATATATCACGAGTTCGCTGCGCTCACTCGCGCACTCCGCGTGATATCGAGTTGAACACTCGAAGATAAATTCCATATCTCCGCACGCCCATGTATTACTCTATATCTATGGCATAGAAACGAAGCTGAAATTGTATGAACCGAACGGAGTGCAAAGACTGTACGAAAAGTTAGATAAAACCTTTAATAAAAATAATAATAATAAACTCTTTATTTATCGAGGGTTAGCACTAAATAGCACAATCTAAGAAACCTGTGGCCCTCCTACGTTAAAATTAATCTATGAAATTACGTTCAAATTCTAAAATCTAACGAATATATATACAATTAGTATAAATAGGGCTACAAACTAAACAAAAAGTAATAACGAAAAATATTATACAAGAAAATGATTTAAAAACTGTTGTTTGTTAAAACATCCTTCCATAAAAAAATCTTAAATTCTTTGCTGGCAAAACACAATCTCATGAGCTCAAACACGATAGCCTTTTGAGCAATCGACAGATATGGTGGCTCAGCTGAGTTTAGTTTTTTCAGTTATTCTGAGCCTCCTTGTACTAAATTGGTTATTATTAGTCTATTATTCTTTGTAAAACTGTGAGTACAAAATAAACTTGTTGTTGTTGAAGCTATATACTTTATTATCGACCACATAAGAGTAAAAAAAACATCGAACTGCTATGAAACCGCTAGTCAGTTTTATACGCACTTTCGTGACAAGCGAACTTTTCTACTTTCGACACACGGTCGCTAAACTGTACGAAATCTCCAAGAATAAATCCCTAATGTCGAAAATAAGCGGGGGATGCGAAAGAGGAGATCCTTGTGACCAATCGACGTACATATGAAGATCCATAAGTAATTATATAATTATTCTGAGGAGATCCGAAAAGGAAAATAGGCCCAAATAAAATCGCTAATAAACGACAAAAGACAACCTATAGAGCAAAGGTACGTTTATTTCAGTTGATTTTAACCCATCAATAGTGGTACAATTCGTGATTTTCCCCGTTTAGTAGTTTCCTAAATATACTGACAAACATACACACGTCATAGCGTGTGTTGGGTAGTACCATGCAACGTGTTTGGTTTACACAATTAGAGCTTGGGTTGCCTGTGATGTGAACGGATAATAGTGAAGATTAAACGCACTAATTAAGTGCCATTGAGCTTCGTTGACGTTAGGGTTTACCTCTTTCCTAGAAGTTTTCTTCTAGATAAAATGTTGAGGTGGATGGTGGAGAAAGTAGAGGGGAGGGGTGGGGAGTCAAAACATATTTTGTAGGGGAGGGGGTGGATGGAATTTTCTTCTTTTAAATCCCCACCCCACCCCCAACTAAATAAATAAAGCTCCTTTTTATTAATCACAAAGAAACAAAAATTCCTTTCTAGAATCTTTTATATTTAAACCAGTTTTAAAATGTTCTAAAACTTAAACCAGTTTTAAAATGTTCTAAAACTTAAACCAGTGTTAAAATGTTAAAAAAAAAATATCGAATATCAACCTCCTTCACAGAGGAAGAGACCTTTATCTAATAAATATCTATTAGATGTCTAATTAGAAAAAAGTCGATAATATCGGATAATATCGAATATCAACCTCCTTCACAGAGGAGAGAGACATTTATCTAATAGATGTCTAATTAGAAAATAGTCGATAATATCCGATAATATCGAATATCAACCTCCTTCACAGAGGAAGAGACCTTTATCTAATAGATATCTATTAGATGTCTAATTTGAAAAAAGTCGATAGTATCCGATAGTATCGAATATCAACGTCCTAATTCAGAGGAGAGAGACTTTTGTCTAATAGATGTCTAATTAGAAAATAACCGATAATATCGCTTGATAATATCCTATAATATCAGATATTATCAATATCTAATATCTGATACTATCAATACTATAATATCGGATATTCGATATTGTGCAGATATCGCGCCTACCTTGAATTCTAGGTCTCTTATTTACCCATATCAAAATCATTGCACACAGAAGAGGACATTTGCTATTGGTCATCGCTTTGAAGTAAATGCGGGTTAGGTGTAAAGTGTACTGATCTATATATTACTACCTTCGTTCTACAGTCAACCGCAGTCTACTCGTTAATTGACACGTTAACTCGATATTCAGCTCTCTACGTTGGCTGTGTTATCCACCCAAGTTGACGCATAGACGCGTTGACATTTCTA
Organism: Actinernus sp. WN-2022; assembly: GCA_030867875.1. Lineage (NCBI taxonomy): Eukaryota > Metazoa > Cnidaria > Anthozoa > Actiniaria > Actinernidae > Actinernus > Actinernus sp. WN-2022. Next base: position 82,806,126 of record JAOWCC010000936.1, on the reverse strand, counting down.
CAATACAGCTTGCTGTGGTGGGGTATTCTGTAGTCGTTCCGAGCACCTGTTGTTAACGGTTAGGGTGTTTTTAAAAGTAGGGGTAGGGTTTGGATTAGTTCACAGGACAATTGAAGAAGTATTAGTTTTCTGTGTTGTTCAGTGATCTAGCTAGCCCTAAAAGTCGGCCTAATTTACTGACTCTAGCTCTAAAAACCATAAATTAGTAGGCACCCGTTGTTGACGGTTAGGGTGTTTTGAAATATAGGGGTAGGGTTTGGATTAGTTCACAGGACCATCGAAGAAGCATTATTTTTCTGCATTCAGTGATCTAGCCCTAAAAAACCTAATTTTACTATAGCTCTAAAAATCCTAAATTATTGAGCACTTGGGTTTATATTGAGGTTCAGGTTTTTTTATGTTGGGTTAGGGCTTAGATTGTGTTAGGAATAATAATAATAATAATAATAATTAGTTTATTCACGCCTCTTGCAATGTATATTGAATTACAGGCTGATTACACTTAATAATGGGATACTGATTATATAAATAAATAAATACGTACTACTCAGAGTGATATAAGTTAAATTTAGATACCTTGGAATTTCACAGTTACGAAATTGCTAAAACGGTCAGTTTTAGTGGCCATTGGGTAACTGCCTTTGCCCGATCTCAGCGAGTACTGCGCCAATGAGTTTATTACTCTGTTATGTATTAGGGGGTAGATGGGATTACCCGGCTTAATGTTGCTTATAAATTTCTTACACGCCGCTAGTCGACGATCGGCTAGAGTGGGGATACCCGCCTTTTCCAATGCTTCGCCGTAAACAATACGCGGAAAAATGATGGACAATGCCCTTTTCTGGATATTTTCCAGGGCATTAGATAGGTATAATGGAAGGCTGGCATACACGACACACGCATATTCTATGACAGATCTAATTACTGTACAGTAAATAATAACGATGTCCGCAGAAGGGACACCACACTTTTTGAGTTGCCTCAGGGCATACAGCCTCCGATTGGCTTTTTTGACTACATAATCGCAGTGGACAACCCACGTGAGTTCCTCTGAGATAAATACCCCGAGAAGTTTGAAGGACTTCACGCACTCTATATAGCTTCCGCCGGTAGCAATGGGTCGCATCACGCAACTATTGTAGTGTAAAAAGTCAATCGACATAACCTTACATTTACGAGGATTTAACTGCATATTATTATTGACCGCGAAAGATTGAATATCGTCTACAATAAAATTTAATAAGGATGGTGAGTTTCTAGGAATAATTTCTAAAGCTGTTAAGTCATCTACGAACTTAGCACGTGGGCCCCATGAGGGTAGGAGATCGTTAACCATAACTGCGAACAAAATAGGGCCTAGCTTTGTTCCCTGGGGTATTCCACCATTAAGAACATGCGATGCTGAGCGTGTCGAGGTAATACGTAGAGTTTGCTTGGAGTGGAGTGTTAACTGGCTTTCATAAATCTGATTGTTAGTGGCCCTAATGTTCGGCATGGAAACGGCAAAGTGAAACAGAAATGTTGATAACTTTTTGAGTTATTTCGGTGTAGTTCTTGATTATTTATCAGTCCATATTCGCGTCTTTTCACATCCACTGTGGGCGATTCTTTGATGAGGGAACAAGAACATAGTAGGGTGCTATATTATCTCTCCCTTGCTCTGTGGGTTTTTCTACGGATTGCCTCCCTCCACATGCAAAAACCAACATGCTAAATTCCAATTCGTTCTGTGGATTAGCTGGTTCCTAAGTTGGATCGATCAGCCCCTATGGTTGTTTCATGTCCCGTTAGAAATTCACAGTTTTTTAAGCCATTTCTTTGTTGTCAGGAGTTAGAAGTTTGTTATTTGCGCATTTTCTTCTAGTCAGTGTTTTATTCCAATTGGAAAGCCTAAGAGTCTAACGGGTACTACGAGGAGTTACTTCAAGATCCTCGGCGCTTGTTACTTTAAGATACTGTTTACCTCTTTCCTAGAAGTTTTCTTCTAGATAAGATGTTGAGGTGGATGGTGGAGAAAGTAGAGGGGAGGGGTGGGGAGTCAAAACATATTTTGTAGGGGAGGGGGTGGATGGAATTTTCTTCTTTTAAATCCCCACCCCACCCCCAACTAAATAAATAAAGCTCCTTTTTATTAATCACAAAGAAACAAAAATTCCTTTCTAGAATCTTTTATATTTAAACCAGTTTTAAAATGTTCTCAAACTTAAACCAGTTTTTAAATGTTCTAAAACTTAAACCAGTTTTAAAATGTTAAAAAAAAAAATCGAATATCAACCTCCTTCACATAGGAAGAGACCTTTATCTAATAAATATCTATTAGATGTCTAATTTGAAAAAAGTCGATAATATCCGATAATATCGAATATCAACCTCCTTCACAGAGGAAGAGACCTTTATCTAATAGATATCTATTAGATGTCTAATTAGAAAAATGTCGATAATATCGGATAATATCGACTATCAACCTCCTTCACAGAGGAGAGAGACATTTATCTAATAGATGTCTAATTAGAAAATAGTCGATAATACCCGATAATATCATCGAATATCAACCTCATTCACAGAGGAAGAGACCTTTATCTAATAGATATCTATTAGATGTCTAATTTGAAAAAAGTCGATAATATCGGATAATATCGAATGTCAACCTTCTTCAGAGAGGAGAGACCTTTATCTAATAGATATCTAACATATGTCTAATTAGAAAATAGTTGATAGTATCCGATAGTATCGAATATCAACGTCCTAATTCAGAGGAGAGAGACTTTTGTCTAATAGATGTCTAATTAGAAAATAACCGATAATATCGCTTGATAATATCCGATAATATCTGATACTATCAATACTATAATATCGGATATTCGATATTGTGCAGATATCGCGCCTACCTCGAATTCTAGGTCTCTTATTTACCCATATCAAAATCATTGCACACAGAAGAGGACATTTGCTATTGGTCATCGCTTTGAAGTAAATGCGATTTTATTTGAGAGAAAGAACAACTTCAGTCGCATTACAAGTTTATAATGTGGCTTACCTGTTGATACCGGAACTATACGAAGCAGAATTCATACATTTCTGCCGTCGGAATGTAATGATAAAGGCAGAAATGTTTATTTTGACGGCACATGAGTAGCACGTGAGGATGAAGCAGTGTGTCAAGGGAGTGACTATATATAGTGTAATATAGCATGTGAAAAGCACTCTAGCCAGCTCCCAGTAGAACGCTTATTCAACGTTTGTCGAGTTTTCACGATGGGGGGAACCTACTTCTGATGTGTCGTCTCTTATTCAAGAGCAAATAAGTAGGAATAACCAATCTCTTCTAGCCTCCATGCAGGTCATGATGGAGAATTCAATTCAGCAAATTAAGAGAGCGTCCTCGGAAGCAGCCGATACGCAGTTAAAAGAGATAAAGAAGCTAAAATATGATGAACCGCGAAAATTCAAAAAGAAAGCCAACGAAGATCAATATAAATTCAATTCCAAGGTCATTGATTCGTTTACTGATGCCAAGAAACATATCAAGAACAACTCAACAGAAAATGTGTTGGAAGAGATAAAAAAAGGTGAGGAGTTACTCAGTCCAAGAACGGCAAAAACATATTCTATTGGCAGATAAATCTGAGTACGGATGGGCTACTGTTAATGAGTACAAGTAGCATGAACTAGCAGAAGATTCGGATGACGAGAAGAGGATTTATAAGTCTGAACAACGTGCTAAAGCCCTACGCAAAGAGGCCTCAAAGAAGCCTTCTAATTTCCAAAGGCGTGTAAGAGTCGACAGCCCACAATCTTCAAACAACAGAAATCCTATTCAGGTGATACAAAATCGGCGAGCTTTGACAGCAACAACGAGCAAAGCACCCTCTATGAGGCCAGAAAACTGTTTTACCTGTGGTAGAGCTGGTCATTGGAGAAGCGAGTGTTCTACAAGTTCAGTCAAGTCTTCAAATTGACTATATGAAGGTGTAGTAGCTTCCAATTATATTGTAGATAATGCAGATAATTTTGAATCTGAGTTCCTCAGTCCCAAGTGGTCCAGAAAGTTTTGAATTCTCTTCTGACAAGGTTGGTCAGAATACCCCAATTATTAGGGGTAGATTAAGGAAATTCTTAGGATTTTGGAAATCCATAGGCTCTTCAAAGTTCATAACTGAAATCATTGAAAGCGGATACAAAATTCCTTTCATTCAAACTCCGAGTCCATTCTTGGGTAAAAACAATGCTTCAGCACTTAAGTATGCATCATTTGTCAACGAAGCTATTAATGAACTTATTTCTCTCAATTGTAAGAGATCAAGCAGCGACCAGATATAGTTATTAAGTTAACCCGTTGTGACCGTTTCTATCCAATCTAATGAAAAGAAACGTCTAATTATTGATCTTAGACATGTTAACAAAAATATCTATAAGCAGAAATTTAAATGTGAAGACATCCATACAATCATAGATCTTATCGACAAAGAATACTATTTGTTTAATTTTGATCTCAAGTCTGCATATCATCATGTTGAAATATTTCCAGAACATAGAACATTCTTAGCTTTTTCCTGGAATTTTGGTCAAGGCACCAAATATGATCAATTCTGTGTTCTCAGTACCTTTTGGATTATCATGCGCCCCTTTTGTATTCACTAAATTATTGAAGCCATTAGTGACTTCTTGGCGTTCTCGAGGCATTCTAATTGCAGTCTATTTAGATGACTGTTTGGGCGCGGGTATAAGAGCTATGTTGAAGCATCGCGTTATAGCCTCATTACTCATGCAGATTTATTGAAATCTGGGTTTATTATAAATGAGGTCAAATCCCACTGGGAACCTACTCAAGAAATTGTTTGGTTGGGTTACGTGATTAATACCAGGTCTGCCTCCATTTGTGCTACAGATAGACGAATTTGTAAGCTAATGAGTTCAGTTACAGCCTTGCTTAAGAAGAGTTCAGAACTCATACATGTGAAGGAGCTACAGCCTCTGTGGTAGGCCAAATAATTTCATTGCAAATTGCAGTTGGAAATGTTGCTCGTATAATGACTAGGTCAGCTTATAACTTAATAAATAAGTGTAATTCATGGGGCGATTATTCAACACTGGATGCAGACACTATTTCAGAGTTATTATTTTGGCAAAATAATGTTCCATATTTGAATTGTAAACGACTTTGGTCAAGTAAATCGATTCCTTCCAAAGTTGTATATTCAGATGCCTCTGATGTTACGTGTGCAGCTTACATTGTCATAAATGGCAAAGTATTCCACCAGAATTGGTCGGATGAGGAAAAGAAGAGAAGTTCTACTTGGAGAGAGATTACCGCAGTATTGCTAGCAATGAAGGCTTTTGAATCAGACTTAAGAAACAACATTGTCGCTTGGTTTACTGACAATAAGAATGTTGTGTATATTGTTGATCATGGAAGTAAAGTTCCTGAGTTACAATGTATAGTTTTAGAATTATTTTACTACTGTTGTAATCTCAATATTTCACTTGAAATCAAGTGGATTCCGAGAGAATTCAATTGCGAAGCAGATGTGTTAAGTAAGATTATTGATTTTGACGACTATATGATTAAAGATAATGTCTTTGCTGAATTAGATTCACTTTGGGGGCCTCACACTATAGATCGTTTTGCCTGTTGTTATAATAACAAAGTTCCACGATTTAATTCTAGATTTTTTCAACCTGGCACAGAAGGTGTAGATGCTGCGTTCACAGAAGATTGGGGTTTGGAGAACAACTGGCTATTTCCACCGCCAGTTCTCATTTCCAAAGTTTTGAGCCATTTAAGAACTTGTACTTCGAAAGGCACATTAATAGTTCCCTTTTGGAAATCAGCAGCGTTCTGGTTAAAACTTTGCCCAGATGGTGTCCACTGGGATGGATCAATTCGCGACTGGAAGTTTCTCGATAACAATGATTGTTCGGGGCAAAGCTAAAAACACTTTGTTTGGCAGACGAAATAATAGTTTTCGGATGATTGCACTCAGAATTTCCTTCACGGTGAAACCACGCACTTGCATGAACGGTTTCTGCACTAGTGTTCTAGGAGTATGTAATATGTGCAGTCAGTGAAATATTCTGAACGTGACATTATTCACATGAATGACGCAATATTGACAGATAGTTGAGAGTCTATTGGTACTCTGGTATAGCGTTAATTTTGTATTATTGACTGAATAGAATATCGGTCTTAGAAATTTACAGAAACAATGAACATTGTTACCAGTATATTAAATCACGAAGAGTCAAGACATGAATTTGTGTAACTGAGAGTCTATTGTACTCAAGACATGAGTTTGTGTAACTGAGAGTCTATTGTACTCAAGACATGAGTTTGTTTAACTGAGAGTCTATGGTACTAAAGACATGAGTTTGTTTAACTGAGAGTCTATTGTAATTGAGATACGAGCTTGTTCAACCGTGAGTCTATTGTACTCTCTGGTAAGCACAAACAAGAGCTCAGTGACTGTAATATGTTATGTAATTAAGAATGAAAATAACAGGCGTTTAATATTTGTACAATTTAATTATCATTCATAAATAACTGTTATAATAAAACAAGTTTAAAAATTTCAATATCCTCAGTTCTGTCTTGTTTTCACTTACATATATATTTGAAGAGGGCTTCTGGCAAGGGCTCTCAAAGTCTAGTGATGAGGAGTTACAATCTCTAGCAGAAAGAATGAAAGACACAGTCCTAGAATCCAGAGCTTCGGGTACCGTTACTGCATACCTTAGAAGTTTGAGGAGATGGAAGAAGTTTACCAAAGATCATCCGAGCCTCAGTTATTTCCCAGCTCAAGCAATTCATGTATCATTGTATTTACAGCATTTAATTGAATCAACCGAATCTCATCATTCTGTAGATTCCGCTTCCTATGCAATCAAATGGGCTCATAATATCGCTGGTATAACCTCGCCTACAGATGACGTTATTGTTAATATGATGAGAGAAGGGGCGAAACGAATACTAGGTACTAGGAAAGTTAAGAGGAAAGAACTCCTGAGCTTAGATCATTTGAAGAAAATGATTTCAAATGCAAACCTTTATAATTTATTAGATCTCGGGAATATGTGCATGTATTCACTTGCTTTTTCCGCCCTTTTACGTGCGGACGATCTTATCTGCATTAGAAGAAACAATATCAAGTTTTACCCAAGTTAATATGACAATTGAGATAGAAAAGAGCAAGAATGATCAATTGAGGGAAGGGAATATAATTCCCATCATCGATTCGCCATCTCCATCTTCACCGGTCAAATTACTTAAATTGTATTTATCTATATTTGATATATCTTCGGATAATAAGAAGTTTATTTTCAGACCTTTAACTAAGCTTATTTCATACTTGACACGGTTTTCTTTGTTATTCATGAGGCTTTATTTTCCATACATACCTCATTATAAATGCAAGGGATGTATGAGAAAAGTTTTCTCGGCTCATACATCCCTTGCATTTATAACTAGCAATTCAATATAATTCAACGATATTTTGTTGTTTCTAGCTTATTATTTTCTCCAAGTAATTCATTCACCTTGGCTTCAGCCAAACTTACTAAATATCGCTATAATGATTTAGAACCTTTTCTCCGTCTTGGTACTCGCCCAAAATCTACCTAAAAAGAGCTACATCAATGAAAAGTTTGCGAAAACCTCGTCAAGTATGAAATAAGTCAGTTAAATACCTCGAACCTCAGCTTTTATCCAGATACATCCCTCGGGGTCTACGGCCCCTCGGGATGTATCTGGCTAAAAGCCTCGGTTCTCGGTATTTAACTCTTCCATAAATCTACTCATCGTTTAGTTGATACTGATCGTCATATTAGCTACTCTACTTTTAGAGAAGGACTGAAGGCCAATTTGGCTTCAATAGTGGACGATACCTCTGCGTATAGTACACATTCGCTTAGATCAGGTGGGGCCACACTAGCTGCAAACTCGGGTATAGATGATTGCATTATTCAGAAACATGGTTGATGGAGAACGTCAACATCTAAAGATATGTACATTTTAGACGACATTTCGAAGCAATTGGAATTAACCAAACACTTGCAATGAATAGTTCGCAATACGAACAATTTTCTCACCAGTCATGCAAGCCCTAACTTTTAATAACTCTAAATATTTGCAGTGGGCACTGCATGAGGGGCGCTGGCGACAAATCCAAAATAAACAGGAGTTCTCCTGAACTGGTCAGTGGAGTGTTTTGATACGAAGTGAAGGCAAAATTCTCTGCTTTCGTTTGAACGCTCCAAATTCTCTCCTACTGCAGCTCCCGCCATACCAAAGGTCACACAAGAAAAATAGTACGAAATCATAACGAAATGGAACTAGTTAACAGTGATTTGTACCACTCTAAACTTGAGAAACCTCAATGTTCTATACACCAGAATACTGCACATTTATTTTTCTATCTGAATTCAGCGGTAAGTAGTCAGTTCAGACATGCGTATTCAAGCTAAACCCAGTTTTCCTCTGCTTGGTTGTAAAAAATCACTACTCGCGAAGTAATAGTTCAAAGCCGACAATGATTTTTTCCATCAAAATTATAGACTACAAGGGTTGTGATTGTTATTTTGTCACGGTCATTTCAACAAACGGCCTGATAGCGTAGTGGACAAGACAGCGGACTAGTAGTCAAGAGCAGCCATGCGGATGATGGTTCGAGTCACACTCTGGACACCGATTTTTATTTCCGTCTTCTCCTTCACTTCTCCATGTAAAGTCATACTTATGCTGTAATCCTGGTAGCTTAATTAGGCCGAACACATGCATGAATGATACCCAATGAGAACACAGATGAACATAACTAGTGATTTGGATCAAAATTAATTCAGTCCTAGGACTGGAACAAAATTAATTCAGTCCTTGGACTGGAAAAAAATGGTTGAATGTAGTTCTGGGAGTACTTTCCGGGGTTTCAAGGATCGTCATGTGATCGAATTCTGGGCACATTGGTTGGTTGGTTACCTCATGAATAATTAATGAGGATGAGATAGTAAATTCAAATATCTTAATATAATCACTCCAAACAGTTACCAGTTGCAGATTAGATGTTACTTAACTTTGATTTGAAGGTAAGTGGAGTCATATCATTTTATTTGTTTTATAAGGCAAAATAGCTCTCAAACCCATGTATTTTTTAGTGAAATGAATGGGTCGAAAGTGAGTCACCGGTTATCGATATGTAGGCTTTTGTACGCAATGACTTTGATATGCAACATTGTTGATCGATGTTGAAACCGTTTGACCAATGCTTTTATAAAAATACGTTGGAATATAGTCTCTCAAGATCAATTTTAGTTCAGGAGAATTTCGATATTTATATAGCGTGAATCACTTGATGTCTGGCTTGAAAAGTGTTATCATACTGGCTAAAAATAAGAAAATAAATGTCACGCAACGCTGGGTTGAGTTACGTGACTGCTGATTTATTTCCGGTTTGATTTCTTGGAAATTCAGTTTTTTTTCCAAGAATACCAAAATATGCTTCAAGAGCATAATTACTTTGCTGATCGTGTATTAGGTCCTTCCTCAGCTGTCCTGGTTTAGATATGGCTTAGCTTAACGAAGATGAGGTGCACAAACTCCGACTGTCCAGATCCTCGTTTCATAGAGCGAATTGGCGTAAAAGTGCCATTCTGTCCTGCTTGTGGTATTGCTCAAGACCCTCGACAACAATCTCAAGCTGATGGCGTTCTGCTTGTTGGCGATGCTGAAATCAAAAGCGAAGAGACGCTAGAAGGTAACGTTTATCAGGACTCTTACACTTTACTACAGGAGTTAGTCAGGCTTTTTATCTATGGGGCATATAACTGAGTTAATATGAGTTAATCTTGTCCGGCTCAGATCAGAATTGAAATATTTTAAAGCATTTTAATTAGGCTTTCTAAAATGTAAAATATCTTAGCTATGCTAATTAAGATGATTTCGCCGGATTTGTGCCGGATTTGTTTCCTCTGAGAAACCAAACAGCATTATATACATGTACAGTATACAACTAGTTTCAAGCTCATAGATTACTTTAATTATGAGTAGACTGTACGAGTTCGGCATGCTAATCGCCGTGGTTATCCCATATATCATATTTTACTGCGCTAAAAGTCCAGTTGATAAAACCGAATATTATTGAGTCAATATGTACTCCGTAGATTTAGTAATGTGCAATATACAATGCTCTCGCATGCAAAATTTCCGACAATTAGAAAAAAGCTCTCAATTCACATTATAAAGGTAACTTTGTGAAAATGGCCATCTCGAGTCCTGTTCATTTAATTATGTATGCGTGACAAATGCGGAAATGAAACAGGCTTAAGTCAAAACATGCCAAACCTTTTGAAAAAAATGTGCAAATTAAAATTTTGGAGTTATTTTTAGAACTAGTCGACCAAATGTGCCTTTACCGGATCGAAGCTCGAGCAAGTTGAAATGCAATTGTGTTTGTTAGACACTGATTGGCTCAAGTAACCGTAAGTTGGAATGCTTTGTTTCTGTTGTGCAATGTGATTGGTTCTCGTTGTGTAAGTGGCCCCGGTTTTGTCGCACTGTAAGTGTCAGGAATATTTAGATTAATACACGTTGACACTTTGTCTCGAAAATTGATCAATGACAATAGCTCTGTTGCTACGATCAGAGAGGATAACAATAATTTATTGATTTGTTCATTGGCTTAAATATTAACGCTTGCATAGGAAGCATTAAGGCCCGTTACAATACAATACAATACAATACAATACAATACAATACAATACAATAACTTTTATTTAAACACGATAAAAGATTAAAGCGTTGCCGCTTGTGGGGTCGTGTATAATACTAAAATAAACTAGTTAACTATATACAAATTTCACATTAAAATGCTAACTATATATAATGTTGTTAAAAACTAACTATTTTAAATTACACTGATATATTGGTAAAAATCAAAATTTGTTATGACCATATCATTGTTATTAATCATCTATTTTAAAACTAATAATTCAGTAATATTTATAATAATCGTTCTTGTGAGGAGCAGTTTGCGGTGATTCAGCTCCAAAATCTAAATTATGCAGGGCCTGTGATTTACTAGCGGATGCAACATGTTGGCACAACATCATGCAACATTGTTGGATGCAACATGTTGGATCCGTTTGAACACCCTGTTGGACGATGTTGGATGATGTTGGACAATGTTGCATGAAGTTTGAAACTAGTCAAACGTTTCATCCAACATCGTCCAACATTTCCTTTGTTGTCGTGATCGATGAAGCATGTCCCAACATGTTGGATCCGTTTGAACGGCTTTCCCAACAATGTTGGACTCGCGCACGCGCACTTCATTCGTCATTCGCGCTGTATCCATGGATATTTGATTTTGTTTACTAACAGACGATTAGGCGATCATTTCAATTTGCACCATGATGGCGGAGAGTGAAGTATTTTCAGAAGATTTTGAGCAGCAAAACAGGAGCAAAACTCCTAAAAATGTAAAAAGGAAGGCTGTAAACACAGGGAAAGAAAGTGCAAGACGAGAAAGTGGTCAGACGCCGAAGTTGACGAACTGCTAGATCTATTACAAGAGAGAGTTTGCCTTTGGGACGTATCACATCAGGAACAAGAGAGAAAGGGCCTACGAAGAGATGGAAGAAAAACTAGATATAACTATCTCAGACATAAAAGCCAAAGTAACATGCTTACGAGCTCAACTCGGCCGAGAAATCGCGAAGACGAAGGTGAACGTAAACAGCACCGGAATCCTTTGCGATATCACAGTACTATCCAACATGTTGGATTGATGTTGGATCCGTTGGAACACCCCCGTCCAACATCGTGCAACATCGTGCAACAATGTTGGATCCAACATGTTGGACGATGTTGCATCCGTTTGAACAGGCATCAAAAATCGCCTGTGTAAAGGGCCTTTAGAAATGTTCAAGTGTGATTGGGTAATTTGCACTTGCCATGTAAATACTAAAAGTGCGCGTATAGATCCTTTCCCCTAGATTTTCGTATTATAGCGTAAGAACAGGCTTTCCTAAGGCTGGTGGAAATGAAGGTCATAATCTTTCTTGCGGTCGCATTCTCAACTAAACGTACACTTTATTGTTTTCAAGTTGTATTTTTGCGGACAACGGGAAAAATGGCGGCTACTTGCATTCTGGCGTGCAGTTATTGCATTTGTAGAGGAAATAGCTTGAACGCGAGTGCTATACGTGATTTATGGGCACTGAGTGAAAGTTGTACTCGGTTCTGCTAGTAAATACATCGTGATTATTGGCCTTTAAATTAGCTCTCCACTCGTCATTAAATTAGCTCTCCACTCGTCATTAAATTAGCTCTCCACTCGTCATTAAATTAGCTCTCACTCGTGGTGAACTGGCTTGGGCTCAACTATACGATATTCTTTGGAAGTGATATTATCGATGACAGAATAACAATTTACAGAGAGCGAAATATATATTTGCTTTCCTTGTCATAAGAAGGATCATTACCCAGAGGGCGCCAGAGGCTCGAAAAAATATAAGGCAAAAAGGCGAGAGAGAGAAATAATAATAAAGAGCTTCTGGTGTTATCCGTTGAGAATCTTACTTTCAAATCATGAAAACAAGCCAAACCGGTTTTGCTGAGCCATTGGCCGTAAGCCAATGAAAATAAGGGAACAGGTCAAAACACATGCCCAGATATAGGGACCCATTTTTTTCACCAGACACAGCTGTCAGCGCAGGGTACCATTGTTGGGGGGGGGGGGGGGGGGGGGGGTCTAGTGATAATTTTAATACAGCAAATAAAATGATAGCATATGACAAAACATGTAGTGCATTTGTTTCTAGATTATGCCTTTTAGTTTCGGAGATATTTAAAAACATTTATTTTTAATATTGAGCTTTTTCTCCAGAGTAGATGACTCGAAGCAGCCCCCACCCCCCTGCCCCAAAATGGGTCTGTTTAGAGTGCATGTGTTTTGACCTGTTCCTTTACCGTTACATCCAGCACTGACAGTTCTGCCTGGTAATGATTAGATTCTCCAATCAGGCCTTGAGGTTGAAATTCTGAACCTAATGTTCACATGGAAGTGATATTTTCAACGGATAACACCAGCAGAGGCGGATCCAGGGGGTGGGTTCAGGGGGGTTGCTATGACTACTGGAGATTACTGGAAATAGCATTTCAGAGTCTCTAGATTGAATTTTTTTTTTTACAATCCTTGGCCCCTGACGGACGGAGTAATTAATACGCAGGGTGCAGGGCGCGCAGGGCATACAAGGTACACAGGACGCGCAGGGTATGCAGGGTAGCCGGCAGATCAGTATCGAGGCTAGTGTGAGCCAGTCCAAGATGGATGGCGGGACTGATTTCCTCAAACAACACGATTAGTGACCAGGCGAACGCAATAAAAGAAACAAATTTTATAGCTTCGAGGAAATCCTGACATGAAAAGACACAAAAAACACGAGAATATTGTATATCACCTGATACTCTGCCGTCTTGTTTTGTTCCGTAAAATTTTAGGCGGGAGCTTTTCTAAGTTGGTGTCAACTAAATAAATTGTGTCTGCCAACAATTTTTTATATGCTTTTGTTAATTTCCGTAAAAGCGGGTACCGCTGTGTAGTCGTTCTGCATGTTATGTCTTAAAATGCCATATGCGTGACAGCATTGCAATTAGTTACAAATTCAAGGATTAAAATGTTTGTGTACATTCCTTGGAAAATCAGTAAAATATACGACCCGTATAGGCGAGAACGGCTTCACGTAGGCTAGACACGTATTTGAGAAAAGCTTACAGGAAAGCAACTAAAAACATTGATAAATAGATACACTTTTACTTTCACTCTAAAATTAGCATAATATTTGCCATGTGAACAATTGACCTTTGCAATCTGATATTCCAAAGGCACTAAATTATGTAACTTAATTTTTTTTCTTTGAACACCCTGCGTACCCTACGCACCCTGCGCGCCCTGCACCCTGCGTATTACTCCGTCCGGGCCCCTGACTCGCTCAACTCCCCTTTTACAAAATTCTGGTCCTCCCCTCGTCAGAGGCTCTCCTCTCTCTCGCCTTTTCGCCTTTTATCTCTTCGAGCGCCTTCAGCTTGTGATTTGAAAGCATTTCTTGTGTTCTCCCAACATCGCGCATGCTTTATTTCGCCACTATACATATATATAACTACGACACAACGCAAGCAGGCGTGCCGATTTCTATGTGTTTACCGGCACAATAGACCATAGATGTTTGAGTCTATAAGCCAATCAGAGCACTCACACTATCTGGGTTATATTATAAAATACAATAGAACACAATACAATTTGGTAGCAATTCATGTGTGCCTACAGTACATCGAGGGAGAGCCTGGTAAACTCTCCTAAATTTTTGTGGTTTAACTTGCTCATTTGGGAATATTTTTTACTAATTTGGATATTTCAAACACTGATTGACCTACGGTACTAAAAAAGTGGCAAATCGAAAAGGTCAATTTTCGCCGTAGTGGCACTTTAACCGTGATTCTTTACCGCTTTGTCGTTTCATGATCTTAAACACGGTTGGATAGGAGCATTTCAGTAATCGAGACTGAAGTACTACTACTCTTCTTTAAGTTTTCCCGAACTCTACAAAAAAATACCTAAGCTACTATAAACTGTTTGTTTCTACTGAAGTACGTCATGTAAATATCCTGAATAAGATATTTTAATTACGAACTAGAATATTATATATATATTTACTTCTAGACCATTTCATTGTTCTAATTCTATTAAAAAGATCGGTCGAACTTGTCACAAAGTCAATCACAAATTCGCCAAAATATTTGCTCGACTCGGGAGAAAGCTCAAATTTTGACAAATGGCACCACAAGGAAGTTTGACTCAGCGATTAACAATGCTTTTAAAATCCTTATTTTCTTCAATTTTGGATCAGATGTGTACACAACCTTAACTTTGCAAAGTACCGCTTCGAAAACCGGCCGCGCGCGTACTTGACGAATGACGTCATCTTATGTTCTCTGTCCACATATTGCATATGAAAATTATCCAATCAGATTGCGAGAAAATTGGCGGTTGTTGTAAAAAACATTAAACACGGTTTCTATGTGATCGGTACACTTTGATCGTATGGAAACGCTTCTGGTAACGATCACAGCGACGATTGGGCTATCTCGGCGATTGGGCTATCTCGGCGATTGTGAACTTTAAATGGAAACCTTTCTCCAGCTATTGTAGCGATCGACACATACTTGAATGCACTGCAAACTCCTCAAAATATTCCAAGATTCCTTCGAGTACTTAAAAATACCCAAACTCAGCAATTAATAACATCAATAGTTATCCAAGGGACCCCGGGGAGCAGGGGTATTTTTTTACAGCAACCTAGTGATTTTTGACCGGGGAAATTACTATTAAGCGAAAATGTTAAATACCGGCTAAATATGTAGCGGAAGTCGGGGAGTAGTGGTTTCAATTGCACTACTAGTGCAGTATACTATGAAGACCACATGAAAAGGCTATGAAATTAGGCCAACCTAAAAAATATACCATGAAATATTTTCATAGCACTATGAAGGTTTCTTTTCATAGACCTACAATGTATGAAAAGTCCCTGTGAAACGGGACAACAGTTCATAGAGTCATATTTCATAGGAGGGGTCTGTGAAAATCCTGTGAAACTCTGGATATTTCATAGGTAATTGTTATAAAATCAATTCATAGGTATTTCATGGGAAGTATTTCATAGTTACGTTTCATAGGGTATTTCATAGGTAATATATTTCATAGGTTGAAGGTTTTCATTACATTCATGGTGTTTTCCTATGAAACAAGGCTATGAAACGGGACAATGGTTCATGGCCTTTGTTCATGGGACAACCATGTGGGCTAAACGAAGCCAGGTATCCAAATCACAGTATGATTTACAAAGCATAGAGAATAAGAAGTCCCTGAGAACTGTCTGAGACCACAAAATTTCACAACAAAATTTTCTTTATGTACTACATAATTAAAATACAAAACGTGAGCTCGAAAAATACTGAGGTGTTTATAAATAACTTTTACGTTTTAAAGAGCGTTCACTTTAAATCCCTTACAGATGAAACGACTTCATTCACAATCCCGCAAGATCAAGTTCCAGGTAGACTTGAAACACAAGATGGTGGACTGCATTTTGGAGAAAGTGGTCCAACGAAAAAGCCCTGTAACGTCACTGACGTGAGAGAGCTAAGTGCTGCTGCTTGTCCAGTTATTGCCAATACAGAAACAGGAGAAATACAAGCAGTCGACAATATACCTTCTGTAACGTCGTCAAACGAGAGTCCTCTGCAAGGTGAAGATGAAACCGCGAGTGATACACAGTTAGCGAACGAAGACAAAGAACGTCCAAGTGAAGATGGTGCACAAGACCGTAATGAGAAGCAAGACCATGGAACCGATGAGGAGGTCTGTCGACGTGACAAGGTTAACAAAAGGCTTAAATTAGACAAGGATACTGACATGCCTAGCAGTCCTGCGTCTGAGATAGCTGAGGGTGGCAGTCTTGTTGTCGAGGAAAATGTTCACATTGATCAACAAAATATACAAGTCTCCCAGGCAGTGGAGACAGCTAAAATGTCACGCCCAGAAATAACAGAACCAGAGAAAACCGAGCAACGGCAAGAAGCAATCGGATTGAAGAAAGAAGAATCGTGTGATACAACTGAAACCCAACATGAATTTCCTCATAAAAACGATCCTGATGTCTCGTCTGATAGTGCATTACATTCTAGTTCAGAGACACCAAACACCACCAATATATCAAGCAATGGTACACTAAAACCCAAACCGCCACACGATGTCGAAGAAGATCTGACCGCAAATGCACGCGAACAACTGCCAGGCAAGAATAAGGACGAAGATAGAGTAAAAGAAATGACAGCAAACAAATCTAGTGCTAGACCTGCAGTGAACGATAGCAAAGCCAATAAAAACGACGCTACATCACAGCCAAAAGATGCAAAAGAAAAAAATGAGGGGGGAAAGAAACATCATCAGAAGAGCGGCGATGGAAATGCGAATAAAGTTCCTAAAAAGGATGATGAAAGAAACGCCGGGAATAAAACAGAGGTGGGTCTCTTTATTCTAAACTTCAGAAAATCAATTTTAAAATCAATTCGAAGTACAAAGAAGTATGTACTTAGCAGTGTACTAATAAAATCGGTAGATCTGTTGCATTTTTTATTTTAAAAGCAGAAAAGCAAACCTGAAAACGCAAAGGAGAAGAACAAGAATACGCAGAAAAGGGCCAATAAACCCGACGCAAGTAGAGGGGCAAGTGCTGCCGAAAGGTAATGTTCCAGGTCATTACGTTGCTTCTATCTGCAGTTTACCAACTAATTTGGCTTCTTTAGGCTTTTGTCACTTGGACTACAAAAATTATATTTCAAAAATTATTGGTGAAGAAATTGTTAAATCATAACAAATCGTATTTGATTCTTTTGAAGCCTTCCTTCTTAAGACCCTGCATGTGTCCGAGCCCATTGTGCTTTGCACCAATGTTATGATTAGTTTGTTTATCAACGGCCGCATAAATTAAAGGCCAGCTTTTAGTCGAACTAAAATGCTCTCGATTGTTTATAAGTTTCATAAAAGAAGTACACATACACATTGGATAACGAATTTCATAATTTCTACCAGATTAAAAACCCAATCGAGCCCACGAATTTTCCCCGGATGCTTCGAGTATGATTTGAACAGTACTCGGCAGGAAGCCAGTTGTACTGCCTTTAGATTCTAATTCGGTTTACGAGTGCGACTTTTCACAACTCTACAAGCAAACATACTCTTGCTACCTTGTTTTCATGTCTCCAGTATTGTTTAGCTGTATTTGAAGATCTCTACTTTTCTTGCGAATGATATATTTTGAGTGCAAAATGAAATGTCGTACTCGCACTCGAGTCAAACTGACAGCGAAGTAACAGCTGAACTCGGCATATTGGAGTTTGACCCGCGGTCGTAGTTTTGGTAGCAAGACTTTCTGGACGTTCTGGAGGATGAAAAAAAAAGGTTAAAATCATTGCTTTCTCTGCTAATAAAAATGCAAAACATTTACAGATAAGTCGTAACACCTCAGTGGAGCTGAGCCGTGCGAAATTATGATAAATGATCTTAATGCCAGAAGTGGTTGCTTTGTATTTCCAACGAAGCCCGCCGGTCCCTTAAGTGCAGCAAATCCCCGGGAAACTCACGTAGTAGTCCTTTTGAACTGCAAGTGTTCTCGAGTCGCTTCTCCTCGCTGTCTGCTCTTTCTTCGGCATTCCACTACTCGCCACTCATGACCGGGATTCGAAGAAATATTCGACTAAAGTTTCATTTTAAAAGGTATATATACAAAAAATAAGATAAAAGAAAGTCAGTTAAGCATATATATCTATAAATAATTACACGATGGCCCAAACTAGAGATGGATTTCGAAAGATTCGAGTCACATAATAACCGATCTTTCTGATTTTCGTAGCCTACAAAAATGATTTGCTCCCGCAAAGCACCATGGGCTCGGACACAGGGTCTTTAAGCTCAGTGTTTAGTAAAACTAGCTATGCTATTATGTAATTTCTGAATTATAGTACGGCAAATTCATCGAAGTCCACAACACAAGGAAGACCAACCAGCAAAAAAGGAATGGTGACAATCGTATTCCACGCATTGCTGGCACCACATTTCCAATTCGACGAGAGCAGGGGAGACAAGGTTTTAGTACGAGGTGCTGAACCATTGAAAGGCTGGAATAATGGCGAAGACCAGCTTCAGATGACCCGAGTCAGGTATATGATACAGACGTTGATGTTTTATTGATCAGTTCTGTATCCAACAAGAACTAGTGCGTGTCGAAGTATATAGAGGATATTACATGGCCGCGCGGAGATACGGATTTTATTTTCGAGTGTTGATGAAATATCTTACGAGTGAGCGCAGCGAACGAGTAAGATATTTCATCAACACTCGAAAATAAAATCCGTATCTCCAAGCGGCCTTGTAATGTTCTGTTTAATATATAATTATCGATGAAGTACCAGTTTCAATCTGCTACTAAAAAGGCTAGAAATCTTTGAAAGCAAGTCGTATTTTCAAAAGTGATATCTTCACGTGTGAAGATATCATTTATATCTTCACACGTGAAGATATCACTTTTTAGAAAGAGATATACACTGGTATTTCATCGAAAATTATATATTAAAGTTTGATAAGTAGTGTTTACAACATGAGGGGGTGTTGTATCAGCCTTTATAATTTCGAGTGAGTGCATGCAGAGTGCGTGCATGCAGAGTGCGTGCATGCAGAGTGCGTGCATGCAGCGCACGTGAAATTGTAAAGGCTGATACAACACCCATGCGAATGTTAAACTACTTGAAATGAATAGATAACTAAAATCAAGAGCCCATAACCAAGAGCGTCCATATCTCTTGTACAAATGCTACGGCGTTTTCACAAGTTGGGCTATTTTTAGATTATTTTTGCGGCCAATTAGTAGGTTACACCAGTGGCGGAACAAAAGATACCTCATTAGCTACTTTTGTTATACCAACAACACGTCTGATACGCTTTTGTGATTTTATTCCCTTAGAAATGATTGCAACCCAATAATAGCGGGAAACAGTTCTAAAAATAACCTAACTTGTGAAAGTGCCGTAGCATAGAGGTAGTATGGGAGATTCTCGCTCTTGGTTATAGGCTCTTTAAATCAGATGAAGTTAGGTGTAAAGCGCTTTTGGATTTATAGGAAAAGGCGCTATATAAATGTGTAATTATTATTATTAAGATATTAGTTTAATGCCCTGCATAGGATAGAGGAGGTCAGTGATCGGTAAAAACGCGCGTTCTGATTAGCTGTTTAGCGATCGAGATTTCCTCGTAATATATGTTAATGCCCGGCAATCTTTGAGTCCTAAAACTAGCTGAACTGTTATAATTTTAGAGAAAAACGGAGAGAAAGTCCAAACTGAGCGAGGAAGAATATTCTGAAAGTGAAATGTATTATATACCCTACTGAAATAGAAAGCAACTTTAAGTGAACAAAAACAACATGGCCAGCGGCAATGGCCGGTGGAGGCTCCGAACAGCCAGCACGTAATCGAGAGGTTCGTAAATGAACAGAAAAGTTCCGTGATGAAAATAGCCAGTGACATATAAAAACATTCCGTCGGTACCTGTGATCGATAAACAAGAAAAACGTAATATTTGCAACCTGACCTCCAGCTGACGTCAACCACTTGTTATCCAAGTTCTTCATCGGACATCCCCAAAGTTAGCAGCGAAGTATACGAGCCTGGGACACCGGTTTTCTTGTTTTCAAATAGTATCCAAAGATTTCTCTCTGATGAAAATTTCCTAAGGTCAGTCAATATCCTTTGGATAAGGGCTTTGAAAGGTGACATCCATTTTTCGCTGCAAAGGGAACATATTTTGCACACAAACTGATAAAGCTCCAAGATCAACTCGTCCCTCGTTGCCCACGGCAGTCCCTTTCCCGGTACATCTGAGGAAAACAGCCAAGCGATTTTTGATGGCTGCAAACATTGGCAGTGTCTGAGGTTCATCATGATGCCACTTACAGATTTCCTAGTGATGGCCAGGTGTAAATTGTGTCGAGTGTTGATCGAGAAATTATCAACGAAAACTGACTTCAGTTTGACAGATTTGTTCTTCCTTTCATCCTCGTGTTTTCTTTAGAATAACCTATTCCGTCTCAATTCATCAACAAAGAACAGTGTTGCCTTCTGAAATCAAATTAAGTTCTAATCATACGGATAAATCCTTCAAAATATTTTTGTATCGCACAGGATTTCTCGGAGTGGAAGTATAGAACAGAGCAAGCCCGTATGCTATTTAACACTGTATGTACTATGTTAACGTGCGCATGCATAATAAATCAGTTCATTTTTCGGCATTCATCTTCATGCTGTAGTGTTAACTTAGTACTGTGTTCTTGTTTGTGATTTCTCGCAACTAGGAAGGAGGTAGGCTCGGTTTCAGCCGTTGGGGTGTTCGTTTTTCCAAAGCCTCCCTGCACTAACGGCTAGGCGCGCAGTCAACTAACCGTGTCCGTGACGTCAGCTGATTAAAATTCAATATTGTTCAATTTGCAAAGCTGTTTACCCTTTCACGTGTAGCGTAGGCTCGATTCCGCGTAAACTTTCAAACACATTGGAATTCTTTAAACTAAAACTCCAAGAGTGAAATGAATTCTCAAGAACAAACGCCATGTAAAATCATTGAGAAACCAGGCTGCTTTTGTATAGATTAGTGAAGAACCCGGAGTCGTATGTAGGTTTTACTAGTTCTATTCTAATTAGCCATTACTAGCCTAGATTAGTACATGTTCGTGCTGCTCTCACTCCGAGACCACATGACTCGAATGTCTATACCAATAGTCCGGGATAGATTACGTATAGTCTAGTCTGTAACACCGGATGTCACATAAGACAGCCGAGTTACATCTTTCTCCTTATAACAAAACAAGACAACTCAGTAATATGTACAGCCGGTACTGTTCCCGATGATACTCCCGCAGTGTATCACATCATGTCGTAATATGGATGCCGTGTCTGGCAAACACTGCTTTCAGTTCTTTGAAATGCTCCGAGAGATGGTTGCCACTACACGAGCAACCTCGATAAAGTTGCTGTAGTAATCGACGACAACTAACCGCAACGTATGGCCGTTCAGCTGACAGAGGTCTGCCCCGACTATTAACCAAGGTCTGGCCACGACCTCGTGCTGTAAGAGTGGTTCTCTGCCTTGCGTAGTGTGGTGTGCTAGACAGATAGCGCACTTGGAGATATACTCCTTCAACTCCGTTGTCATCCGGGACATGCTCGTCGGATGTATCACAGCCTCGATAGCAATGTGGGAGACATGGATTACTGCCATGAGCTCCTTGTAGAGGGAGGCTGGCACCAGCAGCAGCAGCCCCTTGAACATGCACCAGCACATCCTGGAGTGTCAGCTCGTCGCGTATGTCGTAGTATGGACAGATACATTTAGAAAGATCCGATCTGTTCTCAGGTCAACGTTGTTTTATAGCTAAGCGCACTGTGATCATCTGCCGAGGCATACTTCATTTGATGCCACCGCGTATCGCTGACCGGGAGGGAAATCATGTGGTCAACTTCTTCCAGTTCTTGTATGAACTCATACACATTGATTTCCGGTAGGTTGCTCTGCTCAGTGTCATCCAGGAACATCTCTTTTCTTTTCTTGTATTTGAATTCTAGGTTGTACTTCTGAAGTCTCAGGCGTTGTGGTGCGGGGTGTAGTGGCTTGAGGACGATCGACTCTGGGGGCTTGTGGTCGGTTGCGACTTTAATCAGATCTCGTCCATAGATGTATGTCTCGAATCTACGCATGCAAAGACGGTAGCTAGAAGCTCATTTTCTATCTACGCGTAGCGTGTCTCTGCTGATGTCAGAATTCGGGATGCGTTGGCAACTGGCTAGCCATTCTATAGAAGAGCAGCCCCTAGCCCTGACTGCATGTGATGCATCGCATTGGATGGTCACTTCCTCCTCGAGGTTGTATACAAATACTTGAGTACTGGCGTTCGGGTGACCACGTCCTTCAGCTTGTTCAGTGCTGTTATTTGTGCTTCTCCCCAGGTCCACTCCACGTCCTCCTGTGTCAGCTCTCGTAGTGGTTTTGTAAGGTCCGACAGATGAGGCAGGAACTTGCTCAGATACTGTACCAGGCCCAGTAGTCGCTGTACTCCCGCTTTGTCAGAAGGGGACGGCATCTCCTGTATTTCCCTGACTTTGTCCAGATCAACACGCAGACCCTGAGCTGTAGCTAAGTGTCCGATGAAAGACACTTCCGATTGTCTGAGCTTAAGCTTGTCTGTGTTGAGCTTGAGCCCGCATGGCGTATAAACACCCCTTCTCATTTAAACGCCACTCTCAAATAAACGCCTCCCCTAAGGGTCCTAGTTTGAAATAAACGCTCCGGGCGTTTAACGGAGAGTGGCGTTTATTGGGAAAATACTGGATTTAGCAATGTATATGGTTGAGGCTGTTTTCCCTTGTCTTCAAAACATGGGAACCGTACTGTAAACGTTCATCTACCAGCGGATGTAAGATTTGAGATAGTTATTGTAGAAGTTTCATACACCATCACCCTATTTTGTCAGCTAAAGAATCGTTTATTACGCAAAATAAAAGTCCAAATTTAACACCCGAAAATAAACGCCCCGTCACAAATAAACGCCTCTTCGATAAACGCCCCCCCTAAAGGTTTTAATTCGCGAAAATACGGTATGTTCATGCCGACACAAGCCTTTCTGCCTAGGATTGGACGGGTGTCCATGCTGTCAACGAGCTTGCAATATAATAGGCACTTAAACTTGTCATACCACACGTACAACAACGTTTTTATTTGCGCTTTGCCACACATAGAATACATACATTAACAATAGATATATATATAAAGAATTGAAGTTCGTGAATACATGATACAATTGATATAGTGGCGACCAACGACCGGAAGTTTCGTTCCTCCATAGGCTGTAATCATCGTTATTACTTGCTCAACGTGCTTTAAATCGTAGTCTCCGGAGGCTTTCTTGTACATTAGTATCCCGGAATGACATTGCTGCGCTCTGGTATCGGGCTGGAAACGTAAACCGTTGTCTGATTCGAGGATGAAAAATCGTCCCGGATGAAAAAACTCATGTAAACAGGACCTAATTCGTCAGCCGAATCGAAGGTGTATGTATGCGTGTTGTCCCCCTGCTTCAGATAGATTCGTCCGTTATTTGTCCAAATATATTTCCATTGCAGCTCTTTCATTAGTTTGTTGACGCTACCAAAAAAGCTTTTTTCATAAAGGAGTTAAAGATTCAGAGACGTGTATCTTGCTGTTGCCGTCTAAGCTGTTGAGGACACGAAGGCTTGGGAGTTTATTGACCTTTTTCTCTGCAACTTTATATTTCGCACTTTTCGTCTTGTAAACTTTACGATAATCTTACTCAGCATCTTTATCAAAGGTGGGGAGCGGGTGAGCTGTAGATATATCGCTTTCAGCAATTTCCAGTTCCATCCATTTCTTTACCGACAGAGACAACAATGTTTTCGCACGAGACCTCGGCGTTTGGCTGAACTCCCACTATTTATAGACATTCACGGCGTAGATACTGAGCCAGGTCATCGGTCTCTTTCCTGGCCTTTCGTGTAGTCGTCTGAGTAGTACTCGTGTCTTTTTTCATATTTTTTGAATCAGTAGTTATATAAGTTCAGAATCTTTTCATAGGAGTTTTATATCTGTGTCAACAGTTAGGTTGGTCGTACTTCGCCGATAGAAATTCTTGGTCAACTCAGAGAATTTTTCTCCAATCGATTGAAGTTTTACTATCGGTCTTAATTCATCTGCTAATAGTTTCTTGATTTCATCTAAAGTTCCTTGTGTAGAGTATGTCTTGGAGACATTAAACGATTTTACAAACTTACATAGGGCTTGAATAATCGTAAAACTTGTTCGATGGAGCGATTTTCAAGTTCGTAAACATAACGCATAAACATGACCTGCGTCAGATATAGACGTGAATTTCCCTCTATTTTGATATGGAGTCGATAGTCTTTTCTTCTCCGAAGAAGGCAGCACTAATTTTCTTTGAAGTAAGAATGGCTACCTGGTCTTGCATAGGTAAAGTTAAAGGAGAAATGAAGGACATTTATACGGACTTCGCAATTCGCGATTTCCGATGTAGGCGTACAATGTACATCTTGAGCTTTGTGTCTTTACCCAAAGCTAACTCTTTAACTGTTTCTTTGTGTGAATCCTTGAATTGTTCGAAACAAAAACCTTTCCAGAACAAATTTAAACGCATTTTCGAACAGTTCTCCCAAGCCTTTGATTTACAATCTAAATTATGCAAATATATTCAGCGACAGGATTCCAGCAAGTTTGTGATTGGCTAAAACCAACATTGTCTCAGCTAGCGCGCCCAGCAGTGAGTGGGGAGAGGATTGCGGGTTCACCGAAACCGCCACGGCTGGAAACCGAGCTTAGGAAGGAGGGGAGTAAATCGATGTGTAGTTTATGCGTCAGTGGCCTTTAATTATATATATTTTTCTATGCAGATCTATAGGATATGGATACACTCTCTTCAAGGGAGAAACTAAAATTCATTTTAAGGCGAGGTCGCAAAGGATCAGTTATAAGTACATCGTTGTAAAGTGGGACGACGAGAAAAAGCAGAAGAAATACCTATGGGAGGACCTTGTAGGGTTTAATTCTCTTGTTGGAAGGCACGTCAATCGGTGCTTTATCATTCCTGAAGAAAAACACAAGCCAGAATGTAAGTATACTTATTAGTATATACCACAAGTGAATATAGTGCTTTTCGGCGCTCTGATTGGCAACTCAAACTCGGAATATCCTGCAGTATAATCCACCGATAAATTTTCGCGTGCTAATTGGCCAAAATGGGTCATTTGGTACACTTCCACAGGGCGGATATAAAGAGCTTATTACACGGAAAGTTGTGTAATACGGCTGGGTATTTTTACGAGTCAGTTTTATTTTTTCGAGCCTGCAGAAAGGCGAGAAAAAATAAAATTGACGAGTAAAAATTCCCAGCCGTATTACACAACTCTTCGTGTAATAAATTGTTTATTATACGACAGCTAACACGAACAAAACATGTTTGTTTTCGCTTACCTTACTGCTCTGTTTGAAGAAAATCTTGAGAGAAGAAATCTCGAGAGAAGAAATCTCTCAGCCCAATGTCGGGGGCGCCCGCGCACTGAAAAGTTTTTTTCGCGCGCTAAAAGCTGATTGGCTGTTACTCAAACAGCCCCATTTCGATTGGCTCGCGCGCTTACAAAACCTTTTAAGTGTTGAATAAACCTGTGCAAACCGGTTTGTGACCCGTGTAATACCGTCTCATATTTGCACTCGTTTTAGCCCGTATTTGCACTCGAAAACGCCAAGTCGTATAATAACAGGTATTAGTATATACCACACCAGTGAATATCACTTTTCGCGTGCTCTGATTTGGCTACTCAAACAGTGAATATGATTTCATATTCGCCGAGGCAGCTCGGTAAATAACCACCACTATTCACCTCCACTTCGGTGAATAATTGTTAAATATTGCCCAGTTTCGAAGTGATATCGCATAGCTTCAAGGTGATATCCTCCCAGTTGGAAAAGAAATTGCAGAACTTCATTATTTTTTTCCAGTAGAATCTCATGATTAGAAATTGTAAGTAACTGGTGCAAATGCACTCTCAATAAATGCCAAAAAGTCTACAAAATATGCAATAGCGTTGCGCACAGATGACGTCACAAAATTTAGACTCAGACAAACAAACCACTTTTCGCGTTAGAATTGACCAGCACTTCAGTTCGTCCTCTGGCTATTTTACCAGAAAGACGACTTTCCTGTATTATATTTTTAAAGAGAATCTGATTATTATACTGTCGAACAGCTTAAACGTTGGCTAAAATACAGAGGATTGAAACAAAGCGATAAACGGCAATCTTATCAAACGAGCTCCGCCGACATTTTGAAAGGGGTGTAAACATATGGTGAGAAATAAAGTCTTTGTACGGGTATCCGATGCCAAATATTTATTTTCGGAAATATTCACCGTCTAGAAACTTAAGATACCAGGTAAAAGATTAACTGATCAAATTTGAGGGATGTAGCGTGCACTCGTGTTTTCAGTTTTTTAACAACGACTCCAAGTCCGCGGGAAAATTTAGACATGTATGGAAAACTCAAAACACGATTACACACTTTCAAGCACAGCTACATCCCTCAAAGTAAATCTTTTATGCCTTCAATTTTCCTTTTATAAATATAACTAAGGCAAACTGTGCTGAGCTCTGTTCGCATGGCAACAACAGACAAATTTGGGTAAATATGGCTATGTGTGAAAAAACACATAGCCGTTTTATTAACATACATGTATATATCAAAATACATATGGAAGTAATCTGAAATGATAAAAATAATTACGTTGCCCGGCGAAGGTGAGAGCCATGAACCGCCAAGTCCCCTTGAGGACAAGGGGCAGCCCCACCCCAGCACAGACATCAGATTGACTCCGAGTTTAAAGTCGAACATGTACACTGATAAATAAATCTGCACTTACACGTAGTAATAACTGGTGTACAACAAGAAATTCTAATAATATAAGATATAAAGTTGGAACTGCCGCCCCTGCAAGCAGTGTGGAATGCTGTGAGAGCCTGGGAAATGTCGCCCCTGCAAACAAATCCTCCTGATCCTCTGAACTGTGATAGTCGCCCCTGCTAGCTATCATGTACAGCAATGATTATAACCATATTATACTGATGACAGGCAAGGAATTGTGATGTACTTCTTGAAGGCATCAGATTTCCAACGCCCTAGTAGCCCTTGTTCAACAGCATAGGAAGCAGCACCTATTCTAAAGCTGTGACCTTTATACCTATTGGGGTCTAAAAAACAGACTTCAGAGATGCAGAAAGCATTTTTGAAAATACAGTCCTTGACACTGGAGTCCCATCCAGGTTCATGAACAAAGGACCGCTGGCTGTGCAACGGATAGAAAGATAATCCAGAATGGCTTGGACAGGACATATATCTGGTTGCCTAGTAACGATTATCGAGTAAGGGCGCTGATTATAATGATGCTTGAAATTGATGAATGTTACCCTAAGAGATAGCACCAGGCCATCTGCTGTAGTGAGCTTAGTGACCTGGTCGAGTTGAAGTACTGTGAGAGATTGTGTCTTGCAAGATACAGTAATTTCACCAATTCTCGAAAATGCAAAAAATGATAAGCAACACATACATGTAGGTTTAAACATAAGAGCTTGATAGTGTGAACTGCAAGTAGAGTTATCAGCTCTGGTAATGCGAATTAAAAGGGGTAGTGTGATGGGTAAGCGGGAATCCAATTTCTCCCCTATATTAACATAGCCTTCAACATTTCAATAATATAAAATTATTTAGATGGATCAGGATAACTCTTGTGATAGTAACCCAAGGCTGAAATATAGGTGTTGACAGTGGATGGAGCATATTGACGATCAAACAAATAAGCAATAAATAAAGCCAGGGGGTGGGTGTAATGGGTAGTGCAAGGACTGCATTTCCAAAGATAAAGTGGTGAAATTGCTTAAAATGATTCCATGCCCTTTTGTACGTAGGAATGGAGGAATGTTGTAAACTAGATGATAAGATGACTATAGATGCCAATTGTTCGGAAGTAGATGAGTTGATATGATTGTGGGAGTGGGGTCGAGACGAGCTGGGGCCAGTTGTCTGAAGCGCTGAATCTGTAAACGAGACAATTAAAGCATCAGTTAGATTATTGTGGATTTCTGGAATGTGCCTGGCTTTGAAAAGGATATTGTGTTTCAAACAGACTAGCACCAGCTTGCGGACAAACACCATAAGACCATAAGAGTCATGTACTTGCATGTGCATTTGTTAATGACATGAACTATGGACTCATTGTCAGTGAAAAATGTCATGCATTGATTCTGCATTTGGCTACCCCAAAGGAAAAGGCTGAGAACAATCGGGTAAACCTCTAAGATTGCTATATTGTTATATTGCCATTCGCTCGGCCATTGCCCATACATGTAGCACCAGTGGGGACCAAAAAGAGCTCCAAAACCTAGAGATCCTGACGAGTCTATAAACAGCTGCAAAGAAACTGTCATGCCAAGTATCACCAAGAAAAATGGACCTGCCGTTGTATTGTTGAAAAAATTGTTGCCAAATCTGCAGGTCAGCTTTTACCGCTCTTGTGATGCGATCAAAACGTGTTGGGTGTTTTAGCCCAATTGTAAGGTCGATTAGCCTAGCCTATGCTCTAGCAGGAACAATAACTGAACAAACGAAGTTCAGGGTTCCGGTCAATGACTGTAGTTCTCTTAAAGTAGCTTTTTTTCCCAGTCAGAAAAACGGCATTTAAACTCAGACAATTGTCTAACGTCTCAGGTGGCAGACGGGCCTCAGAACAATTTGTATCAAGCTCAATGCCAGCAAATGATAAAGTGGTGGAAGAACCCATAGTATTCTTAGGTGCCATGGGAATGCCGAGGTGATAGCATAATGCTAAAAAGTTTTTAAGGCTTTCATTGCATTGTTGTAGCAAGGCTCAATGATAAGAAAATCATCCAAAAGGTGTATGATGTGGCTAAGACCCACTTGGTTGCAGGCAATCCACTCAACAGCTGTACTAAATGACTCAAATGTTTGGCAAGAGCTAGCACAGCCCATGGGCATGCATTTGACCAAATAATACTGACCGTTCCATTTCATACCCAACAAACTATAATCTAAGGGTGTATAGGTATGATCCTAAATGCAGTCTTTATGTCAGTTTTCGCTAAAAAAAAAAACCCACACCACAATGTTTAATTTTGCGAATAGCATCATCGATGTTTGCATAATGGACACTGGTGTGAGTTGGGGAAATGTAATCGTTAACTGAAGAGCCTTTAGGAAATGAAAGGTGGTGAATCAAGCGGAATTCGCCTGGTGTCTTCTTTGGCACAATACCTAAAGGGGATACCCGAAAATTGGACAAGGGTAGTAAAGGGAAGGGGAAGGGGCCTGCAAGCCTATGGGCCTCTAACTCGTTGGCTATTAGTACATCAACTACTTTGGGCTGCTGCTCAGCTGACAAAAGGTTATGTGATTCATAAGATCGCTTTTTTCCTTCTGAAAAGATCTGAAAACCAGACTTAAAGCCTTCGATGAGGAAAAAAGCTTTTGATCGGTTGTATCTTTTGTGTTATACAGAGTCTTTACAGGCTTAATATGATGAGAACAACTATACATGTGTGTACAACTTAACGTCTCGTTTATTCTGCTCTTTCAACCTATGACGTCACTGTTCTCTGACGTCATACAATACAACATTCCTCCTTCCTATTACAATAATCAAAACTTTCTTACACGATGTGGACACCAATAGAAACTAATTATAAGTCCAACCTCTTAGATGCTTTACTCAAACGCCCAGAACGAGTAAATGTTACAGGAGTGCCCACATGCTGAGGGTTGGTATGGTGAGGGCTGATTACAGGAACTTGACTAAACTCTAAACCAGGGGGCTGCATGATCAGACTTAGGAACTAATTGTTCAACTGGGGTAGGTGTGCCAACTGGTACTGGTCTAGGTGTCTCTTGTACAACAGGAATGTGATTATATTCCACAATTTCATTACCCTCCCGTTCAGTACTTAAACCCCTGGCATCATCAGGTATTAGATGATTGGCGTGAACATGTCTGCGAGCTTTTCCCGGTACTCTCACGAGATACGTTTCGGGTCCTTGTACAGCCACAATTGTACCTGGTATCCATTTTTCCTTCCCCCCTCTCACATTCTTAACCCTAGCTAGCTGACTTCTTGATGTAAATCAAAGGATCTCATTTTAGGGTGGACCTCTCTGTACAGTTTAGATGCAACTTGCTTGTTTTCTACACTGTTTTGCAAACTAGGTTTGACTAAAAAGAGGTGTGTTCTAGGTTCTCTTTTCAGAAAAAAAATTATGCTCGAGTCTTACCTATGGTCGAATGTGGAATATTTCTGTATCGAAACAGAATATCAGCCACTGTGTGTTGTATTGACTTCTTGTTGTCATATGTCTTATACATACCTTTGAATGTCTGTATATGTCTCTCTGCTAATCCATTACTTGCTGGATGGTATGGAGGGCACAGTGTATGCTTAACCCGATTCATTCTCAAAAAAGTTTTGAATTCTTCAGATATGAATTGTGGTCCGTTATCACTTACCACTTCTCGTGGCAATCCATATCTGGCAAATACAGTCCTGAGAATATCAATGGTAACAGTGGCAGTGGTGCTGCTCATGGGAAACACCTCCATCCATTTGGAATGGCTATCCACTATAACAAAGAATTGTTGGCCCTTTACTTCAGCAAAATCAATATGTATTCTTTGCCAAGGTTCAGTACACCAGGGCGATATGAGCAAAGGAACAGCTTTAGGAGAAGTTTGTGTGTTAACACAGTTCTCACAAAATCTGACTTTATCTTCTATATCCTGGTCAATTCCTGGCCACCACACAAATGATCTTGAAAGGGCTTTCATACGACACATTCCAGGATGACACTCATGCTGTTCTTCCAACAAACGTTCTTGTAGTGTGACAGGAATAATCACACGCCTGCCCCAAAGGAGGCACCCATTTTCTAGGGAAAGTTCTTCCCTACGAGTCCAGTATGGTCTACGTTCTGAATCTAAACAGTGATCTGGCCATCCTGAGGATGTATATTCATAGACCTTGACAAGTATTCTGTCTTTCTTAGTACTCAGCAATCTCCAATGCAGTTATAGGTAACTACTCACCACTGTATTATGTACAAATTGTTCATCTGGGTCAAGATCTTCATCTTTAGTATGCAAGGGAAGTCTACTGAAGAAATCTGCATTAGTATTGTCTGATGACTTCGTATAGACTATTACGTACTGATACCTTGACAAAAGTATGGCCCACCGTTGCAGTCTAGCAGCTGCCAATGAGGGAATACCAGATTTAGGACCAAATATGCGTGTTAAAGGTTGATGGTCAGTCACTAAGGTGAACTTCCTACCATAGAGATAAAGATGGAATCGTTTTATGCCAAAAATAATAGCTAACCCCTCTTTTTCTATTTGGGCATAGTTTTTCTCAGTACTATTTAGTGTGCGAGATGCATATTCAATAGGTCTTTCTGTACCATTCTCCATTTGGTGGCTTAAAACTGCCATATGAGCTTGCATCAACACTCAATATGAGGGGTTTGTTTGGGTCATAGTGAACCAATATCTGTTCACTGGAGAGAACCTCTTTGGCCCACAAAAAAGCTACTTCACAGCCTTCATTCCAGAACCATTCAGTCAATTGCTACTGAGAAGTTCATACAGAGGATGCAACTTGGAAGAAAAGTCCTCAATGAACTTGGAGTAATAATTGATTATGCCTAAAAATGACCTCAATTCTGAGATGTCTGCAGGTCTAGGGGCCAATTTCAAGGCATCAAGTTTACTTTTCACAGGACTAATCCCTTGCTTGCTTAACATGTGTCCCATATACTTCACCTGGGCTTTGAAAAATTCACGCTTTGTCCCATATAACCTTACATTATGTTTAGCTAATCTGCTGAACACCTGCTCTAGAATCTTCATGTGAGCAGATGCACCACCAGATGTTGCTACTAATATATCATCTATTTTTACCAACACTCCTGGGATCCCTGATAGCATGGTATCCATCACCCTCTAGAATAGAGCAGTTGCAGTTTTTACGCCAAAACATAACCGCTTGGACTTAAACAAACCTTTACGTGTGTTGATTGTGAGTAATTCAGAGGATTCTTCATCTAGAAATAACTGGTTAAAAGCACTGGCTAAATCAATAACAGAGAATGTATCTGGGGTACAACCATCCCTAGATAGGATGGCAAACATTAGGTAATTTGTACACATCATCATTAATGCGTTCATTGACTGCTTTGTAGTCCCCACACACTCTAATTGACCCATTAGATTTTGGAACATGTACCACAGGACTAGCCCAATTACTGCGAGATACTGGATACAATATATCAGCCTGAACAAGCCTCTCATACTCTTTTTCAACCTCCGATACAAGCGAGTAAGGCACAGTACAGGTCTATCTTTCACGAATACTGGCCTGACTCCTTCTTTGAGTTTCAAATTACTAGTAAAACATTTGATGCCAGAGCCTTGGTTAATGAATAACACTTGGTATTTATCTAACAAGTTATTGAACTCAGCTGGAAACACCTGGGATTTAGGAGTAGAATACTCATTATGTACCTCCTCTTCTGATACTTTGAATATGTTTCCCCAGTCCAACTTGATCTTACTTAACCAATCCCTCCCCAATAAAGCTGGGCGTTTTCCTTGGACTACAATAAGATCAAGGATCTTTTCACTATCAGAACTGGATGTTTTCACAGGTACCGAAATCTTTCCTACTAAGGGAACTTTCTCCCCTGGATAACTACACAAAGCCGTAACACCTGCCCCCTTCAAGGGATACTCAGACAAAAAGGTATATACATACTCTGACACAGTTGAACGAGAAGCCCCTGTATCTATTTCCATAGCCACATTAGTATCACCTACTTGGATATTAACTACGTACGGTTTACTAGTGGCAGTTCCAGCGTTATGTTCAGTTTCAGTTCGGTACAAACCAAAGGCAACATCACTCTCTACATCTACTTCATCATCAGAGCCAGACTCACAATTGTTCATGTTCACATTCTGGGGGTTTCTTTGACGAAAAGTTCCTGACAATCTGTCTTTACACACAGGACGAATGTGCCCTTTTCGCAGACAGTGATGGCATGTGGCATCTCTATACTTGCAACAACTCGAATCATGTGCAGTACTGCCACACGATGTACACTTATCAAGGTTCCCATCATTCTTTGGATTGTTACGGTTTCCACTAGCTTTATTCTTTATTCATTTATAAAGTTGAAAAGCTTGAACTGCGTTAGCTTCTTCCCGCACCGACTCTCCCATGTGCTCTTGATTTGCTTTTCCCGCCATTTCGTCTGCAACGCATCGATCATGTGCTATGGCGTAAGTCGAATCTCTTATTGACAAAAGATGGCACTGCGTTCTTGACATTTTAGGATGCAATCCGGACACCAATCTGTCCCGGAGGACTTGAGTCAAAAATGCACCGAAGTTACACGTAGAAGCCAATTTCTTCAACCTCACCACGAAAACTGAGACACTCTCTCCTTCTTCTTGTGAAGCAGTCCAAAATATATGTCTTTCAGCGATCACAATGGGAGCCGGTTCGTAATGTTCTTGTAAGCTCCGTTTAAGCTCTTCATACGTCTTCTCGTTAGGATTTTGAGGATCACAGAGATTCTTCAACAGCTTGTAAGCATCTGGACCAATTACTGCCAGGAATACATTTACCTTCTTGTCTGGATCAATTTCATTCGCCGTCATGAAGGCTTCGCAACGACCAGCATAATCACTGAAATTCTCGATCTTTTCGTCAAAACTACCCACATTTCCAAAGATTGTAGCCATGTCTATGCATTCATGGGCACCGATCCGAGACTCGTCGCCAATTTTGTGTTCTACAGAGTCTTTACAGACTTAATATGATGAGAACAACTATACACGTGTGTACAACTTAACGTCTCGTTTATTCTGCTCTTTCAACCTATGACGTCACTGTTCTCTTACGTCATACAGATACAACAGTATCCTGATAGT
The DNA here is from genome assembly GCA_030867875.1 of Actinernus sp. WN-2022. Classification (NCBI taxonomy): domain Eukaryota; kingdom Metazoa; phylum Cnidaria; class Anthozoa; order Actiniaria; family Actinernidae; genus Actinernus; species Actinernus sp. WN-2022. The sequence continues at coordinate 82,771,907 of JAOWCC010000936.1, read as the reverse complement.
AAAGGTTAAGTTATTTACTCTTACTGGCGTTGGCAAGGGAAGTGGTGGCAGCTGGGGGTTGTCTTTCCTTACGGGCCCGAAAAAGACACTTGTTAAATGGATGTGCCCTCTTACACTCTGGACAAGTATGTTTAAAATTGCAACCAGTACAGGTAAAACCTCGGAGGTACTTCCAGCAAAACCCACTGGGAACCAGGAATTTAGGCCGTTGATCGGTACCACTCTGTGGTGTTATAGAGGACCGAGCATGTGTAGGCTGAGAACGTAGCCAAAGCTCACCTTGACGCAAATAGCGAAAGTTCTTATCATAATAGCGCCAATTACAACCCCTAGTTGCCAGAGCCCTTACTTCATTAGGGCAGGGGCCTCAGTAGGGTACTTTAATGTGTACACCCCAACAAATATCTGATGGGCAGAAGTCTATACTTCAACAGATGGTACGGTCTTTGGCTTTTGTGCTGGAAACACTAAATGCAGGTCAAATCCTTGAAAATGTTATAAATAAATGGTTTATTTTACGTCGAAGATACAGGAAGCCGTTACCGGGTCTCCCAAGCCAGAGGCTTATATTTAGGTATTACCGACGAACTGGAATTTCAGGTTGGTTTTTGAGGAGGGAGGAAAACCCTCGGAGCAAGGGCGAGATACCAACAAACTCAACTCACATATGGCGCCGCATCCGGGAATCGAACCTGGGCCACAGAGCTGAGAGGCGAAGCGCTTAACCACTGTGCCATCCCGGCTCCCCGGCTCCCCGATATACATGATGTAAATGCCGCGGGAAAGGTTAATTCTTTAAACGTATTTTTGTAGACAATACTGACTCTTCCACATCAGATGAGAGTCGTTTAAGGTGGCCATGTCGTCGATCTTGTGATAATTAAAGATTTCAAAGCTGAGCCGTGTTGAGAAAAAGTACGAAAAGTTGATAAATTATGATTGAACGAATATGCTTCTTTATTAGCCTTGCGACAGCATAAGATGTCGAATTATCCGGTACGGTATAGATGTTGTCAGCTAACTCATTATATTGGCTCTAGGTTTTTCAAAACTGGGCTATTTTCAAGCTGATCATTATACCATACCATTTTCACTATGTTGTTTGTAATATGGTGTAATATTTTTTTTCCTTTCCCTTTTTTACGGACTAATTAAAAACTAGTAATCAGTTATTTTACGTAAGCCTCCTAGGTGAGCTACAAATGTACTTACTCTTCGAGTGAATGTAAAGAAAAAGATACAGTTTTCAATCAATTGATCTGTCTGCCTGCCTGCCCAGTCAATCTCGAAAACGTTGTCCCTCAAATATACATATATATTGTAAGTACAAATGATAAATAATGCCAATAAAATATACATAAATAACATATGGGTTATCTTCAAGCCTGACTCGCGAGGCATCTGAAGAACGTCTTTCAGGTCTGATCGCACAATAGGAAATGCCTGCGTGGTTAAGGCTTAAAAGTTGGAATCACTCCTGGCATGTATTTTTTGTTTGCCTCTTGGGTCAGGCTAGCCTGATTATCAGACTGTCGATGTCGTCCGCTCACTTCCTCCCACCTCCCAGTCTGATGGACTTCGACATAAACCGTGTTCCTGACGTCATTTATTTTCGACCAATCAGAGCGAAGGTTTTATTTTTAGAGAACTGAGGTATGCGTGGAATGTCCAGTGAAGCCTGCATGAAGGACAAGCCAAATCGCGGACGATACAAACGGACTTGATATGGCTTTGGAGAAAGCGTGCGAAACTTTCGACATTTCTGAATTATTTCCCGAACAGCGAAAAGCAATTTACCCCTCGTTTCCCGGAAGGACCTTTGCTACCACAGCTGCATCTATAAGGCGACGACCAGGTCGAGAATCGAGAGAGGAGAAATTATGTAGCTAGCTTCTACAACTTCTACAGATCGCCAGAATCACGGCAAGTCTTTCATGCACTGCAGAATATGTTCTACAGCTTCAAACTTATAGAAACAGAACGTGGAGAAACATGTTGTCCTCAGACGTGTACTGGGAAAATCTGATAAGAAACGCTATCGATATCGCGATGTTTATGAATCTACTAGCTACGGGCTTTGGAAAATCATTAATCTTCCTCGACCGCTTTGTATTAAAATGTGATGTCTCCTAGAATGTTGGCATTTAGAAGACCAAATATTTCATGAAATGTAATGAGTTTTTTACAGCAGTGAACACACATACTGAGTATGTCATGGTAATAGTTTCACGACATTTGGGCAATTATTTATGTTTGCAGAATTTTTAACACACTTTATTTTGACAATTTTGCTGACCTAAAAGCTGAAATATCTTAGCTTTTTCGCCTTAAGAAGACTAAATCTTTCATGGAATGGCATGATTTTTTTACAGGAGTGAACACATATAGTGAATATGTCATGGTAAAAGTTGGATTACATTTGCCTAAATATTTATGTTATCAGAATTTTGAACAGTCTTGATTTTGACAAATTGTAAAGTACAACAAATCAGTGTTGTGACCATGCGCTTGAAATACTGTACGAAAAATCCTATTTAAAAAGTCTCTGCTGCCCAAAAATCCATAGCAGCTCAAACAGGATATGGTTAGGGTTAGTTCTGAGAAATCGACATAAGTTTGAAGCTGTAAAACATAAGAATTCTGCAGTGCAGGAAAGCGTGATTCTAGCGAGCTGTACTAGAAGGCTATATACATAATTTCTCCTTTCTCGAATCTCTACCTGGTCGTCGCCTAGCTATAGATGTAGCTGTGATGGCCAAGGTCCTTCCGGGAAACGAGGGGTAAATTGCTTTTCGCTGTTCGGGAAATAATTCAGAAAATATGTCGAAAGTTTCGCACGCTTTCTCCAAAGCCATATCAAGTCCGTTTGTATCGTCCGCGATTTGGCTTGTCCTTCATGCAGGCTTCACTGGACATTCCACGCATACCTCAGTTCTCTAAAAATAAAACCTTCGCTCTGATTGGTCGAAATTAAATGACGTCAGGAACACGGTTTATGTCGAAGTCCATCAGACTGGGAGGTGGGAGGAAGTGAGCGGACGACATCGACAGTCTGATAATCAGGCTAGGGTCAGGCCTATTGAAAAAGATATTTTCGAAGATATCACATAATGTAATGAACATTTTATTGGTATTATCAAGAGAGCATAAGTAAGACAGGGAATATCCAATACGCACGCTCCAGTTACTAAACATATTTTTTATTAGACGTTTATATCATCGTACACCGCGCGCTACAAGATTTCCTCTCTTATGTTCTCTTGGTATTATTCATCATTATTTATATGTATATTTCAGGGACAACATCTTCGAGATTGACTGTATATATAAACTTCTATGTATAAAGTTCTCCTGATCACTAGCAGCCACTGGAAAATTTCATTTGGCAACAGCCTTACAAATACTAAGCATTGTGTTAAATCCAAACTATTTAATGCCTGATTTTGATTTTAGCTACATGGCACCAGTACGATGATGCCGTATTTCCACAACTGAGCTGGCTGGAGTATATCTACAGCAAGTTTCCAGGATATTCCATGGACCCTTTAGAGGGACGTGAACTTGCCACACTAACAATGTTACCAGACTGGGACAGCTTTGGAGTCGAGGATGCTGGGAGCAAAATAAAAGGGTGCCATGCCATGGAGAAGATAAACCAGGTGGTTCACTGCATGAAAAATGCAAAGCTGGAGGATAATGGGAAAATATATGATCGTGATCTAAAGAACTTCTCACTTGAAAAGGTTTGCGTTGTTATTAGACGTAAGTCATTGTTAACTTCCTTGCTTTGCTACGATATGTCCATGAAAGTTGATAACTATGTTACAAGTTATAAACTATTTTACCTCCAACTTCACTTTCCTCCCCCATCTTGGAATAGCTTAGCTATTTACGTGAGTTGGTAAAAAAAAAAAGAAACAGCCATGTTTTCGCATCTGAAATATATTGATAGGAATGCCCGCTAGCGTCATTCCCTTGCATATTGCCTCGTATACAGGTTCTAGTTGGATACATGGAGCAGGGACTGAGGAATAACATTACATCGACACAGACAACAAATGACGAAGATGTTCAAGCGCATCGGTTGGCTACATCACTGGCCATCGTCTCAATGGCGGTAACACACAAAATACGTTATCTGAGAGACGAACCACTGAAGGAGCTGTTCGAGTGTCTCGTGATAAATACTTCTGTTGGCCAAAAGAAATCACGAGTATTTGAGATCTTGACCCAATACTACCCCAAGAAACATTGGTGGCAAGTATCAATTTATATTGTTTTCACGTCTGTCTCTGTTCTGATTCACTTCTGTTGACCTAGTACGTGTTGTTATGAAATTTCATATCAATGACCAAAATCAACTTGAAACTGAAGACTGGGAGAATTTATAGGGAGAATTGGCACGCGTGCATTCGCCGAAGGATGCTACAGATGAAAGTTCCTGGATAAACGGAAAATACCCAATTAAAGCACTAATCTGCTATTTCAAAGTTTATTATGATTCATTCATTTTACTTGCATCAACTTATAGCTCACTTTACCCATTCGCCTCATTTCTGTGTAGCGCGGGCGAAATATTCGGTAAGGTCTATTAGCTATCGAAAACAATGAGATTCAATTGTTCACGGCATTGTAAACATCAATTTTGATTTGGTACAACCATTTAACTTACAGTTGCAACCTCCTAAATTTGTTTTATTCCATTCTTCATTCTGTGCGCTGTACTTAGCGTGTTGTAACGTAATTGACTCATTTAGTTTCCCTCCTAATGCAGATCATGTGACAGCTCTCCAGAGAATTCAGTGCTTTGTTTTAGAGTTCTACACATTTTTACATTTGCTCTTTGGATACAGAAAAACAAAAACAAAACACTACTCAAGGAAAGTCAGGTGACCTGCATTGGGACAACAGAGGCACGCTGTATAGGTCTATTGATGTTAAATTCATTGTTTAGGAGGTTCGCTGATGTACTTCTTCAACTCTGCGAGTACACCATAGGATATTGCTATGGCGTCAACGAATGGCTGTTGGCTATACCTTTGCTACATTTTCTGTCGGAGGTGTCGGCTCCTTATGCCAACAATGCCGAGAACACTGATCCTGCATCACGAGATACCAAGTACTGGGGCACTTGTGGCTTGCAACTCGACAAAGTGCGAAGATCTCTCAGGTAGTTTCCGAATGATTCTTCTTTGAAAAATTAAACCTATTATTAAATATTACAATATTTCTTTGTGAGGTCAGAAACTGAAATATAAAGCCATTGAATCATTTATAATGAAGTTTTATTCGCTTCAGTTCTCCTGTACACCTCCTGGTTCGGTTACAATTGATGTTCGAACTGGATCCTCTTCTTAGGCGAACATTCCTGTTTGCCCTTCCTGTCCATGATCTTGGCAAGGTAGTTGAACGCGGAATGTTTCCTGCACATGAGGTCTGCTGGACGCTGGCCCGTGTCCTACGGGAGAATGGTTACCTTACAGAAGATAAGGTAGAGCTATGTCACAGGAATTTTATAAGTTTTTCAATTCAAAACTGATAACTGCAAGATCTTGAATCCTCTGTTTAAAGAGAATACTGCTTGGTCACAAAGATGAACATTAAAACAACTGAACTAATGAAAGGAGACGAGGGTACGAGTAGATTTTAGCAAAATGATAAAAGACGTGAAAGCTTGAAACAATGGCAAACTATTTCAAGTTTTTCATAGCTCGTACTCCATTTTCTTGCCATTCACATCCATTAGTGTTCTTTCACGAATGAAGCAGAAAAATAGACTATGATATTTATGTTTCCATTTGTTAAATATACTGTTGAAATTTTCAATGTAATACTAAAAATATATATACGGTCCCAGGGGAATATCAATCATAAAAGGCCTTTAGCGGGGATTATACACTGGAAAACAGCCAACACTCGCATTCGTTTCAGTTGCTGCAGTACAGCATTTTAATAGCGAAAAGTAACATTTTAGTTTAAAATAACAAACCATAAAACGAAACTACCGTAGCCTTGTAAATAACAGGGTAGATTTCTTTCTTTCAAGTTAAAACATCTGTTTTGGGAGGTCAGAGAGTATCCACGAGGAGGGACTATCTACAGAGGGGACTTCACATGGAATGCTACGGTAACACCTTTAAAAGGACTAGGCATCACAAAAAAACGTAATATTTAAATCTAAATTTGCTTTCTATAAAACGTTTTTTCTTTCAATTTCAGCGCGCGTCCATTCGAGCTTGCCTTGATGCCATGATTACAGCTGTGTCAGGAAGGACTGAAGAGCAACAAATTCAGGAAAAGTAATATTTATAAGACGGTGTAAATGCGGATAAAAAGAGCATGAAAAGGACATTTAGAGAAGGCCATATCGGGCCATGTTATTCAGATCCATCAAAATAAAACACCGAATTTTATTGTTTTCGAGGGAAGGACAAAATCAAAAGAAACATATCTGTCCTGTGAACTTTCGGGTATTCTGATAAACTCACCAAGACTTTAGCCAAACTATTTTTCGTTTAGCGGTTGAATGATGATCATAAATTTACATACTAACTCTCATGCTGTTAACAATACACTAGACTAGATTACACACTTCGATCTGCTTCTATATGACTTGTCTTTCCCTTTTTGCCCTAACCATCACGTAATGCATCTACTGCTTTTAGGAACAATAGATACTGTAATCCGCCATATTTTATTCATGGCCCAACACAAAATATAATTTATTCCGTCACATTTTATTTATGAGGAAAAGATAATAGATGCATGACGTTATCGTTAATGTGTTCATCCAATAAATGGGTAATTCGGTGCCCCCTATACTACTACGATGACAATGTCAATGTTACATTCAAAACTGACTTTTGATTGTCGGATCAAAGAAATAAATCAAGGAGTTTATAAGTTCTACGCTTACTTGATTGCAGTGTTGGCTGGTATTTGTTGAGTTTATAAGTTCTACGCTTACTTGATTGCAGTGTTGGCTGGTATTTGTTGAGTTTATAAGTTCTACGCTTACTTGATTGCAGTGTTGGCTGGTATTTGTTGAGTTTATAAGTTCTACGCTTACTTGATTGCAGTGTTGGCTGGTATTTGTTGAGTTTATAAGTTCTACGCTTACTTGATTGCAGTGTTGGCTGGTATTTGTTGAGTTTATAAGTTCTACGCTTACTTGATTGCAGTGTTGGCTGGTATTTGTTGAGTTTATAAGTTCTACGCTTACTTGATTGCAGTGTTGGCTGGTATTTGTTGAGTTTATAAGTTCTACGCTTACTTGATTGCAGTGTTGGCTGGTATTTGTTGAGTTTATAAGTTCTACGCTTACTTGATTGCAGTGTTGGCTGGTATTTGTTGAGTTTATAAGTTCTACGCTTACTTGATTGCAGTGTTGGCTGGTATTTGTTGAGTTTATAAGTTCTACGCATACTTGATTGCAGTGTTGGCTGGTATTTGTTGAGTTTATAAGTTCTACGTATACGCTTACTTGATTGCAGTGTTGGCTGGTATTTGTTGAGTTTATAAGTTCTACGCTTACTTGATTGCAGTGTTGGCTGGTATTTGTTGAGTTTATAAGTTCTACGCTTACTTGATTGCAGTGTTGGCTGGTATTTGTTGAGTTTATAAGTTCTACGCTTACTTGATTGCAGTGTTGGCTGGTATTTGTTGAGTTTATAAGTTCTACGCTTACTTGATTGCAGTGTTGGCTGGTATTTGTTGAGTTTATAAGTTCTACGCATACTTGATTGCAGTGTTGGCTGGTATTTGTTGAGTTTATAAGTTCTACGTATACGCTTACTTGATTGCAGTGTTGGCTGGTATTTGTTGAGTTTATAAGTTCTACGCTTACTTGATTGCAGTGTTGGCTGGTATTTATTGAGTTAATAAGTTCTACGCTTACTTGATTGCAGTGTTGGCTGGTATGCGAGCATCGAAGAGCTTAAATCGCTTGTTAGGGCGTCAATGCATGTTCTCGAGTATTCCTTGGTTGGCCTGAGGAACAAGTTTGAGCTAATGTGCGGAACTCTCTCGCTGCTTGCAAAAGCTTTATGCTGGATACAACATGCCTCCCAGCATAAGCACGTGTCCGTGGACGATAATCAAGCAACAGAGGACAAGATCAATGCCTCTTTGTGTAAAAATAGCCTACGAGAGGCATCTGTGAAAGTTCGAAGCTATCTTGAAAAGACATTTCAGAGCAACTTATCCCTGGATTTCTACAAGGACGAGGAAATCCAGGTAAGCTTTGATCATGGTTTACTGCTACACAGAAACATTTTCAGAGCTAATCATGGCATGCATGTTAATTGACAGAATTCTGTAAGAGGAATTTTGAATTTAAATGTACAGGTGGTGTGTGTTTCAAACTGAATTGTATTATCACAGATCTGGTCGACACTGTTGTCAATCGAGATAACAGATAAAGAGCTAAGAATCTTGTGGCAGAAAGGCCTGATGGAGAGTTTGAACCAGCGTATTCATAAGGTACCTATTTTAAGTGCTATAGTGCCACACATTTCGTATTCGTCTGTACATTTCGTTAAAGTGGAACATATAGTGAGTTGGCTTACACTAATCTTTCCTCTTATACACACAGATGAATAATATGGAGAGGGTCAAGCTCTATACCATAAAGGATTTGAGTATATATCATGATGACGTCGAGGCGTGTTTCCGAGAAGCTGCGTTTGATGCTGTGAAGCACATTGTAGAAGTAATTTCTGACACTGGTTCTTTTGTATACTGCATTCTGTGTCTACATACAAACATGCATACCTACAAATGTACTAGCTACTGACAGATATGCTACTTTAAGTGCCTATAAGCGTTTGAAGGTGAAATTTGGAAATATGAGCTTGATATCAAAACGTATTTTTAATGATATTGTTAGAGTGCAAGATTCAAAAGTCCAACACATGAAAGAACAATTAATGAGGAAGTTCAGCGTTGTCTTCAGCCTCGTTCCCGCGCATACAATATGGCGGCCGGCGGATGGAAGACCCTGGAAAAGGCTGTATCACGTGTTCAAATACTCTCACATATCAAACAATTGTCGTTCAGAGTAATATTTGGGCCTGACTAGATGCTAGTGAGGCATACGCTCATCCTTTTCAAATAACAATTCGATTTTTTTATCACACTTCCTGTAGCCTACGTTGTATCCGCCTCTCTTCTGCCGGTTCGCTACACTACACGTGTTCTAGTATTCAACAATCCGTTCTGCTTTCGAAATATGGAATATATTGACCATATATGGAATATCACAAGGAGCTCTCAAGTAGTATAGGAAGTGCCGGTTCTGGGCCAGCACCCTCGTTTTTTGTTGCAAAGTCACGCTTTCTGACCCCCTCCCCCAACATCTTTTTTTGGACTTTGTCGACCACAATATGTATGTTCGAGTGTACCAAATCCCAACTTATTATCTTCGCGGTACTATAGATGTCGTAATTGGGTACACTCGAACACACATATCGCGGTCAACAAAGTCCAAAAAATACGTTGGGGTTCGGGGGCCATCAAACGGACTTGCAACAAAAAACAAGGTGCTGCACCACAACCACCATTTCCTATACTACTATAGTAATCCATCCCCCTTTCTGCTATTGCTATACCCATTTGTTGTCCACTCCATCGTATTTTGACGCTCAATTATAGGAGGGCTAGTATATGGTATTATACTATGGCTGAACATATACTCACATTCGTTCGAGCACCCGGGGCCATTGGGGACTATTTACGTGAATGGAAGATGGATGTTCCAGATGGTAATTCTCTAGAAGCAGACCCAGCTGATTTCCTCGCCGGTGTGCGGAAGCAGACTACCGAAAAGCTCGAGGAAGAGCTCCAAGACCTTAATAGTATTAAGTTTCAGCTAGCTGTGAACATCACACTCCGGCTTGACAAACCTGAGGGTTCAGTATATGAGATAGCTACCTTTCGGAGTTCGCAATCCGTTTTGACCAACAGTGCTGAGATCCGCGGGGTAATAGTAGAAGCACGTGCTCAGATCTACAACTACATTGAGAAGTGGATTAGTCGAGGATCGAACTGGGTTATAGATAGAGTCAACATTCTATGGTTAAACATCGCTCGGTATCAGCCACTCCGTGGAGGTTCGTACATACGACTACCTACCGAAGTCGCGAATAAGAAAGCCGCGATCAACGTAAAGAACAAAGACGATCATTGTTTGCGTTGGTCGCTACGTGCCGCGCTGTTTCCAGTCGCAAAACACCCCGAGAGGACATCGAAGTACCGAGAAGACGATGGGTTGAACTTTGATGGGGTGGATGCGCCAACGCCAATCTCACAAATAAAACGCGTAGAGAAGCAAAATACCATCTCTATTAATGTATATGGTTGGGATCAGAAGGAAAAGTGCTTGATCGTACATCACATCTCGAAGGCGACTTTCTCGACACGCGTTAACCTCTTGCTTATAGAGCACCCAGATAGCGGTCTTCAACACTACTGCTGGATCAAGAATTTCAACCGCCTTCTATTCGATCAAACAAAGCATGACCACAGGCAGCACTTCTGCGAGCGATGTCTACATGGATACACTACCAATGCCCCCCTCGAAAAGCACATTCCAGAGTGTAACGGCGTCAATGAACGAGCCATTCGCATTGAAATGCCTACCAATGAGAACAACATAGTCTCCTTTCAGAATATCCACAAACAGCTCCAAGTTCCCTACGTTATCTATGCCGACCTTGAGGCTTTAACCACTAAGATCGAAGGACCACCACAAGACCCTGAAAAGAGCAACACGCAGAAGACAGAAGAACATATTCCCTGTGGATTTTCCTACATCGTTATACGTTCCGATGGTTATAGCGAACCACCTGTACTATATAGAGGTACAGATACGATCGAGCGTTTCCTACGATGCATATATACAAGAAGAGGAGGCAAAGATCAAAGCCCAAGAGGCCAAGCCGCTATGTATGTCGCAGAAAAACCAGAGGGTTTATAATAGAGCAACGATTTGTCATATTTGCCAGAAGCCTTTAGTTGGTAGAGATAGAGTACGTGATCATTGCCACATCACAGGCGAGTTTCGAGGTGCCGCACATAGAGTCTGTAACCTCAAATTGCGTCTCTCACCTACCATCCCAGTTGTATTCCACAACTTGCGTGGATATGATTCTCACCTACTGATGCAATCCATCTCCAAGACAGAGGGCGATATCTCTTGTATTCCAAACAATATGGAGAAATATATTTCATTCTCACTTGGCAACTTACGGTTCATCGATAGCATGCAATTTCTACTATTATCTCTTGACAAACTGGTTCGTAGTACTATAGAGGCAGCTGCAGGCAAATGTAAACGATGTAACAAATTCGAGCTGGTTGTCATTAACGAGGCTTGGGAGCTAGTGGGGACTTGCCCACAGTGTGGAGAAGTGAGCATAAAGCAACTAGACCCGTCTCGCCTCCCGATAACCGTTACGCATACACCCCTGAATGCACATCTTCTTGGGCGCAAGGGCGTCTACCCATATGAGTACATGGACACTTGGGAAAAATTCACAGAAGCTTCTCTTCCACCAAAGAATTCGTTTTATAGTAAACTAACCCTAGAGAGTGTATCCGATGAGGACTACGAACACGCACTAGAAGTTTGGAAGACATTCGGCTGTGAGACGTTAGGAGACTACCACGACCTTTATCTCCAAACTGATGTGCTTCTTCTTGCAGATGTGTTTGAAGGCTTTCGTGCTACATGCATGCAAAACTATGGCTTAGATCCGGCCCACTACTATACTAGTCCAGGACTCTCATGGGATGCATTGTTAAAGAAGACTGGTGTGGAGCTTGAACTATTAACCGACTACGACATGCATCTATTCGTTGAGAAAGGTCTACGTGGCGGGATATCTATGGTGCCTCAGCGTTATGCCAAAGCGAACAACCCAAACGTGCCCGATTTAGATCCCAAAAAGCCAAATAGCCACATAGTCTACCTCGATTCTAACAATCTATATGGCTGGGCTATGAGTCAATATCTACCAACAGGAGGGTTTGAGTGGTGTATACCAACAGAAGAACAAATCACCCAGCACGGAAGCAACTCAGATGAAGGTTACATTCTCGAAGTTGACCTCGAATATCCTCGAGAACTTCACGATGCACACAACAGCTATCCGCTAGCTCCAGAGAAAATGCAAGTGAATAAAGCTTGGTTCTCAGAGTATCAAACCGACCTATTTGAGGAACTATACGAAGGCAATGGATCTTTGAAAGCAGAAAAGCTTGTGCCTACCCTCTATGGCAAAGAACGATATGTTCTCCACTACCGCAACCTACAACTATACCTATCTCTAGGTATGCGTTTGAAAAAGATTCACAGAGCACTACGATTTGATCAATCCCCATGGATGGAGCCATACCTCTACAAGTTGATGAACAACTCCGTTTTCGGCAAAACAATGGGAAATCTACGCAAGCGTGTAGATATCCAACTAGTGCGCTCTTCAGAAGGAATCAGACTACAGCGTCTCTTGAATAAACCTAGCTATGCTCGCTCTACAATCTTTGACGATGATCTAGCCGCTGTACACAACTACAAAAGCAAGCTACTGCTGAACCGCCCGGTATATGTTGGAATGTCAATTCTAGATCTCTCAAAACACCTGATGTATGACTTCTACTATGGTGAGCTCAAGAAGCAGTATGGACGACGCTGTAATCTACTCTACACGGACACCGACAGTCTCCTACTACACATTGAAACTGAAGACATCTATGCAGACATGGCCACCCACAAACATCTATACGATACAAGCAACTACAGCAAAGACCACCCGCTGTATAACATAGACAACAAGAAAGTACTTGGTAAAATGAAAGACGAATGTGAAGGTATTCCCATAGTCGAATACGTTGGACTACGATCAAAGCGTGAGATTCGGAAAGCTAAAGGCACCAAGAAGGCAGTTGTGAAGCACCGCATTCGTCATGAGCAATACAAAGAGTGCTTACTAGATAAGAAAGTATTCCGCCATGGAATGTATATGCTTCTAAGCGAAGGTCACAGGATGTATGGTATGCACATGAATAAGGTATCTCTCTCGCCATTTGACTCTTAGCGCTGGATTTCAGCAAACGGGATCGATACACTAGCCTATGGGCACAAAAACGCCATTCCAGAGGAGGTAAACTTTGACGATCTCATCGACGAGCTGCTAGCCTAGATCGGTTTGGTACAACAAGAATCCCCTTTGGAGGTAGTTCAGTATCTAGTGGCACAACTTGTAGCTCTTCACGCACAAACCCTCGCTTTGGTGCATCATTTCCCAAATAGTACAGAGCTGGTTGGTTCGAAGATATCGCACTACGTGAAACTACATATGTCTGTAAACTCCACACAGGATCAATTGCTCGCTTTGCTCCACCTTCCAACTCTCCCGGTGCATAGAGATATCGAACTAGAACATCGAATGGTAAACGCTTTTCTTCTAATCCAACAGTCCGCGAATATGTAGGAGTTTTGGTGTTTACTTGTTGTGACACAACAGAATTCGATGGGTTCTTTCCTGTTAGCCGAGTAACTTCGTTATTCATGGCCATGATAACCTTAGGAAGCCTCATGATCAATACCCATTCTCTACTACACGCATCCGATCCTTCAGATGTTAGTACCATTTCCTGTGCATATTGATATCCAAACAATCTCTCAGCCAATGTTCTATTTGCTCGTTCGACAAAACTTTGTGACCTATGATTACCAGCTTCACCTCGTTGAACTTTCGTTCCACGTAGTTCTAAGGTTTCAGACATACGTCCCATGAATTCTCTACCAGGATCTACTTGCAACGTTTTTGGCCATTCTAGTGTACTTCTTTTGTAGATTCGTTCGAATGCCGTAGCAACTTCACCACTATCTTTCGATGCAAGGGGTTCAGCTTCTTTATATCGAGAAGCCACATCGATTACCACTAAAGCATACTTATATAGCTTTCGTCCACGTCCAGGTCGATCGTGTGGTAGGAATATCAAATCAGCTTGATGAACCTCATTAGGTTTCGATACAGTCCAATGTGGTCGTGGTATATATCGCGGTGGTGGTAGGTATATTTGCCACATGGCTTGCTTTTCCAACCAACTCTTAGCTACGTCTTCTGATACCTTTGCTGCCACTGAGAGTTTGCTAATTGCTGCGTGACCTTTCCAATAGCCCATATATAGGACCATAGAAGGTATTCGCAAGTTTAGCATCCATTGATATGCATATACATTCTAAACTTCAACAAGCAGAAAAAAGAATAAAGACTTATTAAGCCAATGAATTATTTTTTATTTTTTTATTTTAACGAATAGTAAATTTAGTAATTACGCATAGTATTTTATAAAAATCGAGTGACGACGTATCCAGTCGCGAACACACTACCACCTAATGGCAATGGATCTTTGATTTGATTTGATTTGAGTTTATTTTACACCATGATTTACAAATTTATACAATATAACATTAAATAACAGACAATAAAATACACACATACTACACTAGGAAAAACGATACCTCACACTCAACATTAATCATTGGTGTAAGGGCATCAAATAGTTACCTAAATACGATACCCTTAAATCTGTGATAATTATTACTAGAACAAATTAAAAGGAACATTTCTGCCAAAATAATGCATAATAAATATCAATATTGGGAAAGGTAGTGAGAAAAAATAGCTTTTTTTAGTTGTTTTCTGGAATGAATGCTTTTAATTCGAAGAGGTAAGTTATTCCAATAATAAAGACCTATTACTGTGGGGGAAAATTTTCTCAAATTTAACCGATATCGTTCAATGTAAAAATTTTGATTTGTAGAGCTTCTTGTTTGGTAAGAATGTTGTTCTGAGACATATTTCATATTAATTGAACAGCTTTTGCTTTCGGTCATACATTCATAAATGAAAAGACATGTATTCATTTTAACTATATCAGGAATTTTAAGTACATTAAGTTTAATATAGTATGGAGTGATATGCTCTCTTATAGGAACATCACATATAACACGAATAACCTTATTTTGAAGTTTAGCTAGGATAGATAACGGACTGTCATAGTTATTTCCCCAAATTATACAGCCATAGCTTATAAATGGGTAAATTAGAGAATAATATAAATTTAGAAGGCTATTGAAGGGTAAATATTTTTTACACTTAATGAGAACATTAATATTTTTACTAAGTTTATCATTTAAATATTCAATATGTTCTGACCAAGTAAGGTGGGCGTCAATGTAAAAACCTAAATATTTGATACTGTGACAGTTTTTTATAGGTTTATTGGCTATTTTTAAAGGAGGATATATATTATATGTTTGTTTTTGTCGAGGTTGAAATATTAAATAATTAGTTTTTTCAAGGTTCAAAGTGAGTTTGTTGGCACATAACCAGTTATACAAATCACTTACATTGCTATTTATATTGGGTATAATTAAATCTAAATCAGGTCCAGCAACAGTAACCGACGTATCATCAGCAAACATACGGACAGAAAAATAAGTTGTCGACGCTGGAAAGTCATTTACATATAACAGAAAAAGTAAAGGGCCTAGAACTGAACCTTGTGGTACACCATAGGATAAGGTTAATTGATCAGAAAATACTCCATTTACAAAAACTCTTTGTTGTCTAGATTGCAGATATGATCTAAACCAGTTATGGGATGTACCTTTGATACCGTAATTATTTAGCTTAGATAGTAATGTGGCATGGTCTACCGTATCAAAAGCTTTTGCAAGGTCTAAAAATATTGTAATCACATATAGTCCTTGATCTAAATATCGAGTTATTTCGTCAATAAGATCTACCACACAATCTGTTGTATTTAATCCTGAGCGAAAACCATATTGCAGTGGAGATAACAAGTTATGAAGACATAAGTAAGTAGATAATTGATTATATATTACTCTTTCAAAATTTTTACTAAAAATAGGAAGAATTGAAATTGGCCTGTAGTTGTTACAGTTTGTACGCTCTCCTTTTTTAAAAATTGGAAGAACTTTAGCAAGTTTTAAGGAGTCAGGGAAAACACGTATGGATCTTTGAAAGCAGAAAAGCTTGTGCCTACCCTCTATGGCAAAGAACGATATGTTCTCCACTACCGCAACCTACAACTATACCTATCTCTAGGTATGCGTTTGAAAAAGATCCACAGAGCACTACGATTTGATCAATCCCCATGGATGGAGCCATACCTCTACAAGTTGATGAACAACTCCGTTTTCGGCAAAACAATGGAAAATATACGCAAGCGTGTAGATATCCAACTAGTGCGCTCTTCAGAAGGAATCAGACTACAGCGTCTCTTGAATAAACCTAGCTATGCTCGCTCTACAATCTTTGACGATGATCTAGCCGCTGTACACAACTACAAAAGCAAGCTACTGCTGAACCGCCCGGTATATGTTGGAATGTCAATTCTAGATCTTTCAAAACATCTGATGTATGACTTCTACTATGGTGAGCTCAAGAAGCAGTATGGACGACGCTGTAATCTACTCTACACGGACACCGACAGTCTCCTACTACACATTGAAACTGAAGACATCTATGCAGACATGGCCACCCACAAACATCTATACGATACAAGCAACTACAGCAAAGACCATCCATCATATAGCACCGGCAACAAGAAAGTACTTGGTAAAATGAAAGGTGAATGTGGAGGTATTCCCATAGTCGAATATGTTGGACTACGATCGAAACTATACTCAATTTTGAAAGTAGATGGTGGTGAGATTAGGAAAGCTAAAGGCACTAAGATAGCAGTTGTGAAACATCGCATCCGTCATGAGCAATATAAAGAGTGCTTACTAGACAAGAAAGTATTCCGCTATGGTATTGATATGCTTCGAAGTGAAGGTCATAGAATGTATGGTATGCATATGAATAAAGTATCTCTATCACCATTCGACTCCAAGCGATGGATCGCAGAAAACGGAATAGATACATTAGCCTATGGGCATAAAGATATCCTTCCAGTGGATGATTTCATTGATGAGTTGCTTGGGTACGAAGATGATTTCATTGATGAGTTGCTTGGGTACGAATATGATTTCATCGAGGAATTGCTATCTTAGAATTCCCTTTGGAGGTAGTTCAGTATTTGATGGTACCACTTGTAGTTCTTCACGCACAAAACCACGATTCGGTGCATCCTTTTCCACTTCTTGCGAAGCAAGGTAGTACAGAACTGGTTGGTTAGGAGATATAGCACTACGTGAAATGATATATGTCTGTAAACTCCATACGGGATCGGTCGCTCGCTTAGTTCCACCTTCCAATTCTCCTGGTGCATAGAGATATCTAACTAAAACGTCGAATGGTAGTCGCTTTTCTTCCAATCCAACAGTTCGCGAATATGTAGGAGTCTTTATGTTTACTTGTTGTGACACAACAGAATTCGATGGGTTCTTTCCTGTTAGCCGAGTAACTTCGTTATTCATGGCCATGATAACCTTAGGAAGCCTCAATACCCATTCTCTACTACGCGCATCCGATCCTTCAGATGTTAGTACCATTTCCTGTGCATATTGATATCCAAACAATCTCTCAGCCAATGTTCTATTTGCTCGTTCGACAAAACTTTGTGACCTATGATTACCAGCTTCACCTCGTTGAACTTTCGTACCACGTAGTTCTAAGGTTTCAGGGTTTCAGACATACGTCCCATGAATTCTCTACCAGGATCTACTTGCAACGTTTTTGGCCATTCTAGTGTACTTCTTTTGTAGATTCGTTCGAATGCCGTAGCAACTTCACCACTATCTTTCGATGCAAGGGGTTCAGCTTCTTTATATCGAGAAGCCACATCGATTACCACTAAAGCATACTTATATAGCTTTCGTCCACGTCCAGGTCGATCGTGTGGTAGGAATATCAAATCAGCTTGATGAACCTCATTAGGTTTCGATACAGTCCAATGTGGTCGTGGTATATATCGCGGTGGTGGTAGGTATATTTGCCACATGGCTTGCTTTTCCAACCAACTCTTAGCTACGTCTTCTGATACCTTTGCTGCCACTGAGAGTTTGCTAATTGCTGCGTGAACTTTCCAATAGCCCATAGGACCATAGAAGGTATTCGCAAGTTTAGCATCCATTGATATGCATATACATTCTAAACTTCAACAAGCAGAAAAAAGAATAAAGACTTATTAAGCCAATGAATTTTTTTTTTATTTTAACGAATAGTAAATTTAGTAATTACGCATAGTAAATCTAGTAAATCTAGTGGTTACGCATAGTAAATTTAGTAATTACGCATAGTATTTTATAAAAATCGAGTGACGACGTATCCAGTCGCGAACACACTACCACCTAAGGCCACCAATTCGGCAGTTTTACTTGAACTAGATGGTTGATAATAATCGTAGAAGTGAGGTTTTTCCAGTTTCATTTGCAGTATGTGATATATATGGAGTTTTCGCATTGCATCGATTCTATCTTGAAGCTCAACATGTGCATTGTTTTCTTTCCAATGGGTCCAGATGGCTAGCGCTTCTAGTCGTTTTTCTCGTTGTTTTTCGTAGGTAGCCATATCGGCATTTAATCTTTCCTGGGCCTTATCATGCCTTGCAATTTCTGCGGCAGTCGCATTCGGTTCACTAGTTGCTTTTTCGATTTCGTGTGCGGCAATACTAGCAGCACCACTTGCTACTGCAAAGGCAACTGCCATAAATATCACTGATGCCATGGCTTCGAAACGAACCCGCTACTCGTCGGGCTTCCAATACCCCTTGTCCTTTAGGTATTTCTTAGCGGCAAGACTACCAGATAGCACTGCTATCCACTTCACGAAGTTCAAAACGCTAGATGAAGGATCGTTAGTCAAAGGTTCTTTGATTGCTTTCTTTCCGATCCAACCGATACCTGATGCAAGTCCAACCAATATGACAGCTTCCTGTATTGTGTTCATAAGTTCGTTAACCATTGTTACATCGCCGATAATATGTGGTATGTTGCATGGCTTCAAATGCTATATCATACCTTGAGTTTTTAGGTTGCAACGTTTTGGGATTTCTTTGGTATCGTCAGTAGGTGGATTGACTCGTTGCATTTGCGTGTATCGCTTGTACTGATAGTACAAACCCACCAGTGATATACTTACTCCAATTGCCGCTAGTGTGGTGTTAGTCGATATCCAGCTTGTCTTATCGTTCGGAGTATCTGCATCGGTGAGGGCTTCTTTAGCTAATCTTTCTTTTCTTCTTTTTGCAATGTCTTTACCGGCAGCAACGCGTTTTGGATTTTTTGGTGGATTTTTAGGCGTAGTTGGTTCTTTTGTGATGAGGTCATTCGTAGGATCCACTTCCATCTTGTTATGAAATAACTGGCGTAACTTCAATTGTTAGATGGAGTAGTTACTTCTTTTAGTTGGGTAGTTTCTGACCTAGATTTAGCGAGTTCTAACTTACTTAATAAACTACGTTTTCTTACTAAGAGGATACTATCGTAGACGAAACTTGCTACTACCGCACCCATTCCAATGCCCCAAACTAAGCAAGATGCTACCTTTTTTTTCGTCTATGCGATCTAACTTTTCTTTTATATCGCGCGAATCCGCGTTTTCATTGTGGGGCTTCGACATCTTGTTGTATGTTGATAGTAGGCATGACTTCAATTGGTATGTCAGATGAGAAACTTGCTAAATACGATGCCTTATCAACTTCTATATGGTTAACTACGTGTAGAATGGCACTAGCTAGTGCTACGAATCGATCTGCGGTAATAGACAACATACCAGCCAAAGAAGAGATTTCATTACGAACTATACGATCTTCTCTTAAGTCTTTTAGTAGGGCTGTTTGGGAATCTATTGGTAGAAAGTGCGCAATTACGCGAGTAGCTATGTTCATAGCATTATCGACTAAACATCCCGTTACTTGTTGGGCCACAACGGCCTGATACCTTCTATGTAGTATTTCTACATCTTTCTCGGATAATCTATGTATATCTCCTAGAGAGTACGATTTTCCAAGATATTCCTTTGTCGTACCAGTAGCAGCTAAAATAGCAAGAGCTTCCCGATGGTCAGCGGCTGCGGCCGTAGTTGCATCCGACGAGTGACCTGCCACATCTGTTTTGCAGGGTTCGGTTAGCATATTCATTAATTCATCGTCCATCTTACTTCAATGTACCGTGACATACTATAGGTGAAGGTATCTCCAACACGGTGGAAAATGGATGTCGCAAACAGAAACATATGTGTGCGAACTTAGTCTCAAGTTCTGAAATGAACATTTTTTTGTCATCTAGTGAAATGCCAGAACCGTAGTCATCGAATAGATCCTTCAATCCAGGTGCACTTGCGATGCGAAATGCCACAATGATTGCACAGTTTTCACGAAAGTTCTTGCATATACTTTTTTGCGTTTGTGACGATGCCCAAATTGAAATACCACTGTGACGTGCAGAAAAAGCTAATTCTGATATCTTATTGGTTCTTCCCTTAACATCCTTACTTACCGCACAATCATCAAGGATAATAAGTGTATTCGTTCCTTCGAAAAAACATGCACAGTCACCAAGGGTGGCATCAATATCGTTCTGAGAAGGTGCTAGGACAATGAATCGTGGATCTCCCATACCGAAGCCTTTATAGGTTTTATTGTTAGCATAGGTGGGACAAATCAATACGATATATTCAAACTTAAAACGAAATGGACCCCTCAACTGATCGACTATAAACTGAGTCTTTCCACAGTTTGTGGGACCAATTATGAGTGCATTAAATGGAATTTGTTATGCCAATGTATCCATGTTAACGAGTACGTTGATGTTAACGAGTACAAGTACATCAAATATAAACATTTTGTAGCATCCCCTGTTCAATAGTTGCCTGTGCATCAGAAAGTACGAATATGTGCATGTTAACAGTATCTGAGCCTCCAGTGCGATGAATCCTCAGGCGAATGGATGCTCCAGCGTCTTGTTGGGCTAGACCATCTCCATGAACTACACTGGTTTGCAAGGTGCGACAATCGATGAGTACGGCAAACTTGTTCTCGAAGAATTTCTTATGTGTCATGGATGTAACATCTTGTCGGGACGACAATCCGAAACGTCCGTCTTGTCGGGACGACGATCTACAAAACCAATTCTTCGCAGACTTCCATAAATCCTTTGGCAGCATCCCAAAAGAATATAAAGCGTTAGGAATGCCATTGACGTGTACCTCAACCTTGGTGATTCCTGGATTTACAAACTTTTCACTATTTCTGGTGCCAGCCACATGTGGACCCACAAATAGAAGAAGGATACCATTGAGAGATAGACGAAGTACGTTTATGCTTTCAGATACGAGTGTGTCGGTTCCTAGATTGATCGAGACGGTTTTGAAGTACTCAGCGTGGTTATACAGAAAGGCTTTACCACTGTCA
This sequence comes from Actinernus sp. WN-2022, assembly GCA_030867875.1. Classification (NCBI taxonomy): domain Eukaryota; kingdom Metazoa; phylum Cnidaria; class Anthozoa; order Actiniaria; family Actinernidae; genus Actinernus; species Actinernus sp. WN-2022. The sequence goes on along the minus strand of JAOWCC010000936.1, from coordinate 82,750,517 downwards.
TAGACGTTATTAGCCTGCTCCGCGAGATCGAGACTTTCGATGACTTCATATTCTAGCTCAATGTTTGATAATTTGTATGTACCTACTTTCGTACTGTCGGATCCGACTATGACATCGGTGGATGGTGCAAGAGTCAAATGAAATGACATCTTATCTCGAACCGCATGTGGATAAAAGACTCCGTGGGTTGTGATAACTTCATGATCAATAGGTATCTTATACACGCTACTATATGCGACAAGTGTTGCATTATCAGCAGCACTTGAGGTGTCTTTATCACCAGCACCTGAACGAAGTTTGTTAACATTGACGGATTGAATACCCTGTTCTATGCGATTCTCTCGTTCTACGTCAGATAGGTATAGATCGCTATATGCCTGCAGTAGATCAGGTCGACTTAAATCTTCTAATCTAGTAGTTCCCATCCATACAACTCGCTTTGAGACTAGGCAACGTCCAACATTGGATACTAAACGGTTGTTGACATGGCCGCCGGATAGAGTGATATTAGCACTAAGGGCTAAACTACCAGGTACTAGAAGTCTATTTTCGCCCAACGTAGGAACATTAACAATTAAGGTTTCCACTGGATTGGCTGATGAAGGAGTGAACGTTACACGATGGAACACACGACTGGCTTTTAGTGATCTACCTTCGCTAGGAACATAATCGGGATGGAGATTTGTTGATATCATGTTTGTTCCACAAACTACCACTTGAATATATAGTCAATATATAGTCAATACTAATATAGTCAATACTAATACTAATAACTGTTCAATATGGAAGTTATAGACTTCGATCCTACGACCGAAGAAGGTAGCACTGATGTGAATGATCTTACTGCTGAAGAATGGGCTGAGATTAGACCTGATGATGGTGAGGCAGAAATGGATTGGTGGAATAGAGCTAGGCATAGATTCAAGCATACGACGAAAGGCATACGTGATAGGTTGTGGAAAAATCAGCGTAATTGGGGAACTAGCTCAGCTGAGTATATAGAATTGATCAATCGTGGTGATGATACCGCTGCGGAAACGTCATTTACAGAAAATCCCAATAAGGAAACGCCATTAGCAGAAAGGGAAAAACAAGCCGCAAAAGCCTGGGACATAATCCGCGATAAGTTTCCAGTGGTAGACCCAAAGAAGGCTAAGTTCACTGCTAGTTTGGACGAATATGGTAGGGTTGTGACGAAATTAAATCAAATAAATGCCGCACCCCATCTTCTGGATGACTTCGAAAACAAAGGTTTTCCAAAAACGATTAGAAATAGTCTGGGACCACCTGCGGAAGAGGTGATTAGTATGAAAGAGGATATGGTCGCTAAGAAGGATAAACAAAAGACTGATGAAATAAAACATATGGATTCATTAACTAAGGGATCACCAAAATACGATATCGCGAAGAATAAGGTAGTAGAACTAGAAGAACAAGTACAGGAGCTCAATAAAGAAATTGAATCCATCAAAGATCGTATGTCGCTACGAGACCGCATAAAAGCCATCTTCAAAAAGCATGGATTTACAGTGATTGGAGTGTTAGCCGTTGCAGGTGCCGTAATTGGTACAGTCGTTAGTATATTGACAAAAGGCTTGGCTGCCATCGCTAAGGGAGTTGGTAAGGCTTTGAAGGATCTTGGAAATAAGATAGCCAACATGTTACCTACCGCGATAGGTGCTATTGCGAGTTACATATTCAAGATAGCAAGTCAAATTATTCCCGTCATCGCCAAGAATGCCTGGATACTCATCGTAGCCGTGGTCATAGTCTTAGTAGAGAAGTATAAATCGTCGCAACGGCGCTAACGAAATATCATCCATGAGGCTACACCGGCCACAATACCCACAATTGCTAAATTGGTTTCGTGACTCGGTGGTGACACATTCTTGTGTGGCTTAGTAACATGCGTATCCATCGTAGCTCCGCTACCTGTAGCAGGTTTATGTTTCTTTGATGTTGAGCCTTCCATGGGATCTGGTGGTGGTGGTTTTTCATTAAGATTGATATCATCATTTATTCCTAAATTGATGCCAGGTTTATTTGCCATTCGTAGCCCATTCGTATATTTAACACCCTTAAAAATAATCATATAACTGGATATAAACAAGCAATCCTTTGCAACTGCTAGATCGAGTCGAGAACTAATGTCCTTAATGGCTTCTTGATATTGCGCTAGAGTGTCGTTATCCGATTCACCGATTGCATCTTCCAACTTTGTATCGAAATTATGTTGGGCGGCCGCGGATGATGAACCTACGATTGGGGAGCTGGTTGAAGCCTGGGATGTCAAGACGCAAAACAAATATACCATTATTGATGTATTAATTCGAACTATACCGGCCTTTGTCAATCCTTTTCCCTTCTGTGGAACGAACCAATTGTAGTGCTTCTCATTCATATCATTTCGATGTAAGGCAAAATTGATTTTATGGGCACCGAACTCTTTCCTGATCCTATCATATTTAATGTAATTCCATGGAACATTGTTAAACTTATTAAAGACGTTTTCCCTGGGGAGAGGTACTCCTAATTCAAATAGTATTCGCCTTATCGTATAGTATACATGAAAGCGGTAAAAGCTCCGAACATTATCAATGATTGGTGCGTCGTCTGAAAGATGGTCATCGAATGACACCCCACAGCCTGACGTTGCGCACCAAACGGCAAAACAGAATTGTTGCTGCCAAAGTTTCATTGGTTCAGCATCGCACCACTTTTTCGTTTTTGCCATTCTCGTGTTAACACTAGCAGTCTTATCTTCTATGGCATATTGCTGATCTTTCGACTGTTTTTCACTAAGATCTAGCCCAAGATCTTGAAAGATATGTCGTGGCTCATACGTAAATAGCTGATCCTTCGCTACGTAGATCTTTAGCGGTTGTATAAGGGGATATATGTCCTTAGCAACGCGTGCCCATGGAACGGCTGGAACTAGATACTTAACGTCGGTCCTTCTGAAAGAAAGTGGGAAACCCACATGTTTTTGCGTTGTCCCTCGTAACGCTTCGTTTAGATGATTTCGCCCATCTACTGGTATGAGACCGCCCATATCTCAATGTTGTCCACTATAGGAAAACATGATCCTAGTCTCGTATGTTGACTCATTGTGTATGTCGGATGCCGTTGTCCTAGCTGAAAATTTCTCAAAGTCGGCGTATGGATGTTTTTCCTTAAAGACTGCAAAAAACCTTTGCATTGCGAGGTGCGATATAGTCACCCCAATCACCTTTGAAATGAACTTTATGAGACATAGTTTCTTATCCTTGACGTCTGCGTCGAGTGGATCTGTAAATTGGAACTTCTTCAATCAATCCGTTCGACTCCTGTTTGATATTGATACGTATTAAAGTTACAACATACGTTAATATCGTGAAGTAAAGAATATATGTTAGTATCATAGTATCGAAGTAAGAACTTCTGGCTTTAATATGGTAATCTTAAATGCCACCACTACCTCGGCTGACCATACGGTCTATTTTCAAGAACCTATTTACATCCATAATATTTCTCTAATCGAGATCACTCTTGAGAACAGTTGGTGGAACATAACTAATAAAGGAAGCTTTAAGTGGGATGTCGATGGTGTGATGTTTCCACACGAAATTAAGGTGGGACATTATAGTATAGGAAGCTTGATGACCCAATTCGACCCCGCGGTTGATGCTGGTTTATTGGAATTCATAGACCACCCATTTAGGAAATACTATATTTTAGATGTTAAGAAACCAATCCAGTTAACTAAGAATATCTGCGATTTGCTTGGTATCAAAGTAGGTGGGGGTCCGACAGGCTATGTGACTATCAATGTGGGAAAATACCCACTGGTGCTACAAGATATTCACTATATGTATATCTACTGTGACGTGGTGGATTCCATCTTCTCACTTCTTGGTGGAAAGCCCTCGGAAGTCCTAAGTATATTTAATATGGAAGTCCATGGCTTTGGTACAACAACTTACTCTCTATCAAGCCCCCTAGTCGTTAAAGCTATAGGTACAAGACGAAACAGCCTTCGCCTGACAATTCGCGATGAGAAAGGAAATATTATAGACTTCCGTGGTCGACGATACGTATTGAAGATTGAGTAAGTTATAATATAGCGAAATGGCAAATATTTATCCGTCACTCGATGGAGATAATTTTCGTCGGCAAGATATCCGTAATGCGCTTGAGACCATCAAATCCCAAGAACAACACTACGAAGTGGTACGTAAGAAATATGCTCGTGTACAAGGAATCGTTCATGGCGTATCCGTGGTAACGGGTGGTCTATCTGTGCTTTTGTCGAGTTCTGGTTTGGCAATTGCTCTAACAGGTCTTGGTGTAATAATCGGTCTACCACTCGGTGTTATTGGTGGGGTCTGTGGGGTGATTTCGGCCGTTACGACTATTGAGGCTAAAAAGTTAGGAATAAAAGTTTCTAAACATGAAAAAACCGCTATGTTGGCGAAGGCGAAAATTAATACGATTCGTGATCTTGTGTCAAAAGCCATACGCGACGAAAATGTGTCTGACGTCGAATACAATCTCATCCTTGCTGAGGTAGATAAATACGAGACTATGAAGATCGAAATTCGTCATAAAACTTCAACTAATTTTGGACGAACAGGTGAAAAAAGCGTGGAACAAATTCGATCAGAAGTCAAGCAAAAAATGCTAGAAGAAATGAAAGCAAAATTGGGATGAAAATCGGCATGGGCGATATTTACACTTTTCTAAGAGCAGCTGCACTTAATTCGTATGTCTGGTTCGTACGCAAATTTCGAGACACCACGTGGGGCGATTGTCAACTTGGCGAAATAAAATTTCAAAGTCGTACGCAAAATTCAGTCTAGAATTTCGGTTGCCAAACTTTTTGCATGCCTGAGCGACCCGATTCTACTCGTTCGAACGGGTGAAACACCATTTTATTCACATCTCGTCAGTTAGAATGAGTTTTCGAGTAAATTTAAGTTAAATTATCGCATCAAGTTTTTCAAGTTACGACGTTGTGTTACCCCACATTTTATACAAATCCCGTAACTCATACGACAGCCCTTACCACACTTCGAACATGGGGTGAATTGGGTGGCACCTCTTAATATCTGAAAGTTGTGTTGAGCACAATACTCTGATATCTTCGAAATCTTCCTTACACATTTCGTGTCCTTACCTCGCATCAACCAACTACAAGTTATTATCTCAGCCATCGTTCTAGATATACCTTAATACTAGCCTTTCTTTAATTGGTTTTAAATACGATAAAGTAGTACCGGTTGAATTTTTAGACTGTAATATGGTAATTGGGACACGTTTCCATAAAATGTTGAGGGGATGGTGGCCAGGAAATTGGGATGCAATAGTAAACGGGGGGTGCCAAAAAAGTGCTGCGCCAGAACCGGCATATTATATACTACTCAGTAGGGTATTGGTTCCAGCCCAAAAGGTTGCACCAATATGCAATAATGCCGCATTGATGGCATCCTGTGGGGGTGATACAACATAGAAGTGTGGATCTCGATGTACAAATCCCCGATAGGTTTTGTTGTGGGCATACGTGGGGCATACTAATACTATATAGTCAAACTTACCACGAAATGCTCCACGAAGCTGCTCTATGAGAAATGCCGTTTTTCCACAGTTTGTGGGGCCTACTACGAGTGCGTTGAATGGGATGTGTTCTACCAGGGAATCCATTAGTATGTTATATTCTGTAGTGCTCCGTTTAATGTCGTGAGCTGAGCATCTGCAAGAACATAGATATGCATATTTACGTTTCCACTACCTTTTGCGGCCCTATGTATACGAACGTCGATGTCTTTTCCGCTACCTGTTTGTGCCATACCATCACCATGAACAGCTTGATCTTTTGCTGTGCGACAATCAACGAGAATGGCGAATCTGTTGTTGTGAAACTTGGTAGGAGTCATAGAAGTAGTGGATGTGGCGAACCATCCTTTTGCAGCCTCCCAGAAATCTGGTGGTAGCATACCTCCTGGAAAGAATCTGTTTGGAATCCCGTTGACATCTACCTCGATCTTCGAAATACTAGGATTTGAGAATGCCTCACTATCTCGTGTACCAGCGGTGTGTGGATCCACGAATAGTAGAAGTAGTCCAGCAAAAGATCGTCGTGGAACATTGATGTTCTGAGATACCAAAGTATCTGATGCCTTGGCGATAGATATGGTCTTGAAGTGGACAGCGTGGTTGAATAGGAAAGCGGTGCCTGTTTCATATGCGTTCAGTGCATGCCTAGCTAGAGTTTCATTCTTGATGGCATCATACTCCAGCTGGATGTTGCTAAGCTTGTATGTACCTATCTTTGTGCTGTCTGATCCAACAACTATGTCAACAGCAGGTGCTAGAGTCAACTCGAACGAAATAGTGTCTTGTAGGGCGTGGGGATATAGAGCTCCGTGTTGTGTCAGAATATCAACGTCCAACGGAATTCTGTACTTTGAACCATATGAAACTAGGAGCGCGTTTTCTCCAACATCCGAAGTGCCTGCGTCACCAGCCTTCGAGCGTAGCTTGTTTGTGTTCTCTGATTGGATACCTTGTTGTGTTCTAGCTTCTCGCTCATGTGTAGAGAGGTATAGATCGGAATATGTTTGTAGTAGATCTGACCGAGCAATGTCTTCTACTACTTCAGCACCCATTTTGCAAACTCGATGTACTACTAAGCAGCGTCCGACATTGGCTACAACACGATTGTTGTCGTGTCCACCAGACAATGCAATGTCACCCAATAGTGCTAAGCTACCAGGTACTAGTACGATGTTTTCTCCTAGTGTTGGTACTTCCACATAGAGTATCTCTCCTGGGTTGGCAGATGATGGGGTGAACGTTTTTCTACATAGGGTGCGTGGAGCTTTGAGTGCTCGAGGTTCTCTTCGTGCTTGTGCGGGAACTAACTTCGACGATATCATATTGAATATAGCAAGCTATGTAGTTAAGTTCAATATGGGTGATGCTGAGGTTGCCCCAGCCGAGGAAAATCCTGGTGGAGTCGAAACAGGTGGAGACTATGACTATGAGGCTGATAATACTCTTGACAAAGAGACATGGGATGCAACATTTCCAGATGTCTCAAATACAGAGCCAGGTGGGAATATCCCCATGAACACCTTCCGTGACTATACCGAAGAAGGTGCTAGGCCAAAGACTCAGGAAACCTCGTTTTCGAATGATGACATCTTGGAGGAAATCCTCGCTCCGGAAGTTGACCATCGAGGGTTCCTCTTCAAACAAGACTTATCAGAAAATGCAAAACAGATGCTGGTCGCTGCTGTCCGGGAATACTAGGGACTTTAAGCAACCACGACGGCAGCGTCTACGACGACGGCATAAAACAATAGCCTTAATCACAAAATACAATAGCTGCACGTCAAAATGCACGCAGTCGACTACATTTCCACCGTTCTCTGGAAAAACACAACGTGAAAACCCCAAATTGTACGTTTTAAAGAGAACGCGAACGTAAGAAAGTAAAGCAATTGGTTTTTCATTCGGCGTGAACGGAACTCTATACTCATCATATTTTTCGAAAATCTGGTTGTGAAAAACAATTCAAGGCGAACAAGGGAAATAGTACACACCAAATTTCGGGAGAAAACACTTTTCTACGTCCGTCGTCATTGCCGTCGCCGTCCTGGTTGCTTAAAGTCCCTACTATCCGGATGCGGGGATTCGGGGCGTACTTGAGATAGCAACCATGCCGGACGGTAGAATCTACATCCACGAGTACGGAAGCATAAATAATCCTATCCCTTTGACCACCACGGAGAATAAGAGATATAAGAAGATGGGGAAGGACCTCAAAAAAGTTCTAGGGCCTACGACAGAAGAGGCAGAACAGGAAGTCATCCAGGCTCACAAACAGCTTAATGAGCGTCTCAAACAAAACGAAGGTATACTCCAATGCCCTACGTCAACCGATGCTCAGAAAGAAACGGCCAGTAGTGAAATAGCCACTATCCGTGAGGAAATAGCAGTCCTAGAAAGCAGAGAAGAAGCCCTACAAGAACGTATGCCACTGCGGGACCGGGTCAAAGCGATTTTCAAGAAATACGGTTTTGGTATAGCTAGCGTACTGGCTGTAGCAGGTACCGTAATTGGTGTAATAGTTTCCAATCTGACGAAGGTCCTGGCGGTTCCCGCGATACCAAAGAGCTTGACCGACATTGCCAAAGATGTTGCCAAATGGTTAAAAGCAATAGGAAAAAAGCTGGGGCAGATTCTACCTGGACTGGTAGGACCAATTGCAAGCTTCATATTTAGTATGGCTGGTGAAGTTGTGGGATTCCTAGCAAATAATGCTTGGTTGTTAATCGTGGCTGTAGTTGTGTTCGTAATAGAGCAATACAAACGACGTTAGCGAAACAACAACCATGCGGTTCCAGCTGCAGCAATAGATACCACTGCTAGATTGGTCTCGTGTTGTGGAGTAGGCTTTGGTACGTGCTCTACTGCAGGAGTACTATGGGTGGCTTTTTTGTTACGTGGGGGAGGTGGAACTTGTTGCTTCGCACTGTGTGGTAGTTGTTTCTTTTTGGTGGGTCCTTCCATAGGTTGTGGTGGGGGTTTTCGAACCTCCTCATTAACATCGTTCACACCTAATATCATATCTTTTGTGGCCGCCTGGAGTATACTTTTATAACCATCCTTCTTGCTGAGGTAGTACTCCAGATTGCTTGGCAGTAACCACACCCCTATAGCTATTGCTAGATCAAGCCTCTTATGTGTGTGCAGTATAGCTAGCTTATAGTTATTTAGGCTTCTCACTAAATCGTTTTCAAGAATAGCGGCTTTAGCCAATTTTTTAAACTCTTCTTTGACGTTGTGTTTAACTATGATGGATCCATTCATGTTGTTTTGGGCACCTAGAACGCAATGTGCGAAAGCCTCGACTGATCGATTCAACCTACCCAATCCAGCGTCCGTCAAACCCTTTCCGATTGGAGGTGTAAACCAATTGTATTGCTTCCCTTCGTGTTCGTCGTTCCGAATAAAGGATATCAGCTCTCCCATGTCATCCTTACCTCCTTGGTCTGCAAACAAATTATAGCGCTGGGGCCATGTGGTTGGCCCTTTGTCATAGCTTCGGGCTCCATGTACGTTTACGTATCCACTCGGCCCAGGGTACAAAAGGAATAAATCTCCTAGTCCGTTATTCCGACCTCCGTGCCATCGAAAGTCTGGCGTTCGAGATAAACCAAATTCGGTGCATAAGGTCTCAAGAGATGCTTTGCTGTAGAGGTTATCACGTTGCTTGAAAGCAGGGTCACCAGGTAGAGGCACTCCATGAGTACCACCAAGTTCACGCAGAATTCTTCGTATTGTGAAATATGTGTGAAATCGTAGGAACCCTTGAACAACGGGTGGATATGTTTTGAAAATAGGGTCAAACAACGACACTCCACATCCAGAAGTTGCACACCACGTTGCGAAATTTAACTGTTGAGGCCAATAGCTGAAATTCGGAGCAGACAACCATTTATAAGACTCATGTGCTGTTTCATGTGTCACGACGGTCTCCTTGAATATGTTCGGGACACCTGCTTTGAATGCTTTCGTAGGTGTGACGTATATCCATAGATTAGTGAGATCCATATCTTGTGCTTTTTTGGTATCTGGGGCTGCTGAAACAGGATATTTCACACTTGGGTCTAGCGTCAACGTAAATGGGAATCCACCTAATGCCGTATCTAACCTTATATGTATATCTCTTGGAATGTGTGGCTCTTTTGAGAACAGTTGGTGGAACCTAACAGAGGATGCGACTTTCTGGTGGACTACCTCTGAAAGCATGGCGTTCCCATTCACTATTGCTAAAGGGCACCACGATATGGCAAGCCTTCAACAAGCCTTAAAATCCGCAATCACTGCTGGCATCATAGAATTCGTGAAACCCCCATCTAGGAGGTCTTGGAACCTAGAAGTCAAGAAACCGATCCTATTGAGCGGAAATATCTGCACACTGTTGGGTATTAATACGGATGGGAGGGATGCAAATACCGAAGCAACCGTAAAAGTAGATAATTATGAAGTGGCGATCCAAGATAAGATCCACACAGCGTATGTCCACTGCGATGTGGTAGATTCCAGCTTCTCGATTCGAGATGGAAAGCCCTCGCAAGTCCTAGCTAGCTTAGAGATCCGAGGTGAAAAGTTTGCAAAAGCAGCATATGCTTCACTACTCCCACTAACCGCCCGAGCTCTAGGGTCGATGAGAAACAGCCTTCGCCTGACAATTTGCGACGAGAAAGGCAACACCATAGACTTTCGTGGCCGACCTATTCGCTACGTATTGAAGATTGAGTAAGCTAAGCATATATATATATATAATGGCAAGCGATTCAATTCAAACAATTCCAACGGCGCCACCGATTTATCCTACACTCTCTGGAGAGAGCTTTCGACTGCAAAAGGTGTGTGAAACGCTTGCTAATATTGAAGCACAAGAAAAACACTACGAAGGTGTACGAAAAAAGTATTCCCGTGCTCAGGGAATCGTTCATGGTATTGCTGTGACCACAGGTAGCCTATCTGTGATTTTATCAAGCTCGGGCTTAGCAGTTGCTCTATCCGGCTTTGGCGCTATAGTGGGTCTACCTCTTGGTGTTGTTGGTGGACTATGTGGGTTAATTTCAGCCTCTACAGCTGTTGGGGCTAAAAAGCTTGGGGTCAAAGTTTCTAAGCATGAGAAAACCGCTACGTTGGCGATATCGAAAGTTAATACGATTCGTGATCTCGTGTCGAATGCTCTACGTGATGGAAAAGTGTCTGACCCCGAATACGATCTCATCCTCGCTGAAACAGATAAATACGAGACTATGAGGGTTGAAATTCGCCTCAAAGCTTTGGTCCAGAGTGAAAAAAGCGTGAAACAAATTCGGAAATAGCTTCGGGAGGAGATGCGAGCAAAATTAGGCAGCCTAGTGGGTTAAAGATTGACATTTTCTATGAGTCTCGAGGTATGTACTTCCACATCGAGAAACGGCATGTCGACCACTAGTTAGACCATGTTTCGTATAGATGGGCTCGAAGTGGGAATGGTAAGCAAGCAACTCGTCGATAAAACGTACGATCGAACTCTTACGTATACCGCACCGTTTACCAACGTCAATAAGAGCTATACATGCTCCTGCACGACGTAGCACCTCGTAGCTTGCTCCAACGACTTGTGAAGTATGGAGTGGAGACCTATATGGCCTTCGATTGCTGTATGAACGACCTCATAGACTATTTGTTGGAGATTTCTAGGTCGTACTCTAGCGAGGTCGAGTTTGGTAAAAGTCGTTGCGATATGAGGAGCTATGCGATCAGCATTTAAGTCAATATCGATTTTGTCGTCGGCATGTAGCGAGTGTAGGAAGACGTTGCCGCGATAGATGCCTTGGTTGTTGAGTTGCATGAAATGAGCAACCTCGCTTTTAGAGCGAACGAACCCACATTGTATACATGCATGGTAAAGTAGCGCAGCCAGAATAGTTCTCTTAGCATGACTACGCTTGACACAAACTTTCTTCGCTTGGATGAATGCGTCGGCCACGATTACTAATACGTTTGTGGGAAACGAGAGGTTATAATTTTGTTTATAAGCAGCGTTGTATGCCTGTAGTTCTCTCATAGCTGTGTGTAGTTGAAATTCTTTGTTATCTGTTGGGCTCGTACGATCGAGATCGCGTTGATGCCGAAAGCTATCCGGACCTACTATACGCAACCGAGTAGCAACGTCGATCGTTTCTTCGCTTAATTCAGCCTCGGAAACAAGGCCACAGGTGGAACATATGAATTCAGTTCCTATCACTTTCATTGGACAGAGACATTCAGAGCACACTTCCGGGGTATTGATATATGGCTGTGGAATAATAGGATTAATATCAAACATATATAGGCTGTCACCAAGCAAGCCAAGAGGATCGTCCAATACTAGTGGCGTTTACTATAGGTCTATCTATTATTTAACATAAGAAAAAAAGAAGGAAAATAGACAGGATACCAATCTATCTTCCTTCTTTTTCTCTTTTCATATCGCGATTTCTAATTGTCTAGAAATACCTTATGGTTCTCCAATTCCGCCAACACCTTTGCAAAGCAATCCTTAGTGCGGCATTTCGTCTCGCGGTATTTCGTCTCGCGAATGAGACGGCGCTGTGGTGCACCACACTTCGTACAAAGTCCGTAACTCGTACGACAGCCACGACCACACTTCGAACATGGGACGAATAAGGTGCTCCCTCTTTGTATCTGGAAGTTGTGCTGAGCACAGTACTCTGTCGTCTTAGAACACTTCCTTACGCATTTCGTGTCCTTCCCCCGCATCAACCAACTACAAGTTATTTTCTCAGTCATCGTTCTACGTATACCTTATACTAGCCTTTCTCTAATTGCTTTTTAAACGGGACAACAAATGGGTATAGCAATAGCACGAAAGGGGGGTGGAGGTACTTGTGTCGACACGTGGGTTTCGTAGATTGCTATAGTAGTATAGGAAATGGGGTTGTGGTGCAGCACCTTTGTTTTTTGTTGTAAGTCCGTTTGATGGCCCCCGAACCCCAACGTATTTTTTGGACTTTGTTGACCGCGATATGTGTGTTCGAGTGTACCCAATTACGACATCTATAGTACCCCGAAGATAATAAGTTGGGATTTGGTACACTCGAACATACATATTGTGGTCGACAAAGTCCAAAAAAGATGTTGGGGGAGGGGGTCAGAAAGCGTGACTTTGCAACAAAAAACGAGGGTGCTGGCCCAGAACCGGCACTTCCTATACTACTTCTCAGGAACGACACTTTTCTCAATAAATTGTTTGATATGGAATCTGCGAGTATTTGTGACGTGATTTTGCGACCTAAGATGGCGGCCAATCGATAACGATATGATAACCGTATTTTCAACGCGTCGTACTATGCAGTGAACATATATCTACTAAACGGCTCGAAATGGAGTTTATTTGGATAAAGGTCAAGACTGGAAGGGTATGATAATACTACCAGGATGTATCTAATCTGAAAGAGAATCCTAAAAAGCCGTTCATTTTGTGTTAGTGTTGAAGCGAAGCAATCGACAGCACATGTTCAGGTTTAACGGCTTCTCCTGGCTTTTCCACTGACGAAACTTACCAAGAAACGACACAGTAATATACTTCATCTATTGCTCATCTATAGCAGACTGGTTTAAGCCATTAAGGCTATTCGAAATCGTTTTATTGATTAACTTTTTGAGAACAATAAATATATGTACAAGTCTCAGTCCGTTGAGCTAATACAAAGCGTTGTTAGAGCAACCTTTGTGTTACAACTGCAGAGCCAATCAGAATACGTGATAGTTAACGAAATCAAACGGAATAACCGAAAAATCAAGATAGGTGGTTTTCCAGTTTTACACAAGAATTGGCTCTCTGAAGGCGTACTTTACATCAAAGACCTGCTCGATGAGAACGATGAACCACTCATTGTTTTGTAACTTTCGACAAATTTGTGCAATTCGTAGGCATAATTAACGCAATTAAAGGTTATAGTAAGAGTCAGACAAAGCCTAGTGATTGAACTGCATGAGAACCCTCCTGTGTGGTTTACACACCTATATAAAACTACTGCGAAAATAATCAGATTAGAATTTGCAAAACTACAATTTTGCGCCCCAACAGCAGAGACTAGGATTAAAAATTACGTTCAAGAGTGTAACTTAAAGAAAGTTTATAACCTGCCTTTTAAAATCACCAAAGAAATCAAACTAAGCTTGTTTCAATGCAAAATCACACACCACATTATAGCAACAAATGATATTTTATTTAAAGCCAAAATTAAAACTAGTGACAAGTGCCCTTATTGTAGTAAACTGTAGTAAACTAATGCACACATTAGTTCATGTTTTCCGTCACTAACTGCACTTACGCAGTTTCTTTATGGAGCTGTTTCATAAACTAGTCAGTGGCATGTAAACACTGTCCAAACCATCAGTTTAAGTGTTAGTTCTATATTGTACGATCAACTGGAGCCTATACCGAATAAGAGACTCCTTAACCATGCACTTATAGTAGCAAAGTACCATATGTATACGGCTTTTATCAAAGACACGCACTTTTGTTTTGAACTTTTCCTCATCCTATTGAAAGAAAAAACTTTACTGGAAAGACAATGCACTAATAAACTAGACGTTTCGAGGCCGGTATGGAAAAAAATAGGAACCTCTAAAAAAGAGACTAACAAGATAATGTACGTGTGCGTGTGTGTACGACTTTAGTAAATTTGTAGTAGTTTTACATATTTGTAAAGTATGAAACTTAAGCCTTTTCCAGGGTCTTCTCCTTCCCAGAGTTCCTAAGGAGAGGAATCGCTCACTCATTCTGATTGGCTAAAAATACATAGATTATCAGTGGTTTTAAAATTTAAACATTTGACAGCAATTGAGTGACGATGGTTGTTTAGTGTAGTGGTTGTGATGTTTGACTTACGAGTAGGAGGAGTGGGGTTCGAGTTCCAGAAAATCTCTCAATTTTTTTACCTCACCTTTTTCTTGAGAAGTTTTGTTTTTCTTGAGAACCCTAGCTCTAGGTGGGTAAGATCTTGTTTATTGACTGGTTAGGTTTTTTTAATGGCTCAGGGTAGGGTTTTAGTTAGTTTATATTGTCATTTCATGAATTAATTAAGTTAGCGATTCCTCTCCTTATAATTAGGAGCTCGTCTTCCTTCCACCGGCTGCCATCTTGGAAGCGCGGAAGACTCAGGGAATGAGGTTGCGTTGTCTCTTTTTATTTTCAACATCATTAGCATATTCCTTAAATGACGTCATCTAAGGTTTGTAAGGCATTTTACAGCTGTATTACTATAACCAGAGATAAAATATCTGGCTTAATTATAGATCTTATAGGCACTTTAATTATATTATCTATGTCTAATTAGTAATGTGCTTCTTGTACTGTTTAAAACACGAACAGCAGTGTTTTATCAAGTTTAAAAATTCTAGGGCGAAGCCCGATAATTTTTAGACTTGATAAAACACGTGCTGTGAGTGTTTAAAACGGCTTCAAAAACGCTTTGAGAATGTAATGAAAGAAAGACGCACATCTCAAGGGAATGACATAAAGAAAATAATTTTTAGTAGGATGAAATTTTGTATAAAGTTTCATCCTAATTAGAAATTCACTGATAAAGGCCCAAAATTTGCTGCGAGTTTATTAAACGACTTCAAAAACATTCACATGTAAAGAGGGTAAAGAGACCTTTTTTCAGTTATTTTGACGATACGACTTATTTTGGCCGATAAAATCCAAGCTAAAAGTTTATGTAAATTAGGATGAAATTTTATCAGGTATAAAATGTCTTCACAGTCATTGATTTCCTTTGTTTTTGCTTCATTAATTATTCATGAGTTTTTGAAATTACGTTTCTAGGTCGGCTTGGATGCTGATCACACCAGAACATTCTCGAACCTTTGCCTGAATGACCCAAACAGCAGTCAAGCAAGAAACGTTGGCGAGATGATGTCACTTCTACTTCGAAGATGCTGGCCGAAACCAACAAATGGAATGGAACTTGAACAACTCGACTTGCTTCGCCATCTCCTCTCGTGGAGCCCTCTGGTGCAGTACCTGAGATATTTTGGTCAGTCGTGGATTTCAAAATATTGATTAATTAGTTTAAGTTTGTTATATAATCAATATATTGTATAGAGTTTTTAATTTCTTTTTATATTATATATTTTAATGTATATATTATATATTACATATGTCATATATATGTGTAAGTTACAGTAAAGCCTCTTGGCTTGATGGGTTTATCGAGATGTATATTTTGTTTGTTTACATCCTTAAGAAAGGGATGCTGCTCGGAAACAAATTCTCTCGGTGGATGGTCAAATGTTGCTTACTTTAGCAAGCACGTGCTTGGACGAAATCAAGCGTAAAGTAGACAGTGCAAGCATCCGCGTACAGACTCTTCGTCTGCTCTATGAGAAGAAAGAACGATTTCTAGAACTTCTAGAAGTAATGAAAGAAAGAAACAATGATACCCAGCTGCAGAGAAAAAATGAGGAAAAGCATGAAGCTGCTGCACTGTCGAGTGCACAGTGGATAACTCGTGATGATCCAGCGACAGAGCTCAGAAAACAACTCTTCGACGACACGAGATCGAACTTGCAGCGAAGACTAGATGAACTGAGAGCATTCCAAGAAGAAAAAGAACGAGTTCTTTCGTTTATGAGCATCAGCTCGGAAATTCAAAATGGTGAGTTTGGTGAGTTCGGAAATTCAAAATGGTGTAATAAATTGTTTTAACAGCAATCTAAACACGATGTAATATTTGCAACAGGAAACTACTTTAAAAAGCATAAGCATATTCATCTAGTGTCTTAGAGTGGAATCAGCAATCAATAATGATACTTCCGACTAGTTATCAAATTTCATAAATTTCGTAATAACGAATACTGCCATTGTCTTCACTATTTTACTTTACAGTGCGAGTTGATACGCTTAAGTCCAAAGCGCACGAGGACGTATCTAAACAGGAAATCCGAAATCTTGCAGTGCATGTCGATGCTGGAGGAATACCCTCTGTCGATGTAATTTTCTTTGGTCTGTCGGACAAGGTGAAAAGAATGATGTACGATATACATCAGCTTTGCGAGAGTTCGATCTTTCGTGATGTATGGAGGTTATCTGGAGAGAAAGCACAACAATTTAGCCTTAATGAAGAAGGACCTACAGTGTCACTTGAAGAGATCGAAGACCTTGTTTGGTCTCGGACAAAGACACATTGTCACGACTTGCTAGACAACGTGCTTTCAGGAGAAATATCATTAAGAGATGTCGACAAGGCGTTTGACAAGTTTCGGGGGAGATACGAAGAGCTTAGAATTGAACTTTTCCTCATGGCAGAGGTCTTCCGAAGCCAATATGACAATTTAAGTGATGTAATTGGCTCCCAAATAAAACAGGTCGAGCGATATCAGAGGCTTCAGCAATGTGTGGACGCGGCCGAAAGAATTTGTGAATTTAAGGAAGAGATGGGTTTACATGGAAACTTTAACATGGTTGAAGAATTCTGTATTCAGGTAAACTAAAAGCGTATTACCAGCTCTACACATAACTTGCAACCAGTTGTTAAAATATTACACTTGAGAAGGGGAATTGCTTTTCGTCTTATATACTGTTCGTCCTATAGTCAGCACCAGCACAACAATTCATGTTTCTAATCTATTTATAATTAAGTGTCATGATCCCTAGCCAGTTATCATTGGTTTTGAAAGACTGGGAAACAAGAAGACCGACATGGAAAACAATATTTATTTGGAGATCAAGTTTCAATGGTATCATTTCAGGCATGTGCAATGTTGTTTTCTGTAGCGCTTTTTTAATTTCAGATACACTTAAAATTAGAATATTTTTCTAGAGTTTCTTAGGATGCATGAGTCAAATTAAGTATCCAAGGCAATAGTTGTACATCTTCACAGTTAATGATAATAATAATGATAATAATGACTATGATAATAATGCTTCTGACGTTAATGATGCTACACTGTAATGTGGAATTTTCTAGGCTAGACCCCAATTTAAGCGTCGGCCTCTGAACAGCGTCACCGATGAACTTTTGGAAACGGGACAAGTTCTCGAATCCATGACTGAAGACAGACTGAAATGCCTGGAAGCGGTGGTCGAGTCGAAAGACTTCATTCAGTGGCTTAAAGATTCCATGAAGGGTATGAAAAATCAGGTTCTGAAATATCAATTCTACATGGTATGAAATTCATTTTGAAATTAGGAATTTTAACAAAATTAAAAAGAAGAGTAAAATCATCTATCCACTGTCCTTTGACACATCTAACAGGCAACAGTATTCCTCCTGTCAGCCAGCGGTTACGTCTTCATCCATGAGCTAAACTATTTATGGATTAGGCAAATGGAGATGTTCCAAATCTATTCCTTTCTATTGATTACTACGCATTGCTTCAACATCATTCCCACAGTAGCTTAGCAACTCGAGTTATAAAACTGATGTTGAACCAGCGACCATTTTCTGGACCATCAAAAATGGTTTGGAAACATATTGCATATTTCATGTTTGTAGATTGGAAACAAAATCCATTTACCGGGATGGCATGTTAACCTATCAATCTATAAAGGTTTTAAGAAGAAGTAGGTTAAATCTGAAATGTGCACCACAACAAACAAAGAAGATACTTTCTGTCTCACAACTCCAAATAATATTAGATCCACAGGAGGTGAAGTTTTTGGTAGATCTGGCCATGATCTCGGCAGGAGAAGGTGACATCGAAAGTGATCGTATCGCAGCACTCCATACTTGTGCACTTGGATTCTCGCCTCTTATTTTCCAACTTCAAAACTCAGACGGGTTCGACGAGTTGATGACGTTGTGTAATCACGTATGGAGTTCCCTGGAAACAAACCCTGATTTACCAAAACAACTGGTACGTTACAAGGGTACCAACTTCTGACTAACCAAACGAAACCGTAACTTAAGCCTGGTTTTTGTATGTCTGTATGTCAAACTATACGAAAATAAGTTCATGATAGCAGAACATGACTTAATATTGTTTATTTGTGTATTGCCATCAGTGTGACACCAGTCGCCGACTCGAGTGGCTGAAGAATGTCAAGGAATTCCACGGCTCGGTTGCTATGTCATCCCTTCAACAGGTCGAGAATATCAACGAACGGGGAACTGTTAGAGTCGGGTACACAGAAAACGGAGGAGATGTTAGTCTAAATACAGCCATCTGCTTAACACTACGGAAAGAAAATGAAGAAGATCTACAGAAGGAAAGCTATTCCATGGTAGAGTTGAAAGATCTACAGAGCAAGCTGATGTTGATTGCAGGGAAGGCGGCTGGAAAGAAGGAGCACGTGGAGAAATTCTCAGAGGTGAGAATGTTGTAAGAAAACGTGCAGGTGGAAAATATCGTAGAATCATAGCTGATAGCAATAGCAAGTATTTTGGTTTTAATCGTGCACGTGTAACTTACAGATAATACAAGGAGTGGAGCGTTTAGCAACTGTCTACTCGAGACTGCGTGAGACTGGCGAAGTAAGTCATCTGGAATGGTGTAAAGAGTTCTCCTGCAGAGGTGGAAAAGAGGTCATTAGGAGCCTGCAGCGTCACAGCGAGGAGCTTGAAGGTTATCTCGAAGCGTGGCTAGCCATCCTGGACAGCAAGAGAATGATGCACAATCAACTGAACCACTTTACTGCCCAACAGCTTCTGTTCCTGAGAAAGGAATTGGCAGATCTTAGAAGGGGTTACACCTTGGATTCCTTGGAGCTTCAGGTCAGTTAAGTATAAAAAAACAGTTTGAGAACGGAAACCGGCATCTGTTATTTTATGGGAAAATGTCACTTCTATTCTCAGCACTGAGTAAACCTGGCATGTTATAAACTTTTTCATGGCTTTTCATATTAATATAAATATTTGATTAATGTTTTAAGGTTTACGCACTCCTTGAAAGTGTATTACCAGGTGTTGACGTAACAGCTCTCCGAGAAGCCTTGATCTCCATCGGTATTGATGTAGAAATGTCTGACGTCGACTTTGAACAAGAACTGAGAGTAACCCATGACGAGAGAATGGAAGACGTCTGCGATGAGGAAAACCTTCGAGAGAAATATAAAAAGTTTTTCCTTGATATCGAAAAACTAGAACTTACAGAACAGGTCGCCCTTGCGGCGATTGTGGCGTGCAGAGGGGACGCTGACGAGGCAGATATGATCATCTGGAGCATAAAGAACAAAGACAACGAGGACGTCATCGAGGAGATGTGTAATCGGGGTGCTAGAAACCCTCACTATGCCTGTTTGTTTCCTCGCACGCGAACAGGTGACTCAGGTGGAAATGATAGCGAGAGTGACGACGGGGATGGCAGTGAAGGGTATGTTCCTCTACGTAATCCAAGCACTAGTTTTTACGATATTCCGACACATTAAGGAAACATTTAGTCAATATATCAGACATATTTTAAAAAGAACGTATCTGTACTGTACAACAACTCACACTTACGATACTTTAAATTACAATATTTTGTCTATAAATAATTGACAAGACATATATTGATACTAATGTGAAAGAAATATTATAAGTGCCTAGAAGCCAAATAAACCGTTAGGTTTTCTAGTTGGCCCCTGGTACGAAAATACTATGACAGTAGAATTGCTTAATGATTAATCTGAAATGAAAGGTTAACGCATGGCATAATTTCTCCTTTTATTTCTGTGTACCGTTTACCTATGTCTTTCCTTTCCTTGCTTCAGATCGGCTATGGACACGTTGAAATTCGAAGACGAACACCGTGCTTCCCTTGATAATAGTTTTATCTCTAATCTTGACCAGACTGCCGGAGGAGCATATTTAAGCTTGGATGAACTTGGAACTTTGCTATCGACCTTGGCTCATATTGGAGAAGGTAAAACAAAAAAGGCTGTAAATGCATTAGATTATTAGGAGTTTAAATGTTCAGCTTAATTAGTGTAATTGAAACCCAAGTATCTCCTTACCGATAGTTTACGATTTTATCGAATATCGAAAACACCTGATCCTTTCCGTTTTGGGAGAAACAAGTATAATTAAGGTTTAAAATCTCCAACCGCAGCGAATACATATTTTGTGTTTTTCCCTTTGCACAACAGATAGAATATATCCAAAGATGCCTTTCCCACCCTATTTAAAGGAAGGAAAACCCAACTTGATCTTGGCTCCACAGGGTAAGTCTGATTATACATACGTACATGTATATTCCAGACCTGCTAACTATTTCCACTCAATGTTATGTGTTCATATACATTATATATTATCATAAAGTCTGTCAACTACTTGAATCAGTTCGAGATGTTTCATTCAATTCTGTTGTTTGAAGAGTCACGACTCAAGGCCATTGACTCATATTAGTGCCTAAATCTTGAGGGGAAAGTAGTGAACTTACTAAAGTTCTGTCTTCAATTTCAAATGGTTAGGCGATTCCTAGAATAAGTTGTAGGTCACGGGACCGAGGTTAAGATTAAAGCTTTAAGATGAAAGTATTACTTGGCCAGTATAATAACCTTGTCGGGTAACCTTATCGGGTAACCTTATAAGATTGAGAGTGTTTCGTATTCGTCAGTAACTATTCCCTTACATGACATCCATGTCTTTATTTTTCAGCGGACATTTTTGCAACAGTAATCGGGCTGTACCGTGAATCAGAAACACTTCCCTCCAGACACGAGGTGTTAATTTGCACAGAGGACACTACTTTAGAGGAGGTCAGAGTTAGTTAGCTGTTAGATGTTATACAGTATCTTATTTTTTAATGGGTTCCAAAACTGTAAATTGGCTAATTAGCTAAGGTGGTTTCCTGATCATCTGTCCATAGATTGAGCTCCTGTGGCGCCATGCACTGGCCGACATAGACAAGCGTACATTTTACTGTCTCGTAAATGCGGACCTGTTAAGTTACACCATCAGTAAACAGGCTGTCAACAGGTTTGGAAGTCTGTCAAAGGAACCTCCCTACGATGAAAATGAAGGTAAGCACCAAAATATCTATCTCTCTCATGGTTGTCGTACATATCCTCTTATTAACTCATGGATGTGCACAAGCACAGAAACGAGTTATTGGGAAGTAGTGTCACTCACTCACTCGCTCGCTCACTCACTAAGCTGTTAACAGAATGGAATGCTTGGAATGCAACCTAATAATAATAATAATAATAATAATAATAATCGGTATTTCATTTAATTACTAAATGAAGATCGATTAATTGATGTTGGAATTAGCGTTGCTCAAGTCCTCATCGCCGGTTCCCTTATTGCTACTAACTGTAAAGTTACTGCTACAGTATTTATACCTGAGTGGGCAGCTGTGCTAACCATGTGAGAGGTGTGTGCTCATTCATGTAGGAGATGTGTGTGCTCATGCGTCGATAGTGACGGAAAGCCCTTGCACGTTTACGTGGCTAACTCGCTTAATATTAATGGCAGGTGGCTCAAACATTCAGGCAGGCATGGTATTAGGTCCCCATGAATCACTTGGTGGTGATGTCGTAACGATGACGTCACCGATCACGTGATTTTTAGTATATGCCCGTATCTCCCTCATTTCTAATTACAGGTGGCTCAAACTTTGAGAGACATGGTATTGGGTCCCCATAAATCACTTTGTTGGTGATGTTGTAACGATGACGTCATCGGTATGTGATTTTACAGGCTACACAGGCTATCACAACAGCAATAATACTTGAACTTTGGACACTTCCACATGTTTGCCCTTGAGAACACACTAAAATACACTTTAGTCCACGAGTTCGCCATTGCGGCGCTATGTTTGTTGTCTTGTATGCAGTACTAGTTTAGTTAATAGGATTAAGCATCAATTATTGTGAGGACATCCTCATCCTCATAGAAACGTGATAACCTTATACCGGTATTTAAAGTGCCACTATGATGAAATTCGATCACGTTCTTTTCTACTTTTTTGTCTTCCAAAACGACACACAGTGTCGAAAATATCCAAATCAGTGAAACATATTACCAAAGGACCAAATTAACCTATGAATTTTGCAGAGAGTTTACCGCCGAAATCACGTCCGCCATTACTGAAGTGTGTTCCAAATACTTCGCGATTTTCGACCAGCGGTTTGCTGTCGTGACGTCATCTTCTCGACGCGTCGCTCACGGAACGGGTTCGAGTAATGGCGGACATAAAAACTCAAGATTCGGACCCCCAAAATATTACTTTCCGTCGTCATATATATAAAAAATATATAGCAACTTTACTTTACAAATACGCGAAAATACCACTAACTCAAAATTTGATCGTAGTGCTAAGGACACCAATAAAGGCAACTATCGTCCTGTCTCTATTCTGACTGCATTATCCAAGGTATATGAAAAAGTGATGTACGGAGCATTTTACTACCACGTTATTTGAACTTATCCGGGTTTCTGAAGAATCATTCCTGCTGCACTGCTCTTCTAAAGATGACTGAGGATTGGAGGCAAAGTCTTGACAACAGAGAAGCTGTCGGCGCTGTCGCCGCCGTTGTCGTCGACCTCAGCAAAGCCTTCCACTCAATTAACCATAATCTATTGCTGGCTAAATTGCAGGCCTATGGTTTCCCAAAACCTGCATTGGAGTTGATTGTCAAGTTCCGTAGGGTGTGCTCTGGCTATTGTGCGGTCAAGGCTGGCATACCACACGATCCCTCCTAGGTCCCCTACTTTTAAATATTTTCATCAGTGACCTAAACTATTGTTTTCCAAACATTTAACTCAGGCTTTATGCTGATGACACTACAGGGTACGCCTCGGACGTTTCTCCTACTATCCTCGAGTTTGTCATTAACGATGATATAAGGTTACTGTCTTCCTGGTTCGATCTGAACTGTACGTCTTGCTGGCAGCACCGCTGAGACACATGCAGGCCTTCCCCATCGGTCCGATCCGTGCAAATGTGACTATGATCTTAACTTAAATGGCTCGGTAATTGAGATTAATGACTCCATTACAATCTTAGGGGTTACCCTAGATAGGAAGCTTTCCTTCAAAGAACGCATTACTAATCAATTCAAGAAAGCTTATGCTAAAGCATCTGCGCTAAGAAGGATCCGTCGCTTCTTACCAATAGATGTAATGATAAAACTGTATAAGGCTTTTATTGTTCCACATTTTTAATTTTATAGTCCTTGTTGTTATAGGCAAAGTCCAGAGTAACCGCTTAGAAGATGCTAACGCTAATTGCTACATTATAAGAACTTTGTTAGGTCACGCTGTCTGTGTCATACGAACATTATTAAGTATTGCTGATATGTCTAACCAAGGCAAAGAAGGCTGTATCAATCACTAATATTGCTGTATAAATGTCTTTACCGTAGCGGACGTCAGTATCTTCGTGATGTTTTTAGTTTTAGGAGAACTATCTATAGTATGAGAGGTGATGGCTATACCCTTACACTACCGTACTTTAACTTGAACTGGAAGAAAAAGTATTTTACCTATGTCCTCTCGCAGCTGTGGAACAATCTTCCTACTAGTGTTCGTCAGGCGGGAAATTTAAACGACTTTAAAACGAATCTTGGTAATATCATACTTTAGCCTGTTAATTGACATTTAGGCCTATTTTACCTAGGTATATTGTACCTATGGTATGTATTTTTAAGAGTACTTATATCAGTATCTTGTACTTACACGTATGCAATTAAGTTTATTGCTCTTTCGCTTTTTAGCTTTATATTATATATCTAACACAATTAATTATAACACACTACCTTATTGTATAACATATTACCTTATTGCAAATTTCTAAATCTCTAGATTTCTTAAAATATAATTAGGCTATTTATAAGTCAGATAAGTATTAGTTTAGAATGCACGTACGTATTTTGAACGAATTGTATCGCTCTTGGACGATAACATGCTTCACTACACTATTGATTGATTAATTATTGATGATATAATCATGTGTTTATTATTGCGAGACAAGGTATGGGAGATAACATGGCATATTTCTTACATGTAATTATAATGATGTTACTCCTCAGAGTACCGCTTGGTAGTGGTCTGCAGCAGTGAGCGTGAAGATCGAGCCTATATCGTATCGGCCCTGGATGAGTTTCGCGTTGGTGGTGCCCCCAGATGCCCCAGACCTAATGAGGTCCTGTCATACCTAAAAGCACAGTTTCAACCCCCAAACAACACAAGAGTCAGTTTTAAAGGCAACAACATCAATTGGATTTCAGCAGCAGACATTGTTGACAAAGAAAGGTATTGCCAGCGGTAGTTGAAGTTATAGGGCAAAGAGATTATTTATGCAGAGTAGGAAGCTAGGGACGGGATACAATTGATTTGTCAGTGAATTATGAGTTGTCCAGTATCTGAGCATGCAAAATTTATGCTTTACGACTTTAGGGTTTCCGTGAAGGTAATATCATCAAAGCGAGCGGGAACTGGAAAGAGCTTGATCGTTCATGAATATGCGAAACGTGTGGAACAGCTTGGTGACAACGGCAGGGTACTGGGGCTCCTGGAGGCACAGGGTGAGCACGTGACTCCACTAGTCACCATTCCCCTTCATGGAAAGACGCTCAACCTCTCGGACACCACTAGCTTCTTGTTGCCCTACGCACTAAAATCTGACGTTCCACTGTCTAGGATATTCCACTTCGATGTTTCTTCATCGGTAAGCTGGGTGATGTGAATAAACTTCAGTGTAGACCCTTGAGTATAATAAAACCGAAAAGCGCCAATCAGCGATCTTCCCATAGGAGAATCCCACCTGGAGCTAGTTTACCAAAACGCAACTGTAATGACATTAAACTCCATGCCATGACATTAGTTCATTACAGTTACTAAATGCAACTGGATCCAGTTCAAGACATTGGCTCCATGCCATGACATTAGTTCATTACAGTTACTAAATGCAACTGAATCCAGTTCAAGACATTGGCTCCATGCCATGACATTAGTTCATTACAGTTACTAAATGCAACTGAATCCAGTTCAAGACATTGGCTCCATGCCATGACATTAGTTCATTACAGTTACTAAATGCAACTGGATCCAGTTCAAGACATTGGCTCCATGCCATGACATTAGTTCATTACAGTTACTAAATGCAACTGAATCCAGTTCAAGACACTGACTCCATGCCATGACATTAGTTCATTACAGTTACTAAATGCAACTGAATCCAGTTCAAGACACTGACTCCATGCCATGACATTAGTTCATTACAGTTACTAAATGCAACTGGATCCAGTTCAAGACATTGGCTCCATGCCATGACATTAGTTCATTACAGTTACTAAATGCAACTGGATCCAGTTCAAGACATTGGCTCCATGCCATGACATTAGTTCATTACAGTTACTAAATGCAACTGAATCCAGTTCAAGACATTGGCTCCATGCCATGACATTAGTTCATTACAGTTACTAAATGCAACTGAATCCAGTTCAAGACATTGGCTCCATGCCATGACATTAGTTCATTACAGTTACTAAATGCAACTGGATCCAGTTCAAGACATTGGCTCCATGCCATGACATTAGTTCATTACAGTTACTAAATGCAACTGAATCCAGTTCAAGACACTGACTCCATGCCATGACATTAGTTCATTACAGTTACTAAATGCAACTTAATCCAGTTCAAGACATTGGCTCCATGCCATGACATTAGTTCATTACAGTTACTAAATGCAACTGAATCCAGTTCAAGACATTGGCTCCATGCCATGACATTAGTTCATTACAGTTACTAAATGCAACTGAATCCAGTTCAAGACATTGGCTCCATGCCATGACATTAGTTCATTACAGTTACTAAATGCAACTGGATCCAGTTCAAGACATTGGCTCCATGCCATGACATTAGTTCATTACAGTTACTAAATGCAACTGAATCCAGTTCAAGACACTGACTCCATGCCATGACATTAGTTCATTACAGTTACTAAATGCAACTTAATCCAGTTCAAGACATTGGCTCCATGCCATGACATTAGTTCATTACAGTTACTAAATGCAACTGAATCCAGTTCAAGACACTGACTCCATGCCATGACATTAGTTCATTACAGTTACTAAATGCAACTTAATCCAGTTCAAGACATTGGCTCCATGCCATGACATTAGTTCATTACAGTTACTAAATGCAACTGAATCCAGTTCAAGACATTGGCTCCATGCCATGACATTAGTTCATTATCTTTCTAAAAGATAAGGCTACAAAACATAGTTATTTTTATTGGTTTCTTTGTTTCGTTATACTTAACAAATAAGTCTTACAGTATTTTTACTGGGCTAACGTTCTCGCGTATTCCAGGTGACGTCAGGACTCGACCCAATTTTGTTCAACCTGTTGGTGCTCGGCTCGCTACAAGACAAGCACGGCCGCGTGTGGAGACGAAATCCACGTGATCTCTACCTAGTGGAGATAATCGAGACAAAGGTGCCGAAAAATTATGCTAGACCTCTGCTACGAAGTCTGGTAACATTTTATTACCGTTGTCGTTGAAGTGCGACCCTCAGCCTGAAAATTTCAAGCCTCGTTTGGAAAATTACATTTAGCTGACCGTCAATGCAAATGTAATGAGGCTTTGTATGAGACTAGATAGTTTGATTGACGCTCGGCTAAATGCAATTTTTCCAAACGAGACTTGAAACTTACAGGGTCGCACTTCAACGAAAACGATAATAAAACTATTACTAACTGTACTTTACTTTATCTGTTGCTTTTTTAAATACCCAAAACTTAACAAACAAACAAACAAACAAACAAACACTGAACAAACTAACATACAACCAAACGACCAATCAAGCAAACAAACAAGCAAAATCATTTAATTCTTGACTTTGCCTTTTCAGCTTTGAGAAGTAGAGATTTTATTTTGTAGAGAGAGAGAGAGTGATTTGATTTGATTACTTCACAGCATGCTGGACCACATCTATCACAAGGTCAGTTTTATGAGCAGCTTCCTCGAGTGCAATGTATCACACCCAGCGAAACACTTCAGCGGCTTTGCAGGGAGACTGGTAATGTATTTTCTTACTTACCTATTTACTACTCGTCTAATGAGTCCTAAGTCATGTCATAAAAATTCGTTCAGCAATAACTTGTAATAAGTTTCGCCATTTGTCATCTCTCTTTCTTCCAGTTCTAAGTGAATTTCCTTTTTCCTGTTTGTCTGTGGTATATATTTTTAATGTTTCTTCCTGAAACAGGAGAAGAAGAGGAGATTGTGCCGTTGTTCGATGAGAGAGAATTCCAATGTGAAGCCGTACAGCGCGTGTTTCAGTATCTCCGGTTGTTTGATGAAAATCCCCAATTACTTCACGAGTTTCGCTTCAGATCTGACGAGCTCGCCATGGGCGCCGCGGCCTGCCTTCAGCTTCTGATCAGGTGAGTGTTGTGTAGTAAACCAAGTAAAATGTTATTTTGACATTCAACATATGTATTTACTACACTGTATAGATGTTGCCAATGTTGGACATGTACGTTTTTTTCCTTTGTATCAGATATTGTGGGGTTGAGGATCCCTCCTGGGCCGAGCTTCGTCATTTCATCAACTTTCTTAACTATCAGCTGAGAGATTGCGAGAACAGTGTGTTCTGTGATATGGAGAACGTAGGCGACATTTTGGAAGGATTTCGCGTGTTTGTTGTACGATTCATGACAATCATGTCTCAGGTACGATTTACTCGCCTCTCTTGTGTCAGTGTTAATAACGTGTGGGAAAGTAGAAAATTGCTCAGCCGAAAGTATGGCCATCATTTTTAAAGTTCAGATTCTGCTGTTTTATTTAGTCGTGCCACTCCGCATTTGGACCAAACGTTTTGAAACTATCTGACGAAGACATCTTTTCTTTCTTTTTATATTAGGTATAAGTTGAAAAAAGGAACAATAATATATGTAAACTTATCACCTCTTTCGAACAGGACTTCTCGACTCGGTCCCTAAAAGAAGAATCATTTGCAGCCCGAGCACGACATGATGAAGGTGAGGACAAGGAAGGAGAAGGAGATATCACTCGCTTCCAGCTGCGCAGGAGATGGGAAACTAAGTAAGTGCTTCACACAACTTTAGAACTTTATCCAGCACTTGACGATTTTAAGATGGAAGAACGGAGCCAGGCTACTGGCTTCTTCATGTGGTGTTGGTGCCCAACTGAATATTTCACGTGCCGATGTTTTAGGTTTCTACCATTCTTGATAGTTTTCTGTGTGGACAATGTATGTTTGTGTTTAACTTCAACTTTATTAATATTTATACACGGAATTCTAACAGATGAGAAAAACTGATTTACATAGAAGCCGTGTTAACTACTATTAAATATATAAAAAATACAGAACTGTCAATGTAATAATAATAATATAAAAATTATATACTATACTAATAATATTATATCCTAAAATTATGAAAATTACTATATACTATTATCAATTAAGCATCATTGGTCATTTAGGACGGCGACTGTTTTGATTTTGTTTTTCAAAGAGCCTAGTGATTTAATTTCACTTAATTCTGTTGGAAGCTCATTCCATGTCTTGGCGCCGTGATACGAGAAACTTTTCTTCATAAATTCTGTTTTTGGTTGTGGAAGACAAAGTCTCGTATTACGGCCCCTTAGACCATAGTGGGTAGAGCTTCCAACAGTAGTGAATAAAACACAGGCTTGTTGGCGCCAGACTATTTTGGGTCTTAAACATTACGATGGCTTTATGTTTTGCTCTGCGTTCATCTAGTTTGTCCCATTCCAAGACACTTAAAAGTGTGTTTGTACTTGTATCATAATCTGCCATGAGAATAAGTCGAGCGGCTCTATTTTGAAATTTCTGAAGTTTATCTGCGAGAACTTTGCCGCAGGTATCCCATACTTCGCAACAATAATCCATGTGCGTTTGAATTAAAGAGTCGTATACCTTGATTAGTGTATCTTGGGACACGAATGGTCTGATTCTCTTTATAGCTCCTAGACCTGAGACGATCTTTTTTGATATATGATTTATGTGATCCTCCCATCTTAAGTGCTCGTCTACCACGACACCAACTGTTTTGCTTTGTGATACCTTTTTTATTAGTTTGTCTCCGATTTTTAAATAAGGCATTTCTTCATCAGTCAGAGCCGATAGGCGTTGTCTCGAACCAATCATCATAAATTCTGTTTTGGCAACATTAAGAAGCAATTTGTTTGCTCGTAGCCAGTTATTAATATTAATTAATTCACGATTTGCTCTTAATTCAACATCGGCTTCATCTGCGCCACAAATTGTTTCATTCGTGTCGTCTGCAAACAAGCATGGTGTCGAGGTATCGAGGCAATTTGGCCTCGATATATAGGTCTCGTTTATATAGGTGAGAAATAATAAAGGCCCGAGGTTGTTCCTGAGGTATACCGCACCTAGTTATCTTCTCACTAGATCTTGCATTTTGTACTTTGCACGACTGCATTCTTCCCGATAGATAGGACCGCAATAAGGAAAGCGAACTATCGACAACTCCATATAATTGTAATTTTTGTAATAATAATTCATGGTCAATGGTGTCGAAAGCTTTTTTTAGATCAAGGAAAATAACGATGTTAAATAGGCCTCGATCCATATTAACTGACCACGAATTGATAGAATTTAAAAGAGCTGTCATGGTTGAATGCAGTCGTCGAAAGCCAAACTGCTTGTTTGTTAATAAATTATTTATGGCAAAATAATTGTACAATTGATCATACATTATCCTCTCAAAACTTTACTTACAACCGGAAGGATGGATATCGGCCTATAGTTGTCCAGGTCACTCCTTGCACCATTTTTGTGTAGAGGACTGACCCGGGCCTTTTTCCAGTCAGAAGGGAATTGTCCTGACTCAATTATTATATTGAACAGAACAGTCAAGGGTTCACAAATCACTGGTGCCGCAGCTTTCAAAATTCTGGCCGATATTCCGTCAAGTCCTGTTGCTTTATTTGAATATAATTTATGAATTAGTTTGAGCACTTTTGATTGACTCGTATAATTAAACTCAAACACGGATGGTATTTGCTTAATATATTCTTTAAATTCAGTGGGATTGCTAACGATGTTCTCAGCAAGCCTTGGACCGATCTCAATAAAATGATCATTAAAGAGTTCAGCGATTTCGGCGGGAGAACTAATTGTAGTGTCATTGATTTTAATTTCATTTACAGCTTGATGTTTTTTGTTCCGTACCATTAATTATTTATAGTACTCCATGTGCCCTTGGGATCGCCTTTGTTCTTTTCTAATTCGCTGCTGAAGAAATCACGTTTAGCATTCTTCATTGTTTTGTTGACTTTGTTTCTCAAAGTAGTATACAGTGGGACCTCGATATAACGATACCCGATGTAACGATAATCCCGATTTAACGATCAACATTTTTCAGCCCGGCAAACGTTACAGTAAATGTATGTGCCATTCACCCGATTTAACGATATCGGATATAACGATATTCTCGATATAACGATCATAATCTAGCGGCCCAAACGTGAAAATGAACTCGATACAACGATAAAATCAATTATGGTGCTACTAAAATGGAATGCCAAGCATTTCAACGGATGTGATACTGTATTCACTTAATCCAGTTTAGTTTCATTGTTTTCCAAGACTGTTATGTTTCTGTCAACAGTTTACATGACTGGTAGGGATTACATGACTGGCCGTATTGATCTATACAGTCGTTTTGTCCTCTTTATCTTTTATCAGCTCAGTTAACTTCCTTATTTTGGACGGTTTCTTGTGATGAAAAATATACGTCGCAGGGATTTCTAAGCCAATGCCTTTGTTCCTTCGCTTTCCAGTCGCTCTCACTGAGATCTTCCCTCCATGCTTCAAGAATAAATGACTGAAATACTCGTGACAAAGTCAAAGGCACATGCCCCACGATCTGTTGCGTTCTTTTCTTCCCTTGCTCACGTTTAACTGCAACTGCATGCGTATCGTGTGGATTTTCAGGTTCCTGCTACGATAAATAATAAGAGACGAAGTGTTACACACAACATACTTTCGCATAAGCCCAAGCCGATATCACTCTTGAATCTGGCCAGTAGATCGCCCTAGGATGTCTCACGAAAAACAGCAGAACCTACCTCACAGTCAAGAACTTCACCAATAGCTGCATCCCATATTTCCTTGTTAGCGTGATACCCTCGAATACACGATCGGAAGGAATATGTAGTTGTATCCATGACTCGAAGTAACAGCAGAAAACTAGAAAACATGTCTGTAATGTACTTACTGAAATGGTTTTGACAGAGTGCTAACGGGATAAGCTGAGAGTAGGCCAATCGGATATCTACAAAAGGCCCACCCTAGACTGAGCGGTGCCAAATGTCAATCAGATGTCAATCATTTGGGCAATTAATCCCTTTAATCCTATGGTCTCAAAGGAGGGTGAATTTCAGATCGATCACTATTTACACGTGCTTTGCGTTCTGTATTCTGTAACATGTAATCTTCGATATTCAACCGCTGGAAGTTTATTGAGAGTGATGGCAAGCCAAGACAGCGCAGAAGACATCGTGCCGGGTCCCAGTACTGCCGAGTCCCAGTACTGCCGAGTCAGTGTCGTCGACTAAACCAACGGTCCAGAAGAGTCAGAAGAGAGTTCGAAGAGCTCTCACCTTGGAAGATAAATATAAAGTAGTGTCGGCCATCAAGGATGGGAAAAAGCATCGCGAAGTTTGTCAACTTTTTGACCCTCCTTTGCCCCAATCCACGGTGGCAACAATTTTAAAGAAGACGAAGGAAATAATAAGTGCGTACGAAGAAGGCCTGTATAAAGTGAAAAGAAAGAAGATGAAGCAGGCAATGTATCCTGATTTGGACACCGCATTGTCAGAATGGTTCCGTAAAGTGCGGAGCATTAACGTTCCGGTTACTGGAACGCTTCTCGCAGAAAAGGCTCGGTATTTTGCAGAACAACTCGGCTACGACAACTTCCAGGCTAGCCATGGCTACCTACAGAGATTCAAAGTAAGGCAAAATATAACGAGCCAGAATGTTTGCGGCGAAGAGAAGAGCGTCGACCCAGAGGTAGTGGACACATGGAGCGAGCGCCTGCCAGACATTTGTCGTAACTACAGTCCCAGTGATCGCTTCAATGCTGATGAAACTGGGTTTTTGTGGAAAGCAACCCCCATTCAAACTCTCAACTTTAGAGGCGACAAGTGTACCGGTGGAAAGAAGAGTAAAGAGCGCGTGACAGTCATGGTGGCCTGTAATCATGACGGCACAGAGAAGCTTCCCTTATTGGTGATTGGAAAGTATGCCAAACCTCGGTGCTTCAAGAACATCAATATGGATTTGCTTCCTGTCACCTACCGGTCGCATAAGAAGTCCTGGATGGACAGTGTTTTGTTCGAAGAGTGGCTACAAAAAGTAGATAGTAAAATGAGAGCGGCAAACCGCCATATCCTGCTGTTTGTGGATAACTGCACGGCCCACGTGGCAGTTACAGGCCTCACAAACACGAAGTTAATCTTCTTCCCGCCAAATTGCACAAGTAAGCTACAGCCGGCAGACCAAGGGATAATCCAAAATCTCAAAGTCCATTACCGTCAGATGATGGTCAGAAAGATGATACAATATATCGACGAGGGCAAGCCCGTCAAAGCGATAGATTTGAAAGATGCTGTCTTCATGGTAGCGAAAGCGTGGGAGAACGTGAGCCTGACAACCATCAAGAACTGTTGGAAAAAGGCGGGTTTTCCAGGTGACGTGTCAGAGCCCACTGATGATCCTTTTGAATCAGATGATGAAGACGAAGGAACCGCGGAAGAACGAGGTTTATGGGAAATGGTTCTCCAACAACATCCCTCATTGGGGGAAGTACCATTCAGCCATTTCGCAACAGTAGATCAGTATCTTAACACCGTATACCGGCCAACTGAAGCTGATGCGACCAGAGAAGCTCTAGAGGCAGTTCAACAAAAGGACGACGATTGTGTAGAACTAGAGCCAACGCCTCTAACTCCCCTCGAAGCCAATGAAGCGGTGCAGGCTTTGCGCAATTTCGTTATGACATTTAACGAATCAGGAGCAAGGGAAAGATAATTTCTGTGCGCTCTCTCTACAATGGAGGACACCTTTGTAAGAGTTCGATGCAACGGACAGAGGCAGTCAAACCTTGATGAGTACTTCAAGTGAGAAAATGAACTCGAATTTTTCTGATTCTATATTTTTTTAGTTTTGTTGCGCATTAAACCGCCCTAGAACAAATGTACGAGGCCGTAATTTGCAGAACGTTTATCGAGTACATAATGAAACACTTGTACAGACAGTCAGTACTACTGTAGTAAGTACATTAACAAATTGTATGGAAGTTGTTAGAATTGAACAAAATACAATACGGACACTACTCCCGATATAACGATATTTTTTAGTTTTTCCTGCATTATCGTTAAATCGAGACTTCGTTTATAACGATAATTCGATATAACGATACGATTTGGCCGGTCCCTTGGTGTATCGTTATATCGAGGTTCCACTGTATTTAGTCCAGTAAGTTTTGTCTTTTGTTATAACATACTTTCGTTTCATATTGTCTCTTTCACGCATGGCCTCTCTTATTTCAACTGTTACCCAAGGTAAATTATTGGTTGATCGAACGCGTTTTGTTTTTAGTGGTGCATGTTTATCAACTACGTTCATAAACATGGCTTTCCACGTTTCCCAAATTTGGTCCGTATTGAGCAACAAAATATCTTGTTGAAGCCATTTTTTGGCATTCAAGGTCATGACGAAAGTTGTTTACGTTTAAATTTTTTTAAACTTCTGGTGCGTACTACTTTAACCGATTTTTTGCCTAATCTATTCAGTTTTTTACGGCAGATGTATAACTCCGGAAGCAACAATTTGTTTGCAAATCGCTTGTGATAAGAATACAATTAGCGAGGAGCTACTTTCTGTTATACGCGTGGGCTCTTTAATGCACTGGTCAAACTGGTATAAGTCACAGAATGCCTTCAGACGATTTGCATTAGAATCATGGGAGTTCAGCCAGTTGCAATTTAAATCGCCCAACACATATAGTTATTTCTCTTCGCTATCGATATTAATCATGAGTTGTTCTAATCCGGAAAAATATTCTAATGATGAACTTGGCGGTCTATAAATTGTGGCTAAGATAAATGATTTAGCGTTAGGTTTATGAATTTCTATACACACTGCTTCGAGACCAGGTGGGACTAAATCATCTCTCGCTCTGTAATTTACTAAATTTTTAATATATAAACACGCACCTGCACCTGATCGTGAGCGATCGTAACGAACAAGCTCATATCCAGTTATGTGCATTTCGAAGCTAGAGATAGACCAGTCCAGCCTAGTCTCATTTAAAGCAAGAATGTCCAATGGTTGATTTGACAATAATATTCTTAATTCATCAACGTGTTTAGGAAGGCTAGCAATATTTAATAGAGCCATTTTAAAACCTTTGGATTTATCAATTAAAGCCATGGGATTGCTCTGAGTAGAGCAAGTAGTATCGCCTGCAGGGTTCGGACAAATATTTGTATTATTGTTATCTAAAATGGAGATAGAACTTTGTGCCGAAATAGCAATATCACTTGCATTTGAAAAGCCGCCGTCCTTAATGATCACATTAATTTATCAGACCTAATATATTTATTAAAATTCGTTGATTTGGGTGTAAGCCTTTAGAGTTTAGGCAGGAATCATCTATATTATTGCGATTAATGGTGGACCAGTTGCGTCATTTATAAAACGCATGTAGCGACTTTTTGAGCCTTAGTGTTCAATTCAATGCAATCCGTTCTTTTAACTATTTCGGATATAGCAATATGAACTTCTGATAATTCATGTTCGATCAAAGAACATAAGTCAACTAGACTATTAGCGATCTCGTCCGCGCTATTTGATCTTAGGTTGTTCGTACCTGCGTGAATAATGATGGCTTCAGGGGCGTCTCTAAGCGTAGGCTTTACGTAGTCGTACATATCAGCAGTCACAGCACCTGGGATTATGATATAACTTTCACCTTCACGTTTGAGTTTGACATTTTCCAGCCATCGATCTTGGATATCATGGGGTCTCCCAGGATTGTAACCGTTTGTCTTTCCTGTTGCTCGCGATCTGCAGGTCTCGCCTGGTGTCCAGGGTTGCTAGGTCGAATTTCTTGACTAGCTGTCGTATTCATCGGTCCGGGCTTCTTTTTCGTCGAGCGCTTCTTGTTCCTATTCGACTTTGGCTTTACTGTTTGCCACTCAGTTTGTTGGCCTTCTGCACATTCAGCGGTGTCAATCGGGTCCGTAATTACAATCGTCTTGATCGATCTTGACCTTTCATGTGTAGCCGTTACGAACGGTTCTTCAATCTTTAGTAGCTTTGTACAAGATTCTTGAAAGTTATCAAAATTTCCACTCCATTTGAATAAAGAGTGTCTCTTATCGAAACTTAGGTGCTTTATGAGTTCACCTGAAGTTGTCATCTTCGTTCCCAAGTATTTTACGAATCATTCTTGATTGATGTTTCACAAGCCCTAGGCCTTCTCACTCAAACAGGCATTTTATTTGGGACAATTAAGTTAACGTGGACGTTATTTAAATTTAAACATATTTACTCTCTGCATCTGCTCCAAAAGCCTAACTAAGGCTTATCGAGGGAGCTAATACAGAAAAAAATACAAGTATAAGGGCAGTTTCAGACACAGGAAAGGGAACATTATAAGATTACA
Organism: Actinernus sp. WN-2022; assembly: GCA_030867875.1. NCBI lineage: Eukaryota > Metazoa > Cnidaria > Anthozoa > Actiniaria > Actinernidae > Actinernus > Actinernus sp. WN-2022. The sequence goes on along the minus strand of JAOWCC010000936.1, from coordinate 82,714,332 downwards.
ATTTATTTAATTAAAATAAGTATATAATTATTAGTTATACCATGGCATTTCGGGGTATTAGGAACGGAACAAATCTCTGAGAAGTTAAGTTTTCTCTGCCGAAACTAAAGACGTCGCAGTTGAGTTGCTTTCGAAAACGTTTTGTTTAATGCTTGACTGAGCACCATTGATTGAACGACCCTGGCTTCCCTTGGAGACAAGCGTGTTGTTTTGAGAAGAATAACACTAAAATACAATGTAATTATGCGGTTGACTAAATTTCAAAAAGCATACACGTTTATGGTTTTAAGTATCCCACATGGAAGAAGCGGGCTTGAGAAATGAAAAGAATAACGCGCAGATTGAAATAGCTCATCCCACATGGATTACGTTGACGGGTATAATGAAGACAGGTCAGTTTGGATTCAGTATTTTCACCCGGGAGCGTAGGGCTAGTCGTGCCAGAGGGGAGTAGGAGTAGGAGTTGATGCTTTTGACCCTCTCACTTCCAGCCTGCATTCTCTTCTAATTTTCCCTCATTACGCATGCAAGGGAAATTTAGAAATATGCATTGTCGGGAAATTTCGAGGCAATGCATATTTCTAAATATCCATCACATCAGTGAAAATTAGTGGTTTAAATGTGCCTCGGAGAATAAAAGAATCCGAGGCTACCATGGTATAACATTAACTTTAGAAAACAAAAAGAGAAACATATATATACAAGTCAGACTGTTGCGATGGAAAATCGATTGGTATTTAAGATAAAATTTTGAACTAACTCAAAGAATTTACAATTTAAATTGTAGTTTTTGTCCTTCATACCATTAAAAATATACGAATTTTTTTGTCGCTATTGTTTGACCAGATATTACCTAAGAAGTTGTGCAGCAGTGGTAAAAAAGATATCACGCAGACTTCAGGAGTGTCTAAGCATGAATCTGCCTTTGTTGTTTTCTGCTATTATGTAATATCTCAACAATTAAGCACTGTGATGCGACTTTATTTCTTTTTTCTTCCAGATCACACCCGTACATGTTCTTTAATCCCGATCATACGACCTTCACGTTCCTGGGGTTTCGTATTGACCCGGATGGTAACCTAATTGACTCCAGTACTGGTGAGATGATCAAGGCAGGATTAATGACAAGACAGCTTCGGACTGGACTGCACGTACAGAGGGTAGACATGGATACCAACTTCGAGGACTTGACAAAGTTTGTTTCCTTACAAGTCTTTTATTATTTATGTATATCGTTTTGTTTTGCCGTTCATAATCTCTGTCGATTTTCCTGTCAAACGGCTGGTTTGTAGCCACAATTCTAACGATTTCCATAGCCCCTTATCATTTATAAACTCTTCACGTGCAGGAAGGACAAGATTTCTAAGATGTGTGCTGTGCTGGGTGTTGAGTGGTCGTACGACCCGGACGAGACTTACGAACTCACGGAAGACAACGTCAAGAAAATGCTCGCCATACACATGCGGTTTAGGTAACATTGATTAATACTGTATATGATGATATGTGGTATCCCTGTGGTGGTTATGGGTGAGACGTGCGGTTTAGGTAACATTTCTTAATACTGTATATCATGATATGTGGTATCCCTGTGGTGGTTATGGGTGAGACGTGCGGTTTAGGTAACATTAGGTATCATGATATGTTGGCTGACTATTTACAAACATGACGCCTTATTTGTTCAACCTTGATCAGCTTTGTTTGCATCCAAGTCACAGAACATTGATCTATTAGAAACGTTGAAGGCAGCGTAACTACCGTCTAAAAGTTGTAAAATAGTAAAACAATTTTAAAAGTAAAAGGATGTTTTTCCTCGTCCTAGGTGTGGTATCCCTGTGGTGGTCATGGGTGAGACTGGATGTGGTAAAACTCGACTCGTCAGGTATTTGTGTGGCTTGCAAAGTGGACCAGGTGGACCACGAAACATGCTCCTGGTTAAGGTACACTAAAAAATATTAGCTATAAGTATAGTTCAAAGAAATTCTCATAATTTATCTTGCGTGCGTTACGAAGCTGACGTAAGCTTGTTTTCAGTGCTGTGTAGTACAAATGTAAGAATTGCAACAGATTGTACAAATCTAGGCATTCATTGGACGAACAATTATTGTTATTTTTCAGGTACACGGAGGGACTTCATTTAACGACATTGAGAGAAAGGTGCTGCAAGCCAAGAAGATGGCGTCAGAGAATCGGTCGAGAAACATTGACACGGTTCTGTTCTTTGATGAAGTGAACACGACAGAAGCACTGAGTCTGGTGAAGGAGGTTATGATAGATCGCAGGCTAAACGGACAACCACTCGGCCCCGAGGCTGACCGACTGCAGTTCATTGCAGCCTGTAACCCGTACAAAAAGCAAGTACTCAACATTTGCTGGTGATGCGGGTGTATTATGTTCAGGTTTCTTGGTCTGTTTTGGGGGACCCCTATCCATATATTTAACCGTTAACACGCTATTACTAACTGCGTCATTTGAAATCCGTATGTTTTCCTTCCAGGCACACCGAAGACATGATAAGAAAACTAGAATCAGCCGGACTTGGTTACAATGTCAAGGCAGACGAAAGCCTTGATCGTTTTGGTAAGATTCTGTACTCTTTCCCAGTTACACGTTGTCGTCTACACAATTTTTTTCCCTCTTGAAGGTTTACTAATTCCATACTGCGCCATCAATACAGGTCGCATTCCTCTTCGTCATCTTGTCTATCGAGTACATGCGTTGCCAGAGAGCATGCGTCCCCTGGTCTGGGACTTTGGTCAGCTCACGCCAGAAGTGGAGGAGCTCTATACTCGCCAGATAGTCAGACGACACGTAAGAAAGTGCATTTCGTTTTTAGGCCCTGATCATATGAGAGGGGCTGGTCCGGTTCTCATGTAATTATAACTTGATTTTCTGGTGTACTTCATGTTTTATTAAATATCAGAAAGATAGCGATTCTGAGTAATTCTTTAGTGTATGGAAACAAGATTGGAAACAATTTTTTTGTAAAGTTCTTATGATGCTGTTACGTTACAGGTGATTGTAGACTGTCGTATTCCTGGTGATGAGATGCTGGTAGATTCCATCACGTCTATCTTGGCTGCGTCTCAACAACACATGAGGCAGCAGACGGTAAGACAACTAGACAAATTTACTAAATTTACCACATTTTACCAAGTATTATAACACGTGCACTGTCCGAACTAATATGAAAGGAATACTTTTTTTTGTAAAATGTTGTATTTTACTGAAAGTAGAATCAGTAACTTTGGTGCATGGTCCTTTAAGAGAAACAGTGGCCAACAACTTTCAGTTTTGTTGCTCAGGACGAGTGCAGCTTTGTCAGTCTTCGCGATGTCGAGCGTGCGATGAATGTAATGGTTTGGTTCTACGAACACCAAGATGTCTTTGCCCCTTTGCTGGTGAAACTTACCCAAGAAGATGGTGAACATTTTGAGATGAGAAGTGATGAGGATGCTGAAATAAGTCCTATCTCAGCCCAGTTCGTCAGGACAACTAGTCCAGAAAGTGATACTCCAGTTATGATACCTGCCTTCCTTGATGTTGGAAGGGAAATGGAACACGAACTGCTAGAGGACGACAGAAACCCGCGAAATCTCTTTTCAGATGAAGATGATGGAAATAAATATGATCTCGCTGACAGTACCGATGAACAGAACAAGGTATATCCATCTAACACATTCTTCATTTCTTGTTAACCTTGTTTGATAACGTAAATGTAAAATTAAATAATCAGTTATTCTTTGTACACTCTCGATGAAATAATTATATAAGTAATTAGAAGTGATATATAATTTAACATATTTAAATGAAAATAATTTTGACGGCGAAATTATCCATGCGTACAATTCTACTTTTGATATCTTAAAATGAAACGTAAGGTGTCTAGTTCTCTCTTGTGCCGTGATTTTCCCCATAACTTCGCTGTGGATACCTGTCTAAAAAACTTTCATTAGTAATTTTGATGAACCATAAAATAAGACTCGTACTAGCTACTGTTTACGGACGGCTAAATTAACTACTATAAATTGTCTTACCTACATCTCGGTCTTCCATTGCAGTCTATCGACCCTGTCACGTGGTCTTTGGTGCTTGCCTTAGGCGTATGTTACCATGCTAAACTGCAGGATAGAAACCTTTATCGACAAGTAGTAAGCCAGGCCTTCAGGCAACCGTGCCGCCTGAGTGGTGGACCTGATAGAATCTTACAGGAAATAACTCGGTGAGGAAATCATTCCATTTGGGTAAAACACCCTAAGAACGAAATACATAACTGGGCGAATTGGAGGGACTATACCATCGAATGTTAGGTGCTAAATTCAATATTTCCAAAGAGGATTCTCATATTGCAGAAGTGTACAAGAATAACAATATCAAATAGGTCCCATGATTTTATGATAGAATACTGTGCCATGTTCTTCTGCGACGATAACATATTTAGAGCATCAGCGAGCAAGTGACAGCAGTGAGCTGTCGTAATACTGAACAACTTTCTAATGCGTCGTTTAACACACGTGCTTTACCTGTCACTTTGATTGACAGCTGTCAGAGAGCAGTTCTGAATGAACTAGATCTCGGACCCAACATCGCTCGTAACATGGCGTTGAGAGAGAACGTGTTCATGATGGTGGTGTGTATCGACCTTCGTATCCCGCTGTTTGTGGTTGGTAAACCAGGCAGCTCAAAGTCACTCGCTAAGACGGTCGTCGCTGATAACATGCAAGGAAATGCTTCAAGGTCCGATCTTTTCAAATCTTTTAAGGAGGTAACTTTTCTCTCGCAACATATATTTAATACAGTTGTTTGATTGACTAATTTTGCATAAATGACGTGTATCTAAACATGTTTTCAAGTTAAATTTGAGTGGACTGGATCGAACCTTTTGATTTATAATTTAGGATTTTACAGAGGAAGACAAATTCACATCTAGATTGCAAACAGTTCTCGCTTAGTGCACTTTTAACACGGATTTTGTTTGTGTTCGTTTCGAATTAGCCTTAAGACTGTCTAAATTCAATACTTTCGATCAGGTTCAAATGTCGGCCCATCAGTGTAGCCCTCTGTCTACTCCAGAGGGCATCATGGAGACTTTCCGCCAATGCAGAAATTTACAGAAGGACAAGAACCCTGACACTTTTGTGTCAGCAGTTGTGCTGGACGAAGTTGGTCTGGCTGAAGACTCGCCCCTCATGCCACTCAAGACTCTACACCCGCTGCTGGAGGACGGCGTGACGTCATCTGACGACGTCCTCGAAACAGACGAGAAGCCGATACGGGTAGCGTTTATCGGGATTTCTAACTGGGCCCTAGACCCCGCCAAGATGAACCGAGGAATTATGTTGTCACGTGATGTACCAAACCAGAAGGAGCTGGAGAACAGTGCAATGTAGGTGTCTAAAAGCCAAGTTAGTTGTTTGTTGCCACAATATATAAGGATTACAGATAGCGTTTTTGCGCTCATTGATGTTTATGTAAAGTTATTAAAGGCGGTGGAACTATATCCCCGAAAGAAAATTACAGAAAAATACAAAATAAATAATAAAAGGCTCAACAATCACAATATAATAATAAGATCACCTAATAAGATCATCTTAGTGCTTAACGATTCAAATAGTTGAAATATAATTTTGATATCATTATAGCCTTTAGTTAATACCTTGAAACAAAACCAACAAAAAAACACGCTGAACCTCTTGCAAATAAAAAGAGTCGAAAATTCTTAAAATCTCAAAACACAGTGTAAAGATAAAGTTCATTGTTACATAGCCATAAGTTTTCCAGACACCACACACGTTCATTGGCTGATTCAGGGTCACGTGGCAATCATCAAAATCCAATGTATCCCGCGCGAGCAACAATTCATCAATTGTATCCCGCCACGTGATCACATCGTGACAGAGGATGGTGTGATGTGTCGCGCGCGCCACTGGCTAGCTAAAGGCGGGAAATAGTTGTTTACCAAAATGTCTAAATCTTCATCGAAAGCTGACCATTCTTTCGTCGAAAAAAAAACATTAAAAATGGAACCAGCTCCAAAGAAACAATTTACATCTTTATCAAGCACGAGAGAGAGAAATTGGTAGCTAAAATAAGATGCAAGAAAGAAACAAAACGATACTAACAAATATCGTAGCGACGCTAGCACCGTTTTGTGTGGAAAATAAGTTTCCCGAAGAGAAGACGAGAAACCTCGCTTGTATCAGTTAGTAAAACTGATGTCTATATAACAAATCACTTAATGACTGGCCCCTTGGGAAACAGTGAGTTTTGTTTTCCCTCGACTCCGTTTCGGAGAACATCGAGGATCTCGGGGGAACAAAACTCACTGTTTTCCTCGGGGCCACTCATTAAGTGTTAAATGTTTTTAGGGGTATGTGTGCGACAGATGAACTCGTGAAACGTTTGGTGTCCCCCCTGATACCCGCCTTATCCCAAGGCTACTCAGAAGTGTACGAGAGCCAAAAGAACGTCCCAGCGTTAAGGGAAGCAAAGAAGGACGAGTTCTTCGGGCTGAGAGATTTCTACAGGTAATCGTTATACCATTAATTACTGGTAATTTACATAATTATATGGCCTTCGTGAGTGAAAGGGTAGATTATATTGTTAATATGTAGAAACTGGCTCCAGGATTTCCATGTTCCAATACTAATCAAACATTAAGAGGCTGTCTCTGTAAGAGCGGTCCACTCGATCTCGGACCCAAAAATAGATTTGGCTTATATTTCTACCATGAATGGTACTATATATCCTTACTACTAAAATGTAGTTAGATTGATTGAAAAGTTTATTTTACTTCCATTTCGAGGGGTTGAATGGTTAGTCCTGCTAACAGGCCAAAAAGTGCTTATTTTCAGTGCCGTGACACTGGGGTTTTAGGGTCCACTCAAACATTCTTCGCAGCATTTCAACTTTCAAATTTTACACACATTCAATAGATTATTACTTCTTTTTACCCTTGATGTGAGATTTGGACATTTAAATGCTCGAAAAAGGACGAAAATTAAATTTTAATCGAACCCATTCAAAGAGTAACTCGATCAGCCCAAAATTACAGCTTTTCAAAAATGCAGAATTCTCACTTGTGGCACCTAGGCCAGACCTAAATATCCATTCTAGGCATAGATTAAGAACTATTTTGTAGAATTAGACTCCCCACTAACTTTGGTCTTCTGTCGAGTCCCTAGTTTCGAACACGTTGAAGACGTTTTTCTTGTGGTCCTTAAATAGTTGGAGGAAGGAATTCGGTTAATCGGGTATTAAACTCAAACCATTTGATCGAAATCCCGAGTTTTTTTTTTCTTAGGCCCATGTACACTGTAGTTATACTGGATTTTTGGCACGGATAGGATAAAATTGGTACACGTACCAAAAAAAGGCCGGCTCGGATGAATTTTGCAGCGTAAATGGTTTGCCACGCTTAATTTTATCCGTGCCAAACCAAACATTTTACCCATGCCTGGCCCTTCTAAATACTTCTCTTTACCCTTCTATTTACCGCCTCCCAGTTAGCTCAGTGATTAAGCTCCGCCGTCTGTTGTGCGGGAGGTCGCGGATTCAACCCCTGCCGGACCAACACTCAGGGTCTTAAAATAACTGAGTAGAAGGTGCTGCCTTTGTGGAACAATTTCGTTCACGAACTGCAAATTGTTACACCTTCACGTCTTCTCGGATAAGGACGTTAAATCGTAGGTCCCACGTCGACCCCAAGTTTATCAGTCTTACAAGACTGTCACGAGTTACCGACGTTAAATAAGGTCGCTTTACCTTTACCTTTATAGGTAGTACAAGCACGCGTAAAATTGGTACGGGTACCAGAAATACAAGCTCAACTCGGGTAAAATTTGCAGTGTACACGATAATCCGAGCGATTTTAATCCATAGCCTTCGTTCGTATTGGCAAGTGGTCACACGCCGAAGTTTACACTTCTGCGGAACTTCTCAAAATAATGAAAGAAAAAACCATGACATGAAGCCTTGAAAACGCAAAAACACCGAAGGAGGAGAGCCAGCGTAGTCGCTAACTTCGTGAACAGTCTGAGTCCCGTTTTTCCCCTTGCCGTTTCACTAACGCCTTTTTCATACCTTTACCAAATCTACAGAGTTCCAATTAGTGTAAACGAGGTAGCGAACCGATATTTTTGGTACCCGTACCACTTTTGTCCGAGCCATGCCAAAAAAAATCAGTGTAGTGTAAAATGGGCTGTTCACACAAAATAGGAGATCGCTTATCGTTGTGTCTGTGTAGTCCGGTCCGCGTATGTGTTGTGAAAACAAGAAAATAAAACTAACTATACGACACTACCGTACACACGACACGAGATGGCCAACTCACATGGCAACCAAGACCACAAGTACCCTCAGCACAAATCGTACGCGTCACCTGTAGACTGGTTACTCCAAGAGCAAGGTAGAAGCTGCTTTAAACCCCGGTTTTTCTAGTTTTTTTTTTTAGTCACGAGTCATGCACAACATGAGCTGGCAGTTAATGATGGACTCTCATTAGTATTGGATGCATAATATCCCATGCAAATGTTACAAGTGTTTGGCATTTAATTTGTGTAAATAATGTTCAGTGCCTGGGTGGGGGAAGCGGTATACGTTAAAGTTTCTTCTGCATGTACAACAAACACTGAAGATGAGGAACATTTTCTACTTCATTGCATACTATGCGAAGAGGAAAGATTATCTGGCTATCCAAAACTTATTCGGTGTCAGTGTCTCATATAACCGATAAATAATTTTCTGAATCAGGGCAAACAATTTGCCAACCAAATGAGCAATTATATTAATTTCGACTTCATACAATGTCGGTTACAATAATTAACAGCTATACTCAAATTAACCTAGTAATATTGATGCTGGAGCTTCACCAATGTACTTGAAGAAGTATCCAGGTCCAATAAAAATATTGCTGTTGTTGTGCCGCACCAAAGGTTATGATTTTAGATAGATACTGGTTCAATAACAAATATGAGGTATTAACTATTATTTTCTTAACACGATTTTGCATTTTCTGAACTCGCCGTAGTTTTCGAATGTCTCGTGCCTGTTGCATGTTGCATTGTGTAACCAATCAGTTTGAAATATATAGCTGTCAGTATAACGTATACAGCGTATACCACTTCGTATTGTTCGAGAAATACGTACTGAAACCCGCTTCTAGGTCCTGGCCTTATACAACTTCCTAAATGGTTTTCAGGTGGGGGCTTTGGTATAACGGGAATGACAAAAACATTCTGAAATGAATTAACAGAAAATGACACGAACATATCCTTATTAAACGGTTCCCGGCTTTGGTACATTAAAAGAGGTGAGAAACTGGAGGAGAGGGCTAATTGCGGCAATTTTATGTTCTAGACTGATGGGTTTATATATGAACTGGGTGGAAAGGTGGCCTGTTCCCATTGACGTACTCGGCAACGTTTGGACTTTTGAGCATCTCTTTCTTTCAAACGAGCAACCTTGGCTTCAGCAACTTTTGTCTTCCGAAACAACGTTTGAACAACAAACGAGATTATTTCGATATCGAACACACATTTATAAGTGTAGTTTGGTCCACATATATTAACACTCACATGTATTTTAACATTTAGTTGCAATTGCAGGACCATATATATAGAGAGATAGAGAGTGAGTGAGTGACACTTTATTTATACTCGGAATTACATCAATATACAGTATATTGCTTTTCATGAAAGCCGAGTTTAACAAGACTACAAATAGTCTTGATAATATAATATAGATAAATAGATAATTATTTAAAAAAAAAAAAAAAAATCTATATATAGATAAATAGGTGGTTAAAATATAGAAAACCAGTTAAGGTTCAATGGATGACAGCTCCCGTTTAAAGGACGACAAACTTGTTTGCCGTCTCATGTAACTTGGTAATCCATTCCAGAGTTTAGCACCATCATATGCGAAAGCTCTTTTCAGATACTCAGTCCGAGGTTTTGGTAAGGATAACTGGTTTTCACAATTGCGAAGATTGTATGTTGTTTTATTTGATCTGAAAAGTTCTCTCAAGCACAAAGGGCCATTATTATTCTGAATTTTAAACATCGTGATAGCTTTGTGCTTTAAACGTCTTACAACAAGATTGTCCCAGTCGAGGCCGCTACGGATGCCATTGGATCTGATATCATAACCTTGCTTGGTTATGACGCGGGCTGCTCGATTTTGTAGCTTTTGAAGCCTTTCAGCCGATGTGGCTGGTAAGTTATCCCAAACCACATCGCACTAATCGAACCAAGGCTGTATTAATGAGTTATAGAGCGTGATTGCGGTTTCCTTTGGGATAAAATCTCTAATTACTCGGGCTGCCTGTGGCAGCACCGAGTCTTAAAATGCAAGTCGTTATTTTTTATTTTTTGGTTGGGTGTCGCAAAATTTCTGCGCATGCGTTAAAGGTCAAATTCACACCAATCAGATTGTACTGTGCTGATCACGCAACAATCGCCAGGTTAATTTATTTACATAATTTAATACAGTAAAGCAAGATGGCGGAGGACCCGCGAGGAACTTTCTCTCTAATTTGGAGTCTCATCTCTCAAATGTAAGCCAGTTTAATGTTTTATTTAACTTCACTCGTGCGAAAGCCTTCCAACAGGCTCAGGATATTTCAACTGGCGCTATTGTCGGAGCCGAAGGACCGCGTTTTTTACCCAGATGGCCAGTGATTTTATTATACGACACGTACGACGACCTGAAGCCAGTGTAGGGGCCAGGATCCGGAAAGCTAAAATTCGAAGAAATAGATATTGGAATCTATAAGCCATCGGCTCGCTGTGCTGCATTTAAAACACCCGAGGAGAACATCTTATTTTGGGTGAAGGCACTTCAAGACCAATATTATGAGTCTCTTAAAAACTGTCAGAGATTTAAATTTACCGTAAGTTGGATCAGAGAGTATTGAGATCAAGTTATTTCGTTCCAGCGAGGATATTGACCTAGCGGAAACGGTACAAGCTGTCGAAGGATTTTACTTATAATCATCCACGTCTACTTAACAACAGGAATAGTTATGTGCCAAGGCATGGGCAAAGATAGAGTTTCCCAGATTACAGATGAAAGTAGAGAACTTAATGAACGAAGAAACAGAGGTCACGCGCGACATGCTTGATAACATGAATATGTTCAACACTTTATGTTATACTAAGAAAACAAAACAAATTACAGAGCCTGCAAGTTCACAAGTCAATGAAAAACCCCAAGAGCCTGTAGTTTTGGATCAACATATCCTTGAAACTCCAAAAGCAACATACACATGAGTCAAATTCAAACCGGAAGAGACGGAATTCTTTAGATTCTTCACGAGGATAAAAATATCTGTTAGCCCGCAATAAGAACTCTCTCGCTGCTTTAACGACCTAACTGATATGCGTAATGAATTCTTACTCTCGTCACATCAAAACACGAATCAAGAAACCAAACTCAGTCATTTGGAAGACAAATTAGTGCAGCAAGATAATATATACAAGACCGAAATCAAGATGCTGTCATCACGTATTGTTGACCTAGAAGTTGAAAATGGCGAGTTGAAAGCGGATATAAGAAAGCTGAGATTCGACTTTCAAACTTTAAAAAATAAATCAAGAATACAAAAAAGAAGACAATGAAAGACCAAGGTCTCCAGTGTTCCGAGACTACCCAACCTACTGAAGCTTATCAGTTTGTTCAAGAGCCATATTTCTTACATGACAACCCGATCCCTATTCATCAGAATACATTTTCTGTGCTAAATGACGAGAGTTTACAATCACCTGACCGACAACCCACTACTAAAGAAAGGGACCATGAAGTACGGTAGTACGGTTAATTCTCGGGTTCAAAACAATGAATATATGCCTGCTCAAATGCAGTGTGTTAAACGAATAAGTAGTGTTTAAATTAAAAGGTCAACAAACGAGAACAAGAAAACTATTAAATTACATATATACTAGGGGAGCAGAGAATGAAAGTCACCGCGCTACCGGCCACTCCTAAAGACTGCTAAATTCAGCTAATAATTCTTCCCTTTGGTTAATATTAGAGGATTAAGAGGATTTCAAATGAAAGTGTATTTCATCTTCAATCTAATGTGGCCCGAGTGAAAGCCCAGATGGGCTCTTGTTTGCCTTAGTCCCCCGATACCTGAAGAGACTTTTTTACAGATATAATCAGTGTGAGCCGCCCACGATAAACGTTCGTCAACAAGGACGCCAAGAGTTTTACTAGAAGAAACTCTTTCAATTGGATTATTGTTTATATAAATGTTGAAATTATTGCTAATTTTTCTAAGATTATCATCAGATCCAATATACATTTGTTCTGTCTTTGTAACATTTAAACTTAATTTATTGGCTAAAAGCCAATTCTTTATATTTGATAGATCGGAATTTGCTGATTTTGTTATTTCTGACAACGATTTACCTGAAGTTGTAATATTAGTATCGTCAGCGTACATTCTAGGAGTTGAGAACTGTAAGCTGTTTGGTAAGTCATTGATATATATCAAAAATAACAAGGGACCAAGAATAGCCACTGAGGAATACCGCATGTCAAATATTTAAGTGATGATACTTCTCCATTAACGTAACATCTCTGCTGACGATTTGTCAAATAAGATTTAAACCATTTAAGTGATTTCTCTGTAACACCATAAAGGGATATTTTTTGTAACAGAGTCGGATGGTCAACTGTGTCGAAGGCTTTTGAAAAATCTAAGAGAGATAGAGAGATAGAGAGATAGAGAGAGAGAGAGAGAGAGAACTTATATTAGTTAGGAGGATAACAATTTTTGATAGTGCGGAAGGTTAGACTGTCTAGGGCCGGGGTCCAGGCAAAATAGCCATTTTGACACATTTTGGATTTCAAGTTTAATCACACCTATATGAGAATCTACCATGACATGCATGTAACAAATAGATGCATCAATTCACCTTTTCAAGTCCCTTTCGGAGCAGTCCCCCCTACTAAATATAATGTGCCGAGGGATAAGGTATGCTTTTTGAGGTGCCGCACCCTTAAAAAGTTTCTCAGATTTTGTTATCCTTAAAAATGGGGTACGTATACGGTTTGTTATTTCCTCTATTAAACTCTTGCTTTGCAGTATCGTGCATTTGCTCAACGCCCGCTAAACGTTACAATCTAAACAAATTAACGTAAATCATTGCATAGTAATCATTTAATCACTTATTCCTTGAATAGGGTCTCACATTTCAGTTTCAGGCCTTAGAAAGGGAAGCAACTTTCCGATGTGTCACCCTTAAATAGGGTCATGGTTTTGATATCTCCGCGACACACCCCTATCCGGCTCAATTTCGGGTGAACGTACCACCGTGTTGTAGTAACAAGGGTTAGGGAGGAGAGGGGAAGAGGGCTAAGGAGAATCCGCACGGATAAACCCTGGTAACTTATATGTTACCAGGGCTCCAACCCTGGCCACAGTGGAACAACTAACAACAACCACCAAAAGAAATTCCCCGATAATTCCCCTGAAAACATGATCATCAGCGGGGACAACCCGGGAACTAGTAACTGAAACATTGAAGACACAGATATCTTATGTTTGGCACAGAGAGAGGTTTAAGTGGGCGAATACCGAACCGGCATGGAGACAGGAAGGCAGAATGGGAAACCAAAACCTCTCTGCCCCCCAAACCTCTCTGCCCCCCAAACCCGCCAAACAAAGATCTCTCTAAAATGCTGTGATCATGGTTTCAGCAACGCGCATTTTGATGGGCATAGAAAACTCCAAGTAGGACTTGTAGGCATCTGAACTCCAATCACCAAAAAGCTGAATGAGCTCACCGGGGATGCCTGAACGGAAGGCCCAGTTGGCCCCACCCCTCCGAAAGGAGTGTCCGCGAAACAGATGGGAGTCAGACACACCCCGGTGAAGGAGACGGGAACGCAGCACAGAGACAAACTGATTTTTGGTAATGGAGCACAGGACCCGGACCGTTTACGCACTACAAATGCCGGAGATAACGCAGGAGCTGGTATTGAATTAGACATCGCTAAAAACATACGAACCGGACAACACAAAGAATGTGGTATAGGTAACAGCGGAATGACGAGACGGCGTTGACCAAACTGAATGGTTTTAGACCATTTGAAAGTGACTTGTAAACCGAAGTCCGTAACCGAAATGTCCCCCTGACAGAGATGCTTAGTGGGGTCGAACTGTCGAGCAGAGACTGGTACGAGATTAGAAATGCGTGCGAATAAAAAGAAGGCGAAGAGAAATGCACAGGAATAAACTAACTCGTTAGGATCGTGACTATCTCCCACCAGTACAAGCTGACGAAGTAATTCTGGCGTCATAGGTGGGGCACGTGAAGGAACATGTCTATGTAACCTGTTAATACCTCGTAAAGTTAATTTAAGCTCAAACGCTCCGAGAAACGGGAAATCAAATCCCGCCGACACGTGAAATAATTTAACACCGCTAAGGTAATTCCGAACCGACGGTGGTGTCATAGACCTGCTAAGGAATTGGCAATATAAGCAAATGGTGTCTAAAGTCGCGGGCAGGGAATTGAGGTTGAAATGAAAACAAAAATATAAATAAGTTCTCCACTGAGAAAGGTGATTTATGTGTGTCCCTTCCGCGTATGCGGCTCGACGTGTCTTTTTAAGCTCTTTCTTTAACTGCGTCAGCGACGTATCTGCCGAGGAAAGAAAAACTGACAGTTAAACGTGATCATGCACATAGAATAACTTATCGGACACGTGTACCTCACAAAGATTGATATGCGATTCTCTAAATTTTCGCTGGAACAGTTGACTAATATGCCAAAGAGATAACAAATCTGACGCGCGGTTATCGGCGCTAGTCAGGTAAACGGCACGCAACTCAAATTCTAGTGTTGCCGCGAGAAACCATAGTTCTCGCAAACACAGCGAAAGTAGGGGATCCTTAACTCTGCCCGAATTAAGAGAACTAACGACGGCCTGATTATCACATCGTACTAGTATGCGCAAACCCTGCCAATTATGGCCCCACAGCCGTACTGCTATGATAATTGCGAAGACCTCGAGATGATGAATCGATGGGAATTGCGTGAGAATAGAATCGGGAAATTGAACGTGAAAAACTGTTCAGCTGTCAAGCCACCACATCCGGTGAGACAAGCATCCGTTGAGAAAATTGCATCTGGTGAAGACCACGGAAAGGTGGACATGATGGAAATACCGTTATATACTCTGGTAAACCGTAACCACCAACGAATGTCTTTGCGAAATTCGGTTGATAGATTGGTATGATGATGATTGTGGTGCAATTTGCGCAAGACTGCGAGAATACGCGTCAGGAATAACCAACTCTGACGAACGCACTTCGAAACGAAAGTCAATTTTCCAATCAATGACTGTAACTCTGCTTTAGTAGCAGATTTTTTAGTGGCCCAACGTTGCAATAAGTCCTCTAGCTCGCATAATCTATCTGGAGTGACCGACATAGTCATCTCAACCGTGTCAAAGTGCACTCCCAAACAAGTCATGACTGTAGATGGAGGACAGGCTTTGTGTGCGGATTCTTGTAATCCTAGCTCGGAGAGGACGGCACCACTTAGCACGTAGTCAGCGTGCGCTTGTGGAGGAGACGAAACTCCTATAAAATCGTCCAGATAACTGAGGACATCGCAACCAAATTTCGAAAGTATGAAACATACAGCATTTGTGACTCTTTGACATGCCATGGCGGCCGTACGTAACCCCATCGGTAAAACGACATCGAAGTATATTTCGTTCCGCCAACAATAACCTAACAAAGGGTAATCAAACGGATCAATAGGAAACTGACGATAAGCACGTTGTAAATCCCGTTTAAACAAAAGGGAGCCAGAACCGCACTCAATGATCCGGGAGGCAATCTCATCTACCGTGGGATAAGTGAGTGAAACGTAGTCTCCTAGGTACGTATCAGTCGGAATTCCGTCGTTCACCGAAGAACCTACAGGCCAGCTGAGATCTAAGATAATGCGCCGTACAGTTGGATCTTGTTTAGGAACGGAATCTAAAGGCGAAACCACTATTTCCTGTTCGAAAGGATTACATTGAAACGGACCGATGGTCGAGTGATGAGAAAGCTCAGATGCCAGATAAGAATCTATTGCGGTCGGAAACGCTGTGGCTCCCTTGTGGTTTCTGAGGTCGCTTGGCGTATGATTGGTATGAAACGAATGATAATAGTTATATCCCACGGGCCAGCCAAATTCTAGAAAATCACACACGAAACTATTGGAATAGTCGTGTAAATAATAGCGCCAAAGGGGGATATGTAATAACGAAGGAACTGGCAAGCGCGCGCCTAAAAAAATCGGAAGTCCGAAACTATGGACACTGTGATGCATATCAATAAAGTAACTGTTACTAGTTTGAACGTATTGAACGGAACTAGAAGGAAATTCTGAACCTAGAGAGTCTTGAACCATGTTAACGGTGGAGTCTTGTACGATATCATGAACTACGGAATCGTGAACTATAATAATTGGAATGTCTTGAACTTTAACATGGCCTAACTTGGAATCTTGACCAGTATCAACTGGTAGATCTTGAAAAAATTGTCTTGACTGTCTTGAATCTTGCATAAAATTGATTAGTCTTGCGTCTTGAATCTCGTGATCGTCTTGAATCTCGTGATCGTCTTGATCCGGCACCGACGATCCTTCACATTGTCATTTGCTGGGTTGTGCTTGCGCTGATGCGGTATGCCGTACTACTGCATTATGCACTGGACACTCGGCCAAGAACTCCGTGTGTTTGGCCACTACTCTGCTTTCGATCCAACATTTCGCGCATATGTGTTGCAACCACTTTCGCTCCCCTTGGATGAAGGCGAAGTGATCCTTTTCCTGTTTGCATTGCCCGCTCTGATACTACCTGCAAAATAGAACTCGCGCCGACGGGTTGGCAGGCGGATTCCCAGCGGGACCATTTGTCGTGGAGAAGGCTTTGTACAACGGGCGTAGTATACGCGATTCTAGATACGTAAAGGAATCTCCCCAATGTGCTCGGCCGCACTCGATCTCGAACAGTACGGCCGCATGTATATCTCTGACCGATGGCCAAGTGAACTGAGTGGCCAAATACATAACTGATGCGAGGTGTTCTAACCGCGCCTTTAACTCCTTGCCTGGTAAAGTTGGCAGCTGAAGGATCGTGGCGTATCCTGCTACGAACTCTGCGATAGTTAAGTCGTCGTAACTGCGATCTCTTGAAACGTAAGAAAGTGGCAGATGGCTGTGGGGCCACAATTGCGGTGTGAGAACACGACTAGTTTCGTCCTGCTCCGATTCGTCGCTACTGAACTCAAGACCTGCAAGCGTCTCTGCTACTTTGTCTGTCAAACCCGCGTTAGACCTCAAGTCAGTAATGGTCTCGACATGCCCTGGTTGAGGCTGCGTTTTTGGCCATGTGTGCGGAGATATTCCACTTTCTAAGGCGACATTCCTTTCTTTTAGTGTCTCCAACTCGCCTCGCAAGGCTCTAAGCTGTGCCGTGCGTTGTAATGCGTTGTTTAGCCACTGCAGCTGATAACACGGCTAATTCGTCTTGTACTCCTGAAGATAATGGTGTGTCTTGATCGATATAAGTTGGTGGCGTTGGCGACATTCCGAGCTCACCGAATTGGAGAGCCTTTCCAATGTGCATCATGGCGTAATTAACTTTGGTAGGTCGTTGACGTAGATTATGAGCCATCAGAAAAACAAAAATTACAACTAATAACAAGAGGAATCACTGAAGACTATACAGCATGTAAACTTGTGGAAACTGCTCAAAAGGTTCACAGCATGACTAAATATCTAAAACCCACACCTATGACGTAGATACGAGTCACAGGAAATCGGATAAACTACTGAAATATAATATAAGGAAATTAAACATTTTGAGCTTGCACCCAAAATAGACAAATTATAAATCGATAATCAATTATCGATTTATATTTAATTAAGAAATTGCAACAATCGCTTTTCATGAGTTTTCCTCTGGATTTCGATCAACTGGTTTGAGTTTAATACCTGATTAACCGAATTCCTTCCTCCAACTATTTAAGGACCACAAGAACATCTTCAACGTGTTCGAAACTAGGGACTCGACAGAAGACCAAAGTTTAAGTGGGGATGAATTTCATTATACAATGTCTTGTACAAACGTTAATTTCATGAAAATTAGACAGGATTTTATTAGTGACCTATGTAACGTTAATGATAGTTTTCGGTTATTTGATAAGAGGTCCTTGTTTCTGTATCTATTAGCAATGAATGATGAATGTATTTTAAAGATTTCCGCTAAGTATTTGTACAATATACTTAATTTGGTAGAAAAAGATATAGTTACCTAATTATTTTAATTTAAGTAAGAATTGTTATGTCCTGAAACTCCAATGTACTATCTCAGTATAAGGATTAATAAATTATTATTATTATACAACACCACAGTCTGAGCGAAGGACCTGAATTATTGTGTTAATGGAACCGAAACACACAAAGCACTCTATGGGTTGTTCCATTATTAGCGGATAACCTTTTATAAACCGAAATAGTTATATTTGAGTCGATAAAGGACCAGTTAAATAGTCATATATAAGTCTGAAAAGGGAGTTGTGTCACGCCAGAGAAGTTAGCGACATGAATATATTAACGGCTAAATTAACTTGAAACCCACTCCTCGAAATCACATTGTGCCGCAGGTTTTATTGCATAATTCTACAAAATAGTTCTCAATCTATGCCTAGAATGGATATTTAGGTCTGGCCTAGGTGCCACAAGTGAGAATTCTGCATTTTTGAAAAGCTGTAATTTTGGGCTGATCGAGTTACTCTTTGAATGGGTCGATTAAAATGTAATTTTCGTCCTTTTTCGAGCATTTAAATGTCCAAATCTCACATCAAGGGTAAAAAGAAGTAATAATCTATTGAATGTGTGTAAAATTTGAAAGTTGAAATGCTGCGAAGAATGTTTGAGTGGACCCTAAAAACCCAGTGTCACGGCACTGAAAATAAGCACTTTTTGGCCTGTTAGCAGGACTAACCATTCAACCCCTCGAAATGGGAGTAAAATAAACTTTTCAATCAATCTAACTACATTTTAGTAGTAAGGATAGATAGTACCATTCATGGTAGAAATATAAGCCAAATCTATTTTTGGGTCCGAGATCGAGTGGACCGCCCTTACAGAGACAGCCTCTTAACATCGTTTTATTATATGTACTGTCTAATGTGTTGAGAATCCTTTGTAATTGGTTTTTGGTTATCGTGCAAATTACCACATTAATCGAGTCACATACTTCATTCCCAATGCAGTCTCGTCAAAATGGTGTACAGCGTGGCGAAGGAGAAGGAACGCCAGCCTGACTGGCGGGAAATTGAATACGCAGTTCGACGTAACTTTGATGGACTGGACATGGGTGACTTGGACCCCGTCGAGATTTTCATGAAACATTTACAGGTCCCTAGGAACATGCGAGAGGTAAAGACTTGTTTTAAAATGTTATTTTAGTTTTACTGTCAACATGAATATGTTGGTACACTATCTTAATTCCCTATAATAATGTAGATATTGAAACTGAAGGGGTATTAATAGAAATCTAGGCCATAAGACGACTTGGGACCGGTAGTACTTCGTTACTCCTAGTGCAGTTCCTAGTGCAGCATTTTAGCATCATTTCGTGATTTTATCTGCGTAGAATTCCGACAATCCGCATTGACTCTATTTCTAGAATCGATTCTAAAAGCATTTTCGTTCTACTTTCACGTCGTTACGCTTTATTCCAGTACTAATTTGCATCTTAGCCATTACGTACTACAGACTTTGTAGTACAGCGCGCATTATAGGCGACGTAGTATTATCTCAATTTATCAAGCTATCAGTAGCATTGCGTGTGTGCGCTACATTATAGCCAAGCGCTTCTGGTCACGTTTCATATTGCTTGTAAACACTTCTCTGGCACATTTTCTTGTATGCTCTGTACAATTTTAAGGCATATTTTCAGTCACATCTCGCTCCTTCCGTAGCTACATTGTATATCCATGCATTCATCGCATTTCGCACTATCTTGACACTGTAGTGTGTTTCCGGTGTATTTAGCACGTTTCATCGCGTTTGATATCTAGAAGCACGTCGCAACACAGCGTGTTTTTTTTCTAGATTTCGCATTTATGTTCAGTCGATCATAGCACATATAAGCGCAGTTTGCGTGTTTTGCGCAGACATCCACTTTTCAGCTTTTCACATTCATTTCTATATCAGTCACCGGTTCGCATTTAAAAGCTACAACACGCATTCCCATGCAGGAGGTAATGGAATCATAGAATATATACATTTTTTTCCTCATTACAACGTTCCGTTTGCAGCATTTTCAGCGGTAGAGCGTACTTACGCAATAGGATACAGCACATTTAGCGATACAACATCGCATGGCAGTTTATGAGCATTTTATCGGCGATTGTATACACACGGCAATTTTACAGCTTAAACGCGTACATTTCTAGGCTTTAAACTATTCCTAGACCTTCCTAGTAACTTACACTCATTGATTACTATTAGCATTTTAGATGTTATTAAGCATTTTATCAGCATTTCTGTGTATTACGGCATTTCCATTACCGTGGACAGCGCACATCAAGAATTCTTTCGGCTTTCATTTGCACCATTCAGAGGGTTATAGCGACAAGCATTCTATCGGCATTACAATTATAGTAATGGCGCACGGCAATCTATAGCATTTATATCCGCTTTATCAGCATTATATCGGCATTGTTTATGGCAAGGCACAATTGCCTTGCATTTATCGGCATTGTATTATGACAATTGCACACAGCAGTCAATTGGCATTTTATCAGCATTGTATAATGCAATTACACATTGCTATATAACGGCATTTTACAGATTTTATCAGCATTTACTATGGCAATATATACGGTACTATTGCCTTGCATTTTATCGGCATTGTATTATGGCAATACATACGGCACTATATTGCCTTGCATTTCATCGACATTGTAGTTAATGCAATTACACATTGCAATATATCGGCATTTTATCAGCATTTATTATGACAACGGCACAATTGCCTTGCATTTTATCGGCATTGTATTATGGCAATTACATACGGCACTATTGCCTTGCATTTCATCAACATTGTAATTATGCAATTACACTTTGCAATATATCGGCATTTTATCAGCATTTATTATGGCATCAGCACAATTGCCTTGCATTTTATCGGCATTGTATTATGGCAATACATTTGGCACTTTGCCTTGAATTTTATCGGCATTGTATTAAATGCAATTACACATGGCAATATATCGGCATTTTATCAGCATTTATTATGGCAATTCATACGACAAATTGCCTTGCATTTTATCGGCGCATTCAATATGGCAATTGCACACAGCAGTCAGTTGGCATTCTATCGGCATTGCAATCACACATTGCAGTATATCAGCATTTTATCGGCATTGTATTATGGCAACACATATGGCAAATTGCCTTGCATTTTACAGCTGTAGCGCGTACATATCCTTAACTGCGCACATTAGGAGTATTCCTAGATGCAACATTACGATATTCGCAATATTCACAGCTTGCAGCAGTCCGCGATACAACATCGCACTGCGTTTTCATCAATATATGTTTACAATATTTTTAAATGGGGCGGCACACAAGTATACATTATCACCTGGTATTGCAGGATACATTGTTATATATGATTTGCAGGCTATGTCGGCATCATTTGTAACCTTGCATATCTATGGTATGTAGTTAGTACCTGCGTATAGCATACTATTCATACTCTATTATATTCAGATGCAACACTGTTTCCTACGTGCAGGATTATCAACAAACAACAACAATATTCGTTATTGGTGATCGCATTGATCACATTTCTATAAGATCCACTACACACTGTCTACATGACACACTACGTTCACATCGCATCGCATCGCATCGCATCATTCTTCACTTCCACATCTGGGTTTGGGAAACTATAATTTAGATATCAATATTTCTGTATATTATATATTAATAGGAATGTAATTTGTAAAGTGTTCAGTAATTGGAATAAAGACTGCCGGACCCCAATTCTGAGTTTATGTTTGATTAGGTGGATATTGATACTGAAGGGTATTAATAGAAATCTAGGCCATAAGACGACTTGGGACCGGTAGTACTTTGTTACTCCTAGTGCAGTTCCGGTGGGAGTGCCGGTGACGTGCAAACTAATTTCCGGTGCACTATGTATATATCAATAACAGGCATTAACCTTGCACAGTACAACTCACAACGCACTCGGGCTGCTCGGCAGCTAGCAGCTGTGGCTGCATAGCCACATCAATCTATCAGTTCCTTTACCCGCCCACCCACTCCATGCGGCAGTCATGATTTTGTTGTTTGTTATGTAATGTTAGCACATGTGTGGAAACTATAATTTAGATATCAATATTTCTGTATATTATATATTAATAGGAATGTAATTGTAAAGTGTTATAATTGGAATAAAGACTGCCGGACCCCAATTCTGAGTTTATGTTTGGTTTAGCCAAAGTTTCAGTGTCACAACTTTATTAGATTTAATGCATTTCATTTAACACCCAAATGATTATTCAATTGACGATAGCATGATATCTTGACAGGCAGAGCAGGACGTTGCCGTGGTCAGTCCTTTGTCTCTCATAAGGACAAGTCTGAACAAAGATCCCTCAGAAGAGTAAGTATAGCTTTACGCGCATGCACCATTACGGCATACATGGATTTTATTATTTACATCACACCAGACATCGTTTGAATTTAAACAACCGTAATACATCATGGTTATGATACAGAATGCCATGAATTCGAAATACAAATCAGTTAACTAAAGCTAAGGTAATATTACCGTGCCGCCACGTCTTGCAATCTTTCTTCCACACTCTTTAGAAAACCGCATTATTCGATGCCGTGTTGTATGGCCTTTACCTTGGTTTCGGCTTATGACTGTTTAGCCAAATCACACGGCCATTAAAGTACATATGAGCCCATTTTTTATTATTAAAATCGATTCTCCATCAAGTAAATAGTTGAAATTTTAATATTTTTTTTATAGTTCGAGTGTGGCGTCTATGAGTTATAGAGATTTATATTTCCAATATGCTAATTATGTGATGACATGTGAGGCCAACAAAAGGTCACTTCTTTCTCCTTGCGAATGAAACTATTTCTGATTTATACAAAATATTTAGTAAGATCACTGATATAAGGCCCAAATATTACATGGATGTTTAGAAAAATATGTATATTTCTGCCAGCACACTTTTGTATAATAAATGAGTCGTCACATAATTTGCATATCAGAAATAGAAACCTCTATAACTCATAGACGCAGCACTCAAATTAAGAAATATTTTAAAATTCAACTATTTACTTGATGGAGAATCGATTTTAAGGATTAAAACATTGGGTTCATATTCACATTAATCATTAGGTAGGCAGGCAGGTAGGTAGGTAGGTGTCAGTCATTCAGTCAGTCAGTCAATGCGTTCAGTAGTGTTTTGTTTGAACCTGGTATATTTTGTTGCACAGAAACAGTCGATATTTGCTGATACTGACTGAGAACCATGCAGCATTACGCATCGTCCAGCAACACTTCCTGGACAAGGAGCACGATGCCGTGCTGATCTTTGGAAGCAGTTTTCCAAAAGACTTGGAGTACACACAGGTACGGCATAACATTAAATGGAGTACACACAGGTACGCCATAACATTAAATGGAGTACACACAGGTATACCATAACACTTAATAGAGTACACACAGGTATGCCATAACACTTAATAGAGTACACACAGGTATGCCATAAACACACAGGTACGCCATAACACTTAATGGAGTACACACAGGTATGCCATAACACTTAATAGAGTACACACAGGTACGCCATAACACTTAATGGAGTACACACAGGTATGCCATAACACTTAATAGAGTACACACAGGTATGCCATAACACTTAATGGAGTACACACAGCTATGCCATAACACTTAATAGAGTACACACAGGTATGCCATAACACTTAATGGAGTACACACAGGTATGCCATAACACTTAATAGAGTACACACAGGTATGCCATAACACTTAATGGAGTACACACAGGTATGCCATAACACTTAATAGAGTACACACAGGTATGCCATAACACTTAATGGAGTACACACAGGTATGCCATAACACTTAATAGAGTACACACAGGTATGCCATAAACACACAGGTACGCCATAACACTTAATGGAGTACACACAGGTATGCCATAACACTTAATGGAGTACACACAGCTATGCCATAACACTTAATAGAGTACACACAGGTACGCCATAACACTTAATGGAGTACACACAGGTATGCCATCACACTTAATAGAGTACACACAGGTATGCTATAAAATTAAGAAATAGAAAACGTTTACCGTGTTTACATAGCCTGATACAAACACGAGGGGAAGTTTGGGAGAATTCTCAAGTTGTTGTGTAAACCCGAGACTGAATGTTTCTAGTACATGTATTTTATTATAATTGTTTTTCTATAGTATCTGAAGTAAATATTTAAACTTAAACGTTAACAGAAGTAGTATATTTTGTGCCTATTTCATCGAGTTTGCTAATGAGGCAGTTGAGCTCCGACTGACTCAATCTTGTGAAAATTCTGTCCAATTTAGCTTTTTTTCTCCGTAGGTTCTTCTGAACAACCTTCCTTTAGAAAACTAGTTACATGTGTTTTTAAGTTAGTCAGTTATTTTCGGCATTTTTTGCAGAAAAAAGCAAAAACTACAATGTATGACGTCATTCCCATGTTTACATAGCCTCATGCAAACACGGCTTGCAACCAATCAGAGCGCGCGTTTTCTTTGGGTTATTTTATAACACTTAATGTAGTACACACAGGTATGCCATATTTCATCATAAGAATTCAATTTGATATTAACAAGAATGTTATTGTATGAATATCATTATTGTATCAGGTGTGCCGAAATATTAACCGCATCAAAGTCTGCATGGAAACTGGGCGAACAGTGATCCTACTGAACATGGAAAGCCTCTACGAGGGACTGTACGATGCTTTGAATCAGGTATGTACTTTTGTTGGACTGTATGATGCTTTGAATCAGGTATATACTCTAGCTGGACTGTATGATGCTTTGAATCAGGTATATACTCTAGTTGGACTGTACGATGCTCTGAATCAGGTATATACTTTTGTTGGACTGTCTGATGCTTTGAATCAGGTATATACTCTAGCTGGATTATACGATGCTTTGAATCAGGTATATACTCTAGTTGGACTGTACGATGCTCTGAATCAGGTATATACTCTAGCTGGACTGTACGATGCTCTGAATCAGGTATACACTCTAGCTGGACTGTATGATGCTTTGAATCAGGTATATACTCTAGTTGGACTGTACGATGCTCTGAATCAGGTATATACTTTTGTTGGACTGTCTGATGCTTTGAATCAGGTATATACTCTAGCTGGATTATACGATGCTTTGAATCAGGTATATACTCTAGTTGGACTGTACGATACTCTGAATCAGGTATATACTCTAGCTGGACTGTACGATGCTCTGAATCAGGGATATACTCTAGCTGGACTGTATATTATGATGCTCTGAATCACACTGAGTGGGTTAATGGGATCCCTGTGGTTTGAAATGGCTTGTGACGTCACCAACCAACTTTTGAGCAGTTGACGTCACAAGCCATTACAAACCACAGGGATCCCATTAACCCACTGAGACAAAATACCAAGCCAGAAGGCCAAGGGACTAGGCTGGGACTGTATGATAATTTGAATCAGGTATATACTCTAACTGGAATGGTATTTTAATAGTACTTATAGTACTTATATTTGTTCTAACAGCTAATTTATTTTTACTTTTTCAGTATTACGTGGAGTTCGGAGGAAACAGATACGTAGACCTCGGTCTTGGAACACATCGTTTGAAGTGTCGAGTGGATAAGAACTTTCGGTGAGTGTTAAATGTTAACAATAAGAAGGCTGAAGGGATTCTATAGTCCCTTTAGAATGATATTCAAATTGTGATGTACTCTACAGGTTGATTGTGATAGCAGAGAAGGACACTGTGTACAAGGATTTCCCTATACCACTTATTAACCGACTAGAGAAGCACGTCCTCGTGCTATCAACTAGTCTGACGCCTGAACAAGATCACCTTGTACGAATGTTAAGAACTTGGGTCGACATGTTTTCGGAACTGATAATCCCACACCACCAGCGCCGCACCAGGTAAATGTATCATATTAGTTAAATGTATCTTATCAGTCTGTATGGAAGTGTAACTGAAAGATAGTCAACGACCGTATCGTCTAATCACTGTGTTTTTTGTAGGAACTTCAAGGAAGGCGACGCGTTCGTCGGATACCACGCGGACACGGTTCCTTCTGTTGTGCTTCAGGTCTGTGGTGAGCTGGTACAAGACGGCAGCAGCATCGCTGATTACGAAAGACCCGCATGGGAAGAAAAGGTAACTATGTAACTCTAAATTTCTAGCGGTACCTGCAACAACCATAGGAGCTGATCAAAGCCAGGTCCCGGCTAATCCACAGATCGAATTGGAATTTAGCATGTTGGTTTCAGTGGAGGGAGGAAAACCCTCGGACCCGGAAAAAAACCCTCGGGACAAGGGTGAGATACCAACAAACTCAACTGACTCACATATGACGCCGCGTCTGGCGATCGAACCTGGCCGGACCACAGGGGTGAGAGGCGAAGCGCGTAACCACTGTGCCACCCCGGCTCCCCAACTGTGTAACAGCATATCGAGTTGGTCAGATTTTAAAAAGGCGTCGTGCATAATAGTCCTCAACAGTTACGCACCATATTGGAATAGTAACCGCGCAAGCATGAGGATGAGGCTGGCGTTGACCCGCGAAAGATTCAAACAGCTGTTTTAGTAGTGTTGACATTTCTTTCAGAATGGTCATAATACACAAACATAGGGAAATCGCGATATTAGGTGACATCCGAAGACTCAAGGCTATTAAAAGAATTTAGAAATTAAGATAAGATCAGTGCCATTTGGAATCTAAATATAAATGCTTTGCTTTACTTATGCGTTGTGTACTACGATCTATGCAAATTAAGGGTGAAATAAAAACGACTCCACAAGAGCAGGACGATTTCCAATACGATGCGACCCGGCTAAGAAGAATATTGTATCAGCTCTTGGATGGTCACTCGATCGTCGACAAGTGCCGATCATCGATGAAGTCGAGCTTCGTTCAAATGTACGACTACCTTGTTGTCTCCACACGTAAATATCGCCATCATGATAGTTCTGAAGGTAACAAACTACAAAAATACTAAAGTCATATCAGGTTTTTTCGAAGAAAATATTAAAGTCTATATGAGAGCAAATGTTCTCCCTAGATGAGAAGACGGCAAAAACTTTGAGAGCGGCCTATCAATGAGCCGTTTTCATTGGAAAAAAGCTACAGTGGCAAAGTCCTTTCCTTTCTTCGTTGTAGAAGCGGCAGGACTGCTCTGGCTGCTGTTAGGCTCGTCCATGTGGCAACAAAATCGATAGAAATTGCTAAACAATACTGAAACAGCTGTTTGAATCTTCCTCAGGTTAACGCCAGCTTCGTTCTCGTGTTTGCGCGGTTACTATTCCAGTATGGCGTGGTTACTATTCCAATATGGCGCTTGTAACGGCTCTGCTCCGTGGCCAGGAGTGATCCGTGAAACTTTGCCTTCGTGGTCGTCAGACGAAGTGATTACCGCTTGATATGAACAAGGTCTTGTTTAATGATAAGTTAACGGCACATGAAGAACATATCTGGCTCGTACTTACTGTGAATAGAAACTTAAAACCCGTCAAAAATCTATGCGGTTTCCTGGGGAAGGCTAACAACTGTTGTAACTTGTCCAACTGGCTCGCTCTAGCTGCTCACATCATCCCCGAACCTTGGTTACGAGGTGACGCGATAGCGTGGCGACAGAAGGTAAAAAACTAAGGCAGCCGGTGCCTTTACACTGCTTCCCTAAATCTACTGATTTAAATAACATAACAAAACTAACTGACGAAAATGTCTTCTAGTATCAATTCAGTTCGTTAGTCAGTCTTTGCTAAAAGCAAAACTAGCTTGTGGATAGGTCTCTCGTAGAACCTGCTTCTCCCGTCCTTCGTCACAAGGAGCTGTACCTTGCGGATGAGGCCATCCTTGCTTGGGTAGACCTGTGTTATCTTTGCCAGTGGCCACTGGTTTCTCGGCATGTCCTTGTCGCAGATAAGGACTACGTCTCCGATCTTGCTGTCTCGACGTAAGTCGGCCCATTTCTGTCTCTTGTACAACAGTGCGCAGTACTCTCTCTTCCAACGGAACCAGAACTGGTTCGCTAAATATTGGACTCTTCGCCATCTCTTCCTGGAGTACACTTCGGGTGGCTGGAAGTTCCCTGGAGGGGGCAACACAACGTGTGTCTTGAGCGTCAAAAGATGATTTGGAGTGAGCGGCTCTGGAGACATTGGATCCGACAAGTTCTCTACCGTGAGCGGACGACTGTTTACGATGTTTTCCGTTTCCGTCATTAGGGTTCGCAAAGCTTCATCATCTAGTTGAGAACCCTGCTCCAGCAATAATGCAGAAAGAACTGACCGGACAGTGCGGATCTGGCGCTCCCAGATGCCTCCCATGTCAGAAGCGGCAGGAACATTCAGATTGAAGTCGATCCAATCGCAGTCTCTTGTTTGGAGGAAGTCTTTGATGTGATCTTTGTCGAGCTCCTTGACAGCTGCAGTCAGCTCGTTCATGGCTCCTACAAAGTTAGTTCCTTGATCTGAACGTAGCTCGCGGACCTTGCCCCGTCGGTTGATAAATCTTCGGAGCGCATTGATAAATGAGTCGGATTCCATAGAATTCAGTGTTTCTAGGTGTATGGCGCGGGAAGCCAGGCATGTGAAGATGAGGCCATACCGTTTCAGAGTTTTACGACCCTCTCTGATGTACCAGGGACCAAACACGTCCATACCGGAGTATGTAAATGGTGAGGCGGGCGTAACGCGTTCCTGAGGTAGGTCTGACATCTTCTGTGTGAGTTTTGGTCCTCGTAGCTTGCGACAGGTTACACATTTGGATATCAAATGTGCCACGGCAGAACGTCCGTCCAGAACCCAGTATCCAGCTTGTCGTATGGCATTATGAGTCATACCACGACCCTGATGGTGGCTGATCTTTACGTGGAAATGCCGGATGATCAGTTCAGATACATGACTCTTTCTTGGGATGATCAGTGGGTGTTTCACCTGGAGGGAATCAGTCGCTCGGCGCATACGACCACCGACTCTAAGTAGACCATCTTGGTCGATGAATGGATCAAGCCTGTAGAGAGAGCTTGTTCGCTTAGTGGTGCCATTTCTCTTTCGAGCTGCATGGCGGTCTGCGAACCGTTCCGTATTTCCTTCTAGACCTTGTAAAAGTTTCATCTCGGCACAAAGTAGTGATGTTGCAGTGCTTTTACAATCAGTATCTCCGACTTAGTCAGCTCTTGAACTGAGGGTAGGGGAGATGGTACTGTTTGTTCTTTGACTTTGTGTTTGTCCTGCTTGGGATGCTGGTTGTCGTGGCTTCTAGTTTTTCGTCTTGACAGGGTATGTCGAAGTCTCTCAAACCCTTTCTTTATCCAGACAACCCATAACTTGGCCTTATTCCAAGAAGAGAAGCGCTCAAAGTATTTGAGTTGTAGCGTGTTAGATTGCGATGGAGTTAGGCTGGTCTTTGTGCTCTGTTGCAGCGTAGTTGCAGATGGGTTTCCGTCTGCTGAAGATAGTTTGTAGAGTTTCCTCACTTCTAGGTCGTTTGGTTCTAGATTCGTGAGTGGATTAGAGTTGACCATTGGTACTGCTGCTTCCCAAAGAAACTCTGGGCCTTTGAGCCATCGTTTGTTGTTTATCAACTCTTTAGCTGAAAGAGAGCGAGAGGCTTCGTCAGCGGGGTTGTCTTTGCCTCTTACGTGATGCCATTCTTGGGGTTGGCTGCGATCTCGAATGTGCTGTACTCTGTTCCCAACATATACGTGGAACCGTCGTGCATCGTTGTTAAGGTAACTCAACACAATCTCCGAGTCTGTGTAGTAGATACAATGCGTGTCTTCATAGGCCAGTTCGTTCTTCAGCATAGAGGCTACGTTGACGGAAATGACGGCTGCTTTCAATTCCAAACGACGTATGGAGATCGGCTTGATTGGCGCAACTCGGGACTTCCCCATTAGAAAGCTTACGTGGACCTGATTCTTTGCGTTGACCATTCGGAGGTATGAAACTTGGCCGAGTCCAGATTCGCTGGCGTCAGAGAAGCTATGAATGTCTGTGCGGACTGGAGTGCCAAAGCCGGGTGGTTTCAGGCAGCGGGAGAATTTCAATTTCTCTAGAAGAGGTAGCTCTGCGCGCCATCGCTCCCAAGCTGGTAGGATCTCATCTGGTACTGGGTCGTCCCAGTCAGCGTTCTGTCGACACAGAACTTGTAGGATCTGTTTGCCCACCAAGATGACGGGTGCCACCACTCCGAGAGGGTCATAGATCGAACTTATTGTAGAGAGAATACCGCGTCGGGTCAGTGGCTTGTCTGTCAGTTCGATGCGGAATCCAAGAGTGTCTGACTCTATGCACCAGTAAGTGCCTAAGGATCTCTGGATAGGTAAGTCATCGTGGCGGAGGTCGAGGTCTTTGAGATCTTTTGCACGATCATCGGTAGGTAGAGCCTCTAACACTTCTTTGCTGTTGCTGGCGAACTTGTGTAAGCGCAGTTTAGCAGCCGCGCACATAGCCTGGCTGTTCTTGATTAGCTGTACAGCTTCCTCGACTGTTGCCATGGACCTTAAGCCATCATCCACGTAAAAATCGTGATGGAGGAACTCTGCGGTTTCACTTCCATAATCGTCTTTGCCGAATTCAGCGGTCTGGTGGAGGCGGAAGTTAGCAACTCCTGGAGACGATGTAGCACCGAAGAGGTGTACGTCCATTCGGTACTCGACGATTGGACTGTTCAGATCATTGTTTTCAAACCACAAGAAGCGAAGAAAGTCCCTTTGGTCACGATTCACGTAAAAACTATGGAACATTTGTTCTACGTCACAGGTGAATGCAACTTCTTCTTTGCGAAATCGCGTAAGCACTCCTACCAGGGAATTGAGTTGATCTGGCCCCTGTAGCAAGTGTTTGTTTAGCGATTCATCACTGTAAACTGCGCTGCAATCAAACACAACCCGTATTTGATCTGGCTTCTTATGGTGATATACCTCAAAGTGGGGAAGGTACCACACTTTTCCAGGAGATGTATGTAACTGGTCGGTAGGGATGCGACTTGCGTGACCGCGGTCGAAGGTCTTTTGCATGAAATTGACATAGTCGTCCTTCATCTTATCATCTTTCATCAGCTTCCTCTTGAGAGACAGGAGTCTTCTTCTGTTGTTTGGTAGGCTGACGTCATCGGTTTTGAAAGGTAACGGCGCTTCCCAGTTTCCCTTTTCGTTCTTGTGTAATCCACTACTGAGGATCTGACGAAAGCGTTTGTCTTCTATGGATTCCACTTGTTCCGTGCCGCGAATCCTGCGGCTGTGGTTGAGCTCGCTGTAATCAAGTTCCATCATTTCCCGAATCTGCTTCGGACTCGTGACGTCTTTAAGTTGTGAAGTACTGGCGATGTTGGCTGTAAAGCTGTCCTCCTTCTCTTCAGGGCCGATCTCCGTGTCAGTTTCTCTTTGGACTGTGACTCGATTCACCGAAGCAGTGTAGCTTGTCTCGATGTTGTTCTTGTCTAGGCATACGCGTCCTATTATGGTCCATCCGAACTTGTACTGCTCTGCCCACGGCTCGTCCTCGTTACCAAAGATGACCTTGAGAGGTTGAAACGCTGTTGGAACGTTACGACCAATAAGCATTCCAATTTTTACATCCGGACGATGGCGTATCTTGTCTGCGATCCCGCTCAGATGTGCCCACTGTCTGGCGACGTCAGGGGTGGCGATATCATAGTGCGTGGCAGGGATGTGGTCCTGTGAGTATGCGTATGGTACTCTTATTGGCGAATGTTCGTTGTCAATGTCTCTTATGCGAAGGCCGGAGATCTTTTTGGTTCGCAAAGTGTTCGTACCTACGATAGTATTAACTTCTAAGTTGAGTTCCTGCCCATCTATGCCTATCTCCTCAAGGAGAGAGTCCGTCACAAATACGTCGGTAGACTGGTCGTCAAGAACTGCATATGTAAGGGTCTCAATGGTTGGATCTGTTTGGTGGAATACCTTCAGCAAGACGATTCTAGCACACGATCGAACAGCTCGGTTACTACCGCAGACTCGTGTACAAGCAGATGAAGACTGCGTGGTGCTGTTGCCTTGATTGGCTTGGTCATGCAAAACCGTGACGTGTTTCTTGTGGCAGATGGCGCATTCGGGCGGACCTTGGGCGCAATCTTTAGCGATGTGTCTGTCTGAGTTGGCGCAGTTAAAACACACTTTATTTTTCCGAAAGAATTATTTTCTTTCTTCAAATTCTAACTCGCTGAACTTCTTACATTCTTTGAGTGAGTGCGTCGTTGTCTTGTGATAAGGGCAGAAGGTTTCGTGCGATGGATCTTCAGTCGCCCGTCGTGCGTGAGGGCCGGCTGACCCTTTAGGACTGTTAGCTTCATCCGCTCTGTCACAGGCAGTTGTCTTGGCTGCTAGGGTTGTCGCTGAGGATCCTGTAGCCCTTCTGCGTGCATAGCTTGACGATGAGCCGGTTGAACCAGTTGGATCTCTAGGATTTGCGCTCATGGTGGGAGAGATCTGGGGAATGTTCATCCTGTCCGCCTGAAAGGTAACCTCTTCTACAAAATCAGAAAACGAGGGAAAGGCATCGTAGTCTTGCTGCTGTTGTAGCTTTTGTACTTTACTCGACCACTTGCTTTTGAACCAGCCTGGAAGTTTCTCGACGAGAGTTTGTATCTTAGAGGGGAACTCGAAGATCTTGAGACTAGATATCTGTGTGCTTGCTATTTCTACTTGCTGTAGAAAGTCACTGAACTCTCGGATGCCTTGAGCATCATTGTTTGCAATCTTAGGCCAATTTGTGATTTTGTTCTCGAAGTCCGTTGCGAGGATCGCAGAGCGGCCAAAGCGATTCTTTAACTTCTTTCTTGCCTCGTGATAGGCTCTTTCAGGGTCACCAACCATGTACTGGAGCTGCTCAACGACCTTCTTTGCTTTGCCATCTAGATGCTGGTAAAGAAGATAAAGCTTTTGCTGAGCAGTTATTGGTGCTGAATCAATCAGGGCGTCAAAGGCTGTCTCCCAAAGAAAGAACTTAGTTTTATCTTTCTCGTCGCCTCTAAAGACGTCGGGCGTGGCTTGAGGTAGCCGCTGTAGCTGGGTCACCTTAGCTAAGGCTTCGATAAGTTCATGTGTGTAGGCCAGACTGACTGGATTCGGTGATATCGGCTGAACCTGATTTGTTGGGGTGAAAGTGTCGGCTGTGTGTGATAGGACCGAACTGACTTGTGGGAAATTTGACCGGACCGGTTCCTTGGTATCAAAGACTGGGCTGATGGTCATCCACGTCGGTTGGGGGGCAGCAATTGTTGTACTCATCTTTGGAGTTACAGGCATCTGTGTAGTGATGGGTGTGCCACCGTCCGTTGTGGTCACAGATATCAATGGCGTGGCTGAAGTTAGGGGGTTGGACTGCACTTCTTGATGCTTTAAGAATCGATCGACCACATCTATATGCTCAGTGGGTAGTCCTTGGCGGTCCGGTAACTCCTCTTCTATGGCTTCTTGATATACTGCTTCCTCTGCGATGGTCTCGTTGAGTTCTTGCTGGAGTTTCAGTTTGCTCAGTACTTTCTCTTGCTCTTGAATGGCGTCATTGAAAATAAGTTTTTGTTCTAGCGCTGCTCGTTTGGCTTTTACGTTAAGAAGCGTTTCTTTGCTGCTAGCTGAGCTGCTAACTAACGATCGCTTTGAACGGCTTGATCGACGTGAACTGTGAGAAGACTGGGAACTGGTTTCCTCTTTTTCTAGATACCCGATTCGGTCCCACGCTGTTCTTTGTGCATGATCTATCGATCCTCTCAGGGTATTCTGTAGGTCTACGATGTATTCCACTCGTGATTGTTGCTGTACACATGCTGACCATTCGCCGAACATCTTTAAGGCTCTCTCTGCTGTTGTTGATAATAGCTGTAAATTCTCGCTGATTAGGTTTTGATCGCGCGATTGAAGCATTAGCGAGCTGAACGCGCTTAGTTTGGAGTAAAACTCTTTATTTGCCGCGATAGCTGCCTTTTTTCTTATATTAATCGTGAATTCATGTCCCTTTTCAGTCATTACGCGAGAGCGGGTCTCTTTCTCTGTAGGTACTGTTTCATCTGGTGTTTCTGCGACCGTGGGAGGCAGGATTTCACTAAAACCGGTGTCGGCCGTCTCGTTTTCTGCGTTTGCCGCTTCGGGCACCGATCGTTGCTCGTCTCCGTCGGTCTGAGCACTCCGAAACATTATCGATTAGTTACGATAATTTTGGACAGAACTGTTCGCTGACTGGAGCCTTTGTGGAGGATCCAAAAGACGAAGAAAACGAGGCAGAACTGCTAGAAAGGTGAACCAGAAGGACTTACTTGCTATCGTTGTGTTGATAGAAGGTTTTGACTTGCTTGAACCAAGATTTTGACCCAGATTTTTGACTGTAACGGCTCTGCTCCGTGGCCAGGAGTGATCCGTGAAACTTTGCCTTCGTGGTCGTCAGACGAAGTGATTACCACTTGATATGAACAAGGTCTTGTTTAATGATAAGTTAACGGCACATGAAGAACATATCTGGCTCGTACTTACTATGAATAGAAACTTAAAACCCGTCAAAAATCTATGCGGTTTCCTGGGGAAGGCTAACAACTGTTGTAACTTGTCCAACTGGCTCGCTCTAGCTGCTCACATCATCCCCGAACCTTGGTTACGAGGTGACGCCATAGCGTGGCGACAGAAGGTAAAAAACTAAGGCAGCCGGTGCCTTTACAGCGCTGGAACTGTAAGGAGGACAATTGCATAAATGTAAAATAAAAACAACCCATGTATCATTACGGAAAGGACTATTATTTCTGGTATTCTTATCAGCGATGCAGACTTAGTCGCAGACTGATATAGATAAGCGTATTTTTTTCGTTTCAGGTTCTGTCACAGTCAAAGCAACTTCTTGTTCAGTGTTGTACGCCGGACGCCATCACTCGACTGCAATCAAGTCGACTCTCGGGCGAGGCAAGAGAACTGTTTGATCTCTACTTCCACAGACAGGAGCATTCCACCCTGGCAGTATTCTTGAGCAGTGCTAAGAGGAAACTGCAACACGAGGACGGACTTCTGGTCCAGGTATTCCCTTTTGGGCCATCCCTTCATGTAGGACGACATGAATTGCTACTTAATTGTATTGTATTGTGTTGCGTTCTATTGTTGTATTGAATTGTATTGTGTTGTATTCTATTGTATTTTTGGTAAAAAATTGTGTCGTCCTACATAAAGGGATTGTCCGCTTTTGTAACAGCGAAAAAAATACTGCACGCGTGTCCGACCGAATCCCGAATTCCGAACCCCAAACCGCGCACGTGCTCCACCTCTAATATTTGTAGCACATTTTGCCATCCACACAGCTGATTATACTCCATTGATAGCTCAGACGGCAGAGCGGGCGTTTAGCGTTCGTGAGGTCTGGAAGAGTAAACCTTTTTTCCTCTCTTTTTTTGACTTTTCTTTTAGCTCTCCTTTCCTCGTTCTGGTATTTTTATTTCTTACCGAATTATCATTTTAATAATAACCAAAACGAATCATAGCCTTTCATAGCGATCGAGCGAAAATCTTGCTTCAACCTCTCAGTCCGAAATATTTCTCAGCACAATTCCTAGAAATCAGTCACTCTACTTTTAATACGGCCTACAGGAAGCACAAGTCTAGCCGTGATCTGAAATAATTGGAGCTCCGCCTATAGGGTAGGCTCGGTTTCTAGCCGTGGAGGTTTCGGTGAGCCCGCGATCCTCTCCCCACTCACGGCTGGGCGCGCGAGCTGAGCCATTATTGGTTTTAGCCAATCACAAACTTGCCACTAAATTCCTGTCGCTGAAGTATTTGCATAATTGACATTGTAAACTTTTTGAAAGCCGGACCGGACCAACAAAGGCTTTCGATTGCTGTTCCAAAATGCGTTTAAATTTGCTCTGGAAAAGTTTTGGTTTCGAAGAAATCAAGGAATCACACAGAGCAGCAGGAAGAGAGTTTTCGGGTGAAGACACTTTGTCAGTAAACGCACCGGCTCTGGAAAGTCACTTGGGAAACCGTCAGCTCAAAGGTCGCGAAGCTCGTAATGTGCAGTCATTTCTCATTTAATTTTACCTATGCAATACCAGGTAGCCCGGCTATTCTTTATACTTTAAAGAAAATTAGTGCTGCCTTTATCGGAGCCAAGAAAAGACGGACGACTCCATATTAAAAGAGTTTATAGAAGAGAAGAAATCACGTCTGACGCAGGCCATGTTTACGCGTTCAACTCTGCGATCACAATTCACTTGAAAATCGCTGCATCAAACGAGTGTTACAATTCTTCTTGTCCTATGTACTAAGTTTGTACAATTTTTTTATGTCTCCAAGACATACTATACAAGTAGTACTGGGCGGGAATACTCGACTCTAGCTCAGAATAGTTCGGAGATAACATCTGAAGATCTTTGAACTTTATCCCCGTAAACTTCGGCTTTTAATTTCTGTCAGACAGACAGACATACTTTATTTATGCACGGTTAAAAAACATCAGTACAAAGCTATATACAATTTAAAAACAGTACATAACTCAATAAAAACTGGTTTACGTGTTTGCCGTGTGGGAGTCCGGTGATGAGAATAGGTCGTCAACGCCCCTCTTGAAACATGAGAGCGACGTTAGTGTTCTCAGTTTATTGGGAAGCCCGTTCCATAAGGCAGCTCCAGAATAGCTGAAGCTGCGTTTTAGGTAGTCAGTTTTTGGCTTTGGTAGAGTAATTTGTTGTTAGAATCTCTCATGTCGTAACTTGAGTGTCGATAGGAAAACATCTCTTGCAAATATGCTGGAGTGCGATTGTTTAAGGTTTTGTACATGACATGTGCTTTCTGCTTTGTTCGTGCAACTGCAATTTTATCCCATCCAAGCATATTGAGTAATGGGTCTGAGCTGGTGTCATAGCTAGATATTGTTACTGCCAGTGAGTGTCTTGATCGGCATTTTAAAGAGTAACAAATAACTGAAATAAAGTAGCCTGGTTTCTCAATGATTTTAAATGGCGTTTGTTCTTGAGAATTAATTTCACAGGAGTTTTAGTTTAAAGAATTCCAATGTGTTTTGAAAGTTTACGCGAAATCGAACCATCGTGAAAGGGTAAACAGCTTTGCTTGTCAAAACAAGCAAATATATGAATAATATTGAATTTTGATGACGTCACGGACACGGTGTGTTGACCGCGCGCCCAGCCGTTAGTAGGGGAGGCTTTGGAGAAACAACACCCCAACAGCTGAAACCGAGCCTACCTATAGGCTTGTCTATATATATTACCTGTATCACAGTGGCAGACATACCTCACTGCTACCTCGTCCCTTTCCCCCAGACATCCATCAAATAATACGAATTACTAAAAAAATAAGCTCTTTGAAGAGCAGGTCGCTTGCGCAGGAATTTTCAATTCCACTTAAGACCGTAATTAATTATTTGCGTCGATGAGAAAAAAATCAATTACTTTTCCCACGAACTTCCTTCTGTAACTCTCTTTGGTGACTTCCTCTCCTGTTAGGTCTCAACCCATTCAAGGCTGCTCTCTTCTTCTGACATGAACGAAGTGGCAGTCGCCGTCAATCTTCTCCCTCATCACACTGCCTGCATCACCCTCCAGCAGTTTCAGACGGAACAACAATTCTGCAGTTGTGTTGGGTAAAAATATGATTGCTAAACTCCTGTCCTTGAAAACATTGACAGAATTGCAAACGATCCGAGGGGATAAAAACTGCGCATCGCTATAGACCTCATGTAAGAACAAGTTACTGCGTACAATACAATATACAATACAATAACTTTATTTATAGAGGGAAAGCGTATTAACCAGTCAAATAATTAATAGTTAATTGACATACGGCCCTCAATGACTAAACTTAAAACAAATTACAAATATTAACAGTTATAGATGAGTAATGCTAAGATATTCATACTTAATTATATAATAACTTACAGACTTACAATAATATAACAATACTATAATAATAATATTTACAACAACAAAAGATAGCAATAGTAATACTTATATTAATAATACTTATACGAGACTAAATGGTCAATACTAATTTAATTAGTCAGTTAAAGATATAACAGGATGAAAATATAACTTATATAACGGCTATTATCTAAAAGTACAAATACGGTGTGGCAAAAATCATCAATCATAGCATAATAATTCTCGAGATGATTGACAGAACTAGAGCTAAGAGAGTGAAGGAACAGGTTTCGCAGCTTTCGCTTAATAGAGGTTAGTACCATTGAAAGTTAGAATTCACAGTTGGTGTAGAGTTGGTTGCCAGCTGCTTGAGATCAGTATCCAGAGCGTTAAAAAGAGTGGCGGTGCTGTAAGCAAATGTACGATTACCGGAGTTCATTTGCGGATAAGGTACCCTCAGATCTAATGCGCATGCTCTAGTACGGCAGCCAACTGTACGAGTAGTTAACAAGAAATTAATCATGCGCTTGAAACAGAGAGGAGCGTCAGGGTTAATTAGAGTGCTAAATAGCAAGAGGAACTTTCTTAATTTGATGAGGTCAGAAACAGATATCCAGTGGAGCTGGGAGAACAGACTGGCAGAGGATTCAGAAAAGTCTGCATTCAAGATTATGCGAGCTGCGCGTTTTTGTAGGCGAAGATTGTCGAAGTAGAAGGGTGTGAGAGCAATTCCCCCAGAGGGACGAACAGTATATAAAGTGTTGGGCACACATGAATTGTAGAAGTGTAACGCACATTCATGTCTGAGAAAAGGCTTGATCCTGCGTAAAAGAGATAGCCTACTATTTATTATTGAGCAGATACCGTCAATGTGTTTCAATGTGCATCAATTAAGAATGTCAACATTGACACTTTCTCCTGAAAGAGAAGTACGACGTTGTTTATAGTATACAGGTTCATAGTTTTGTAACAATTTGATCCGAAGTTATTTTCATTTAAACCTGTAGAAGAACATAAAATAGAGGCCGAGTTCATACAAAGTTGTCAGCTATTTCAGTGAAATCTTAATTACTCTGTATCAATGAAAGCTATGGCACTCAAATTCATAGAAAGACTTAGTTTTACACGTCCTTTCATCTGACAAGGTTGATTTTATCGTGTGATCATTGCTGACCAATGTAAATAAAAACAGCATTATTATTGCATAAGGTCTATGATCTTTGCATTCATTCAGTTATACTTCCATTCGTCTATCAGTGAAACATACGTATAGGTTTTTTTCTAGGAATATTTGGAATATAAAAATGAAAGAAAAAATTGGTAGATCTTTGTTGTAAATGGTGTGATTTTTAATTTCACAGGAATTTCTTTGCCAAGCTCGGAGGCCAAGAGGGTCTATTAATTGTGCAGTGTGATCCAGGGGACCAAACCTTCAATCTTTTGGCCTGTGCTAGACATCTTCTTATGGAAGAACGCTCGTCCACCAGAGAGGAGCTGGACGACACATCCCCAATACACATAGTTGTCATAATCCAATTACCCAGAATGCTTGGCGGCTACCCCAACTTTGTTGGCTTTCAGGGCGGACGGTGGCTGTGTGTTCACATTGACGAGCTGTGCACTCCATCATTCCAAGTTCCCTCTGTGAAGTGTCTAGTGAACAAGAAGTTAAGCGACTTGTTTGATGTGTCAAATGCGCCACGTATGTCAAAGACTATAGAGGAACAAACATGTGATGTTGTAAACGTGTTAAGGCAATCGGTCCAGGCTGCCGCTGGGAGGATTGACGACGGTGAGGGCACCGTTGCCAGAGCAACCAAGAGGATTGTGATCCTGTTGGGACTACTACCCAGCGACCAATCCATGATGAACGGTAAGCAAAGAATATGAGGTATGCTAACAAAAGGGACACGTGACAACTAATCGTTTTACGCAGCGTCTCTAGTTACTTTAACACATTTAGGTATAAATGTGTTTGCAACTAAGACGTCACGTTTTATTCTTTTCAGAAGCCGATGGCGATTCCTTCTCATCGCTACTTGTGTCGAGAGTGCATGAGCTTCTCAACGAAAAGGACACCAGGGCCATGGATCAAGCGTCGGCGTGGTTCCTCTCAGAAGCGCTACAAGCCTCAGATTTACAGGAGAGAGGGACGTTCAGGAAGGCTTTGTGGGTCCGCATTCAGACAGCAGTAGTTCCCATCCTCGCTGAACTCATCGCTTACATGGACAGAGACGGCAATCTTGATCTGTTGATGAACAATCTATCATGGCTGACCGACTTGTGGTTGAGGTTTCTAAAGGAAACAAACTTAACAGAGCTGCACTACGAATCATTCTTGTCCGAGAGCGGCTCTGTTCGTGATCACGTGCCAGTGCTGTCATCAGGTCGAGGCCAACACGTGTTTCAGTGCAGATTTCCGTTTTCTTGGCTGGTAAAGGAAAAAATCGATAGTATGTGGAAGGACGCAAGTAGTGTGGCAGGTTAGTAAGGAACTATCTGAGGAACTGTATTAAATACAGGAAAAAGGCCCAAGCAAAACACCTAGCGACGTAGGAACATCACCAAATCATTAGTTTGATGGCGCAACATAAACGTAACAACTTATTTTTCATTTGCCACAGCGTCTTCTAACAAGAGTATTGAGGAGTGTCTCCGTGGAATGATTGCCAGTTCTGACATTGGTTCGCTGATGGATGCGATAAACACTCAGGAAGCGATGAAACGGTACTTACATGACTTCGTTCACATGGCGTACGAGCCTTTGATGGAAGGCGAAGTCGAGGTTAGTCGGTTTCGGTTTTGAAAATATAAATAAAAAAAGATCGGTATTTCTCTTTCCATCTCACCTTTATTTAATTTGCGCTTTGGAGTAAGCCAAGAGAATTGACGAGTACACAGTATGGCACACACACTTTAACACTTCTATTACTTTTCTCAGCTTATTTGTCGAGCAGTATTGGTCACGGCAAAGCAGCTTCACGTCCAGTCTGTGTATGACAAAGATTACACGTGTGCTGACATCGCTCTGATTCACAAGGCTCACACGGAAATAGAACAACGTCTTGCATGCTTCAACAAACTCGTCCGCTGTCAGTCAGAGATCGTCGCTAAGCTACTTGAGTCGTTCTCTCCAGACGAGAATGAGATGGTAAGCGAGTAGGAAAACAGAACAGTTTGCACAAAAGCAATTTATAGACGACTTCTTGACAATGTTTCCAACGTGTTTTATTGATAAGAAACTGATGATGTACCCGCGGAAATAATAAAGAGTTACTAAGCATGATATGTTGTAAGGAATGCGGAAATTAAGTGTTAAAATATATAACATAAAGCTTTGGTTGGAAGGAAATGATCAACAGTTGTACGTTTTAAATGCATTTTGCTCAAAGATTTAACTTCCTTCTTGTTTGTTGGTATGACCCATAAACTACACTAATGAATACCTTGCAAATGATATACTATACCTGGGCATTGTGTTGATGTTCATTGATTTACGAAATATATATGGTTATTTGCCTTGGGGCTTAAGGGCCCATTGACATATTTAAATCTACCGTTGCTAGGGAAAGTTTGCAGCCTCCACAAAACCCGGAAAATTAAAGAGTGGGCAATAATTATTATCAAGGTGACTCCGATGTCTGATGACATCTTCAAGTGACGACATGATGACGTCATCAAAATCAGAAAATTTCTAAACTCTCCAAGGATTTTTGAGCTACTATTAATTTATGAATATTTTCCGAACCTACGAAATAAGGTGCATTAAACCGAGCATGCGTTTGCCATTATGACAAAAATTGAAGATTTTACAAAACTTTTCAGTCGAATTTTAAGCTTTTTTGGCGAATGAAAAGCTATAACTTTTGCATTTATTGTCAGTTTCCAAAATGCATGCTCTGTTTTGTGGAGAACGCGGTCAACAACATTTTAATAAGAAAAAGTTTGGTTTAGTGAAAGCGCGCGAAATGTTTAGGATTGTTTGAAACCGGGAGTGGAGAAATTAACGCATGCGCACGAGTGCCTGTTTTGTGGTCGTGAAATAGTCGCAGAACTGTTTTTTTTATTTTTTTTATTTACTTCAGCCATAATAAAAGATACAAAATAGAATAAAGTAAACTATACAACAAACAAAACATAGAGGCCAGGAGAACCAACACAGCGTTAGCCAATTACGTTAGTTTCCTATGAAAAATAAAATTACAATAAATGTTCTAATTACAATACTTAATTCAATCTAAAAGCAGCATTTAAGAGGTGCGGTTAAACTGTTGTTTGAGTAAAGTCTACAATAATCAGTCGAACTGGATGTTCATTTTCTCATATTTCCTCCGACAATGACCAGTTTTGTGGCTTGGCTGAATACTGCAATGACACATGCTAGGAACCCATTTCGCGGTAAACCGAAGAGCGAATAGAAATCAAGCTAAAATTAGACCGAGATTTGAAGTTGAATCTCGTGGCATTAACAACAGTTTGTTTTCCGACATCAAAAACACTTTTTAAGGATGAACACTGACCTGTATTTTAATTAGTTGCACTGAGGTTCAATCACAACTTTACCAGGAACCCGAAAGCATTATCTGGAGACAAAAGTGTGCATGTTTGTGGAAGATTTGAGTTGAAAACCTGCCGGTCGGAAATCACTTGACTTCAGTCTTGGGTGACTTGCCAAAAAGAGATAACAATACGAACAAACTTGTAAGTAATATAAAATTATTCTTATTTTTATAACCTTGTACAATAAATTTGTTTCCGCATATAAATCATTTTATAATTTCACAGATTACAGAATTTTCTCACCATTGTTCTCTTTCGTTTGTCTTAGACGCTAAATTCCCAGTTTCGACGGAAAAGGATATGGATATTCATTCTCCTCCTCTAGCGCTGTTGTGGAATGACGGTTTAAAAAGCGAGTTTATTAAACTAACGTTTATTTCGTTATCATCAATATCGATTTTACATCAAGTTTTGAGTACTTCTGTGAGGAAAGTTTTGGTTTACGGAGAATAATCTATGTTCTGTGCTTGTTTGAAATCGTGAAAATGTGACCTTTCCTGACCCACGACCGTGTAAGTAAAAGCCTGGGTCGATCCCTGGGTTGACGTCATATAATTAATTCGACTTTGCAATAATTTGAATAAATACTGAACATGTTGACTAAAATGACTTGTTTCTTTACTAACAACTCGCAAACAGTGTATATTCTCTATAAATCGATGTTGTTGTGATAGAAAGCGCCATGGAGAATAATGCATTAATGAGATGACGTCAACCCAGGCGTAATAAGCGTATAAACGGCTTATTAAAAGGACCAGAGCTCAGTTTCGGAATTCAATTTTAGACCAAATTTGCAATTTAGAGAATAGTTACCCCAATGAATTTTGGAAACTCGTTAATCTCATTAAGTCCAATAAATGTTTAAATGCGTCTAGTAATATATCTCCCGCAGAATGGTTCGATTATTTTAAAGACCTAAATAAAGTTAGTTACTTTTTTTCTTTTCTTTAATAGCTTTACAGGCAGAAACAAAGACTCGAAGTCCAAACAAGCTAAGCCTGTTACTTACAACACATTAAGAATATGTATATATAAATATACATATTATATAAATACTACAGGTCTGTTTCATACAGGTTTACAGAGTGAACCTGCACTCGTCAGTGCAATAATCAGAAAAATATTTTAAGTATACATGTTAAATGTAGATGATAATGTGGATTTTAGCATGATGGCGTACGAAGTTAAAGTTAGCGGCAGCAAACTGAACTTATGTTTGTAGAACGACATTTGGAACAGATCATTTTATATGTTCTGATGCGGTCTGGGTCAAACGTTGATAGCAGAAGCGAACGGTAGTGCGCGCGAAGTAATTTCTTGAAAGAAGCTATAGAGGTGCTGGTTTGAATTTCAGGTGGCAAGGAGTTCCATAGAAGCACGATACGATTAAAATAGAAATCTCTAAAAGTAGAAGTTTTACATAAATTAGGTTTGTAGCCAGAACTAGCGGAATTGTTTCGGGTGACTCTTGATGACTGGGAATAGGGAATAACGTAACTAGTTATATCTAAGCTGTTGAGATTGAGGCGGCATTTACAAAAGTATACCAGGTCTAAGTATTCTAGCCAGTTGGAGACAG
Organism: Actinernus sp. WN-2022; assembly: GCA_030867875.1. Classification (NCBI taxonomy): domain Eukaryota; kingdom Metazoa; phylum Cnidaria; class Anthozoa; order Actiniaria; family Actinernidae; genus Actinernus; species Actinernus sp. WN-2022. The sequence continues at coordinate 82,669,965 of JAOWCC010000936.1, read as the reverse complement.
AAAGTAAATTTAGCCTAACTAAGTAACTTTTCCCAATAGGAAAGATCGCGTAGACCGAATCCGTTTCACGACGGATAGTAATAGTAATAAAGCGCAAATTGTGAATAATTTTCATATTTGGGCTAGGAGTAGTGTTGGAGTTTTGGACGATGCTATTACCATTGATGAAGTACGTAATTTGTCCAAAAAGCTTAAGAGTAAAAAAGCTACTGCGTTTGATTCAGTCAGTAACGAGATTATTAAGAATCCAGTACCCATTTTAGCACCTTATTTCGTTAAACTTTTTAACATGGTTCTGGTCGTGGAGTTTTTCCAGGTGGTTGGTCAGAGGGGTTAATCGTACCATTGAATAAATCCGGTTGTAGGGCAGACCCCGGCAATTATAGGGGAATTTATATTTGTAGTTGTTTGGGTAAATGTTTTACGCTTATTTTGAATACTCGTTTTACACGGGGGGCTAAAAATCGTCATTGAGCCGGTATGACCAAGCTATAGTGTCCCTGGATATGTTTTCGACAGGGTTTTAGAACTGCCGATCATATCCTTGTATTAAAGACACTGATAGATTTATACAGCTCAAACCATATGCCTTTGTTTGCTTGTTTCGTCGATTTTAGAAAGGCTTATGATAGTGTCTGGAGAGAAGGTCTTTTTTTCAAATTAATCGAATCCGGTTGCGATAAAACGTTTGTGCGTATATTGTTAAGTATGTATTCTGAAGTGAAATTTGCGGTGAAGACAAGTCAAGGTATGACTTCCTTTTTTCAATCAGCCATAGGTGTGAAGCAAGGCTGTCATCTCAGTCCTTCACTTTTCAATCTTTTTATTAATGATATACCCGAAATTTTTTTAAATGGTTGTGACCATGTTCACTTGGGGGATACCAAACTAAGTTGTTTACTCTATGCCGACGATCTAGTCATTTTGTCTGAATCGGCGTCTGGACTACAAACCTGCCTTCAAAGGCGCAGTTGAGTCTTACACACTGAAGTGGAAGCTGAAAGTGAATTTGAAAAAGTCGAAGGTCTTAAATGTTGCAACAGCATGCACCTCAGAGACTTAATTTTTTAACTTTGAATTGGCGGTCTTTGGCAAGGAGCCGTAAGAGCGGGTCGATGAATATACCTATATTTGGGTTTTACGTTTCATTTTTCTGGGTTTTTTAAATTGCTCAAAGACTTTGTATAATAAAGCTTTACGTGCTTACCATAGCCTTTTTAAGCATTTCACTTCTATGGACAATGTACCGGTAAAAGTTCTGTTAAAACTTTTTTCTTCAACGGGGAGTATATGTCTTAGGAAAGCTTTCTAGCTTCGAAAGTTTTAAGAAGAAATTATTTTCAGTAGTAATTCCGATGGAAAAAAATCATTTGAAATTAATATGTAAACGTGTGTTAGGCGTCCACGTAAGGCAACAAACCTAGCAGTTTATGCAGAGTTAGGTAGGGTCCCTCTTATTCTGCACGTATCAACTCTTATTGTGAAGTATTGGTTACGTTTAAATGAACCTTATTATAACGACTATACTCTAGTGGGTAAAGCTTCGCGTTTGTGTATCAAGCTTAACTCTCAATGTGTATTATATGCAAATTACGTTTTACAGATATGTGGTTACGAAAAGGTTTCAGGTCTCCGCGTTCCGTTAAAACAGTTAAATACTGTTGTAAAATATACGTCCAAGTTATGGGATCTATATTCTAGTCATTGGAAAAATGAGGTCACGGGCGGGCAATGACATGACTCGCATCACGTAAGGGGCAAGTTAAGGACATTTTGTATTGTTAAATCCAATGTGAGTTTTGAAAAGTATTTAAGTGTAGTTGATAACGTAAAACAACGCCACGCTGTAACCAAAATAAGAATTTCGGCACATAAGTTGCCGGTTGAAACTGGTCGATATAGAAATATTCCTTACGACGCTCGAGTTTGTGATATTTGTGATGGTAACAAAATTGGTGATGAATAACATTATGCATTTGAGTGTAACCATCATAAATTCATAAGTATGAGAGAGGTTTTTCTCAAATCTCTTTATAATATTAACGATAGTTTTCGTTTCTTCGATAATAAATTTTATTTTTATATCTATTTTCAATGAAAGATAAATATATTATGAAACTTTCTTCAAAGTACTTTTATGAGATTTTGGAGTTATCAAAAGAATTATTAGTAAGAAGTGTCGATGTTAAATTGTATTTGACATTTGTTTAGTATATGTTCTATTGTCATTTTGCCAATGTATCTGTAGAGATATAAGGTTTAATAAAATTATTTATTTATTAGAGCTGCTTGCTTTGATGAAACTGTTACTGTTTAGTTTTTCTCGTTTCCGTTTACAATTTTCTTTGTACCACGATTTTAGAAGATTATTTAGCTTATTGAGTGTTTTTAGAAGCCACATGTTCTCGCTGGAAGCAGCCATTTCAGCTCCTGTATCTTTGACAACTTTAGATACTATTTACTAGAGTGGTTGCAATGAGAACCTTATGAAACAGTTAATTCAACAACTAAAGGAAGTTTCATCAGTAATGATAAATACATTTCAGTCAACGAATGCTACTCCGCCTCCGCAAGCGTTTTACCACAACATGCCATTAAGACCAGATGCAACCTCGATGGATAGCACTACCAATTATACTCCTGTAGCATACCCAGTGTACAATTCATGGCAAGTACCAGGCTATCAGTTATCAAGTGGACTTAATCATGTCCGCCCACATTAGGTAAACTGTACCGATATGATAGTAGGTTAGTGGATAACACTGTTTTTCAAGTTTTAATTAACTTTTTTCTTTCCTCCGTGACGGAATTATATAGAGTTTTATAGCTCATTTTGGTCTTTCATTACTTTCCATTCATGAAATTCAAAACGACTTTAACGTTTTGTTCATTTAACGTTGAGGGCCTTGTTGGAAAGCTAGAAGACCCGCATTTCATTAATGTAATTTCAACATTTGATTTTGTAGTTCTCCTTGAGACTTGGCTACCTAACAATTATCAAGTACAAATTCCTGGTTTTCATAGTTTCTCTCAAACCAGAACAAAGCACCCAAAAGCTAAGCGATACTCAGGTGGAATTACAGTTTTAGTTAAAGACTCGCTTAGGAAAGGAGTAAAATTTCTTTCCAAGGATAATGATTTTTTTTTATGGTGTAAGCTTGACAAAAGTTTCTTTCACTTAAATAACGACATTTTTATTTGTGCAGCATACATTCCACCTCAAAATTCTAGTTGTTTTTCATTGAAACAAAACGACGACCCTTTTGATATCTTGCAGAAGCAATTGCTCAATTTTGAATCTAAGGGGGATATTATACTTTGTGGCGACTTCAATGCGAGAACAGGGACTTTACATGATTTTACAGAGGCTACACCAAATATTTTATTTCCCCTTCCTTTTAGCGACAACGTTTCTCCACCTGCAAGTAGAAATAATCGCGATACTCATATCTCTAGGTTCGGCAGGGCTTTGATTGAAACCTGAGTTGCTTTTAAACTGAACGTCTTGAACGGGAGAACAACAGGGGACCACTCAGGTCAATTTACTTGTTTCACAACCAATGGCACCAGTGTGATTGATTATGCTATAGTGAGTGAAAGCCTTTTGTCGGAAATCCCGGTCTTTACGGTTAATCCCCCGAGTTTTAATTCATGTCATGCCCCGATTTCCTTCGTTTTAAAACTAACCAAGTTGAGAACAAGTGTTACCTATTCTAGTTTAAATCCTTTTCCATTGGCCTTTAGGTGGGATACAAGCTCTAAAGATAACTTTTCAACTATTCTCCAATCTCAGGAAATCTTGAATAAGTTCGGGTCTCTTAGGTATAATTTGGATTCACAAAAGGCAGACCCGGAGAAATGTGTCTTAGAATTTACAGAAATAATTATCGGTGCAGCTAGGTGTTCTCTCGCAGTGAGGAAACACGGCAGAAATAAGAAAACCAATAGACCTAAACCCCAGAAATGTTATGACAAGTCATGCTGGGAATTAAAGAAAGAAATAATCAACATTAGTAAATTATTGTTGAAACACCCTACTTGTCCCTGGTTGAGGAGTAAATTCCATACTCTTAAGAAATCGTATAAGAAGTTAACGAAGTACAAAAAGAACGAATTCAAGAATGATATATTAAACCAAATTTTAATTCTCTACGGTCATCTAAGGATCAACAAAAGACCAAAACATCTACGATAGAAGCGGAAGAGTGGTTTTCCTATTTCAAAAATCTAAACAGTTCTGCAGACACTAGTAATAATCTGTTCGACCGCGGGGTAGATGCATTTGTATCTAACATGGAGTCTTTCGTACCCCAGTTTGTCGAAATTCTTGATAAGCCTTTTACTGCGGATGAACTAATTAAACTTAGTCGAAAACTGAAAAACAATAAAGCATCCGGTCTAGATTCCATTAGTAATGAAATGATAAAGTGCTGTATCGACTCTCATCCAGATTTAATTGTTAAATTGTTTAATTTGGTTTTCCAATCGAATCGTTTCCCTCGATGCTGGAATGATGGTTGTATTTCACCAATCTTTAAATCTGGAGTTGTTGATGACCCCGATAATTACCGGGGTATTACGGTTAATAGTTGTCTTGGAAAATTCCTAACTCTGGCTCTAAATTCTAGACTATCTCAATATTTAGAAGCTAATGGCATTAAACCAAATCAAATCGGTTTTCGTAAATCTTACAGAACGGCAGATCACATTTTCGTTCTTAAAACAATTTTAGACGAATACTTTCAGCAGGGTAAGAAGGTGTATGTGTGTTTTGTCGACTTTCGTAAAACGTATGATTCGGTTTGGAGAAATGGATTGTTCTACAAATTAATCGAAATTGGAATTAGCAAGAAATTTCTCGCCATCATTGTTGATATGTATAGACAAATTAAAGCATGTGTCAAAACTGATGATGGTTTGACTAATTTTTTCCAATCATTTGTGGGGGTGAAACAAGGATGCAATTTAAGTCCCAATTTATTTAATATTTTTATAAATGATATACCTGATATTTTCTCTAAAAAATGTGAGCCAGTAGTCTTGGAAAATTTAAGGATAAACTGTCTTATGTATGCAGATGATTTACTATTGTTATCAGAGAGTGAAGAGGGTCTACAATCCTGTTTGGATAAATTACATACGTATAGTCAAAAATGGAAACTCCAAGTGAACTTAAAGAAAACGAAGACTATGCTTTTTAACAAGTCAGGACGAAAAACAGCTATTGCATGTACTTTTGGTGGAACTAATGTGTCCATGACCTCTTGTACACCTATCTTGGTACTGTTTTGACTCCCTCCGGTTCTTTTAACGGCCAATCAGTCACACTTATACAATAAAGGATTAAGGGCTCTATTCAGTCTACTGAAAGTTTTTCATCCACGTTTTGGAACTTCTCTGAAAGTCTTCCTGAAATTATATAACGCTTTGATCCGTTCCATTTTGACATATAATTGTGAAATATGGGGAGCATATACAAAGCGTCATAGTTCAATTATCTTATTTAAAGAGAAATTGTTTTATTCTGAGTTAATTTGCGAGAAGCTTAATCTGAAAATGTAAAAAATGTTATTAGGAGTCAATTGTAAGACAACTAACTCAGCTGTAAGGTCTGAACTCGGAGTATTGCCCATGCATGTCTTTATCTACGACGTAGTACTCAAATACTTTGTTCACCTACTTGAACATAACGATAACCCTTTCCTGACGAGCGCCCTAAAAGTCTCTTGTAATTTGAGCAAGAAGGGAGGTTGGTCTTGGTTTAGTCTTGTTTCATACTTACTGAAATTAGGTGATTTCAAATTAAACAACAATCTTGTCATTATACCAAATTTAGATTTCAAATCAATATGTAAGATGGTTACCCGAAAAATAAAACAAATATATAAAGATAGATGGAATGAAGAGAGAGAGGAAATAATCCATGGTCATAAAAACTCGAAATTGGAATTACATGCAGAAGTCAAAAGTGATTACTTTTTTGAGAGTTATCTGAATAAAATACATGATTTTGAAACCCGTAGAGCTGTGACTAAATTGAGATTATCGGCTCATCATTTTCCAATTGAACGTGGTCGTTATTTACGCATACCAAGAGATAAAAGGATTTGTACGGTTTGTGATTCGAATGAAGTTGGCGATGAATTCCACTATCTTCTCAAATGCGGAAATCACAATATAGCACAAGCTCGGACCTTATTCTTGAACAAATTATACGACCAAAATCCTTCCTTCTCTTCATTCGATCTTTCTTCGCTATTTTACTATGTGATCTCAATGAAAGATCAGAATATTATAAAGCTAAGCAGCATCTATATAAAACAAGTTATAGATTTATACGATGAAATTGCAAATTAGCCTATGACATATTTACTTTTTATTATTACTTTTTTTTTTTTTTTTCCTCCGCTTATGCTTATTGGATGTACACTGATGTACTTTTGTCTCAAAGTGCCAATAAAGCTATATTGTATAGTGTATATCAATCTATCAACAGCAGGAAAGGGCTCGGCTGCATCTGATTCTGAGAGTCCAGTACATTTGCTTTCACATTCATCGGTGATTTCCTGATTGATTTCACTGTGTTGGCGGTGCCGTACGCTTGCCGTTACTTTTTTACTCGGTACAAATTATTAGTTATTTCCATTTCTCTAGGTTCAAGCACAGTTGCCTTTCGAGTCCTGAACGATTCCTTCAAAATTATCGGATTGAGTTTCTTGTCAAGTATTTCTTTCACACGATAAACCAAGCCAGTTTCATTTTCCAGCGACATTTGCGCCTTAATTAGTTTTGAACACTAATACTTCATTCATTCGTGAAAACGTTTCAGGTAAACCACGAATAATATTAAAACTATCGGGTGGCCGGTGGGCACGGATAAAACTAGCCTGAGAAAACAGCCGACCCATATCGCCCGAGTCGGCTGTTTACTGTTCTCAACTGCGTAAACCGTTAGTCAAAATGCGAGCATAGCAATGGTGTTGCATAGCAATGGATATGTCAATGGGCCCTTAAAGGGCTAATAATATTTTAATAACGCCGGTTTACTTGCAGACACTCGATGTAGACGGGCTTCACATGTGTCTGGAAGGTCTGGAACCTACTGACAAGGAGCTAGCAGAGCAACATAACACATCAATTTGGTGTGGACGCGTGCTCGCTATCAGGGCAACAGTAGAGAGCATAATTGGGAGTACTTCTGGCCTTGAGGAAGAAGAGGAAGATCAACTGGGGGAGAAATCTGAGGCGATTCTTGCCCACTGCCGGTAACGACGATCAAATACTTATAGACCAGTTCACGGTTTTCCCCCGACATTTTTGATGAGGTGCAAAACGGTGTTCGATTTAAAAGAAAACACGTGGAAATTTTGACAGAAGAGTTTTGGACTGTCGCATCTAGTGAATATTTACTCAAACACCTCAAAGTTCCTATGTGTCAAGATTGTATTCGTTTTAACAAGTGTATGAAGTTTAAAGGTAATTACTTCCCTACTTTTCAAAATCGTCCCTCTTTCTTTGTAATTAAGCCGTCATAAATATACAGCAATTGTATGGAAAACTAACATTTGTTTTATGTTTGGAAGAGCAACTCAATCCAGCTCAGATTTCAGTATGTTATTCGAGAGTCCCGAAACTCTCCAAAAATTCCATTTTCTTATGAATTGAACACTTTGCACCCATTTCAAAATGTCGGGGGAAAACCGCAAACTGGTCTATTTACTTATCCTACTCATTCTATTAGATGCAATGGAACGTAGACATATGTTTTAAAAGAGCGATTTGTTTTCTTCCTTTTCCAAACTTGAGGCATGCATTTGTTTTGCAGACACATGTGGGAGCGTCTGAGTGCAGTACGTTTGTTTATCGAGCATGTCTTGCCACCAGAAAAGAGTAGCAATGAACAGTTACGTAACTCACACAATATCGTCAGGCTGTGGAAGGTAAGGAGAACACCGATACGTACTCTGCTGAAAAAAAAACACCTGGTTCATAAAAGTTATTAATGGATGATGTTTCTATAAGTGCTATCATTGTCGTTCAACCGCTATGTTCCTGCTGATTGTGTGTTTCAGGCTCTAGGTGACCACACTGACTTCTCAAGCGCAGAGTCCATTACAGTAGTTGAGCGGTTTTTAGTGGAATGCAGCGAGGCCAGCAGGGAAAGACAAGGGTATGTTCATTTATAAATTTATAATTTATAATTTGGGCACTTTACTAATTTTTAGCTAGGATTATTCTTATTTCTTTATTTTGAAAAGCGACTGACACATTGTGTGCGCTACCAATTAAAAAAACACCTTTCCTTCAACCATCCATCAGGTTATCAGCAGACACAACTGACGCCTTTCTTCTGCGCTGCAACTCGTTCTTCATGGAACTCGTCTCCCTGTTCTGTTTTGGCGGCCAGCGCCATGCCAAGCCCCTACGGACGGAAGTGTTTGAAATCTTCATGCGCTACATCACCGGAAGTGAATCAGCCAGGGGAACCAAGAACTTCTCACCCTTTCCTGATTTTGACAGGACTCCAGTTGTGAGGTCATTCTTGCTCCAGCAACTCCTTACTAAAAGGTGATTATACTACATGTTCGGATGTATCCACAAAAAGGTTGAATGTTCGGTACAAAGAAGTTCAACCCTTAAGTGTTGCTGGAGAAAAAAAAAACGATTTTGGTAGGCAGATTTTCCTGCCTAGAAAGCAAACGGAAGTCTACATGTACCATAGCGATTAATGATTTGGCTTAAAAAGCGATTCAAAACTTTTCATGACCGCAGTAAAACAGCTCATGGGTACGCCCACGAAAAGTGTCTTCACATTACGCTCCAACTCAATGCACAAGGGTCAACCACACAGTTTTCCATTTTTATAATTCACAGTGAGAAAGAGGTGAAGCAGCATCTCAAGAGGTATCTGTATGAGGTGCAGGGATTGTCTTCTGACAGATGTCACGTGATCAGAGTATGTCAGCTGACCATCCAGTGCATGGAGGTGAGCCTGCGTTATACAATCAGTACCGTTTTTTCCAACAATATGGAAAATTCTAATTTCTTGTGCACCGTAGAAATGCAGTTGTTTTACGTTGTTTTACAATATTTGTGACATGGCTGGCTCATCAGTATTCAGCACAGAACAAACACGTGAAAGGTTGGATCGTGGATCCCATTCAATTGTATCTACCTTGTAGACGGTGTAAAATCTTTGAGTACGTGGTCTTGTATTGCCAAAGGATTTACACCTTCATTCAATACTAAGTAATCTAATCTTAACTCTCAGGACTCGTTAGCAAGATCCATCGCCAAAGGATCACTCGATTTAAAGATCATGTTAGGAATAACAGCGAAGATGATCAGCGATGCCGGCAAGATACTTAGCCGCACTGACACAGAAACAGACGAACTGGACGTCGATACCCTGGAAGCCGTAGCCAAGGCACGATACAGCCTCGCGTTAACTGCAGAAATGATGCACAAGAGTTGTGTGACAGACGGCGAAGAGTGGCAGACACAGGAAATACAGAATGCTCTTGGCGTACTGTTCGGGTCTGTGCGTGAAGCCTGTTCGCTTATAACACATCGGACACCACTGATCTATCTACTGAAGCAGCTCACCAGGCGATATGGCGGAGGGATTCTCAAGGACATCGCGAGAGTCCAGCACTTGAGCTGGGCAATACCGCATGCCTTTAGAGCAAGACAGGTAAACTAACCGGTTATGGCGTAATGACATATACGTGAGAAATTGTTGTAAGTTCAGTTGCATTGCATAGGCATGACACGATTTTAAATCATCATTTTTTGTAGGTTTTCACAACTGTAAGAGTTCATTCATATAGGAAATCTTTTTCAATCCCTAAGCCATGTTAGCACGCTGGTGTTTCAGCTAAGCCTTTAATGTGGTTTGCTAGTCCTCGTCGAAACCGTGTCGTTGATAACATTTTGAGCTTTAGTTCCTCGTTTGCAGAAAAAGAAAGAGTTTTTTTAGAAGTAGAGAATCAAATAGAATCATTATCACAATTATTTTTCATGAATTGTACTATCATTGTTAATTTGAAGCTGGAAGAGTTTTATAGCCAGTCTAAGTAGCAGGATTAACACTTCACAGGGAGACGCGGCAGTGGTTGATCGGTTCACGGTGTATGGTGAACATTACCAGACCATGAGAGATGTTGTAGCGAGGAGCGTGCTGTCTGTGAACTTCGACGAGCTGCCTACTACCCTACAGGTAACAAAGAAGCCAAGCAACATCAACTGAACTCGTTAGCAGTTAATTCAGTCTAACCGCCTGTGAGTACAACTAAACACAGAGTATAACCAAGAGAGGATAACTAGTTATCATCTCTTGGTATAACTGAACGTATTTATTCCCATTCCGTGATATTCCCACTCCCGCATACCACAGGAACCCCGAACTACTACAAGTGGATTACCGCTGACCAACATACTAACAATTCCAATATTCAGGATGATTACAATAGGTCGTTTGCATGATGGCGCCACACTACAACTACCAGAACTATTTGCGCGGATTCTTTTGTTCCTTTAATTTGGACCACTGTCTTGGAATTCTAAAAGGAGTTGATAAATTTGAATGAGAAAGAGAATTTGAAAAGGATTCTGGTTGTTGTAGTAAAATGACGCCATAATGAAAATGCCCTATTTCGTATCAAAGACCCTTCTCGACTTACTCGCATACATTAGCAGAACGATTTTGAGGAACTCTACACACCAGTGATGCCACCGTATTAGTGCATATTTGTCCAATATTCTGACAAATGTATGCATAGCATTGTTTTGTATTTTATTGTATTGCATCGTTCTACTATTGTATTGTATTGTTAAACTATTGTTATGTCGATATAATACAATACAATGCTATGCATAAATTTGTCAGAGTATTGGACAACACTCTATTAGTGCCACTGAAACGAGGCGGAGTACACGTGAGCACTTGAGGGGTTTGTTCCTGGTTAATCAACATTTCTCTATTGAGTGAATATAGTTTCTTACTACAGTGGAAATGGAATCTGTTTTTTTTTTAAAGATCACCAAACAATGTTTTAAACATACCAAAATACTGGAAGCAAGAATGTTCATTTTCATGGATTTAGAAACAGAATAAATACATTGACGTCGTATGATCGTGACGCACGAATGGGTGAACACACAGACGGTTTAGTGAAGGTTGTTGTCTTCGGTTCTTCACATGTTTTCGTTTTTTTCTGTTTGTACAGCAGTCCGATTTCTCTCCTGCTATTAAGGACGTGTTGGTTCTCTTGTCACTATACCGAGAAGTGACGTGCGGTCAGCGAGAACAGGGCGGACAAGAACCCCAAGAGGTATCGACCTTTATCGCTCAGTTTATGAGATTGTTACACTACTTCGTGTGGATTACTCGTTATATTATCTAGTGATCCACAAGGGAATTGTGGAAGTGGCTCGAAATCCCAAACAAATCCAGGACTAAAATAAATTTGCTACTCGGGAAAGGAGTCCCATATTTTTGCTTGTCGTGGAAGACGTTTTACTCAATCAATCAATCAATCAATCAATCAATCAATCAATCAATCAATCAATCAATCAATCGTTTATTTAACTACGTTATCGTCCAAGAGCTATACAATTCGTTCAAAATACGAACGTGTTCTGAGACAATACGAGCTGCCTAACCTGTATTTTCTTTAAGTTCAAACGCAGTTGCCTCGCAACAGTGTGCAAGTACTTGCAAATTTCTACTTGCCCTTTCTTATAATCTTGTTAGTCCAGGCTTATTACCACTGACTCGTTAATATTAATGCTTTAGACAAGAACACACCTGGAGAACTTCTTCCGTCCACTGAGGAATTTAACAGCCAAGGTAAGCATGAGGAGGTATTCGGGCGGTTCGCTAGATCACCTTCATTAGAGAGGGAGGGGGATCTTTAGGACGTCTTGTTCAAGAGCCAAAGTCCCAAGGTCTGAAGTTCATATACACACTCACAGATATAGAGCGCAGTCCTTAAACCCGTGAAAAAAATTAAAGTTAGAACTAAATAGCATCAAAATATACACAAAATTTGCGCTGCCGAAAAAAAGAAACAACGCATGAAACAACAATACAATTAAAATGAAAAGACCCTTGATTTATATGCAGGCAGGAATTCACGAAACAATTTAATGAACAGTGAAAATCAATGACATATACAAAATATTAAAAAGACACAGGACACAACTAAATAAAGTTTGGATACCAAAAGCACAGGACATACATTACATGTTTATTTGCCTCTTCGTATTAAACATCCCAGAAATCAAGACACGACAAAAACAATGTCTGGAAACGGCATTTCAAATATATACTGCACACATTTGCTCTCTTTATTCACAACCTGGAAAATATTAGACGTTGAACTGAAGTTTATTTTAATTGAACTGATTCAATGTCATATCGTTACATGATAAGTATAGAGGGACTATACAGGAAAGTGTGAGTGGCCCATATACTTGTTCAACATTTTCTTAAACGACTTGGATCTTCGTAATGACAATAATGGCTGCTCTTTGGTCAAGTATGCGGATGATTCGACGATATTGGTTCCCATTAATAAAGATTGTGCAGACATCTCGGCAGAAACTGTTCAACAATTTTTTGATTGGTCTGATCTAAATTCTATGTCATGTAATCCGACTACGTATAAGGAACTTGTATTCCGAAAGAAAAATAACTTGGAGCCCTATACAATTATCAGAAACATGCCCCAATGCACGGAGCTCACTATTTTAGGAGTGACTTTTCAGTCGAACTGTAGATTCTCCTTTCACGTAAGAAGTAAGCTCAACAAGGCTAATACATGTCTATTTGTACTTAGATCTCTGAGAAAAGAAGGATATAGCCAGACAGAAGTAGATAACCTATTTTACAGTATCGTTCTACCTAACATTACCTATGGCCTTTCAGTTTATGCTGCATCTGATGCAGAACTTACTACTATTCAGTGTTTTTTTAGATCGTTGTTTCAAACGTAAATATATATCTAAGTATATTAAGGTACATAGTTTGTTAGAGAGACAGGATAAGCAGATATTCAACAAAGTTAGAAAACTCGAGCTACATCCCATGAATGATCTCCTTCCGAAAGCTAAAGTTACTCAATATAATCTTAGAAAGAAGCTTAGTCTACTCCCTAAAGTTAATACCTCACGTTTTAAGAACTGCTTCATTAATCGTCTCATTTTTAAGTACAGCTTGGCTGTCTAATCCCTTAAATTGTCACCTATTTTAACCTCGCATACATAGTTCTAGCCTGCGGGGGTGGCCGCTTCCTGTGTGATCATCCAGCAGGCTTCCCTTGTTTGGGTGGGCCCGTTGGGTGAGCGCGCGACAGGCGGTTGCTTTCGCAGGCTAGCATAGCTGTATATATTAATAAATAGATCTAATGTTAGGAATTATATTCTAGATTTTTACTTGCATTTTTAGATTTTTACTTGCTTTTTATATTAGTTACTTAATTTAACATATGATTACAACATTATTATTATCAGTATCATTAACAGTATTTAATATGTATACCAGGAGCCCATTAGCAGGAGCGTCCATCTTCCCCACTGCGTCTGTACCCCAGCACAGAGGTAGATGAGGCTATTTTTAGCATTGCGTTTCGCGCGAAAAAGAACAAAGGTAGGCTATTCTTAGCCAATCAGATAACTAACGTCACTTCTCATTATCATTCTTCTCACTTTCAACGCGGGAATTCGAATTGCTGGTTTTCACTCAATCCCCAGAGATTCAAATGTTGGTGCCCCAACAAAAGAAGCTAACGAGGGATCTATTGTTTAAGGGCACCAACATGGCGGCAACCTCTTTTCGCGGGAATTTCGAATCTAAAAATAACCTCATCTACTCCTGTGATGGGGACCCAACCGATAACAGAGGAACGCTCCTGGTAATGGACTCCTGGTATACACAATTGTATTTATATTTAGATTATAATTAGTATTCCGTATTTTATTAGATTAAATTGTAACATATGATATGTATTTTATCAATGAATTAAATACCATTATTATTATTATTATTACAAGTTGAAACCGCTAACGATAATCATATAAATGGTTTCCACTCCTCCCCTCTCATTTATGTAAGCTTTACAGATCTTACACAAAAGTTGCAAACTATACGTTGTATTTATCGTGGTTTGTACCAAAACTATGATTTTGATGCTACAACCTTATACAATCCCTTTCTAAAGGGGGAGGGCACCGTTATTAACAGGAAATGCATATCATTTTCAACCCCTAACCCCTCAGTTTTTCAAGGTTCGCATTTCTTACCCCAAATTGCAACCAATATGTTGTGTTCGTCGTGTTTACTACCAAAACTATGATTTTTAAGCTGCAACTTCATTAAACCCACTTCTAAATGGGGACGGTACCAATATTAACAGGAAGGGTATATGCTTTACAACCCCTCCCCCCTCAGTTTTGCAAGGTTCGCATTTCTTACCCCAAATTTGCAACCAATATGTTGTGTTCGTCGTGTTTACTACCCAAACTAAGATTTTAAAGCTGCAACGTCATTCAAGGCAATTCTAATGGGGGAGGGCGCCGTTATTAACAGGAAATGCATAGCATTTTCCACCCCTCCCCCCTCAGTTTTGCATGGTTCGCATATCTTACCCCACATTTGCAACCAATATGTTGTGTTCGTCGTGTTTACTACCCAAACTATGATTTTAACGCTGCAACTTTATTTAATCCAGTTCTGGACTGGGAAATAGCAAATAAAACTGTCCCAGCATGCTTTGCGGCCAAAACGGAAAGGGCGATGGATTTTTACGGGTAGAAAGGAACATCATAGAGACATGGAATTTTCACCAAAATGTTACCCATAGAAAACTGCAGAGGGTCTTCTTTATTTGGTTGATATTAAAGTTCAGGGGGGGGGAATGACAGGCAAAACAAAATTTCAAAACGGCTTAACCCCCCCTGAACTTCATTTGCGCGAGCGTTAACCCAAAAATTTAATCTAGTTGGGTGAAATTACATAAGATAGGCTGATTTTTGTGTCTTTCACTATTCGCTACATACCGAACATTAATTATTTAATTAATTAATTAATTAATTAATTATTTAAAGATTGTATTATTTTTATGATTATCGTTAGGAGAAAGTGAAAACCGCTAACGATAATCATACAATGGTTTCCACCCCTCCCCCCTCAGTTTTGCAAGATTCGCAGATCTTACTCAAAATTGGCAAACAATATGCTGTGTTTATCGTGTTTAGGGAAGAGGTCAAAACAATGGTACTCGGGCGGGACCCAATTTTGATGGAAGGGGGGTTGTACCCTGAACCCACCACCTATTTTGGCAAAATCTACATTTTTGACCACAAATATCTTCTCGAATAAAATACCTGTTGTGGAAGTAACTATATTTCTAGTTGCTACAGGCAGAGAAGAACGTGTATCTGCATTAAAATCGGGTATCCCTATTTTACAACGCAAGAAAATTACCCTCGAAAAAAGGGCTAGGGGGTATTACTCGGCACCCACCACCTCGCCTAAAAAATTGGGTCCCATTCGAAATCCATTGTTTTGACCTCTTCCCTTAGTACCAAAACTATGATTTTTAAGCTGCAACTTCATTCAACCCACTTCTAAATGGGAGGGTAATATTGTTAACAGGAAATGCATATGATTTTCCACCCCTCCCCCCTCAGTTTTGCAAGGTTCGCAGATTTTACCCAAAATTTACAACCAATATGTTGTGTTCGTCGAGTTTACTACCCATACTAAGATTTTAAAGCTGCAACTACATTCAAGCCACTTCTAATGGGGGAGGGTTCCGTTATTAGACAAGACAAGACAAGACAAGACATATTTTATTAGAGTGCCAAGCAACAGACTGTACATAGGCATGCTTCTCCAATATTCTATACAAGGATGGTTTGCCTAACTTTAAAACATTCATAGATGTATTTTGCTATTTCTGGCTTATGTTTTTTTGGTGCGATTAAATCTTTATAGTTTGTTATTTTTTTGTTTATATCTTGAAAAAGAGAGTTTCTCAGATCAGAATATAATTGACATTTAGATAAAAAATGTTCTTCATTTTCCATAATTTGACAATGTGGGCATATTCTCAATTCAGGACTCACATAAACTCTGTTATAACGGCCTCTTTCAATTTGTAAAATATGGTCGCTTATTCTTAACTTAGTTAGTGCTCTGCGATGATCTATGTTTTTAACTTCCAATAAATAATCTTCGAGTTTATATTCTGTTTTGAACTCACGAAATGTTCTTAATTTGTTTCCTCCCACTGATCTGGATTCATCATCGAAGATGCTTGATCTCCAGTCTTGAGTTTCAATATCCTCTAGTCTTTGTTTGGTATATTTATAAAACCGCTTGATCTCGTTTTCATCAATAACGGCATCTTGTTGGGATTCCCAGCAATAGCCAAAGCCATTCTGAAATAATATAGCTTTAATTTGCATTGCCCAGTTCTTCGAATTTGTGTGACTTAGCATATCTAAGTAGGCTTGCTTTGCGATTCTATTTTCGTCTAATGTTAGAAGGCGGGCCCAGAATGATAATGCCTTAGATTTTACTTCAATAATGATGGGGAAACGGCCTAATTCTGCACGGCAAGCTTTGTTCACCGCTCTTTTGCTTACGCCTAGGATTTGTTTACAGAACTTTGTGTGAACTTGTTCTATTGGGTCACGTGATTCATTATATTTAACAGTATCAAGACCCCAAATTTCAGAGCCATATGTGAGAATGGGTTTTATTAGGGTATCGAATAGATGTAAGGTAAGTGACAGGTCTCTTCTAAATGAGATTCCCATGTTCTTGCGGAGTGAGTAAAAAGCTTTTAGTGCAACCTTTTTTAGCTCTTGTTTTGCTATAATAAATGATCCAGAGGCACTTAAAGTCAATCCTAAATACTTATATTTAGTTACGTTCTCAATCAGTGTTGTCCCAACGTTGAATAAATAACGATTTAGTTTTCTACCATTAGGGTTAAATATTATTACTTTTGTTTTATTTTCGTTGATGTAGAGACTGTTGGCTTTGCCGTAATCCAGTAGGCATTTTAAATTGTTTTGTAATCCCAACTGAGACTTTGAGATAATTACTAAATCGTCTGCATATAGTAAGCAACTAACGGTTCTGTTGTTTAGTTCGGGGGCGTCTTTGTCTTTGTTAAGAATGTTTGCTAGATCACTTAAATATATATTGAAAAGGGTAGGTGACAACATGCACCCTTGCTTGACTCCTTTATGGCACGCAAATTCCTCCGAGATGTGTCCGTCAAGTTTAACACACGCGGAGTCTTTGTTGTACATGTCTTTAATAATGGCAAGAAAATTTCCGTTTATACCAATGTTGTTTAACTTTGTGTATAATTTGTCGCGTGATATGTTATCGAAGGCTTTGCTAAAATCGATGAAGCAAGTGTACAAGAAATTATTCCTGGGTTTTGGCTTGTTCTTTATATATTTGTCGATCAGCGCTTTTAATACTAAAAGATTGTCAGTACCTCTAAATGTTTTCCTGAAACCTGCTTGTTCTTGAGGCAGGATATTGTGAAAATCTAGGTAGCTAACTAGCCGTGTATTTAATAGCAGAGCAAAAAGTTTTCCTAGGTGGGACAGGATTGTAATTCCTCTGTAGTTTCCTGGCTCTGATTTCGTGCCATTTTTATATATAGGAGTTATGTATCCAAAGGCCCAAATTTTAGGATATATTTTCGAGTTTAGAATAGAATTAAATAACGTAGTTATTGTTTCCGATAGTAGTTTATAACTGACCTTCAGGAATTCGTTGTTAATAAAATCGCTTCCGGGTGTTTTGCCGCTTTTAAGTGCTTTAATTCCATTTATCACTTCTTCTTTCGTAAATGCGAAGTCAAGTGGACCGGCTTCATTGTTTTCGGCATGCGTACTTGTGTCGTGTGTTTCACCAATGTTGTCTTTTTCGGCTTTGTTAAGATCTTTGAAATATTCATGAAAGCTGCTTAGATCAACATGTTTGGTATCATCTGCTCTATTGTTGTCGGTGTTTAAGTTTCTTAGTGCTTTCCAAAACTGCCGTGGGTTGTGTGATCTTAGCTTTGATAGTTTATCAAATTCACTATCGTAGAACTTTCGTTTTTTCCGTTTTAGTAGTTTCCTAAACATTTTCTTATTGCTATTTAGCAATTCTCTTATATCCTCCCTGTTTGGATGTCTAGTCCTAAGTTTACCTAAATTAGTTAAGTTGTTTTTTTGTATTTTACATTCACTATCGAACCATTTATTTTCTTCACGTTTTGTTTTATCGACGTCAGTATTTTTTAGTGCCCCAGCATTGTCAAGAACTTTATGTATCAGCTTATTAAAGTCTTCAACAAAATTTTCAGTGTTATCGTTGAGCGGCCTCTGGTTCAGGTTACCAATATCGGCTAATGTTTCTGGTAAATTTAAATATTCTACAACTTTATGGGAGACATTATCGTTCCAGAATAATTTTGAGAGCAGACGCCTGCCCTTATTTTGACTTTTGTCGTTAACCGGAAGTGGTACTTTCTTTACCTCTATACTATATGTAATATGTGAGTGATCCGAAATATGAGGTTTTAGATCTTCTACTTTTAAATATTGAAATGAGTTTAATGTTTCGTTATCTGAAATGACGTAGTCAACTAGACTCGAGCCGTTTGGTTGGTGACAGGTCTTCAAGCCTTTTCGATCCCCGATGATTCTACCGTTGGCAATTTTTAGGCCGTTTGCGATACACGAGTCGATGAGTTGTTTGCCCCTATTGTCAATATTGTTTTTATCAAGGGATTGCCTTGTTGTTACGGCATTTTCATGTACATACCCATCAGGTAATTGAAAAAAATTGTGTATATTCGAGTCGTCAATTATATCCTGTAACTGTCCAGTCCTGGCATTAAAATCTCCTTGTAATATTACGTAACCCTTTTGAGAAAAACTAATCAAATCTTGATCAAGTTCGTCGATGTAGTTTGCGTTTGATTGGTTTTCCATATTTTCCGGGCTAAAATAAACTGTCCCTAGAAATATGTCTTTGTTTGTTTGGAAATGTTTCTTGTCTAGTCTACACCAAAGAATGTTGTCGTTCTTAGTTGGTACATAAGATACTGCGTTTTTTAACGACTTTTTTATATAAACTGATAACCCGCCGTGATATTTTGTTCTTGATTTTGGTCTAAACTTGGAGTAACATTGATAATTTTTCACATCGAGTTCTGAATTTTCACTGGCATGCGTTTCTGTCAACCCAAATATATCATGGCTATTTATTACACCTAGTACGTCCGTCTGGTTAAGTTTGTTTCCAAGCACTCTACTATTATGTCCGTGAATGTTCCAAACCCCAATCTTAATATTATCAGGCATTAATTATGTTAGAAATTTCGATGATATGAAGGGTGGCCAAACTGTTGGTTAGACATTGTATTTCTATTATATAGATTGTCACTCACTTGTCCAAGATTGCTTAACCATTTCACTAACTGGCTTACTGAGACCATACCTGGCGCCGCAGGTGGATACTCAGATGGCTTACCACGATAATGTTGTTGATCCTCGCCTGGGCTTCTAGTCTGGTATCCGGTCTGGTATCGTTGCGATCCACCGTCGGCTCTTCGGGACTGATATCGTGTCTCGTATTGATGGTCTTCATCTGGTCTTCGGTTCTGGTATGTAGGTCTTGTGTTCCGAGTCGCATTACGAAGACCGAGCGCTTCCTTTAGATTTGCCGCTAGAATGCGGGTTCCCGTCTGGTTGTTGAGGTGCAGCTCATCGTAAAACACCTGTTCGTTGGTTCCTCCGTCTGCTCGTCTTGTTAATCTGCTGTTATCCAGGTATTCCATGTTGTCTAATTCTCGGGCCATTTCGCACAAATCATCATTAATGACTTTAATCATCCTGTTCTTCTCTCTGTCTGTACGATGCTCTATAATTCCCGATAGAATAATCTTGCAATTCGGCCATTTGCTTCTCAATATAGTAGTTAACTGTACAAACTCATTTAATATAGTGTCCTTGTGTTTAGTATTGACGTCATTTGTTCCTAAGTGAATAACTACTTGTTTGTAGTTGGTGTCGACATCCATGTGGTTGACATAGCTGATTGCTTCCTTTGTTCCACCGCCGCTGAGTATTTGCTTGTTCACATAACAATCTCTTGCCAGAAGTGTTTGTCTTACACCTCTCATCATGGAATCAGCAATGATCAGTATTGGTCCTTTTGAGTCAGAGGCTCTATTGTTATCCCTTTGCACGGTCGACTCCATCCTCGAGGTACTTGGATCGACTTCAGTGGTATTAGTCTCGTTCCGTGGTGTTGTTTGCACTGTCTCGGCACGTGACGTTGGACAATCGCTGAGGACTTCATAACGGTTGCTGGTATTTAAAGGAGACGAGAAGACACTTGTTTCGGATCTTGTATCATTTCTCTCTTGTGCGTCTACAATTACATGCCCTGGATTTGGGCGTGCAGTTTTTTCGGACTCTTCAACTTTTGTTATAATTGCCATCAATTTCTTTGTAGTTGCCTTGAGCTCATTCTGCATTTGACTGACTGTTTTTTTAAATGACTTCATTTCAGATGCAAATTCCTGTCTCAGGTTCTCCTTCGCTTCCTCTAGTTTGTTGTCATATTGAATAATTAATTCTTTCAGCTTCATTTTCAATTTCTTCTCTAAATCTTCTATCTTCTCGTTCAGGTTATTTGTTCTGATAATTTCGCCGCTAAGTGATTTTTCCAGGTCGTCGTTAAATGAGGATTGTGTTTTCTCAAAGGTTTGTAAAGCATCTAAACTCTTCTCTAGATTCTCGAGCAGACATTTCTCTTCGTTTATCGCACTAGTCATGGATTCGGCCAGATTTGAGTCGCTTTGGCTTCTTCTACGTTGAGTCGTTTCCTTTAGGCTTATTTCATTTGACTTTTCCGTTTGCTTTTCCTTTGCTTCTTCAAGAGTGTCGTATTTCTTGCAGCCGCGGCCCGGTTTTCCCGTTATTTGTTTTTCGCAATCGTCCCATGAGTTAACGATTCCTGTATCCGAATTGTGCCACCATGTATAGAAAACTTCTTTTGTTGGCTTACTTCTACTTCCCATTGTTTTTACCCTCCAGAATGGCCACGCTTAAGGATTTTTCAAAGATTTCGCGGAGCGGCCATGTTACACGTCCTGCTCATACACGTCCTGCACATACATTTATTAACGGGAAATGCATAGGATTTGCCACCCCTCCCCCCTCAGTTTTGCAAGGTTCGCATTTCTTACCCCAAATTTGAAACCACTATGTTGTGTTCGTCGTGTTTACTACCCAAACTAAGATTTAAAAGCTGCAACTTTATTTAATCCAGATCTGGACTCGGAAATAGCATATGAAACTGCCCCAGCATGCTTTGCGGCCAAAACGGAAAGGGCGATGGATTTTTACGTGTAGAAAGCAACATCGCAGAGACATGGGGTTTTCACCAAAATGTTACCCATAGAAAACTGCAGGGGTTCCTCTTAATTTGGTTGATATTAAAGTTCAGGGGGAGAAATGACAGCCAAAACAAAAATTCAAAACGGCTTAACCCCCCCTGAACTTCATTTGCGCGAGTAATAACGCAAATATTTCAGCTAGGTGGTCGACATTACATACGATAGCCTAGTTTTGAATCCTTTAACTATTTGCTACATACGAAACATAAGCTATCAATTACAATTATTCCCTACCCCACTCCCCCTGGGTGTAAGCAAAATGTGTTGGGAATGCTATTCATGACAAAACTGAATGGTTTCGAAGTTTTCAAGTTCAACACAGAATTAACGTTAACCAGTTGCCCAGGCTCCGCTCGGCCAAGCAAAAAGCGAGAAAAACCGGCTTAACCCCCCCTGAACTTCATTTGCGCGAGTAATTACGCAAAAATTTAATCTAGTTGGGCAAAAATACATAGGATAGGCTGGTTTTCATTACCTTAACTATGCGCTAGATACCGAACATTAATTAATTAATTAATTATTTAATGATTGTATTATTTCTATGTTTATCGTTAGGAATTATAAACATAGGGCCCCTAAAGGCAACTCGCGAATGGTCAGTGAGCTATTTTTGCATATACTAAAAATCACGTGACCGATCATTTATTTATTTCCTTTTTACTTACTCACTCACCAACTTACTTATTCTTCTTTTTCTCCCCCTCTTCGTTAAGTTATCATACCTGTTTGTAATTTGTTAATTTTAAAGACTGGCCCGCCTAGATTAGTTAATGCCAGTCTATCATTTTCCGAATGGACAATAAAAAATTGTGAAATGTGAAAAAAATATATTGGCTAGAAGAGAACCTCATTCAGTGACTGAACTAGTGAACTTTGAAATGTAAATTTTGCTTTGAGCTAAAACTGAATCATAGATAAAAAACATTGTTGTTATTTTAAGTACAAAGAAATTGTTCGGATTATTATTCAGTGAAATAAATACTGCACTCATCTGGAACACAAGAAGCCTCGATAAATTTATAGAAATGTTGCTCTTTTTAAAGTAAATTTTGACTTGCTGCTATGAGAAAGTTTAGCTGAGTTTGTTTGGGCTTTGCTTCGCGAGTAGCTGTGATGTTACGGTTTTGTATGCATACAAGGGTAAGATAATTATCGTACTGTGTGCTGCATAAGTTTGAGCTCGATTCGACGTGAACTTCTTGGTAAAATTTGTGATTTTGTGGAGCTTGTTGTGATTGCTGCCATCGATTTCCATTAATTATGAGGGGGAGAATTTTTTTAGGAAAAGTTCAAAACTAACAAATAATTACCAGACACAGTTTAAAGACGAAATTCAAACTTTATTTTTACAATTTCATATATTACACTGATAACACAGAAACTACGCTTGGGCTCCCTGTGGATATATGTGGCCTACAACAGCAGCATTGTGGGGATGGCTGGGGTACTGGGAAAGGTTTCCCTCCTGCGTTGCCATTATTGATGCAACGACACATGCAATACGATTGTTTATTAAATGTTTGTTTTATTCATTTTCGATCAGTAGGGTAAGTTATTATGGGCCGCAAACTAGCCGACCATAAATATAGTTCACGAATTTAGTTATCCATACAACAAATAGCAGCTCTAAATGTTTCACAGGAGAAGGCTAAGTTTTTGGCTTCGTTTACGCAATAGAAAGCCACCAAACTATTACTTCCTCAAGGGATCGAGAACAATTATATGAATCCGAAAATGTTTGTCGTCGACTTAACATCACTGAACTTAAGTCAGCATAAAAAGTTCGACGTTTCAACTGGGCCTTATAGATATTCATCGCCTCACTGTCTACCGATTGCTTATAATAAGGAAACAATGGGCCTTATTTTGGGTTGCTATAAGTTTCGTAGGTATTTGTACTTTACACACGGCTTGTAAGGGCAAATAATAATTTATATCATTAAATATTGCGTATCTTTCAAGATTATCATTGGCACCTAGTTATTTATCTATAGCCTTTAGAATACACTACCACTTCAAAAGATCACTTGAAAACTGTGCTAAATTCTCCATTATCAGGTGCAGGTAGAGTCATTCTATGAATGATTTGGGGTCGAAAATGGTTAGGTTTTTGAGAAAATGAATTATTAATGACCCATTGGCAAATGGCCGGGTATTCTATAGTTGCTCCAGACTTGCAAGTAGACCGCTTAGTTTTGTCGTGAAGTTGAAATTTAATTGTCAACGAAGTCGCCACAGCGACCGTACCGGGGACTGAGCGAGCGACAAACGGAGAACCACTGAAGTGATTATTATCAAAATGTTTCACCGAATGAATATTATTTGTACGTGCCGTACAACTTAAAAGCATGTTCTTTCTACTCCTTCCATCCGCAGTAAAAGCAAGATTAGTTGGTGAATTTAATTTTGCCAAATCTTGAAACTGCTGTACGTACGCCGAAGCGGCTCGGGAAACTACTTCGATTTTGACAAACACGCGTGAAATTTATCCCTAATTTCACTCGTCCCCATTTGATTACTTATTGCTGACTTGTACGTTACGTCATCGCCGCCATGTTGGTGGACGTTAAGACGGTTTCTCGTTAGCTTCTCTTGTTAGTTCCACCAACATGTTCGTCATGCACGGCTTTGTTATTTGAATCTGGGTATTGGTTCCAAGTAAGCAATACAAATTCTTGGTTTGCAACCAATCCCCGAAGATTTAAGAAACAAAGGCGTGGCAGCCATGTTGGATGACAAAAACAAAAGAACTATTGCCGAATCTTTTGTTATTGTCATCCAACATGGCCATCATGACGTCAGTTGCAAACGAAGTTATGATGTCTTGTCAACAGCTCACAGTAATTTAATCTATAATGCATTCATCTTAACGATAGTTCTTTTTCCATAGGTCGCAATTATACCTCCCCGCTCTAGCTCGTGCAGTAAATTTGATGACATCTCGGTTGAATGATAGTTGGTATTTTTATCTAAATATCAGCAATTAAACACTTTTTAGATTTTTGTTTCACGGGTATAAGCCATTTCGGAGTTGAGGAAGGGACTGGGATCGAGTGCCAAACTTAATCTGATAAAGAAATTAACCCCGTCACAAGAAATATCATACTCAGTAAAATTAGTAGGTTTACCGAGTTCAGTGAGGAAGATTGGTTTGATAATAAAAATGTGGTGAGCTTTGAAAAAACGTGTACGGCCGTAAATACGAACTGAATAGCAAGCCGTCAAAAATCGCAAAAATATGAGAGAATGTATGGCTTTCGGGGACGGCGTCTCCCAAAAATACATTCTCTCATTTTTGACGGCTTGCTATTCAGTTCGTATTTATCCAAACATTCTCAAACTCGGCAAACGTACTAATTTTAGTGTGATATTTCTTGCCATGGAGTTCATTTCTGAATTAAATAAAGTTTTGACACTCGGTCCCAGTCCCTTGCTCATCTCATCATCTGCCGTTGTTCCAGTAAGTTCTCATGCATACTATTTTGTAGTCTTTTTTTTTGTTCTATTCGCATATATATAATATGGAATCCAAATAAAGAAGCTTTCGAGAAGGGTGTGTACCCTTCTAAGACATGCCTGCGATTTGTTCGTACCTTGGATCATAGTTAATAGAGTGGAATGGTTAGGAAACCCAGCGACCTTCTTTGTTATAGGTCTTTGTTAGCTTTTTTCAACCTTGAACGTGCACAAAAGACAATAGAAATTCCAATGTGTTTATCATTCAGCCAATAGAAACGCGTGAGTTCAGTCGTCGAGGGGACGCTAATGAACTATAACCGTGCACAATCTTTTGTCTTACCCCTTCCAACATAAATCGCAGCGCCTTTGTTAGCCCCTTTGAAGTTTGCCGGGTTTCCTAACCATTCCACTCTATTAACTATGCTTGGATGGAGGCATAACTTGTATGTATGCAATAGGTTATCTCGAAATAAAGGTCATACTCACCGTCAGGCGCGGATCCAAGAAAAAATGTGACCGTTTTCCAATGCTGCGAGCGATGGACGTTTTTTAGATTTGACTCTAAAACGCCATTTCCTGCGTTCTTGTGACTGAAAATCGACTTGGAATTACAACATCCCAAACGATAAAAATGTTCTTTTCATGCTTATCACTACACCATAAGTTATATACATTCAAGTTGAAACACACTTATTGACTGTCGCATTGTCGAATTCAAAGAGAGTTTGCCTTAAAATTATCAAGAAAAAAAAAATAATTTCTTCACGTCCGCCGAGATTTTAAAATTCAAAAAATCTGACCGTTCTCCATAAAACGGTGGAAACCGGTCTGGACCAGCACCTGGGTGTTGTGCTTTGTTGTTTTGTGCCGTAGCCTGCGCGCATTGTGTTATTTTGTAACACAAGTGTTGCTGTTTTACTGTTGACGTTGATACAGGCACGTCCCCTTGCTACTCAACTCCTCCGTAACACCCAGGGGATGGGATTCGCCCCTCTTACAGTTGCTCCTGATCAGCCTAGAGGTGACAGCGATCTGGCCGAGGTAGTGATCCACACGATGGTTGTACTACAGTGTGCTGATCACCACGAACTTATCGAGACACTTAGAAACCTGATGTTCAATCCCGCCCAGATGATGGTAAGACAGCGGTGTACAGGTGTTTGTGATAAAGGTCATACTGGATTTGGGTTTACTTACTACTTTGTTTTAATTAAAGCTAAGCAAAATATGCTATTTGGAACAACATTTTGCATTACGCAATGCATTATAATATAAACTTTTTAAAATAAAAGTTACTTGACAAAATCTGGTTACTTATCATCGTATTTATTTATTTCATTTTTAGCCTTACCTTTAAATGAATGTTAATTTAGCTGCACGCATTACTATCTTGCAGCAATCCTACTTGCCCACCATGCCGGAAGACAGTTTTCAGGAGGTTCGAAGGGGATTAACTGAACCTGTGAGGTGGTATGGTGAGTAGACGACATACATTGGATAAGAATCATTACTGTGAGCTGTGAGCACACCGACACAAGAAGGCACTGCTAACTTATTATAAAGTTACTTGACACCAGTGAAATTGAATAAACAGTTATGAGAAAGGACAGAGTAACGATAATAAAATGACGATTGACTGTACCTGGAAAAGTCTTAATTCAACACGTATTTAGGTTCTTTTCTCTTGTTTATACCGTTTTTGCTTTTACTTTGGATGCTTTTTCCAGCTCGTTCTTCTGAGAAGAAACGGTTTCTTGATCATTTTCCCAACTCAGGTTGTTGGTAATCATTTTGATTTAGAATATTTATACATGGTGTTGTTTTTTATTTGCATTACAGTATGCCCCAGAGGACATCGTTATTGTATTGGTGAGGTAAGTATTGGTAATCACTTGCTTAATTTTCAACTGATTTGAGTTTTGCTGAGATGTCTGCAATCAGCAAACTCACATGCGATAAACATTTGCGAGTCTTTTTATTGCAGTGTGGAAGAGCAGACCAGAAAGCAGTGTGTCCTGAGTGCAAATTAGCTATCGGCGGAATTGCAATGCATGTGCTGGTTGCTGATAACAGGATACTGGCTAACCCTCAGTACGTACCAGTCCAGAGTTTAATTGAAATACGTATTTCGCTAATAAAGCTAGTCCTTTCTGAACCCAGGCTATATGCAAGTATAATTTTGGTTTCGCAGCGTAGATTACAAAATTGGGATAAGTATTAATGAGATTATTAAAGACTCTGTCGACCGTCATGCTTTGCGAGGGTGTAGTTATTGTTACATCCCTTCGGAGAATACTAAAAACTACTAAATTATATCGCTGTTTCTATGCATTCAAGCTCGGAATTACAACGAAGTCCGTTTGAGTCGCGTGAAGCGTAACGGTCGATAGAGTCTTTAAAGCTCATAAAGTAAACAATGTAACTGCAAAAAGGCCTACACAGGAAGTATGAGTGGGATCTGGGAAGCAGTTCGTTTTCTTACGTTTTAGGAACTTTTCAATATTCTTGTATAGTCTTTTACAAACAGAAAAAAAGAGCTCTACCTTATTATCCACCGTGGATTATGACGCAATGCATTCTGTTACGCGTTTCTTGTTACCTGGCTTCCTAATCCGTGTTCGTTCAGAACAGTTGAAGTCCTTGTAAGTAAAACCTTTACTTTCTTGTACCAGAGAGGATCGTTCAAGTCGAGGACATATTCTTGGTAATCCTTCTGCGCATGCGTCGTCTGTTGGCTCGTCAGACCGCAACCTCTCTCCCGCTGTGGTGTGCATAATTCGCCTGATTATGCATTCAGCCATGCTGACAGGGGGGTGCCGACATCCCGGGGTACGCACAAACCTGTTTGTATTGTTTGGTGTCCTTGTTATCAAACGTGTAATTGGATATCCACACTAATACATTACACATACCTATCGTTATAACAGGAAACTAACTGGCTCATCTCACCGCAGGTTCATCCGGATCAATTACATCAGTTTCTATGGCAACATCTGTCTCGTGACCTTCGTGCCCTAGCAGCAGCCATTAACAAAAGTGCTGACGAAGCTTTGTTGGTTGTACACCTCGTGTTGTCAAGAATTGCTACGCACCCTTCTACGAGTAAGTCTATTCTCAGCTCTTGTCATTAGGTCACTGTATTAAATACTGTCAGCTGTAGTAAGTCTATCCTTAGCCCTTGTCATTAGGTCATTCTATTAAATACTGTCAGCTGTAGTAAGTCTATCCTTAGCCCTTGTCATTAGGTCACTGTATTAAATACTGTCAGCTGTAGTAAGTGTATCCTTAGCCCTTGTCATTAGGTCACTGTATTAAATACTGTCAGCTGTAGTAAGTATATCCTTAGCCCTTGTCATTAGGTCACTGTATTAAATACTGTCAGCTGTAGTAAGTATATCCTTAGCCCTTGTCATTAGGTCACTGTATTAAATACTGCCAGCTGTAGTAAGTGTATCCTTAGCCCTTGTCATTAGGTCACTGTATTAAATACTGTCAGCTGTAGTAAGTATATCCTTAGCCCTTGTCATTAGGTCACTGTATTAAATACTGTCAGCTGTAGTAAGTATATCCTTAGCCCTTGTCATTAGGTCACTGTATTAAATACTGCCAGCTGTAGTAAGTGTATCCTTAGCCCTTGTCATTAGGTCACTGTATTAAATACTGCCAGCTGTAGTAAGTGTATCCTTAGCCCTTGTCATTAGGTCACTGTATTAAATACTGTCAGCTGTAGTAAGTATATCCTTAGCCCTTGTCATTAGGTCACTGTATTAAATACTGTCAGCTGTAGTAAGTGTATCCTTAGCCCTTGTCATTAGGTCACTGTATTAAATACTGTCAGCTGTAGTAAGTATATCCTTAGCCCTTGTCATTAGGTCACTGTATTAAATACTGTCAGCTGTAGTAAGTATATCCTTAGCCCTTGTCATTAGGTCACTCTATTAAATACTGTCAGCTGTAGTAAGTCTATCCTTAGCCCTTGTCATTAGGTCACTCTATTAAATACTGTCAGCTGTAGTAAGTGTATCCTTAGCCCTTGTCATTAGGTCACTGTGTTAAATACTGTCAGCTGTAGTAAGTGTATCCTTAGCCCTTGTCATTAGGTCACTCTATTAAATACTGTCAGCTGTAGTAAGTGTATCCTTAGCCCTTGTCATTAGGTCACTCTATTAAATACTGTCAGCTGTAGTAAATCTATCCTTAGCCCTTGTCATTAGGTCACTCTATTAAATACTGTCAGCTGTAGTAAGTGTATCCTTAGCCCTTGTCATTAGGTCACTCTATTAAATACTGTCAGCTGTAGTAAGTGTATCCTTAGCCCTTGTCATTAGGTCACTGTGTTAAATACTGTCAGCTGTAGTAAGTGTATCCTTAGCCCTTGTCATTAGGTCACTGTGTTAAATACTGTCAGCTGTAGTAAGTGTATCCTTAGCCCTTGTCATTAGGTCACTCTATTAAATACTGTCAGCTGTAGTAAGTGTATCCTTAGCCCTTGTCATTAGGTCACTCTATTAAATACTGTCAGCTGTAGTAAATCTATCCTTAGCCCTTGTCATTAGGTCACTCTATTAAATACTGTCAGCTGTAGTAAGTGTATCCTTAGCCCTTGTCATTAGGTCACTCTATTAAATACTGCCAGCTGTAGTAAGTGTATCCTTAGCCCTTGTCATTAGGTCACTCTATTAAATACTGTCAGCTGTAGTAAGTGTATCCTTAGCCCTTGTCATTAGGTCACTGTATTAAATACTGTCAGCTGTAGTAAGTGTATCCTTAGCCCTTGTCATTAGGTCACTGTATTAAATACTGTCAGCTGTAGTAAGTGTATCCTTAGCCCTTGTCATTAGGTCACTCTATTAAATACTGTCAGCTGTAGTAAGTGTATCCTTAGCCCTTGTCATTAGGTCACTGTATTAAATACTGTCAGCTGTAGTAAGTCTATCCTTAGCCCTTGTCATTAGGTCACTCTATTAAATACTGTCAGCTGTAGTAAGTGTATCCTTAGCCCTTGTCATTAGGTCACTGTATTAAATACTGTCAGCTGTAGTAAGTGTATCCTTAGCCCTTGTCATTAGGTCACTCTATTAAATACTGTCAGCTGTAGTAAGTGTATCCTTAGCCCTTGTCATTAGGTCACTCTATTAAATACTGTCAGCTGTAGTAAGTGTATCCTTAGCCCTTGTCATTAGGTCACTCTATTAAATACTGTCAGCTGTAGTAAGTGTATCCTTAGCCCTTGTCATTAGGTCACTGTATTAAATACTGTCAGCTGTAGTAAGTGTATCCTTAGCCCTTGTCATTAGGTCACTGTATTAAATACTGTCAGCTGTAGTAAGTGTATCCTTAGCCCTTGTCATTAGGTCACTCTATTAAATACTGTCAGCTGTAGTAAGTGTATCCTTAGCCCTTGTCATTAGGTCACTGTATTAAATACTGTCAGCTGTAGTAAGTGTATCCTTAGCCCTTGTCATTAGGTCACTGTATTAAATACTGTCAGCTGTAGTAAGTGTATCCTTAGCCCTTGTCATTAGGTCACTCTATTAAATACTGTCAGCTGTAGTAAGTGTATCATTAGCCCTTGTCATTAGGTCACTCTATTAAATACTGTCAGCTGTAGTAAGTGTATCCTTAGCCCTTGTCATTAGGTCACTGTATTAAATACTGTCAGCTGTAGTAAGTGTATCCTTAGCCCTTGTCATTAGGTCACTGTATTAAATACTGTCAGCTGTAGTAAGTGTATCCTTAGCCCTTGTCATTAGGTCACTCTATTAAATACTGTCAGCTGTAGTAAGTGTATCCTTAGCCCTTGTCATTAGGTCACTCTATTAAATACTGTCAGCTGTAGTAAGTGTATCCTTAGCCCTTGTCATTAGGTCACTCTATTAAATACTGTCAGCTGTAGTAAGTGTATCCTTAGCCCTTGTCATTAGGTCACTCTATTAAATACTGTCAGCTGTAGTAAGTGTATCATTAGCCCTTGTCATTAGGTCACTCTATTAAATACTGTCAGCTGTAGTAAGTGTATCCTTAGCCCTTGTCATTAGGTCACTGTATTAAATACTGTCAGCTGTAGTAAGTGTATCCTTAGCCCTTGTCATTAGGTCACTGTATTAAATACTGTCAGCTGTAGTAAGTGTATCCTTAGCCCTTGTCATTAGGTCACTCTATTAAATACTGTCAGCTGTAGTAAGTGTATCCTTAGCCCTTGTCATTAGGTCACTCTATTAAATACTGTCAGCTGTAGTAAGTGTATCCTTAGCCCTTGTCATTAGGTCACTCTATTAAATACTGTCAGCTGTAGTAAGTGTATCCTTAGCCCTTGTCATTAGGTCACTGTATTAAATACTGTCAGCTGTAGTAAGTGTATCCTTAGCCCTTGTCATTAGGTCACTCTATTAAATACTGTCAGCTGTAGTAAGTGTATCCTTAGCCCTTGTCATTAGGTCACTCTATTAAATACTGTCAGCTGTAGTAAGTGTATCCTTAGCCCTTGTCATTAGGTCACTGTATTAAATACTGTCAGCTGTAGTAAGTGTATCCTTAGCCCTTGTCATTAGGTCACTGTATTAAGCCGTCTTTGCCTGTAAAGTTGTTTGTTTGCTTTTGTATTTCTGTGTATGTTAGTGTTTTTGGTTGGTGAAAATCCTTCGTATTTCTCATCTGTATTGCAGTGATTCTCTAACGATGTTTTACCTATTCATTTGACAATTAACTAAAGTTGTTGATTGATTGATGCATACTAATGTGATGTTTTCCTGGCTGTCAGGTGCGTTGTTGTTTGGTGGAGATGGTATCTTAGACACCCCAGCAGCCAGGAGACAGTGGGAAATTGAATTCAGTGCAGTCTTCATCAACCCTGTGCTGTCGGTAGGCAATTAACTGTGTATAAACTCTTGATCAGTGTTTAACTAACCGGAGCGATCTTGATAACCGCCTCCCGGTTAGCTTGGGTTCAAACCACGACCGGACCAACAGTCAGGGTCTTTAAATAACTGAGTAGAAGGTGCTGCCTTTGTGTAGTGTTTACAATGCCTTATGTACATGTAATATAACAAGTGAGTACATAACTTGAGTCACGTGAATGATTGTATATGACAAGTATGTGATTGCCAGAGCCGTAGCATGCCCTGAAAAACTGGGTGGGCACAAAGTCATTTCGCAACACGTGATCACCAAAACATGTACTCTGATGGCATTCCTATAGTATTACATAAAGTTACACAAACAATCGCCGAAATGCTTTCTCAGAGCAGTGTTATGCACGTGTTCATGCATTTGTCTGTGTTGCCTTAGAGGCAACTCAGACTGCTTTGGAAGGTCGCTCTTCTTGAACTTCCCGAACAGCTGCTTGCGCTGGTGATTGTCCTCCACAAACACATTAGCTACCTCGACCATGTCCATGGCGTCTGTAAGCTCTTTATGCACGTGAAGTAGCATCAGGTATTCAGCCGGTCCTGTCCCGTGGTGGATCGTAGGTACGTTTTGACGCGCTTTAACGCCGAGAAAGAGCGCTCGCTGACAGCATTGGTGGCGGGCATGACGAGCATGAGCTTGCCAAGAGTGCACACTTCACTCAGCAACTGTTTGCGCACCTCTCCAAGGGCCTGGAAAAAGTCAAGTAGATCTGTGATGTTAAAGGTGCGTCTATCATACCCCATGGTCTGCACTATCTCTGGTAGAAGGGACAGCTGGGGTTCCAGTTCGTACTGCTCCAGGTCAGTATCGCCATAGACGGCCATCACCTTCGCTAAATCTTCGCCGTAGTCTTCGCGTCCTATCGCCTTTAGGAGAACCTCTTGGATACTCTGGTAGACCTTGTAGTCTTTCTGGTTAAATCTGGTCTGGATTCGAGCTGTCGTCACGTCGATAACTTCATAGTAGATATGGCGGTAGTGTTCCTTAGCCGTGGTAAGAAAGAAATGGGCGCCACTATCTCCAACTTGTCGCCGTGCAGGACCTCGTCTTTTTCTTGGCAGCTGTGGCTCTTCGACTCCATCCACTTCGCCTTTTCTTTGTAACACTCTAGCCCAGAATATATCAAAAGCTGCCTCACTCCTGTTCTTAGCAAGAGTGTTACACACATCCTTAGCTAGGCGTTGCCCTTGGGCCGCTGACATGGATGCATCTTGTAAGGCCCTGCTCAGATTGTCAGTCTGCCTCAAGACAAACTCTCCTATGATACAACCAAAGAAGAAGGGGAACGTGGACCTGGTCATCATGCTCTCCATTCCGCGGATTCGCGCTTTCATCTCTGTGTCCTTGCAGACCTCCAGGGACCACTCCCACAGCTCCATTAGCTCCTTGTGGTTGTTCAAAATCGCAGCCAACGATCCTCCACGTACAGTCCACCTTGTCGGGCAGAACTCGTGAACTCCTCTTGACTCGTTTTGTGTGTCCGCCCTGATGTTATCTAACTTAGCATTTCTCTGGGGCGATTTCTTCACGAGCTTTCCGATCTCTCTCACCGTCTCAAGAGAGTCGCTTATGCACTTTACGGACTTGATCGCGTCTCCGACAGCCAGGTTCAGCGCATGTCCATAACAATGGGTGTAAAGACATTTGCCATTCAGAGCCTTTATTTGGGTAGTTACTCCACTTTTATCACCAGCCATGGTAGCAGCACCGTCGTAGCATTGGCCGCGCGCGTTTTCGATACGAAGATGCATGCTAATAAGAGCGTTCTTTAGCACGGCTACGACGGCATCAGCGGTGGTTCTTTCCATAGGATACTTGCCAATGAAGTCTTCATGGACTGCAAACGCCTCATCCACCCAGCGAATACACAAAACTAA
The DNA here is from genome assembly GCA_030867875.1 of Actinernus sp. WN-2022. Taxonomy (NCBI): domain Eukaryota; kingdom Metazoa; phylum Cnidaria; class Anthozoa; order Actiniaria; family Actinernidae; genus Actinernus; species Actinernus sp. WN-2022. The sequence continues at coordinate 82,636,232 of JAOWCC010000936.1, read as the reverse complement.
TTGTTCTTTGTTTGAAATGTCCGCTGTTTCGTCTGCCATAATAGTAAAGAATGTTGCGTTCTGTATGTCCTGGGATATCTCCTGGGATATCTCACGCACGCTTCTCGATGGGCAGAACTCATTTCGTGTTTTTTGAAACTCTTCTGTTTCTCAGTTGCATTTTTCCAGTTGCTGTACCCACTTTCTGTGAATACAAAATCGGCATAACCAGTTGAGATCATGTTGTTTGCAACAGCCTTCATACAAGTGTAACAAAATGTTCTTCTAGTAGAGGTAATTTGGAACTGACTCGGCTTTCCGCCGACTCGGCAGCACTTTGTTCTTGAGCCTATAGCAATATTTTTTTTAAAGCGAGTTGACTAGTCTCGTGTTGGTGGCTCAAGCGAGTTTCGGCTGTGGCTGGAGACACGCCGTTTTACAGCGTTCGAGAAAAAAATCCCCTGGGTTTCCGAGGGGGCCAGGTACCTGATAAGACCTTTTTTTAAAATAAAAAAAAATTGGGGGGGGGGGGGGGGGGGCTAAGGGCACTACGGCCATGATTGCATTATAAAGCAGTCTTAGGAATGTGAGCAAGAGTGCACTTTATGAGAACAGTATACCCCCTACCCATCCCCTGTAGTGTTTACAATGCCTTATGTACATGTAATATAATAAGTGAGTACATAACTTGAGTCACGTGAATGATTGTATATAACTAGTATGTGATTGCATAATAACGCAGTCCTAGGAATGTGAGCAAGAGTGCACTTTATGGGAACATTAACTTTGTGAAACGATCTCGTTTTCGAACTGCAAGTGGTTAGACCTTTACGTCTGATAAAGACGTAAAATCGTAGGTCCCACGTCGGCCTCATGTTTATCAGTCTCGTGAGACTGTGATCACGTTAGCGACGTTAAACAAGGTTGCTTTACCTTTTGGTGTTTCATTGGTATCAAGATTTATCCGCCTGATCAAAACGGGGATGACCTGGTTGGCAGTTGAGCTCATTAATAAACTTGTCTTGATGATCTGTTGTTAGTAGAGGATCAGAGAATTGGTAGCCGGCTACCAATTAAATATATAATAATTAGGCGCTCTATTTCTATTGCCTTTTTCTCACTGATTATCTTAGCTGGAGTTCAGTTGTGAGGGTATTACTGATTTCACAGCGAACCTTGTAAGATTCTTCTGCTAAAATTTTTAACTGATTAACAGAGGCTTTATACACAGGCAGTAATTTGTCAAACATTATGGTATCCCGGTTGACAAACTGAACGAGATTCCATTGTTAATGTACCTCACCAGAATTCATTTTCTGTAGAATTTAGATGAGCATCTACAACGATGTTTAACTGTACTTGTGGAGGACAAACGGCTAGGTAAGGAGTTATGTAGATATAATCACTAGCAGCAGTTAATTGATTAGTAAACAGTAGAGATAGGAAAGGATCCGGAATGATTTTTAAAATTCAAAAATAATAATACAGCTGCATGTAGAGCCAAAAGTAACGCAAGTCATTCCTGAGCGTGGTAAATAATGTTTTCTCACAGGTAATGATCCACTAATGCGGGAGATTTACGAGATTGACAAGTCTGAAGCAGACGACGAACTAACTTCAATGAATGCCGTGTTCTGGAGGTATCGAGCTCAGATCACCGTTGAACATGCTAAACAACAATTCCAAGAGAAGATGGCAAATGAAAAGAACAAGACTTGTAAGGTTTTGCATCGGTTTTTCTCTGAGGTACGTATCACATGATCAGAATTCCCAAAATAATTTTGAATAAAGCAAGTACAAGAGCCGTAACGTATAGCCTATTGGAGACTAGTTCTAATTTAGTTCAGCCCTGAAGACTTTAAACCAATTATACATGGTACTGCCTTCAGCTCCGGTGAAGAAACTGGAATGTATTTGAAAGAACAGGTAGCGGCATTCAGTTGTACTGCGGTATATGCCGTATACCCACTAGTTATGATATGTACTTGAACAGGTAGCGGCGTTCAGTTGTACTGCGGTGTATATACTGTATACCCACTAGTTATGATATGTACTTGAACAGGTAGCGGCATTCAGTTGTACTGCGGTATATACTGTATACCCACTAGTTATGATATGTACTTGAACAGGTAGCGGCATTCAGTTGTACTGCGGTATGTACTGTATACCCACTAGTTATGATATGTACTTGAACAGGTAGCGGCGGTCAGTTGTACTGCGGTATATACTGTATACCCACTAGTTATGATATCTACTTGAACAGGTAGCGGCGTTCAGTTGTACTGCAGTATATACTGTATACCCACTTAAGTTATGATATGTACTTGAACAGGTAGCGGCGTTCAGTTGTACTGCAGTATATACTGTATACCCACTAGTTATGATATGTACTTGAACAGGTAGCGGCGTTCAGTTGTACTGCGGTATATACTGTATACCCACTAGTTATGATATGTACTTGAACAGGTAGCGGCGTTCAGTTGTACTGCGGTATATACTGTATACCCACTAGTTATGATATGTACTTGAACAGGTAGCGGCGTTCAGTTGTACTGCGGTATATACTATAGGCCTACTAGTTACTTCAAGATTGTTTGATATGTATAAACCTACACCTCCAGCTGCAGTAACTGAGTCAGAATGGAAAAAAGTATAGGAGGGAAGGTTGATATTGGATACCGATCTCTCATTTAATTTAGTTTCAGTTATTGCTAAGATCTCAGGTTTGACCATAAGAGAATATAACAAATCATGCAAGAGAGTAAAATGTTTAGGCAGGCTTCTTATATTGCAGTGGAAGAATACCAAAGACTTCTTACTAGCTCTTTCAAGAGCCCTATTCAATTTGTCGATAGAATAGTATTGGGGAAAAGGTGTTGAGAGCATAGCATCACAATCGTTTTCATCGAATTTATCTGGGTTAGGAAGTAAATTATAGAGATCAATATCCAAATCTAGTTCATTGCCCCAGCTACCATTTAAAGCATTGAATTCAACGTCATTGAGATTAAAGAATGGGAGGAGATTCAAGCCATAAAGTCGAGTACACATTTCATATTACAAGTTTGATAAGTATTAGATATAAATACAGGGTATAATGTTTATGTAGTTGCTGTATAATTGTCCAAAAATTCTTCAAAAGCCTCGTGAGTGGAAAAGTTAAATGATCTAGATACTTCCGATTCACGAAGAAAGATCTTACCATTGTGTGTCCACACGAATTTGAACTTGTAGTCCGACTTGAAAGAGCGAATTCGAGTAAGGAGCTTCTTCCGATAGACTGTAAGACTTTGGTTTATGAAGATCCTCTTTGGAATACTGGGTTCAGATAGACTAGGACCAATTTCCTTGTGGATTGTAGGGAGACTTTTTGCGGTTTTGTCGTTTAGGTGACTTCGTCTCTGATACAGCTCGTTTTAATATGTCTCTGGTTGAATCCTGCTGGGTAGAAATTGATCCAGGTCATAATAAGGCTCATATTATTGTTGGATGTGTCTATAGACACCCCACTGCTGATTTATTGCAATTTGCCTCACAATTGGAAGATATACTTAAAATGCTTAACCTAAACAAATATCAAGCCTACATTATATTCTTGGGGATATGAACATTAATTTTTTGAAATTTACCAGCCATATCCCTACTGAGGAATATTTAGATATGTTATATTCTAATAATTTTCTTCCAATCATTACGAAACCAACTAGAGTAACTAACCACACTTCTACACTCATTGATCATATCTACACTAATACTCCAACTGAGCAGATTATTCCTGGTATAGCGACTGTGGACATATCTGACCATTTGCCAATATTTTGCATTGTTGATATCAATATTAAAAGAAAAAATGAAAAGAAATATTTCAGAGACTATGCTAATTTAGATACTGGCCTTTTTCTTCAGGACATAAATTCTATAAACTGGAATGAAATACTTAGTCAAAATAAGAGCCTACATGATAAAACAAGTGAAGCAATTAATGCTGTTAATCTTGTAGTAAATAAGCATGCACCTATAAAGCTACTTCCTCGGAGTAAAATGAAACAATTTACTAAACCTTGGATAACAAATGGAATTTTAAAATCAATTAAAAGCAAACAAAAAATGTATCGTACACACTTTCTCAGTAACAATCCACTAAAAGTTGAAGAATAAAAACTATATGCCAATCGACTCAATTATATAAAGAAAATAAGCAAAAATAATTATTATACTAAAACTTTTGCATCCTACAAAAACAACCTTAAGTCCATGGAGTGCCAGGTCAATGAAATCTGTAAATCGGCATTTTTTCATCTACGAAACATATGGCGAATACGAAAATATATATCAGTGCACTCGGCTGAGATACTAGTGCATGCCTTTATTACATCACGGCTGGATTTCTGCAATTCATTACTTTGTGGACTGCCAACACAATTGATCCAGAAACTTCAGAGTGTCCAAAATTCAGCAGCCAGATTAATATGCATGACAAACAAGTACGACAATATTACACCCGTTTTAAAGGAGCTACATTGGTTGCCAATAGAATATAGGATCAGTTTTAAGATATTATTACTTACATATAAGTGCCTGAATGACACAGCTCCTATTTATCTGAAAGATCTAGTCCGTCCTTATGTACCGAAACGGCAACTAAGATCTGCCTCTAAGAACTTGTTAGAATTTGCACCATATAACTTGAAAGGGTATGGCTATAGAGCCTTCTCTGTGTCCGCGCCTAGGCTCTGGAACTCACTACCGGACTTTATAAGAGACCACCAAACAGTTGAAAGCTTTAAAATACATGTTAAGACTTATCTTTTTAGACAGGCATATTTTTAAATTTTTAAATTTTTAAAAAAATATTTTTTCTTAAGATTTTTATTTTTATATTATATGTAAAGCGCTAATGGGCTGTAGGGAATTGGCGCTATATAAATGTATTATTATTATTATTATTATTATTATTATTATTAAGTCAACTTGGAAACTTATTGGCACCTTAATAAACCGTAAAGCCAAGGGACAAGTATTTCCAACAAGGCTTATTCGAAACAATAAAACTTACACTAATCAGCTAGATGTAGCTAATCAATTTAATGATTTGTTTGTAAATGTTGGCCCATCTCTAGCTAGTCATATTCCTAATGTTCCGAACAATAACCCAACTCAATTTATTGATCAGTCTCCATCATCTAGTCTTTTTATGTCTCCAGTTACTGAATCTGAAGTGTATTTGATGTTCTCTTTACTAAATGAAAACAAAGCCTCAATTGACATACCCAATAAACTGATAAAAAATGCTAGTAAACCTCTTTCAATACCATTTACACTAATTTATAATGAATCAATTTTTACAGGTACTGTGCCTAATATCTTTAAAATTGCAAGAATAACACCAATTTACAAAAGTGGTATTTCAACAGACCCAGGTAACTATAGGCCTATAGCCTTGCTATCCCCCTTTTGTAAAACTTTAGAAAGAATTATTTACAATCAACTTATATCTTTCTTAAACAGTACATAATGTCTTATTCCAATATCAATTTGGCTTTAGAAAAGGTTTTTCTACTGAACAAGCACTTTTGGAAATTACTGATGGTCTAAAACTTGGGATTGACAATAAACTTATTACGTGTGACATTTTTCTTGACTTCTCCAAAGCTTTCGATACTGTGAATCATGAAATTCTGCTAGCTTAACTTTACAAATATGGAATAAGAGGCATTGCTCATGACTGGTTTTCTAACTATCTTCAGAATCAGAAACAATTTATTAAAATTGGTAATTCACATTCTTCCATGTTAGATATTACCTGTGGTGTACCACAGGCTCTACTTTAGGACCTCTACTATTCCTACTTTATATAAATGATATGCCGAATTCTGCAAAGAAACTCTCATTTCGAATATTTGCTGATGACACCAACATATTCTATACTTGCAATAACCAAAAGGAACTGGAATCTGTCATAAATAGTGAATTGAAATATGTACTTAATTATTGTGTTATTAATAAATTATCACTTAATCTTAAAAAGACTAACTATATGCTCATTACCTCACCTAGGACTACTGCAAAAATTAGCATGACCACACTTAAAATGGAACAGAAAAGCTACATTAAGTATATTGGTGTATACATTGATGACCATTTAAATTGGAATACTCAAATTAAACATATTAATAATAAAATTTCTAAAAAATTTGGAATTATAAACAAATTACGACATTATGTAGACCTAAAAACAATTAAACAAATTTACTATACTATGATTTATCCCTATCTAAACTATGGATTAATGAGTTGGGGCAATACTTATAAGACTAAACTGTCTAAAACATCCACTAAACAAAACAAATGTATACGTAGTATCTTCTTCGCTAACCAAAGAGAAAGTGCTATTCCATTTTATCTAATACTCGGAATTATAAAATTGGACAATATCTTTAAGTTTAAAATGGCCAGCTTTGCTTTTCAAATAATTAACAACAAAGCCAAAATTCCTGCTGTTTTTCATGATATTATCAAACCAGTTTCTGATGTCCATTCGTATAATACCAGGTATTCTGCAAATCAAAATCTTTACAGACCATTTTTACGAACGAATTATGGCCAACACACTTTTAAGTTTATGACTTCTAAAATATGGGAGAACATACCAATTACGATCAAAAGTTTAAATTTTAATAGTTTCAAAATGTGTTACAAACAATATTTATTAAGTAATCAACAGTAATTTTCATTCTCGTTCTGTCTATTAATTTCTCTTTTACTGTCTAGTATTTACTTAAATCTACCTTGCTGATGTTTGTATTTACTAAACTTAGGCTGTCACCGCATTTTTATTCTTCTCAAAGGTAGTGGTCAACACGAAAGCTTTGCTACTTTGACCACTACACACCATACTCTATAGAACACTTACGCCGCTTTCCGTATTTATTTATACATAAACATTATTTATTGTTACAACTAATAATCAGTGTGCAAAATAAAATGAACTTGAACTTGCCCACTAGTTATGATATGTACTTGAACAGGTAGCGGTGTTCAGTTGTACTGCAGTATATACTGTATACCCACTAGTTATGATATGTACTTGAACAGGTAGCGGCGTTCAGTTGTACTGCAGTATATACTGTATACCCACTAATGATATGTACTTGAACTGGCTACAGCGTACAATATGGGTGTGTCTGACTCGAGGTAGACGTGTATGTTTCACAGCTCTTCCAGCTCAACGCGTATATTTAACAATTGAGATCTAAATGTATCCACAGATCACCTTGTATACAGTCACCATATCAGTCATGTCCAACGCCCTACAAAACACCAGATTATGATACGTTTATCGCTGATTATTTCCAATTGCGCGCGTTGCTCGATTAATATTTTGTTTTCATTAGGAGTACCGGCTTCGTGCAGTTCGTTATCTCCCAGATGTTGTCAGGCTCCAGAAGTTGTTAATGGAGCGGTTTTATCGACGACTTGGAAAAAAAGAAGACATGACAATTCGTGAAGTTTTTCAACAACTACGACCAGGTAAACCCAAAATTATTACGTGACTTAGCTAACTTTATGTCAGTGTTGGGAGTGGCGTTACCTAAGTATCATAATACGATACCTTACACGTGCGTTAGCTGACATTATTACGTGACTTAGCTAACTTTATGTTAGTGTAGGGAGTGGCGTTACCTAAGTATCATAATACGATACCTTACACGTGCGTTAGCTGACATTATTACGTGACTTAGCTAACTTTATGTTAGTGTAGGGAGTGGCGTTACCTAAGTATCATAATACGATACCTTACACGTGCGTTAGCTGACATTATTACGTGACTTAGCTAGCTAACGTTATGTTAGTGGATTGTCAGGGGATTGTCGCCCGGTACAGCAGCCTTGCCATTGTACTAACCACACTAAAATTTGTAAACTGCGAGGCAGCTATGAGCGCCGTATAAGCAGTCTGTAACCTCACTGACAGGATGTCAGTAATTGTAAAGCGCCATGACACTGTGGTGATCAAGGTTTTTTTGGAATATGCAAATTAGTCACAAGGTTGACAGAGCCTTGAAGTGAAATCACAAAACGAAGAATATCTCTGCATGCAAATAGTAGGTAAAAACCATTGAAGCTTTGCACATGTGTGGTTCTAAGGAAAACATACATCAATGTGGAAATCATGTTGCCATGGAAACACTTTTGGTCCCAGGCTCCTTTCACCTTGAACATAAAATTGTAGATTTTATCTTTGTTACACAAAATAATTTACATACAATGCCTTCATTGTTCCAAACCTTCTCATATGCCCACAGTAGAACATTTGCGTTTTTTTTTTTTTTTTTTTTTTTTAATTCATATTTATTTAAATTTTTGAAATTTTTTAACATTACATGTTGACAAAACACTCAATACATAATACACAGAAAAACATAAAATAAGGGTTACCTAAAATAATATATCAATATGCGTATACTGCTAACTGTTCTTATTAAAGGATAGGTATAATTTTTTCCCATTTGTTGTAATGTTTTAATAATTTTAATTTTTTCTTTGCAATATAAGTCTCAATATTATAGATATATTTTATATTGGCTTTAAACACTTTCATGCATGGAATTGTATTTCTATATTTGCATTTATAAATTAAGTGTTTAGCAATCAATATAAGATGATTGATCAATACGAAATCCTTTCCAACGTCAAATTTACCAAAAATAACATCTATTTCTGTTAAATTGTCTATGTTAAATTTATTTATCTTAAGCCAAGATAAAACATCGCTCCAGAACATTTCTATAATATGACACCCATAAAGTAAATGCTCGATAGACTCTTCTTCATTTTTACAAAAAGAGCACATAGGGGAATCTACAATTCCAAAACGAAAAAGTTTGAGATTTGCATATAAGATACCGTTCAAGATTTTATATTGAAATTCTCTTGTTTTTGTATCTAGAGTTACAATGAATGGTAGGGAATATATTTTTTTCCAGTCAGTTTTTAGATTCGGATATTTGTTTTGTAATTTAAATCGAGCATTGGGAAGTATCTGTTTGGATGCTATAAATTCTTTATAAACATCTTTTGTCGAGACCGTTATAAGATCTACTCTTTCTCCTGCTACTGTAATCTGAACCGTATCAGTAATTGCCTCATTTAAACAATATTGATTTGTTTTGATGGTTGATCTCCATTGAGCAGGTATTGCAGTAACTATACCAAATAAAGTTAAAATATTTGCTGTTGTTAATTTGAATTTATCTATTAAGTGTCCTTGGAGAAATTTTTGATTTGTGGATATTAAGTCTCCTATTTTAATAATATTTTTATTGTAAACATAAAATGGTTTAAAAACTGACTTATTTTTAATGACAATAAATCTGACAATAAATAAATCTGACAATAAATCGTTTGGCAAAGGAAGAATTAGGAAATTTCTTTACCTCATTGAAGGAGTTTCGGACATGACAACATCATAATTTGCATAATGACGTGTATGTTCCCTAGTACCATACATGTGCAAAGTGTCAATTGTTTTTACCCATTATTTGCAGATATTCTTCATTTTTTTATTTGTATTCATGGCTGCCTCAACCGCAAGACGTCACATACCATCTAATTTGCATATTCCAAAAAAACTATCTGGAACGAGATGAGCTATTGACAAACAGAAACGTCATTCTTTCTCATTTCGATGATACCTTAATGACGAAAATGCTTCATGGCACTTTAAAACGTTGAGTTAAAGCTATTCGTCTCTTCGATTTATTCCTATGTTCCATATACTTACATCAGCATACAAATCTTGTTGAAGAAATGAAACTTCAAACATCTACTCACGTTCTTAATATAATACTCGATCCTTTCTATTGGAAGGCCCAATCAAACAAGAGCTCGAAGACTTGTTCAAGAGCTTCAAAGCCGCGTGGGGCATGGTACGAGAGCACCTTGAGAATCAGGGTGAGTACTAAAAAATAATTGTGTCCGTGTTCGTGCGTGTGAGAGAGGTCTTCCACCTCTTCCCAAATATCACAGAAGTGTGTGTTCACAGGTTTATCTAATAATAACAACAACAACAAACTTTTAATAAACAATCAATTTTACGAGTATTATTGTCACCCGCAATTAGCGAACTAAGAGTTATTCTAGGCGGGGACAAAATAAATTTGGTGACACTAACAATTAATTGATACAATAGAGTACAGAAGCTTTTCTGTAACGCTTTTCTAATCCATCACGTTCAGGTCGATATCGTGTACCGAGTGAGCTCTGCAGTGTAGCACTTGATAATGACACGCCCCTTGCCACCCTTCTACCGACTACTAGCGGCAGAGGTGTGTGTTCCATGGCGCTGGTGTTCTATCTTGTAACGACACATAACGAGTTCGTGGAGACATTCCTCAACATAACTCAAGGGAAGGCAAGGTGAGTAAGTAAATTATCTGCTGAAACAGCTCTCGTGGCGTTGGATTCGTGTGCACACAATTATTTTAAGACACAGCTATTTTGTCAGATGATGGCTACGTGTCAAAACTTGACAATCGCCGAATATTTAATAGCTAAGCCATGCCACGCCCATACTGAGAAGACCTCCGCTGGACAGATGATCCGTTATCACGCAGCAGCCATGTTGGTTAGAAACAATGGGTTGTGTCCGTTAAGGGGGTGTTTACATGAAGGGGTTGACCCTAGGGCTACCCTAGCACTAGGATCAAAGATACCTCGGGTTTACAAGCAAAATGATTTAGGTAGGGTTACGCTATTGCCCGGGTCAACTCAACACGATGCGGCCGCCAAAATCATTCAAGCATAGAAAACAAAATGGCGGACACGAGTATAGCCTACGTTGTATCCGCCTCTCTTGACCCGGCAGAAGAGAGGCGGATACAACGTAGGCTAACACGAGTAGAGTTTTGGCGGGTTTTGATGGATTAACGTTGATTCTATTTGCTGTGGTGCCCTTTATTGCTGCTGTCTAGAGTCCTATAATTCTGTTATGTGACCTAACGTGAAATGTGGCTCTAGAATAGAGTTCTCCCGGATAGGCGAGTTGTCCCTAGCGAACCGTTTACATGAAGTAACGCGTGCAAAAGTTGACCCTAGTGCAAGGATGATCTACTTCAGGTAGGTTGACCCTAGTGCTAGGGTCATCCTAGTACCCGAGACAAAACTGACCCTAGTACCCTCCTATCATGTAAACAGCTCCTTAGCCTCACACCGGTTTCAGAACGAGTTTCGCTGACGAAAACAAAGCTTTTTTATTCTCCTGGGACTCAACACGGCCGCTGCGTGATAAACCCCATGTAAAGTTACTCGACATCAAAACTAAACGAGTGGCTTGTGATTCAGTGATTGATTCCACTATACCCTCATGTTCTATCTAGTCTTTTCGGGAAGGCTTAGAGATTTTATCTGATTTTAATTGAAACAGCTGCATGTAGGTAGAGTACTATTCGCGTCTAGTAACACCCTTCACTACTCCCCATAGTAATGCTGACCACGTGCCGCTGACCGAAGTGACCGGCTCTCAGCTAGTGTCGTATGATGTGAATCATGATCTCCTGCCACTCATACTCACCCACTGCCACTACTCGCTTGAGGTTGGCCGGGGAACCTGCGTCGAGTACGATTGGTCAGCACTCCAGAGGCAGTTGGTTGACCGGTGGATACGTGGAAGACCGCTCATTGACTTTGAGGTAAGACGTTTTATTAGATCAAACTCGATAATTTTTTTGTTGGGCATTCGTTATTAGCACCTGGTGCTCTTCCCTAAAGACTTGGAGTTGTTATTTAACCCTTTGGAACCCAGACGCATTTGAGTCAATTGGTGAAATCCAGAGTGCTAACTCAACCCTCCCCCCTCAGTTCAAGTTCGAACGAACGGGAAAGGTTTTTTGAGCCGATTTTCAGCTCCTCGAAATTCGTGAAAATCAAAGAAACAAGACAAGATCTCCAAAACAAATGACTTTTTCTCCAAAGTTGGGAGTCAACCGAGCGCTGGTTATAGCTCTGGCTTTTAAGTAATTCATCTCTTGAAGTAAAATCGCAACATCGTACTTCTAGCATGTCTAGATTTGATACAATATTTTTTTCCAGTTACATGCTTCATATTGGCCGGTTTTGGGCGGGTTGGGTTCGAAAGGGTTAAGATGATATTTGCATATAGTTTTCACTTGACGCCAACCAGTTGACACGCTTGGTTATCCGGGCCAAAATTTCTAGTGATTCCTCTGCAATCCTGGCATTAACGTAACAGCGTCTTTATTTATAAGTAAGTTCTTGATAACTGTTAACCTCCAGGGGTCTCGGCGAATTCGCATTAGGTTGGAGTATAGGTTTCCAGAATATATTTTTCTTCAAAGTGAGGTTTTAACCTGATTTTTCATATCCGGCGATTTGTCATTAGTTTAACATCAATATGTAATGTTTATACGGCAATAAATTTGACACAGCTGGTCGGCATCCTCCTCGCTTGATGTGTATGTAGGATATTTTCTATGCGGCGGAGCGCAGTGTATGATAGAGCATAGAACTGTTCTTTTATTGGGTCCTGCGCGAGAGCGCTTTGCAAAGGATTTTGTACGCGCAAGGTCGCACAGGAAACACTTTCGTCTCAGCAATTTCAACTAATACCACTAGTCTCTGCTTACTGGGACACGCAAGAACTGAGTGTTCTTGTACTCATTATATAGTAGTTTATAGGTGACATTGCACGTTGATAGATAAGCCGGTAAGAACTGAGGTGTTTACTATAGTAGATTGTAGATGACATTGCACGTTGATACCAAGGAACTGTTTTACGAAAGGCCATAATTTGTCTACAGAGATCGTTATAGATGGTCTAGAATGATATTCATGCTATGTCTCGTTTTTAGGAGATAAAGTTTACCTTCGGCAAGAATATCCAGGAGGACAACGTGTTTACGGACCTGCGCACCAAGATAAAACAGGTGAATTCTTTCGTGTGAGGAATTTATTAAATATTGAATAAAGCATTGATTGGATCTGTACTCGTTTCATCTTTTGCATCAACCAGAGTTTCTGTTTTTAATTCAGTCACTAAGTCTATATCAAAGTCTGTACGTTTTCCTAACTCATTGTTCACCTGTTGATACAGGAGCGACTACCACGCGCAAGCAGCACTCGGATCCTTTCCGAGATTCGCCGTTTCACTGATGTATGTGACGTCAAGTCCAATCTGGAGATCGCCATCGGAATTCTTTCTTCCGCCGGCGGGCAGCCCGATATGCTGGTCAGCGACTACATGCACAAAGTTCTGCACATGCCCAAAGAGTCGGGACTGAAAAGTCGTGAGGTGAATGAGTGGTAATTCAGCCTTTCTACCTTAAATGGGTGTAGGAAGGATTTACTCAGTGAGTGCATGTAAAACTCCGGCATAGTACACCAGCATTGAAATCATGGCTTCCCAATTTATAAGAAGGCGTTTTATTAGTCTAGCCTCAATCTCAATAAAAGTGTGAGGCCCTATAGTTACGTACGTAGTTGTAGTGCTATTTTATAATTATATAGTGTAAGGTTTTAAGAGTTTTTTTTATTAGTTTTTAACTCGTGGATCCACGAGTTATTGGGGTGAAATCGGGAAAAATTAGGCTCCAAGATTGTGAACAGGCGCCAGGCCCTCTCGGCCGCCTTCACAAAATCACAAAATCACAAAATGGCGGAACCACGGCAGCCATCTTACCGACTGGGATAATTTATGGTACCTCGAAGGGACCTCGAAGTTCGAGAAGAAAATAATCATCGACAAAGCTGTTTTGGAGACTTTCAAACGATTGATTTAAGCTTTCATGTACTGGAGCGAATTTACTATCGGTAAGTGTTTGTTATTTATTATCTCTGCTGTCTGCATGTTTAAAACTATTTTTTGCGACTATTTTTATAGCATTGACAACGCGTTTTGGTAACCAGGCCGTTACACGAACACAAAAGTGAAAACACTAACGCAAAACCCCGTAACTTACAGAATTTGAGTTTAGCAGACTTTGTCGCCTGGTACAATTGCGTTAGACAAAGAAATGGTTCTAATCAAATTAAATCCAAATCCACAAAAGACAATATATCAGATAACTACTTGCCAGAAACAGATTTTGATGAAAACATTGAGGATGACCATGATACAAATGAAGATAATGTTGAAGGTAAAGAAATTCAATTAAACGGTTGAATGAGACTTGTTAAACGAAGAAAACCTAAAATCATTCGTTCTGTAAGATTCAATAAAGAAAAGGACCCAGAAAACTATTACAGAGAACAACTAATGCTTTATAGTCCTTGGAGAAATGAAGAGAAAGATCTCATGCTGAACTTTCAAACTTATGAAGAGAGTTTTGAATCACAAAAGGACACAATCACTGTAAGAAGGGAACAATATGAATATCATTCTGAACTTCTTGATAAAGCAATGGAAGATATTGAAAGGCTTGACGATGAAGGTATTGCCAATGGCAATGTAGCACCCAATACACAGCATGTAAACGAGCAAGATAAGAAAGCTGAAAAAAGAGCTAGTGAACTCAATGGATGTTTTGATCCTGGAAAAAATAGCCCACATAATCAGTATGATTTGATAGATGACATGGGAATGTTTCCTAGACATAATGATCAAGAAGACCTAGTAGTGAACCATATGGAGGATCATGAATTCAGAAAACTAGTGCGATCACTTACTAAAAAACAAAGATAATTTTTCTATCATTCTGTCAAAACAAAAAATGAGCCACTGAGACTGTTTTTAAATGGCGGAGCAGGAGTTGGCAAATCAACTGTAACTAATGCTTTATACGAAGCTCTCATTAAATATCTAAACAGTGTACCAGATGAAAATCCTGATGAAATTAAAGTTCTTAAGGTTGCACCTACTGGTAAAGCTGCATTCAATATCAGAGGTAATACGATGCATACTGCTTTTACACTTCCTGTAAGTAGAGGATGGCAATACTGTACACTTAACAGAGACACACTTAATAAAGTCAGGTTTAAGCTAAGTAAACTTAAGATCAGATTGATTGATGAGATTTCAATCATTGGTTGGCAATAGGTAAGCGTAAATTTAGGAAGTTAAACATGCACAGATAATGGGCACACAAATGCCTTTTGGAGGACTAAGTTTAATTACTGTAGGAGACTTTTTTCAATTAAAACCTGTGTGTGATCACTGGATATTTGACATGTCAAAAAAGAACTATGATCCTTTAGCTGTTAACTACTGGCAAGAACACTTTCAACCCGGGGGGGGGGGGGACTCCATTATGTGAGGGGTACATGGATGCTCGTCGTACCTTTTAGGGGTCAAAATCAGGAGTTTGGTACCACTTAGGGTATCCACCATCAAACACAGACATTTATATGTAAAGCGGTACCTTTTAGGGGTCGGGTGTCAATGGAACAAAAAAGCTGTTATCAATTTACATTTTTATTATCTTTTAGGGGTCAAAATAAGCTTGAGCCACGCCCATTTTAGTACCTCTTAGGGATCAAATCGAAAATGTCCGACGAGCATCCCTACCCCTTTTATATGGGAGTCACCCCCCCCGGGACTTTCAACTGTTTGAATTAACAGACATCATGCGACAAAAAGATGACAGGCAATTTGCAGAACTTTTAAACCGTCTTAGAGAAGACAACCATACCAATAATGACATTAAAGTATTGAAGACAAGGATTTTAAAAGATACAAATATTACCAGTATAAACTATCCCAGGAGCAAAACACACCTATTTACAACTAATGCAAGTGTAAATGCACACAATGATGCAATAGTTGAGATGCAAGTTCACTTCCAAGTTGACGGGCTAAGGGGGCACAGAGGTTACTCAATCTCATCTATAGCACGACTGAAAAACTCATGACAATTCACGAATGCACCAATGGGTGCCTTTGATTAGAATATTTTCGTCTTGACTATTGTAATACACATTTGAACATATACATATGGAATTTGCGTAATATAAATTCATTTTATTATATTTATTATTATTATTATTATTACACAGACTACCCAGGTCTATTTCCCAGGCACACAAGCTCTGTATTATAGAGTCAGACTAACCAGTCTATTCCCCAGGCACACAAGCTCTGTAAGTTGGGCCATATCGTCCATCTGTGGCAGCTCTTGACCTTGCAACGTGCAAAGATTTTGTTTGGACGAGAAGAGGTACCGAATGAAAATTTTCATTAATTTCTGTATTTTAATCACAATCTGGGGGCGGGTCGTTTAACAGGACCCTTCAGATAGTGAGGTATGTGCTGTTTATTATCATATTTTTGAATGTGGGCAAACAAAATGGCAATTTAACCGTCTCAGTATCTCTTACGTTGCACTGATTGTATGAGTCCAAGGTGTAATTTAAATATGTTATGTTGCGACCAGAAACGCTACTCTGCAATTAAAGCGTCATTGTGTAAAACGTGCTTTGTTTGCCAACGGCGAGCTCAATTTGGTGAATGAAGACATCAACTATGCGACACAGTGTTGAGAAATAAATGTCATCCAACAAAGGTGGGGACAGAAAAAAACGCCACAAGTCACATCTTGTGACAGCCCCACCCAGCGAAGCCACGCAAAGCATGTGAAAACATGACGGTTTTTTTGCGTTGACCAATATTAAGCGCAAAACAACTATTTTAAGGATGCGTGTTTTGTTGACAAATACATGCACGCGTTGATCGTACGATGAACGAAAAATAATGAATAGTGCATGACGCCGAACATCGAAAATAGTATAGAAAAACACTGCATGCAGTGACGTCACGTTATTGTTTTCAACTACGGTATGTCACGTGATCGACATAAGCCAGTAAACTGCTGGCGTTTCTTACAGAGAACGAAGTTTAAATATTAAATAAATAATAAAGTTTGTATGCTGTTTAAATCGAGGATCCATTTGAAGACATACCAGATCGCTTCAAGTCCGACATGCCACAAGCGTTACTCTATCATTTCTCCAAATCGCTGAGGAAGCTTGATGTGGAGCTGCTCTTAATGGATCTGATAGAGCTCATCACAGTCAACTTGAAGGAGAGCGAGGATCGCCTGGAGGAAGCAAGGTAATACACGTGCAGAATTTAATCACATACTTTTCGATTTTAAAATTTGATTTCAAATTACTTTTGTGACGAATCGAGGCCAAGAATGTTAATCTTTGTTTGCTACGACTAAAGTGAAATTTTCCTTTTTATCAAAAGGCCATAGACATTTTATTGTTTTGTCTGGGTAAAGGTATTCATTTTTATTGCGAAAATTATATATTCAAATGCGCTTCACAAGCGGGAGGGCTTGTTTTAGACACAGACTGCTGTTGTGGCGCAATGTGCTGCCATGCAGTTTGCAATCATGCGTGTTTGGCTCAGAATACCAGGCTGTTGTATGTGCCGGGAGACAATCCCCTGCTCTTTCTCGAAATAGCACAACAGGTTCTTTGACGTCCCCGGCCCTCGTATATACTAGGAGACCAGGCCAACAGCTTTATATCCTTGCCCAAGAACGTGGCTGGGATCTATAGTTATTAGTCTCAACAACATTGATTGTCATATTATGATTGCAGCCTCAAAGAGTACTTACTGTGGTACGTGAAAAGAGACGGAGACGAGAACGATGAGCTGGACAATATACCGGATGACGTGCTGTTAAAACACGTGACTAACGCGTGGTGTGTGGCGGTGGAGTCTACTGGGGGAGGACCGAAAAAACTTTTGTGAATAGCGAAAGAACAAAATTAATGAACAGCAATGGAAATCTCTGTCAATAACCCGTTATAACCAGCAGATGGTTCAAATAACTTACTTAATAGAGTTAGGGCAACGAACTTGTGAATCAGTATCTTCAGAAACACCAAAAAACGAATTAACTGGGCGGTTGACGTCTCCTGTCGCAGTATTTAAATTTTACCCGTTCATAATTTGTTGTATTTTGGTGGCTCAACCTTGAATCGATATTGCATTGAAAAAGGGGTCACTAGACCGTATTATCGGGGTAATTTACTTTTCTCTCGACGTGTTTAGGTCTTGAAATGTTAGAAGTTGTTACGTTGTAGTTGTGGGCAATACTACGAGTTGTTAGCATGTCAGTTGACGTTGAGCTTCGTTAGTCATGTTACACCTACCTTGTCAATATCCGATATGACATTGCACTTAACCTGTAGGTGTTGTCCAATTTAACAAAGTTAAAAGCAATAAAGCCGACCCGTCAGTTGCATTCTGAGAACGTTGATACAAATAGCCAGTGGAAGGTGATACGCTGTTGATTAATGCTAGCACACACACAGTGCTTACACTACTAAATCTTGTAGTAGAGTTGTCAGTATTGTGGCTGTTGATGATTGTTAGCACTGACACACAGTACATACATTAAGTACTACATCTTGTTATTAGAGAGGAGTTGTCAGTATTGTGGCTGTTGATTTATTTTAAATAGTGTACTTGTTGCTCACTATTATCTAAAGTTCTTTCCGGTGCAACTAAAAAAAATATAATTATACCAGTCGTCTGATTTCAATACGAATGTCAACGTGGTGTCCTTAGATCTTACCGGGTCTTAGTTTTTATGCATGCAGAACTTGTTAGCAAATATTAACCTAATTGTTCAATCACTTTGTAGTAGTTTGCCGTTAGTTCTGTAGTAGATTATATTAGTTTAAGTTGTAAGTAGTTCTGTAGCAATCTCGTACTAGTCCTGTATAGTAGCCTTGTATTAACCCGTATAGTAATTCAGTCTGTAATTCTGTCTTTACTATGCATGTGATCTATTTTTTGTGGCTCAGTTTCAGTTATCCTGAGCCTCGTTGTACTAAATCTGGATACTGTTTATTATTTTTGTAAATTATTAGTACAAAATAAACTTGCTGTTGCATTTATTAGCTTAGACGGAGGTCAACGTTTTGAAGTAGTCTCAGGTTGAGAATAGAATAAAAATATCAGTACCACAACACAATGGTTTGCTTATTCGTTATTTTTATTGTCGAGGGGTGTCAAACGGCCTCAACATCGTGTCTGAACAAATGTGGAGACAGTTTGACAGGAGCTTTTATAATTACCAACAAACTCGCATATGGCGCCGCGTCTGGGGATCAGTTGACAGGAGCTTTACCAACAAACTCGCATATGGCGCCGCGTCCGGGGATCAGTTGACAGGAGCTTTACCAACAAACTCGCATATGGCGCCGCGTCTGGGGATCAGTTGACAGGAGCTTTACCAACAAACTCGCATATGGCGCCGCGTCCGGGGATCAGTTGACAGGAGCTTTACCAACGAACTCGCATATGGCGCCGCATCCGGGGATCAGTTGACAGGAGCTTTACCAACGAACTCGCATATGGCGCCGCGTCCGGGGATCAGTTGACAGGAGCTTTACCAACGAACTCGCATCTGGCGCCGCGTCCGGGGATCAGTTGACAGGAGCTTTACCAACGAACTCGCATATGGCGCCGCGTCCGGGGATCAGTTGAACCTGGGCCACTCACAAAGGCGAGAGGCTTAACCACTGCGCCACCCCTGCTCCCAATTTGATCGCAGCATCATTAGCACCACGACCAAACTTCTCAGTATCACTACTCTTGGTAACAACGGCACTACATTATATTTTCAGGGAATCGCTGTTTCCATAAGGTCTATAGCCCGAGACGAGGCGACTGTTTTCTCAGGACTTGATGTACGAGTTTCAAATGAGCTACCGAGAGCAAACCACATTAAAATAAAGCATGAAAAACAAAACCGAGTTTAAAAAAATACATAAAACAGTGCCAAGATATACAAAAAATAAACGAAAACAGACAAGTTTTCGGTATGGATAAACAACTCTGACTACGAACATTCTCCGAGTGATTGCCCTGATGAGGTACGCGACGAAAATGAAACTTTTTTGCCAAAAAAATGCCGAAGAGCGACATGACAGCCGGAGAGGGTGAAAAAGCTGCGTTCATAGCAAACCAAACTGGCTGCAAATAAAGTTTATCCCTTTGTGACTGCGGGCCAGGCTTAAAGGGATTAATTGCCCCACACTGAGACATCACTCAAGATAAATTCCGCCCCCTTTTAAGGGTGTGTGTTTGCCTTGGCACTTATATAGTTGATGTGTTTCTGTGGAATGTTCATAGTTACTCGGGCCCAGGCCTTCGGCCGAGGCACGAGTCAAGTTTCGCAAGTGTTTTTTATTTTTATTTTTTGTGTCGCTGGTTGGCGCGGTCGACCAATCAGATTGCACTGGTCACGTGACACATTGCGCCATCTCGATTCTTTCTTTGCATGCGGACTTCGAAGCGAGAAGGAGTAATCGTATTCATCTTCAATTTCAATGCTGATAATCCTCGGAAACGGAAGAAAAAGGTTTGTAGGACTGGTTTGTATGGTTTGTATTTCTTTTTTGGATATTTTTGAGTCGCTCTCTACTTACCAGCGCACACGAGGTCGGCGGTAGGCTCACCTAAATTCTCACATTCATTGGCCCCATTCACATCGAGCGAATCATTTTGAATCGAGCTTTTTCCGCCGTCTCAAATATTATAGCAGATAACACTTAACATACTCAAATATACTCAAATATACTGTCAAATATACTGCCAAATATACTGAGGTTCATACTGAGTGAGAAGTTGTCTCTTGACCAAAGCCAACTCCAGTCTCCACTCTCCAGTAACCAACTCAAGTAACCGACAAGAGCTGAAACCGTGACCTTGTTTGTCAGAGTGCTGAACCGTGAACAACTAAAATATCTGCTATGAAGGTGAGATTGAAATCATTGTGTGCTTATATCTGCTTTTGTTTGTTGATTTTTTGCGATATGCAAGTAAATCTTATTTGTAGTCAGTGTATTTTTTTACGAAGTCTAATTATATCGAGTGTTATCCTTGTGATCATGATTGTATTCCTGAATTTCTGGAAGAATGCAACCGACATAACACTAGCAGAAGATAACTGCAATGTCGAAGAACCAGACATGAATAATAATAATAATCACACGGACATTTTCACTGAAGTGCCGGTTTGTAGATCTCGCCACGATATATTCGTTTGTACTATAAACACTCATTGTCATAAAATGAGTCGCAGTCGTTCACGCGAACCAAGTCGAATTCCTGTGAAACAAATAAGACGAATTTTAGGAAAAAGTAGAAAAGTGAGGCGAGTAGTTCGAAAACATATTCGTAAAAATGTTCCACAGTCATCAAAACTTCATCGATACACTAAAATATTTTACTTTCGAAAAGCAAAACACGTATTTAGAAATTGCACATTTAGGTGTAAACATAAATTCACTACGCGTCAGCATGAAAACACGGTTCGGAAGAAGAGAGAAATCAGAGAATTGAGAAATAATTTGTTTGTAAAAACACGTAGAAAACTCTGTAACAAGAAGCCAAAGCGAACCAGAGGAAAATGTAAATTTCATTCTACAGTATCTCCAATCAGTTCACATACCCGAGCAGTTCTCTTCAAAAATCTGAATCATAAAAAGAATCACTGCAACATCATGCTGTCTAATGATATTGAACTTAATCCAGGCCCTTTTGATTCAATAATAAGTCCTGATATGTTTAGGTTAACAGTCCGACTATCTCGCTTACGATTAAAACCTTTAGATGTTGGTGGTGGCGGAGACTGTTTCTTTAAAGCTGTTTCACATCAAATGTATCAAGATGCTATTTATCATTCGCGAGTACGTTCTGCAGGCATTCAGTACATTATATCTCACCCAGAACAATTTATTGAAAGTAATACTGATCAGTCCTGGTTACAATATATTAATAACATGTCAAGACAAGGTACATGGTGTGATGGTATTATTGTTCAGGCTGTAGCTGATGCTCTAAAATGTACAATTCATATAACAGAATCTGCTGAGCATTTTACAGAAACAACTATCGTACAGCCAGTTGTTCCTCTTGCAAAAGCTAGGATAATCCATATTGGTCATGTAGATGAAGTTCATTATGTTTCTACTGTACATAGTATTGCAGATCAGCCCATATCTAGAATGACATGTGAAAACAGTGGTGGAAACCAGGATAGATATGACCAAAAAAACGTACATTCTGAGAGCACTCAGACCACTGAAGGGATTTGCTCTTGCAAACAGTGTTGTGCCATATCTTTTTATTCTATTTGCTTCTCTACCATAAAGACCATTATTAGCAATTGGAATTCTGATACACTAGATGCAGTAATAGAGAATGGGAACAAGTTTTATCACAAATTAAACTTAGATACATGTAGTCATTGCAGTATTACTGATTTACCAAGCAACATTACAATATACAATGCTAATGTTGAAACTGTGTTTAATTCAAAACTTCAAGGAATAATTACCTCAACTTCATTTTCCAGTAAGCTAATACTACACAGGTTAATTTCTGATAACCAGAACCAAAATACAGGTTTCTTGCTGGGGATTTCCAGTTACTGGGTCAGTTGTATTTTTCAACAACAATCAAAAATTAAATGTAAGTATGCTGTGTTTGGACTTAACAGTAGTGAACAGAGCACATGTATCTTTAATGTTGTCAATGATATTAACAACCTCATTGATGCCATTCATAAAGTCCTTGTGAAAAATGTTCAGCTTGATCAAAACTCGGTTTTTCAAATACAGTTTATCAAGTGCACATGCAATTTGTCAAAGACAGAAAGACAAGTAATAGTGAGGAAACATAAATCTGCATCACGTAAAGAATTAATAGCTAAACGCCGGAAGGAAAGTTATGCTACAATGGAGCCAGCAAAGAAAAGACAGCACTTGGATAACCAAGCTAAAACATATCGGTCAATAAATCCTGATAAAAAGAAAGAATTGCTTTCTAAAAACACTGAAAAATACAGGTCAATGGATCTCGAGAAAAAGAAAGAAGTGCTTTCCAAACACGCTGAAAAATACAGATCAATGGATCTCGAGAAAAAGAAAGAAGTGCTTTCTAAAAACACTGAAAAATACAGATCAATGGATCTCGAGAAAAAAAAAGAACTGCTTTCTAAAGACGCTGAAAAATACAGATCAATGGATCTAGAGGAAAAACAGGTATTGCTTGCAAAACGAGGAGAGGCAACTGATAATAGAAGGAAGTCTGCTAAATCATCACAGGATTTAGAATATTACATTACATTGTTCAATAAATCTATAAGGGAAGGACCATACTATATTTGCTCAGTGTGTAATAGAATACTCTACAGGAAATCTGTAGTAGAGTTAAAAAGGAACAAATATGACACAAAACACCTTTTTACTAATACTAAATCATTTGATAGTAAAGAGTACATATGCCAAACCTGTCATTTGAAGATTAAAAAAAGTATAGTTCCTTGCCAGGCTGTATACAATAATCTTGGTGTTGATGAGATTCCTTCTGAACTTGCTGTATTAGAAAAACTGGAACAGATATTGATAGCTCAACGAATAGTTTTTGAAAAAATAGTAATAATGCCAAAAGGCCAACAAAGGAAGATCAAGGGTGCAATTTGTAATGTGCCAGTTAGCTGCAAACAAGTATGTGATATTTTGCCACGCCCATCGGAAAGTTCTGGAATCATAATGCTGAAGCTAAAACGAAAACTGGAGTTTAGAGGACATGTCTATTTTCAAGCAGTTCGCCCACAACTAATACTTAATGCTCTGAATTGGCTACAATTAAATAATTCATTGTATAATAACATAACTGTTGACATGCAAAACATTGATAAACAACTTGAAACTCTTGATCCATATCAAGAAAACCCAGTTTTAGACATTTCTAATGCTTGTGAAGGTGAGACAGCTGTTGAGAGAAACTGTGAGCAAGAAAATATTCCTGAAAGAGATGATCCACTTGATGAACACAGAGCAGCAACTAGTGAAACCTGTTTACAGTCTGTAATTCCAGATTACCCTATACTTGTTGAGCAAGAAAACAACAACTCTTCATCAGCTGGAAATGAAATATATAATATTGCCCCTGGGGAAAACAAACATCCTGTCTCATTAATGACTGACAAACACTGTGAAGAATTAGCATTTCCAACCCTATTCCCAAAGGGCAGATTTGGATATAAAGCAGAGAGAGAGATAAAACTAACACCAGTTAAATATTTCAATGCCCGGTTATTGCATTACAGTGGTAGATTTGCTACAAATCCAGAGTACCTCTTTTTTGCACAGTTTATTATTGAACAAAAAAAAGTGTCAGACAGTATTAATATTGCATTGAAAAAAGTTCACGGACAGTCATTTACAGCATCTCAGGTTAGAACAAATGAAAATGGCCTTCAGAATCTTATTTCTAAGGACCAGGCATATTTATTCTTGAGGCAAATTCCAGGCTCTCCACCTTACTGGCAGAAATTTATGTACGAAGTAGTTGCCATGGTACAGCAACTTGGTATTCCTACATGGTTTATGACATTATCGTGTGCTGATCTTAGGTGGCCTGAACTTTTTCATATTATTGCTCGTACAAAGGGAATAAATATGACAGATGATGAAGTTGAAGCTCTTTCTTACAATGATAAGTGTTCTTTGCTTAATCTTAATCCTGTTATTGTTGCTAAGCACTTCCAATATAGAGTTGAAACATTCTTCAAAGATGTTTTACTGAGCAATGCTAACCCCATTGGCAAAATAATCTATTATGCTTTTCGAATTGAGTTTCAAATGAGAGGGTCACCACATCTGCATTCATTAATTTGGACTTCTGACTGTCCAGCACTAACAGATGATAATGAGGAGGCCTACATAAAGTTCATAGATCAGCATTTACAAGCAAACCTACCAAATGAAGAAACTGAACCAGAATTGCATCATCTAGTGAAAACATATCAAAAGCACAATCATTCTAAAACTTGTAGAAAGTACAAGAATATTCCATGTAGGTTTAACTTTGGTCAGTTCTTTACAGATCAAACAATTGTTGCAAAACCAGTGTCAGATGATATTGCTGATAATGAAAAAGTGAACATAATAAACAGAAGAAATGAAATTCTCACTTCTGTAAAAAAGAAAATAAATGATACTTTAAATCCAAGCACATCGGATTATGATCCAAAAAGGACTACTGCAGAAGTTCTGGCCTCTTCTGGTGTTTCTGAAGAACAATATTACTGGGCCTTGTCTATTTCTGCTGATTCTGATTATGACTTGCATCTAAAGAGATCACTTGATAGTTGCTTTATAAATAACTACTTTGTTGCTGGAATAAAAGGGTTTAGAGCAAATGTAGATTTGCAACCTGTTTACAATCATTACAAATGCATAACTTATGTTTGTTCCTACTTCTCCAAAGATGAAACTGAATGCTCGCAGGCCATTACAAATGCAGCAAAGGAAGCAAGGGACCTTAACTTGAATGTTAGAGAGAGCTTGAAAAAAGTTGGTGCCACTTTTCTCTCCTCTCGAGAAGTTAGTGCACAAGAGTGTGTTTATAGATGCATGCCTGAACTTTGGTTGAGAAAAACATTTCCAGGAACAATCTTTGTGAGTACCGATTTGCCAGGAAATAGAGTACGCATGCGAAAAAGCCAAGAAGAGTTGGAAGCACTTGATAATGACAGTACTGATATTTATAAATCAAATATCATTGAACGATACTGTAACAGACCTAAGTTAAACTCCACTGTTGATCAATTATGCTTAGCTGAGTTTGCAGCCCACTACTACAAAGATTACAAAGCTGATCCCGATGAAATCAATGATGATCAGCCAGATGTGCTTTCTGATGATGTTATTGAATCACAGCATGCAAATATTAATAATGAAACAACACTTCCTCATAAGATTAAATTGCTAAATACCAATGAAATTATGAAGTGTAGAAAAGTTAGGGCCGTAATACGATTCCACACACCAAGCAAAAATAAGCAGCCAGAGAGGTTTTTTCATCATTTACTCATGCTATATTTTCCATGGCGAGACGAGTCTACTGATCTCATTGGATTAGATCAAACTTATTTGATGAAATTTCATGAACCTTCAGTACAAGCTTTGGTTGAAAAGAACAGAGCAATATTTGAACCTAATGCACAAGAAGTAAATGATGCACTACAAATGCTGAGAGACAACCCAGTTAGAAACCTTCACACATATGATTCTATCAATGATCAAGAAAATCAAGATTTACAGTCTCAAATGGACAATGATGTAACACCTGATAACCCATTTAATGAACAGTCACCTGATCATTTAGCCCCAGGTTCAGAAATACAACAAAGAGTACCAGCACTTCTGACTCAGACCCAGCCATCAGGTATCACTGATGATTTATTACATGAGTGTGTTAGATCTTTGAATGCTGAACAGCGTTCTGCATATGATATTGTTCTCTCATGGTGTAGAAATAAAGTTAAGAACTTAAATTCCTTGAAGCCAGAGGAAGTGAAGCCTATAAATCTATTTGTTACAGGAGGTGCCGGTGCTGGCAAAAGTCATCTAATAAGATCAATTTATCACACTGTGGTGAAAACATTTAAATATGGACCACTAAATCCTGAGTTGCCTACAGTGCTCTTAATGGCACCCACAGGTGTTGCTGCTATTAATATAAATGGTACAACTATCAACACTGCTTTGGCCATCCCAAAAGAAATTGGAGATAATTTACCTGCATTATCAGATCAGAAGAAAACATTACTAAGAATGTCATTATCTGAACTGAAGCTTATTATAATTGATGAAATTTCTATGGTTTCAAACACTAGGTTACTCCATATCCATCAAAGATTGAAAGAAATTTTTGGTGCTTCCACCTCTCAGTTGTTTGCTGGTATAAGTATTATTGCTGTTGGTGATTTATATCAGTTGCCACCAATTCGCCAAAAGCCTATATTTTCCAGTTACAAAAATGAAACATATAATTTATGTCACCCATGGCAAGAATTCAAAATGATAGAACTTACCCAAATAATGAGACAAAAGGATGATCGTAAATTTACTGAGCTCTTAAACAGATTTAGAATTGCTCAGCATACTGAAGAAGATATACAGATTATCCAGGCCAGATCAGTAACTCAAACAGATGATCATAATGGTTACCCTTCAGATGCATTGCATGTATGGGCTGAAAATAAACCAGTTACAGAACACAACAATAAATATCTACAACAAATTCCTTTGCCATTGTATGTACTTCGAGCTATTGATCAATATCCACCAAATGTTACTAAACAAGATATTGACAGGGTATTGTCAAGAGGTCGTTCTGACACTGGTGGTCTTGATTTTGAGATCCTTATCAAAGAAACTGCACGGGTGATGCTTACTACAAATATTGATATTTCTGACAGACTTATTAATGGCCAAATGGGCACTGTTACCAGAATCTCTATTAATCAAATTACCCAGAAGCCCACTATTCTCTACATTAAATTTGATGATGAAAAAGCTGGGAATATCTTATCGGAGAAATGCACTGATGCTTTTGCTAAAGAGAACAAACTTGTGCCTATTTCACCAGTACTTGCTAAAATAAAACTGAGGACAGGTAAACCTTCATCTCCAGAAATACAGAGAATCCAATTTCCACTCAGCTTGGCATGGGCTTGCACTGTTCACAAAGTTCAAGGATTAACATTGAACAACATTGTTATTAGTTTTGAGTTATTTAAACAAAGGTCATTCAACTCTGGGCAGATATATGTTGCTTTGAGTCGTGCCACTTGCCTGGAAGGCATTCATGTTCTTGGGAAAATTGAGAGCAAACTTGTACGGTCAGATCCAAGAGTGCACGCAGAATACCAGAGATTACAACATTTAAACATGTCATCAATGGTTATAGAGTCTGAAATCCAATATGAAAAAAAACTGGTGTCAGTTGCTCTCTTAAATATAAGATCATTAAGAAAGCACAGCATTGATATCAAGTCTGACCTTAACATCTGTAATTGTGATATCGTATTTCTAACAGAAACGCAGCTTCAATTATGTGATTTAGACAATGACATAAAAAAGAATCTGCATCCTCTTTCATTATATAGGCAAGATAATCAAGATAAATACTCAAGCTTAGCTGTATGCTACAGAAACACTATTGTGATATCTGAAAAAGAATACTTTCCTTCAATAAATGGACTTAAACTAATTGCTTTTTCTAAAACTTACCA
The DNA here is from genome assembly GCA_030867875.1 of Actinernus sp. WN-2022. Classification (NCBI taxonomy): domain Eukaryota; kingdom Metazoa; phylum Cnidaria; class Anthozoa; order Actiniaria; family Actinernidae; genus Actinernus; species Actinernus sp. WN-2022. Next base: position 82,608,187 of record JAOWCC010000936.1, on the reverse strand, counting down.
GCAACAAATTACATTTCTTTTACTTTATAGAAAACACAACTCTAATATACACCAATTTTGTGATGCCATTAATTATATCCTTGATCACACTTCTGTTGACATGATACTTGGGGATTTCAACATCAACTACTTTGATGATAAGGAATCCAGCCATTTAAAAACAGTGATGGAACATCTTGGTTATCAACAAATTGTAGAAAGCCCAACATTTGTATCAGCAGGAAGTTTGTTAGACCATGTATATATCAAACCACAACAATTCAATACTATTCAAAATTCGGTGATAAGTGTTTACTATTCTGATCATGAAGCTGTTAAAGTAAATTTACAAGTATGAAATCTTATTAACATAATGTCATATATTAACATAATTATATTAATGTTATCATAATTTATACACTTACTGTACATGTGCATGCATTGTAGCATTAAGTAGACTGGACACTACATTTGCTTTTAATTAATTTTCCTGTTGGAACAAATATCACCAATAATTATTCCTTTAATAACTAAATCACTATTACTGGAATTAGAGAATCTTGCAAATCAGTTTATCAAAAAACATTTAAGTAATATGGCAAAGATATACATATACAGTATATGTATGATTTAATAAACATGTAATAAATTATTATGGCCTCAGGGCCCAAACATGGAGCTTCCAGGAGCTCATAAAGGTAAGTTTTCAACAGGGAATTAGGGGGAGGGAATTAAGGGCGGTCATATTTCTCTCTGTATGTTAACTAGGTTTGGTTCATTGTCAAATAGCATAATATATTCATGCCCACATTTTTATTTTTACAGGCATAATTATTCCTACATGTTGTACACATGCTTCCATGTGACATTGGCCTACTGAACTCCTGTTAAAGTGTTCTCCAATAGTTAGAGCTGATACAGTCCAGAAAAATAACCAGCCTGCAGATTACATGTGTCAACAAAGCACACAATATTACCAGATTAGCCATATTGCCTCAGGATCCACATATGGAGCTTCCAGGAGCTTGTAACAAAGGTAGGTTTTCAATAGGGAATGTAGGGAGAGGGAGGGTTATATTTTCTGTGTGTTTAAACAAGCTTTTTTTGCCTATCAAAAAAACAATAAATATATTTACACACCCATATTTTTTATATATTTGCAGGAATATATAATAATTATCCCACTGCTGTACACTTCCCAGTGACGCTGCCCTAGTGCACTCCTGTTGGTGTTCTCCAAAAAGCTGATTCAGTGCAGTCAAAGAATGACCAGCCTGCAGATTACATATGTCCATACAAGGCACATCATATTACCTGCAGTTAACCATATAACTTTGTACCAAAGCACTGAGCAAATGTTGCTCTGAATTTTAAACATCACAGGACAACCAAAAATATATATACACTACATCTATATCAATGCTCCAGTCTTCACCAAGATGCTGGAAATGAAAGCACCTATTAAATTAGACATGGTACATTCAATTGACAGTGGACATAGTTGGTAATTCACAGCTAATTAACTGTTTCCAACAAGATAGAGGGCAATTTCATAACTCTGGGGGAAAAAAGAACTTTAATGCAACCTGAAACAACTGGCTGAATCTAATCAAAGTGATGACCAAACTAAAATAGGAGCAACAAAAGTGACAGCTATACTCAAGGAAAACCATTAGCCGACTTCAACAACACCTGAGTTTACAACTATATAGCTACAGAAATGCTCTAAATAAAACTACTGAACTCCTGTACTGTTCATCAAAGCTGATTGACCAAGTCCAAAAACGTGACCAGCTGAGCCTGTATATTACACATGTCTACAAGGTACATCATATTACCAGTTAAGCATATACATAGAACTTTGTACCAATTCACTGGAATCAAAAGTAGCAGTTCAACTATTATATGTATACATATCAATAATATATACATCTTCAGTCTTCATCAGATGCTGGACATGAATGCACCTATTTGGAGATGGCACATTCAATAATACTGACAATGGAAATAGAGGACAATTTCCTTAGACTATGAAAAAAACTTGGAACTTTAAAGCAGCCTGAAACAACACGCTGAATCTGATCAAAGTGAGGACCTAACTAAAATAGGAGCATAAAAAAGAGTGATAGCAATACTCTAGGAAAACTATCAATTGGCTGACTTCAACAACAAATGACCATCAATGCACATCATCATATCAGTTCAGCACAGAACTTTATTATTACCAGTTCAATGGCAGGAAAGCTGCATACAGTTCACAATGGAATAGTTGGTAATTTACAGCTAAATAACTGTTTCCAGTGACATGGAAGGGAATCTCATAGACTCTGGAAAAAAAACTGTGAATGGAAGAACTCAGATAAAATAGCAACACAAAAATAGTGACTGACAGCTGTACTCTAGGAAAACCATTCACTTGCTTCAACAACACCTGAATTTATGATCATTAACATCCTGAAAGAAAAATTAGTATGAAATAATAATTATTGAAAGGAAAGTTTACAGACATGATAAAATATAACTGCAGAACTCGTCTAAATAGAACCACATAGACGTATACATAGCCTTAGGTGATTGCTAATTTTAAAATGTTTGCTTCAAACTTAGTCAGCATACTAAATTTGATGTGATCTTAATGTTGTAGTGGTATTTTTAAATTCGATTAAATAATATTTTACATACTCAGACCGAATCCTTTATCATTTACAACATTGCTAATGTGTGTCACCAGCCTACTCCCGGTTATTCTGGCTAGGTTTTTTCTGATTGTGTTAATGTGATCACAATGGTTTGTGACATCATGGCTCATCAAAAACCAATACAAACCACAGCAATCACATCAACCTAATCACAAAAAATACCAAGCCTAAATGCCTGTGACTTGACTGATATGGCCCAAATACAGCCTGCCTACAACCTATTATTATTTGTATTATCATTTTCTGTGTCAACTGTTTGCACCATCAAACAATCACACTGCATGCTGTTCACATGTACACAGCACCGCCGACCAATCATATTGCATGCTGTTCACATGTACACAGCACCAACAATCACATTACATGCTCTTCACGTGTACACAGCATGATTGTGATTGTACCCAAGCTCTATTCTTGTGTCATTATTGCGAGATTTTGCAGAAATTAATAAAATGTAAGAAACCTATACAGTACTCAAATAAAGGTTACATATAACAGCTGGGACAGTGAATTGGAAATCTAGTTAAAGTAGCTAAAATGACCCCAGGAGTACACAGGACAATCAAAAACACAACTTTAAAGACTTATGTATTTATTTGAGTACTGTATAGATTTCTTGCAAGCTCTGGTTAATTTGGGGTTCCTGTGGAGGGAGGATATAGAGAAAGGAGAGCCTGCGGCAAGACCTTGTGTTATTCGCCCTAATGATGTCACCACAGGCAGCCCAAGCTCTATTTTTGTGTCATTGCCAGATTTTTTTTCCTCCAAAATCTCGCAATAATGACACAAAAATAGAGCTTGGGCTGCCTGTGGTGACATGATGGGGCGAATGCTCTTGGCTCTCCTTTCTCTATTTCCCCCTCCCCTCTCCCACCACAGGAACCCCAAATTAACCAGAGCCTGCAAGCATAGTTTGCCTCGTGGAGAGGTGACAATTGTTTTTGGCAGGATTTCTTTTTAGCTCCTCAACCTCTGCACGTTTTAATGTAATTTTTAATGATTTTCACGAAGTCGTCCATTTTTGGCAGAATTTATTTTAGAAACAGTTGGCCTCGTACCTAAAAGTGACAGCCCGAGTAAACGCCCAGCGGGCGTCTTGTTTTACTAGTTTAGTCGCGATAACTTCAATTCTTACGCTCTCATAATTGTTACAATAATTACTCGGGCCAGGCCTTCGGCCGAGGCACGAGTCAAGTTTCGCAAGTGTTTTTTATTTTTATTTTTTGTGTCGCTGGTTGGCGCCGTCAACCAATCAGATTGTGCCTACTTTGGAAGTTCTTTTCACCACCGTACCAATCAGATTGCACTGTGCTGGTCACGTGAACAGTGGACAACTTTCCAGGTTTTTCAAGATGGCGGCGAGTGGGAGTTTTGACTTAGCAAAACCTTTAATATCAGCTTTTTTTTTGTGTAAACCAAAGATTCCTTCAAGTGCAATACCAAGATTGTTGTCTTTTCTAAAGCTGAGAGGTGTTTTACGGGCTTTGGGACGGGAATTTACCACATATTATGCGACATGCTTTAAGATACACTCGTGAGACGTGACAGCGGAGTCTGATCTGCTCTGCGATCAACACTGACTGTATATAAAGACAACAGCTTGTAAATGTAAGTAGCCGCTAATCTGAACATGATAACCTTTATACCAATTGACTGTCGTTGTGTTGTTATTTATTTTGTTATTAACCTCTCGAAAGTGTAATAGAAATGACCCGATTTCTCAGTTCTCTGACTGACGGGCCTTTTAAAAGAATTACAGTCGTTTCGCCCCTCATGCACATGTATTTAAATGTTTATAAATTCGGGAACGAAAATCCAGCATGCAGTGACTGAGTATAAACTGAGTAAGTAATCCGAAATGAAGATTTTTTCAAACGAACGATAAATGACTGATGTGGAAATCGCATATTTATCTGTGGCGTGTTATTGTTGTTCTATTTCCCGGGTCTATATTTACATCTGGCCTGTAGCACTTTGTATTTGATTATTATCTCTTGGTTTAGGCATTCTACAGTGTATTTAATGTGTTTTTTAGAACTGACATAATGATATTATGTATCGAGTAGTGTATTTATCATTATTGCAAGTTTATAACATAACATAACTAAATTTGGTCCAGAACTGAGAGTATACTTACATGCAAGTGGCACTCTTTCTTTACCTTCCCCTTTCTTGGTACCATTATATATTATTATCCATGCAAGCTAGATCTTGTTTCAGTGTTTTCCATCTGAGCTGGTCCTGGCTTAAGATATTAACCCTAAGGTTACCTTAAGGACCTACCTTCTCATCATTGTATTTCTTATTATGCCTTAATTATTACTCGTAAACATTTCCATCATCTTATGAGAAAATACATGTAATTGTTGTTGTTGTTCCTCAGTTCTTGGCGTCAGCATCGTCACTTTCACTCGGTCATGATCAGGAGTACGAGTACTTTTACGAATTATTTGGGAATGAAAATTAATCTTCCTGCGACCCCAATGATATAAAAAGAGTGGACATTGCATGTTTATTTGTGGCCTGCCATTATAAGTTTCAGTCTCCTTCAAGATGTAGAAAATGAGCACTAGCACAGTGGCAGTTCACTAATACTAGAAAATGATGGTCTGTAGTTTACGACCTCAATCGAAAATATTGTATTGAGAATTTAGCCTGAATGTCAGCCATCTCCACTGGTTTGTTAATAATTGAGAATTACAAATAGATATGACTTTATTTCACATGTAGAATGACATTACCTAACTATTCACAATGAATAGCAACATTATGTGGAATTTGTTGTTCTAAATTGCTTGATTTCTCATAGTTGTACTGCACCTGATATAATTACAATGCATCAAATTTGAGTGACTCAATATCGTGCAGACTACTCAAATAACCATTGCACTTCAATCAACAACACCCATACCAAGTTTTTTTTGTAATTCTAACGACCCTCAAGGAACAATAATATTGAAAAGAAAGTAATATTAAACTACAGAATTGAGGGAAATTGTCGCTGAAATGTACATGCATGTTTTTTGTTTGCCGACGATTGATACGAACGGGCTTCAAACTCCGGCTTTGTTTTCTCATTTTGCTGCTGCACAGAAGACCTTGAAATATAAACCGTTCAATAAATCTACCTTAATTTATCCTAAAGAAAGCTTTGATTTATACCCTCGAAGAAGGAAATGCATTTGATTTTCTCCACTTCGCCTTCCCTTGCCGTTAACAATAGGAAATGGATAATCTGAAATCTACATTGAATCTGTAATGTTTACCGTCTCGTTTTTCTCGGCCAATGGAAATCGAGATACCGTGGCGCATGTAATCGTTTCCTCTTGGCGGCAGGAAAGGGGCCAGGTGGAACTTCTCGAAACAAGCGATAGTATTGGCCTACGCAGCAATAGAAAACACCCTAACCCATTAGAAAGTGCAGTACAAAAACCATAGAAGTATAGTATTATGGGTGCAATCAGCATACAGGTCTTGAGAGGTTCCATGCTACTTGGAGGAAAGGCAAAGAGATGAGAAACCTGCTTGCAGGGTAGGAGGGCCACACACTTCTCTGTGTATACTAGTTAGTGTTACTCTAATGTTATTTCCCAAGTGGTGTACATGCATGAAATCAATGCACACAATATTTTATTAAACATTAGGGACTAGTCAAAAATTTGCAGGGGAAATGCAAGGGGGGGGGGGGATTTGAGAATGCAATCAAAAAGTCTAAACAATATATACGGTAACCATCCCTGGACAATGAGTATGAAATCTTTTGACCCTTTCTCCCCTATTATCACCCCTTTTTTCAGTTCCCATGATTTATGACCCTCCATTTTTGGGGATTCAAAAAAATCTCAACCTCCTCCCCATGCTAATTTCTGACCAGTCCCTTCAGTGACAACCCTCATGAAGCCTCAATTTAATTTTCAGTAGAACTTTGTAATTAGAAGCTCCCATATGTGATTGCAATGTAAATTATCACAAGCATGAGTAGTGAATCAATTATCCTGCTCCCCTAGCACAAACCATGTATGACACAAAAATATGCTATAACTCCATGTATTAATTAAAAGTGGCCCAAGTTAAGGTTGTATTTATTCGTTATGCTCTTTTGACATTAAGAATAATTCTTCAAATGGCACCATTTTTTTATTTCTACTACATGTTTAATAACACAATTCTCTGCTGTACAAAAATTATTAGAACATTGTATTGACGATTTCCTGTCTTAAAGTTTGGAAACGTAACACATGCATTTAATGTCAAGTGCCATTTTTAATGTTTTCACAAAGTCATCAATTCTTTACATGAATTGTTTTAGAAAATTTGGCCTTCTCCCTAACTGAAAGCCCGAGTATAATGCCCAACGGGCATCTTGTTTCGTTTAGTTCTTTTATTTTTAAATGGGTCGTAGAAAACGCTGTCCTGGCTGTCTTTTGTCCCGTTCTCAACATAGTTTTGGGGCGCTTGGACGCAATTGTGAGGGTCCCACGGAACGAGTGGCATCGCCTGTTGTTGCTGACGGTCCTCGAGACGGACCTGGGTTGGCGGATATTCTTGCCGCTTGGGAGTCTTTGACAGCTCGAGTCTCGTCTCTCCAGAAGGATCAGGATGACCTCTGCCAGTCTGTGGCCGCTGTGATCGTCCAACGCCGAGTCTCGCTCAAAATGAGCACCCAATGTGCGCAGCCGAGTCTACCCATGTGGCACGTTCTGTGGCTGTTCCTGCCCCGGTCGCTTCGACTCCTAACGTTACTGTTTTTCGTTGGCAGGAATCATGGAAGTAGATTTATTTGCACTAAATGTATAGTCAAACTATGATATAATAAAGAGAAGTACTTTAGCATAATGTTCTAGGTTTAAGTGATTGAATAACAAAAAATTAAGTATGTAACTTACTTCTTGTATTTTCTTCCATGCGCTCTGACAGTTGTGTTGTTCTGACGCTAAATGTAAATTTGCTAACGGTTCTTAAAACTGAATAATCTAACATGCGTACTTATTTGCGCAATAATTTGTTTACTTATTGTCTCTAGGGGAGCATAGCTTGTGAGCTTGTACTGGCTGGCGACTTAAATGACTTGACACTTAAACAATGCTTGAATGGGCAAAACACCCCCCTCCAGTTAGGAGGTGAGCCTACTAACGATCTTTATGTTTATGATCTACGCTATTTACTTTGATCCTAGCTCTTCCTTGGTTGCGATTAAGCAAAGTTTGTGGATTGGTCTGTCGTAGCTTCCCTGGGAAGTCTTGATTCTGACTTTCCTCACCATATCGTCTCTTCCTGGATATATAGCCTCAACTAGTCCCATCTTCCAGTGTCTTCGAGGTGTGGCCTCTAACTCAAGAACAAGATATCCTTCTTTCATGTTTTCCCTGACACGGAACCACTTGTTTCTTGGGAGTAGATTAGGCGCGAAGTACTTTACCCATGACTTCCAGAATTCGTAGGTCTTCTTTTGACATGAGCGAAGTAGATTTCTTGGGTTAACTCTGTCCTCTTCTTTGGATTACACGGAGGTCTTTATTAACAATGTTGTTTGGAGGTTGGAGAAAAAATGATTTTACATAGGAGTATAACAGGTATCGAAGTAATGAAGCATTTGTTTAGTTCTGCTATGTTTCTCACCTAGCTCTCACCGAGCTTAACTATAAATTACATTTATTCATCTCTGTCCAGACAATTAAAATCCCTGCTCTCAAATATTCACCTTAAATCCATGACTATGTAAGCGCTTCACTTAATCCTTCATGAGGGCAACAAGCGGAATATAAACTTCAATGACAAATGCATTTTTCAGTCTTCAAAAAGCCCGAACCTGGCCGCGAGTTGGTTTGAAGGGGCCGCCAGTTGAAAATATCAATGACCTTCCAGCTTCCTGAGCCTGTTGGAAGGCTAAAGAACACATCTTTCCCACGAATAAAGTTACATAAAGCATTAAGCTGTTCACATTTGAGAGATGGGATTCCAAATTCGAGAGAAATTTCCTCTGCGACGGACTTTACACTTCGAAATCTCATTTCAATCGCCATCTCGTTTTGACTTCGTTATGCATAAATAGCCAATTACCAGAAATTTGGAAGTGACGTCACGGACACGGTTTTGGGCTCTGAGTCGCAGACCCTACATGGGGAGAAACGGAAACGATGAAATCGCCGTTCTCCCTCAGGTAGGGGATGCTGTACGCAGGCTACCTCTAGTGGCGCTAGGGTAATTTTGATTTGCTCAGAATTCTCCTTCCTTTGTTCCACTCCCGCTAGATTCATCGTCATATTGGTTTTGGGCCCCTCTTGCCAAGACGTTTGGACGTAGCTTTTGACATTAAGCTTGTGTTTGACCCGCTATCAATCATTGCTAATATTTCGACAAATTCCCCTTCTTTGTCTTTCACGCGCAGCTTTTGAACGGGACAAATAGCCTTTATCTTCTTATCTTGTATGGTGTTTTGTGTTTCTGGTTTTGGCACTTTTGACTCAAAGCGTCTAGCATTAGGATTAGTCCCCGGCACGTGCATTGACGTGCGTAACGGCATGTGCGATGACGCGTGTATTGGAGCGTATATTGGCGCGGGAGGTGGCTGATTGAAAGCTGGAATGTTCTTTTAGCTTCTACGATCGTTATGGAGGGAACGGTGATGACGCCTGTCGCATTGATTACATGATATCCCATCTGGTTTACGACGATAGTTAGTATGATGAGCCCTTAGACATTCACGGCAGCGGTTATTTTGCTTAACTACTTCCCAGCGATCGTTTACTCCAAAATTTTGAAACACGGGACAGGCAGGGAGTAAATGCTTGGACGTACACCCCAAAGGACATATTTCGTCTTGGTTTACTGTATCATTTGATGATTGCAGCTGATTGGACGAAATGTTTTCCGAGGCATTGTTGTCAGAAGCATTGATTTTAGGCGTTTTCTGACCTGGCGATTGGTTTTCATTGTTTTCTTGCTTTTTACCTCTTGATCTCAAATTTGCTTCTCTGTGAAGCCATTCAATCAGGTTGGGAATGTTTTCCTCTTTGTGTTTTCGAAACATTTCGCGTCCAAATTCTGCGTTATCTTTAGCGTCAAGCTTGGAAAGCAATTGTGACATGACGAATGGGGCTTCAGAACTTTCAGTTACCATGCATCCGTTTTCTTCCATATCATTTGCAAACGCAAGAATTTTAGAAGCGTAGCGTGTCAAGGAATTTGCATCACTTTTCACTTGTTTATGGAACGCAATGCCATACAACAATAGTAGTAGGAAGGGGGACCGAATTACCCCCTTTTTTAGGGTGTTATGCTAATGTTTAGGGTGTTATGCTAATTTTTAAGGCGCTCTCATTAATTAAATGACGTCACGGTTCTATTGTCTTGGACTCATGAATAAAATGAAGTGGAAATTGAAGTGGAATCTCATTAAATGAAGTGGAATCTCATTATCTATTGTTCCTTTGGATGAGGTCATCGATCTATTCGGGCATGTTTGGGCAAAGCCTATTGTTTGGAGGCATGTTTGGGCAAAGCCTATTGTTTGGGGTCGTCTATAAAACCAGGAGCGATCGCTCCCAAATCCATTCAAGAAATTGAGCAGCAACAAGATGGATCAATTTACTAGTTTGGAAGAGTTTGAACATTTTAACAACGACGACGATATTCCATCTGATCAAATTCCTGACGCGGTGGACCGATTGATGGCACTAAAGTTTCCTGAAGAGAGGCCAAAACAAGAAATTTCCCACCAAGGAGGGAATTGCTATGACAGTCGACGAGTGGATCAACCTCAAAGACATTGTGAAGGAGATGGATGATCTTATTGAAACCATATCCGAAAACCCAGAGGATCCGGACTATAAAGCCTTTGAACGTAAGAACCCACGACAGACTGAAATATCAAATGACTCCAACATGGAAGCGTTTCGTCCAACACTTCAGAGACATAATGCTATCATGAAGACCACAAGCCCCACGAACTTTCAGGATGGACCCATACCTTTCTGCCATGTGTGCAAGAAAACGAACTTTTATGGAAGTAACCAATGTGATGGGTGTTATAACTCCGTCATAAAGGAGGAACCAGGTGAAATAGTGGAAACTTCCTCCATGACAACCGAAGCAGGTGAAATAGACCCTAATGACATTCAGCAAGAAGAGATACCGAATGTTACTTTTGGTGGAAAGCCACCTTTGACTCAGCTCAAACAGAGCTCAGTATGCAAGAGAACTCTGTGTTACTATGGAACTATTTGTAATACCTGTAACGGCACTTGGCGGTCGTCTCTTTTAGAAATGCTATGTAAAAATTAAAGCCATGATGTGATACTGAATTGTGTCTGTATTAATTAAGGTATTGTATGTATGTAAATATTTCTTAATGATCATACCAGCGCTAACATTTTCCACGGCAAGATGTATGTCATTGAAAATAGAAAATTCTTCTCTAAAACTGAACTATAATTACCATATGAATAAAAACAAACCACCAGATAAATTAAACAAAGTTTATTCAATCTCAAAAACACCAATTTACAGTTCGTTTTTCTTATAGTCGCGGAGTTGATAACTTTCTTATTTCTCAGACTCGCAATATCTAAACCCCTTTGTACCGTAAATAGTAAAAACAAACTACTCGGCATAGGCTCTAAACTGTCTTTATTATTTTCCTTTACAGTTAATAACTCATAAGATAATCGTATACAAAATCCAGTATGGTTCATTAGATCAACTCTGCTATTGTTCTTAGGGATTAGCGATAACTGAAGGGCCTATTGTTTTGAGAAAAAACTCTTGAGATGTAAATTATTCTCTAAAACTGAACTATAATTACCAACGAATATAAACAAACCACCAGATAAACTAAACAAAGTTTATTCAATCTCAAAAACACCAATAGGCCATTTTGACGATGTTGCGCACGCATCAGTAGAACAATAGACGCGAGCTGCTAAGACTCGTTCTGGTTCACCAACCTTTTGTTATTTAAAACAGATAGCCATTGTTCTAGCTGCGTGCGCAACATCGTCAAAATGGCATATTTACAGTTCGTTTTCCTTATAGTGGCGGAGTTGATAACTTTCTTATTTCTCAGTTCTTGGGTTGATATATAATGTACCGTGTTACAAGATTACACTGATTTATGTTTCATTGATTTTTTGCTTGTTGACAAATGCTGCTTACTGACATAAACTTTCTTTTTTGAAGTTTCGCTTCTTGTAAATATGGTTTACGTTCTTGAGTTGATAACCTATGGACTTGTGCCAAGTGGTTGGATAATTTAACAAGATACTTTGATCCACAATTACGTACAGGGCAGTTTTTCAAAGTCCGATTTTCCATGTTCACTCGTTGAAAGTTAGTATCAAATAGCACAAATCTACTTGATCGTCCCTTTTATCTCCTTTCATCCCTTTTGTCGCCTCTCGTCACGCTTTTTTCTTTTTGAAATAAAAAAAAGAGGGATAAAAAAAAGAAATAAGCGGGACGAGAGGCGACAAAAGGGATGAAAAGGATGAACAGAGATAACTATATCCGAATGTGGACACGTCTCTTGTCAGTAAACCCTTTCATCCATTTGTTCATCAGTTTTTTAATTTAATTATTTAATTTAATTTATCGTCTGAACAACTGCAATCCGCATTTGAGGATCTACGTTGAATTTCCGCAATATCAATTATTTTAAACTATTAATTAATTGGGTTCAGCACATGAATGTAGTGGTGTCGAAACGGGACTAAGTAACTCTGCTATTTGAACCCTTCTTTGTCACGTCGAATAAACAACAACGCAAGTGTAAGTTTAGAGTCGGTGAATTCTCAGCAGAAGTATTCCTACTTCCAGCCCCTGTCAAGACCAGGTTTCGGCCTGGTATCGCTTGGTTCGTTCAAGTTGGTTGTAGTATTCGTTTGCTTGATTTTCATCCATGCCGCCTTCATTCTTAAAGACGTCTATCAGGGCTTCCTTCACGTCGGTCGGCATTCGCTTAGAATTCCTTTTTAGATAAACAAGATTATTATACGCTCGCATAAGTACAGCAACTTTGCAGTTGTGTTTTAGGTTATTTGCAGAGCAAAATACGAATCCGCAATTTGTCCTATCACCTTGACATAGTATATGTAGCATGGCCTCTTTCAAATGGCTATAACTACAGTCATGTACGGTACAGTATAGAGGCTATAACTACAGTCATGTACGATACAGTATAGAGGCTATAACAACAGTCATGTACGGTACAGTATAGATGCTATAACTACAGTCATGTACGGTACAGAATAGAATAGAGACTATTAATAACTACAGTCATGTACGATACAGTATAGAGACTATAACTACAGTCATGTACGATACAGTATAGAGGCTATAACTACAGCCATGTACGGTACAGTCTAGAGGCTATAACTACAGTCATGTACGGTACAGTCTAGAGGCTATAACTACAGTCATGTACGGTACAGTATAGAGGCTATAACTACAGTCATGTACGATACAGTATAGAGACTATAACTACAGTCATGTACGATACAGTATAGAGACTATAACTACAGCCATGTACGGTACAGAATAGAATAGAGACTATTAATAACTACAGTCATGTACGATACAGTATAGAGACTATAACTACAGTCATGTACGATACAGTATAGAGGCTATAACTACAGCCATGTACGGTACAGTCTAGAGGCTATAACTACAGTCATGTACGGTACAGTCTAGAGGCTATAACTACAGTCATGTACGGTACAGTATAGAGGCTATAACTACAGTCATGTACGATACAGTATAGAGACTATAACTACAGTCATGTACGATACAGTATAGAGACTATAACTACAGCCATGTACGGTGCAGTATAGAGGCTATAACTACAGTCATGTACGATACAGTATCGAGACTACAACTACAGTCATGTACGATACAGTATAGAGAACAGTAAACATTGTACATCGTATAGCAACGTTTCTTGTTTATAAACATTAGAAATGCTATGCTAATGTGCCAACCATGATTTCAAAAGGCCACTTTGTGTCAGGAACCAATGACGTTCTGGTTGACAAGTAATAATAATAGATGACGAGGCATGATACAGTACATACAAACAGTAACCGTGTTAATGCTCTAGCTGTCAAAAAAGTTGATAAATGCCTGAGCAATTATCAGCCATGGACAGCTGTATCGGTAAGCATGGTGCCTACATTAGGAATCCAGTCTGAGCAATGCCATATGGACGAGGCCCAAACAGGCCGCCGAAAAACAGCAGTCCATGGCTGCAATTTGTTTTACAGATACAGAGTTGATGCCTTACTTTCGACGTGGCCTTTGTGTCCCTAGTGGATATAGCTTTCCTGTACAAGTGCTGTATAAATTTACCATTTTACATATTCAGCCACATCCCACATGCTTTTCAGCTTTTACTCATCTTCTATGTAGAGGGCAGTGGGTAGAGGGCAGTGGGTGGAGGGTAGAGGGCAGTGGGTGGAGGGTGGTGGGTGGCTTATATTGGACGTGACTACTCACCCTGCCAGGTAACATGATGCGTTCTTGTTAGACATCAGGTCCCAGATCAAAGCGCTGCTCTCGCGCATTCTGTGTTGAACGTAGATCTTGTCCTCCTGAGAATTACACGTATTATTAGTTACTAAACGCAACCTTATTTAACGTTGGTAACTCGTGATAGTCTGGTAAGACTGATAAACTTGAGGCCGACGTGCATGGGGCCTACGATTTGACGTCCTTATCCAAGAAGACGTGAAGGTCTAACCATCTGCAGTTCGAGAACGAGATTGTTTCACAAAGGCAGCACTTTCTACTCAGTTCTGAGTAGTGGTCCGGCCGCGGATTTGAACCCTCCCACACATCAGACCGGCGATTCACCACTGAGTATTTGTAGCACAGGGCTTAAAGTGCACCTAACCCCTTTTGCAATTTTTATACATATGAAACTTTGAAAGGTTTTGAGTACTTCTGCGAAGAAATTTTTGGCTTACAGAGAATATTCTATGTTCTAGGCTTGTTTGAAATGGTGAAAATTTGACCTTTCCTGACCCATGACCGCGTAAGAAAAAGCCTGGGTCGATTCTGGATCTTACGTCATCTCATTAATGCATTATTCTCCATGGCGACTTTCTAACACAACAACATCGATATATAGAGAATTTCTACAGTCTGTGAGTTGTTAGCAAAGAAAACAGTTATTTTAGACAAAATGCTAAACATTTGTTCAACTTATTGCAAAGTGGAATGAATTAGATGACGTAAGATCCAGAATCGACCCAGGCTTTTTCTTACGCGGTCATGGGTCAGGAAAGGTCAAATTTTTACCATTTCAAACAAGCCTAGAACATAAAGTATTCTTTGTAAACCACACATTTCTTCGCAGAAGTACTCAAAACCTTTCAAAGTTTCATATGTATAAAAATCGCAAAAGGGGTTAGTTGCACTTTAACATTTTATGTCAAATTCAACAGCTGGCCCCGGCCTGTTGAACAGTGCTGAAAAATGGTGGTTTCCATCAAACACTCGTTGAACGTCCACTCCACATTTCTATCATCCTTGCACCTGTTGGTTAGTATTGAGTTTGTTACTAACCCTCTAATTACAACATTGTTGTTCGGAGCATGCGCAGTAGTTACATTTGTAGTTCAAAGTAACTCATTTCGTATCTTCTCACATAAAAACAGACATATGATGAGGAAGCAGACAACACAGACCCGTGTTGGGCCCAAAGACTACAACATAAAAGATGCTCTTTGTAACGAGATAATTAGAGGGTGAGGCGATTGATACGTGTACCTGGTCTCGAGAGAAAGCTGTGACTAGTTGTAGTGTTCCTTGTTGTTTCATGTGCAGCCACTGATCCTCAAAGAAGAAGTCTGAGCTCTTGTTACGCGATCCAAAGAAAAGCACACAATCTAAACACGAAAAACGTTACTTCACTTGGTGCCTACGTTATATTCGTCAAATTCACTGATATGAATATAAATTCTCCCAACTCATGTTACCATACAAACAACTTATCAGTGATCATTTTGGTATAAAGGTTGTCCACGATTGTTTTAGTATACCATAACTTTTAATCTCTACCCTGAAGGTACCAATTAACCTTAACGTGTTACAAGTATGGGCATATAAACGTGTTCATGGTATGACGTCACAAAGCTCTCCGTTATGGATGATGTAAGAAAGATGAGTCACTTGACTGTGATGAAATAGACAAACCTCTACCACCTTGAGCCACTCTCTCTTCGATAAAACTTCTGAATGGAGCAACTCCAGTCCCTGAAAACAACGCAAGGTTTGCAATCATTGATGAAGATTACTTTTGCCTTTTGGCTTTACACTTAAGTTACAGTACGTAACAGAACAGTAAGCAAGACAACACACCTGTTGCTAACAGTACTTTACAGAATTGTTGCCAATAACAACACCCACAACATCAGCCACGACAACACTGAAGGTAACAACAATAATAACAACAGCATCAGCCACGACGACACACCTGTTGCTAACAGTACTTTACAGAAAAAATTACAATAACAACAACCACATCATCAGTATGACAACAGTGAAGATGACGACAATAACAATCCCAACAACTACAGTCACAACAGCATTGATCATCTACGACAAAGTCATCAACATCCACAACAACAACATAAACCTAGACCAATTTCTAGCAGCAGCAACATGACACAATATACATTTACCAGGACCAATCATAATGAGTGGAGTGTTGAGGTTTTTAGGCAGTGTGATGGTTCCCTTCTTCACCCATACATGTATTCGGTCACTAGTGCTCGCATCAAGCGATGATAACCACGTTGAACACAACCCGCGGCGAGGTTTGGCTATCTTGGTCTTGTACTGCACTACCGCCATAAGAACATGAATCTCATCAGGGTGGGCCTTGGTAAAAACAAAAATATATTAACTCTGGCAAATAAAATATCAAAAACGATCGGTGGGGTTTTGCTGATTTTGTTCACTTTGTGGTAATTTGTAGAAAATTCTATTTACCACCATTACATTGCGATGTAGGTTTGAGATGCGAAAAAAAGTGATCAAAGAATAAGGCCAAAGCTTACTGCCTCAAGTCGGCCTGCCAAGATCAACATGTTACAACTTTTTATTGACTTAATCAGTCAGCTTGAAGTATCCCTCCCAATATACTGAGTGCTACTGAGAGAGGTTGAATTGCTCATAACACTGGACCAGCTGATTACCATTAATGACGATGCTATAGAGAACGCTCTGGGCTGAATCGGTGGTATCAAATCAAACAGGTAGTCAAAAGGAACGTTCGCACTGGCTGAAGGAAAGTCCTGAAGAACCTGTTATGAAGAAACAAATACAAAAAAAACATGGTAAAAACACATGTCAAGAATAATGTCCACGGGTTAAACATGTGTACATTGAACAAGCTGCCTAAAGTATTGTTGGTTTACGAATACAATAACAACTACTAGGTACAGCAAACCTTTATATTTAACATCGCTAACTCGTGACAGTCTGGTGAGACTGATAAATCTGAGGCCAACGTGGGACCTACCAGTTAACGTCCTTATCCGAGAAGACGTGAAAGTCTAACCATTTGCAGTTTGAGAACGAGATTGTTTCACAGAGGCAACACCTTCATCTACTCAGTTATTTTAAGACCCTGAGTGTTGGTCAGACTGGGTTTGAACCTGCAACCTCCCGCGCGACAAACTGGCACTCTTGATTCTCACTGCAACCCATAATACTCTTCTCACTCTCTTGCAGTGGTTGTTTTCTAAAGACATGTACTACATGTATACTGGTATTTAGTAATTTCTTGAATGACATTCTATCATATCCCTCACCTCAAGTGTACTTCTCCTTTGCCTGATGCAATATGAATACAGATCCTCCTGAATAGAAAAAAGGACTGTGGACACTACAGATTACAATGTATACTACCACTCTACACTACAGACAATGTATACTACCTCTCTACACTATACATTGTAGATTACAATGTATACTACCTCTGCACTACATATTACAATGTATCGTATACTATCTCTCTTTGTGAAATAGTATAGGCATGATTTATTCTACTGCCGTGATTAGTGTTTTACATGTATTTGTTTGTGACTGAACGCCGCTTCGCGGCTCTTTCTTCGCGGCTCTTTCTTCGCGGCTCTTTCTCCGCGGCTGTTCTCTCTCTAGAAAACCTCTGGGACCAGGGTATAAATGGCTTCTTTTCCATGTGAAAAGAACTATTTTATCAAACTCTTTTGTTGCGATCCCATGGAATTAAAACTGTCTGTGAAACATGATCCACACCCCCATATACGGTACAACATTTCTGACTGGCTCCAATTTTGCGATCTTTGCGACAACTGGCCTCACTGCTGTCCCATTGTTTCCAGACCTCTCCCCGCGTGGGCATGGGAATAAGGTAAATAATCAGCACTTTTGTTGCACAGAGTACATGTCATGTACGTTGTATTTCCAAGTCCTATTTTTTTACTTTTCATAAATTATTTATTTCATATTTCTTTTATTCCTCTTTTTAAACTTTTAGTTGATAAAATCACAGAATTTAACCTCTCTGCCACTGTAGACTAACTGTTTTTTTTACTAGTACGTAATATCCGTTAAGGGTGCCAGAGGTTTGTTGGGCTTGCTCCTCACTGGCAGCACTTTCTGCCTTAACTTCGACTGTTGGGTTCTTTTGTATAATAAGGAAATTATTTTTCACCATTGATTGTAGATGTACAGTACAGCTCAAAAAGAATGCACGCGCAAGAACTTCTTTTTGCGGACGCAAGAAGTTGATTATTGCGCTTCTTTTTGCGCTTATAATTAATTATCAACCGCAAGAAGTTAGACCCGCAAGAACTTCTTAAACGCAAGAAGTTAGAACCGCAAGAACTTCAACCGCAAGAAGTTCAACTTAATTCAAACGGGTTGAAACTCTCTTACTTATTAACGCGAAGTCGTCCCTTCGACTGGAAAGAAACAATTAAGTTACATTTTGCAGACTGAGGTTCACGTTCTGCGGGAAACATCAAATTAAAGTACTAAAGAAATATATTAGAACAACAAACACAAACTATGCAGCAAATTTATCGCATTTTGGAAGTGAAATTTCACATCAGACTCTTAAATCCAAGTGCAACTTTTCGCTAATACTCAGCTGTTGAATAATAGCTTGGTTGATTATATGACAAATGGCCCTAATAAGAGTTGTGTTCTTTATTGAATCCCACCGCCGCTCATGTGTTCAGCTGACTATTAAATAAGACAAACACTTCAGAAATATTAAACGTAAAAACTCCGAGACAGCAGCCCAAAATATTTTCGCCTTTCACACTTCTTTATAATATTTATCACCGCCATTTGTGTATATCGGCGAAAGCACTTACCTCCTTGCTGCTTCACAGCTCGCTTATAACGCATCCTCCCATATATTCTGATAACCTTTCTGAAAATCGTTACTTAAAATGTAATATGGAAGCCTGAGCTTTCGGCACAAAATAATAACAAACAACGGCCGCTCGATCGCTTCAGTTCCCGTTATAAATACCGGTGTTGCGAGGCCAGCTTTATAGTTTGCCGTGCAAAGCATAACATCAAATAAACTTTAGCGTCTGTAGTTTCACATTTATAGCACATCCCTGTGTTGCTCAAGGTTTCGGCTCAAATCATTGCAAATGTTCGCAGTCCTATAAATATAAGGCATATTTTCGAAATTAAAATCTCAAGTTCTTGCCGTCTGAATTTCTCCACGTGCAAATCAGTCAGGCGTGAACGTGTCAGTCTGAGTTGATCGCTGCACTTTCTGAAGCCAAGTTGGCAATGAAACCGTGTAAAACTATACTCTTAGTCTTACCAGAAAACTTCTACTGGGAAAGTGGAATCCTTTTGAACTAAATGCGCCTTAATTCGTAGAATAGTGAGTGACTGTCTTCCCAAAATTTTACAGGTCAAAAAGAAGTGGTAATTTGCATATTGCGATCGACTCAACAATAATCGCTAAACGCGCAAATCAAAGCATGCAGTTGGATCGAACTGCAAAACCTGGGAAACCTGGCAAAGCGAAAGAAACAGTTAATAAACACTACCATAAACGAATCAAAGCAAATTGTTAAATACATCTATGTCTTTGAAAATAAGTTTTTAAAAAATATTACCGAAAGTCTTTCTAAATAAATTTGCCGTATACACTTGTAAACAAACCACGATCGAGCGTGCATTGTACTCGCGTTTCGAAGTTTGGACTTGAAACTTTTTGTATTGTTTAACTTTGTGCGTGGTCTTGCAGTTGAGCCGCAAAAAGCGGATTATCCACTCTTTACTTCTTGCGCGTTCTTGCGGCTGAGCCGCAAAAAGCGGGCTATCAACTTCTTAAACTTCTTGCGTGTTCTTGCGGGTGAGCCGCAAAAAGCGGGTTATAAACTTCTTGCGGGTTCTTGCGGCGCAAGAAGTTCTTGCGGGACTTCTTGCGGGTGCATTCTTTTTGAGCTGTACTGTACAATACATTACCTGCCCCTCTGTAGAGGAGAACTCTTGCAGCCTCTCTTTCTCCAGGTCAGAGGTCGTGAAATGCGACAGCAGTTCAAAAAAATATCTCCTGGGCACTCCCTGGATATCAAGATAATGCTCCACAAGGTACCTTATAGAGCAGGGGCTAGGAAGCCTATGTGGAAGAGGGATATCTAGATTGAAAGACAGATTTGCATTTTTGTTATTTTGAGTATTATCCTGCAGAAGAGTAGTGCAATAATGTAGTTTATGCTCACATTGCTACTGTGAATAAAGAGGGATATGCAGCAATTTTGTACGAGAAAGTGTGAAAGAAATCCCCAAGGGCAAAGGCTTTACCATAACACTGCTGTTTGATTGGACAAAATGACAAAACAAATAGGGAAATTACTGGAGTGACAACTTTGTTAACAAGGCCTGTTTTTTCAAAAGGTCTCCTGATTTATTTTCAGTTTCTCCCCAACCATTTTATACAATCCCAAATAAATTGTGCATTTTCCAAAAACATTTCAGTTGTATCATTAAATTCCCAACATTTTCTTTACATTCCCAGAAATAAGTTCTATTAAAACAGGCTTTCTTACTGATGTCACCCCCATGAAACTATGTTCAACCAGGAGCCCATTACCAGGAGCGTACCTATGTGATGGGTAGCGCCCACAGCACAGTAGACAATGTGGCTATTTATAGTATATATCACCAGGAGCCCATTACCAGGAGCGTACCTATGTGATGGGTAGCGCCCACAGCACAGTAGACAATGTGGCTATTTATAGTATATATCACCAGGAGCCCATTACCAGGAGCGTACCTATGTGATGGGTAGCGCCCACAGCACAGTAGACAATGTGGCTATTTATAGTCTATATCACCAGGAGCCCATTACCAGGAGCGTACCTATGTGATGGGTAGCGCCCACAGCACAGTAGACGATGTGGCTATTTATAGTATATATCACCAGGAGCCCATTACCAGGAGCGTACCTATGTGATGGGTAGCGCCCACAGCACAGTAGACCATGTGGCTATTTATAGTAAATATCACCAGGAGCCCATTACCAGGAGCGTACCTATGTGATGGGTAGCGCCCACAGCACAGTAGACGATGTGGCTATTTATAGTCTATATCACCAGGAGCCCATTACCAGGAGCGTACCTATGTGATGGGTAGTGCCCACAGCACAGTAGACCATGTGGCTATTTATAGTATATATCACCAGGAGCCCATTACCAGGAGCGTACCTATGTGATGGGTAGCGCCCACAGCACAGTAGTCGATGTGGCTATTTATAGTATATATCACCAGGAGCCCATTACCAGGAGCGTACCTATGTGATGGGTAGCGGCCACAGCACAGTAGTCGATGTGGCTATTTATAGTATATATCACCAGGAGCCCATTACCAGGAGCGTACCTATGTGATGGGGAGCGCCCACAGCACAGTAGTCGATGTGGCTATTTATAGTCGCGAAGTTCTGGTATGCAATTACGTTGTCTTTTGTTCTCTTGCGCTTTAATATTTTTAGCAGTTTGAACCGTGTTAATTACAATTTTTCAGTGCACCCTGATTGGTTAAAAGGGACGGCCTTTGTTTCTTCTCGCGGGAAACACAAAGCTAAAAATAGCTACATCATCTGTTCTGCTGTTGGACAGACCTAATCTGGGAGATGTATGCTCCTGATAATGGGCTCCTGGTTCAACACAATGATACCATACCTAGCCCTTCACACATACATGATTGTATTCTACATTCAGGTATGGTACATTGTACTTGCCTGGTCTTACCTACATCATTCTGCTCCAGAATAAATGTTTCTTCAGGATCAAGATGCAAGAAATTAATAAATTCTTCTACAACATCCTCAAGATTACTAGGTTGAACCATGACTACATCTCCTGGTGAATATCTAGACACAAATATACATGACAACAATATATTAGATATTGTGAACAGCAACTGTACTAAGTCATTATGGCTAGCCCACTAACGTTTAACACATGACAACAATATATTAGATATTGTGAACAGCAACTGTACTAAGTGATGATGGCTAGCCCACTAACATTCAACACGTGTTGAATGTTAGTGGGCTAGCCATCATGACTTACAGTAGTACAGTTGCTGTTCACAATATCTAATATATTGTTGTCATGTACATGTACATGACAACAATATATTAGATATTGTGAACAGCAACTGTAAAGTCATGATGGCTAGCCCACTAACATTCAACACATGACAACAATATATTAGATATTGTGAACAGCAGTCTACATGGTACTAAGTCATTATGGCTAGCCC
Source organism: Actinernus sp. WN-2022 (assembly GCA_030867875.1). Taxonomy (NCBI): domain Eukaryota; kingdom Metazoa; phylum Cnidaria; class Anthozoa; order Actiniaria; family Actinernidae; genus Actinernus; species Actinernus sp. WN-2022. Next base: position 82,585,727 of record JAOWCC010000936.1, on the reverse strand, counting down.
ACTAACGTTCAATACATGACAACAATATATTAGATAATTATTGCAGTGAACAGCAACTGTACTAAGTCATTATGGCTAGCCCACTAACGTTCAAAACATGACAACAATATATTAGATATTGTGAACAGCAACTGTACTAAGTCATGATGGCTAGCTTACTAACATTCAATACATGACAACAATATAATTATTAGATATTATGCACAGCAACTGTACTAAGTCATTATGGCTAGCTCACTAACATTCAACACATGTATATTCTGCCCTCCCTAATTGATTTCATTCTTGTTGGTGTTCAGAGACAATTCGTTAGCATCAAAATTAGCAAGGAGCATTGAAGTTGTGTTTGAACACACTCTTTTGATGGATATCCAAATGGGTGAAGCACATGCATTATCATAACATACATGTAACACATCTATACATGTTCATTCAGTACAGTGTAGCTACCAGTACAATTATATTGTATCTTTAGCATTAGGAGCATTGAAGTTGTGTTTGAGCACACTCTTTTGACAGATATCCAAATGGGTGAAGCACATATATTATCATAACATACATGTAATGCATCTGGACATTCAGTACACTCACTCACTCATGTGTAGCTACCAGACAGTACAATTATATTGTATCTTTAATTTGAATAATTAGTATGCAATGTTTATTACAGTTTTCTTTGAAGTGCAACCCTGGAGGTTTCAAGTCTCGTCTGTAAAATTTCATTTAGCTGACCTTCAATCATTTAATGCGTACTCACCAGAATTAATGAAGTCTAGGCAGCACACAATTGGAATCTTTGTTTGAGACAAGACTCTGCATTTGATTGACAGTCGGCTAAACTGAATTTTACAAAAGCTGGGACTTAAGGTTATCGTATACCTTCAGGGTACTGTTCCGGATAAAATTAAGTAGCGTCTCGAATATTCGTCGTATTTAGATAAATTATACCTCATTTTAAAGCTTATAAAATTGGCTACAACGATATACCTAAGGTTTGTAATTTTGATAAAAGTGCGATTTTTAAATAAACTTCTTTTCCGAACAAGCGAGTTGGTTTCCAAAAGCTCCAACTCCACGGCAATTTAATGAATTTAAGATCGGTTTGCTTTTCTGGACTCCCACAGTCCTTGTTTACGAAATAGTGTCGGCGATTGTGGAAATTCGAAGCCGTTCTGAAGATATTTTGGTCTTCGTGAAACTGCTAACGCACAATCCAAGTATAGTTGCGAGAATCGCTCTCAGCGCCTCTCTTTTGAAAATTAAAAAAATCGCCGACACAATCTTTTAGCTGATATAATTGCGAACAATCTGTGAAAATTTGAAGAAATTCGCACAAATTCACGTCGAGTTGGAGCTTTTTTCAAACTATGTTTAGAACGAAAATAGAAAGTCAAGAAAACGCTCTGAAAAGTTTTAGCCGGCCGGCGAGACTGATTCTGGTGCCCCGCCTCTTTCACAGCAATCAAACACATTCTATAAAAAGCAGCCAATGATGTTCAACCAGTGACTGGGAAATGTCACAGTCAAAACTGGCTTCCCACCAGCAGCATGAAAGCAACACAAATCAAAGGTCTTCGCGCTCAGTTGAGTTTCGCGTTTTCAATCACACTTCATTATGGGCAAAACCAAGAATAAACCGGTCAAACGCCAGAATAAGGCAATTGAAACGGCAAAGGATAAACCAGCTAAAGACAAGAAGAAGGCAAAACCAAAGCACAATGAAAGCAGACCAAACGGACGCGGAAGACGAAAGAAAAGCACGAGGACAGATAAATTACCCGAAGAATTAATCAGCTCGTGAATATATGCTCCGGAAAATGTCAGAGATTGGGCATGTTGTTGTAGAAGTACTTAAGAGGAATCAAGTGGCCTATAAATGTACAACAAAATAGTTTAGCCACTGGTAATAAGAATATATAATTTCGAACATTTCTTTGATTTGTTCCTCTTTCTTGAACTCCAAGGACCAGATACTTGTTTTGAAGAAGACATCTACGGATAATTTTAGCGGATACGCTTCAAATTTACGATGACATATTTATGTGAGAAACGATTCGATACAACGCTGACAACAAGCCACAGAGCGTAAACAACTACTCCCGCGCGTAGCTACGGTTGAATGCTCATGACGATTGATGTGGTGTATGAGCTGTCAATCAAAATATGTAACGCAATCTTCGGTAAAATGTTTCTTTTTGATATTTCTCCGTCTAGATAAAAGAAAATTCAACCATTTTTTTTTCTGTTGGATACTTAACACCCTAAACTTTGTTTTTACGTGAAAAAATGTTTTTTTGAAAAATTCGGCTCTGAAGCTATACGATAACCTTAAAGGGGCCGTCTCACCCACAGTGCTTAGCGTGCTTTTGTTATTAGAAAACTAATAAGCAAATACCGTGGACAAAAATCCTGTTAATATACGTTGGATCCGAAGTGAGGACCTATGCAGCCAAAAATATAAACGATAACGAATGAAAAGTCCGAAGACTACAGCAAAGCTGATATACAACGTAAAAATCTAACACAAAGCACTACGGTTAGCTAGGCCTGACACGAAAAGCGCTCGGACCAGATTGCAGCCATAGACAGCTGTTTCGTTCTTATTAGAACTCGTCAGTATGGCATAGCAAACAGCACGCAGGCTTCGGTACCACTGCACCATCGACCCGGACTGAGCTAAAAAGCATCTCGTTTCGAGCAACAGAAATGCTTGGTTATCGGCTCACACGTCATTACGTGTGGCGAAAAGCCAAAAACCAAGGAAATCTGAACTAAACGTGTCAGTGCCTTGCGAAAGATATAGTTATGCTGGCCAGACCAGCTTTATAAATGACGACAACAGGAATTATTGTTTATATCCGGGACTTTGACCCTTATTCACGGCGGGAAGCTCACGAACTAAGCATATTCTTTATGTTGGCGACATGATAATTTTGATTTGAACATGGATGACCTTGATGAAACTAACAGTACCTTAATACAAGTTGAATGTGAAGCCAACAAAGTGTTATACAGCAGTACTTGGCTGTACTATAACATTTACCGCTCACCCGTCGCTGCTATAAACAGAGAACGCTCTCCGGGTAATACTAATATTTATGAAAGCGTTTCTCTGGGGTTTCTCTCGATCTCCTCTGTTTTATTTTTTCTTGCAGACAGAGAGAGAGAAAGAGATCTCCTAGCAGGCAATCTCGTTGCTGGCAGTAACAGAGAACCAGTTCAAGAGAGAACAGTGAACGAATTACAGCTCGATCGTTTCAATGAGAAATTATTATCACGGCGGCTCTGTTGTCAAATTTTGTGCGAGTCATGAACTTTGATCGATCATCTCGGCGAAATCACGGCGTGAACGCCCTTCGAAACCAGAGAGAGACCTTTTTCCACAAGTTAAATGCCGAAGCTCTCAAAATTATTTTAGGAAATTGCTCAATTCTTTTCGGGTCGACCAAGCGGAGTTTCGTTGCCTATAATATTTTGTTCACTATAATATTTACCGCTCACCCGTCGCTTCCAAACCCTGTCATCAGTACTATAAACAGAGAATAATAATTATGAAAAGAGAGGTTTCTTCCCTCGGTTTTATTTTTCCCAGCAGAGAGAGAGAGAGAGAGATCATTTGCTAGCAGTAAATCTCATTGCTGGTGCCAGAGAATCAGTTCAAGAGAGAACAGTGAACGAATAACAGCTCGCTTGAATAGGAAATTATTATCATGCAGCTCGACGGATTTGTTTGTCAAATTTCGTGCGAGTATAAACTTCAAATGATCAACCCGGTGAATCCGAAAATCTCGGCAAAATCACTGTCTAAAAGCCCGAATTCCGCCCTTTGAAACCAGTGAGAGACCTGTTCAGTCCACAAGTTAAACGCCAAAGCCCTGAAAATAATTTTAGGGAACTGTTCTTCAAGTGGAGTTTTGTTACAAATTGTGGTCACGTAAGCCAGCCACGGTGTTCAAAAACCCAAGTCGGCTCAAAGATAGTAGATACTCGAACTAAGCGCTAATATATCTTTACATATAAATATTAATGGTCAGAATAGCTTCTCCATGTTGTACTGAGGTGGAAATCGTGGACACAAACGGACAATTGTTTCCTTTCGTTGAGGACGAACGAGACTGGCACCATCAGAGAACTACGGCCACTTGAAATAAAACTAAAAGAGGCTCAATAGGAAGAGCAATAAAAAAGGTTCAACCTAGTATGATTTTTTGACGATAGCTGCAAGGATGGCAGAGATGTAGAGAAGATTAAAATCACTGCCATAAAAGTCTAAGCACTGTGGGTGAGACGGCCCCTTTAAACTTCTATGGTTACGTTGCACTTCAACAAAAAACGGTAATAAAACATTTCCTCTCAGTAAAGGACTGGTCATTTTATAATAAGGAATTATTATTAGTCCTCAAACCCAGCTGTGCATTTGTTGATTATTGTTCAATGACAAATGGTAGCTACAAATTGCCAGATTAATACAATGTAGTATTATGGTGGTAATGTTTATTGTACCTTATTCCAGAGCCACTGATATCAAACTTGACAAGTTTTACATCCTGCCAATGACCCAGTGCTGTAACTCTGTCATTGGATACCAGTCTGGCTGGGAATGGATGCCGCATACTGGGCTGATGCTGTGAAACTGTCGATCACATTATATATACTAAAATTAGACAGTTACATATCAGCCAATCAAAGAAGGAAGTCATCCAATCAAAATGCCTGTTCTAAAAGATGGCATAAAAGAATCAGCAGGACATAAGGCCTCATTCCTTCCATTACTGTAAAACATTAAAGTGCCTATAACCCCAAAAATTATTATTTTTTGATTGAAACATTAAACTACAATGTAATTTCTTTAGAACTTAAAGCAAAAATGGGAGGCTAAAACTCAACTATATAGTTATTAATAATTATTTTTTACGGCCTTTTAAAGTTGAGAAACAGAACAATTGGCTGTCAGTTTTCAATTCCCTTTGGGGGTCTGCAGAGACTAGTGACCTGTGACATGTACGAGGAAAGGCATCCTTCCAATTCCATACAAACATCTCTTATTTCTGCAACTCTTGAAAGCTCACCACATGGTATTAATATTCAATGAAGTGTCACCAAACTTGGTAAATTTAATAATTTCGATGTGTTCTTTCTTGTAATGGAGCTTATTTCATACTGACTATAATATGACATTTTTCCTTTTTGAATTCTTTTTCTTATTCAGATTTTCCAACTCCTTTGCGAATAGCAAAACAATGGTCTAAAATTAATTAAAGGAACAAAAGAAACCATGCAAAGGATTCTGGTAGTTGTAGTAAAATGATGTCCAATTGACGTCACAACTACAGGCCCTCACCAAGACTCGCACTGACTTCCAACTGGAAACACTGGGAGCCCAAGACACCACTAAAATTGTCAAAGTTTAGTTTTCTCACTTTTATTTTTTTCGAATTCTTAGTCAGGGCGCTATACAGAATCTATGTAAAAAAAAAAAATGTTGGAGTTATAGGCACTTTAAGTAATTTTGTAAAAGAATCTGCCTATTATTTAATATTGTGTATGTACGTGTACATAATTTATGTTGTACATGTAGTTCAAATTTCATCTCGGTTCAAATTTCTTTGAACCAGTTCAATTTTTTTAAATGTTTTTTTTTCCAAGATACAAATAATTTTTATTGTTAGTAAGTAATTATTTAAGCACTTACATTGTATATTCAATGATGTTAGGGTTCTTTTAAATGTTGGGTTAGGGTTTGGATTAGTTTATAGGGAGGATCATTACATGTACATTATATTTCTGTGTTGTTTAGTGATCTACATTGTACAAATTGCACCCCTAAAAACACTAAATTAGTGACTAGCCATAAAATATTTATGTAAGCGAGTGACAACTTTTTGTTTATATTTACCTGGGAACTTCTTTTCTGGTTAAGGTTTTTTGGAGGGTAGGTTTTTGTTTGGGTTTGGGTTGGAATCAAACTTGATCTATTCAGTAAGTACTTGCCAAAACTGTAATTCTTTCTCTCATAATTTAGTTTTCAGAACTAAAGCAATATTACGTGAATGATATAACTCTCACTGAATAAGACTTCAGAAAACATGATATTTTTGCAACTGTTTGAGTTTTATATTGTACTTGATGAAAAACAAATATCTGGTACATGATTGCACAGTTCACTCTTGTTTTTGTTCATGTATAAATTTAATACAGAGACAATATTGCAAAAATCTGCAAGATCCACTTTTAACAATGTTAGGAATAATAATGTATTGTGCTTGTGAACTCTATAGTGTACTGGTTTTACTCTGCTTGTAATAGTTTTTTTTGTTTGACATGAGAATGGCACAGTGCAACAAAACTGACAGTTGATAACTTTTGGAGTTACCTGAAAGTGGTTTCATTCATGGCCCGTTTTTTCTTCTCAATGAAGGGTCACAGGTGCCATTACCGGTGACCGAAAAAGTAAAACAAAAGTAAGTAATACAGGCATTTTAATACTAAGCTTTTTAGGCAACTGGTGGTTCTGTCGTTAGAGGCTGTACTTAACACAAAAAAAACAATGATTGTGTGAAGTAGCCGGTAGTATGAAGCAAAGTAACCGGCAGTTTATCGCCAGTAGCTGCCTTCTATCGAAACCCCTGTAATAGTGATGTGTAATATTAATGCATGAATAATTACATGTTTATATAAGGTTGACTGGGGAGCTGGGGAAGGGAAAAGGGGAGTAAGGAATGGGGAGTGGGAGTGGGTACCATAGAGGGGGAATCGAAGGGACAGTGGGGGGGGGGGGGGGGGGAGTCTCCCCATAAAAGATATATATATATATATATGTACAAAAAAAATTTTTTTTAGAATCTTGAAAATTCTACCAGTTCAAACAAATTTGTACCAGACAGTTCAAAAAAGTAATTCCCTATTTCAAAAACCAAATTAAGCTGAGATGAAATTTGAACTACAATACATACACTGTACTACATTTTACCTTGTGTTGCTGCAGTCTGTGTTTCTGGAACTAGTGAGTTCACGTAAGTAACATTATATTTAGGAGGTGGTCTGCAAAAATAAAAATAAAACAGCAAAGGTTAACATCTTCCTGTATAAATAATAAACTCTTGTTAATTTATTGTACTTTTTTAACCAGCACAGCTGTTTAATAGTATTCAGGTTACAACTTGTATTAGGTTATGTATATGTACAATGTACATACCTAACTTCACTGTTGATTATCTGTACTCCTTGTGGTAAAGGGTGCATGGCAAGTACTTTCTGCAATAATTCCTTCAGCCAGGGATCTGTAACTGCATCTGGTCTTTTATATTTAAAGAGATGCATGGCCGGTAGTTACATTTTTGCAAGATGTGTAAATAAAGAATCATTTTACGTTATACATGTAAACATACTGAAAAACATTTCAACAGGAGAAGTACCAGTAAGTAAAATTTCGCCTGAACAAGTGACATTTCCATAATTTGTCTTTACAATAGGGACAATTTCTTTTGTTCAAGCCAGATGAAATTTCACTTCATATTTTGAAATGTTTTTTGAAAAGCACAATACATGTGTATACCAGCACATACTGTACAGAATGTCAGTATCATAAAACTGTACAGTAACAAAGTTGTTGTAAAAATAGCCACACACTGGATTCATTTCAGTGCATTTTGAGAAAAGTTAAATGTTATTCACTTGACTATTTGTTATATTTAAGAGGTTTCTGATTGAGTGTTAAAAGTAATTTGGTGATTGCTTTGGTTTTGCATTTAATTTATTATTTAATATTTTGCTTAGATTTTCCACCTCCTCTGGTTCCGCCTCCCGGTTAGCTCAGTGGTTAAGCTCTGGTCTGTCATGCAGGAGGTCGCGGGTTCAAACCCTGGCTGGACCAACACTCAGGGTCTTAAAATAACTGAGTAGAAGGTGCTGCCTTTGCAAAACAATCTCATTTTCGAACTGCAAATGGTCTCACCAGACTGTCACGAGTTACTGACGTTTAGTAAAGTTACTTTACCCTACTTTATTATTCTACCAATATTTAGAGATAATAAAAGACTATCAAAGTCCTGTTATTTCAGCCAATCAAGTTCTAAACTTATGACCAAAGTCAGTTAACTACATACATGTACATTGTATGCACTTTCATTTTTGTTTTCAAATGGCATTTTTAGTGAGCTCTTACATTATTCTTTGATGAAATTTTTCTGCAAAAAAGGTAAAACAATTTCACTTAACATTCCTTCAAGAACTGTTGTTATATTTACATTTACTTTTTTCCAATGTTATTATTATTAAAGATCTCCAACAACAGTTAAAGGGACACAGATTAGATATCAGTCTTGATAATGTTGTAATATCATGCTCCTCATTTAATCATGAGCACTGTATCATGCCCAAGTTCAGCCTGCCCCACAGGCTTAATTGTTATAATTATCTTACAGCAAGTCAATTTGTAGAGTACCCCAAGTCATGCTGGTCATCAGCAAGCCCTAGTGGATGAAAGCCTTTCCCTCCTAACTGTAGCAGCCTCTTGTATATCTTCTTGGCAATAAAGTTGAATCTACATATAAAGGATAATATTATTGTTCATTAATGTCATAAATTACAAACTTGTTTAAACCTGTTGAACACCAGACAGTACAATTATTTTCAGAAACGCCTGCAAGATTCTGTTATTTGTATCTTGTACTAAGCATTTTAGTGATAGTTTTACCATACTGTGTGTGGAAAAATAATGGGATGCCCATTAGGAATACTATGCCACTGTTTCACATTTTCTGACAGATGTACATGTATATGTTGTAGGCTATATATATAATGTATATTTTTTAAATTTCCATGTTTAATATTTAGCATACGATTTTAAGATAATAATAATAATATTTAATAATGTTTAATTCTTATATAGCACAATTCTCCTAAGAAAGCCCAAATGCGCTTTACAATGTTACAATTCAAAAATACGCAATAAAATTAGTTACAATTCAAATATAATGAAATGAAAAACATGTATATGAATATATTAAAATAAATGTGAATATACATGTACATGTAGATAATGAACTATGTAAATTATGACTAAAAATTGAAGTAAAAGTTGAAGTAGAAGTAGAGTGCAAACAATAAAAGCATGCGACGACACCAACCAAACAGCACAAAACAGCACCAATTAAACAAGAAAAGGGAAGGATGTTGGCACTATTCAGTACTATTCAGCTAAAACAGCCGCCGCATGCCTCCACCGTCCGCACTCTAAGAAAGCAAAAGTAAATAGTTATCAATAAAATTAGAAAAAAAGCCTTCCTAAAAAGATGGGTCTTGAGCCTGGACTTAAAGATACTTTTATTATAATTTTTATTTACATTTTTGTAAACTTGAGTTTTTCACTTTTTCAATTTTTACGATTGTAAAACTGCCATTCAAGTATGATTAATAAATTATTATTATTATACCATGGTAGCCTTGTATTCTTTTATTCTCTGAGGCACAATTAAACTACTAATTTTTCCTGATGGGAGGGATATTTAGAAATATGCATTGTATCAAAATTTCGAAATTTTGATACAATGCATATTTCTAAATTTCCCCTGCATGCGTAACGAGGGAAAATTAGAAGAGAAGCAGGCTGGAAGTGAGAGGGTCAAAAGCATCAACTCCTGCTCCCCTGCCTCTGGCACGACTAGCCCTGCACTCCTGGGTGAAAAATACTGAATCCAAACTGACCTACAGTACTGTTCGAAAAGATTGCAACGAGAATTGAGGATATATCCCCGGGGATATTTCAAGTGAAATATCACTTCACTAAGGGAAGTGAAATATCACTTTTGGAAAGTGATATTTCACTTTTTGGAAAGTGATATTTCACTTTTTGGAAAGTGATATTTCACGTCACCAAAAGTGATATTTCACGTCACCAAAAAGTGATATTTCACTTTTTCGAACTGGACCTTTCACCGTCGTTATTATTCCTGTTCAAGCATGATGAGTTGTCAGTTTCTTACTCAACAGCGCCGTTCACGTTCTTATTAACTAACAAAGCCAACTGCTTCACAATAAACATTCTTAAAACACGGCCCGCTAACAATCTTCGGTTAACTTTTATTCCTGTTCACACTTCATGTGTTGTCAGTTTCTTCAACACCGCCGTTCGCCTTCTTATTAACTAACGAAGCCAACTGCTTCAAAATAAACGTTCTTAAAAGACGGCCCGCTAACAATCTTCGGTTAACTTTTATTCCTGTTCACACTTCACGAAGATTCTTAGTGGGCCGTCTTTTAAGAACGTTTATTTTGAAGCAGTTGGCTTCGTTGTTAATAAGAACGCGAACGGTGGTGTTGAAGAAACTGACAAGACATGAAGTGTGAACAGGAATAAAAGTTAACCGAAGATTGTTAGCGGGCCGTGTTTTAAGAACGTTTATTTTGAAGCAGTTGGCTTCGTTAGTTTATAATAAGAACGCGAACGGCGGTGTTGAAGAAACTGACAACACATGAAGTGTGAACAGGAATAAAAGTTAACCGAAGATTGATAGCGGGCCGTCTCTTAAGAACGTTTATTTTGAAGCAGTTGGCTTCGTTAGTTAATAAGAACGCGAACGGTGGTGTTGAGTAAGAAACTGACAACTCATCACGCTTGAACAGGAATAAAAGTTAACCGAAGATTGTTAGTGGGCCGTGTTTTAAGAATGTTATTTTTAAACAGTTGGCTTCATTAGTTAATAAGAACGCGAACGGTGGTGTTGAGTAAGAAACTGACAACTCATCACGCTTGAACAGGAATAAAAGTTAACCGAAGATTGTTAGTGGGCCGTGTTTTAAGAATGTTATTTTTAAACAGTTGGCTTCGTTAGTTAATAAGAACGTGAACGGCGGTGTTGAGTAAGAAACTGACAAGACATGAAGTGTGAACAGGAATAAAAGTTAACCGAAGATTGTTAGCGGGCCGTCTCTTAAGAACGTTTATTTTGAAGCAGTTGGCTTCGTTGTTAATAAGAACATGAATGGCGCTGTTGAGTAAGAAACTGACAACTCATCATTTACAACATTTGGGCGTAACGCCACAGGAAACAAGCAATAGGACTCAAAGTCCCCTACGAGGCTAGTCTCCGCCATGTCAGTGGACCTACGATTTTACATCCTTATCCGATAAGACGTGAAGGTCTAACCATTTGCAGTTGGTTCACAAAGGCAGCACCTTCTACTCAGTTATTTTAAGACCCCAAGTGTTGGTCCGGCCGGGGTTTGAACCCGCGACCTCCCGCTCGACAGACCGGAGCTTAACCACTGAGCTAACCGGGATGCTTGAACAGGAATAATCATTGGTACCAGTTCGAGTAAGTCCTGTATATTGGATCCTATACCTGCTATACTCCTTCGCTACTGTCTGGATGATGTCCTGTCCACCATTACTAGGATAATCAATCTGTCCTTTGAAAACTGCGAAATGCCATCAACCCTGAAGCATTTAGCTGCTTTATCACCTAAATTAAAGAAGCCCTCTCTCGACCATGAGACATTTGCCAATTTTCGTCCTGTTTCAAACCTGAAGTTCATCTCTAAGGCTGTAGAGAAAGTAGTTGCTGTACAACTGAACAACTACTTAAAAGAAAATAATCTCCATGAAGTCTTACAATCAGCATATAAACAACACCACAGTTGTGAAACCGCATTAGTACGAGTCCAAAATGATATTCTTAAGGCAATAGATGACCAAAACTGTGTAATTCTGCTCCTCCTCGACCTCTCCGCAGCATTCGATACCGTCGACCACAGTATCCTCCTACACAGGATGTCCACCAAGTTTGGCATCAAAGAGAAAGCATTAGCCTGGTTCCAGTCCTACCTTACCGACCGTAAACAGTTTGTAAACATCGATGGTATAGTCTCTTCCAATCATAATCTACATTATGGCGTGCCACAGGCTCTGTTCTAGGTCCCATCCTTTATCTCCTTTATACTGCACCGCTTGGAGATATACTACGCAAGCACAACATGTCATTCCACCTACATGTATATGCAGACGACACACAGATATACTCCACCTTCGTCTACAATAACTCTGAACAACTTGCCTCATCGAAGCGCTGTATAGAAACCTGTCTACTTGAGATTGAACAATGGATGACCTGTAATAAACTTAACAATGATAAATCTGAACTTTTAATTTTACACTCCCGCCATCGTCCGTATGCTCTCTTACCATCTCTTGCTGTCGGTAATGACACTATATACCCCTCTAGTTATGCCAGAAACATTGGAGTAATCTTCGATGACACTATGTCTATGTCTCGCCAGGTTAACTCTATTTGTAAGTCGGCGTTCTACCAACTAAGGAATATTTCTAGAGTAAGAAAATATTTGTCTGTTAGTACTACAGAAATTCTTCTACACGCATTCGTTACTACTAAGTTAGATAACTGTAACTCCCTATTATATGGCCTACCAAAACAACTAATCCAGAAGCTACAATATGTCCAAAATGCTGCCGCTCACATTATATCATGCACGCATAAATACGATCATGTCACACCTACTTTAAAGGAACTGCACTGGCTACCTGTAAACGAGCGCATCACATTTAAGATTCTTCTACTTACTTATAAGTCCCTTAATAACCAAGTACCTGTCTACTTAAGAAATTTATTACACATCTACAAACCTAACAGAATGCTCCGCTCGTCATCTGACACACTTCGCTTGACTCAACCGATGCCTAGACTTAAAACCTATGGTCAACGCGCGTTTTCTATATCAGCACCTCAAATCTGGAATAGCCTACCTGTAGAAATAAGATCCAGCCCGAATGTGAACATCTTTAAATCTAAGCTCAAGTCTTATCTTTTTTGCTCTGCTTATAATCTGAACTAGCTATGAATTATTATTACCGATATGGTACTACATTGCTACATAGTTTACTTATTACTCGTTACGTTAGTAGATAATAATTAATTAATTTGTTATTTATACATTATTGTAAAGCGCATAGAACAGATATGCTATATGCGCTATATAAATATATTATTATTATTATTATTATTAATAATAACGACGGTGAAAGGTCCAGTTCGAAAAAGTGAAATATCACTTTTTGGTGATGTGAACTATCACTTTTGGTGACGTGAAATATCACTTTGGTGACGTGAAATATCACTTTTGGTGACGTGAAATATCACTTTTGGTGACGTGAAATATCACTTTTGGTGACGTGAAATATCACTTTTGGTGATGTGAAATATCACTTTTGGTCAAGTGAAGTGAAATATCACTTAGGTGAAATATCACTTTTGTAGAAAGTGAAATTTCACCTTAAAACTTCACATAAAAGTGACATTTCACTTTTCAGGTGAAATATCACTTTTTAAGTGATATTTCACTTCACCTCATTGCAATCTTTTCGAACAGTACTGTATCTTCATTATACCCATCAACGTAATCCATGTGGGATGAGCTATTTCAATCTGTGCATTATTCTCTTCATTTCTCAAGCCCACTTCTTCCATGTGGGATACTTAAAACCATAAACATGCATGCTCTTTGAATATTTAGTCAACTGCATAATTACATTGTATTTTAGCGTTATTCTTCTCAAAAACAACACGCTTGTCCCCAAGGGAAGCCTGTGAGGGTCGTTCAATCAATGGCGCTCAGTCAAGCATTAAACAAACCGCTTTCGAAAGCAACTCAACTGCGATATCTTTAGTTTCGGCATAGAAAACTAAACTTCTCAGAGATTTGTTCCGTTCCTCTGCGATCATGGTATAACAAACTTATACCATGGCATTTCGGGGTATTAGTGATTTTAAATTGCCCCTCAAGCCTTGGGAAGCTTTGAAAAAGTCCCGAGGCCGCTTCGGCCGATATATAACTAATAACTACCAGAAAGTCATATGCCAATTACATGTACAGGAATATGATTATATAACACTAATACACATGTACATGTAAATGTAGCAAGGACAAAATAACATTTCACTACAATTCATATATTTTACATTAATTTTGTACAAGTCATATGCCATACATGTACATGAATATGATGATTATATAACTTTAATACACATGTACATGTAGCAAGTACAAAATAACATTTCACTACAATTCATATTCAAGTCATATGCCATACATGTACATGAATATGATGATTATATAACACTAACTAGTACACATTCATGTACATGTACATGTAGCAAGTACAAAATAACATTTCATTACAATTCACATACAAGTCATGACTAATCCTGATAAGTTGCTGCAACAGTCTGGCTTACTTTGGGTAGGAGGAGTCACCAAGGCCAAGAACAGAGAAGCTCAACTGATGCAGGGAATTGGCAGGAAGGTTTTTCCTCATGATAAATCTCCAAAATTTCTATTAAGAATAACAGAGTTAAACTTGGAATAGTGCAAACCTAGAGTAGTATAGGCGGGATTAAAATTATACCACTTTTTCTTGCACAAGAAAACTCAAAAAGTGAATTCGGAAATTCACTTTTTGAGTTTTCTTGCACAACAAAAAGTAGTATAATTTTAATCCCGCCTATACTACTAGGGGGTACTAAGGGTCATCCAAATTGTCACTAGACATTCTTACACATAAAAATCCAAACTTGATAACCCTATTAGAGATATGTTTAGCATATAGTTATATCGACATCGATTGTCCCGCAACAGCCTTACACCTAAAAAATCCAAATTCGAGTAACTGTTAGAGCTATCCTAACATATAGTTATACCGAAGAGAGAATGGCGAGTTCAAAGCTTTTCAACGTAGGCGATGTGGTCGAAGCATTCGAAAGGGTCAAAGAAGATGGGCAATCCCATGGATCCGTCATATCGTTCGACTGGACCCATCCTAGAAACGGACCCAATGGATGTAAGTACGTTTCCGTATTCTTCGACATTGGCGATGGACCTCATCCGGCGGTCTTTCGGTTCGAAGGTGAGAAGCATGTGGGACGGATATCACCATACAACGAAGAAGACGCAGACAAAAAACGTGATCGTCATCCTTGCCTACAATTTCAGAAGTGGAACGACTTTGTACGTACGGAGGTCGATGGAATCACGATTAAGAAAAGTGACAATGGAGAATTGGACCTTCCTTCCGACGACAAGCTAAGTCCTACTTTCAAACTAGTTGAACACCTAGATTGGGCTTTCTATTACGAAGTAAGTAGACTTATCGAAGACAAAAAGATCTGCATGCGCAATCCACGTAAACGCAGTCCACCTGGAAAGGACGACACCATTATCGTCCCCAATACCAAGGTGGTTCCGATGATCCAAAGGTTTATTTCCATGGACTCCACTACCAATGCTGGATGTCAATTGCCCAATCCTATAATGAGGATGAGAATGAAATGTGACTACAAGACTGGAACACCTAATGGTCAATTCCTTGACAAAAGTAAGTCGTACTCTGATGGAGACAACACTATGTACGAACCTCTCGTCGATGAGAACTCTAGCGGTCTTAACATCGACAATGTGAGCAAACTCATTCTACCAGGTTCTATTCACGATGGTATTTGCAACGCCTCAAGTATTTGTGCAAGTAGTATGGGACTTTCGTACCCACTAGATGTTGAGATCGACATAGTACGACAACCATCGAAGAAGAATAGATACGATCAACAAGACGTTTATGCCGCCAATACTAAGCATAGTGCCAGTGTGGACGCAGCCGCAGAAGATGAGTGAACGTAGGTAGTGGAGGGTAAAAAAAAAAGAATGAAGAAAGTCGTTGCATGACCCTCTTCATTCTTTTTTTTTTCTTTTTTTCTTTTCTATGTCCAAATTGTCACTAGACACCTAAAAAAATCCAAACTTGAGTATCTGTTAGAGACATGATTATTATACTGTATATCGATATCTTCCACTATGGATAATATATCGTACCTCCCTCTAGAAATCTTGACTAAGATCGTAGAGCATGCAGGTCCTACGTCATTCTCAAGCATTGCAAGGGTATCAAAACGCCTAAACGGTGCTGCATCTCTCGCGCGCTACAAAGACGTAGACCAAGAGTTCCGTAGACAAGTACTATGTTTTGGTTTGAAGTCTACTAACGACGACAACGATCGAGACGAATTGGCTAGGACTTTCGGTATTTCCGCAAGCCACATCGACGATAGCCTTCCTCTTATCTACGCCAGCGATCATGGTAATCTTAATATTGTTAAGTGGCTCATCAAGCACTTACGTTTCGATAAAATGGATAGATACACCAATCATACTCTATGCGGAGCCTTAAGGTATGGTCATCTTGATCTCGCTAAGTGGCTCACTAAGCACTTCCAGTTCACCAAAGAGGGTGAAGCCGTCAAGTTTGCTATACTAGATGCCATTACGAATGGTCAACTTAATATCATCAAGTGGCTCATTCAACGTTTTCAGATAACCGTAGAGTGTGAATACGTTCATTATGCTCTACTATACGCCTGTAGCAGTGATTATCTTGATACCTCTGGATGGTTCATTAAGTGGTTCATTAAGAACTCCCATCTCACCATAGAGGCTGAAAATGCCCTACTAGACTACTATGTGAATGTTTATGAGGCCAGGTATGGACCGATTGAATTTAACTGCACCTAAAAGTCCAAACTTGAGTATCTGTTAAAGGAATGATTATTATACTGTATATCACCACCAAATGGTATTAGTATATATTCTTTATTCCACGATATTAGCTTACGTTGTCATCTTAGTACGCATTAACACCATACAGATCGAACATGTCGAAGAAGAACTCGAACGTAGACGACGCCACAATGCCTGAGACGGTAACTTGCGATTGGTTGATGAGAGGGAAGGACACGAAATGCCCAAAGAGGATTTCGAAGACATCGAAGTTCTGTGCCCAGCACAACTGCCAAATCTCAAAAGGCTGTGCCCCATACGTACCATGCTCGAAGTGCGGTAAAGGATGTCGTACTGGTTACGGGCTTTGCTCAGGATGCGATCGTCTCGCCATCAAGAAGAGTTCTCATATAAGACGTGCCAAGAAGTCCAGTAAGACACTAGAGGAAACTCCACAGCCAAGAAAGGCGGAACTTGCAGAGCCAAACGTGGTGGAACCGGAGGAAGAGCCAAACGTGGTGGAACCTGATCCAAATGAGACAGCGAAGACCGACTACTTCCGTGAGTTCGATACGTTTGCAGATTCAACCGTGGTGGAAGCGGAGGAAGGTTTCGACGAGGCTCTCACCCGTGCGTTCGACAGGAATGCTTCGATGAGGCTCCTAGCCATGCGTCCGACGGTAGCATTGACCACGGAACCAAGAGTGGTGGAACCAGAGGAAGGTCTCGGAGAGTCTCTCAGCCATGCGTTCGACAAGGTGTTGGCTGCCTTGAGGAGCGAGAAGGACGATTAGGAATAGCCACGGGAAAAAAAAAAAGAATGAAGAAAGTCGTTGCGTGACCCTCTTCATTCTTTTTTTTCTTTTTTTTTTCTTTTCTATTAAACGTATAAACATCTATAGTATCATGGACGAGCTAGTCAGATTGTTTGGTCCTGGAATTTGTAGAAGCCTGAATATCAAACCACAAGTGGGACATATTAACGTCAGTGAAACATGTCCTGATTGTCTCTGCCCCTTTGAAATACAAGGAACGGAATTCGTGTGTCCCACATGTGGTCTAGTTTCCGAGGCCGAACCATGTGAAGAAACGAAGGTCGACATCATTACTACTCGACTGCGTATAGTACATGTAGGTCCGGACGGATTTCAGTATCAAAGTGATCTAGACCGCGCAAAACCAAAGCAAAGCGATAACACGGAACTGCAACGACGAACGCTCCTACAAGAACTACGAGCATACAACACTATTTACAAACAAAGTTATGACCTATCGTTCCCTATGAACACGTTAGGAATCGTAGCCGACGCATTTATCCAAGTAATGAAAGTTCATCCCAAGCGTAGCGATGCTAAGAGATATATTTTAGCTGCTCTACTCTACCATGCGTGCATACAATGTGGGTTCGTACGAACTAAAGGTGAGGTTGCTCGCTTCATGCAACTAAGCAATAAGGGCATCCATAGCGGAGAGGTCTTTATACGTTCTCTGTGTGACGACGATAAGATCGATGTAGACTTGGATGCCGAGCGCATAGTTCCTCACATTGCAACGACTTTCCTTAAACTCGATCCTCAAGGAGTACCTATAGACGTTCAACAAATAGTCCACGAGGTTGTTACTACAGCGATAGAAAGCAATATAGGCAGATCGGTAATTAAGACGAAAGTTGTTGGAGCAAGTTACGAGGTGCTACGTCGTTTAGGATCGTCTATGTCTCTTAACGAAGTCATTGGGCGATGTGACGTATTTGGAAATTCAGTCAAGCGTTTTGTCAAGGAGTTGTCTTCTTACCATTCCCACTTCGAACCAATCTACACTAAGCATGGGCTAACTAGCGATAGGACTTAGCGAAGTGGAAGTGAGAACCATGTTCGTTCCTTTCATAGGAAACGTCGATTCTTACCCCACTAAGCTGCCAAGTTTTTCTCGCATTTCCTTTTGCACTTCTTGCTTGAGTTCGGCTCGAACCCGATCCGTGCTTTTTTCACCTATGGAAGCCTCTCAACGAATTTCAGACCTCATGATCTCATACTTATTCGCTTCGTTCAGGATGAGACTGTATTCAGAGTCGGATATGTTTTCATCGCGTAAGGCCTTCGATACTAGATCGCGAATCGTATTGATTTTCGCCTTTGCCAACATAGTTGTCCTTTCATGCTTAGAAACCTTCATTCCTAACTTCTTAGCTCCAAGGGTTGTAGATGCTGAAATTAATCCACATAGCCCACCAATAACTCCAAGTGGTAGACCAATCACTATTCCAACCCCAGTCAACGCTGCGCCCAATCCAGATCCAGATAAGATCACAGATAGACCTCCAGTTACCACTGCGATACCATGAACTATTCCTTGAGAACGTGCATATTTCTTGCGCACACCTTCGTAGTGCCTTTCTTGAACTTCTATGTCCGAAAGCGTGTCTCGGATCGTTTGCAGTCTAAAGTTCTTTCCAGTGTCACTAGCAATCTGTGGATAGATACTTGGTGCTGATGGAAACGGTTGAATCGAATCGCCTTCCATTGTACGTTATACATATAACTTACTCAAGCTTCAACACGTACAGTATGGGTCGACCCTGGAAGTCTATCAGATTGCCTTTCTCATCGAGAATTGTCAGACGAAGACTGCTTCGTATCGTACCTAAAGCTTTGACAGCTAGAGGTTGTAGTGAGGCATACGTCGTTTTCACAAATCTATCGCCTCGGATATGTATTCTACTTAGGACTTTAGATTGCTTTCCATCTTGAATCGAGAATCTGGAATCCACCACGTCGCAGCAGATATACGCTATGTCGATTTCATCTTGGATGGACACTTCGTGCATACCTACTTTTAGTCGCGTAGCAATCCCATCTTTATTAATACCCATCAGTTTGCAGAGGTTTCCACTAAGTAGGATCGATTGCTTGACTTCTAGGTTCCAAGCCCTCCTATGATGGGGTTTCTCGATTTTTATGATGTCAGCACCAACTGCAGGCGCAAAGAATTGTCGAAGGCTCGCCATAGTGTGGTTTCCCTTAGGAACGTCGTACGGAAACCCTATACCTTCGGTAGACCACCAGAAGGTAGCATTCTCTGCTAGGTTCCACCAACTATTCTCAATAGTGACCTCGACTAGTGAAACGTTCTGTATGAGAATAGGGTTGTCGAAGTAGACCGTATGGTCAGCCGAGGTGGTGGTGACATATAAGAGAACCATCTTATGTGTTAAAGGTATAACTATATGTATGTATAGCTTCAACATGACAGACGCATGGCGGCAGTTCAAGTACCTATTTCCAAAGGCTGTAACCGGATGGTTCGACTCTTTCGTGGGTCGGGATGGTGTGTGGAACATTAATTTATTTTTTCACGGGGAAACCTACCAGGTGTTCACAGATGCAGGCCTCCCTACGAAGGCAGGTGGAGGTCAGCTAATGGTCTTGCATGGGCGCGCAGGCAAGGCGCTTGACCTAGCCCTTGGCACCAAAACAGTTTATGAGGGGGTACTATTCGCGCGTGAGGAAAATAAAAAGGTCGCACCACTGAATGCAAATCTATTAGCGAAGTTCAAGAAAAGATACCCACATGCAGATCTTCACAAGTTCTATACCTCTACGGAAGTGAACGGTCCAGGTAAATATTCGACGAGTATTTGGTTTCGAGATGGAGATTCTAGCTATATCGTTTACGGTGACGATGTCTCAAAGTTACCTACAGTCACTCAAAGACGCATCGATGACGCATTGCAGGGAATGGTCGATGGTTTCCCATCTACGTTGACACTAAACAAAAGTGCGAAATATCCCATAGAAGCAGTTCCTTTTACCGAACCGGCACAAGACATAGATCTCACCAAGTTATTGATATACAGCACACCTATGGAGGAGCCTTTCGAAGCAGGCGTTCCAAATATATTCAAGGAGATCGTTGTAAAGCATACAACAGCAAAGGAGTCTCGTAGATGGTTATCAGGTCCGGATTTCCACTACTGGCCTCAACAACTGAATTTCGCAACGTGGTGTGCAACTTCTGGATGCGGAGTGTCGTTGTTTGACCCCACTTTCAAAACGTATCCACCAGTTGTACAAGGGTTCCTACGATTCCACGTATATTTCACGATACAAAGAATTCTACATGAATTTGGTTGCCCTCTACCTGATGACCCTCATTTCAAGCAACTCGACAATCTCTATAACAAATCAGTCCTTGAGAAATTGTGCATCGAATTCGGTATATCTCGAACACCAGACTTCAGATTGAAAGGTGGTAGGAATCATGGACTAGGAGATATATATACGTACTTAGTTAATAAAGGAACTATTCGAAATGCTGATTATTACCACCATAAAGAAAGTCTTGATTGGCCAAATGAGGATGGGTATAAATTTCCAGATGAG
Organism: Actinernus sp. WN-2022; assembly: GCA_030867875.1. Taxonomy (NCBI): domain Eukaryota; kingdom Metazoa; phylum Cnidaria; class Anthozoa; order Actiniaria; family Actinernidae; genus Actinernus; species Actinernus sp. WN-2022. The sequence goes on along the minus strand of JAOWCC010000936.1, from coordinate 82,564,788 downwards.
GGAGGAAAATGGCATATCTCATACATCAAGAATTCTCATGCTGAGAAACAATACAATTGGTTTACGCCACCAATCGGTAGAGGTTTGACGAATGCTGGATTAGGTAGATTGAATAGATCTGTCGAGGCTTTTGGATATTGCATGCTTGGTGCTCAAGTCGACTTGAACGAATCCATCATAGATAGTTTCAACGTCAAAGAAAAGTTTAAGAGCTTAGTCGAAGACGCCATTCTCGTAGACGACTTAAAGTTAAGTTACGATAACTATCATCTTGCTATAAGTAATACGCATAAGAGGCTCGATCTAGCAATAGCTACAGGTGTGCGATTATTGCCAAGCAATCTAGTGTACTATCTTGGTAAGAAAGATGGCTATAGGAATCCAATCCCGAAAGCCACGAAAGATATGTCGCTAGGCGTTAACGACATCAATGCAGAAGTCAAAGGCCGCCCACCTCTTCTTATGGAAGGACCACCAGATAAGAAATTGGTGCCGTCTCTCGAGAAACGAGTTCCTGTACTAAAGGCTGTCCCACCAGATAAGAAATTGGTGCCGCCTCTCGAGAAACGAGTTCCTGTACCAAGGGCTGTCTCACAACATGAGATTAATCTCGCAGTGACAGCCATTGCCGCAGCTGGAATTGCATGGATGTTGTTTCGTTAACGTCGTTTGTATTGCTCCACTACGAAGACCACTGCTGCTACGATTAACAACCAAATGTTGTTTGCTAAGACTCCAACAACGTCAGCAGCCATACTGAATATGAAACTCGCAATTGGCCCAATCATCTTAGGTAGAATCTCCTCTAACTTTTTGCCTACTGCTTTTAAGGTTTTAGCGGCTGCTTTGGCAGCATCTCCAAATCCCGGTACTATCGCGGAAACTGCCTTCGTCAGATTGGAAACTATTACGCCTATCACAGTACTTACCGCAGCTACCACGCTAATTATACTGACTCCATACTTCTTAAAGATGATTCTTATACGATCCCTAAGTGGCATCCGTTCTACTATAGCTTCTTCTATTTGTTCTAGGACTGCTTGCTCCTCCTGATCGGTCTTCATTTCATTAGTAGCGTTTTCTTTCTGAGTTTCGGTAGACGTAGGGTCTTTGAGTATTTCTTCATTTCGTTCGATCCTCTCACTCAATTGGTTTCGAGCTACTACGACTTCTTCTACCATTTCTTCCCTCGAAGGTCCTAAGACTCTTTTGAGACCTTTTCCCATCTTCTTATATAACCCACCTTTCGTGGTGGTCATAGGAATCGCTTTTTCTTTACTTCCATACTCGTTGATAGCGACTCTACCATCAGACAGGGTTGCAACCTCAAGCGTGCCTCGAATTCCCACATCGTGGTATTTTTCCCAGACAGTCTCGAATATATCCTGTCTCGCATTTTCCGATAAACCCTGTTTGAAGACTACGCCTCGATCGGTATACTTTGGGACTTTCTCTTCCTCCAGCCTCTCCAGGATTCTTTCATTTCTAGAAACGTTCGAGTCTTTCGAGTCGATGAGTTCGTCGATCCATTCATCGTCTATAGAAAACGAGGTTTCCTGATCCTTTGGTCTAGCACCTTCTTTGCCGTAGTCGCGTCTGGTTTTCATTGGGACCATTTCTCCTGGCTCTTCTGAAAATGTTGCATTCCACTCCTCCTCCACATCGATAGTATCATCGTCATCGTAGTCTCCACCTCCTTCAGCTTCACCAGGTCTTTCCTCTGTGGTATCAACGTCCATGTTAGACATAACTACATATATAGTTATATTCAACATGATCTCATCAAAGTTGGATCCCACACAAGTACGAAGAGAGCCTCATGCACTCAAGGCTCCGCGAGACTTGTATAGGAAAACTTTCACTCGATCATCTGCCAATCCAGGTGAGACTCTATACGTAGAAGTCCCAAAGCTAGCAGAAGATGTAGTACTAGTACCTGGTAGCTTAGCGCTATTGGGCGACATCGTACTATCTGGTGGACATACGAATAACAGAGTCGTTTCGAACGTTGGACGCTGTTTGGTCATGCGTAGAATCTGTAGGATGGGAGCTGAAACAGTAGAAGACCTTGTCAGGCCAGACCTCCTACAAACGTACTCCGATGTATACCTATCTACGCAGGAGAGAGAGTCTAGAATACAACAAGGTATTCAATCAGAGAACTTGAATAAGCTACGATCGAAAGCTAATGACGCAAGTACTTCGTCTGCTGCAGACAACGCGCTCCTAACTGCATGTGGTTCAAAGTATAGGATTCCATTAGATGTTGACATTCTGACACAACATGGAGTTCTATATCCATATGCCTTAGAAAGTACCATTACGTTCGAGTTGACTCTAGCGGCTGCCAACGAGGTCGTAATTGGATCGGATACGACGAAGATAGGTACGTACCAACTTACCAACATCCAACTAGAATACGAAGCAATCAGGGATGGAATGCTGGCTAGTAGTGCACTTCACAAATACGAAATAGGTACTGCATTCCTATACAACTACGCTGTTCACTTCAAGACAGTAGATATCGCTAAAACATCCGATACTTTGATATCTCAAAACGTCAATGTTCCACGACGATCCTTTGCTGGACTACTTCTACTATTCATAGATCCACCTACCATTGGCACGCGAGATAGTGAAGCATTCTCGAATCCAGATATCTTGAAGGTAGAAGTAGATGTCAATGGGATTCCCAACAGACTCTTTCCAAGCGGTATGCTTCCCCTAGATTTCTGGGAGGCTGCAAGAAGCTGGTTTGGTACACCCAATACTTCTATGACTCCAAAGAAGTTCTTTGAAAATAGATTCGCTATCCTAATCGATTGTCGCACAGCAAAAGATTCCACCGTTCATGGCGATGGCTTGGCACAAACCGGCAGTGGAAAGGACATCGACATTCGCATACATAGAACTGCAAAGGGAAGTGGAAATGTGAAAATGCACATCTATGTCCTTGCGGATGCTCAGGTCACGATATTGAACAGATCTCTGCAGAGTATATTATACTGATGGATTCTCTCGTAGAGCACGTACCGTTCAACGCACTCATAGTCGGTCCAACGAATTGTGGGAAGACTGCGTTTCTCATAGAACAACTTCGTGGATCATTTCGTGGTAAGTTCGATTACATAGTACTGATTTGTCCTACGTATGCCCACAACAAAACTTATCGTGGATTCGCAAATCGAGATCCTCGTTTCTTCGTCATATCGCCACCACAGGATGCCATCGATGCTACTTTGAGTATTTGCGCAACATTTTGGTCAGGTACCAATACTCTATTGATTCTCGATGATTGCGCCGCATCGAAGGACGTCAAGAAACGAACTGACAAGCTAGTAGACTTAGCCTTTTCTGCACGACATATAGGGCTTTCCATTTGGGTACTGTCCCAACAACTAACGAGCATATGTAAGCCCTTCCGTGAGAACGTAGCTATCGTAGTAGCATTCCATACAGCATCAGCCGTAGATGGCAAAAGGATATTTGAGGATTATGGAGGCTCGCAAGAATGCAAAGAGTTACGAACGATACTTGGATCCCATAAGTTCGCTCGCATGTGCTTCTGTCTCCGCCATCCTTTCGAGGTAGTGTTAGAGCTCCCAGCACCTACAACATATTATCATGGATAAAGAAATACTCGAGATATTCTGTGAGGATGTAACAGGCCCACCACCAACCGACCTAGACGTCGTGTCAGACAATCGCGAATCACTTTCGATCTTAGCTGCAACAGGCGTAACAAAAGAATACCTAGGTAAGAACTTTTCCCTAGGAGACGTCTCTAGACTTCCTGAGAAAGAAGTAGACAAGTTGTATAGGAGGTATCAGGCCGTCCTAGCTCAGCAAGTAACGAAAGGCTTAGTCGACGGTGTGACGCGTCTAGCTACCCGCCTAGTTGCCTACCTAGTACCAATAGATTCTCAAGAAGCACTGATCAAGGACCTACAAGAAGACCCTCTAGTCCGCAACGAAATCAGTGCTGCAACTGGCCTACTATCGCTTAAGGCAGGTCGCTTTGTAGCTCTAGCTAGCGTCCTATTCCACATATCTGGTCACGTAGTCATTCCTGGTACGACTGTTGAACCTCCACATATACCTACTATATCGAATCAAGATGGAAGGACAGATAACTGCGAATCCTCCGACGACTGTACCAACTAAGGTAGAAGATCCAAAGCGCGCTACGGCTGGAAAAGAACTACGCAAAGAGAAAGGTTGGTTCGAAAGAGCACCTACTAATGCTGTCTTCGCAGTCATCGACGCAGGCGACATACTGGTCGACATGAGCACTTTCTTAGTTGGCACAGGCGCCTTATTGTTTTATACAGGAGCTTTATTGATTGGTATAGGCGACATACTGATCGAAGCGTTCATTCCTGGTACAACTGTTGAACCTTCACATATACCTACTATATCGAATCAAGATGGAAGGACAGACGGATCAGATAACTGCGAATCCTCCGACGACTGTACCAACTAAGAAAGGAAAAAACCCAAAGCGCGTTGCAGCAGGAAAATTAGCTTGGGAGAAGGTCACTGCCCGTGCAAAAGAAGCTCAAAGGATGGAGATAGAACGTGAAAATGAACCGTCCAAAGAAACTGACGTAGAGAAAGGTCGGTTCGAAAACCCGACTATCCTCGCAGTCATCGGTACTGGCGCTACATTGTTTGGCACGTACTTTGCGTACAAGAAGTATGTAGATGGCAACACGCGAGCTGCCGCCGTTAGCACGACACATGCAGCTCCGGCAAAGCCAACGGCACTAGACATGGAGTAACACTTAAAGACTCGAGACCATACTTATATATGTCGAGATGGATAAGGAATTGATGAAGACGGCAACCGATGCATCTATAATTGTTGGACTCGCTTCTGGTATTGGGTGGATCGTAAAAAAGACTACCAAGGAATCTATGCTTAGCGATCCTTCTTCTTCCCTAGTGAATTACGCAAAGTGGACTGCCGTGATACTTGGTAGCTTATACGCAAAGCAATATCTTGAAAAACAAAAGATCATACCGTAATGGCGGTAGCAGGTATTGGAATGGCTATTTTCGGCGCTATTTTGAATGCGACGGCATTCACTGGTGGTAACATACTAGCTAGAATGATTGGAAAGGGTGATGCAAATGCAGAACGAAAGAGACACAATAAGGCCCTCGAAAAACTAGCACGCGCAACGGCAGCGTATAGAAAAGAACGTCAAAGACGATACGACTTTGCACAAGAGCAGGAAGATATTGAACGCAAAGCATACAACTCTCAAAGAGATACCAACGAAGCCTTCAGGAAATCCGACAAGTTACATAAGGAGCTAAAACGGCTCAAAGAGCTGAAAAAACCCCACTTATCTGACTACTACCGACCCTCAAACGATCAGAAGACTGGCGAGTTGCTCTACGTTGGTGGTGGAATGCTAGGCGCTGGATACGCTATTAGTAAATGGCTATAGAAACGTACTAGGTACTACTACTAAGCTACTACTAAGCTACTACTAAGCTACTACTAAGCTACTACTAAGTTACTACTAAGCTACTACTAAGCTACTACTAAGTTACTACTAAGCTACCACTAAGCTACTACTAAGCTACTACTAGGTTACTACTAAGCTACTACTAAGCTACTACTAAGCTACTACTAAGCTACTACTAAGCTACCACTAAGCTACTACTAAGCTACTACTAGGTTACTACTAAAAAAAACGAAAAAAAAAAAAAAAAGGAAAAAAGAAAGGAATGAGGCCTGGTTCTTATTCTTTTTTTTTTTTCATCTGTTGAAGGTTAGAATGTATAGATGTATGATGGATTCTAAACTTGCGAATATCTTCTATGGTCCTATGGGCTATTGGAAAGGCCACTCTGCAATTGGTAAGCTATCGGTAGCAGCGAAAGCATCAGAAGACGTGGCTAGGAGTTGGTTGGAAAAGCAATCTATGTGGCAAATATATCTACCACCACCAAAACACATTCCACGACCGCATTGGACTGTATCAAAACCAAATGAAGTCCACCAAGCTGATTTGATATTTCTACCACACGATCGACCTGGGCGTGGACGGAAGCTATACAAGTACGCATTGGTAGTAATCGACGTAGCTTCTCGATACAAAGAAGCCGAACCTTTGGCATCTAAAGATAGTGGTGAAGTTTCTGCGGCATTCGAACGAATCTATAAACGTAGTCCACTAGAATGGCCAAAGACGTTGCAAGTAGATCCTGGTAGAGAATTCATGGGACGTATGTCTGAAACGCTAGAACTACATGGTACAAAAGTTCAACGAGGTGAGGCTGGTAATCATAGAGCGCAAGGCTTCGTCGAACCAGCAAATAGAACTCTAGCCGAGAGATTGTTTGGGTATCAGTATGCACAAGAGATGGTACTTACTTCGGAAGGATCAGATGAGCGTAGTAGAGAATGGGTAGTTCGTTTACCAATGGTTATCAAAGCCCTGAACAGTGAGGTGACTCGACTTACAGGAAAGGAGCCTTCGAATTCTGTAGTGACGCAACAAGTAGATCTGAAGACTCCTACGTATTCGCGCACCGTTGGATTGAGAGAAGAGCGTCTACCATTCGACGTTCTAGTTCGATATCTCTATGCACCAGGAGAATTGGAAGGAGGTGAAAAACGTAGAGCTACTGATCCTGTGTGGAGTTTGCAGATACACACCATTTCGCGAAGTGTAGTATCTTCGGGCCAGCCTGTGCTTTACTACCTTGCGAAGCGAGAAGGGGAGAAGGACGCACCCAAACGTGGATTCGTTCGTGAAGAGCTACAAGTCGTTCCTAGGGATACAGAACTACCACCAAAAGCCCGAATTCTGTTTGTACCCAAGCGCTAGACAGCGTACTCTATTGGCTCGGTGTGGATTCCATCGGGAAGAACGCGTCTTTTGTCATAGTAAGCCGATAGCCCAAGCTTCTGTTGTTCGTAGGTTGCCATACCTTCTGGCAATAGGCGAAAGCCTCGGTTCTTCGCCGTGTCGATACTACCCTGGAGGGCTGCTTCGAATCGAGCCCACGAAATGTCGTTGTGCCGCCTAGACATACCTTTGACGGAATACTTCTTGCTGCCACCCGTATCGACGTAGTAAGCTTTCGAGCATAGGGCAATGGCGCGCTGTCCTTCGAATTCGAGTTTGAAGAGTCCTGGGGTGCGACTGCTCCACTTGTCCCAAGCTAGCCATTCCTTCCTATTGGCTGCGAAATCCTCTCGTAGGTCTGATCTTACAACTTCGTCTATGCTGTTTCCAGAGATGGCAATGTACGCACTGTCCGTGTCCATCTGTATATATTCGAAATCCTTGCGATCGATGTACTTGTCGAGGAAGTCGTAGTAGAACTCAAGCATACGCAGCTTTGCGAGCTGGTACACAGCGATACCTACTTGGAAAGGGCGTTTGATTCGGATCTGGTCCTTCCTACTCTCGAGTTCGTACGCCTCGCCAATCTCTTCCAGGTCTTCGAACCAAACACTTCGCAATGCTTTGTCCACAATCTTCTCGTCTTTTGTATAGGTGACATTTGTTTGGCGTCCCAAGTCTTCGAGCAACTTTCCATAGGCGCTGTTTCCTAGTAGCTTGAACACATCTGCCAGCAAAGCTTTACTTTTGTCTACGTCTCCCATGCGTCGCGCCTCGGTGACTTGGTCCACGAACCATCCGAAGATTTCTTTGGGTTCGTAGTCTATCGTGCGGTAGACAGCAGTGATCACTGCGCCATGGTCTAGATACCAAAGTAAAAGAGGAGCATAGAGTAGCAACTTCTTTCCAGAGAGACTCCCAACTAGCTTCGTTTCCTCACTGCGCTTTCTACCAGTCTTCTCAAGGTAGGCCAACATTTGTGGAGGAATTGCTTCCTTGGGGATTTTCTTGTTGTAGAAGAAGGGGGGCATCTCCTCAAATTCGTTCCACAATTCTTTTGGTATCTCGATGTCTACTTCTGCATATCCAAACCACGTTCCACCACGTAGACATTCGACGAATCCTTCGGTGGCTGGACCTGGCTCGTCATAGTGCACAACCGTTTCTTTTCCACAAGGCATTTCGAATTCCATCGTGGAAAGATATAGGGCGTTGGCATCGTATCCAAGAATCTTACGACAAATCTTAGTTCCTCCCTGATGACTACGAATCTTAGTCACTCCTGCTTCGTGGCGTCTGGTGAACACTATGCTTGGACCTCCCACGACAGCGCCTTTCAGCATGTGGTAGGCTTCCTTACTTGGAGCATACATCTCAGCTCCCCTTTCTACACTACCTCGAAGCAGGAACTGTAGCGAGACTCCTGGGATGGACACTGCGTCTTTCAGCATGTCTACTCCCTTCTCATGATAGAAATCTCGCATCTTTTCGAGTGCCTCTAGGAATGGAACTACGTCTAGGTTGTTGTAGTATCTTAGCCAGTCTGCAAAGGTCTCCATTCCCTTGTCGAGAAAGGTGCGCTTGCAGTCTTCGAACTCTTCCCTAGATAGTAGGTGTTCTCTTTTCAACTTCGAACCCCACTCTGGATAGTCTGGTAATCCAACGTGATCCAACTTGTCGGGAGAGTCGAACCACTCATATGGGAAGAAACTCTTTTGCAACTCGCATCCATAGGCAGTGATCCAACGTTCGTAGGAAGTTCCAGGTCCAAGGTAGTTCATCACATCGAGGAAACGGAAATCGGGAGTCAAGAGAAACATAGTGGTGTTGGCTTTCTTTGCCACCCGGACCTTTGGACAGGTGTCGGCAATGGTTCCTACGAAGTGCTCCCTGATCAGATTGAGATCGTACCTGCCAGAGTTGAATCCCAATACTGGAACTTGGCTGATCCATTCGTCGATTCTCATCCGTTGTGCCTTCGATAGGGTGTCAAAGGAGAATTCAGGTGTCTTGGGGCAGAACCGTTCCGCAACGACTTCTCGGATTGCTTTCGCTCTTCGTTGGAGTTCTTCGACAAAGGCGGCTACAAGTTCTTTTGGTTCGCGTCGACAGAGGTGGGTTGGCGTTCGATCGTACGTGTCGGCAATTGATACTGATATTGGGACATGGACGTTTTCGATGGTCAATCGGTCCGTTGGTTGTCTTCCTTTCGTTGTATCGAGATAGGCTTCGAAATCGTAAACTATGGCATGTGGATAGGCGGTTTGCGTTGGAGTTGGAACCAGCTTGTTTTTCTTCTTTGTAGAGCAACCCCAAGCCTCCACTACTACATAACCTGCCTCACGTAGACTCTCCGTTCTTTCGCAGGTCTTGAGATAGAGCCTCCTTTCCCTAGGGAAGCATTTCGGGCAGCCATGGAAATAGCATCCATGAAATTGGAAGATGGTTTTCGAAAGAGGTTCGTAGCCGTCGACCGGCGCTCCCTCGATCCAATGCTCTCCACCATGCCCACAAGCTGCGTGATGAATGTGTTGCCCAATCCTTTCGGCTTCGCGTTTCAACCAGCATAGAGCGGCTTTGCTGGCGGTGCTCTCTGGCCAGAAGGCTTTTTCGTATGCCGACTGGGGTACTGTGATTACTTTTCCGGGGCAAACAATCTTCGTTTCTCCACGCCTGCAACTATCTGCATGGCGTTGAAGGTGGCAAGCCTGTGTGAACCGTTGCTTACAGTCATTACATACGTAGATGTGCCCTAGCTTTTTGACGTCCTTGATATAGAAGGCATGTCCTTCGTATATCCCAATCGTCATCGTATGCTTGTAGTGAGCTGCATGTCGCGTCAGATGCCAAGCGCCATCCTCCGTAGGCTCGTACACCCGAATACCGATTCCAAAGTGTAACTCGACTTCCTCCAGCTGGTCTAAGGAAGTTCTGGGAACGTCTTGCGTGGGCGCTGTCAGGCGATAGAAGTTCTGGGCAAGTCTTCGAGCTGTGACGCAACACCTATCTGATCGTGCTCCTTCATGCATGGCAAGGCAGCGCCACAGACATAGGTTGTCACCATATCGATCGAGGGCAAGCATTCCTTTCTTATGGCGAAGCCATTGGGGCAGTGGGCCTGTTCCCAACAGAGGCTGACGATCAATCACGACCTTGATATCTACGTAGATCCAACGTACGAAGGCCCATTGGGTATTTGGTCGATTGATGTTGTCAGGATTCAAACGAGCTGTCTCTTTGCTATTGATCCACTCTTCTGCATCTTCTAGGATGTTCACCCATGGAGAGCCGGGGACAGTCTTGGAGAATAGTATCACGCGTCCGTCGTTGACATTGCGAATGCGATAGGTGTAGCTGTAGCGCAGGTAGAAGCTGGTGGTTACCTTTGCAACTAACTTTTCCATGATCCTAGGAGTCAAATCTCCTGCCACACCTTGGAAGAAGCGCCATCGAATAGTACGGCGGCCTATCTCCACTCCCTCGAGCGTTCCATCTCTCTCATCGAGAATGGCACCTGCCTCTCGAGCTAGACTCCGTGAAAGTGGCTCACTACGTGGTCTCGCCATTTTCTCTTCGATATAACTATATGTTAGGATAGCTCTAACAGATACTCGAATTTGGATTTTTAGGTGTAAGGATGTTGCGGGTCGATATAACTATATGTAATCATATCTCTAATAGGGTTATCAAGTTTGGATTTTTATGTGTAAGAATGTCTAGTGACAATTTGGATGACCCTTAGTACCCCCTAGTAGTATAGGCGGGATTAAAATTATACAACTTTTTGTTGTGCAAGAAAACTCAAAAAGTGAATTTCCGAATTCACTTTTTGAGTTTTCTTGTGCAAGAAAAAGTGGTATAATTTTAATCCCGCCTATACTACTCCTAGCTTGATTAGTGCTACATTAATTTTGTACATGTCGAGTGTATTTAAGTATGCATGTCTCATATACATGTACATTGTAACACTCTTAAATTCCATTCTTCATACTTTCTTGTTGGAAGAATGGTAATGCTGCTGAGAAGTATTAAATCTATTATTCAGAGAACAACTTTAGTTGCTTTCACCAGAAAAAAAAATATCTTAAGAATTATGAATCTTCTGTTGGAGATGAAGAATCACAATTATAACTTCAGAATTCTTTTTAAAATTACAAGTTGTGTATTAAGGTGTCTTGTTATTTGCTCTTTATTATTACATGTATAATCATTATTATGACCATGTGCACGGTGTTGGTTTACATTTCATTATGCAAGAATTGGTTGTACTTTTTTTTAACCAAAAACACTTAAGGTTACCGGATACCTTCAGGGTGCGTTTCCAGTCTAAATTATGTAGCGCCTCGAGGAAAAATCGTAGATAAATCATTCATGTATCATTTTAAAGCTTATAAAATTGGCTACAAGAATACATAAAAAGTTTTGAGTTCTTTGAAAATCTCGAATTTTCCGCCATCCCGTTTCTCCGATCTAGTGAGATGGCTTACAGAAGCTCCGACTCCGAAAATATTTTAAAGTTTAAAAATATGTTTGCTTTGTCGTATTTCAGAGGAATCGTATTACAAAACCGTGTCGGGGAATTTCAAAATTCGATTTAGTTCAAAAGTTATCATGCTTTCCGTTAAAAGGCGAAAAATAATCCGAGTAGATATGCGGGAACGTCGTCAAGAGCTTTCTTTTTTGAATTACCCAATCCCCGACACGGTTTTGCAGCTGAGATATCGATTGACATTTTGTGAAAATTTCGCACAAATCAAATAAATTCCTCTTGTGTGGGAGCTTTTTTAAAACTCTATTTTGATTGAAAATCGAAAGCGAGAAAATAGGACTTCAAAAAATCTAGCCGTCTGTCGTGCGTGAATCTGAAGCCCCGCCTCTCCAACAATTAGCAAGCTCTTGGCCAATCATTTCTCATCACAGTTCAACTATCTGTCAAGATTTCCCGCCAATGTTGATTTCCGATCAAAGCTACACGCCGCATCCAGAAAATGTTTCTTTTATGTGCGACTTGAAAAATGATAGCGGCAAGAGTCGGCTGATTTCCCAGTTTAGAAAAATGGGAAAGACAAAAAGACCTCGAGGGGCAAAGCCAAGGTGAACAACTATAGAGACGCCTTGAATGCCAGCATAGTTAGTAGAGGAGACAGCGATTTGTAGGCGTCTGAAACAGCACGGCAATAGCGAGATCGTGGTTCAACCGATTCAGGATCACCGTCAGACTACGTTTCCATCTAAGCTTTCTTGGAAACAAATATTCTCTCGGCTGGCTCTTATCAATTCTTCTTTATATGTTCAGATATGGACCACTCGGCACTCTGTCTGAAAGTGAAAATACGAACGCTTGTCGGGTTTTTCGAGGACTCCTGTTTGGCTTTGTAATTGTAGTTGTATACATTTGTTTGGCCTCGGTTTGCTTCTCTTTTTTCTTTGTTTTTCAAGCTAAGGGCATCCTGCCTGCTTTTTGTAAGATATATGGCCAACAACCGATGGAATTGTGGAATTGTGTGTGGAAAAACTTTCAATAAACGTAAACATTGGAAAATGAAATGCACCGTCGTTACTGGCGAGTGAGCACTTGTCATGTATTTATTGATCTGCTGTCAATCAAAAAGAACCTTTTACTTCCGGTTAAAAACTTCCTTTTGGTATTTCTCCGTTAATATTAATTTTTATTGAACGGAGTTTTTGGTATACGAGACACTACTACTAAAACTACATTGCTGTGCGAAAAAAATATTTTCCCATCTTTTTCGTTTTGAAGGTATCCGGTAACCTTAACCATACAGTGTTCTTTCTTTGTCAATGTTTGGTATTAAAAGAGACTTGAATAATAATGCTAAAAACCTAAATAAATTGGAAAATAACTGTAAGTTGTTGATTTTAGGCGTAACAAAGTTAAGACTTCCTTGCGAATTGTTGCTCATAAAAATATTAGTTGTGCTGTTTTGAGAAAATGGCACACTTTAAAAATGTAACAATCACCATTCTTAAAGATACCTTTTTGTGAGATGTACAGTGTTAATTCCAATTTGAACAACGTTGTCCAAGATCACAAATGGCGGCTGGGGCTCAGTCTTACACGAGCTGTAATTTTTTCATTCGATATATAAAATACAGAAACCTATCTTCAATTGCCTCGAGAAAATATTATGCTTAGTTGCTTCATTCCCCATCAATCGGTTGATTGCCAAATATATTTGAGTATTAAGTCTTTAAAATGGTTGAACAACGTTTGTCCAAACCGAACTGTCGCATACTGTTTTCCTGTCTGTTGTGCACGCTGGGCACGCTTTATGCACGCTTAGAGCAAACATACACCGTGCGTAGTGGCTATTAATTGGCACGCTGTTGTGGCACGCTCAGGTCCTCCTTTGATCCTCTACGCACAGTTAGGCCACCGTGCCCTTGGCACGCTGTCATGATGTACGTTCACAATAAAATGAATGGTGTGCTGTTTAGGGTCAAATTGGACCAAACACCTTTACCATCCGTTTCTCGAAAGTGGCACATGTATATGTATGAGAACTTTTAAAAATATATTTGTTGCTAGAACTGGTGAGCAGCACATGTATGACAACTCTGTAGTTTCGCTCGTAAATGTTTTTAATTTCTCCGACATATTTCGTCTGTATTAACAACAGACTTCTTCAGGGAGTTTACCAAAATTTTTTTAATGATTAACAGCAGTATATACCGTATATCGACATAATTATACTCTAAAAAACGTGTGGATTAAACTTCCACGGAAATGACTAAATTCTAATACACACTGTGTCATGTAGACATTAAACGAATGCAGAATTATGTTATTACGTATTGATATTTTTGGGGGAAATCAGGTTAGTGCTAATTCAATCTAAAGAACGCATGTGGATTAAATTTCCACGGAAATGGCCCACCGGGCCCTTGGCACGCTGGGCACGCTGGGCACGCTGATGGGCATTCTGATTGGCATGCTGTTGTGACGTACATTCACAATAAATTTAATGGTGTGATGCTCAAGGGTCAAATTCGGCCAAAAAAATACTGTCAGTCTTGTTTTAACAGAACTAGTAAGTACATGTACTGGAATACGGGTAGATCGACCGAATTTTATATTATAAAACAAAAATAGAAGATGGTTCTCCTACATGTATGTCCTATAACAAAAGAACACACTTTCGAGGTCTTGAAAAGCTGCTAATTAGTGCACTCACGTTCCACTCGTGCCTCCGCAGTTTTTCAAGACCTCGAGCGTGCATACAAGCTTATTTTACACATACATGTAATCTCAATGAAAAAAAAAGCAAAAGCTAAAAAGCAGCTTCAAGAAAAAAGGGGTCAGAAGATCGCTGGAAATGAAGGGGAAACACAGCAGAAGTCACAGTTTCCTACAAGAATGGCAAAAAAAGAAAAGTGGACTCTGGCCGAAAGCTGCACTGCCAAATACCCCGTCAAAAAGAATCGCAGTTGTACATGTAGTAGCACTTATTGAAAGCCCTACAACAAGAAAAGGTTTAGAGGAGCAAGGAATAGTCACCCCAACCGAAGAAAAAGAGGAAACTGCAGCTGCTGTCGCTGCAATACGTGATGCAAAGGAAGCCTTTTCGAAAACAAAAGTAAGGCGATCAGATGATTCTCGTGCTGCAGCTCAAGTAGGTCTGTGTTTTTTTTATGTGGTGATAATGTTATTAAAAGAGGATGTATGAAGAGCAGAGTTGCTAAAGCCCTTAGCATAAATCGTAAGCACGTCGGTAATGCCTCCAAGCATAGGATGAAGACATTAAAAAGCCGAGAATCGTGCTGGACATTTGCAGAGCGTTGTACTACATGTAGATCAGATGCTATTCCTACACAGCACCGTAAACTTGCACATGACTTTTGGGCCAGCCCAGATATATCATGCACAACGCCAAACAAGAGACATTGTTCGAAAATGTCTCTAGCACCTAAAATATAAGTAACACACCCAAAACAGATTTTAGAAAAAACTCAAACCGAAGCTTACCTGGAATTTAAACAAAAGTATCTGGAAAGTGCATTTCGCTTACAAGTATGAAGAATATATGGATGTGTCAGATCCCTACTATATTTACAAGCAGCCACATGAAAGGCAGCTCCAACGAACTTACAAACGTATTTTACTAAATGTACATGTAAGTCACTAAAATAAATATATACACATTAATACGCATGTTACCTACCTAACTTTGTGTACATTATTAGGTCTAAAGATTGAAACTCCTTTTTGTTATAGTTTTGAAGATCAACATAGAGGGACTAAAAGAACTTATTGAAGTGGACAAGGTCTTCATTTAAGTACAATGTACCTGAAGACGATGAATATGAAGATGAAGCCAAATAAACAAGTGTACTTTTTTTCCCCTTTTCGTTATCACAGTTTGCAGTGGATCTATATAATTTTTTATTATTATTATTTTTATTATTTTTATTATAAATTATTATGGGACTTATTGATATGTGTTCATAACAACTTCAAAGTCTGCCAATCATTTCAATTTTGAAACCAAATGAATTTTAGAACAACTTCTTGATTGTATGACGTCTGTATAATTTTATAGAATGTATAGACCCATTCGAAAAATGTTTTCATCAAACTTGTATCGGTTAGGAAATGTCAGTATTAAAATAATCATTGCCACTTTAGACAGTATGCAAAAATAAGTAACTTGTAAAGTCAGGGATATGACACATCGACTGAATAATTCGTCATCACTAACGTTTCTGAATGCAAATGTCAGAACGTTATTTAAATCATAAATTATATACTTCAAAAACATCGGAGAATGGGTTCACAGATTAGTTCAAATGTTGAAAAAGCATTGAAAAAACTTTCCTCTTCGGCAAAGTGACGCGACATGGTTCCACATCCCGGTTTCACATGCGGCAATTAATTAATGTTTATCGTAATTAGATTGGCAAGATGCCAGCAATATTTGGAGAATTATACAGAATGTTATCACGAAATATAGGTTTCTGCGCATATCTATGCAATGTAGATATTTGTTAACAATCTCTCAGTCAAGTTGCGAGATCAAGCAACCTTTTGCATATATGGGCTCCCTGTGTTTTAGGCGCGAAGGCCTGGGTATCAGGATGAATAAGGCCATTTGGAGCGCAAAATTCTGTAGAATTTTCCAGAAATTTCACAAGGTCTTCCTATCACAATTATCATGAAATACTTTAAAGCTCCAGGTAAGTGAAACTCAGTTTATAACTTTTAATCCTGTCATTGGTAATGAGTATTTTATTCAGATTCCGAAATGAGCTCGTATGGGAATATTTCAAAGTTGTTTAATATACGAACTGCTAGTCCTGTGTTAAAAATTTCGTAATTTCATAGTGTCTTCATGAGCACAAAACGGGCGGACGTTACCGGCACGTAAGAGGGAGGGGGTCTTAACGTCCATTGGAAGTTGAGCGGGGTATTTCGAATATGTCATCGGCCCCTAATTGTTTTAATTTATGTTCAACAATGTTCGCGAATTTCCGAATTACGGAAGGATCATAAAAATAGCGCAGTGGCTTTAAATCGTGACTTGAGAGCGGGGAGATTAGAGTAAGCGGTGATAACTAATCACCGTACTTATTACAAATAATTTTTGCCTTGAAATTCCCAAGAGTTTGATACTCAGTGATGAGCGTGCTAAGCAAAGCGAGCCTTTACATGCAGTGGCGGTCTACTCCATGATGAGCGTGCTAAGCGAGCCTTACGCATGGTATAGCGTCCTTTTATGCACGGTCTACTCCGTGATGAGCGTGTTGAGCGAGCCTTACGCACGGTCTAGCGTCCTTTTATGCGTGGTCTACTCCGTGATGAGCGAGCCTTACGCATGGTATTCCTTTTATGCACAGTCTACTCTGTGATGAGTGTGCTAAGCGAGCCTTACGCACGGTATAGCGTGCCTTATGCACTGGTGTTACGGGTTTGAGTATCAACTCCGTGCACATGGTCATATTGGTGTAAATAAAGTGTGTTGTTGTTGATCTGCATATTATGACATACTTTCATGTTATCAGGTTCATCTCCTTGTCCTGTGGTGGCACACACAAAAATCACAAGCTTCTCTTCAATTAACTGTGCCTGGAATGGAAGAACAAAAACAACAGAATAATTATATAACAACAGAATGATAAATACTATATGGCTGCATCAGGCAAAAAGGGCCCGGATGACATATGTAAATGTTTTTTGAAATTGTACCATGTTTTTTATACTTGTGGTGCGATTACAATAGGCCATTTTGACGATGCTGCGCACGCATTGAGAACAATATACATGCAATCAAGAAAACAAAAGATTGTCATGCAACATTGAGTTTTGGCGGACCACATTCTGGTTTTTGGCGAGCCACATGCTTTTGTTTTCAATGCGTGCACAACATCGTCAAAATGGCCTATATACATCGCAAGCGCCACATTGTGCTACTAACAAGTAGTGTTGATTTCATGAAATTGACCAGTGAAGCCGAATATGAAATTTACGATATTTTTACACGAGGGTGTGATCACAATTTTAGCAGGCGCAAATGATTCCTTATCATCAGATGATTGTTTCAAGGTGTAACTAGTTGTACTATTGCTAAAATCATATTATGAGCTACGGGGAGTAGAATGACTGCATGCAGACAATATTTTTTTGACCAAAACGTGATCATCTTGTTCATCTTATTAATTTTTTATTCTTTATTAATGCCAGCAGGTATACATGAATGTCATACATGTACATGTACATCAAAATCATCCCCTCTGACAGGATTCCTAATTTTTGTGGTCATATTTGTAATCGGGCCCTTGCATCAAAATCACGTAAATTTCAGCCCTGATTTTTGTTGTCAATTTCTTGAAACTGACATTTATTGTTAGGAATGAAACGTAGCGCTTCTCGTCAAGATTACAATACAATATTCAACCTGTTATTAGGAACACCATTGTAGGCATTATTTACGGTAACTTGAATGTCATCCGGGCCCTTTTTGCCTGATGCAGCCCATATTATAAAATGTTTTACACTACATGTACATGTAAGTAATAAGAAATTACATTGCATCACAACTACTGCATCGCAACTACTGCATCACAACTACTGCATCGCAACTACGGCATCACAACTACTGCATCACAACTACTGCATCACAACTACTGCATCACAACTACTGCATCACAACTACTGCGTTACAACTACTGCAGGGGTGTTTTATCCAATGTACATGTACATCAAACAATCTAGTTGGTTGAAAATTTAAAATAAAAATGGGAAATAAAATACAAACAAATATATTTTAGTGTGTTCTTAAGGGTAAACATGTGGGAATGTTTAAATTATTCTTGCTGTTATCTGATAGCCAGTAAAACCATGTGACTGATGATGTCATCATTACAACATCACCACCAAATGATTTATGGGGACCCAACACCATGCATGTCAAAGTTTGAGCTGTCTGTCATTAGAAATGAGGCAGATACATGTACGCCCATTTACTTAAAATTATGTGATTGATGATGTCATCAATTCATTACAACATCACCACCAAGTGATTCACTGGTACAGTGTCAACACCATGTCTGTCAAAGTTTGAGCCACCTGCAGTTTTCAGTTAATTCAGTTTCTTTATTTTCCACTCCATTTACTACATGGATAATTACAATTTCAAAGAGTATGATAAACATTTAGGAGGAGGATACATAAAATATAGTATTGTATCTGGTAGTAACAGGATGAGAATGTGCAGTGGTTAAAAGAGCCAAAGCTTTCGAGTTAACCACTGCCACAGGAGAAAGTAAAATACAGGTTAAAGATATATAGAACTGCAGTTGACTTAAGCCTCAGTAGCTCCTATTAGGATTAGCAAGATTATCTAGGAAAGAATAAATTTTATAGGATACCAAATTTAAACAAAATGTAAAAGCAAATATATTAAACTAATTATAACTAATAATATTATTAACAAACACTAATATCTAACACATAATAATAATATAGATATTTTGAGAGGAGGCCCCAGTCACCCGAAGGTGATTTACATGGGGGTCCTCTAGGGAACTAAAATTGAGTAAAAGTTAAAAATAATAAAGGAAAACAACACTAAGCTAAAAATTAATACAATATAATTAAAGCAAAAACTCTTCTAAGTCCCACCTTAGACCTAATATTTCGTGAATATTTAAACGTGATTAAGCTTATTTACCTTCCAAAGCACGCTGCTTCGAAGCGCTTGTCAAAGCAGGCATCTAAACAACCAGGCATTCTTCGCAATTTTACACGTGGGAGTTTGGCACTAGTTAATGAAAATCCAAGATGGCGGACCTCAGACCTACTCGTGCAAGTATAGTTTCGCCAG
The DNA here is from genome assembly GCA_030867875.1 of Actinernus sp. WN-2022. Taxonomy (NCBI): domain Eukaryota; kingdom Metazoa; phylum Cnidaria; class Anthozoa; order Actiniaria; family Actinernidae; genus Actinernus; species Actinernus sp. WN-2022. The sequence continues at coordinate 82,545,581 of JAOWCC010000936.1, read as the reverse complement.
AAAACCTTTCTTGCTCTAGCGATTAAAGGAAAGCGGTTCCTTGGAATTATTGTTAGTTAATGGGAGAATAAAAGCGGAAGAATTCTGGAGTGATTTAAAGACTGCAGGTTAAAATATACACAAGAAATGACAAGGCAAGTTGAACCATATTCGATCGAATTAAAGTTGCGATTATGTATTTATGACAATCTGATGAAGTTTAATTTGCTTCAAGTATATAAGCGTTTATGAACTCCAACAAAAGATTATTCTTTTTTTTGGAAGAAGTTTGGCATCAAGTACAAGCGTTTATGAACTCGGACAAAAGATTTTAAAATTATTTTTTGTATTTTTCAAAAAAAGTTTTTTCCTAAATTCAAGCTTCAAAACTTGGGGTGCGGCTTATCAAAGGGTGCGGCTTATACGCGGGTGTTTACGGTACATTGTAATTATAACGACTTATAATCTATATAACTATAATTAAGCCATTAAATATCATGAATGTACATTGTACATCCAGTGTACATGTAGTTCGTATTCGTAATGTCTCTATCAATTCCAAACCTGCCATTACCCCCCCCCCCCCACCCCCCAGGCATCATTCATTCATCATTTGACATTTTTAATCTTCTCTCCCCCCGCCACCGTGGGGTTATCGTGGGTGCAAATCTATTATAAACATTGATGTAAACTTCGCTATTTTGACTGTCTTTGACAAATTCCCCACCCCTCCCCCCCCCCCCCCCCCCCCAACTATTCTTTGCTGGCAAATTCCCCACCTCCGGGACAGACTGCGTTGTCAAATGCCTCACGTATTCCCGTGGGGGGATGGGCAGGTTTGGTATTAATAGAGACATAAATATGATGTAAACGGAACTCATGTAGTTGTGACAGCTTACCACATTATATTCATCTAAGGGCTGTACTCGGACAGACAGGTACCTCCTCTTACCCTCTCGTCCAATCCTCTCAGCCACTTCCTGTGCTGTACCCGTCTGGGACCCGTACAGCACACTGAGTCTTCCTTCCTTCTCGTCCGCCATCTTGGATCTTGTGCTCATGGGTATGTCTGCTGTACGTTAGGATGACGGGCGGCAGACGTGATACTGAAACCCAGTCCTCCGCAAGAAGTTTGATCACGGGAGCCTCGGTTGGACAAAAAAATAGAACCCAGTCTCACACGGTTTTAGCCGCCATCTTGTGTCGAAGTATTGTAATGAAGTTTCTCAGGACTTTTGAAAATAATACAGTACCTAGTTTTAGTTGCGCCCTTTGAAAAAAAGTCTTGGAGATCATACAAGGTTAGTTTATATTAATAAGTGTTTGATTAGGGAAACGTGAACGATATTTGCTTTTAAATTTGATCAGCCTCCATCGGCCCATGCCCATGGCCATGGTTGTTTCGGCCAGGTCTTGTTACAATTTCATAGGATACATTGCCATTGGTTGGACAACAAATACTCAACGTACGTACTCGAAATTCGTATTAGTTAATTGTTAACTTACTATTTGTGCACCGTGAAAAAGACTGAAGCCAAATATTGGGCACGTGAGTTTAATTTGGATCTTTTGTGTACAGACGTTATGACGTAAACATCTGATCATTTAACAAATTTGTACTTGCATGGTCTTGAGCTGTACTACTGAGTGTAGCCATGTATCAAACTACATGTAATTGTAATAACTATAAGTTATAATAATCTGATAACTAAGTTAATAAGTTATTATTTAAAAAAAATCAATAGTTTTTATTATAATATTTCAGTCTGCTTTGCTTGTAGGGCAAGCTATGGAAGAGCAGAGATCTTACTCTTCGCAGAATCCTCTAAGGTAAATACGTAATAAATTTTCAGCTTATAGTTAAGATTTAATAATAATTTTTTTTGCAAAATCTAGATGTGCAGGCATGAATAACCTGAATTTCAACCGTCTCCTCTGGTTCGTTCCTCCCGAGAGAGACGTCTGAATCCAATAGCCGATAATGCCGTCCAGTGACGTCACTACCAGAAAACCTGGTAGTGATCTTTGATTGGTTCATATTCTATAATTTTGCATAATTATCATAATTATCAGCCGATAAGACGGCAGGATTCACTTTGGACTCGCGATTGTTGATCGTTGAGTTTCAGTGGAGTGATTGTCTTTGGCAAAGACCTTGAATTCGTAAAGAAAACATCTGGAAATGGATTGAAAGTGTCCTGCACAATAACCGGCCGACTGTCCTGTAAACATGTACATTTTATCGCATTGCGTCTGCGGGGTTGTTGATAATCGATTATTTGTTCACACTCGCAAGTGGTAAAGAATGTCACTACTTCAAGGAATTGTTCTTTCCCGCAAGAGTCTTCGTATTTCTTCGAAAATTCGCCATTAGCCAGGATTTTTCCATTGTGTTTCTGCTTTAATTGAGACACATGGAAGAAGCAATGAAATCCTTGAAATTCTGTAGTTGGTGATCTTTTACCCCTGCTCAACCTACATGTACATGTATTAGGATGTGTTTTTGTCACTTTAAAGCAATGGCTTGAGTCCAAATCACCGCTTTGGTTGTAGGGGCTACCCTACAGGAGTCCCCAGAGGGGGGGACCCCTTGTGATATGTTTGTCCATTACCCAGCATGCAATTGGAGGTGGGTGCAGGAAAATGTGGTGGAGAGAAATGCAGCGTTAAGAATAGTGTGGTTCACAGTCGCTTGGTGTGTTTTGTGCAAACAAACCTGGTCTGGCTCAATTTCTGGCTCAATCTCTGGGGATGTATTTAAGCCAACATTGGCCTTGTCCTTCCACTTCTAATCAGTATTTGAAGGGGATGACTGACAGAACCTGCTGTGCTACTTGAAAAATAACAGGAGATTGTCAACTGGTACAGCAGCATAGCCATCAGTGCTCGACCTTAGCGGTAGTCCACTTAAGTCCTGGACTAGTAAGAAATGCTTCTGGACTAGTAAAATAATAGAGCCACTAGTCACAGGACTAGTAACTATTCTATAATTTGTAATGTTTAATAAAAGATAAAAACAAAAACATGTCCTGTGATTGTTGTTTGAACACGTTTCTTCGTAAATGTTCCAAAAACAATCTCGAAAAGGCCGAGAAGACTGAACAAGGCTGAGACAAGGACTGGGCACTAGTCAGCCCCAGGAGCTCCCGTGAATGCCTCTATCGCCGCCATCTTTGTCTTGACTTGTTCACTCATGTGTGTATATTTATCATGAAAGGCTTAGAGATCAGAAAATATTGGCATGCCGGAGTCGGGACTACCAATAATTTTCTGTGGACTAGTAAATTGTCAGCTCTTCTACAATGTAGTCCCAGGACCAGTGATTAAAAAGGTTAAGATCGAGCACTGGCCATTGTGCTAACCACACACTCAAAAATTGTAAACTGCATGGCAGCTTTAAAAAATACACTGACTGGATGTCAATAATTTGTAAAGTGCCATATGATACTGTGGTGATATGGCGCTATATAAATATGGCCATTATTCTAATTATTATTATTAAAATAATGTTATAAAATCAATATACAAATGTACGTGTATTGGTTCATGTACAAATGTATCAGTCAATCTTACCTGCAGGGGCGTATATCTAGCCTACATGCAGGCCTACAAATTTTTCAGCCTATTTGTTTTATTATAAATGTATGTGCAAAAGATAAAAAAAAAAATTTAAATAAATAAACATAAAGAAGCTGTCGAAATGCACAAAATAATATGTGAAAGTGTATGAGAAGGCAATAGTTATAGTCTAAATCTACATGACTATATAAACATTTCCTGGGGGACTGCCAAAGAAGCAGTGCATACTCAGCCTACACATTTTAAAAACCTGGATATACAGTATGCCCCTGATACAATATAAATGGATGTCATACAATAATATTGAAATAATTGATTGCTATTTAATGCAGCTTAATTTTTATGTACATCTTACCTTTCAGACAATTACCAACCCAAGAACATGAAAACTCCATATTACATGTTGGCAATGATCAGCAGACTACAGACCTTGTAGTAAGTGATGCACAACACATGCATTAAAAAATATCTCTGATCTACAGGAAGTCTGCCTAAATATACTTGTTTGATTTGATATTAATGGTTATAAATGTTATTAATAATAATACTATAATTACAGTCAAGTACTACTCTATAGAGAATTAAATGAAGTTCATTATTGGATATTTGATTTTAATTCAATATTCTTTGTTGCAAACATCCACAGAGTTTGAGTGTGGATTATTGAGGCTCAATTGAATTTTGTTCTGTTCAACAGTGGGCATTATTTGAAATGAAGAATGAACTTCCTGTTTTGGCTGTAATAATTTGTTTCATTTTTATCATCATTACTCTAGTAGATGAATTAATTGTTCAGCTTAATTTTCACTCTCGCAAATGGCTAATGCTCAAAATATTAGCTGCTACATGTAATACTCACTTCCCACGGCAGTTAGCAAACCTTAATGAACTTTTAGTTTTACCAGCTTGCCCTGCAAAATTTTCATACTATGTATCCCACATCTTTAGACTCTCCCACCAGCAACCAAACGGGGCAAGGGCACCTGTCCTGGACAGGGATGTGTGTTTTCTTATCCATGTAGGAAGAAACCAAGTATATGCCCTCACTGCGGTTATTACCTTGGAGGTACTGCACCCACCACTCCCAAAGAAAACACAACAATTTCCTTTGCTACGAAACTTAAGATGGGTGAGATACCAGAAAACTATGAACTGTACTCAGTAAAGATTTCAAGGCGTGGACGAGATTACAGGTGTTTTGTCCAAGTCAGTAAAACTGACAATCACCATATTTGTTACTACGAGAAGTGCCGTATACAAAGGAGTGCTTCTATGATTTCTAATTCTGGTGCATTTCATTGTGAGCATGTACAGGCTGCCAAAGAAACAACAGTTGAAGCTGAAACATTACCCTTATCACAATCTACACTTGCAACACTTCCATTCCCATCAACAATGAAAGAAGAGCTTAACGAGTATGTCCAAAAGGCTTCTGAAAAGAAGACTCCACCAGTACAACATGTCTCACTTAACAACTATGTCATCATCTGTGACAGGTCGCACAGGAGTCCATTAGGTGTGCTTCACCTTAGAGTTGATGACAAAAAGAATAAGTTTAGCTGTGGTGAAGATGGCTCAAGGACATCAGCTAAGCCGTTTAGATCAAGGTGTACCCATTACTGTCTATATAGGTGGGCTTGTGTGAATTCTGATCCTTCCGGAGTAGTTACATTGGTACCTGAAGCACTGCAAGCACAGTACCCTGCTAGCAGTGAAGGAACAAATCTTAACTGTAATATACCAACAGCACCTTCAACTCATTCCACTAGTAAATCTGTTCAAAGACACTCCACAGTACAGCTTCTTAGAAATCTGGTCAAAATCCCAGAAGATTCCACATCCCTAGGACCAATATTTAAGCTCATTGAGAGTAAGAATGCTGGCACGACAACATTGTTAAACAGCATGAACAGTGGCACTCGTGTTGAACTTCATTTCAGTGAAGTGGCTTGGAAAATACATTTTGAGCCTGAAGAGCAAAACTGCAAACTATGTGGTTCAGCACTATCAGATACACTGAATGTACAGGGGTCTAATGGAGAGGGCTGGTTAGTGACTATGACACACATACTGCCTATATCATGCAAGATAAAGAAATGCAGCAGTCAGATATGTTTAGCTATACATAGCTATCACAACATCCAGTCAGGTGAGTAGAAATAAATTATATTATCAATATACAATTTATTCATCTGCAAGCTGGATCATTTCATCATACAATAGACCAATAGGAATTTTGGACCCAGAATGTGGACACAGATATTCGAATTTGTATAGTGTCCATGTAGACTCTCCATTTCCCTCCGATAACATGTAAACTATTATACCTTATACAATAATAGGTATGTACATATTATACCTTATACAATAATAGGTATGTACATGTATGTACATAGTGTACCTTATACAATAATAGGTTATGTACTGTTTAAAACACGAAAAACAGTGTTTTATCAAGTTTAAAAATTCTAGGGCGAAGCCCGAGAATTTTTAGACTTGATAAAACACGTGCTGTGAGTGTTTTAAACGGCTTCAAAAACGCTTTAAGTGAACCATTGAACCTTTGTATTCACAACGCCATGCAAAATATTGGAGTAATCACCGCCTGCAATTACGAACATCTCAAGGGAATGACATGAAGAAATTACCATACTATGTTGTTTGAAGCGGCGTTTCGCAATGCAACAAGAACCTGCACTTGAAGGATTTGGTGTCGTGGTTTACCTCGATAAAGTTAAAGACTTGGAAAGCGATGTGACTGACATGACGGCAGACTATACATTTTTGACTCCGGCACAAAATATGTAAGTTTAATGTACATTTTTATTATTTTACGGCTTTGAGTTTGGTTTAATAATTGGAACTAAACAGTGGCTCGGTAAACAAGTAATGGTAGTTGGATAACTTCATTTTAAAAATGTTATCTGTGTATCTCGGTAGTTTGCTGATATTAGTAAATTTAGTGCATTTTTTTTATCTAGGTACCTTATGTTCCGTGTACTTTTTGCTATCATTGGGTCTTTATCAGTGAATTCTTAATTAGGATGAAACTTTATATAAAATTTCATGTTCATTAGTATTCTTTATATAAAACGTTCATCCTAATTAGCAATTCAATGAGAAAGCTGAAACATCAATAGAAATTCCATTGTCTCAATCATTAACCCCGTTTCCCCCTGGGACAGAATTCAAACCCCTCCGCGGGCTTTTAGAATGATGAGATTTTATCAGGTATAAAGGAGCATACATGTGACTGATTTGCTTCATCTGATTGGACAAAATGCTCATTAATTATTCATGAGTTTTTGAAGTACATATTATACATTATACAATAATAGGTATGTACATGTATGTACATATCATACCTTATACAATTATAATAGGTATGTATACATGTACATATTATACCTTATACAATAATAGGTATGTACATATTATACCTGATACAATAATAGGTATGTACATGTATGTACATATTATACCTTATACAATAATAGGTAACTACAGTGCTGTTCGAAAGTAACGCAACCGAATTTTACCGAAATTCGCTGAATGTCGTTCTTTGTTTACGATTTGAAATTTCGCGTGTGAATGCGTCGAAATTTCAATGAATTTTCGTTGAGCGTATCGAAATTTCGAACAGGACCGACCGAAATTTCTGTAATATTTACACACCAAAATTTCAGTAATTTGTGCAAGACAGGATTGCGTTACGAAACATCGTCCCAGCGCTGGTTTGTTGTTTTCCATTTATCTCATAAACTTTAGCTTCTGGAGTTTAAAACTAAGATCCGTCAGTCGTTCAGAATTTTTGTTGAAGTAATTGCGTATGTTTTCAATTGAAGAAGCCAGCTTTTAGCTTTTTGGAGATACAAAGATTCTCTGTTGACATGTGCTTTCAGCCGTGAAGACTAATTGTCTGGTTTTTGACACAACAAGAATGCCGCGAACTTCGCGGGAAGTGTGATTTTATTGCATCGTAGTTTAAATCACCACAAAGCTTCTCAACTTTACTGGCAAATGATAAACGTATACTAAATAGAATATTCTGGAGTTCTTTTTATTTAATGTGGTTCAGTTTTCAAAGGTGAGGAGGTCCGAGTCTTGAATTCCGCGACACAGAAGTGTGACATTTTCCGCGAACTGATTTGAATAATCAATGACTCCGCAGTGTTTGTTTTGCGTTGAGATCGCACAAAAAATATCTACAGATAAAATTTTCTTTTAGAAATCGAGATGCTTATGGAATCAAACGGTTTGAAATTTTTCACTTCATTTACGTATCTGAACAGTTTCCACATGATGCGAAAAATGGTTTGAGTCCATAGTTCTCGATATTCACAGTTTTAATATGTTGTCTGCTATTTAGCGTGAGATCAGATCGCACGAACCGTATCGAATCTTTTGGAGTTTTGATTTCAGCTTTTTGACTTTGGCCCCGTTTACATGAACCCGGGATGGATGCCAACCTGGGTCAGGTCACCGCCAAGGGTTGATTTTATTTTTGCTTCACATGAACCCGGGTTGCCTGTCATTCGAGGCGGGTTGATCCAACCCTGGGCTGACCCGGGTCAGCTTTTATGTCTGCTCGGTCAGAGATCTGGTATCCAGTGCATTATTAATTTTTATTTAAAAAAAAGCAAATGGCGGGGAAATTGGGGGTGGTGTTGCTCTCAGCCATTTTGGCCATGTTGTGTGCTTGTGCACAGATGCATGGCATTTTACTGATAATGCTGATGCAGCAGCAGAAACAACTTGAAGTGGCTCGCAGTCATGATTTAAGCAAAGCTGCCGCTAGGTTACGTCAGTTACGGAGACGGCAAGTGAGAAGAAAACAACGTCGCTGGGTAAATCCAGGTCGCAATGAATAGTGGTGGATCAATTTGTGGACTGGAGTATTAGGAGAGGAAGAATGGCAATTGAACTTGAGGTTGAGTAGACAGCATTTCATGGAACTTATCGAGAAAGTTCAGCCGTTTCTTGCGACGGATGCGCGTAATTTTCGATCAGACGCAATGAGTGTCGAGAAAAAAGTTGCTGTCACATTACACTATTTGAAAGATCAAGGTTCATATCGCATGACCTGTAATAATTTTGGTATCTCATTACCTTGCCTCTCAAAAACAGTGAAGGCTGTTTGTGCTATTATAAATATAATTAGTACGTTTGCGCATGCTCTATATTATCGACGCGAAAATCTCAGCCCGGGTTGACTTTTCGTCGACACTTTACATGAACCCGGGTCAGACCAACCCGTGTTTACATGAGTAAATTTCACAATTTTTGAATCCTTCAACCCGGGTCAACCCGGGTCTCGAAAGGGGTTACCCGGCAAGGGGGGTTGACCCGGGTTGGAAGTTAAAATCATGTAAACGTTTGCAGAAGATTGACTGAAGAAGGGTCAGCCCTGGTCAGCCCTGGTCAGCCCTGAGGGGTGACCTGACCCGGGTTGGTAGTCCAACCCGGGTTCATGTAAACAGGGCCTTAATCACTTTGTGAGGAGTTAATAAAACATCCAAACGAAATTTCTATTCGAAAATTCGAAGTTACGAAATTTCTATTTGAAAATTCGAAGTTTATGAAATTTCTATTAGAAAATTCGACGTTACAAAATTTATATTCGAAATTCCTTATCGAAATTTTGAAGTGTTTTCGGTAAAACTCGCAGCACTTAAACAATGAAACTTTCGAATTTTCGACGTATTTTCACAAGTATCGTAATGTCATTTCAAAGTTACGAAATTTGGAGAAATTCGGTTGGGTTACTTTCGAACAGCACTGTATGTACATGTATGTACATGTTATACCTTATACAATAATTAGTGAACTTTCCAAACTAAATAGAGCATGCATGTAACCTTGTGACATTATCTGTGCATCTGTACTCTAATAGATCATGGCTATCAACCAATCAGAGTACATGTTTGATCCTGTTTATTGAATAAATACTAATCTAAAGGCTACCAATCAGAGTTACATGTTTCACTCTGTTTATTGTATAAATACTAATCTAAAGGCTACCAATCAGAGTACATGTTTCACTCTGTTTATTGTATAAATACTAATCTAAAGGCTACCAATCAGAGTTACATGTTTCACTCTGTTTATTGTATAAATACTAATCTAAAGGCTACCAATCAGAGTACATGTTTCACTCTGTTTATTGTATAAATACTAATCTAAAGGCTAACGGCTGCCATTAAATACACAGGTTTGTTCAACATTGCCAACAAGATCCTGGTCAGCCTGGACATAATGTTCTTAATAAGAGAACATGTGAAACAGGGTGTGGCCCCCTTACATGCTGCAGAGGCCATTATGAGTATGACTCTTGCCAAGAGTCCTGCTGCTGCCCTGAAGATCACAGGAGAGAAGCGTAGGTATGGTGTTGCAACATGTATACTACATTGTAAGTTTAAACAAAATTGTAATATTAGCCAATGATAAGGAACCATGTAGTAATTGGGCCTCCAGTAATGTCCCTGCCATTATTTTGCTTAATTCACTATTTGTCTGCATCTAATTATCACTTTTCCCTTTATTTTGTCTTGTAATTTCAGTGTTGTATGAATATGGTGAAGCTAAATAAACAAACAAATAAATAGAAGTGATTTATATAGTACTGTGGTTATTAATTAATATCATTTTGCATACTAGTAAGGTGCTGAAGCTATATGAGATTAAGACTGAACCTTACAACGTTAAAACACCAACCCACCTCTGATTAAATAATATAAGAATCCACATGAGGAGTACATGTATGTTCATATGTAAAAACTACATCATATTGTACATGTACTAAATGCAAGGCCTCTGATATTGTGCGATGGTGCGATCCCGCACAATTGATCAAAAATCGCATCCGATCGCATAATTCGCAAATTTCCGCACAATCGCGCATAATTCTTACAAATAACACAATATGAGTCAATAAAAATGGTACAACCTTGTGACAGTTGTCTTTGTGGTGCTTTATAATGCAATTTCATGGTAATTTACTGCCCAAAACATCGCAAGAAAGGACAAGAAACGATCACCATTCGATACGTCCATTCGATTTTGTCAACGAAAACGTCCAGGCGTTCTTGCATTGCTTCACGTGACAGGGATCTGGTACTGAATTAATTCTAAAGTGTATTCTCATTGGTGCATAACGAAAACAATGGATAGAGTGTTGACCACTCAGAATCATTGATATATTCCATGTTATTGTTTGCTGTAAAATAGTCGCTTTTTCGCGTGAATCTTGATCTCATCTGCTTACACAATGTATTTCTTGACGTTTTTGCCTGAAATTTACTCAAATGGATAAGTTTTTAGTGAAATCTGCTGGAATTTCTTCAGAGAAGAAAAAACGAGCCCATCTACCGACTAAAATTACAGCTTCGTAAGTGTGCAGAAGAGATTTTTTTTTCTCCTTAGACCATGTATAATAGCTTAAAATGAGCTAAAAAAAAAGCATAATTTGCCGCATAATGAGCCCTGAATTGCCGCATAATTTCCGATTTTTTATCGCACTTTATCGGAGGCCCTGTAAATGAAACTAATATAACACTATAGGACATGTACTAATTAAAATGTAACTAATTATATATATATTATAACACTATAGGACATGTACTAAATGTAAGTACTAATTATATATAATATAGCACTATAGGACATGTACTAAATGTAACTAATTATATAATATAACACTATAGGACATGTACTAAATGTAACTAATTATATAATATAACACTATAGGACATGTACTAAATGTAACTAATTATATAATATAACACTATAGGACATGTACTAAATGTAACTAATTATATAATATAACACTATAGGACATAAAATGTAACTAATTATATATAATATAACACTATAGGACATGTACTAAATGTAACTAATTATATAATATAACACTATAGGACATGTACTACAACAACAACAACAACAACAACAATTTATTTAATACCACGCAAATAACTGGATACAAAAGTGGATAGAGTATTGCAGTAGTTGGGTATTGGCTACCTAGAATAACTATAAGAGAGCTAATCTAGCTAGGTAGCCAACGTTTATATGTATTAAATTATAGAAATAGTCGTATCACACACACACACAGACACAAAATAAAAAAATAGAAATAAAAAAAGGGAGCAAAGAAAATTGCAACAATCAACGGGAGGAGGAGATTTAGTCGAAATTCAGTTCAATAAGAATCAATAAAACTTTTCTTAATTACACCTTTAAATTCGTTCAAACGGAGACTCTTGAAAGATTCTTGTGTGTCATTCCAAATGACAGCACCTTTAAAACGTAAATTAAATTTCCCATAGTTAGTTCTAACAGATGGAATGCAATAAGTTAATCTTGAAGCTAGCCTGGTTTTGTACCTGTGCCTTGAAGATATATGTGTAAAGAAATTATCAAAGACAGAGGGCAGCGAATTAAAGTGAAACTTATACATAAATATGCAGTTTAAATAGTAGATGACATCAAGAAATTTTAGAATATTTAAAACTTTGAAAAGTAACTAATTATATAATATAACACTATAGGACATGTACTAAATGTAACTAATTATATAATATAACACTATAGGACATGTACTAAATGTAACTAATTACTCGGGCCAGCGTAGGCTGGGCCCGAGTCAAGTTTCGCAAGTGTTTATTTTATTTTTTTTATTTTAAATTTTTATTATTTTCTGTGTCGAGCTTTCGCGCGGTCAACCAATCACACTGCACGCGTTGACTCAACACGTGACAGGATGAACCAATCAGATTCGACATCGCTCGGGATACTTAATTTATTTACAGAACTTAACACAGTTAAAACAAGATCGCGGAAACCCGGGATTTTCAGATGGTACGAGGTCGTCCGCTCTCACTTCTCTCAAATATAAACAGCTTAATGTTTTATTTAACTTCATTCGTGGGAAATATTTAAATTCATTTGTGGGAAAGCCTTCCAACAGGCTCAGGATATTGTAACTGGTGCCCTTGTCGGAGCCGACGAACACACAAGAGTCAAAATGACAAAGAGTGTTTCTTCGATGGATTTCAGTGGCAAGATGTTGAGTTTTTCTAGAAGGACTTTGGATGGCAATTTCTCACATTTTACGAAAGGATTAGGGATTATAGGTGGCGCTCCTGATCGCATGTGGCTTGACGAAGTGACGTTGTGAAATATTTGTACCGAAATGTAAGTAAAACAACGAAAATTACCAGTGGTAAAAATACCAGTTTGCATTGTTGTTATTTAATATTCGTTTCTGTTAAAAGTAATGGCATCAAATATAGCAGTAAATGACCCGATTCCTGTTGTTCTAGGCCAGCGTCGGCATCTCGGTGATAGAAAAAACGAGTGGAAGCCGTTTATATTTATGTCGTCACGCAGTTTTATGTTTGCCGACGATTGATACGATCGAACGGGCTTGAAACTCCGGCTTTGTCTTATTATTATTTTGCTGAACTGCACAGAAGACCTTGAAATTACCGTTCAATAAATCTACCTTAATTTATCCAAAAGAAAGCTTTGATTTATATCCCCGAAGAAGGAAATTGATTTTATTTTCTCTACTTCGCCTTGACTCTTGCTGTTAACAATAGGAAATGGACAATCTGAAATCTACAAGGTGTACCGTCTCGTTTTTCTCGGACAATGGAAATCGAGATACCGTGGCGCATGTAATCGTTTCGTGGGCAGAGGTTTCTCTCGGCGGCAGGAAAGAGGTCGGGTGGAACTTCTCGAAACGAGCGATAGTATTGGCCTACCCAACGATAGAAAACACCCTAACCTTTAGAAAGTGCAGTACAAAAACCATAGAAGTATAGTATTATGGGTGCAATCAGAATACAGGTCTCGAGAGGTTCAGTGCTACTCGGAGGAAAGGCAAAGAGAGCAGAAACCCTCTGAGGGCCACACATTTCTCTGTGTATACTAGTTTAATAGTGTTACCCTCTTTAAATAGTTATTTTCCAAGTGGTGTACATGCATGAAATCAACGCACACAATATATAACCCTCCCTGGACAATGAGTATGAAATATTTGACCGTTTCTCCCCTAAACCATCCCTTTTTCAGTTCCCCATGATTTATGACCCTCCATTTTGGGGGATTCAAAACAATTTTACCCTCCATCTCAACCCCCTCCCCCCTGCTAATTTCTGACCAGTCCCTTCAGCGACAACCCTCATGAAACCTCGATTTAATTATCAGTAAAACTTTGTAATTAGAAGCTCCCCTAAGGGACCGTGACCACCTTTGGGGGTTGAGAATTGGAAGGTGGAAAATAGCATTTACAAAACAGGTTTTGTTAACAACACTACCGATCTCATACAAGTGCCTTTAAATATATGAATTAAGATTTGTTTGCCATCTAGTACACCCATGTGATAGCAATCATGTAAATTATCACAAGCATGAGTAGTGAATCAATTATCCTGCTCCCCTAGCACAAACCATGTATGACACAAAAATATGCTAGAACTCCATGTATTAATTAAAAGTGGCCCAAGTTAAGGTTGTATTTATTCGTTATGCTCTTTTGACATTAAGAATAATTCTTCAACAAACCAAGGGCATCCAACAAAGTTTTCGGTTAAAAAGCTGTTCGGGAGAGTAAGTTAGCCTAAAACTTTCGGATTTGCAAAAAATGTCCCTATAAATTTTTTGCTGAAATACTGGCTAGAAAATTTGTTTTCAATCCCTAGAAAATTATAGAAGGCAAGCATACATGTGTGCAGAACTCGCACTCTGGCATGATTGAAAAGTGCTTCGATACTGTATACAAAGCTATGACAGGAGTTAAACTAGAAGTAATCATAGATTATCAAAGTGCGTTCAACATATTTTTATAAGAGAATTTATAAAGGACTGGGCTTCCTGTGGTTTCACAAAAGGCTGAAAGATTGCTGCAATGATGTGGACAGTGTAAATAATCCTGATCAAAAATGCTTGTTTTTAACTAATTTTGAATGTATTGACTTATATGTTAATATAAAAGGGGATGTACAATGTACATGTATCTGGGTATAAAACTGTAATTATCTTTGTGTAACATTAAATCATCGGATGCAATGCTTATGTGGCTTAATATCTACATGTGTGTTTCATGTGGTTATCATTCATTTGAGCATTCGTAGCACATTTTGCAGTGTAGTATACAGTGTAAAGCAATAGTTGGAGTTAGTGTAGAACACAATCAACCCTATAGCTAGCTACAGCTATTCAGATGTGTATAAACTGCATTCAATTAATCATTCGTGTTCACTATTTATCACTCAGGTCTTGTGTTGCCACATGTATATTTTCTCAAACACATGTAGCTACTGTTAATGTTACAAACATGGCTGCAATTTGCTTTCTGCTTTCCATGGAAGTTTGCATCACAGGCAGTGTAAAATAGGATTCTTTTTACATGACTAATATAATATTCTTATTATATGGCTTCTCTGGAGACAAAGAATCACAATTCTTCTTCAAAAGAATTTATATATGTAACTCTTGTAAAAATAATCTAAAGTAATTTATTCTTCTCTCAAAGTCAGGCTAAAAATATTAGGGACTAGTCAAAAATTTGCAGGGGAGATGCAAAGGGGGGTGGGGGGTGTGGGTAGAGAATGAAATAAAAAAAATAAAAATCCCTGGACAATGAGTATGAAATATTTTGACCCTTTAATTCTCCCCTATTATCACCCCTTTTTTCAGTTCCCATGATTTATGACCCTCCATTTTTGGGGATTCAAAAAAATCTCAACCTCCTCCCCATGCTAATTTCTGACCAGTCCCTTCAGTGACAACCCTCATGAAGCCTCAATTTAATTATCAGTAAAACTTTGTAATTAGAAGCTCCCATATGTGATTGCAATGTAAATTATCACAAGCATGAGTAGTGAATCAATTATCCTGCTCCCCTAGCACAAACCATGTATGACACAAAACGTGAACATGCTAGAACTCCATGTATTAATTAAAAGTGGCCCAAGTTAAGGTTGTATTTATTCGTTATGCTCTTTTGACATTAAGAATAATTCTTCAAATGGCACCATTTTTTTATTTCTACTACATGTTTAATAACACAATCCTCTGCTGTACAAAAATTATTAGAACATTGTATTGACGATTTCCTGTCTTAAAGTTTGGAAACGTAACACATGCATTTAATGCTAGAAACTAATTTCAAGTGCCATTTTTAATGTTTTCACAAAGTCATCAATTCTTTACATGAATTGTTTTAGAAAATGTTGCCTTCTCCCTAACTGAAAGCCCGAGTATAATGCCCAACGGGCGTCTTGTTATATAATATAACACTAAGGACATGTACTAAATGTAACTAATTATATAATATAACACTGTAGGACATGTCCCAAATTAATAACACCTGTAAATCTGCATTTTTTCATTTACGTAACATTGCTCGTGCCAGGCGATACTTGTCATTCCAGACTACTGTGACGCTTGTGCATGCGTTTGTTACCAGCAAGCTAGATAGTGCTAATGCTTTACTCTATGGACTTCCTAAGAACCAGACGAAAAAGTTACAGTGTGTTTTTAACGCAGCAGCACGATTATTATCGGGTACACGAAAGTACGATCACATAACACCAATCCTTATGCAGTTACACTGGCTACCAATTGAGGAGAGGATAACATATAAGATTTTGCTATTGACTTTTAAAGCTCTTAATGGACTTGCTCCGAATTATATTGGGAATATGATAAGTCAATATAGACCTAATAGGAACCTTAGATCAGGTGGAGTAAACCTGTTGAGGGAACGAAAGTATAATTTAAAAACCTATGGAGGTCGAGCCTTCTCCGTGGCGGCTCCAAAGCTGTGGAATGGGCTACCTGTTACCTTGAGAAAATGCACAACGTTATCTGACTTTAAGACTAAATTGAAAACGCATCTGTTCCATGTCGCTTATGATTGAAATTATTTTTAGTTTTTTGTTTATTATTAATACTTTTTATTATTATATTTTTTATTGTATTTATGTGCTTTTTATTTTTTATTTTTGTTTATTTTTAGATTATTCAGTGATATATTCCATTTTTATATATCTTAGATACCTGTAAAGCGCTTAGATCTATTTGTATAAGCGCTATATAAGCTGTATATATATATATATAAATGTAACTAATTATATAATATAACACTATAGGACATGTACTAAATGTAACTAATTATATAATATAACACTATAGGACATGTACTAAATGTAACTAATTATATATATACATTGTATAACACTATAGGACGTGTACTAAATGTAACTAATTATATAATTTTTTTATAATATAACACTATAGGACGTGTACTAAATGTAACTAATTATATAATATAACACTATAGGACATGTACTAAATGTAACTAATTATATAATATAACACTATAGGACATGTACTAAATGTAACTAATTATATAATATAACACTATAGGACATGTACTAAATGTAACTAATTATATAATATAACACTATAGGACATGTACTAAATGTAACTAATTATATAATATAACACTATAGGACATGTACTAAATGTAACTAATTATATAATATAACACTATAGGACATGTACTAAATGTAACTAATTATATAATATAACACTATAGGACATGTACTAAATGTAACTAATTATATATAATACATTGTATAACACTATAGGATATGTACTAAATGTAACTAATTATATAAAAAAAATTATAATATAACACTATAGGACGTGTACTAAATGTAAATAATTATATAATATAACACTATAGGACATGTACTAAATGTAACACTACAGGACAGTTAGCTAGCTACATCTGTACTACCGCTCTACCTTGTCATTAATTTCTTTACATACAGATACATCGAGCAACACCTTTTCAAGGGGTACTGGGCCTATGAGTGTTTGACAATACGTAACTATGACGACTGTATCTGTGGTTTGTGTGGTGTGGCACCTAAAGTAGAGATTGGTGAGTCCAACAGCAAGGATTGCATGTCTCTCTCAGGGATCAAGGTGAGATTTCTAAGACACTGGACCTGTTTTTATACACTGCATCTCTGTTTGTTCTGTTGTTCCACAATGCTGTCAAAAGCATTGCAGTGGTTTGGTAAACAATTCTAAAAAAACCTGCAAGAATGGGTTTAATTAACACCATTAGAATTGTATCCTTTGATCACTTGAAAGACAAGTATGCGATAATGGACCTTTTGCAGGAATGCAATCACGGTCGTACGTGGTTGTACTAGAAGAAAAACAATCTTAATTCATAATATATTATCTAAAGGCAGTCGTATGAGATTGGTGTAAGTGTTATTAGCAAAACATGTTTGTAAATACTATTCTCCACCAACCCTGCTAGCAGAGGTTCTTTTCTCTTACCCTCACACCAGCTCCACACCACGAGGGAGAAAAGAACCTCTGCCACGATCCGAACGGTTTTCTGTTGAGCATGCACCATGGTATCTGGATTTCCATTGGCCGAGAAAAACGAGACAGTAAACATCATAGATTCATTGTAGATTTCAGATTGTTCATTTCCTATTGTTAATGGCAAGAGAAGGTGAAGTGGAGAACATAAAATAGATTTCTTTCTTCAAGGGTGATGTTGCTTTCCTTGAGGTTTTACACAGCTGCTTTTAATGCTACTTCAAACTCGCTCACGCTCACTCCAAAAACAGATGCCATCTTGAAACTGCAGATTCTAGACTGGGCAGTGTTTTAAAGTACATGTACCAACAAGTCATGTGCGTATGACATCAACCTTGAGAAACCGGTTTTTAAACTGCTTTTTAAACCGGTTAGTCATGTGACTTGTCTCCAAAAACTTGGAACCGGCGCGATCTAAAGAACCATTAGGATTGTGGCAGAGGTTCTTTTCTTCCTCATTAGTGGAGCTGGAGCGAGGGTTTAAGAGAAAAGAACCTCTGCTAGCAGGGTTTTCTCCACCTCCAATGTCTAAAATAGCAATGATTTTTAAAGATAGCTTGCCCTCCAGCATCCATGGCAAATGCCTTTAATTCCCATGAGGATCACGAGCTCAATTCATTGGTTAACAAAGTATTTGCACCATTGGCTTTTCAGCCAAGTGCAAATGCCAATTGTCTTAATCTGCGGTTCCTCTCGTACTGAGCAGAATTACTATTGCAATATTATATCAGCATGTACTGTTTCCTGCAAAAGGCCTATTGTATGAAGGACAAGTATGTGATGATTGCCAAATGCTGTTTCCAACAACAGGTAGCGCAGACCCTCCTTTAAAACACTTCAAAGTGATCATGTTGGCTTCCTGAATAAAGATCACTATTATTATTATGGATAATGTATTATCAACAGTCAAGTGTACTGGAATAACCTACATGAACATGACTGTGTGAGTGACTTTTTATTGACTATTAAATAAATGTACAATGTAGGTAGTATGGCCAGAAATTCATCCAGTATCTGAAGAGCCAGTTGATGCTGATGGCTTCTGGTTGGACATGGAGAACAAGACACTGGAGCAAACAGCGTTTGCAAGTGTGGATATCATTACATCGTATGATGGCATGAAGATCGCTCCATTCATCCCACCATCCCAACGGGCTGACAAGGTTATCAACACAGAAAACCTTAAAGCTTCAGGTAGATCCACAACCAATGTGCCATTCCAGGGTAGCCCATCCAAATTAGCAGGCCTGGTGCAGCAGGGGCTGCTATCTCCTCAGAGTCTGTCCCAGTACTCACATGCAGAGCTGTTCTCATTGTGTCAGAGATGTGACATACCAGTCACCAGTACACACTCCAAGGTAAGGAATACTGTTACAAATTACTGGCAAAATGCTACAACCATTATAGTTACACAGCAATAACATTTTAGAGTAACAACCAAGAACAAAACACCCAGGGGTACCCCCATATATTAGCGACATAGCCTAGGTAGTATTATGGGATAGGGTATGGTTTTCGAGGTGCTGGATCCTTAATTATAGGGTCTCATATTTTGTATTATCCTTATTTAAATAAAATATTGAATCCTTAAATTGGGTACGGTTTTTTCTGTCCCTAACTCTTGATTTGTCATATTGTGCATTTGCTCAATGCCCACTAAGCAATTTAGTAATTCTTAATCATTACGACACCAAAACAATTACATTTTTTTTTTGAAGCATTCAATAAATTGTGAGTATTCACTTGTCCCTTAAATAGGGTCTCACATTCAGTTTCAGGCCTAGGAAAGGGTACTAATTTTCTGACTTTTCACCCTTAAATATGGTCAGGGCTTCAATATCTCCACAGCATACTCCTATTCTTGGGACAAAACACAACAGCAGTTACACAGCAGCTAAGATACATTGTAAGAGGAACTAATGTTACAAAAAATATTAAACACTTTACAGCTGCAACAACAGAGAATAAGATACATTGTAAGAGGAACTAATGTTACAATTAAACACATTATAGCTGCAACAACAGAGAATAAGATACATTGTAAGAGGAACTAATGTTACAATTAAACACATTATAGCTGCAACAACAGAGAATAAGATACATTGTAAGAGGAACTAATGTTACAACAAAATATTAAACACTTTACAGCTGCAACAACAGAGAATAAGATACATTGTAAGAGGAACTAATGTTACAATTAATCACAATTAGCCATAACAACAGAGAATAAAATACATTGTAAGAGGAACTAATGTTACAATTAAACACATTAAAGCTGTAACAACAGAGAATAAGATACATTGTAAGAGGAACTAATGTTACAATTAAACACATTATAGCTGAACAACAGCTAATAAGATACATTGTAAGACTCTGGAACTAATGTTACGATTAAACACATTACAGCTGTAACAACAGAGAGTGAGATACGTTGTATAAAGAGGAACTAATGTTACAATTAAACACATTATAGCTGTAACAACAGAGAGTGAGATACATTGTATAAAGAGGAACTAATGTTAGAATTAAACACATTATAGCTGTAACAACAGAGAGTGAGATACATTGTATAAAGAGGAACTAATGTTACAATTAAACACATTATAGCTGTAACAACAGAGAGTGAGATACATTGTATAAAGAGGAACTAATGTTACAATTAAACACATAGCTGTAACAACAGAGAGTGAGATACATTGTATAAAGAGGAACTAATGTTACAATTAAACACATTATAGCTGTAACAACAGAGAGTGAGATACATTGTATAAAGAGGAACTAATGTTACAATTAAACACATTACAGCTGTAACAACAGAGAGTGAGATACGTTGTATAAAGAGGAACTAATGTTACAATTAAACACATTAAAGCTGTAACAACAGAGAGTGAGATACGTTGTATAAAGAGGAACTAATGTTACAATTAAACACATTATAGCTGTAACAACAGAGAGTGAGATACGTTGTATAAAGAGGAACTAATGTTACAATTAAACACATTATAGCTGTAACAACAGAGAGTGAGATACGTTGTATAAAGAGGAACTAATGTTACAATTAAACACATTACAGCTGTAACAACAGAGAGTGAGATACGTTGTATAAAGAGGAACTAATGTTACAATTAAACACATTATAGCTGTAACAAGAGAGAGTGAGATACGTTGTATAAAGAGGAACTAATGTTACAATTAAACACATTACAGCTGTAACAACAGAGAGTGAGATACATTGTATAAAGAGGAACTAATGTTACAATTAAACACATTACAGCTGTAACAACAGAGAGTGAGATACGTTGTATAAAGAGGAACTAATGTTACAATTAAACACATTATAGCTGTAACAACAGAGAGTGAGATACGTTGTATAAAGAGGAACTAATGTTACAATTAAACACATTATAGCTGTAACAACAGAGAGTGAGATACATTGTATAAAGAGGAACTAATGTTACAATTAAACACATTATAGCTGTAACAACAGAGAGTGAGATACGTTGTATAAAGAGGAACTAATGTTACAATTAAACACATTATAGCTGTAACAACAGAGAGTGAGATACGTTGTATAAAGAGGAACTAATGTTACAATTAAACACATTATAGCTGTAACAACAGAGAGTGAGATACATTGTATAAAGAGGAACTAATGTTACAATTAAACACATTACAGCTGTAACAACAGAGAGTGAGATACATTGTATAAAGAGGAACTAATGTTACAATTAAACACATTACAGCTGTAACAACAGAGAGTGAGATACGTTGTATAAAGAGGAACTAATGTTACAATTAAACACATTATAGCTGTAACAACAGAGAGTGAGATACGTTGTATAAAGAGGAACTAATGTTACAATTAAACACATTAAAGCTGTATAACAACAGAGAATAAGATACATTGTAAGAGGAACTAATGTTACAATTAAACACATTATAGCTGAACAACAGCTAATAAGATACATTGTAAGACTCTGGAACTAATGTTACGATTAAACACATTACAGCTGTAACAACAGAGAGTGAGATACGTTGTATAAAGAGGAACTAATGTTACAATTTACCAGAAAGAAAGCACTTTATTGTCCATTTGTTGGTCTTTCCCTTGAACTGAGTGTTGGGTTGCGACTTGGTGCCCGGTGTGAACACGGCTTTTCGTTACTGCCCGTGCCAATTCTTGAGCACGGTGCCCGAGCACTGGTTACTAGGTCTCACCCTTGTACTCAGGCACCAGATCAGGCCTGGGCACCAGTCTGCACACAATTTTTGAGAGTGGCCAGGCATTTTACCTTCAAACCCCTGCTCCAATTTTCAAAATGGCAGAAACGTTGAGATGATGGAAGGAGGATTTAAACGCGTTAAACTTCTTGATACTGGGCACTAGTAGTCCAAACGACCCACAGTATCGTGCCGCCGAGCACCACGTGTGAACGCGGCCTCGCTATACAGGTTTCCCAATTGTTAAAAATCTGCTGCATTTTCCACCATCAGATCTGTATATGACACAGTCACTAATCTGTGTTTACTACCAACAGCCACTGATTCAAAGCTACCTGGAAGCATCCTGCCAGTTTTTGTTGGCCGGTAAGAGCACGTGTCATACATTCAGCAGCGGGACAGGGTGCAGTGGCGGAAAGATATCCAAGTCATGTCCACATCAGGTAAGGCTCTACTGACCTAAAATACAAACGCTTAGCTGGTGACTCTGTTAGCTTAGTCTGACATGTCTC
Source organism: Actinernus sp. WN-2022 (assembly GCA_030867875.1). Taxonomy (NCBI): domain Eukaryota; kingdom Metazoa; phylum Cnidaria; class Anthozoa; order Actiniaria; family Actinernidae; genus Actinernus; species Actinernus sp. WN-2022. The sequence continues at coordinate 82,522,872 of JAOWCC010000936.1, read as the reverse complement.
ATCAGTGTTCTCTTCAAGATTTTGAGAAAATATTAACTCGCTGAGTGCGGCATCTTGAAATTCTCGATCGTACGGATGTCCTGGGAACGAGGTTGGAAATGACCCTGTTGTACTCTAGGAGAATGAGTACGAGCGATATAAATGATTGCGGAACATTCTGGCGTTCAAATGGTAAGAATGTAAAGATTGCGAAAAAATATTGAAGCCAGACGGCATCATGTTTGCTAAGTCAAGCCAGGTGACCCGCCTGGGTTAAAAGGGCTGGGGAGAACACTGGTCGTAGGTCGAGGGGTCAAAATCCCGGACGAACCAACAAAGTGCCAGACCTTAACATGTGGATGATAAACTGAGTCAACAGAGGGTCATGTGGAAGATAACTGACCTTTATTTTAACGATAAACATGTTACTCTCGATAAATAAAGTGACTGTTTTCTTACAGGTAATCACTGCATCCAAGTTCATGTTGCGGCAGGAGAGCAGTCGAGATCACGTGGATTTGCTCAAGTCGTGTAAGTACTGGCCGCCTGTGTACCTGGTGGACACGGCGTGTAGCGTGGCACAGCATGCGGCCTGTCGATACTCAGCACTCGCCACACACATGTGGGGCAATACACAAGCCTGTTTTCAACCACCTAATGCCTTGGAAGAACCTCAGGTACATTACATTCCCACAACTTCCCCACCCTCCCCATCTCGTTTCCCTACTACTCATAGAGCAGGTTTCAATTGAGTGTCGAAAGTTTTCGGTGATTGCTTTGGCTTTGCGTTCACTTAGCTTTTCTATTGGCTGTGAAAATGTTTTGTAATCAGTCTGCGAATCAAATTCCAGAGTAAAACCAGTCGTGCTTTTGGTTTTGGTTTTGGTCCGTCACGCCATCAATCCACGATTGCGTTTACTTTTCCTCCTGATTGGTTGCTTTCTCATGCCAGTGAAACCAATCGGTATTCACTTTAGTTCGTGATTGGTTCGTTGTAATTGCTTTGGTTTTACTACAGTCAATTGAAACCTGCTCTATCAGTAATGACATATAGACTCGACTGACTGAGTAACCGCTGATGTCTTCGCAGAAATGCTTTATAAATGCCAAGTATAACAGAATCTAACGATAGATTACTAGTGTGTGCGAACTACATTTTTGTAGCAAAGGTCAGCATCAATGAAGCAGTTCAACACTGGAATAACGTGTGCGCTGTCTCAGCTTATCTATGAGGCCTCATCAAATGTATGGCTTCAGATTTTCAGTGGTTTGTTGCATGTTTTAAGCATTCTTTACTAAATGTCTTTCCGTAGCCAGTGACGTGTCCTGAATTACAAATGACAGAATTACAGAGTACCCCTACCCCCCTAGTGGACTCGGAGGACCCCCTGACACACCCAGCGACCTCCAGGAAGGAAAGGAGGATCCTGACAGCTCGTTACCACGTGAAGGGGGGGACACACCAGATGAAGAGCTGTGAGTACCATAACATGGACCTGTGTCCCGAGCTGATCCCTTACAAGGCGTGTCTCATTCAGTCTCGTCACGGCTCAAGGGGTAAAGACACCAGGAGGAAGGGGGCGATGAGCCTTAACTTCCATCACTATTTCCTGTACGGTCGGTTAATGGATTACTTTTCTAACCTCGCCATCGTGAGGGAGCAGCTGGAGCTGATATCTAAACAGTGTCGTACTGGACAGACTATAGTTAGGGATAAGTACCAGCGCTTTGTCATAGTGTGCTCAAAGTGCTTTTATGGCGGGCATGTCGCCAAGGATTGCCCTTACAATGCACAGTAACCCAGGATAGGCTAGATACACCGTAAACTGTTTTAACGGTCACCGAATGACGTCACAGTAGCATAAACGAATGCAGCGAATAAGGCAGGTGTAACCGTGTGACCACCCTGGGTCACCATTGGGTCACCAGCTTTGGTCACCAGTTGGTAGTGTTTAGTTAGTGTTGCGAGTGGCTGCTATATTTTGGTTTTGTTAGCGTGTTCAAATTTTAAAGAGTTGCCGTAAAAAATCGAATTACCGCCGGGTAGCAAGTGCATGTATTTATTAATAAGCACCCCTATTCTAATAAATAGCCCTGAAAACTTGTTATATAAACAACAGCTGTAGTTTGTCGTGTTTTATTTCGCACACCAAACAGGTCTCATTACAGTTGTTTTAGCAATATAAAGGCGAGGGCGTCTCAGGGTGTTGTGTGCAATCTCACTTTTATTAGAAAAATGAAACAAGCGCCTACAATAAGCGCCCCTTCTCCAGGTCCAAAAATTCGATTTCCTTTGCAGTAGCTAAGTTCAGTGAGACACGGGTGTTCGTCTCGGGTTGATAAATCTCCTAACACCTCAGCAGCGGTATACAACCTTTACACAATAACCTGTTACGGTAACATTATCAACTGGATGTTCTTCTAGGACTCCATGAGTGTGTTGATGCCCTGGAGTAAGACTTGCTAAGACTTACTGGTTTGCGATTGGGTCCTGGGATTGGGTAGATCCACTGCTTTGGGTGCGGGGATTGCGTAGACCCATTGCTTTGGGTGCGGAGATTGGGTAGACCCACTGCTTTGGTTGCGGAGATTGGGTAGACCCACTGCTTTGGGAGGGAGTGATGAACCCAGCTTCGTACAGTAGTGAAAGCGGGCAAAGTATTTTCTGAAATCATTTTTACAAGAAAAATACGTGTACAGTGTACATGTATATGTTTTCAGAAATTAACAGGTCGATATGTAAAAAAAAAAATGAAACGGAAAAATGGACCTCGTCTGCATGGAACAGGAGAATCGACACGCCTACGCCTGACTGAACCTAACCTAGCCGCTGGCATACTTATGAGCCATGCTCGTGTTGTGTTACATTTTTGTGTTGTTTATTTAATAACCATCGGCCTTAAACGAGGTTCGCGTTACGAGAATACAGAAGAAGAAATACCGAAGTTTGAGGAGTTTAAAGTACACAATTGATGTGTTGTGCCATCGTGTAGTCTACGTCTCGTTTTAATTCGTTACACAGTACTTGTACATACCTTGACGTTTTATTTTAAAGTAACTAAATATATTTTTGTGTGAAGACAAATTTGCTTTAAAAGTCTTCTAAGACGAGCAGTCCGTAAATTCTTTATGCATGTTGGGAGTTATTCTGTAATGAAATAAAAACTATTATTATATGTCTTTGCGATTTCCTACATTCTGATTGGTCGACGCACGGTCCGTCTTTTTGCGTATTCGGACCGGCAATTTGTAAAAGAAAAATCAAGTAAACTGATGCATTAAAATTGAGTTTTGGTTGAATTTGATTTTTGGTTCTTTTTCCGTCGGGAAATTGAGTTCACGCGCGCGCTTTCCGGAAGTAATATATCAACCGTTAAGCGGAAGTGAAAAAAAAATCATCTAAAAATACAAAAAAATGCCATATAATAAACTCGCAAAGCCTCGGTCTGTACAGAAAAACCGCGGTCTGGTATTTCTCTGTACAGACCTCACGCTCGGTTAATAGGAAGTTAATAATCATACCCTGTGGTTGTAGCCTCGTACCCAGCCCATTCGTTTACGCGCGCGGCTGGGTATGACGTTCTTGTCCTTCAAGATTCAAGGCTTTTCACGGAAAAGCGCCAAACTACATCTCGGACTTCTTGAATGCCAAGCCGGAAGGCCGATACAACCCGAGAACTGCTTGTGATTCCGAAGACTTCCTGAAAAACTTTCAGAGATAGAACTCTGAATTTCTAACGAGACCTGAAACAACCTTGGGGGCTGATCAAAGCCAGGTCCCGGCTAATCCACAGAATTTAGCGTGTTGGTTTTTTGCGGAGGGAGGAAAACCGGAGAACCCGGAGAAAAACCCTCGGAGCAAGGGCGAGATTACCAACAAACTCAACTCGCATATGGCGCCGCGTCCGGGAATCGAACCTGAGCCACAGAGGTGAGAGGCGAAGCGCTTAACCACTGCGCCACCCTGGCTCCCCAAAATAGAGTTAGATAGAGCTTTCGCTAAGGCAGGCCCTATTCTATGGAATGCCCTTCCATTGGAGATACCGCGGCGATCGTTTTGTGTTGACTCTTTCAAAAAGCGACTTAAAACCTTTCTTTTTTAAGAAAGCCTTCCGTTTATAAGTATCCACCGCCATGTACTGCAGTTAAACGCTATTTTTATTAACAATGTATAGAGTTTATCTTTTTATTAATATTGACTAGAGTTATTCATTTTGTTTTTCTATTTTTATTAATATTGACAAGAGTTTTTCTTGTTGCTATTACTTGCATGGTAGCGGTTTAGAATATTCATAGTTTTAGCGCTATATAAATTAATATATTGTTATTTCCTGGGGACGAGGGTAAAGCAGGTCCTTGTATTGTTCAATTGTTGAATTGCCTGACCTCAACTGGCTGTCGAGCACGTTACTAGGGACGCTTATCGCCTCAATACACAAACACAATGACATATTCTGCACACAACGATCCGAATGAAACCGGCAAAAAATGAGTTACCAAGCTACAAGTAAATATTAGTAGTTTGGTAACGTTGCCAGTGTGTCTTTATATATCAACATTGAACTGTTGCCCAATACATTGAAAATAATACTTCTCCATTGAGTCCGCGAGAACAAACCCAAATACTTGGGTGTTGCCGCTTGTGGTGCACATCCTGATATGAGACAATCGCAGCGAGGCGTTGGCAGTTGATGCTCACTGGAGACTCGCTAGCCAGAGATGATTTCACTTCGTAACATCTGCATGTCCACCTTTATCGACCGAACCCACTCTGAACAAATTTAAAAGAATACATACGGCTCCCGGCAACACGGGATTAGGAAGAATTCTACAGTTTCAAACTACTATAGTCACATAATTCACTGACCGCTTTTCACCCTGGAACAGACTACACACTAGAAAGGTTGCTTAACTTGTTTTGCCAAACTTCCTCCGAAATCATCAAGAAAAGGTGCGTTTCTTGCATTTGTGTCTGTTTAATGTAATTAATGATTAATTCCACGTAGAATTGTATTGAGCGGTTGCAGAGATTAATGCACGAATTGTCAATTTGAACACATCAAACTACAAGCTAAGCGTTATGGTAGGTAAACGTACTTGGAAAATGAACCATGCAGTCTTGAAAGAACTGCATTATCTATATTAAGTAATTATAAAGGCTACCAGCTCGCTAAATAAACAGCGATTACCAGGTTGTCACATAAACTAGTATGTGCACCACATTTCTACGATAACCACAAACATTAAGAGAAATTGTTGTATAACGCATTCAGGGGTAAACTTGCTTTATCAGTTTTTCCGATCTGAGTAAAGTTTAATTGCAGGAGATCCGTAGTGAGCAATGGGTACTACAATAAGCTCGATGGGACTTGCTAACAAACCACCTGCACTACCACCAGCTAAACTACAGAATAACAAGGTATGTCCCTATGCATGGAGCCATGGCCCGCTACCAAGCGAAACATATTCTAAACTTTTAAAAGTACATGGCAAAAAACATGGAACTGGCTAAACTTGCATGAAATATAAAAATGGAACCAAGATCGATAACATGCATGTACATCTAATTAATTCGATTTCCTGTTAAGTTTTTGACTGTTAATTTAAAGTTTTCGCTTGAGAGCTGTAAAGATTATCATAACATATTGCATTAGTTAGATGCTGTTTTGTTATTAAAGACCACCAAAAGAAATTCACTTTAGTCGAACCGTGGCGGCGTACTCTTTAAGGCTTAATCTAATGTGATGCAAATTCTTGAACTATTTTAAGAACTGTCAGACTTTAGCGCTCTCGACCTGTACGTGTTTGTCGTGTATGATTTCTCTGTAGCTTGACGTATCGAGTGAGACGAGACAGAATAACAGTGTGCCGCATATAATGTTTGTAGTGTAGTATTGTGATAAGGACTGATGTGCCGCATATAATGTATGTAGTGTAGTATTGTGATAAGGACTGATGTGCCGCATATAATGTATGTAGTGTAGTATTGTGTTGTGATAAGGGCTGATGTGCTGTATACAATGTATGTAGTGTAGTATTGTGATAAGGACTGATGTGTTACGATAATCATGTTATGTGACGAACTAACCATTTCATGTGTTTACCTTGGAGCACACCACAATTGCACATGACATTTTACATTAAGCAGCGCGCTGTTTTGCCAACCTTGGACAAGTAATGACAGAACGACATCACTCAACAACTGACTGACGGTGTGCATGTGTGTGTGAGGTGTAGTGTGAGTGTAAGTAGGATGCTGTAGGTTTACTGTGGATTGTTCCCCTAATAAGGTAAGAACCTTAGAACCAGAGGGTCGTCATGCTCCCTCTCATGACGACCCTTGTATTAATTGTGCATTGTGACTTATGTGCATTTTTTGGATTTTATTTTTCTACATCTTACATTCAATGTTTGTAAAAGATAGAACATCGAAAAATTACAAAATTATAAAAAATTACTAAAAGAGCAGAAACTTTAACACACTGCATGTGATTTTGAATAAAATAAAAAAGGAAGAAAAACGAAGTAAGAAAAAAAGGTGGAAAAATGTGCATGGAATAAAATGTAGTCGAGTTTGGATCTGATATTGCGATATTTTAATGATATGTTTGATCGATTGGCTTGAAACAATGGAGAAAAACGCATTTGTTTTCGAGACATCATTCTTCCTTCGATTTCCATAAATTTCGAGGTGTTGGGAATCAGCTCAAAGTACCCTTTTCATTCGCATCTAAAACCAAAACCAAACAAAAAAAGCTACATATAAAATATAAAGTCCCTCATCTGGGGCGCGTTCGATTCACTGTATTCCAGAATAAGAACAGATGGAATCGTCTGGAAATCGGTTCAGGCACATTTTGTACACTTGCTAACATATGATATTCAGGATACATTTACCATTCCAGTGGCTAAAAAAAATCCCGATATAAACGATTTGCAGTGAACATTCTGTGTATTCTTATTCCGATTTCCGGTCAATAGAACGCACCCTTAATATCGGCTCCAACCACCGAGTTTGGAACTGTGAACCATGCGGGCGTCTGTATTTCTCTTCATACGATTTTCCAGCGCTAGTTCCGAAATACATTATTACTGGGTAACGGACAAAAGGTTGACACCGGGTCCCCCTCTATTGTACTCTCTTAGGGATTTCCCCCCCTATAATTAGCCCTAACTACTGACACCTTAACTCGCCAAAAACACAACCCAATAGCTAGGTATGGCAGTGTGCTACTGTAGGGATTCAGGGTTTCTCGGTGTGTGTCAAAGGCTGTCTACACACGAGAATCCATACGGCTAATACACTGTTACTCTCAGGTTGCCATAACAACGCACACCCCACCTGATTACAAGTTCGAGCATTTCACGAAACTGTGTCAGAATATACAAGAAGAGAAGAAGCTACTACAGGTAGGCTAGAATGCCAGGCTGATGCTGTATGTTTGTGCAATGCACCGTTATTGGTTTGATGTTCATAATAGGACATTTGCATTATGACGTCATTTTACTACAACAACCAGAATCCTTTTCAAATTATTTTTCTCATTCAAATTTATCAACTCCTTTGAGAATTCCAAGACAATGGTCCAAATTAAAGGAACAAAAGAATCCGCGCAAAGAGTTCTGGTAGTCATGCAAACGTCCTAATGGCGGTCGTATTATTCTCAACGAGCTCCTAAGGAGAGGAATCGCTCACTTAATTTATTCATGAAATGACAATATAAACTAACTAAAATCCTACCCTGAAAAATAAAAAAAACCTAACCGGTCAGTAAACAAGATCTTACCCACCTAGAGCTAGGGTTCTCAAGAAAAAAATCTGAAGAAAATGGTGAGGTAAAAAAAATTTGAGAGATTTTCTGGAACTCGAACCTCGCTGCCGACTACTTGTAAGGCAAACGTCGCAACCACTACACTAAACAACCATCGTCGCTCAAATGCTGTCAAAATTGTACATTTTAAAACCACTGCTAATTTATGTTAGTTTATATGGTCATTTCATGAATTAATTAAGTGAGCGATTCCTCTCCTTAGGAACTCTTTTATTCTCAGCAAACTTGTAATAACCAGAACGCTATTCGCTCAGCTTGAACTTTCTTAAAATCCGAGTATTCAATGTCATTTACAACACTGAAATGTTGAAGTTGTCATCTCTTGCAGTATTTTTCGGCCGCCAAACCTGCTACCTACTTCAATAGAAAATAATTGTAATTTCTGTATATTTAAACAATTTTTTTTAAACTGTTACTCATACGAATTTTTCGCGAAGTCCTCGTCCAGGTGAAAACAGTCGTTTTTCATGTTACTTTTTAAAGATCCTGCAATTTATTGTGAACATGTTTTTAGGTTCAGATTCGTATGGAGGTCCTCGCCTGGCGCAAGAAGGCGAAGCATGGCGAAGAAGTTGACGAGTGTCGAGAAAACATCCTGGGTCTTCTGAGTCGCTTCCGTATGTGCCAACAACAGCAGGATGTTCTGATCGAAAAAGAGAAACTACGACTGGACGCGTTTAGAAACTGTATTAACGAGGACACAACAAATAGGATAAAGAGCAGATTGACGTTCTTCTGCAAGTTAAACAGACAACACGAGTCGTTACTAGAACTGGTCAGACAGGATGTACAGGATTGTAAAAATATCTGCAGGCGATATCAGGACTCGCAGACCAGGTAATGCACTGGTTCATCGCATGTATTGGTTTACCCTCACCTCTTTTAGAATGTAAGAAACGTCTTTTGGTCTTGTTTTACACGGACCCGCACAATAAAAGGGCCTCAATTAACCAGGTTGAAGACACCTTCATTGTCAATCAGCCTTTGTCAAGTGAACATCTCTGTTCAAAGCTCTGCAACATGTGATGCTCGCTTGAGTGATCTCTGACGCGCGAAATTCAAATCAAAAACTTGAATGTCTAAAAATACACAAAAGAGTTTGTAAACGGTTCTAAAACACTATTAACACTTATAACTGAGAAACTAGCTTCGTGCTGTTTACTTTTTCTTGCCCTATTTTAATTTTAGCTTCAACAATGTAGTATTCTAATAGTAAAAGACATATTTCTTGCTCGAGTGTTCTGGATTTGAAATTCAAATTTTGAATACCAAAGATTCAAAAGAAGGGGGAGAGGGTCTTTTCCCTTTTATATCGCGGGTTCTTGTTTAAATGGTCTAAAATCTGTTCATAGGTCGCTTTTTCTCAAAAAAATGTAGCGTTTTTTTCTAACCGCCGTCATGTTGTTTTGTAGCAAATCCAAAGGATTTGAGACTTGGATAAAATGTCCTGCACGACCAGCTTATGATTACGGGAGCATTGGAAGTCTGTGAAGCACTGCAGTGTGCTGTGAGGATGGATAAAATGTCCTGCACGACCAGCTTATGATTACGGGAGCATTGGAAGTCTGATGCACTGCAGTGTGCTGTGAGGAGGACCGTGTGACGTCACCTTTCACTGCTGCTGTGGATCTACGAGGACTGGTGACGATTGCGGCCCAGTAACCAGGCACACAGTGGGAGAGTTTAGTGCGCTAGGCAGAAGACTAAAATATCAACGATGTTTAACACAATAGATAGCTGATAAGGGTTTGCTTCTTTGTTGAAAAAGACAGCAACACCTGTGCAGAGATGGCCGTGTAGGGTTGGTAATGATAGCAGATGGAAATATCACGCAAATTGTGGAAGGGTTGAATCACTCGCTGTAGTGGTATGTCGGCCCGGGTATGTCGGGGTCTGGTCGTATTTAGGAAGTAAAATTTAGTCCTCGATATGTTTTAGGGTTTCCAAGGAGGAATCCTCCCCACGTCCCCCCCCCCCCCCCCCCCCCCCCCCGAAAGTATTCTAGGTACTTTTGGGGGTTGGTGTACGTCAGTACCTTGACAAAAATATCAATAAGAGAAATCAAACCATCTGAAAATAGTTTTAGAGTTGCTGTATATCTGTTTCTCCTTTCTTTTTACCTACGAGTTCCCCTACACCTTCAACGTCCAGCATTCTGTCTATCGCAGGCCCGTCGACAAAACTCCGAGGGGAGGGGGGGGGATGATCGTTTTCAGTCAGTCGCGTCGAAGATACATGAAGCAAGGGGGGGGGGGGGGGAATCAACCTCGATTCCATGCGTCAGCAGACAAAAGGACCTTACCGGGGGGGGGGGGGGGGGGAGGGGGTGTTCGTTCGAACCCTCGTCCCCTGTCGACGGGTGTATCGGCATTCCAGGCCATGCACATCATTAAAAAAGGTTGTCGAGTATAAACCATAAACGATGCGATCCAATGGTATTCTAGGAAGTGGGAAAACCTATTTGCATTCTCAGAGGACCGTACGGATTATAATAATACAACATGCCAACATTGTACTCTGGTTATCTGTATGGCTTCATTATTTCATTGGATATGATATTGAAGAGACTGCATGTTTTTAGAGATATTTTTTGGGGAAATATCTACGCACGGGTGGAGTAAGCGCTACTCGGATATGCAAATTGCTGAAGCGCGAAATACAAATATTGGAAAGCACGTGCATTTTTGTTTCTAATGAACAGAGCCGTCTTCCCAGAAAACCATTGGGTCGTATCGTGTATGGTTTATACTTTTTATCCGACAACCTTTTTTCAGTTAGGTGTATAAGTTAAACCACGACACAAAACCAACAGCGAGCGAGGCAGTGTAAACTATAAGTAGAACACTTTAATAAACCCATTTTTCCATAAGCTTCGTTGTTCATAGTATACATGTATGATATAAGTGGAACTAGCATGAATCATACCCGTTTTGAGTGCAGTATGCGACACACCACTGCAAATAAGACTAGTAACGCAACTGGCGGAGGTTGCGTCGAAGGCTCTCGGCAACTGACACATTAATCACGCACGATCTAGTTTAGAATGCGCCTTCTGCAGGAATGCAATCACGTGGTTGTACTGGATGGCAAAAAAAGTCTGACTTCCTTTTACGAGATCGGTAGCAAAACCTACTTGCAAATGCTAGTTTCCATCTCCAATCGATTGTTGATCTTTCTAAAACAGTGTTTGTTTGCCATCTTGCCTTTCCCATGGGATCAAGATTGGATGGGGATGCAGATTGGCACAGTGGTAAAACACTCGCCTCTCACCGTATTGCGGTCCCGGGTTCGATTCTCGGCTCGGGCACCATATGTGAGTTAGGTTTGTTGTTGATTCCTTATCTGCATTCGATGGTTTTTCTCCGGGTTCTCCGGTTTTACTCCCTCAACTCAACATGTGATTTGAGTGTTGTGTGTCCAATTTCAGTTAATGTAGTGAGGAGTGTGCGAGGAGTGAATGCAGGCCCACATCAGCTGTAAACTGCCATAATAATCAGCACATGAGTCAAGTCTTGTATGTCCAATCATTAACAGTTAATGTAGTGAGGCGTAAAGCAGGCCCACATCAGCTGTAAACTGCCATAATAATCAGCACATGAGTCAAGTCTTGTGTGTCCAAACATTAACAGTTAATGTAGTGAGGAGTAAAGCAGGCCCACATCAGCTGTAAGCTGCATTAATAATCAGCACATGAGTCAAGTCTTGTGTGTCCAAACATTAACAGTTAATGTAGTGAGGAGTGTGCGAGGAGTAAAGCAGGCCCATATCAGCTGTAAACTACCATAATAATCAGCACATGAGTCAAGTCTTGTGTGTCCAAACATTAACAGTTAATGTAGTGAGGAGTGTGCGAGGAGTAAAGCAGGCCCACATCAGCTGTAAACTACCATAATAATCAGCACATGAGTCAAGTATTGTGTGTCCAAACATTAACAGTTAATGTAGTGAGGAGTGTGCGAGGAGTAAAGCAGGCCCATATCAGCTGTAAACTACCATAATAATCAGCACATGAGTCAAGTCTTGTGTGTCCAAACATTAACAGTTAATGTAGTGAGGAGTGTGCGAGGAGAAAAGCAGGCCCACATCAGCTGTAAACTGCCATAATAATCAGCACATGAGTCAAGTCTTGTGTGTCCAAACATTAACAGTTAATGTAGTGAGGAGTAAAGCAGGCCCACATCAGCTGTAAGCTGCATTAATAATCAGCACATGAGTCAATTCTTGTGTGTCCAAACATTAACAGTTAATGTAGTGAGGAGTGTGCGAGGAGTAAAGCAGGCCCACATCAGCTGTAAACTACCATAATAATCAGCACATGAGTCAAGTATTGTGTGTCCAAACATTAACAGTTAATGTAGTGAGGAGTGTGCGAGGAGTAAAGCAGGCCCACATCAGCTGTAAACTACCATAATAATCAGCACATGAGTCAAGTCTTGTGTGTCCAAACATTAACAGTTAATGTAGTGAGGAGTGTGCGAGGAATTAAAGCAGACCCACATCAGCTGTAAGCTACCATGATAATCAGCCTGCTATAACAAATAAACTATTATTATTATTATTATTATAAGAGCGCAATTCATTGGTTATTGAAGTGATATATCAGCACGTGACTGTTTCCTGCAAAAGGCCCCTTGTCATAAATGTTGTCAATGGGAAAACTGAGGCCAAAGTGAATTATGGGTACTAGAAAAAGGTCGCTTCTTAAGAAACCGCATTCCAGATGAGTGCGGGCGCGCTACTAACTGGCATCAGGCAGGTCATTCAAGTAAAAACAATAATTTAAAAATAAAGGATTAAACTCTCTTCATGCTTCTTGGTCGTCAGCTTCTACTTCCGTCGATATTGATTGGAATAGTAAAGGAATTTCAATTTAAACATTCATGCGATTAGGTAAACGAAGAGTGAAATTCAAGCTGATGTGGCCCAAGTGCCATACTGTAATAATTGAACCATAACGTACGTTCTGTTTGGCTTAGAAGTTTAATTTAAGGATCCAAACTCCCAAAACCAACTATTTTTCCCGTTACAGGGGCACAGGAGGTGTCAGTAGTGTTCTCACTGCGCGGTTTTCATTTACGTGGCTGGTGCCACTCCTGATGTGGCGGTTATCCACGTGAGGTAACCTTGATTTAAGATGTCGGCATACACTCCATACTTTCCTTTCTGAGCACAACCCTCGCCCCAACTTGTCAAACCGACCACCGCCCAGTTTCGCTGGGGTCTCTTCACCTGTCAATCGAATATAACATTAAAGTTAGTTAAATCGTTTGTTTATCGTCTGATGAATGAGGCTAATTAGGACTCTAGCAAGGTATACTAATATATCCACACCGACAACTTACTACATTCATATATTCTATGCCCTCAACGCTCAACTAAAGTTGATTATTATGGAGGCAGGAAGACCGGAGAACCCGGAGAAAATCCCGCTGCGCCACCCAGCTCCTCACATGATTGCATCCTTTCACTCTGATAAGTGTAATGTGCTACGTGTCACCCGGAGCAAGAAGCCATTCACTCATGACTACATCTTGCATGGCCAAACCCTTAAACAGCTGGATTCAGTTAAGTACCTTGGTGCCACTATCCACCACAAGCTTTCCTGGAATGGGCACATCAGCAATATAATTAAGAAAGCTAACTCGTCAGTAGGCTTTCTTAGGCGCAATCTCCAAATTTCCCAGAAACATATCAAGGCAAACGCATACAAGACTCTTGTTCGACCGCAAGTCGAATATGCTTCCGTCGTCTGGGATCCGTTTACGCAGGCAAACCAAGATAAAATAGAGATGGTACAGAGAAGGGCAGCTCGTTATGTTTACAAAAACTACAACCATGAAGCCAGTGTGGCCGCCATGATTGCTGACCTTGGCTGGTGCAGTCTTCATCAGCGCAGGGCTGACAGTAGGCTTATAACGCTCTACAAGATAGTAAACGGCCTCGTCGTAGTAGACTTCTCAAATGAACTCATTCCAGTTACTAGATATACAAGATACCTGCACCCTAAATCCTTCCTTCTACCCTCGGAGGACAAAACATATATCCACTATAGCTTTATCCCTAGGACTATTAAACAGTGGAACAATTTGTCCGCCGAATTAGCCACAGCCGCTACTCTCGTATCTTTCCGGAGGGGTGTCTGCGCGCTTAGTCATTAAGATCTTGTTTGCTGACATTAAGATCTAGCCGCTGTCCGGGCACATAAGCCTCGAAGAGAGGGCGTGCCCTAATCTGGTAGATGTAGATGCAATAATGAAGAAAAGCATTAAACAGTCATTAAAAAGCATATCGTCAATGCGCATGGCACTTACCACAAGGGGTGCGCCGCTGTCCCCTTTGCAGGCGTCCTTTTGTCCCATAGCGTCACCGGCGCATCTCATTCTCTTGGTAATTGCGTGCGTGTGGTTAGTTTGACACTGACGACGCGACACGAACGGCAACTTGACCTGTTTGAGTACTGGGTATTGGGGACCACTCATTCCATCGACTGTGACCTAAAATGAACAATAATACGCATAACACATCATGATGGACGCTGACCGCTCACATGAGGTCGAGTGGCTCAAATCACAGACATGCAGTCAAGCTTGATCGTACACGAGCTAGTAAGCAGGTCTGCCAAGTTGCCTTGATGATGATACTTCTTAAAGTGCCTATGAACAATATTTTTTTAATTTTAGATATCAATTCTAAATCAAGTGAATAGTAGAATGGTAAAATATATTTTGCTTTGAATGCTGTGCCGCTGAGTTAAGGAGGTTTTAATATCCAAAATGCTAATTACATGACGTCAGGGGAGGTATCTGCAATCACTTCTTAGTGGTTGACGTGAATGGGCGTTTCTACTGATATAGGAAAACAAATTTCTAACAATTTTATTTCAACGATGGGTATAACACTGATAATTTGAACAAAATGTTTAATTGTAACAAAACATTTTGCATAATAATTGTACCTCCCCTGACGTCATGTAATTAGCATTTTGGATATTAAAACCTCCTTAACTCAGCGGCACAGCATTCAAAGCAAAATATATTTTACCATTCTACCATTCGCTTGATTTAGAATTGATATCTAAAATAAAATATTATTGTTCATAGGCACTTTAACTTCAAAACGTGAAGAAAGAAATCTTTCATATGTAAGAAAAGAATAGTTTTTTCGATGTAGCGATGTGCTTTCTTAATCATTGTAATCGGTCAGACGGTCATGGCTGCCCGCTTCCGTTCGCCTCAGCGAGTTAAAAGAGTTACTACACCGTTTCTGTTGTTGGCGATACTTCCAAAACCCTCACAAGGTAGCAGTATCAGAAATACGTTTCCGTCTCGAATGTCCTGCCTCAAAGCGACCAATTCGCCGAGTTGCTTTTCAGTATACGCTTTTGACGAGTGCCATCTTGTCAGCGGGAAATTTAAAACAGCGAAAGCCAGCACGTAGTCGGATACCTCAAGTACTTTGGACCAAGCATGCATGGCCATTTGTGTTTATGCCTCCCTGATGCTTTGCTGTATCACGATATAGAATCCAACCCTGGACCAACAACTAAATCTAAGTGTGGTTATTGTCAAAAGACGATAAGGAAAAACCAGAAAGCCATTTCATGTGATAGCTGTGATGCATGGTTTCATTTCAAGTGCTCTGACTTATCCAAGGACGCTTTTAATGCACTGGGATTCTTTCATGCCAAGTAAACTGAAATCAAATGCAAAGAAGTAGAGACTGTGTCGGGGCAGTCGAAATTTATAAAGCCCGAAATTAGGAAAGCCATTCGCACTAGAAATGCGCTAAAGCGTAAATATAATAAATCAAGGACAACAGAGGATTGGGAAGCATACAGACTTCAATAGAGAGAGTGGGAGTTTATATAAAGATTCACTATTGAGGCCTGATTCCTTTGTAGAAGAAAGAGAAAAGGTCTCAATCCTGAATCTCTATATAGTCTATATATAAACCCTATTGTGTTTTTTACTGGGTAGCAGTATATGTAATTTCTGACGTTTGAGCGACGCAGGAGCGATATTATTAATAGTCAGAAATGGATATTCTGCCGGCACGGTAAAGAGGTTTGGGGAGGAGACGATAGCGTTATGGGTAATGCTTCTAGCATATATAATGCTTCGAGCGGAAAGTTAGTCATTCTAGGCCAGTCAGCTCCACGTTTGTTTCAAATTTATTTTATATATCTTATTGATTATAGCACGGCTACTTTGTATTAACTTAGTAAGTCGATGTTTAGTTCTCTAGCCCTCGGAGAATTCGGGTTGCTGCATTAGGTCGAGGAGTACGTTTCCGCACATTTCCACGTTTTAACTCCAGGGTGTTTTTTTTCGTGGTTTTAGCGGTTTTTGGTATCTGGCAGTTTCCCATTAGTTAAGAATTCAATTTATACTAATTACTTAATTGTATTAGAGTACGGAGTTGTCTGGCGACTATAAATAAACTATACTTATGAAGTCTCTTGTCAGTGTAGTCAGAATGCTGATTGGTCAAAATGCTCATGAATTATGCATGATTTAGAAGGAAAACTACACAATCTATTTTAGCATGTAACGTTCATTTTACCTTCTGTGTGGATCCCCACCCTGCTAATACGCCGTACGCGTGTGGTCTCACCAGTAACGTGTCAGTCTGCTGCGGCAGACACAGCGTCCGTACGTACGCTGTCAGTTTGGTAGTGTTTGTAAGCTCGATGAGGGCGATGTCGTAGTCTAAGACTGTTTTACGTGCTCGAGGGTGTAAGTGTATATTACTGACGCGGATATTCTGTTCGCTCCCCTCCTCAAGTGTTCGGTCGTGTTCGCCTGGCGGTTTAAGAAAGCAAACGTTAGAGACTCTTAGCAGTTCAATTCGATCTGTGTTTTTGCCGCGTCCTAACTTTGATCAGTCCTATGGTTATTTCAGGTCCCGTTAAAATTCAGAGCAGTCGTCGTAGAAAGCTATCCACAAATGCAACGCATCATGCAACAATGTAGAATTGCATGTTGCAGTCTGACGTTGCACGTATTATCACCTATACACTGCAACTAGTTCTGCAATAAAATTTCATGTTGCGAGTTGCTGCAACATGTTGCAAAAAGTAGTGCAAAAAAGCTTACAGCAACAAAGCACAAGCACACAAACCAATTAACGTTGACGACATGCTCACCTAAACGGACCACGACATCAGATCCTTTCACTTGACCATCGTAGAAGAAGCAGTGTGCAACCGTTAGAACCCAGTTCTTGGAAATCAGCGCGCCACTGCATCTGAAGCTATTCTTGACATAGATGGCCGCTACCCAGGGCCAGGCTCCTGCTTTAGCCTCACGGCCACCAACTATACGAAGCCGGTCATTCAAATCTCGTAGTTGAGTGTCTCCAGCAACACCACATTCATCATAATCTAGTAACGACAATCGTGCAGTCAACGTTTGACTTTAAAGTGATCAACTCCAGTAGCTTTGCAAATACGGATCCCTGTGGTACGAAACGGGCGAAGGGCCTCGGGAGAGTGAGGTAAGTAAGGCGAGCTGGGGTGAACGTTCAGCCCTACTCACATAACTTTCAAATATAATCCATTCTTGACTTGTACTGTGCATGTTTGATGTTATATAAGGCAAAACATTTAACCTCTGGAACCCAAGGTAACCTTTCACAATAACTAAACCAATTAAATCAAATGAATTAAATCTATGTTTGAGCTGTTTGTAATTTGAGTATTTATCTGCCCTACAAAGAATCCCTGTCGTGTCAGCCTTTGCTTGTAACGAGTTCCTTCAAGAGAGGGAATCTCCAATGCGCGCGCTTGTGAGCTTAAGCACCAGACGTTCGGGAGTCACGGATGGCAACCGGAAGTCACATATTCCTTTTCTGCCGCGTTTCGACGTTATCAAGTCCGTAACGTCAAGTCACAAACGTCAAAACAAGGTTCTTCCCGTCCGTGTTGATTGGACAGAAACGTGTACGACGTTAGTAAGATTTTACCGCCGTTTTCGATCCAGTCGTCTCTCGGTCTTGTGACGTCCATGTCGTCAAAGACGTCAGGTGCTTGGCTGCCTAATGTCTAATAAAATCTATTTTTAGTAACCGAAAGCAGCTGAGAAGTGCGCGAGAGCGCGACAATCTCAATACGGCAAAATATTTTCGCGCCATGAGACTGTTGTTGCGCGCTCGCGCACTTTGGTTCAGCTGCTTCCGGTTACTAAACATAGATTTTATTCGACATTATCATCGCACACCGCGCGCTGCAAGATTCTCTCTGTTATGGTCTCTTGGTTTCTTTATCTTTATTAGTACAGCACCCTTAGTCTCATGCACAGATCTATAAAGAAGCCTGTCGTTACGTGTCCGCCCTAACCTGTGCATGTGCTTGCAATGAGTTCTTTTATCTTTATTAGTATAGCACCCTTAGTCGCATGCACAGATCTATAAAGAAGCCTGTCGTTACGTGTCCGCCCTAACCTGTGCATGTGCTTGCAATGAGTTCTTTTATCTTTATTAGTACAGCACCCTTAGCCTCATGCACAGATCTATAAAGAAGCCTGTCGTTACGTGTCCGCCCTAACCTGTGCATGTGCTTGCAATGAGTTCTTTTATCTTTATTAGTATAGCACCCTTAGTCGCATGCACAGATCTATAAAGAAGCCTGTCGTTACGTGTCCGCCCTAACCTGTGCATGTGCTTGCAATGAGTTCCTTTATCTTTATTAGTACAGCACCCTTAGTCTCATGCACAGATCTATAAAGAAGCCTGTCGTTACGTGTCCGCCCTAACCTGTGCATGTGCTTGCAATGAGTTCCTTTATCTTTATTAGTACAGCACCCTTAGTCTCATGCACAGATCTATAAAGAAGCCTGTCGTTACGTGTCCGCCCTAACCTGTGCATGTGCTTGTAATGAGTTCCTTTATCTTTATTAGTACAGCACCCTTAGTCTCATGCACAGATCTATAAAGAAGCCTGTCGTTACGTGTCCGCCCTAACCTGTGCATGCAATGAGTTTTTTTATCTTTATTAGTATAGCACCCTTAGTCGCATGCACAGATCTATAAAGAATCCCTGTCGTTACGTGTCAGCCCTATACCTTACCTGTGCCTTTGCTTGTAATGAGTTCCTTTATCTTTATTAGTACAGCACCCTTAGCCGCATGCACAGATCTATAAAGAATCCCTGTCGTTACGTGTCAGCCCTATACCTTACCTGTGCCTTTGCTTGTAATGAGTTCCTTTATCTTTATTAGTACAGCACCCTTAGCCGCATGCACAGATCTATAAAGAATCCCTGTCGTTACGTGTCAGCCCTATACCTTACCTGTGCCTTTGCTTGTAATGAGTTCCTTTATCTTTATTAGTACAGCACCCTTAGCCGCATGCACAGATCTATAAAGAATCCCTGTCGTTACGTGTCAGCCCTATACCTTACCTGTGCCTTTGCTTGTAATGAGTTCTTTTATCTTTATTAGTACAGCACCCTTAGCCGCATGCACAGATCTATAAAGAATCCCTGTCGTTACGTGTCAGCCCTATACCTTACCTGTGCCTTTGCTTGTAATGAGTTCTTTTATCTTTATTAGTACAGCACCCTTAGCCGCATGCACAGATCTATAAAGAATCCCTGTCGTTACGTGTCAGCCCTATACCTTACCTGTGCCTTTGCTTGTAATGAGTTCCTTTATCTTTATTAGTACAGCACCCTTAGCCGCATGCACAGATCTATAAAGAATCCCTGTCGTTACGTGTCAGCCCTATACCTTACCTGTGCCTTTGCTTGTAATGAGTTCCTTTAACTTGGCCAGTGTCTTGTAGTCTTTGATGAGATAGACATGCGTCCTGAAGGGCTCCGAGGCGATACTCTTCAGTTCACCCTGATGAACGTTGTCTGACACACCAATTGCAAAGATTTCGAAATTAAATCCCACTCTTAACACCTTGGCTGCTTTCTCCGGGCTGCCGGCTCTATTGGACTTCCCGTCTGTTATGAGGAATAAGGCTTTTTTGCTATTGTTACGAAGCTCTGGGGTCACTGAGTCAATAACGCTCTGGAGAGCTAAACGAGTAGCTGTACCACCTCCCTGAAACTGAAGGTTTTCTGTAGAATAAATAAAATAAAATATTACTCATTCGTTCAGAATCATTCGGTTTTTCGTTTCAAAGGATTCTCTTCCTTCTTTAATCATTAACCATTATTTATTCACACTTTATTGACGTTCTTTAAATGTAAGCTTCGAAGCGCCGTTTTCGATTTCAGAAGCGAGAAACACTTATTGAGCTGTTTCCCGCCATCTTTGTCGGGGGAAATCTCAAATCTAGGGGCTTCTCACGTCTGGCTTCTCACGATTGGCAGTAATGTCGGTACCGGGCCGAAATTTGGGGTGCTGTGCTGTGTTTTTGCGCGGGAAAGTGGGGTTTCAGTGGTTTTTATTTCATGTAGGTCTTAACTCGAGGACAAAAGTAACAATTGTCCAGCCAGCGGATTGTAATAGTGGTATACGGGAGATAAGAGTTGAATGACAGCCGATCTATTCTTGCAATGACCCCGTTCCTTGTTTCCACTTGTCCTTCTTGCTCAAAATTACGTTTTCGGCTGCAGTCAGGGCGGTGATATGACAACATTTACGATGACCACTTACTAAACTATAGAACGTTACAAGTAATAGCATCAATAGTATAATCCAAGTAACAGTATGACATACCCAGCCGTCTAACGGCTTCCTCCTTGTCTATGATCCTGTTGGTCTGTAAGTTAAATATCACACGTGCAGTGTCACTGAACACTAACACAGCCACACGAGTCCCTGACGGCGACGCAGAGATCCCGAACTCGTCGATAATGGTTCGAGCAAATGCAATTCCTTTGCGGAAATTCGGATTACCAACGCTTGCCGAGCTGTCAAAAACAAACACAAGGTCCAACCCAGCGGCTCCGGACGATAATCCCGAACGCGCTCGGCTGTCCGTCGTCAGCAGTTCTAGTTTGTTGATAAAATGTCTGCGAAGACCATTAGCAGCCCTTTTAAGGTTCATTAGGGGATCTGGTAATGGTAGAGAAATAATGTGTTTACTGTGAGCTGTGCGGTTCACCTTACTGTCTCTAGTGGGTGAGGTGAGTTACTACGCTAAACTGTAAATCGTTATATAATTAATTCGTGTGTAGGGCATGTTTGAGGGATGTTATTGGGCGGCTGACCTTTGGAGTATGAGTGCGTCGAACTGTTGTAATCAAATAAACTCATGCAGCTCTTACGTTTTTCGGAGTATTTCCATTGTAACAGGGATTTCTAATGAAGAAGAATGCTTAAAGACATGATTTAACCAATTAATAAAGGCACTTATTTACCTTTCTTTCCGCACTTTGGGATCACACTATCCCATCGTCCACTGCGCTTACACACTAGGGATTCTTTACCAATAAGTTCAAACCCAGTGTTGCACATGAAACGCACACGGCTGCCGGCAGTACGTGAGTTTCCAAGCCTTCGGCCATTTGTAGGTGTCTCCAACCTCTTGCACTTCTTGGCTGAAAACAACAATTAATTGCAGTAAGAAGATTGGGTACAGTACCTATCTTAGAGAAGACAAGTTCAGGACAAAAACTTACTACCGAGAACTGAATCGATTACATGATACACCCAAAATGATATACCAAACATGATACACCCAACCCAACCCAACACAATACAATAACATGATGCACCTAAAGTGATACACCCAAATATATACACCCAACTTGATAGTATACCCAACACGATGCACCAAAATTGGTACACCCAACATGCTATACTTAAATATATACACCTAACCTGATACACCCAAAATAATGCACCAAAACTGATACACCCAAATATGACCATAAATGGTTTGACCTCTTCTCTGAATGCAAATTTAAATAAGTGTGTTTTTTACCTTTTCTACAGTGTGGTTGCACGTCAGGTATCCATCTGCCATTAGTGCACACTCTTGTGACTGCTCCTCTCGGCCTCAGTTCATATCCATTGATACATACGTACTTTACCTTAGCTCCATTGGAGAAAACATTTCCTGTCACCACACGGCCATGACGGATTCTACTTCTGGGAGACTTGCATCGGACATGAACTGCCAATGGAGTATAGTTATTCGAAGCCTTGTTAGATTACTCAACAAACGCGTCAAAAAAGTGCAACTTCCAATCGCCTCTAGTGTGTGAACAGCTACATTAATTTAGCAACAAAACGTTTTGCTTTTTCTGTCGGATCGCATGGATCTATAATTTTATTGAAAAATGTTTAAGTGCATACAATTACAATTGCCACATTTTTGAAAAGATGTTACTTCAACTCCAGATAACTGGAAGTTATTCTCTGGTTATAACAAGCGAGAAAACGACGGAATAACAAAGAATGCCTTGGTTTGTCCAAGCTTTACCTACCTCGTACTCGGCATGTTGGTGGACTTCCACTCCACTTCCCACTCGGGTGACATACTCTCAACCGGGCACCGATAATTTGTCCACTTTTACACAAGTAAATGGCTAACTTTCTTCCCTTTACTTTCCGTATATGTACTTTGACATTTTTAATTCGTCTAAGCTTGGGGCAGTCCTTTTTAATTGCCTGGGGCTTGTTCATTGGGTTTATTTTCCGTTCACATTTTCTTCCGGTAAATCCCATCTGACATACGCATGTGTATCGATTTGGAAGGACACCATCCCGACATGTACCATGGACACACGGCTTACTCACACACCCACCCACACGGGTTTTACATTGAGGTCCTGTCAATTGAATCACGGCATCGTGTTTAGGGAGCAACATTAGAATATGACCCCTCTAATTAATTTTGGTTGGGTAGCCTGTGGTGTGTCATCGATCACTGGGCCCGGTTTAGCGCTAATCCAGAGTTAATTACCATGACAACTAATATGTTTTGTTGAGAGTTAATACAGGATTAGCGCTAATCGGGCTTTCAGGAACCGGGCCCTGAGGATTAAAAATACCACAAAGTGGGCTCAACTCTTAACCCGTACCTTTAATACTTTATAAATATACTCCTAAATCAATATTACATTATACTAGTTTTGTTATTCTCTTGTGGTTAGACTAACGGACCACAACGGAGCGTGTATCGCTGGGACTGAGTTCCCGCTTATGAAATGCATTGTAGAATTGTAGATACCACATTGGTATCTCCATAATGCAACATAATTTTCAAAACTTCTAAAAACCGTTTTCGCGGTTTTCACTCAATCCGACTGAAGGATTGCAGTTAGTCCGTGTCCATGAGGAATTCGAAAAAAAAAACAATATTTATAGACACAGACTAAGGAAAATAAGAGGACTGTTCGCAGTCTATAGATTGCAGTTAACATGACACGTGCACAGTAAGTAGATACTGTTCCTCTTTTACTCTCAGTGCAAGCCAAAAACAACACATACCTCTGAACTGCGGTAAACAGACGCATGTAAACCCATTCAGTTGTTTATCGACACATGTTCCACCGTTGAAGCAGGGCGACATACGATATGAAGTACAGTTACCGGTATCTGCTGTGGGGAAATAATCAGCCAATCAACATTGAAGAATCTAGGATTAAGGGTAATCTTCAGTTCGATTTGCTAACTCGCGGACTACTGATTTGAATTGGGATAAAACTGAACTGAAACGTATTGCTTGACGAGGAAGGATGTAGTATCTATAATAAAGTAATACACCTTTTTACCAAGAGAACAAACATCTTAGGTTGACATTTAATCCAGTATTAACGATAATCAGGCTTCCAGGAACTCAGTACAATATTATATGCACCCATTTCTCTGAAATTCTGCCATAAATGCAAGAAAGGCGGTCTTACGTCAGTAAAGAAAGCGGAATGGGGTCCTTCATATTTTTCCGTTCTAAACTAATTGTGCCGGTGCTCAAACAGCAACAGAGCTAAGAAATCACTCACCTGATATCGCCGTCGATACAATGGATGCTATGACAGCAAAGAGGAAGGCGAATTGACGTTTGGTCTTCATTATGGAATGCCTGAAATGAATTGGTTTACGACTTTTTCAGTAAAGAATATCACACGGAAATATAATTATAGCAACGCTAACAGAGTCATTCAACTACAACACATTTAATATTAGAAATTAAAACAAGAACAATACTGGGAATACATAAAACGAGATAAGCATAATGAATAGGGATCATTAAAACTAAAGGGATGGTTTCTGTTTCGTGTGGCGTTTTCAGGCTCAGTCTTAGGGCCTCATCACATTCACGATACATGGAGTGAATTAACACCAACAAAAAAATGAATTAACAATAAGAGCCTAATTTGATGCTCAACTCCGGCCTGTGATAAGACAGGTTGAGTACAAATTCACCACATATGTTTTCTATTATAAGGAGGAGTTGCAGGTTAAAAAATACTTCAGGTTAAATTTGTACAAACTAGTTTATTTTTTCAACCTAGTTTATTTTTTCACCCTAGTTTGTTTTGGTTCAATCAAGTTTATTTTTTTGAACCTAGTTTACTTTTGGTTAGATATCAATCATTGCTCACTATTTTACGGTATTTAGAGCTAGTCACTAATTTTGGGTTTTTAGGGCTAAGTCACTAAACAACAGAGAAATGTAATGCTACCCTACGTTTAAAAGATCCTAAACATTACCTAGATTGGACCAAAATAAACTAGGTTGGACAAATTTACCATGAAGTATTTTTTAAACTGCAACAGATATATACGTTTTTATGGCTGTGTGACGTGACCTTTCGAAAGCCAAATCCAATTGTAGATTTTGGTTCTTTTGATTAATTTTGTTTAGAGTTCCTGGCTTAGACAGTTATAAAAGTTGTAACAAAGTTCAAGAAAGATCTGTAAACTCTTTAATGAACGTCCTAAATAAACAAATCAGAGATACAAATATAAAAATGGAAACATTTTGCCAAGTGGATCCTGAAGGGGTAAAGGGGAGCTGGGATTCCCCTATTTTTGCAAATATGGGAAAATGGAATTCGTGGCACTTGGGCTGGGAAAACTAACTCAAAACTAGGAATGGTTTAGATATCATAATTGCAGCCCTTGTGCTACTGAGGAATGGGATCTTGACAAAATTTGGGCAGCGAAATGGAAATTGTAGCCTCCCCTCTTCAGCAACCGAATTCCGATATGATTACGTTCTGTGGCGAGGTTAGCAATCTGCATTTTCGCTCTCTATTGCGTTACTTTATTTTTAGGGAATTAAGAACATGTCATTCTATCCGATCACGTCTTACTTGGAACAACTATTCATTGCTTTCTTGGGTAAAAAGCGAGTAAATACCCAGAAACTTCCTTGGATAAGGGAGCCAGGGTGACGCAGTGGTTAACCCAGATTCGATCCCCGGATGCGGCGTCATATGCGAGTTGAGTTACGTTTGTTGGTAACTCGCCCTAACTCGGCTCCAAGGGTTTTTCTCCGGGTTCTCCGGTTTTCCTCCCTCCATAAAAATCAACACGCTAAATTCCCGGTCGTGACTTTGATCAGACCCTAGGGGTCCCCCTAGGGTTGGACGAGAGCTCAAAACAAAGGAAAAGACTAGCCTCCTCCGCAGGCATAACCGTGAAGATGAAAAATCCTAAATTGGGTTACCTGTGGCATAGGAGGAGAGAAGAGAAAGACTGGGTAGGGGAGAAAAGGAAGGGGAGGGGTTAGGGTTACCCAATTTAAGATTTTTCCGATACTTAGAGTGCCTGCGGAGGAGGCTAGGAAAAGACCAGTTGGTAATTCCCAAAAGTGGTCGCGGTCGCTTACGGGAGCGGTCACTTACGAGAGCTTTTAATTACAGAGTTTGGGTGACAATTCAAACGGGGTTTCACAATGGTGGTCGTAACTAGAGCTGGTCGCTTACGTTTTACAAGAGCGGTCGCAAGGGAGAGCTTCCACTGTACGGGAGTCAAATTTAATTTAGTTAATGAGGTGCAACATTGATATAAATACGCACATTTTCGGTGAAAGAGAAGCGAATATTCAAGATTATACTACTCTGAAAGCACTTTTAATCCTTCTCTTTGGCCCAATCTCAACCCCCTGTGCCGACTGTAACTTTCGGTGAGTGAGTGGGTTCGTGTTCGCTTCCGGCATTCGATTTCTACGTGAAGTTGAATAATGCAAGTACTTTCTGGGTTCAGTTTAAATCAACTAGTCAATGGTTCAGGAGAATTGTGTGTTGGCTTTATTGTGTGGTCTACCAGGCGCTAGGATACAAGCAACGGCATAGTCTTGTAGCAGGGTCTTGTAGCCGTGAAGGCGCTCCGTCCTTTTGAGGTATATGAGAACATGAATGCGATGTCTCTGCACCACATTCTCTGGGAAGTCCTACTGAAATTAGCATCCATGTAACATTCATCAACAGATACTCTACGGCTTTCAAGCCAATCGATTCTTTAATCCTCATAATCTTTAGAGTAATTCTGTGAAAAAGTTTTGTTTTTGCGTTAATCCTCGATTGGCTTCGACCTGTTCAAGTTGGTTAAAAAAGGGACCCGACTCTTTTCACGATGAGCGGCAGTACACTAATTAGAAGCACTGGTCAAGTACATCGTGCATTGTGTGTGACGTAGATCAGGAATCCAAAACAATAGAAACTATAACAAGTACTGATGAACAATGACTTTTTCCCTGATTTTACGTCACTCGACCAAGACCCCAAAGTGCGCGGCCGTGGAACAAACTTCCCGGAACTTTAATTCATGATCAGGGATTACACCGATTTCCTTTTTCATTCGTCCTCAGGTTTCAATATAGCCTTTTGTCAAAACATGGCCAACTCGGCCGCTCATTGGAGGTTGCTCACATACACCGCTGGCCCGAGTAATTAACTTTAATTATTCATGTTATTCCTAAATTAGTGACCATGACCTTTTAAAGTTATGATGAAATTTATATTTAGGACAGTGCTGATGTCTTACAGCACGTCGTGTGGCACTAAGCCAGACACTAGAAGAGCATGGAATACAGCACCGCATTACCATTTATACTTATAAAGTACGAATTAGTATTAGCCTTCTTCACCATGGTCCCTTCGCACCATTACTATAAAATATTTTGGGAAAAGCTACGGTTTTTCCAAAAAAAGTGGATGTCCGATGCAATGCCTAACAGGAAAACGCCTGAAATAACGAGAGAAGTCAAACGGCGATGAAGTATCACTTTCAGCTCATACAGGCGAATCTCCTTTCTCTCAAATATTATTTCAAGACGCCTGACGAGTTCTTACTTTTCATCACACGATTAATAGTTTCTAAACACCCTACGTAAGTCACTGCTCAGCTTTTTTCCCTCGTAAGAGAGCGTAAAGTTGCCATTCGTGTACAATTCCGCATCTCGAACTCAGACATAAACAAAGTCAACTTGGTTGTATCGCAAGCCAATTTACTAACGAGTTTCTACTGCGATGAAAAATCATCGCATTCTAATAGACTAAAACACAAGAGATCATCATCAACATAGAAGATAATACTAATAACAACTCACCTCTATGATAAGCACTGTTCACTAACCAATAATCTTGCTTCCATGCACTATGAAATGGCGAAACAACTTCCTATAGCAGTAACGGATATTATTACTGAGACGTGCTGCGGGCTGATGACATGACGACACACCTTAATTCCGAGGATCATGTTCTCCGTACTCGCTTCCCCTTGCTTACCGGACATTTCGCGATGGACTCGGGAGGGGGAGAGGGGTTATAGCAATAATAATAATTTACTTATATAGCGCATATATTCATTACTGTTCTATGGGCTTTACAATGATATAGATATATAAAATTGTGATAAAATACGATCTAATAGTCCAGTTTCGTATTGGAAAATTACCGCTGAATGCAATGACTACAGACGCATGTACGCAGGGTTAGCCTCATTCTGAAGTTAAACATTCATAAATACCAACAAGAAGGTAGGCTATTCACAACTCTGCGTATTGTTACAGTTTCGTGTTTTGCACCTTCTTGCTGGTATTTATGAATGTTTAACTTCAGAATGAGGCTAACCCTGCGTACATGCGTCTGTATTCATTGCATTCAGCGGTAATTTTCGAATACGAAACTGGACTATTGACGTTAAAGGGGCCGTCTCACCCACAGTGCTTAGCGTGCTTTTGTTATTGTTTATATCCGGGACTTTGACCCCTTGTTCACGGCGGGAACCTCACGAACTAAGCATATTCTTAATGTTGGTGACATGATAATTTTGATTTGAACATGGATGACCTTGATAATAGTACCTTACAAGTTGAATGTGAAGTCAACAAAGTGTTATACAGCAGTACTTGGCTGTACTGTAACATTCACTGCTCAACCGTCGCTGCTATAAACAGAGAACACTCTCTCCGGGTAATACTAATAATTATGAAAGTGAGATGTTTCACCGCTCTGGGGTTTCTCTCCTCGGTTTTATTTTTACTTGCAGAGAGAGAGAGAGAGAAAGAGAGAGATCTGCTAGCAGGCAATCTCGTTGCTGGCTGTACCAGAGAACCAGTTCAAGAGAGAACAGTGAACGAATTACAGTTCGTTTCAATGGGAAATTATTATCACGGCGGCTCTGTTGTCAAATTTCGTGCGAGTATAAACTTTGATCGATCCGGAATCACGGCGAAATCACTGTGTGAAAGACCTTCGAAACCAGAGAGAGACCTATTTCCACAAGTTAAACGCCGAAGCCCTCAAAATGATTTTAGAAAATTGCTCAATTCTTTTCGGGTCGACCAAGCGGAGTTTCGTTGCCTATAATATTTTGTTGCCTATAATATTTACTGCTCACCCGTCGCTTCCGAACCCTGCCATCAGTACTATAAACAGAGAATACTAATAATTATGAAAAGAGAGGTTTCTCCCCTCGGTTTTATTTTTCCCTGCAATCTGCTAGCAGGTAATCTAGTTGCTGGTGCCAGAGAACCAGATCAAGAGAGCACAGTGAACGAATAACAGCTCGCTTGAATATCATGCAGTCTCGGCGGCTTTGCCGTTTGTCAAATTTCGTGCGAGTATAAACTTCAAATGATCAACCCGGTGAAACCGAAAATCTCGGCAAAATCACTGTCTAAAAGCCCGAATTCCGCCCTTCGAAACCAGAGAGAGACCTGTTTCCACAAGTTAAACGCCAAAGCCCTGAAAATTATTTTAGGAAACTGTTCTTCAAGTGGAGTTTTGTTGCAAATTGTGGTCACGTACTAAGCCAGTCCAAAAACCCAAATCGGCTCAAAGATAGTAGATACTCGAATTAAGCGCTAATATATCTTTACATATAAAGAGTAATGTTCAGAATAGCTTCTCCATGTTGTAGGTGGAAATCGTGGACACAAACGGACAATTGTTTCCTTTGGCATCCATCAGAGAACTACGGCCACCTGAAATAAAACTAAAATTTGCATGACCAAATAATTTAAAACACTTAAATAAGAGGCTCAATAGGAAGAGCAATAGAAAAAGGTTCAACCTAGTATGATTTTTTTGACGATAGCTGGAAGGATGGCAGAGATGTAGAGAAGATTAAAGCCACTACCATAAAACTCTGAATTTCGATGCCATCGAAAATGGCCGCTATGCTATGTGAGCGCGCTAAGCACTGTGGGTGAGACGGCCCCTTTAATGTTCCAATTAAAAGTAATACATAATAGAGTTCAATTGCTAATAAGCACTCCTCTGCCAATTATTGGATGAGGTTGAGCATGATAGCGAAAACGATCAAGACCTCGGTCTGTGTTCGGGTCTGTGTTATCAGACCTTATCAGCCGAAGCCGATAACACAGACCGAGGCCTTGATAATTTGGATCATGTGTACTGACGCAATGTCGGCCGACGCATCGGTCGATGGTTGGCCGACATATCGGCCGATACATCGGCCGACTGTCGCTCGAGGGGTGGCCGACATGTCGGTCGTGTGTCGGCCGAAAGTGGGTCGGTGGTATATCGGTAAGGTGTCGGTCATATGTCGGTGGGGTATCGGTGAGATGTTAAGTTATTAAACTATTCTGCATACTATTTTCACTCGAATAAACAGTGACTCGTTTGGAATTGTTTTAATCTGGAACGTTTACTGTATTGAATATAATTCAGTTTAAGTACGAATATTACTTTTTGGTGCGGTATAAAATGTCCCTTTATACAATTAAATATCTCTTGTTGACTCATGAAATCCGTAAATTGCAACGTTTAATATCTTTGTGTTTTTTAGTGTCGCGCTCACGCAAGATCGACTGCGTATATAAATCGCTATATCGCACCGTTTTGGTCTGGAACAGGATACCAATTTTTTTAATCTGAAGGGGATATTTCGCCTTGAATCTGGAATAGGGTAGCAACAATAGGGCCATTTATACGAGAGGAAGTTAGCCGCGCCGCTTAGCTAAGCCTTGAACGATTCGTATTCGCCGCCGATTCGTATGCGCCGGCTCCATGCAGTATTCGACATAAAATGTAAAGATTCGATTAAGCGCCCTCCTTCAAATAAGCGCCCCCACTCGAATAAGCGCCCCCCCCCCCCCCTTCCACTGCGTTTTCTGAAATAAGCGCCCCCCCCCCCCCCCCGATGAAATTGTCATGGATTGAGTACCAACGACCTTAACACTTACCGATATTATCTGTACGTTACAACGTACGGTATTACTTCCGGCCCTGAAAGTACTGACCCAGCCATTGACTGACACGCGACCAGTTTTTTTTTACATGTTACAGTTCTTGTTAGGATCTTAATAAAAGTTATGTTTTTTTATTGACTCGGATTGCAGCATTTAAAAAAAATATCAAATAAGTGCCCCCTCCCGAATAAGCGCCCCCTCTCAAATAAGCGCCCCCTCGACCCTCAAAAATTAAATAAGCGCCCCGGGCGCTTAATCGAATCTTTACGGTACTCCAATCGGAGTATTATGCAGAGGCGCATGGCTGGGAATAAAGAGCTGCTAATTTATACTATCTTAAGTTTACAAAGGTTTTGTACGAAAGCATTAATAGTTGGGGCTTCTACAACCTTTAAAGTACATATACATTGGCTGAAAATGTCACAGTCGCCGATGCCTCGGCCGACTGTCGGTATACTATCGATAGAGTGTCGGTGATGAATCGGCCGACTGTCGGTGCATCATTAACCATGTCAGCCGACATACCGAATAATCATGTGTCGGCCGAGTAGCGGTCGACCTCGGCCGACCGTCGACCGATACGTCGGCCGACCCTCGGCCGACATGTTGGTAGACATATCGACCGATATGTCGGCCGACATTGCGTACAGTACACATGATCCGATAATTTTCGCTAGCATACGAAAACCGAATTCAATAATTGTCAGTTATTTTACACTTTTAAGCTCAAGTTTTAGCAAAACAAAAAGCTATCGAAAACTTGTAATGGGTACAATTTGACCCTGTCACATAGTTATAGATAGTAGGTTAGTTATAGTTATATAGATTGTAGGTTAGTGGTTAGTTTAGTTGGTAGAGCACGGTCAAGAGAGCGGGAGGTCAGGGGTTCGAATCCCGGCCGCGTCCTTAGGCCGTTGGCCTTGTCTCCTTCCTCTTCTAATCTATACGAGGGGGCGTGAAAGAACCTGTTGTGTTATTTCGAGAAAGAGTAGGGGATTGTCTCCCGACACAACAGCCTGGTATTCTGAGGTACTAACAATCACTCATGATTGTAAACTGCACGGCAGCACATGGCGCCATAATAGCAGTCGGTATCACAAAAATAACCTTGTGAAGCGCATTTGAATATATTGATATAGAATTTGCGCTATCTAAACGAATACCTTTTAGTAGTTATTTAGTTAGTTATTTAGTTAGTTATATAGATAGTAAGTTAGTTATATAGATAGTAAGTTAGTTATATAGATAGTAAGTTAGTTATATAGATAGTATATTTTGGTTACCTTACCGTTATATTCAGTTATTTTTGGGGCTAAGTCACGACTAGTTGCCGACTAATTTTGGAATGAGACTTACAAATAAGTCTTGTTCGCGGTCAGATTGGCAAAAGATAATTGTACAACTTGTTAATAACCCAACTTTGTTGCTTCGCTGTTGTATAGTCCGCCCACCTTTTTTGCAATTCTACATAATTAACCGCCTAGAAACTGACGAGCAATAAAATTTGCTCTAGTCTTCACTCCACTGTAACCGTATTTTAGGGACCTGGGTGCCCGCAGGGATGGGGAAGTTTGTGCTTGGTGTTTTGTTCGGACTTGGCTGTTGCATGTTTCCTGCCATTGCAACTGATGAAATTGGCGCCAAACACACCACTGAAACGACGGCTGATGGACAACGTTCGGGTTTTGAAAACTTTGAAGTACCTGGCTTCCATATAATAATTCAGATGTGGGAGCTGTCCAGATCACATTCTGTCCCGGGTCAAAAAAGCTATGATGGAAACAGACATATAAGTATAAACTCGTTCATGTTGAGTTTGACTCACACTTGGTCCAGAAATAGCATTTGCAAACGGAGATTTTGGAACGCAAAGGTAAAACCTATAGTTATTCGCAGTCTGATTCATACTATCTCTTGTAGGCTGTGACATTGGTTTGATAAGCAGAGCATGCGTTTTGCCTTCCGTGGTATATATAGTTGCTTATAGCAAATTGGCAACTTTACCGCGCACCGACGGCAAGCAGTATAATGTAGGCTAACCACACGAGATTCACCAGAAGCGTGTTTACAAGATATTGCGCTATACGATATATAGTAGTTTTATGTTAAAAGCTAATTATGAAACACAAGTCCGTACCTTTTAGGGTGTTATTTCATTTCTCAAACAATACTTTGGAAATCTTCATAAAAATGTATTTGATAAAGTAGATGTATTTGTACTGTGAATTTTTTTTAACATACGTTATGGTCGTACCTTTTAGGGGTCAAAATCATGTTGACTTTCTAGGCTCTTTTAATTGATGCGTACCTTTTAGGGGTCATTTTTGAAGCTCTGACCGATCAACTACAAACTATAAGTCAATATCACTAACGTGTATAGCCTGTAAACTATTGTAACACATACTTGCTAGTGGTATTATGAGGCATGCAAACAATAAAAATGTATTATACCATCTACAATGCGGCTTCAGAGAGCAATTGTGTTTCACACAATTGCTCGAACTGGTGCACGATTTAGTATCTAACATGCAAGGTGGTGGCCAAACTGATGTATTCATTATGGACTTCTCGAAGGCATTCGATAAAGTTGGTCATCAATGCCCGATCCAAAAATTAGACCATTATGGTCCTTTTAGGGGTCAAAATCATGTTGACTTTCTAGGCTCTTTTAATTGATGCGTACCTTTTAGGGGTCATTTTTGAAGCTCTGACCAATCAACTACAAACTATAAGTCATTATCGCTAACGTGTATAGCCTGTAAACTATTGTAACACATACTTGCTAGTGGTATTATGAGGCATGCAAACAATAAAAATGTATTATACCATCTACAATGCGGCTTCAGAGAGCAATTGTGTTTCACACAATTGCTCGAACTGGTGCACGATTTAGTATCTAACATGCAAGGTGGTGGCCAAACTGATGTATTCATTATGGACTTCTCGAAGGCATTCGATAAAGTTGGTCATCAATGCCCGATCCAAGAATTAGACCATTATGGTCCTTTTAGGGGTCAAAATCATGTTGACTTTCTAGGCTCTTTTAATTGACGCGTACCTTTTAGGGGTCATTTTTGAAGCTCTGACCGATCAACTACAAACTATAAGTCAATATCGCTAACGTGTATAGCCTGTAAACTATTGTAACACATACTTGCTAGTGGTATTATGAGGCATGCAAACAATAAAAATATATTATACCATCTACAATGCGGCTTCAGAGAGCAATTGTGTTTCACACAATGTTTCACACAATGTTTCACACAATTGTTCGAACTGGTGCACGATTTAGTATCTAACATGCAAGGTGGTGGCCAAACTGATGTATTCATTATGGACTTCTCGAAGGCATTCGATAAAGTTGGTCATCAATGCCCGATCCAAAAATTAGACCATTGTGGTATTAGAGGGAAAACAAAACACTGGATTCAAGCCTTTCTCGCAAACCATTCCCAGCAGGTGTGAATGGTGAACACTCACAAAAAAAAACACGTTAGGTCTGGGGTCCCACAAGGGTCAGTGCTAGGCCCATGCTTATTCCTACTGTACATAAATGACTTACCAGAGAGCTTAGACTCGAAAGTTTGTTTGCAGATGATACAGTTGTACCTTGCCATTCAATCACATTGTGATAATGACATCCTCCAAAGTGACTTGAACAAGCTCGAAATGTGAGAGGGAAATGGCTCATGGAGTTCTTTATGCTGACAAATGTCATGTCTTACGGGTTACTCGCAAACGGGCTCCTTCTGTCCATGACTATACTCTGCATGGCAAACGCCTCCGAAGATGGTGGATTCTGCTAAGTATCTTGGAGTGACATTCACACCAGACCTCCGGTGGAACTTCCATATTTCGAATCAGTCACCAATAAAGGAAATCGAAGGCTTGGCTTCCTGAAAAGGAATCTCCGAATAAATTCACCCACCCTTAAATCTGTGGCCTACAAAAGCTTGGTTCGACCAATTGTGGAATACTCATCTACGGTAAGGGACCACATACAAGAGAGAACATTGACAAACTCGAAATGGTGCACAGGCGAGCAGCACGTTTTGCTCTTAATAATTACCACAACACTTCCAGTGTTAGTGGAATGTTGAGGACACTCTCGAAAGCGGCAGGACTGAAAAAGAACAGACTGACTATGCTGTGTAAGATCCATAATAGCCTAGTTCATGTTGAAAATGAGAAACAGTTGGACGAACAAGTCGTCATCTTGACGAAGATCTATAGAGTTCCACCATCAGCAACAGGTTATCATACATTTTCGTTTTTCCCGGAAACTTTAAAGGAATGGAATACTTTGCTATCTACCTCAGGGTGCGTTCGATTGACTGGAATAATAATACACAGAATGATCATTATTACGAATCGCTTGTATCGGGATTTTTAGTATAGCAGGACCACCCCTCCCCCAATACTATATGTGGTATGTTACATGAAGTACCTACCATACTGTTTATTTATGACCGCTGACCAAGCGTGAACTTGTAAGAATACCCCTATCACTTCAAATAGGGAGTCTCCCCGGGAAATGATTGTTTCAGTAATGAGCGGTTATAAATGTGATATACATACATTTTAACTTCATGTTCGTTCTTTATCGGATTTATAAACTGTCGCTTTCAGCTCGAGCTTATAAATAAAGCACGGCCACTCATTCTGTATCTATTACTTGTAACGGTGTTCTGACGGCGCCTAATTAAGCCAGTGACTCTAATGAAGGACTACGAGATAAAAGACAGCAGAGGAAGTAAGTGCCTAACTTTATTTTGTTCCCGGGAGATTCCCAGAAGACAGATAGTAGATTAGACCAAAAAGCTATTGATTATTTATTCAAATCTGTTGTTCTCTCTAAAATTACTTTATATGGCCTCTCGGTGTAACTGTACACGATACAATGCTTCTTTGATCGCTGCTTCAAACGAAGGTATATACGTCAGAGAATTAATGTAAATGACCTGTTAGAGAAAATGGACAAAAAGAGTTTTGAAAAGATAGTTTCTGATGGAAACCACCCATTAAGAGCCATAGCTCCTGTTCCTATAATCGCTGAAGGAAGGTGATCTCAATGCGCTCTAACTATAGTTTTGCCGATATGAACCGGACGAGCAGTGAACGATTTTGGTCAGTTTTATCAGGCAGATATGAACGGTACAAACACTGGAAATTAGGAAGCAATTGATAGGTATCACTCTCTTTAACTAACTCAATAAATTCAACTATAGTAATATCAGACTGAAGAACAGTTCCTATATATATGGAAATTCAGTCGAGCCGTGAACGTAGAAACGAGTACATATGGTGAATGAAACTGGGAGGGGTGGCGTGGGGACATTCGTTTCTCATGCGCGTTCTCGCCATATTCTTCTGACGGCTTTTGCAATTCCGCTTTTTTCTACCGAGTTTGGCTTGCAGGTTAGTTTTGAGTTTAACATCGTTGTAGGAAGCGAGGCCGCACTTTTAGGAGGTTGACAAGCTTTTGAGCGTATTCGGATACTACTCGAGCGCTCCGTACAAACTTCAAATCCCATTCATACTTATCACTCACGGACCCAAGAATTGTCATGCGCTTTCAGACTTTATGCAATAATGCTGTTTTATTTGCACTGATCAGCAATGATCACATAAGAAAATAATGTTCGTCAGATAAAAGGCATGCAAAGTGTCATAGCTTTAATTGCTACATGCAGAGCAATTAAGATTTCAATTTCACTGAATTGTTGAGAGAACTTTGTATGAAATCAATCAGTCATGGTCCTATCAACGTCGCTTTCATTTTTTCCATTTTTTAAAATTATACTGAACTTGGAACAAATCGTTAAAAAAACTATGAAACTGCATTATTTAATCAACTCAATAAGACAGATATTTAATGAGAATGTCCCAGTCACCTGAAGGCGTTTTGCATGGTAATCCTACTTCTGGCTGCTCTTTCAGGAGACTGTGTCAATTTACGTTGAATGATTAACTTATTTTATGCACATTAATTAAGGATACTTTTTCATCAGAAGGTCTAAGACTAGCTACATTTATCATTCTTTGTATCAAAGTCACCAAAAACTTTGAGCTTTTAAAAGGTGATGCTAAAAATATGACTCTGACGTGGTACTCTAAGCGGCGAATGGCTACTGCATAGTAAGAGATCCTGGTAAAATACTCCACATGCATGATAGAACATGTTTCTACTCTCGTCATCGAGAAGCTAACTTGTGATCCAATTAAATCCGCTTTAATTTGGGGATAGCGAGCTGCTCATCACATCTCCAAAACAGGAAGGCCAGCTTGTTTCAGTAGGCAGTTGATTTCATGTGGTCCATCTAGACACATTACAAAGATCAGTGTTTAGGCATGTGATTCAATTGAGTGTCGAAACGTCAGTTAGGTGATTGCTTTTGAGTTTGATTGGCTAGTTATCCATGATTGCGTTTACTTTGTCTCGTGATTGGTTGAAGTAAAACCAAACTTGAATTACTTCAGTTCGTGATTGGTTCATTGATGTTTTTACTTGCTCGTGATTGGTTCATTGATGTTTTTACTTGCTCGTGATTGGTTCATTGATGTTCTTACTTGCTCGTGATTGGTTCATTGATGTTCTTACTTGCTCGTGATTGGTTCATTGATGTTTTTACTTGCTTCTGTGATTGGCTCAGGTTTTGGTTTTACGACACTCAATCAAAACAGCTCTATTGATGTCACATTTATACTATTCTAATTTATGTATTGTTATGTCTAGAAACCCGTAAAAAAATAATTCACTTCACTGATATAAAAATTATGTAGTTAAGTAAGAGCGGTTTTCGATAAGTGTCCAAAACCTGAGCCAATCACGGATGCAAGTTAAAACACAATGAACCAATCACGAACTGAAGTAATTCGTAATTGGTTACCAAACAATCAAATTCGAAATCAATCGCCTAATTACTTTTCGACACTCAATCGAAATCTCTATGCGCCTAAATCAGATTCGAGAATATAAACAAAACAACACTGATTATAACAATGTACAGCCAACTGGAAAGTCTCATGATAACATTATCACCACTGTATATAAAGCTCAGGTTAGCAAATTAAAGCTTACCTACTATGTAGTAGGCCACAAGATCTAAGCAGTCGTAGCGGTTTATCTTGGCCAAAACAAGCACAAAATCATTCACAAGCACTAGTCCTTCCCTCATGCACTTGTTCTGGTAATAAAAAAGATTTTCAGCTGGGCTGTTCTCTTTGTTTTGATTCGGAACCATCATCTCGATAGTTTCATCACCGAGCTTAAACTCCTTTGCGAGGTTCTTCCAGTGTTCGCAATCGAGTTCGTATTGTAACTCATCCATTACTTCAACTCTGTTTGCGAGATGGTTAAGAGTTACTCGTTCTGACAAATAATAAAAGAAAAGGTCTTTAATATCTGCACGGAATACCAAAACAGGGTCCGATGGTTCCGGCAAAAGGTGGATAATGCCATCCACCGGATAAATCCCTATCCAGTGGATAAAATAAGCTAGTTTGGTTCACAATACTTATCCATTTTATATCAGGTGGATAGCATTATCCACCTTTTGAACAACCGGGGCCCGACGGTGAAGCACCGCCGAGTCATTCTTAAAAACAAACTTGACTCAAATTTTCTCCAGTATATCTTAAAAGGTATACTCTGCTAATCTGAGTAGTTATTTTTGTCTTTCGGCATGAGAAAGTTGATTATTTGGGGGTTGACATGCAGTATCCCTTTAATTTCCCAGAAGTCACAATGCGAGCAGAGCCTTCCCGCTAAAAGAGAAAAGAAGGCTGTGATCATTTCTCTACCCCGGGCTGAGTTCTGCCAAAACCTGTTAATGTTTTATTGAGCATGCTCGAACGTTGCTTGGATATAATTTCGGGCCCAGGCAGCTGAATCGATTGCCCTGGACATCGTGTATCAATGGGTACACGGTTTGACGACGTTAAACCAGACTGACTAGAGTTGCATCAGAAGTTGGGGCTGTGCCTTAACAACGCTCGAGCATGTTCAATGTATAAAACTTGACAGGATTTCGGCAGAGCCTTCTTTTCACTTTTTTAAATATTTTATTTTAGCGGGAAGAAGGCCGGCTCTGCTCGCAGGGTAGAAACACGAACCTAGCTCTGGTATGCCGTTGAGGTATTCAACCAATTTTTGTTTCCCAGCTACATTTCCAAGCTTGTCCTTCAACTGCTTGACTGTTAGGTTTGGTTTTCGTGTGTGAAGTACCTGCAACAATTCTGTGGTTGGGCTTCTATATGAGGATGACCTAGAAAACTTGCTGTAGCACGAGGGCTTTAGTTTAAAATAAGCGGAAAGCTTCTCCCAATTGTTTTGACCATAATCTAATGCTACGCTTAACTTGGCAATAACATCGAATTTTTCGTCGAGAAGGTCCACAATAAGAGTGCCATCGGAGAACCGTGAATCTACCAGTAAAGAAACAGTTATATAGTTAGTACCTTTAGGTACACTTTTACGCACGCAGTTCAACCATTATGGTGCATATAAGTTCTAGCCAGTTATCATTGATCTAAAGATCAAAGTGGAAAACACAATGACCGAAACAGGAAAAAAATATTAACGTCTGCCTTTTCGTTTATTAAGGAATCAAATTTCAATGACGTCATATAAGTCAGAAGCCAATTCTAGTTTCTTTTACTCTGTTTTTATGTCAGCTCTACGTATTAAAATATATTTCAATAAGACTGCAAGGATCAAATGTCTGACGCCAGAAAAACAACTGAAAAACTAAACACATTATGACTCAATTCATGCTGAACTCAATAGCATAACGTGACTGAACTCAATAGCATAACGTGACTGAACTCAATAGCATAACGTGACTGAACTCAATAGCATAACGTGACTGAACTCAATAGCATAACGTGACTGAACTCAATAGCATAACGTGACTGAACTCAATAGCATAACGTGACTGAACTCAATAGCATAACGTGACTGAACTCAATAGCATAACGTGACTTAACTCAATAGCATAACGTGACTGAACTCAATAGCATAACGTGACTGAACTCAATAGCATAACGTGACTGAACTCAATAGCATAACGTGACTGAACTCAATAGCATAACGTGACTTAAATGATGTCATTTCAAGGATTTGTGACGCATTTTAAAGCAATATTACGATCATAAATTGCCCAAAAATGGTTGAACAAGATTTAAAACACTTTACTCCATCAAAATCAACGACTTCTGGATATGGATCATAAGCACTTGAAAGAGTGTTCTGTGAGCTTCGTAACTGAATATACAGTAAAATATGCTTAACTTATTCTTAAACTTGAAAAAACGTTTTTATTTTGATAGTAAAGAATAAACACCTATAACTACGAAAACATACCTTCTAAAATACGAATAGCTCCTTTGTTGTTTATTTCGTGAAGCGCTTTCTTCAATTCTGCAACTGCTAACTTTGGGTTTATTCCTGTCAGGTATTCGAACAGTTTCTCAGACGGGCTGTGCTGTGAAGTATAGGCAAAGGCCTCATAATCTACTTCCGGTATCCCAATACCCTTGGCAAGATCTACATAGCCTTTAATTTTACCATAACTGTGTTGTTTGTCCAAAAGGAAACACAGTTTGTTTGCACAATTATTGTTGTCCGAGTCTTGTGAAATGTCCCAAAGCTGTCTTAAATCCTCATCTGCAAACAAGGAAAATAACAACTATTAACCAAATAGTCAATTAAGTCACGAACAATGTAATATAAAAACTGAGGGGGTTAGACGGTTAAGATGAACTTCCTGCTTGCCACAGAAAACTCGGTTTCTCTTTTCTTTTCTATTTTACTTGGGGCAGGGGGTGGTGTTGCTATTGCTATCAATGTACAACACAACAAACGAAAACAAAGGAATTTGGGCTGTTTGGTCATTTTACAGATTAAGTGCATTTCTTATCCCGCTTTAGCTTTATAAACAAGCACATGCCTTGCAGAAGATTTAATACCGAATTTACGCTAAGCCCTCGTGTCTGATTTAAATAAGAGTGTCAACTGAAATCGTAATTAAGTCACATCAAACAACCCTGTGGTTCTGGGTTGGATTGTGTATAACCAGTCAGTCAGAGGGACAGTCTCGGCTCAGAATCCTTATAATTCCTCGACCTTTGTGCGAGTTAATTGGAAAACTCGCAGAAAACACTGACGAAATGAAGGGTATTCTGCTCATGCTCACTTCTGCTTTCAATATATAATGGAGATATCAAGTGTTCAAAGAATGGATAACGCTATCCAGTGGATAGAATAAGCTGGATAAATGTGTTATGTACTTATCCACTAGATAGGGATTTAAGTTTTATCCAGTGGACAGCAGTACTAGTATCTACTCTTTGAACAACCGCGGGCATGCAGTATACTTAGTCGAGCTTTGCGATGCTGTGGTATCGTTATGTTAGGTGCAGTTTCACCGCCACTCCGTGGAGGTGGATTTGGTGTCCCGTAGGATTCCAAATCGATGCCTCCTGAAACAGGTTGTTGTGACAGCTGGGTGCCTGAGGGCTCGTGCATCTGAGGGTCATATTGCAGTCTTTCTACTTGCAATGTTTCCTCGTTCTCACTAAGCTTCACACGAATTTCTGAAACAAAGGCAAGGGGCAGATGATGGGATACGCCTACATTGGAATACAGCTTTTCCCTTGTCACTTTACGTATACTCACATATATACTACCTTATACATTTGTACATTTTAAATCAAGCAAGCAAGAACAGACGACAGGACTTCACTTGACGATGTCAGTATTTAAATCTGCTCTCCTATTCCCATACTACCTTATACATTATTTTGTACATTTTAAATCAAGCAAGCAAGAACAGATGACAGGGCTTCACTTGACGATGTCACAATTTAAATCTGCTGTCCTATTCCCATACTACCTTTCGGTCTGATCGCATACACTTTAGTCAAAGTGACCAACAACGTTTTTTTTAAATAGTTACATAAGACAGCAACTTATCGTTGCGTCTAGGATCATCCAATAATAAATACATGTAAGACAGAGGAAAAATAAACTGCTTCATCTTATACATGTACCCTCCTCCCTGCCTATTCTCGACATCCCCTATACCCTCCTTTCCGGCTATTCTGGACATGCCCTATACCCTCCTTTCCAGCTATTCTAGACATGCCCTATACCCTCCTTTCCAGCTATTCTGGACATCCCCCAATTCCCTCCTCTCTGGCTAGACATCCCCCTATACGGGCTTCCCTCCCAGCTGGACATCCCCTATAAGTCCTATTTACATGTGCAATGTATAACCAATGTAAAGCCATCAAAACATAATTATGCTTATATTTTCTCTTGCATGTAATGGAATTTAAGGTTTTGGTTTCATTGCCTTTGCAAATGAAAATTTCCATATGATCTCTCGTATCAACAAGAACGTCTACCTGGTTCATCATCAGCCTGATCTTGAGATGACATTTCACCATCACCAGGCTCACCAGTTGACAATACTCCAGGGCTTTCGTCAGAGGGCACTTCCCCATTGCCTGTCAGTTAGGAATAAATAGACTGTTTTCTGAAATATTTTAGTCATATTTTAATAAGAATCATTGCAAATCAAGTTAATTTTTAGGGAGAATCTTTATTGATCCCCAGGGCTATTCTGGACATCCCCTATACCCTACTTCCCTGCTATTCTGGACATCCCCTATACCCTCCTCCCTGGCTATTCTGGGCATCCCCTATACCCTCCTCCCTGGCTATTCTGGACATTCCCTATACCCTCCTTCTCTGATATCCTGAACATCCCCTATATATACCTTCCTTCCTGGCTATTCTGGACATCCCCTATACCCTCCTTCCCTGCTATTCTGGACATCCCCTATACCCTCCTCCCTGGCTATCCTGAACATCCCCTATACCCTCCTCCATGGCTATTCTGGACATCCCCTATACCCTCCTCCCTGGTTATCCTGAACATCCCCTATACCCGCCTCTATGGCTATTCTGGACATCCCCTATACCCTCTTCCCTGGCTATCCTGAACATCCCCTATACCCTCCTCCATGGCTATTCTGGACATCCCCTATACCCTCAAGTTCAAGTTCAAGTTCAAGTTTTATTTCACACTATTTTTCTTTTTGAATTACAATAAGGGAAATATGATTAACTAAACGTATATATATAATAGATAAGGTAAATTAAAGTATGAGATGGGAGTGACAGTGCACAGTGGACAAAGTAGCCTGGAGGCTTTCGAGTTATTCACTGTTTTAATTAAATTTAGGCTTATATGTTATAGTATGGTAATAGCTGATATTAGTGAGTAGAAATAATGTTGTACAATGGCGAGTTGAACCTAAGTTTGGTTAAAAAAAGAAAAAAAGAAATATCACACACAAATATAGAAAAAAACAAGACAAAAAAGAGAGAAAGAGAGGAAATACGATAAAGGAGAAATTTATATGGAAATAGCTTATATGATGTGTTATTGTTTTTAAAGATTAGGATTAGGAGGGACTCTGGAGCTTGAGAAGGTAGGATTTATATAGTTTCTTGAATTGTTTCGTGTTTGTTGTTTGCTTAAGCTCATAGGGGACGGATTCCCATATTTTACAGGCTGTATATTTAAATGTAATTTTTCCCATGTTTGTTCTTACATTTTGGCAATAAAGATTATTTTTGGCAGCATATCTTGTGTTGTAATTGTGTATCTTGGTAACTGGAGTTAGGAAGTCATGGAACACAGGTGGCGTATCAGATGGATTACGAAGAAGCTTATGTGCAAATGTACAAATTTTTAGTTTAAGTATGTTTTCAAATTTGAGAATGTTAAGAATTTTAAAATATGGATTAGCTGATTCTTTGTTATTGGCAAAAAAAATGCTACGGACACATTTATTTTGTTTAGTGTATATTTTTTCTAAATTAGTGGTATATGTGTTTCCCCAGCTCATTGACCCATAGTTCAGATAGGGATATATGAGGGTGTAGTAAAGTTGCGTCAACATGTTTAAGGCTAAGTAATGGCGTAGTTTGTATAGTATTCCTAAATTTTTGGCTATTTTACTATTTACATGTGCTATTTGGCTTTTCCAGTTAAGATGTTCATCTATGTAAATCCCTAGATATTTAATGTTGTTTTTTCTTTCTATATTATGTAAGTTTATTTTAATTGTTTTCTTTTGCGGGGAAGTGATTATCATATAATTAGTTTTTTTCATGTTTACAGAGAGTTTATTAGCAGTACAATAGTCAAAAACTTTGCTCAATTCAGTATTCATTGTTCTTTCAAGCTCTTTGGTGTCTTTACAAGTATAAAATATATTTGCATCATCGGCAAAAATGCGAAAGGATAACTTTGTTGAAGAGTTAGATATGTCGTTTAGGTATAAAAGAAATAGTAAAGGGCCAAGTGTTGATCCCTGAGGTATTCCACAGATAATGTTACGTTGGGCTGAGATGGTGTTTTCAATTTTCACATATTGCATTCTGTTTGTTAAGTAGC
This sequence comes from Actinernus sp. WN-2022, assembly GCA_030867875.1. NCBI lineage: Eukaryota > Metazoa > Cnidaria > Anthozoa > Actiniaria > Actinernidae > Actinernus > Actinernus sp. WN-2022. Next base: position 82,479,023 of record JAOWCC010000936.1, on the reverse strand, counting down.
TCTGAAACCATTCTAGGGGTTTGCCACGTATTCCATATTTGGATAGTTTCTTAAGTAAGATATCATGGTTCACGGTATCAAAAGCTTTTGAAAAGTCTAGGAAGAGGCCACATGTAATCATATTTTTGTCAATAGATGTTTTAAGATGGTCTGTTATTTCTAATATAGCTTGCTCAGTAGAATAATCCTTTCTGAATCCAAATTGATATTTGAAGAGTATATTATGTTTTTCTAAAAATGAATAAAGCTGGTTATAAACATTTTTTTCTAGTATCTTGCTGAAGGGTGATAAAATTGCAATTGGCCTGTAGTTATTTAAATCAGTTGCGAGGCCAGTTTTGTAGACTGGGGTCACTCTAGATATTTTAAGTATATCAGGAACTACACCCAAAGAAATAGATTGGTTATAGATGAAAGTAAATGGGATAGAAAGTGTTCCACATGCAATCTTAATTAGTTTATTGGGGATGTCTAGCGATGATTTTTTTCCTTTTAATTCAGAAAAAAGTTGAGTTACATAGTCCTCAGTTACAGGAGTTAAGTAAAAACTATTTGCTGGAGTGTTTTTTATATATATTATTGGATCTTGGTTATTAGGATTTTCAATTAAGCTGGCTAGACTTGGGCCTACGTCTATGAAGTGTTGATTAAATTGTTCTGCTATTTCAGCTTGTTGAGTATAGGTTTTATTATTACGTATTATCTTTGTTGGATGAATGTTTGAATTTGATTTTGATTTACGTTTGATTAATGTACTTATTAGTTTCCAGGTTTCTTTAATATTGTCTTTGTAAAGATGAAAATGCTGGTTGTAGTAATCATATTTGGCTTTGCTTTTTAAATGATTGAGGATGTTTGAGTACTTTTTATAGCTGTTCACTTTTGATGGTTCCTTAGTTAGAAAGTGAGTGCGATACATTTTCTGTTTAATTTTAATGGATGTTAGCAGGCCTTTTGAGATCCATGGTTTGGCGAGTTGTTTCATTTTATTAAGTGAGGCTTGTTTGAGGGGTGCATGCCTGTTTACGACTTGTTTAATTGCATCTATACAGTTTGAAGTTATTTCGTGAATGTCCTGCGAGTGATTATAGATATTAGTCCAGTCAATTGATTGAATATCAGCTAAATATTCATCTTTCTGGAATTTACTGTAGTCCCTGAAATACACCTTTTCTCTTTTTCTGTGTGCTGAATAATTATGACAGATGCAAAATACTGGTAAGTGGTCAGATATATCAACCAAGGCAATTCCAGATATAGTGTTGTGTATAGGTGTGTTAGTATATATGTGATCAATTAGGGTAGATGAGTGATCAGTGAGTCTGGTAGGTTTGGTTATGAGTGGTAAGAAGCTATTACAGTGTAACATGTCTAAGTATTCCTCAGTTTTTGGGTGGTCATTATATTTCAAAAAATCAATATTAATATCTCCTGTGATATATACCTGATGTTTTTTCTCATTTAGATGTTTAATTATATTTTCTAGTTGTGATATAAAGTCTGAAACATTTGCTGTGGGATGTCTGTATATGCATCCAATAATTGTGTTAGATTTATTGTTGCCAGAAATAATTTCAGCCCAACAGGACTCCACTAATGGCATTGTGAATTTCAAATCAGGTCTATGAATAGTCTGTAAGTCTTCCCTGCTATCCTGAACATCCCCTATAGCCTCCTCCCTGGCTATTCTGGACATCCCCTATACCATCCTCCCTGGCTATTCTTGACATCCCCTATACCCTCCTTTCCAGCTATTCTGGACATGCCCTATACCCTCCTTTCCAGCTATTCTAGACATGCCCTATACCCTCCTTTCCAGCTATTCTGGACATCCCCCAATTCCCTCCTCTCTGGCTAGACATCCCCCTATACGGGCTTCCCTCCCAGCTGGACATCCCCTATAAGTCCTATTTACATGTGCAATGTATAACCAATGTAAAGCCATCAAAACATAATTATGCTTATATTTTCTCTTGCATGTAATGGAATTTAAGGTTTTGGTTTCATTGCCTTTGCAAATGAAAATTTCCATATGATCTCTCGTATCAACAAGAACGTCTACCTGGTTCATCATCAGCCTGATCTTGAGATGACATTTCACCATCACCAGGCTCACCAGTTGACAATACTCCAGGGCTTTCGTCAGAGGGCACTTCCCCATTGCCTGTCAGTTAGGAATAAATAGACTGTTTTCTGAAATATTTTAGTCATATTAATTTTTAATAAGAATCATTGTAAATCAAGTTATTTTAGGGAGAATCTTTATTGATCCCCAGGGCTATTCTGGACATCCCCTATACCCTACTTCCCTGCTATTCTGGACATCCCCTATACCCTCCTCCCTGGCTATTCTGGACATCCCCTATACCCTCCACCCTGGCTATTCTGGACATTCCCTATACCCTCCTTCCCTGATATCCTGAACATCCCCTATATATACCTTCCTTCCTGGCTATTCTGGACATCCCCTATACCCTCCTTCCCTGCTATTCTGGACATCCCCTATACCCTCCTCCCTGGCTATCCTGAACATCCCCTATACCCTCCTCCATGGCTATTCTGGACATCCCCTATACCCTCCTCCCTGGCTATCCTGAACATCCCCTATACCCTCCTCCATGGCTATTCTGGACATCCCCTATACCCTCCTCCCTGGCTATCCTGAACATCCCCTATACCCTCCTCCATGGCTATTCTGGACATCCCCTATACCCTCCTTCCTTGCTATCCTGAACATCCCCTATACCCTCCTCCCTGGCTATTCTGGACATCTCCTATACCATCCTCCCTGGCTATTCTTGACATCCCCTATACCCTCCTTTCCAGCTATTCTGGACATGCCCTAGTATACCCTCCTTTCCAGCTATTCTAGACATGCCCTATTCCCTCCTTTCCAGCTATTCTGGACATCCCCCTATTCCCTCCTGTCTGGCTAGACATCCCCCTATACAGGCTTCCCTCCCAGCTGGACATCCCCTAAAAGTCCTATTTACATGTGCAATGTATAACCAATGTAAAGCCATCAAAACATAATTATGCTTATTTTTTCTTTTAAGGTTTTGGTTTCATTGCCTTTGCAAATGAAAATTACCATATGATCTCTCGTATCAACGAGAACGTCTACCTGGTTCATCATCAGCCTGATCTTGACATGACATTTCACAGTCACCAGGCTCACCAGTTGACAATACTCCAGGGCTTTCGTCAGAGGGCACTTCCCCATTGCCTGTCAGTTAGGAATTAATAGATTGTTTTCTGAAATATTTTAATCATATTTTAATAAGGATCATTGTAAATAAAGTTATTTTAGGGAGAATTGTTATCGATCCCCAGGGACAATACAATTTGACTAGAACTCAGAAATGGCATATGTAGGATCTCATATAGTGATACAAAAGAGGCCTCAGTCAGTCCCTCCTATTTTGTAGGTGTCAAATCCTAACCATGATTACCTTTTAATTATCTGTATATGGGTGTGTGGTTTTCTTCAGGTTCCTATTATTATTGGGGGGTGGGTGGGGTGGTCAATAATGATAAACATATGAAATAATTAATTTATGTACATTGTATAATTTATGTTACACTCTGGTCAAATTTATTTTAACCTAGGTCATTTTTTTTAACCATGTATTAAAATCGTGTTATAGTCTCAGTAATCTGAGCTGATCACAACATTACCTTCTACACCATGAACAACCTCTTTATGTTGTTCCACTGTTGACACAGCATCACTGATCAGGCCCTTTGCATTTGGTAGCCCTACAGTGAGAAGCCTTTGGTTAGGTCCACAACCAACTCCTCTTTCCACTTCACCTTTGTCCTCTCCATGAGCAGGTTCCACAGCAACTGCTTTTTCTTTCATCTTTCCACCAATTAAGGCATCATCTTTTGCTACTGGTGAGGATGATGGAAGTGGTGAGGCCAGGTATGTTTCCTCTGAAGATGGCTTAAGCCCACTGACCATTGATCCAGGCAGCAAATTGGGAGCAAGGGATTGTCCTGCCTCCTGCACTGGAACCCAGGTATTTTCAGTGCTCTCTTTCTTCTTCATACCTTAACAGCAATTTTTGAAGAGTTATATTTAAGCTCTATTTATGGAGTGAATTAGTTGCAACTATAGTGTGATAAAAAGTAGCCTGGATATCAGTGTAAGGGAAGGGGTTGGGGTATGGATAAGGAGGTAGGGGGTGGGATATGGATAAGGAGGTAGGGGATGTGGCCTGGAGTATTGATAAGGAGGTGGAGGTGGGATATGGATATAAAAGGTAGTAGGGGATGGGTATGGATAAGAAAGTAGGGGTGGGTATGGATAAGGAGGTAGTGGTGGGGTATGGGTATATAAAGTAGTAGGGAGTGGGGTAGGGGATGAAGATGGAGGGGAAGAAAAAAGAAGTCAGGATAAAGGAACTTTTGGGAGTTCTGCTGAAGGTGCTTCCTTCCCTTTGTCCCAATTAAGTCCCTCGTGATCTCTTCCCCTTTCCCCTTTTCTTAACCTCCCTTCCCCATCCCTCCTTCCCCTCCCAAGTATAGGATAAACCCTGGTTAGGGTTAAGTTGGGGTTAGGGTTAATTAGGGTTACACAATGTAGGTTAACTATGGTTGCATGTAGGCATATAACTTCAGTACCTGATACATATGCCAAGTACATATAATAATAATCCTACAATTCATACTGAAGTAATAATTATGTTACAATTGAAGGGGTGAGCATGAAAACGACCTAAGTATATGTGACTTTTTAGTGATTTTTTTTTTCAAAATCGTCAAATTTGCCTGAAAACTTCTATACAACCAGTTTAACAACTGTTTTGGCATGTGACTCTTAAAATTATGCATATCTAGTACTTATAGTTTGTATTCGGTTGAGTGCTTCTACTAATATGATTATCACAGCTGTGAACGATCTTTTAATGTTTTTCTGTTGCATAGTTTTTAAACATGAAATCTGTCTACTTCAAAGTGACAAAAATAAATAAAACTCTACAGCACAGACATATTACGGAACAAGATCGGGTTAATTCTTCGATCAAGAGAAAGTGAAAATCCCGATAAACAGGAGAATAACAGTCAAAAAGGTAAAATAAAGCACCCAAAAGATGGTTTGAACCCGGCGCTTTTGACACTGATGCCATGAATGCTAAGCCAATGCGCCATGGAATCTCACTATGTCTGCATTGTGGAAAATATTGTACTTGTAGTGCCGAGGTATCTCGAGAGTCTGCCAGCACAGACACATTACGGAACAAGATTGGGTTACTTCTTCGATCAAGAGAAAGTGAAAATCCCAATAAATAGGAGAATAACAGTCTAACTGCTCAACCGAATACGAACTAGTACTAGATTGAGATATGGATAATTTTAGAGTCCCATGGGGAGACGAAAGCATTGTTGTCAAGCAAACATTGACCGTTTCTATGTGAAGAATTTTAGGTTTTTACCATTGTAATCTCGATATAAATGCCAAAACAGTAATAAACAGTTGTTAAACTGGTTGTATAGAAGTATTCAGGCGAATTTGATGATTTGGAAAAAATCACTAAAAAGTCCCATAGCTATAGGTCGTTTTCATGCTCACCCCTTCAATTATTTAGAAATGCAATGAGACTTGAAACCTTCAGGGTCGCACTTCAATGAAAACAGTAATAAAAAAAGATTTAAATGAGTTGATCGATGTACAGAAAAAAATGTGAATATATGGAGATGAACAAAAAGTGACCATGTGAACTAATTATATTAACTACCATATTGCATTAATTATTTACTCAATTATAAAGTCACAATCTTTCATTTGCATATGTTGCTTGTATTTATGCTTATACAGTATATGTCACCAGTGTCACAGAACAAGGCTTTATACCTTGACTCCCAAGGGACTGCTTAGTTAATTTGCAAGGTGTGAACAATTAATTGACAATTTGTATGTGATTAATGAGCATATTAATTATAGGTGTCATATCCCACCTGCATCTGAAGTCACAGTAGAAGTTACATGTATATCACCCCAAGGAAGGAATCCCATAAAACTTCGATTGGAGCACATGGTATAGGTAAAGCACAGAAATCCCATAACGTGACCGTATTTACTGTTTGTAACAACTCCTCCGATAGGCTCTTCATTCCTCTTAAAGTCATGAAGGTTTGAAAAGTCTTGGCCGTCGTCACTTCTTAAAGTACATGTACAAAGTTGTGTGTGTGGATGTGAATCCTCGGTGCTCATGAGTGGTATCACGGTGTAGGGACGCGGTGCGAATGGTCTGGTTTCCTGACCTTCACTACACCTCGCTTCGTGTAGAACATGGCAAATCAGCTCTGTGTTCTGGATATCCAGTGCAAACTGGAAATCATTAAGCTCTAACGGCTGCTCACAAAGGGAGGTTTTGATGCCCGCAACTCGCGAGAATTTGCACTTTTTTTTCAAATCTATAAACATGAATCTTTCACTGATAACCTTTGCAGTTCCGTCGATCCAGATTGTCTCGTGACCTGTCTCGTGATGGAAAAAATCCCAAAGTGGGACTGTTGACTCTCGCTTCTTTGACTTCTTTGTTGACTTTGTGCTTCCAAAATCCACAACTAATTTGTACTTTTCCTGATTTCCTGGTTTGTCTTTCTTGATTAGCCAACTCTCAAGTATTGCAATTGGTAAAACATCTGTGGTCGTTAGTAAGAATATCTCACTGCCTGGGCCAAACCATTTCGACAGCTGGCGGGTTTTCACGACACAACCACTACCCAGAGGTTTTGCTCTGCCTTCTTCTCTGATCCTGCAGAATGCATAGTCCATCTTGCTGATCGACATCACTGGATTATCAGCAAGATGGCGGCTCGGTGGGCCCGCGGTGGGCATGACAGGGGAGATTCCCGGAAGTGAAACCACGTGATGAATTACGTATTCAATTTTAGTTTCTACCGGGGAATCCCCGGGTCGAGGGATCCACCAGCCGAAGAAGAGACTTGGGAGCTAGTGTTTCCATGCGAGCGAAAATGGCGTCTCTTCGAAGGGAAAATATTACAGGATTCATCGGTAAGTTCAGTACTCTCATTACAATCCGGATGTCTGCTATAGTGATGTATTTCCTTTTCCTTTTCGTTCAATAGTAAGCGAGAAAGTCTAGAACATGCAGGAATACAAAAGAAATCAGTGGCTCGTTCAACACGATTCATGATCGAAATCAATTTATCAAATATCACGTACGTCTACAGGTCAGTAGCATAACGTAACTAAATGACTTACGACACACTATGACTTTTTATTGCTTGTAGTTCAAGAAAACAGCAGTGGGTTGCAATCATTCCATCATTCCTCGCGCGCTCGGAGGGTTGTTGTACCGCTATTATAGTAATGAACATGCTAATGAAGTTGATATAAATCTGGTAAAAAACGACTGCAATCAGCGAATTCTTTCGTGGTCTAATGATTAGGGTTTGTGTTGGTGGTGGGGAAGCCATTGCAATGATTCTTAACCGGCCCGAGTCCCGGTGCAGGCGGGATAACGTTAATCGTTCTAAAATTTCTAAGTGTCGATTCGGATGTTCGTATAAAATTTCCGAGTCTCAAATTATTCATAGCGAACGTACCCTGCGAGCAGAGGTTTCTCATCTCTTTGCCTTTCCTCGGTGACAGGAAAGGCAAGGAGATGAGAAACCTCTGCTCGCAGGGTATAGCGAAAGTGGATAACAAACGGAATTTTATGACGCATTTGGTTATGGTTAAACCCACTAATAAAGTATTGCGCAATTTATTAACCAATTATAGTTCATACAGGATTTTTACTAGAATTTCAGTATATCTATGTCTGTGCTCCTGAGATAGATTTCCACCTTTTTGCTGATGATTCAAACTTACTCTGTTCAGATAAAAAATTGCAATGTCTAGAAACTAATTAAAGTAAAAAATTAATGATCATATGCATCATGTTAATGTCATCTATAATCACCCTCCTCAAAATAAAATTAGTTACTCCATCAAGATTAAAATTAATGGAGTCTAAGCAATGAAAGAAAAGAGAAGCATCAAGTATTTAGGGGTTATTATGGATTGTCATCTAAGTTGGAAAGAACATGTACATGCATGTACACAAGTTATCTAAAAAGAATTCTAGGAGTATAGTCATATTATTAAAAGTTCATCATTTTGTCCCCATTGAAACCTTAATACAACTGTACTATACTAAGAATTCTTACGTATGGTGTTCTAGTATGGGGAAATACATATCAATCTAATTTATTGCCCTTAGTTACATTGCAAAAGAAAGCTATTCGAAGTACATGTATTACTTTTTCTGATTATCGTGCACATACTGTACCTCTCCTCTGTTTAAGAAATTGAATTTATTAAAATTATCAGATATTGTTTATCTTAATACAGCATTATTCGTGCATCAGTTTAATAGTGGCAATCTTCCAGGCAGTTTTAATGACTTTTTCAGCTCAGTATTAGTAACCAGCACAACTACATGTATACATCATTGTAATACATGCTTAGCTTCTATATCAACCTTTTCTCTTCCATCAGCTCGTACAAACTATGGTAAATTTAGTATCAGATTTGCAGGTACTGAGATCTGGAATGCTATTGATGAATCTTTTAAAACTCTTTGCAGATTTTCTTTTAAAAAGAAACTAATTAAAGCAACAGATAATTAGTGATTATTAAGGCTGTTCAGTTAATTGCCATTATTAATTATCTAATAATTATTAGTTTTATTATGTATTATCTATCAAAGTAGATCTGTTAGTGTTTAACCCTTTGAGCCCCGTGGGCTTTTAACTGATTTTTGGCTCATTCTAGACTGCAACAAACCCTCCCCCCCTAAGAAAGCTGTAGTCACTGTTACCATGGAATTTTCATCTGACCAACAATACTGGGGGCTCAAAGTTTTTTGTCGGCCATTTTGGATACGTTGACGTCGCATTGCTATGGAGCTGGAGGGAAGTTTGTTTGGGGGAAAACAGAATTTAAGGCTTTTTAAAGCCTTTTTTTTTTCATTTTTAGAGTGCTGGAGGACATCATTAAGTCTGATGAGAGCTTGAATCAGTACTTTCTCGAAGAATTGAGTCTGTGCCTGCTATTGTGATAGAGAAAGAGCTTCATTTTCCACTCGTGAATGGGCCAGGACGTCTTCTGTCACTTTAGCGTGAGCTTTATAAATGGAGGTCTGGAGCCACCTATCATAGCTTCTTTGGAATATTGGACAACATTTACTTGCCATTGATTCCAATATGAAGCTATTAGGTCGAAATGGCTTTAGACTTCTTCTATATTTTGAAGAATGAAGATGGGGGAAGGGCCATGCCGCTGTTTGGTAGGATTTCCCGGCATGCTTTGCGGTCATTATGGATGGATTTAGCTTGTTGTGAAGTGCTTGTGGACAGAATGGCTTGGTGCTGGGCAAGTTTAGGTGTTGGGGGACAGAAAGTGAGGTTAGTGCAAACATGAAACTCTAAATTTTATGTGAAATATGCATTTTTGTGAGAAAATTTAGAATCTGAGGGGAAATATTTTTTTCTGTAACTGTCATTTTAGTCCCTTTTTCTGAAGTGAAATAATGTCAACTATACTTAACTTATGCAAAGAAAGGGGGATTTAGATGAAATTATTCATTTTTAATATGCCTAATGCAGTTCAATAGGATCATTGGTCTATACATTAAGGTGTGTGGGAATCTCAGGGCATTGCTATTTGAACTTAGTCAGATTTATACCCTCAAAGCAAGTAACCAGTAATAGTGCCATATGGCACTCTTGGGGCTCAAAGGGTTAATGAGTCATTTTTCCTTTCCTTTTTTCCTTTTTTAGGTATAGTATTTAACTCTGTAATTTATTTCTGACGATCATTGTAATTTATCTCTTTAATGGCCACCTGTCTTGATTAGCCCCTATGGTTATTACAGGTGGCCTACACTCGTTGATTAGTTGCTTGTTCTTGAACTGATGATCTACATGTAATTATTTGTGTGTGAGTGTAATAAAGCTGTCTGATAACAGCAAAAAAAAGAAAAGATCTTAAGGACTTAGCAGATTATTAAGTTACAATGTAGTCATAGATTTTAAGTAGTTACTCTGCTTTTTAGCTATAGTAGCCTTGCATATTTAACATTTATGTGACAGCTTAAAGGCTCTATACATGTAGCTAACATTTTCTTTAAATTTATTGTTACATGCATGGCTCTCCGGAAGAGCATGTGGAGTGTATGTTTTAGACTTACTGATGATGATACTCAGTGATAAAATAAAGAGTACCTACATGTACCTACATGTACCTACAAATGTACATGCAGTCCTCTGCTTCAACAGACAATGCTGACACAAGCAGGTTCTTTATTAAAAAATTGACAAGCATTATTAAATTGTTGCATTGCCTTTTTGAGCTGTACTCATCATGCTAGTTGTTTTATTTCTCTCAGGTATCCATCAATGTGTTCACACCAAGAAGATGAAATCTTTGTTAAACTTCTTCATAGTACATGTAAGTTTATTTATCAGGGTTGCCAATAGGGTCCCTGTATTAAAGTGCCCCTACGATCAAATTTTGACATATCAATGTTTTTGCATATTCATAAAGTAGAGTTCATATAGTATTACCAGTTCAAATTGTTTTTCGATACAACGACAGGAAGTCTTATTTTTTTAGCTCCGAATATTGAATCTACACGTCCGCCATTACTGGAAGCTGTGCCCTTTGTTCAGCTTTAAACAAAGGTTTATTCAGCGGAAATGATGTCATACACTTAACGCTCGCCTGCAGAACACAACGCCTGGAGGCATATTTCTACTAAAAACGTCTTCACGTACATAAGAAGAAAGTTATATTTATCTTTGCGAGGTTGGCTACTTTTTTATGCACGCTATTTCGCGCCACGAGGTTGTCGTGTTAAGTGTATGACATCACTTCCGGTGAATAAACCTTTGTTTAAAGCTGAACAAAGGGCACGGCTTCCAGCAATGGCGGACAGGATTTTACCGGTAAACTCTCCTAAAATTTGTGGTTTAAGATGCCCATTTGGGAATATTTTTTACTATTTCGGATATTTCTAATACTGATTGACCTATAGACACTGAAAAAGTGGCAAATCGAAATGGTAAATTTTCGTCGTAGTGGCACTTTAAAGGCTTTGTGAAGAATAAAAGTACAATGTAGATGTATGTAGATTGGGACAATTTGGCCCTTTTGTCATTTAATTTCCCTTGGAATTCGAAGTGGGACAGTATTGTTTGACTGGTTTCTGACTTTATAATGGTCTTATTTATGCTGTAGTCTTACTGCCTTGAGTCCTTTAAAATTATTACAAGAAGTGCTTGCAATGGTAATATGCTAATTAGCTATAATCAATCAGTCTCACCTGGCCTGTCAAATGTCAACAACACTGCATCTCTTCCTTTGTTGTTACAATGTATGTAATTGTCTTTTTCTAGATATGCATTGATCATGATCACTACATTAAATTGAAACTGACAGTGTTAGACTGTTAGTCTGTACTGCAAATGAAATAAACAACTGTATATCATATCCGTTAAAACTTATTGCAAGTAAACAAACTGAACATAGTCTGCAAATCTGACAGGGGGCTGCCTTTGCGATCACCTCATAATGTTTGGAGTTTGTGGTTTCTCTTCTCTTGGTTGTATCACAGGTGATTCCTGTAGTTGCGCTGGGGTTTTTTCAGCTCTTTTCTGTTCATTGTTGTTTTCAAGTCCTATAATATAGTGTGGTACAACTTTGAACTGTGATGAGTTGCATGTCCCTCTATACCCATTCCAGACCTATATATAAGCATGCAGCCTTTCAAGTCTAGCTAACCACTTTTTCCATCTTCAGGTCCCGCATTTCTGTCTAGATGTACTTCGAAAGATGGGAAATTATTTTGGCAGTGAGATTGCCATGTGCTTCGGTGGTTAAATGTGTTTCCTCTTGAAATATTTGTCGTCTTAATCGATTGAAATCGCCTCTGGATTTCCTTGAATTCACTGTAGGAGTTGCCTCTTGGGAATATCTGTTTACCTCGCATCGTCACCAGATGTACTGTTTGACCAGTTTCTGTCTTTAGAATGGTCGACTTTAATTTATGCTTTAGTCTAAAATTTACTGCCTCAAGTTCTTTTAATACTACAAGAAGTGCTTACAATGGTAATATGCTAATTAGCTATAATCAATCAGTCATGCCTGTCAAATGTCAACAACACTATAGGGACAAAGCAGTACAATTTGACCCTTATTGTATTTTTTCAAGGGACAAATGTTTTTTAAAGTGGGAATGGTGCAGCCTCAGGCTCCTTCCCAGTGGTCAGGGAAAAGTCAGGGAATTTTGATCTTGGTCGGGAAAACTGGTATTTGACTGTTCCTGCACGCTCTCAGATAGTGGGAAAGGGAGCAAAAGAAAAATGCAGGCGAAAAAAAGAAGAGGAGGACTGGGGGAGAGAAAGGGGAAAGCAGAAAAGGAGAGCCTGTGGAACGTCTTTGAATGACATTGTTCCTCCCACTTCAGACGGGTTGCAGCTCCCAATCTCGAAACCAAAGTTTATGTCGAGATTTTGACGTAACTGTACCTTCATGTTAAATACCCAGTATTTCTTGCAAATATTTGATCAGGAAAGCAACAGAGAAAGGTGAAAACTGCAGAAATTTTCCTGTGATACAGTTAGTTAAATTAAGTTTAAATTTTTGGAACAATTATAGAATACCCGGCCATTTGGGTCAATAATAGTTCATTTTCTCAAATTTTCTAAAAACCTAACCCTGAAATAAAAAAAATAAAAAACCATTTTCAACTCCAAATCATTAATCATAGAATGACCCTACATACACCTGCACTATAATGGAGAATTTAGCATAGTTTAGTACAGTTTTCAAGTGATCTTTTGAAGTGGTCGGGTATTCTATAGTTTAGCACATTTTTTGTTTGTGCGCACTGTTGACGTCATTATCACAGCAATTTCAAACAGAACGACGTGCATACCATGCAGTGTCCAAGTCCCCGGCAGAATATACGAAATGACGGTACAGCGCTTGAGCTAGGACAATCTTTTCATCTGTTTTACTATGAAAACCACTTGGGGTAGACCTGGGTAGACCCATATATTTTATATAAAGAAGGTTAAATTAACTACACATCCATACAGAATGACCAAAGACAATATATAAGTACAGCAAATTTGAAGTAGAAATTATCTCTTCTATAAACTAGTACTGGGCAACGCAATGCAATACGCCAGCTGTCAGAATATTTTGCCATCCCTGTGTGACACGACCTGTCAAAATTGACGATTCAGAAGGTAATATACCAGGAGCTGGTATACTGGAACAATGTTGTTCAAAGAAGTTCCACAGGCTCTCCTTTTCCACTTTCCCCTTTCTCTCCCCCAGTCTACCTCTTCTTATTTTCGCCTACGTTTTTCTTTCACTCCCATTCCCACTATCTAAGAGCCTGGAACAGGCTAAACTGACCAATCATAGCTTACATTAAGTCCATAACTTAATATACTGCAAAATTGAAGCAAATTTAGCTGGTTTTGAAAACTTTTGGACCAATAATATATTAAACATCATTCTGTAAGTTATGGATCCTTGTTTTTCCCTTTTTTTATGGGCGGCACACTTTGCACTAATACTGGTAAAACATAATGTAACTTATGGTATGCCCTCACAGTCATTTAATAATTAGGTATTCATTCTTGTTAAATTATTACAATCCTAACCCTAACCAATCACCAGATATATACTTACTATCCAAATTATGAGGGCCGAAGGTGATATTATGCAAGATTTAAGAGCAGCTGGATAACTGTTTTATTATTGAACACAAAATGTTTAGCTACTCAGGCAAACACTCGCAAATGGTACATCTTTATTTCATTAAATGTTTTGATGGAAATCTGGTAGTTCGCATGACATATGTTTCCGCAAAGTTTTGGCACCTTAATTTTGAGCGATTAAGTTAAAGAAATGTCCCCATGTGAGACTGGCTTAGCGAAGAATAGCTGATGTTAGAAAATTAACCAGTAGAATTTAAAGCCTTGATGCTCTTGTGTTTGGATCCAAAGTTATTTTCAGTTCATTAGACTACTATGTAGTGACATGTATTTACTACTCAGGATTGTTTAACCTGATCGAGGACATGCATGCAAGCAAAATCAGAATTTTTTTTGGGAGAATATGTCAGGCAGATTAGAAAACAAATGGGAAAAGAATGTTTGAGACTCCAAGGTGAAGTGCATTTATATTGTAATTTAATGAGGGGTGGTCCGATGGGGGAGGGGGCAGTTCCTGTCATCGCTTCCCCCCCCCCCCCCCCCCTCTGCAATGGTGACAACATTAACACTCTAAAGGTACTACTGCTAAATTATACTGGTATAATTACATATTATAATTATTTATCACTGATACTAAAAATAACTACTAAGTATTTTTTTTTTTATATTACTGGTATACATATTATATATTGTTTATCACTCACAGGTACTTACTACTAAATATACTTAAATGTCTGGTATACATATATATTACATTGTTATAAATCACTGGTAACTATTAAATATACTGGTATACATATTATATTGCTTATGTTTTTCCCTTACAGGCTATGTTCTGGTATTTAAAGAGTGCAAGTGGAATATTATGTCCTTTGGATCAAGTTACACTAGTTGGGCCAAATAGCACATTTTGCTGGGACTGTCCATCCTGTGAAATTGGCTATGGGATGAGTGTCGAATGTTGGAGGAAATATCCTGTAGGTACAAGCATTCATTGTGAGCCTTGCATCCGTGGGGTGAATTATTCAAGTAACAGAGGGATAGGACAGTGCAAAAGCTGTATAAATTGTGGAACATACAGGAATAAGACAGGGCAATGTGATATTGATGAGGATACCACTAAGTGTGGTGAATGTTTATCTGGTTATTATGTGAATAGGTTACATTACCAGTGTGTGCCCTGTAGCTGGTGTTGCGATGATGCCCATGAACACATCCCACAATGCTCCACTCTTTATGGTCTACCTAAAGGGAAACAGTGCAGCTTTAGAAGAATGAGCTGTGCTCCAACCATCCCCCCTGAAACTACAAGTAACAGCCCCAGTACTAATAACATGGCAGGGATTATAGCTGGAGCTGTGATTGGATTTCTAGTATTGGTTGTGCTACCATTTGTTTGTGCATTCATTTTATGTCGCAAATCATCAGAGGAGAGACAGCAATATTTACATAGGTGTTCTAGTTGCTTATCAAGAATATGGAGAAGATTTAAAACATCTACATATGATGCTGGTCAAGTTCCTTCGGATAATATTAGTAATGGCAATGGGTTCCCAAACCCTTCTCATGAAAACAACCTGCAAGGTACAAATAGACATGTATATGATCTGTGTGGCATATAATTTGTCTACTTATTATAAATTAGCTGAATCTAAGATCTGAATTCTCTGTGTTCTATAAAGAAAAAGATTCCTGCTTGGGGTCTTCAAAAGCTGCGATCATGAGTGAATCAGAGGCATGATTTAAAGGCCAGTGCATATATATATTCAACAGTATATTTTCAAGACTTTAAAAGTGTTTACTCAATAAGTGATATTTTCCTTTAACAGATAAAAAAAAAAGTTATTTGGTAAAATGTAGATCTAATTTATTTTATTAATAACTAACAACAAATTATAGATAAATATATTCAGTGTGCATAAATATATATATATAATTTTATATAAATTTATATATACTATTATTAAATATATAATGAGTTTGACCCCAAGAAGGTACACAGAAATTAAAAGTCACAAAGTGATTCCTTCATGTACATTGTAAAAGAACCGACAAATTATAATTCTGAATCCCCAAAAGTTATGACTAGGGTTGCATAACTAGTGCGAAAAGGACCCCTAAGATGTACATGGTTACAATAATTGTTTCCCCTAAAAGGAGCTCCGAGCACCCCTGTCAGTGAAATATAAGGAGTGCCCCCCCCCCCCCCAGGCTCCATTAACCTACAACTGGGAATTCAGCATTGACTTCAGGTGGCTTCTCATCAGGTATAAATTATTGGAATTAAAATGGATAAAATTTAGAATGAATGGTAATTTAAAATACCATTTTAAAATTCATCTAATAAGAGTTAGAAGTGCTTTAGAAGTATGATTACTTTAGAAGTATGATTGCTTTAGAAGTATGATTACTTTAGAAGTATGATTACTTTAGAAGTATGATTACTTTAGAAGTATGATTACTTTAGAAGTATGATTGCTTTAGAAGTATGATTGCTTTAGAAGTATGATTACTTTAGAAGTATGATTACTTTAGAAGAATAATAAGAATAATACTTTATTATTTGCTATAGCGCACTCTCCAGAAATGCCCAAATGCGCTTTACATATATATACAATTCAAATCTAAAAACCTAAGTTAAAGTATAAATAACGATAATAAATGCTAACTATATATAATAGAAATATCGGAACTTATATGAACAGTAAAAAGTTAATAATATACTAATTTAAAAAGATGTGTCTTGAGTTTCTGCTTAAAAATTACAACACTAGGACTACACTTAATGTCCATAGGTAATTTGTTCCACATATAAGGAGCGCAAACTGAGAACGCTCTGGACCCATACGATTTGGCATGATATGATGGCTGGCAAAAAAGCAACTTGTCAGCAGATCTAAGAGCTCTCTTTGGAACATAGGGTACAAGCAGTTCACTTAGGTACATTGGTGCTAGACCGTTAACTATCTTGTAGGTAAACAACAAAATCTTAAAATTTATGCGCTGTTCCACTGGAAGCCAGTGCAATTCTATGAGCAAAGGCGTGATATGATCAGCCTTGCGCGATAAGGATATGAGCCTCGCAGCCGAGTTAAGAGCATACTGTAAACGCTGGGTTAAGTAGCTAGGCAGGCCATACAATAAAGAATTACAACTATCAATTCGAGACGTAACAAATGCGTTAACGAGGGTCTTTGTAGATTCAATACTAAGATATCTGCGAACTTGGGAAATGTTCCTAATGTGGAAGAAGGCAGACTTGCAGATTTCACTGATATGCTTCTCAAAGTTCATTGTGCTATCGAACACAACTCCGATGTTCCGCGCAGATGGAGAAACTGGCGAGTGTCCGACAGTCACAGATTCCAACGATGGCTGTGGGCGATGTCTTGAGTGCAGAATCAGAAGCTATCAGAATCAGAAGTATGATTACTTTAGAAGTATGATTACATGCTCGGAGCTACTTTTAGGGGTAACAATTCTTGTACACCATGTAACATTTTAAAGCATCGTAGGGAAAACTGTCATTTGACTCCCCTGACCTTTAGTATAGGGGTCAAGATCGTAATGGCTTTTTAAACTCTGCTAATTTATGCGTACCTTTTAGGGGTCATTTGTAAAATCCCTGCCATTAGCACCCCTGTCACTTCGATACTGGAGTCTGTCCCTTCCTGGGATACATGTGTATGTATGTCATGTCTCTGAATTTAGGTGTAAATATGTATATCCTGAAATGATCGAGATACATGTATGTTAGTGTCTCACAGAAAGGTGGTTTGTAACATTACTGGCATTTAATCCCTAATTTTGATTACTTTTTGCGGATCCTGTGACGTCATAAGATGAATCAACTCCCTCCCAAGAGAAAACTACTGCAAAAAATCCTGTAGGTTTCCATTGTGACATCACAAGATGAAACAGTCCTGCAATTCGGGTAGCTTTCATTCTAGTTTAATTACTGCTCCATACATAGATTGTACATACATAGACTTTATTTTATGCACTTGGATTTACAGAGTAGCTACAAATAAGCTAATATCTCCGAGAGAAAAAGAAACTAAACTAATGAGCTAAATATGTAAATAACGTTAAATTAATATGGATAGTTCTAAGTTGGGTGTAATTTTATCATACTAGCGGAGCTTTCGGCCCGCGCGAGTGGAGCACCATACATATAGCACGAGAGTGAATGGAGCACCATACATATAGCATGAGAGTGAACGGAGCACCATACATATAGCACGAGAGTGAACGGAGCACCATACATATAGCACGAGAGTGAACGGAGCACCATACATATAGCACGAGAGTGAACGGAGCACCATACATATAGCACGAGAGTGAACGGAGCACCATACATATAGCATGAGAGTGAACGGAGCACCATACATATAGCATGAGAGTGAACGGAGCACCATACATATAGCATGAGAGTGAACGGAGCACCATACATATAGCACGAGAGTGAACGGAGCACCATACATATAGCACGAGAGTGAACGGAGCACCATACATATAGCATGAGAGTGAACGGAGCACCATACATATAGCATGAGAGTGAACGGAGCACCATACATATAGCACGAGAGTGAACGGAGCACCATACATATAGCACGAGAGTGAACGGAGCACCATACATATAGCACGAGAGTGAACGGAGCACCATACATATAGCACGAGAGTGAACGGAGCACCATACATATAGCATGAGAGTGAACGGAGCACCATACATATAGCATGAGAGTGAAATTTTAGCGACATGTTTTGCACGCCCGCCCGACCGTGCACCAGCGCTCGGAACATGTAAGGGTTTTGAGCTCGATTTTGTAAGGCTTTTAACGGCGTCCTGTCCTTTACATTCAATCCTCCGTTAATGGGTTTCTGTGATTTTCTAAGTTATCTCAATTATCAGTGTATTTTTTTTGCTGTAATGTGTAAAACATTCAATTTCCAACTTGAATTTCTGTTACATCTTCGCTTGCACTCATACGCGTCATGTTCTTTCTGTTATCTGCACATGCAGTATTTATTTTCATAATTACGTCTGCACGCACGCATTACATTTCCCGTTACATATTCGCGTGCAACTCTACTGCACATGCACTATTTATTTTCGTAAATTAATTTTCATTAATAGTAATAATAATATTTATTACTTATATTGCGCATTTCCTATAAAAATACTCAAATGCGCATTACAGTCCTTACATTCAGCATATAAATAAAAATAATCGAAGTCTATAATAATAATAATACATACGTTTTAGGAGCATTAGACAGCGCTCAATGCTCTTACAATATCAATGATAGTAATAAACTAAAAATAATAAAAACAATCTACTTACACATGTTCTAGTAATATCGAGCAAGCTACTTAAAAAGAAAAGTCTAACTTAGATTTAAATACATTAACAGTGTCGGCACTCCTGATGTTAGCTAGACGGAAGAGAGTTCCATTACCTATATGCGCGTGCATCCCTTCGTATTTGATTATTGGGAGCTCCACCCATTAGGATTGCCTATATATATATATTAACATTGAGATACGTCTGATAATAATAACATAAGTAAGCAAGCATATTACAAATAAGTACGAGTACATACAGATAATACATAATTATAGAGTATACGCCCACATACAGACATTAATACATGTACAATACATAAATATATACAGTCGTATACATATATGAGGGAATAACTGACATTGTCACAGACGCTATGCGACCTGACAAACCTGCCAAAACTAAGCACAAATTAAACGAACGTACACATGTGTACACCGGCTGTATGTCAGATGCTACCTGTAGGTGATAGGAGGGACCATATCAATTATTCTGGCATTACTTGATAAAAACTACGAGCAGGATTTAGAGCAAGTGTCAACAAAAGTGTGTTAAACTTTATAGATAAGCCTCTTGAAGGATTTGAGGTCAGGAGCTGTTCTTAATTAGTCTGTTAGTTCATTCCAAGATTTAATAGAGAAGTACTTAAAGGAGGAGTATTCAAGGCCGTAGGACGTGGTAGTAACTCTAGGCTAAATAAGCTTATTCCTTTCCCTTAGTGATGCGGAATGCAGGGTAAATACATCTTTAAGGTAGTTAGGGCCAGATGAACCGTATTATGATTTATAAACTGTAATGAGCATGTCCTGGATTCTTCTATTGAACAAGCTCTGGGATCCTGACTTACGAGAAGGCTACTGTAACTAATTGAGAAATCATTAAAAATAGTTCTGATCAAGCATTAAGACGTTCGAGTTTGTCAGAGTTTCTAGCAGTGCAAAAATGCCAGAATGGAGAACAGTAAGTAAAATGAGGCAGCATGAATGCTTTATATACAAACGACATTTAGTGTGAGTTGATATGAGTTTGTGAAACCTTAAACCAGTGTCTCGAAGAAAACTAATATAGACAACTGAAGCATAATATTAGAAATAGAATTTGGGGCAAACAGAGTTGATGTTGTTTTGTGGTGCTTCTTGCACTTTAAAGTCACATGATCATCCCAGCCTACAATGGCTGCTTCCACTCTTGCTCTCACCATTTTTGTGACAACCAGCTGTGATACACAAGGATGATATCCGTGTTGTATTAATCTAATCGTGAATTATCTTGACAGATTCAAGAAGGCAGTCCAGCTCTCAGTACTCCAGGTCTGTATCGCATCCCGGGGCAGTTCACAAGGAAAGGAAGGCAATAAGGTTCACAGCAGGTGGCAGAAAAAGTTTAAGTGTGGATCAGCTGAAAGAGCATACCATTAGGCAATTCAGACAAAAACAATACAGTAAGTTTCATTATTTGTTACATCTTTAAATTTAAATACCAGATAATGTTATACAGTCATGTAGAATTGATTCCAGGGAGATGGCAATGTGCATGCATCCTCACATTAAATCACTTTCCTCTGGTATTTGAATGTTCAGCCTAAAATGGTTTTAAACAATAACAGCAGTAGTATAGGGCGCATGGAATTAGCCGGTTTTTTGGTGCGTTATGTTAATTTTTGGTGCGTTCTCATTAATTCAATGACGTCACGGTTCTATTGTCTTAGACTCATGAATAAAGTGGTAAGCTCATGAATAAAGTGGTGAGCTCATGAATAAAGTGCGGTGGTTTCTCATTATCTTTTGTCTTTCCACATGAATAAAGTGCGGCGCGCTCATGAATAAAGTACGGCGCTCATGAATAAAATGGGGGTGAATAAATTATCTATTGTCTGGAAATTGAAGTGGAATCTAATGACGGCATAGACGGTGGAGGATTTCAATTTCAGCTATACAGCAGAACCCCTACAGAACTCCTAAAATATCTTTATTATTTTCCTTACAGGTACTACCTTCACCATCACTCGTAACGTGTTTCTGAGATCAGAATATTTATAAACCTTTACAGTAAATCCACTATGACTCATAAGAGCAACTTTGCTATTGTCCTTTGCTATTGTCCTCTCAGAATCACGTTACGAGTGATGGTGAAGGTAATACCTGTAAGGAAAATAATAAAGATATTTTAGGAGTTCTGTAGGGGTTCTGCTGTATAGCTGAAATTGAAATCCTCCACCGTCTATGCTGTCATTAGATTCAACTTCAATTTCCAGACAATAGATAATTTATTCACCCCCATTTTATTCATGAGAGCGCCGTACTTTATTCATGAGCGCGCCGCACTTTATTCATGTGGAAAGACAAAAGATAACGAGAAACCACCGCACTTTATTCATGAGCTCACCACTTTATTCATGAGCTCACCACTTTATTCATGAGTCTAAGACAATAGAACCGTGACGTCATTGAATTAATGAGAACGCACCAAAAATTAACATAACGCACCAAAAACCGGCTAATTCCATGCGCCCTATACTACTAACAGCTCACTCACTTTCGACATGTGTTTCGCTTGTTGTGAGGCTCGCAGACAAATCATATTTATTTTATTCACTATATAGTAGATTCAAAACGTTTTGGCGAAAATCCGGCTGCAGTTCAACCAATTTAACCTTTCTTCAAACTTGTTTATTCTCTACTTAGATCAATTTGAGAACGAGCCCGCCACATCAGACAGCAATAGTAATACGTGCACAAACAAGACAAACAAACTAAAATTCGGTGAAGATGAATATTCAGGAATGAATGGCACGAGGACAGAAGGGCACGTTGCTCACCAGGTCCAGGTTCAGAGTACTTACAGACAACAACCCAACTCACAACAAGGTAATGTGGATTAGAGTAGATTTCGTATGAGTGGGCTGTATACCAGTACCCATGGCCATGGCATGACCATTTGATCCTTTCATAAGGTTACCACCGTTTCCATTGCTACGCATACAAAGTGGGTTGGTGATTGATGATAGGCCAATGCAAACTACATGTCGCCACTTTTGTCTCGCACCATCGCGTAGCAATGAAAACGGCAGTAAAGAGCCTAAAGATTGACGCGCTCATGTGCTGCGCACCACATTGCCAACAATGTTGCAGAAGTAAGATTGAGTACTTTTCCTGCAACAAATGTTGTGTACAGAAAATTACACCGTATGTTGCCATGACGTTGCGTGACGTGTTGCAGCTTGTGTCCGTAACTTAATTAATATAAACGTGAATCCTTATCAATCAAGGTAGCTAATGTAATGATGTAATAATAATGACAGTAATCTTTATCATCACTGAACGATTCAGTGTAAAGCATGCAGCTTGTGTCCATAACTTAATTAATATAAACTTGAATCCTTATCAATTAGGTAGCTAATGTAATGATGTAATAATAATGATAGCAATGCAATCTTTATTATCAACGATTCAGTGTAAAGCATGCAGCTTGTGCATGGCTTCGTAAAGTCGTGAATTAAATATTTTATAACAACTGGTAAACAAAAACCAACACGCTTAAATTCCAATTCGATCTGTGGTTTAGCTAGCCTGCGTGCAGACGTGCTCTCTCCCTGCAATAGAACGTCTGCACGCAGGCTATGGTTTAGCCGGCTCTTGACTTTGATCAGCACCAATGGTTGTTTCAGGTCTCGTTAAAAATTCAGTGTTTAGATTCTCGTTTTCTGATTGGCTGATTCCATGGGAAGTGAGAGGATGCGTACCAGTCACGTGAAAGTGGTTTTCGTGAAGATCCTCAAATAATCTAAATTAATGTAACTAAACATTAAGAAAACAATTTAGACTGACTGCTGTAGTGTTCTTAACTTTTGTGTCATGTCCTCGAACTGCCACTCAACTTGTGATTGACGCCCTCTAGGGGTAATTGGCATTTGTCATATGAAGGAGCGAGCATGAAAACCCTTCGTGTTTATAAGCGTAATTCTAGAGTAAGGATTCAACAACTGGTTTACTGGTATTAAAATCATTTTACAATGTGATTACTGTTCTTAAAAGTAAGATTGTTCCATTCATTTTTGAAAAAAGTAACAAGATTGTCGCTTTGCCCTGTTTGTTGTGCAAGCAGTAACGCTATGAATGTCATATCCAAGTTGTAAATTTGGAAAACTACAAGAACTTAATCTTGAATATAAATAGAGCAAAACTACACTTGTGAAACCTATGACGTTCACTTACTGGCAATGACGACATAGCACGGTATGTTGTGTGATCACAGACGAGGACGCCAGTCTTGGTAATAACGATGACGACATAGCACGGTGTGTTGTGTGATCACAGACGAGGACGCCAGTCTTGGTAATGACAATGACGACATAGCACGGTATGTTGTGTGATCACAGACGAGGACGCTAGTAATAACAGGACACGTTTACCACGATAAACCAAGCCACAATAATGAAGTTTTTTACGTCTTCTTTGTGAATTTTCCATTGTTTTACCCTCCCCATACTTTTTAAGACTACTCAACAAAATCAGTGGTTGGTTGAGTGGTCTTTAAAAGTAGGGGGGTGGGGAGGGAGGTTGACAAATTCACAAAAAAAGACGTAAAAGACGTTTTATTCTAGTTTGCACTTCATTATTGTTGTTTGCCTATGGTAAACTATCGTCAGATTGTTAAAGAATATCTGGTTATTTCATGGTGTTCTATGGAACACGGGCGAACATTTCACTAGAAAATTATATTATTTGGTATACAACAAGCCTAAAGGCAATTCACGGGCCATGTTCCGTAAGAAAACCATGAAATAACCATATTTTGTCTCCGGAAAGAGAGGCAGATTTGAAGCCATTAATGATAAAAAATCTTTAATTGAAATTTTCTTTGAAGTGAACGGTGGTGAGTGGCGGCCGGGTCTCGACTGGACTAATTATGTATTCAAATGTCTAGATTCTGATTGGCTGAAAAAGAGGTAGCGCGAACTTTCCTGCATTTTGATTGGTTTTATCTAGACATGAAATACCGCCCTGTATTTCATAGAATTGCTGAGCTCTGATTGGCTGAAATATAATATTTATCGTATAATGACTTAGTATTTGGTCACGTATAGAGAATAGCAATAATAATTTAACTGGAAAACTTTAACAAAACTTGTTCTGTCCCAAAGTGAACTACCAAAGCCAAATGACAGGCAGGTCTTCATCAGTATCAGGGAGCTGTGGGGAAGAATTACATGTGCAGGACCTCTCCTCTAATGCGGCTGCTCAACCACCTGGAACAGCTGACCATCGGACACCAGGGAGAACCGCTGACCCTCTGACTGAGAGACCGCGCATTGAGAATGAACTGAAGAATATACCTCGGGAAAAACTCGAAACAAAAACCGAAAGATTGCCCCGTACTACGAGGGATGAGATTTGCTGCAGTCTAAACCCCAAGCTCGCTTTTTTTAATGATTATAGATTACTTGGACAATATGTTGGTCTGAAATCATACGAAATTAATAGATTGCAAGGGAACTGCACAGATATTGTTCTACATCACTTTGAGACGTCTCACGTTGGCACCGTTGGAGGATTAATTGATATTCTCCTCCGTGACAACTTTGAACGGTTTGATGTAATCGATGTTCTGATCGATTGGTGTAAACAGTAGTTCAAACAGTATGTTCTCGCATTTTTTTTACATATACCCTAATTACCGTGTACATCATTCACTGTGAAGCATTGGCATGTTCTTTTCTGTACTCGAAAATAAATGTCTCAAGTGATACATGTATTTTCATGCAGTGCTTTCTGTTTCCCTGCGCATTTTTGGTACTAAAACGGTCGTAATATTTTCTATGGCTCCAGATTGTAAGGCAAGAAACTTTTTTATCGAGCATCCTGGATGTACTGACAAACCAAAAGATCGCATACTGATTGTTAAACAGACAACGTTACTATACTAATCCATTTGTCATGGAGTGACGGTAATCTAGTTCTTTTATATTTAGTTTCTCCGTCAAAAAAATAATGATACGTGAATAAGTAAGGCTCTCCGCTCGGTGGTATGGGATTTATTCACCCGGTTGTCCCGGGCGCCCGAGGGCGCAGGCCGGAGGGCGCCACCCGAAGTGAATTTATCCCATACCCCAAGCGGATGGCCGATAAAATGCTTATTTTTCACAATGGGGAGGTTTTCTCATCGTACGCAGTAACAATATCTCTTTTCATAAATCATTAGGATCATTGTTTGCCTAGTACATTGTTGCATCACATTACTGTTCACAAGGCTTCTCATTGTTTTTTTGTTCTCGGGTCCTTTCAACCAACGTAGCTCGTAGTGTAGTGGATAGAACAGATGACTAGAAATCAAGAGA
This sequence comes from Actinernus sp. WN-2022, assembly GCA_030867875.1. Lineage (NCBI taxonomy): Eukaryota > Metazoa > Cnidaria > Anthozoa > Actiniaria > Actinernidae > Actinernus > Actinernus sp. WN-2022. The sequence continues at coordinate 82,453,592 of JAOWCC010000936.1, read as the reverse complement.
GTGAAAGCGGTCGAACAAAGATTCGAGTTCCGGCTCGTGACACATGCCGTTTTTCCCCCATCTTCTCTTCTACCTACGTAAAGAGTAAGTAGTACTAAATACTAACTAACCCTAACCTACGTAAAGAGTAAGTAGGACTAAATACTAACTAACCCTAACTCTACGTAAAGAGTAAGTAGTACTAAATACTAACTAACCCTAACTCTACGTAAAGAGTAAGTAGTACTAAATACTAACTAACCTTACGTAAAGAGTAAGTAGTACTAAATACTAACTAACCCTACGTAAAGAGTAAGTAGTACTAAATACTAACTAACCTTACGTAAAGAGTAAGTAGGACTAAATACTAACTAACCTTACGTAAAGAGTAAGTAGGACTAAATACTAACTAACCCTACGTAAAGAGTAAGTAGTACTAAATACTAACTAACTCTAAGTAAAGAGTAAGTAGTAGTAAATACTAACTAACCCTACGTAAAGAGTAAGTAGTACTAAATACTAACTAACCCTACGTAAAGAGTAAGTAGTACTAAATACTAACTAACCCTACGTAAAGAGTAAGTAGTACTAAATACTAACTAGCCTTACGTAAAGAGTAAGTAGGACTAAATACTAACTAACCTTACGTAAAGAGTAAGTAGTACTAAATACTAACTAACCCTACGTAAAGAGTAAGTAGTACTAAATACTAACTAACCTTACGTAAAGAGTAAGTATGACTAAATACTAACTAACCCTACGTAAAGAGTAAGTAGTACTAAATACTAACTAACCTTACGTAAAGAGTAAGTAGGACTAAATACTAACTAACCCTACGTAAAGAGTAAGTAGGACTAAATACTAACTAACCCTACGTAAAGAGTAAGTAGGACTAAATACTAACTAACCCTACGTAAAGAGTAAGTAGTACTAAATACTAACTAACCCTACGTAAAGAGTAAGTAGTACTAAATACTAACTAACCCTACGTAAAGAGTAAGTAGTACTAAATACTAACTAACCCTACGTAAAGAGTAAGTAGGACTAAATACTAACTAACCCTACGTAAAGAGTAAGTAGTACTAAATACTAACTAACCTTACGTAAAGAGTAAGTAGGACTAAATACTAACTAACCCTACGTAAAGAGTAAGTAGTACTAAATACTAACTCACCTTACGTAAAGAGTAAGTAGGACTAAATACTAACTAACCCTACGTAAAGAGTAAGTAGGACTAAATACTAACTAACCCTACGTAAAGAGTAAGTAGTACTAAATACTAACTAACCCTACGTAAAGAGTAAGTAGTACTAAATACTAACTAACCTTACGTAAAGAGTAAGTAGTACTAAATACTAACTAACCCTACGTAAAGAGTAAGTAGGACTAAATACTAACTAACCCTACGTAAAGAGTAAGTAGTACTAAATACTAACTAACCCTACGTAAAGAGTAAGTAGGACTAAATACTAGTAAAAGTGTGAAGAAATAAGTCGAGGGGAATATATATTAAAATACAAGGGCAAATTAAATGTATATTCTCCCCCGCAAAGAACAAAGAAACGGAGGTGTGATGTGCAGATATGAGATAATGATATTCTCTCGAAAGAACAAAGAAAACCGAGCCATGTGAAAAATAAGCACGGGCAACGCAACGTGCCAATTACTGCGTTAATAATTACTGCGTTAATGATTACGACACAGTCACGTGCTGATACATGTATATCACTTCACTAACCAATCAATTGTGTTCGTGATCCCATGGGAAAGACTTTACTGGAAACAGTCACGTGCTGATATACGAACGCAATTGATTGGTTATTAAAGTGATGCATGATCCCATTGGAAAGACTTTACTGGAAACAGTCACGTGCTGATATACGAACGCAATTGATTGGTTATTAAAGTGATGCATGATCCCATGGGAAAGACTTTACTGGAAACAGTCACGTGCTGATATATCACTTCAATTACCAATGAATTGCGCTCGTGATCTCATGGGAAAGGTACGTCGAAAATCGATTGAAGGTGGAAAATAGCATTTACAAACATGTAAATAGACAAATAGACTAAACAATTTTGTCACATATCGCTATCAATAGTTTTGTCATATATCGACATATTAATCATTTACTGAGTATTGTACGTGGAATGTAGTGTAGACTATAGCTGACTCCCTTGTAATTTAGTAATCGCTACAAGATTACTTTTTTGTGGAATACCAGATTGTGTTTTGCAAATAACGCTACCGATCTCGTACAAGTGCTGCCTTTAAATATATGAATTAAGATTTTTGCCACCCAGTACCACCACGTGTTGCATTCCTGCAAAAGACCCATTGGAATATAAGAAATTATAGTATATGTTTTACCAGTCAGTTTTAGGGCGTGTTCTTTTGGGACTAGCCGGAATCATTAGACGGTAATCATCGTGTTCTTTTGGGACCTTTTCTGTTTTAGGAATCGAAAGTACCCCCTCGAAAGTACCCCTGGTACAGGCTGGTGGTATTCGGCCACTGATTGACTAGACGTTTCGCGCGCGCTGATTGGAGAATTTCGAATAGCGCGTGCATTTTTGATTTGAAAAATAAACTGGTGATGACGTCTTTCGCATTGCGCTTTCAAAATTCGTTGAAAACAACTACAAATTCATCAGAACTTAGCGTTTTTGCCTTTTTTAATACTCACTTCGCAACTGGGTACAAGTAGAATAATGTACGGTTGGAATTCATTGGGATCACACTTCAACCGCTAACCGCGTAAAGACCCCTGGGAACGAGGTTGGCCCATATCATGATTGGGCATAGTTTTGGGTCACATGACCTTGGATTAGGCGCGTAAAGACCTCTGGGAACGAGGTTGACTTCCTTCTAATTATACATTAGGTCTCCGTCAAGATCATTCCGTTTTCGGTATATCTGTTCTTTTGGGAATTAGTATTGCGCATATTTTGTTATTTCTATACCTGAATTAGAGTAGTCAGAACAGTCTCAAAAGAATACGTTCTTATTAGGTTTGAACTTCAGATCGCTAGACCATCAAGTCTAACAGCCAACTCTCGTTCCAGAATTAATATTTTCCCCGAGGAGTTTTTTCCGTGCAATAGTGTAGTTGTTTCCATGATATGGTGTATGATACAGTCGACTGCCTACAAGCGGACAACCCCTCATTTCCGGGAAGCATCGATATTATGACCATTCTTGGCCGGCGAAAGTTACAGAAAATGAACTCGCCACTGACCCGAGTTCGACCCCCGGACGCGGCAGGATCAATCACGGTTTCTGGGAAACCCCCACCCCTCCCCCACACTTCACCCTAACCTAATGGTTAATCATTAATACAACGATGCATATTCAAGGGAGGGGTGGGTGGGTAGTTTCCCAGAAACCGGGATTGATTCACGCGGCGTCACGTGTGAGTTGAGTTCGATGTTGATTCTCATCCATGTACCGAGGGTTTTTCTCCGCATTCTCCGGTTTTCTTCCCTCAAAGTTGCAAATATTGAACGCAGTGAAAAGTGTGTGCGGAGAATTCTCAGATCATTAGCAGAATCTTCTAGAGGCCTAATAAGCCTTACTATCCGAGGTAAACAAACGATTTGATTTTGAAGATGGACTTTAGCTGTAACGGACTTCAAATCGAAGCCGTCACGACTGCATGTGTTCGTTTTAACGGTATTCGCCTGTAATATACACACAAAACAAGTTAGAGTGAATGATGTGGGCTGTTGCAGTATATTTAGTACAAATAAAATAGGTTTCATTCATGTTCTCGCCTTTTGTAATCTAAACAACAAGTTAATTGTACCATAGAGGTAATCGGCTAACGCTGTTTCATTCTAATCATAATGCAGTCATGCCTATCTGAATAAAATTAATTTTCAATAAGTCAATTCTCCAGAGTAATGTGTGATTACATCACATGATCTGAATTGGGTGACAACAGAGTTAGCCGATTACCTCTATTTGAAGACATGCTATACACGTAAAAACGTTTCCATGCCTTATGGTTTCAACCAAGGCAAAGCATAGTACATAGTTAACGCTCACACAACAGAAAAACAACGATCAGCCTTAAAAAAAACTTGTTTTCCTGTCAAATTTGATAGCAGATAATAAATTGGCAATAACCGAAATAAATTTACATAATTAATCACAGTGTTATGAAGTTGTAGTAGTTGTCCTTTTCTTTCTTTCTTTTGCACATTCAAAGATAAATTTGTTTTTGCACAGCTCTACCTTGTTTGGAGGGTTTATGATTAGTAAAAATACTTCATTACAAATAGGCGTCATTCTGTTGATTTTCATTTGATCCTCCAGGTATACTGGGCATTTTTCAACAAAAAAATGTTTATCTTCGACGCCATTTGTACAAATAGGGCAAATTCTTTCTTAGGCCCAGTTCAAACGCCGTACTTTTCATGAGCCGTTCTTAATTGTTTCAATTAGGTACATGAAAAGAACGGCGTCTGAATTGAAACGGCCTATTTGATTTGGTACGGCTCAGGCGTTCTGCACGCCTGGGTCAGCCGAAAATTACGGCTGTGGGTCGAGTCCGATTCAAACGCCGTGCTATCCATGAGCCGTACCAAATGCATAAGTTATTATAATGATATTCAGATGTTATCCGTGAGTTGTTCAGCCGTGAAGTACGGCTGGAGAACGGTTTTTGATTCATGCGCCATACTTTCCATGTGCCGTAAGAGGGTCTGAATGTCAGTTGTCAGTTAAAATTTTGGCCATTTGTCAGTTGTCAGTTAGCCCTAGTTAATCATTACTAGAGCAAATTTACAATGTTTGACCCACAAAAACCAAATTTGTCAGTTGTCAGTTATTTTTCGGTTGTCAGTTGTCAGTAAAAAAATCGTCATTTGTCAGTTGTCAGTTATTTTTAAGGCCGTTTGTCAGTAGTCAATTAACCCCATTCAGACCCTCCCGTAACCACGAATGCAATTGTTATTTAAATAATTCAAATTAAAGTAAAGCGTGCATGTCGTTTCCAGACTCGCGTTTTGCAAACAAGATGGCGGAGTGCGGGCGCGCGGCATCAGTAATGTTCAGAAAGAAATTTGTAGTTCGTGTTTTAGAACCACTAAATACTTTTGCATCGGATGAGTCATGCCCTTACTACTCATAAACATTCGCCTGCGGAGCACGATGAAATGCAAAAGTGTTTGCATTCTTCGCCTTCTCGCTGCACTTGCAGACAGCAATCTACTCCAGCCCTCACAGCACAGGCTCTGGAGTTGTGGTAGTTTATCCTGGAGAGCGGGCGAATGTGGATCACAGCGCAACACATCCCAGGCATACAGAATGTACAAGCAGACAAGGCCTCAAAGACATTCAACTCCAAGACAGAATGGACTCTGGACAGAGCAACCTTCCAGTTGATAACACGCAGGTTCTACACACCAGATGCCTCTCGCATCAACCACTATAGATACCGAGGTATGTCTCGAGATATCCAGATCCCGGGGCGATAGCCGTGGATGCCTTCCTCCAAGGCTGGAGTCAGTGGACAAGCTTGATCCACCCACCAATAGTACTGCTACCGCGGATTCTCAACAAGATCCGGAAAGACCAGGCAAGAGCCCTACTTCTTGCCCTGAGCTGGAGGGGCAGCCTTGGTACCCAGACCTCCTGAATCTACTAGTGGACATCCCTCTGCTGCTACCTCAGCACAGATCCCTTCTGTTTCTTCCATTCGACGTGACGGCGATGCACCCGCTGTGGAGGTCCCTTCATCTGACAGTATGGCCCTTATCGGGAATCGCTACAGAGCAGCAGGCCTTTCAGAAGAGGTTATTAAGGTGGAGCTTGTCCTCGTGGAGGCAGTCAATACAGAAACGCTACTCTGGGCCCTGGAAAGCTTGGGCACGCTGGTGTGTTCAACGGAAGACCTGTCCCTTATCAGCTCCTGTAGAAGATGTGCTTGAATTCCTAGGCACACTTGTAAGCGACAAAGAATACAGAACTATTGGGGTCTATAGGTCAGCTATATCTCAGGTCCATGACCTCGTTGGTCCTAGACAAGTTGGTGAACTCCCCATTGTCTCCCAGTTTATGAAGGGTGTATTTGAGTTAAAACCACCCTGACCTAGATACTGCAGTAACTGGAGTGTTAGATCTGCTCTTTCCTTTTTGGAGACTCTAGAGCCACTAGAGAGTCTCACACTTAAACAGCTAACTTTTAAGACGGTGTGTTTGCTTGCACTAACGTCCGCAGCCAGAGCCCATGAGCTGGCTGCCCTGGACCTCGAGTGTCTCCTGATGAAACAGGATTCTTGGGAGTTTACCATACCTTCCCATGTCAAGACTTCCCGTCCGGGTTATTCAGGTCGCAATGTATTTCTTCCAGTATTTTTACAGAACCCTAGGATTTGCTGCTTGAGAGCTTACATGGACAGAACTAATAGCCTTCGGAACTGCTCTAAGCTTCAATCTTGTGGCCTACATTCAACCACACCACAGATTTGTAGTCAGACTGTATCCCGCTGGCTAAAAAATACTCTACGTTTAGCAGGGATCGAGTGCTCTGGACATTCGACAAGGGGTGCAGAAACATCTATCGCAGCAGCTGCAGGACTGTCAGTTGAGTTAATCCTTAAGGCAGCAGACTGGGCGTCGGCTCAGACGTTTGAACGTTTGAATTGATGGACAATTCACCCAGACAGTCTTAAGTTCTTAGGTTTTAATAGATAACCTCACTCATCTGTAGAGTTGGAGTTCAGTATACACATATGGATACATATATGTAAGATTGCATGTTATGTTGCTGTTATAGGAGAAGCTTATTACATGCTATGTTGCTTGTTATTGAGAAGCACTTTATTAAAGCTTCTTATTTTATAATGACTGGTTTGCACTTTGTAGTAAGCCATGTTGTATACTCTTGGCAGTAGTTTCTTGGTATTCTGCACTGAATATCAGTCGGAGGAGGAGTGAAGGAGAAATGGTATTTCCCCGGAGTGTCAGTTTACTTACCTGACGGAGAGATGTTGTCCGAACTCCTCCGTAGACTGATATGAGTAATACAATACTGGTCCCTCTTTACTACTGCCAGTAGTACGATAGCCCAGCTCTCCACTCACTCAGAGGAAGCTGCGCATGCGCCGAAGTTTCTTTATAATGTGGTACCCAGGCCGCGCGCGTCCGGAATTGCACTAGTATTACTCATATCAGTCTACGGAGTAGTTCGGAGAACTACATCTCCCCGTCAGGTAAGTAAACTGACCCTCCGGGGAAACCAATTTCGTGTATTGAGCTACGCTATGCCATATCATACAGGGTTGTATAGTTGTAAGTCCCAGTCTTCTTGGTTCTCTTTCAGTTTTCCTCTCAGCATCTCTACCAGAGTACGGTTGTACCGTTCCACTTGACCATCAGACCGAAGATGTAGTGCAGTTGTGCGAATGTTTCTATATCCAGTAAGCTGCAAACTTCTGACATGACTTTAGACTCAAAGTTGGTCCCTCTGTTGCTGTGCAATTCACGAGGCACACCAAACCTACACACCTTCGGATCTAACCCGTAGGTTTCTCTGCAACTGTAGTGGCCTCCTGATCCGGGATCGGATAGCTCTCCGTCCATTTAGTGAAATAGTCCGTCACTACCATGATATATCGGTTCCCTCGTGGTTTTAGTGGCAAGGGACCTAAGATGTCCATTGCTAGTCTTTCCATTGGGGCACCAACCATGTACTGTTGCAAGGGTGAACGTCGTGTCCTTCCCCACGAATTCTTGGCTCCATAATCATGACAGCTTCTGACCCCTGTGGACTTGTGCGGTCTGCCTTGGCCAGTAATAACGCTGTATAACTGCACTAAGTATCTTGTTCATGCCCCTATGACTAGCTGTTGTATGATTACAGTTGGGTAGTACAATCTGCCATGTGATCTCGGTGCCATTTTCACTTTCCACTTGCGTTTAAGCACTCCGTCCATTACCTTTAGTCGATTCCACTGTGACCATAGAGCTTTGACAGTCCGGTTGTACATGTGGCGCGACACGTCAACCCACTTTGGCCTCGTGCTGCAGGACTCTTTGAATTGCATAAGCACTTTCAGGTTTTGGTCTGCCAGTTGCTGATCACGGAGATGTTTGTTGGTCCATACGGGTTCGAATTTCACTGTGTTGCATGTTGTTTCACACTTCGTTATGATCTCACCTGACTCTTCATCATCAGCTATTGAAAGGAGACTGTACTGCTACATCTTCAGTCTCCACACCTCTCCACCCTCTGCATCATTTGCATCGATCATTGCATGGTTTACGCGACATGGCATCAGCAGTTTGGTCAGTGTTGCCTGCCTTCTCGGTATATGATCTCCATATCAAAAGGACTAAGAAACTCAATCCATCTCGCCAGTGGAGCATGGTCTGTTCTGACAAGTAATGCCTACAAGTAATACCCTGCAACTAATGCCTAAACTGCTTGACAAACTTGACAATTGCTAACAGTTCACGTCTAGTTGTACAGTAGTTTCTCTCTGCCTTTGTCAGCGCCCGGCTAGCAAAAGCCAGGGGTCTCTCTATCCCCTTTTGTACCTGTCGAAGTACAGCACCAATCCCATGATTACTCGCGTCTGTGTCGAGGATAAACTGAGCATTGGGTTTTGGATAGGCCAGAACTGGTGAAGTTGTTAAAAGATTCTTCAAGGTATCGAATGCCAGCTGACACTCGGAGGTCCATTGAAAATCAACCCTCGGTTAACTTATACAAAGGGTGGGCTATCTCAGCAAACTTGGGAACGAACCGTCTGTAATAGGTGGCGAGTCCCAGGAAGCTCATCATTTCTGTTGTGCTGTGAGGCACTGGCTACAAGCAAAGCCTATCAACTTTGCAGGGATCTGTTTCGATGCCCTTATCAGAAGATCTGTAGTGGACTGAGGAGGTCTTTACCAGGTACTGATTAAGAAAGGCTTTGAACGCGGCTTAGTAATTTCAACTGTTAGATCCTAGCTTGATGAACATTTGTTTTTGTTAAGCTGTTTTGTTTTCTTGCACAAAAGTGAGCCATTACGAGACCGTGAGATTGCTAAGATGGTACTCATTATCCATCGTCCTATTTGGATCATGTAACGAAGGTCAACCCAAGAAAACACGTGTTGAAATTTATGGTAACGGGAGTTACAAAACTGGATGCTTTATCCTGCATCTGACACTTTTTTTTGTAAATAAAGGCTGATGTTATTGCTAACTTATAGACCTATAGATACCTCTCTTACTTAGTACACAAAACAGTTTGTAACAGTTTTTTAAATGCGGGTAACGGAAGTTACACACAACAACAACAACAACAACAACAACAACAGGCTTAACCATACGCAGCTCATCAGGGAGCGACCTTGATTCAAAAATACCTTTTGCTTAAATGGCCAACGCTGGCTTAAAAAATATCAACAACATTCAAACAAGAAGCGATTAACACTACAATTAACTTTGTTAGGGATTGTGTAAAACGTAGCTATTTATTTCATTTCGGTAAGGGAAGTTACATTAAAGTCTGTTTTAAATATATGTGCCGGAGCTGACCTTTGAAATACAGAACTGAGGATTGTCGGCATCTATTGCATTAGTATATACCACACCAGTGAATAGTGCTTTTCGCGCGCTCTGATTGGCTACTCCGGAGGTGAATAGCCTTTGCTATTCACCTTTGCTATTCACCTTTGAGCGAAGCAGCGATCACATGGCGCGAGATTTTGTCCATTTGACAGAAAATAAAATTACTATTTGGTGCTGGTTATTCACTTTTGTGGTACATACTAAAACAATTATTAACCTCAGTGTCGGTGAATAATACAATTATTTATAACCTATTTGTGGCGTCGAAATATGCCCTGATATTTCGTCCGCGGACATTATCTAATCCGAGAGCCGAACAGTTCCCGGGAGCGACGCTCGGGAAACTGTGAGCTTCGAGGATCTGATAATATCCAAGGACAAATTTATATCAGGGCATATTTCGATGCCACAATGTAGGTTATTGTTGTAATCATCCCGAGCTTATACGCTCACAGGGGGTGTATTCGCTGATATTTCCCGCTCGCGGAGAGAAAATATCGGGTCACGTGACGCATTCAACCAATCACGCGCGAGAGAAAATATTTGATGGGTTATAATGGTGGATACTTACCTCGCCGCTCCGCGACTCAGTAAATATGCACCACTAGTCACCTCCACTTCGGTGAATACTTGTTCATCTCCTGAAGAAATTTACACTATCAAATATTTACTTAATAATGTTTTTACACTTTAAACTGGGTCATTTCGTTAAGAAATTGGGCTGTGGACATCGTAACTGAAAGAGTAAATATTAGCTAATTAATTTAGACAATATTTAGAAAAAGGCAAAGAGATACGTGTGACTTTAAATTGACAATGTCTGCTATTAAAGTAAGAAAGGAATGCACTATTGAAGTCATTTACGTGGCCACTGCACGAAAAAAAAAACCAAAATGAGCTTCTAGCTCCACTTTTCGTGGAATGGATGATATATCATAAGGTCATTTCTATTTTATTGTACGGGTCTGTTTTGTTCCATTCGTAAATACAACGAAATATTCAAAATATATGCGAATTAATAAATCATGTAGGACACCATGATTCGAAGGATTCGACGGGTTTTCATAGCACGTACTGTAGAATGTTTTTTTTTTCTTTTCTTTTGATCATGACTCCGTGATATCAAATAATACTGGCTTAATCACGCGGATATTTCTAAATCAAAAATCAACTGCAGTGTAAAACGTTATTTCATCTTCTACTGATGTAAGTTATTGGAAAGGAAAATTTGCCACAACTGTCTCATGAGCTCTGTGGCTTCTACATTCACCAATACCAATTCGTCATTAGATAATCAGTTATCAAAGTTTTATATTTCTTTATTTACACCTGCTTATTGGTGAGAGATTTTGTGATATTGGAATGGATGATATTACCACAACGGACGTGTAGAAAGTATGCGTTAATGCTTTCATAAAACGCCGATAAAACTACATTTAAATGTTTTGATAAAACCAGCTGCCGCACTAAGTTTATCATTCCATTGTGAACAAAATAACGTTCATCTTGCCGCGTGCTTTCAACCAGGCGGCTTGAAACAGAAACAAAATCTGCGATTTGTTGTTCTCCGGTCACTTGATGAATGAGTTCAAGTGAAGATGAAGGACTTCCTTGACAACAACTCCTTCAAATTTTCGAGGGGAAGTCTTCAAAGCCTTCTTGTCATCGCTACTATTTATGGAGTCCAAGAATTATTTCGGAGTCAATTCTTCAAGTGAGTAGACAACACATTGTTATCACTTTTATTCTCAAACAACATTCTAAATTCTAAGGACTTGAAGGAAAGAAGGTGGTTCCTTTCATTACAGGGGAGGAGGATAAACGAAATGTTTATTTGGCTGTATGCGCCAGAACTCGATCATGTCCAAGTTCAACCCCTAACGCGTACTGTTAAGGTCAAGGGACGATTACGTGCTCTGTCAGTTACTAAATCAAAGTTCGAGGTCCGAATGATTCTTACTATTACCCGCTATTTTACGATTTTAAAAGTAGCAGATAGGAAGATAATTTTTTATTTCAGTGTTTCTTGATTATCACAGGATTTTAGCACGATTTGTTAAGGCTGGCGATATCCCCGCCCGGATTATCTGTATTCATTTTAAAATGTTCAATAAAACATACATGGCACTGCATGTATGTATATACATAGACAAACATAAATTACCTCCTAGAAATACTCAATGAACACGTGTGGAGTACATAGCTAGTGTGATTTCATCTACTCAACTGGAGTAACAATGAGCAGTCGAACTCCAAGAAAAGTTATATTTCTTATAAGTAATCTAGACTGTGTCACCGGTACCAATTAGCTGGGGGAAAACTAAACACGTGGACAAGTCGACGAGTCCTCGACTATGGCTAGGTGTCCATGTATACTAACACTTGACTACCTTATTATAGGAAATTAACAATGCACGTTGACAACGCGAAGAAAATTTACGTTACACTAAATTAACGCGAATTTTTCAAAAGTTAGGTTTACATGCATTAAATTAACGCGAATTTTTCGATAAGCATCTTGCTTTATTTACTGCGATTTTCATAATTCTGCAAACTCGCACTTTACATTTCTGAACGCCAAACTGCGTTTTGGCTTCCGTCAATAAAACCTTCCAAGACAAGTGCACGGATGTTTCTAAGTTTTTTTTAAAGCCGAAAATTTGGGTTTGAAGCCAGAAGAAGTGAGCTATCCTCTCGGGGAGACAGAGGAGTATCAAGATCAATCAAAAGACATTTTGAACTCGATTTTAAACGAAGACGTCCTGTCAGATAGTGACTCTGAAGAGCCAATAGAGGAGTCATGAACTAATAAGGTTTTGTAATGAAATAAAGGTGCTTTAAAATAACAATGTTGTAAAATAGCGTGCATTAAATTTACATCGACATTAATTAAGATACATTAAATTAACGCGAATTTTGTAAAATCGCGTTAATAAAGTGCATTGTTAATTTCCTATAATAAGGTAACACTAACTCCTCGACTATGACTACTAGGTGTCCATGCACTAACACTTGACTAACACTAACTCCTCTCTCTAACACTTGACTAACACTAACTCCTCGACTATGACTACTAGGTGTCTATGCACTAACAATTGACTAACACTAACTCCTCGACTATGACTACTAGGTGTCCATGCACTAACACTTGCCTAACACTAACTCCTCGACTATGACTACTAGGTGTCCATGCACTAACACTCGACTAACACTAACTCCTCGACTATGACTACTAGGTGTCCATGTACTAACACTTGACTAACACTAACTCCTCGACTATGACTACTAGGTGTCCATGCACAAACTAGGTGTCCATGTACTAACACTAACTCCTCGACTATGACTAGGTGTCCATGTTCGCACTTTACCCTGTACAGCCTCGCTATGATGTCTGCTCCAAGTGCCTTTCTGCTTGGCGTTGGGTTCCTGACGAGCGATGGTTATTGGCGGGTCGTGTTAACCCGTAGAGACTTACGGAACTACAAGTTACGATGTAATTATTGCCTCAAGTCCATGCCGAGACTCTTCCAGCCCTTCCTGCCCTCCGTAGCATTCATGGTATTTGTTCTACTGAGAGGAGATTACTACGCATGCGCGAGAGTGGGTGCGCCTGGTGAAATCTGTCAGAAACAAGACTATGGACGGCGTTATACAGCAACGTCACGGGTAAGTTTTAAAAAGAATATCTGTATACAGGCACGACTGAATTACATTGTTACACTGAAGCGCTTGCGAGCTGCAAAAAGTACCAATAACAAGTCAGTGTATCAGAGGCGTGTGTGCAAGCTAATCTGCTAATAATACAGGCATTAATTAAAACGAAATAGCCAGTCTGAATGTGCACTTTTCGTGTCAGTACAAACCCCAACATATTACTTCCTTTCGTCCTTACAGACGACTTCGCTGGACATTACCAAATATTACACCCAGTCACAACTTCTTGGGTGTGGCCTCCTTGCCGGCGTGACTATGTTCACTGTTGGCATTGTGTTTATTCGTAATTGCTGCTTCGATGGGGACACCATCCCAGATGACGAGGGATTCCGTCAACTGGAACAGAACATTCTGGCGTCAGTATTCAGGGAGAAACTAAAGGATGCGATAGAAGAGGACGTCAAGAGGACAGTGGAGGAGGCATTCAACGGGCAGGAAGACAGAGCAGCCATGACGGTGTACCGACAGGCAAAAGATCACGTCAATCATTCGCAAGGACAGAAGACACTCGGACGGTTCACAAGATTGACACAAGCAGAGGACGAGCAGTCGGTTATAAGAATCGTAGACTCAACACTCTGAGCAAAGGCATGAAAAGAACAGCCAATGAACATTCCTATTGTGGTTTCTTCACAGGAAGCCCGATCTGTATAATTTAAGTAATGGTCCGCGCAAGAGGTAGGCAAATGTATTGCATGGAATGTAAAAAAGGTGCTAATTTTGGTATTGTTTCAATCTTCCACCTCATTGGCTTAGACATTAAAATCTACCTAAACTTGAAGAAGAATATTATTTGTAAACAGATTTGAATTGCATCTAGTGACAACACTCATAACTTTTAATATTACGAACTTTAAATGTGGGGAACATTTTAAAATTGAACGTTTTCTTGGTTATTGATTTGGACTCTTCTGATTGGACGAAATATTTTCAAACGAAAGAACTGTATTTTTAAAATGCAGTTTTACTGGATTTGATTTTAGAAATTTATCATTTAAGGGTTGATGAGTTGTCTGTATGAAAAACAGAAAATACTAAAGTGGGGAAAGCAAATTGCATCTGAACAATATAATTGTGCCTACCTCTTGAGCGGACTGTTAGCATTTGTATGGGAGTTTTTAGTTTTCCATTTACAACGTAAATTATATATACCATCATGTAATGGACGTGAGTTTGTCCTGATAGTGGTAATGATTCTATAAAAATACAAGATGCACGAGTGGACAAATTAATTAAACCGAGTAAAGGTTCGTGGAGCTTCTTTAAGTCACAACAACCATATGAGGATATCACCTGACAAAGTTGTTACCCCACAGCCAGTTTTAAAATATAAAAACTCGAACTCAATAGGACAGCGATGAATAATAAATACATGCATACTAAAGATGCCATGTCCACGCTGTCTTATTCTTGTTTCATACAATAGATGTCTTATTTCTAGTCTTCCAACCGGAAGTAAGTGTGTCCTAGAATCAGCTATGCCACAAGGAATGTTCTGATATCAAATGTTTCTGATTATTACTACCCAGGAAGTGAGGCTTCTGATTGAGTGCATTTGACCTTTCCGCTTAGGATTCTTGTGGTCCGATATGTTTACGTTCGTACGTTAAACATCGAAATCCTTCGAGAATTTCGGAAATCCCGTTAATTTTAAAATCTGAGTGTTGTTATTGGTCAACGAGAAAAGTCCGAATGTGTTATCATAACAACTAACCACCGAACCATGTCACTGTCATTATGTCTGCTGACAATGAGTGCAAGCCAAAGTATACGTAAGTTTGCATCGAGTCCGGGAAAGGCTTTGGGAGAACAGAGACGCTTGGAAATACTGAGAACTGAACAGAAACAAAGCAGACAAGGCTAATTCAGCTCGATCAGTTGTGTAATCACTTTTCCACGAGGTTAAGCGTGAGTTGTCGCTTTTGTTGAAATTGGTCTTAGTTCAGTTGTCCCTGCCTCAAAGTAGGACAGCAAAGGACTTCCATACAGCGAGCCAGCAGAGTATAAATGATTCTGAACTTTTTAGCCTTTTTAACTTTTTAGAATAATCATGTAGATAACTACACTATCTTTAGTTATTATTATTCAGTATCATTACAGTGTCCCCAATTAGTTGTAAAACTAAATGCATAGACACTTAAAATAAACATTACGATAAAAGAGTAATGTGATTTTATGTCAAGGAAGTGTCACATGATAGTATGCAGGATAGGGTAGGGTAGCTAGTGTAATTATGTTACCAATCAGAGGAAGGGGGCGTTCCCATCTATAGGTTGTTAAGAGCATGTTCCGCCATACAGGCGGCCCTTCCTACTCTGACCAGCTTTGCGCCAACATCATTTCTAGATACCTAAGGCGAAAAGTTTCCCGCCACCTCCCCCGCACCTGCCTGCAGACTATCTTATATAAATATTTATTTTAATATTTTCGTGTGTTACGTTGTTCAGTATTGGCGGGTCTTCTCCCACCTTTGCTGAAACAATTGTTTATTGTATAGGACATTATTGTCCTTGACATATGTTGAAATAAAACCGTCACAGTAGTGGCCAGATTTATTCCAAACTGAGACTGGATATAATTCTCTTTGTTCAATATTTCAGCAAACTAGTGCGACGCCATGCAGAGCTCTCGATCTCTTGATAACTAGCAAATGACGCGGCATAAAATAAAGTTATTATTATTATTAACTTCAGTGTGAAGATAAAAAATTCTTCAAAAATGGAGAGACAATACAATGACTGGCAAACAATTTCCCGAGAAACTGAAATGAACAGAAATAATAGACTCAGTCACCGGCAAATAATTTCCAAGCTAGAGTAAAGTTAAGGCTAATATCAAAGCCACCAGTTTAAAACATGACAACGATGGCCCAAAGTTTTCAAGTTTTTCAAATTAATTATAATTAATTTCACTGCTACCGGTAGCCCGAGAAACTTTTCCAGTTTCATTTCACGTAAGGATAATTTCCATACAAACTTTTCTTGTTTTTTCCCGTGTCGTTTTTCGTTTTTCATGTGTTTTTCGAATATTTTTCTGTCTTTTCCAATTGTAAGCGTTTGTACCATAATACTGATTCCGACGATGAACTTCGCATTGCATCATGGTATTGGACGTGGCTTTCCGTGTTTTCCACACATTTCCATTGTTTCACTGTCGCGCTTTCTGTTTTTCATTGTGTTAGACGTACGTGTAGTGTCTTGTTTCGGAGATAGGATCAGTTCTATCTGAAAAACAAGGAATGACAATGACGCAGTTTCAAGATCATATGCAATGTCATGTGTTTTGTTTCACCTGGCGCATGATCTTGAAACTGGGTTATTGTCTGTCGTGGTTTTTGGTGTTTTTCTAGGTCTTTTCATTTTGATTCCATATGTCGTTCTTGGTTTTCCGGGAAAACAACAGGAAAAACACGCGAAATATGGCAAATAAGAGGACACACCAAGGTGAACTATCGTAAATGTGAACATGCCTACAACGAGCCAAGCTGTCAGTCGGCGCACAAATTCGATAAATACTAGTACTGAATTGAGATGAATTCAATATGTCTAATTGCTCTAGTCAGTGATGGCTTTTTAATTATGAAAAAGTATAGATGCATGAAGATTAATTGCGTGTGGTTTTCAGTAAAGACAAGCGTCTGTAGTTATTAACTTAAAAGCGTTGGAAGATTTTAGCTGACGAAAGTACTCAGGAAAGAAAAGCATTGTTAAAGCAAACAGCACACCAGAAAAATCACTTATAACTAAGGTCTGTTTGGCTTACAAAGATTTAATAATCATAGATACAGTATACCAATCGTGACATGTGGAGCCGACCGAGTGCTATTCATTAAACAGTGCACGAATTTACATAAAAGCTCAAACACGAAAATTCGCCGTATTAAACAGAGCGCAAGTATAACGACGTATTTTAGCATATACAAATCATTTATTGCAAGAAACTGGGCGAATTGATAGCTTCTACGTTCGCTTTAGTACTTCTCTAAAGACCAATTATGGTAGCTAACAGGCTTAGCCTAGTAAAAACATGTACAAGTCCAAACTTTCTCGGTCAATTTAATTAATTAAAAGTAGAACTAAATATGGATAAAAAGACTTTTAGGCAAATAGATGACACCACAGCGCGAAGCCTCAAATCTCCCCAGGCCTCCCCAGACCTAGCCTGGTGATAAATGTCGAAGTGTCAACATGTCATTTTGTTGTAGATTTTTCCTGTTTGTTTGTTTCTATAGCAATATTTTAGCTTTTAAACTTGTATCTATTTCTACCCCTTGTGGAGGCGGATATCACTGAGTTTCCAGTTCCACCATTGTGAATGAAATATGTTGGAGTTTGCGCATACATCTGAATGACTCTCCCCTGCAGCTCGACAATAGAGAAATGTGTGTACATTTGCATATATCTTCTGAACAACACTGATGGACTCGGGAACAGGTGGTGGGCACTGCGCATGCGCGAGGGTTCTCAGCTCTCATTTCCACTTGCTGTGTGCGAGTTGAGAAAATAAGGCTCAGTTATGGAGAAGGCGGAAACCTATGGCATGAACGCTCCACGGAGGTCAATATTTCGTGATCTACTCATCGGCAATGATAGGTTAGTACACGCGTGAAGTTACTCT
Source organism: Actinernus sp. WN-2022 (assembly GCA_030867875.1). Lineage (NCBI taxonomy): Eukaryota > Metazoa > Cnidaria > Anthozoa > Actiniaria > Actinernidae > Actinernus > Actinernus sp. WN-2022. The sequence continues at coordinate 82,435,716 of JAOWCC010000936.1, read as the reverse complement.
GACTGGTTAAGACCCCAGCTAGTTTTATGTTTCATAACTGATACAACATCTTATTTTAACGGGTTTGTTATTGCTGGTAAAAGTATCCTGCATGCTGAAGCCTACGAGATAACATATAATAATACCCTGGCCCCAAGCCTTAAAAGGGAGTTCATCAGGCCATAAAGACAAAACCATCACAGCTTCTTTAGCAGAGTAAGACTACACGTCAAAATGATACAAAAGAATTCGCAAAGGAAATTATCAAATGAGAAATGGCAAACATAAATATTGCAACCATTATATAAAAAAATAACTAACTCTAACTGAGAAGGCAGCGACCTATTTTACTCTCCTTATGTGGTAGTTTTAGCGCCCCAAACCTCTAAAGGCACTAACTGACTGAAGTAGAGTTTTACTATGGTAATTATATTTTTCACTTTCCAGTTCTCATTTGATCTATTTGTTACCGATGCAGCCCACTAACGCTTAAAGTCGATTCAAGAGCGCAAACAAATAATGGTCTTTCCCCTCCAACAATACGTGTTTTGTATGTCAGTGCACTTTGTCGTCGCCGCCTTCATATATCATATATCATCCACGGCAACTATCTCTGTTTTAAATGTTATTAGTTTTTGTGGCGTATATCTCATGCAAATGATATAATATAGTTTCTAGTGAGAATAGGCCTAGTACAACGGCCTCGGGAGGTGAAAAAAGTCTCTCGCAGATCTCTTCTTAAAACAATACAACTTGCTGTCGTGCATTGAGAGTGTTAGTCATGGCTCAGTGCGGAACTAGATTGGGTTCAAAATAACACTCAGCGATCAACGCATCCAATCATACAAAGGCATTATCTTTATCTCAGCGTGAAAATAAGGAAGAAGACTTCACGCTGAGTTGTTGTTTAAAATGTAGCAGGAATTTGAAAGTCTAATTTTTAGCTCTGAGATGTCACTTTTTAGCTCTGAGATGACAAACAACGGTTGCAAAGTGATAGCCACGAAGCACTTGTTTTAACGCTGAGACTGTAAAACGTTCATACGTACGTGTATGTGTTAGTAGACTGCCTGGAAAGTGTCCGGAAAAATACCACATAGTAATATTATGGTGCATAATCGTGAAAGGTTTCGAATGGCGCAAGGTTTACTGAAGTCATATTAAGATGAAAACACTCGAAATTAGAATTTTTTTTAAACTGATCCGTCATAGTCACACTGATACAAATTACAGAAGATCTCTATACATGAATTAAGAGTTTTCACACAGAAGGTAGTATGTTATTTCAGTCAGTAGTAAGAGTATATAGTTCAATTAATTGTCCAGTCAGTAAACCAATACTGTACGGATAATATAATAGGTGTTTCAATCAGTAACTCAACCGCGCATTTTCACAATAAGCAGATGAATGTGTTTTTCCGTAGGTGAGTTCATTAAGCGCTCCTTGCTTTTTAAAATCAATTTTAGAGGCCGCTGACTTGAGATTGAAACGAAGTATTCGCGATTCAGTAGACGTTACTGATCAGTAAAAAAGAAAAAAAATATGCGACGAATCTGACAAGGCAAGACAAGTTCTCCAAATTCTTTGATAACCAACCGGCTAGGGACAAACTGCTAATGATAATTGCATTATTAATGACACCTAGACAGTACTGACTTGGCAAGCTGAAGCTGCTTCCGTTATTCTAAATCAATATCCGCCATCACATGGTTTGGGTGGATTACTTAAAAGCACTTTGACATAGCGATCGCGGATATGGATATCTAAAGATTAGGTGTTTAACTGATGGGTATACCTTATAAGGTAAATGAAATGTTTAATGTGGGATCAACAAGCGAGTACGACCAGCTCAACATGCAGGCTGCGTATAGCAACCCTCTCAGACATACGACAAGCAACGCCTGGGACAAGCACTTCCCACTTAAGCTGATTCGTATCGCAATAAGACAACCACTAATCAGACTATACGGCATGAATTTGTGTATCTTGCGCCTTTAATCCTAAACGAATGTGCTGCCAAGTGACTCTTAACGAAGTTAGTCCATATTAAAGAGCAAAGTCAACAGTGTTATGTCGTGTGGACTTTGGATTGGTGTTCTTTTTGTTTTGCTTTTGAAAACCGGCTTTTTCGCTACTCACTATCTATCACAAAAGCTTAGCCAATCAGATTGTAGGATTCGTGATATTTCTACTAATACTGATTATAATATCAGCTAAGGAATCTCTGCAATCTGATTGGCTAAGATGAGTGGTATTTCAGCGTAACACTGGAAAAATTGAACCATTTAGAGACTTTGAATATTAAAAAGTCTGTACAATTTCTCTAAATGGACTACTCTATAAAATGTCAGGCACAAACATTTTATAAAGTCTGTGAAATGTCTGTCAATGCTCACATTTTACATACTTTTTACATAGTTATTCAAAGTCTGTAAAAGTGGTTCGCGTTTTCCAGTGGTTAGCTCCAAGTTGTGGTATTTCAAGCACTCATGTACATGAAGACTTCCAAACCGAAAATACACCTTCTTCTCACACAAACATCTGCCAAGGAACAGCTGAGAATATACATGGCCAAAACATCATCATATTTGTCTTGTTTGTGATGCACTGACCACCCTGGTCCCAGAGGTTTTCTAATCTGTTTTCTCCGTTGTTTTGCGCCGCGAAGAGGTGTCAGGGGGGGAGGAGGGGGATTTCGGGTACATCTTAAATCAGGATTTAATAATTGCAGTATTGTGAGGTGCCAAAAGCACAAGTCGATTTCTAAGAGGTGTATGATTAGACAAATTTCAAATTTACTAACGTTTTAATGAAGTAACAATGTGATAATACAAAGTACTATTTCATAGTTGGTTTATGATTTTTGGACAAAATTATTTCAACTAGAACATAATGACTTAGGTAAAATGACATACTTTTAAGCTTTATAAAGTAAAACGTTTTATGTGTAATACGAAAATTTGATCGATAACATGAACTTGTGTCAGCTACATGTATCAGTATGTAACAATTAATACATAGATTAAGTTTTCCATATAATTTCAACTAGAATACAACTTTTTTTAAATTACATAGTTCAAGGCTCAATAAAGTAGAATGTTTTGATCTACTGTATTACACGTTTCATATAATAAAATTTGCATTTGACGAGAAAATGCCTCTCGTCTTCAACTTCTGTATTGCATTTTGTACAAATTCTTTCTTCTAACTTTTGATATGGCCTTAAATGCCTTCCTACTTCAATTTGAAGGCAGTGATTGCTGATTCGGAGTTTGGTTAGAGATAATCCTGTGCTTAACTATACTTACGTTTTTGAGATATTCCTCTTGGGTGTAATTATGTTTAAATAATCTATATGTTCTTAGCTTATTGGTATGAGATGGATTTTTTCTTTCGTTGTTATGAATTTCTCCATGCCAGTTTTGGATTTCGATATCTTTGGATCTTTGACCTAGATTGTTGAGTATTCTCTTTACGAGAAACGTTGAAGGGTCTTCACCAAAATTTAATTGCCAAATGAAGCTGAAACCAAGTATAGGTCAATTACGTTTTTTAGTTTTTCTGTCCAGCAATCAAACATTGCCTTGTCTGATAATTTGACTTATCTGATGATAAATACGATGTCCATAATGAAAAGCTTCTATTGATTGCTTGATGCTTCAGGGGCAGCCTTCCCAGCTCAGCCCGACACGCGTTATTTACTGCGGTCTTGTTGACCCCCAAGAGCATTTTGCAAAACTTCACGTGTACCTGTTCAGCTGGATATTTGTCTAGATTTGTTTTCATATCTACTCCCCAGACTTCGCTCCCATAGAGTAATATTGGTCTGATTAAGCAATCAAAAAGCCTTGCAGTTATTGAAATATCTGTTCTAAAATGCTTTCCCATCTCTTTTCTGAGCCTAAATAATGCTTTTAAGGCCACTTTTTTTAGTTCTTGTCTTGCAAAAGCTAGAGTTCCAACAGATGTAAAAGTAAGCCCAAGGGAGTATTTGTATTTTTCAACATTGTCTAATAATTTGTTATCGTAATAGAATCGATAATTATTTAAGGTCTTTCCATTATTGTTAAATATCATAATTTTAGTTTTTTCTAAGTTAACATTAATTTTCGATATTGAACAATAGTTATGAAGATATAGTAACTGATTTTGTAAGCCGGTGTAAGACTTCGATATTAAAACAAGATCATCCGCATACAAGAGACAGTTATTTTTTTTGTCTTGCGCTTCCACTAAGTCTGACGTATTCTTATTAAATGTTTCTGGTAAGTCGTGAAGGAAAAGATTAAACAGCGTCGGTGACAACATGCATCCCTGCTTCACGCCGGCGAAGCATTTAAAGCTTGGTGATATCTGGTCCTCAGTTTTGACCACAGATGTGTCATTTGAATACATGGAGGTGATCAACGTATAAAATTTTCCAGTTATCCCTACTTTCCTCATTTTTTCAAAGAGTTTATTTCGTGGTATACTATCGAAAGCTTTTTTAAAGTCTACAAAACATGCAAAAAGCAAATTCCTTTTCCACTTTGGCTTGCTTTTAACATACTTATCTATAAGTGTCTTGAGAATAAATATGCTATCGACTGTTCCATGCTTTTTTCTAAATCCCCCTTGCTCGGGTTTTAAAACCCCATTGGAGACAAGATAATCATAAAGTCTCTTGTTAAGCACAGAGGTGAAGAGTTTACCTAACGACGAAAGTAACGGTTATGCCTCTGTGAGTATATATTACGTCATAAACTGGAGTACCCCCCGTCAAACTCGCTGTTTAATATGCTAGCTACATGTATGTTTGTTTATGTCTCGAATATATGCAAAATATGAGTCAAACAAGGATATCAATGGACAAATAACTACTGACTATAACGTTCATTGCATGGGTATGAAAAATCTCTGAGAAATAACTCCTGGTTTCATCGGTCCTGGAGCATCTGGGTAAAATGCCATGGCGAACATGCGTCTTGGCTGAAAGCGATGTTTTAATGGCCGTCGACATAATCTCCTCAAAGCACCAGTAACACTATTCAGATACGTTTATCTAGCACGAGAAATAAATACGACGCGATACAAGTATCCAGATATTCCTGTCCTCCCTTGATTAACGAATCTCGTAATTATTACGACTTTCACTTACCCCTCTCTAGTGAAGAAAATGTTCACTTTACCCTTCCCTTCGCTGTGACAATAAAGCTGACCAATTACCCTATATCATTATGACGTCACGGCTTGTTTATGAGGGGGACAGAATCGACTTGAACAATAGAGTTTTGAACTAAATCTGCTCTGCTGAGGAAAATTTAACTTCGAATTGTCTGGTTTCCAGATATCAGCTGTATCAATGTTTATCCCACAATATTTACCGTATTTGGTGGCTGTTACCGCTATTCTACGTTCTACAAAATGCATTTGATAGCTATTTCCTTTGTGTTGTTGCTGTTTTGTCCCCCTCCCACGACCGTGATCCTTAGCGTTTAAACAATAGATTGTTTTGATTTGACGTCATAATGATATAGGTCAATTACACCTCTTTTAGAGCTAATTAAATTCATCTAATCAGGGAACGAAGGTCGAGAACAGAGGTTTTATCTTCCACTCTGCCTCGCAGCTCGTTGATGCCGCTTTGCGGCTCAGGCCACATAAACGAAATTCAAATACTAAAGAACTTCTTAGATCTTAGATTTTGACTACACTAATACCGGAAGGTGCATAAAAAATGATAACAAATTATTACAAAATACAGAAGTGAAATAAAAAGTCAATGTTAGTGCAAGTGCAGACAATAATAATAAGGTAATAATAAATAACCATGAAAAACGAAAGGTGTAATAAATGAATAAATATCAGTTATAAGCGCCTTAGATGCCCAATAGCACTGGAAAATAGTGCTATAAATGATGGAGCATTTACCACGTATACACATAGAAGGGTTACAAGAAACCCTTGCAAAGTCGCGCGCATGTCAGCTTTTGCCTTTGGCATGAGACAGGATTCAAATATTGTCCAAGAAAAATCCTTGTGCTTGTACTGATCAGTTAATGATGTTAGAACTAGACTTTCATCCCACTGAGTGCGATGGTTTCTTTTCTTTTCGATTATAGTTAACTGAAGTTCTTTTCTTGGAGATGTAATTGTCATAACACGGCAAAGTGACAACTGTTAGTTTGATTGTGCTCGGCGATGAACTGACAGCTTATTATAATAACAATATCAACAACAATAATAATACTTTATCTACAAAAAGTATTAACGCTGACAATGTTTTATTGTAGTAAATCGTATTACAAAACTTTTCACGAAAAGGAATGTATCTTCCGTGTCTCCTGAATAAAACGTTGCGCGGTGTAGAGGATGCCTGAATGTCAAACAATATTTACGTTTCTTCTTAACTGCTGCATGACCTTTCTAGATGAAGTCAAATGAATATATACACGATGTATTTATGTATGTATTTATTTATGTATGTAAGCTGATATGTCGAAGTAGGTACACCTGTCGCAGTACTATAGAGTCTGCACGGATAATTAGTATTCATTTTAGTGCTGTCAAGGACTAATCGTGGAACCATAATCATGCAGTTAAGTTATATATAGTTATTCTAAGGATTCCACTTGCGTATCGTGAAGTGAACGGCAGTTCTCGTGACGGTTCAGTTGATCGACTGGATAAACATGTCTAACAGGTAACGTAATCCGTCTGAAGAGCAATATATATCGAAATAGAGAACTTTAATGCTTTAGTGCTGCAGTAGAAATTAAGGTTGTAATGATCGAGGCTTTTAGAACCGATTCATGTCAGGCAAACTCAGCGATTTTCGTTTGAGGATCGAACGTTTAAAGTAAAGTGAACGTAGTTTAGTTTTAAATATTCAAGGCATAACCTTGTTCCGTTGAACAGTTGGCGAGGAAAAAGCCCGTTTATTTCCATCGTTGGGTCCCCGGAAGCTAGTTCTTAGCAAATAATCCATTATTTACAATGTTGAAAGAGTACGTGGATTTGCATTTTGAGTTAAAATGCTCCTCTGTTTATGGTTGTTATTCTTTCTTTCCAGGCAACTCTTTGTCGTATAATTCATTCCCTTTGACTGTAATATAGCCGTGTATAACGTGTCTAGTTTTAATTACTAAGGCTTCCAAGCAATAGACCCTTCTACGTTGTTTTTTTAACTTTTGATATATACGTATAACAGCAAAACCGTCGATACTGCTGAAAAGAGCACCTCGAAGTTAGGCAAAATCCCAAATTTGAGAGTTATATCTTGATTAGGAGCAAAGATACAGGCCCGCAAACTCGGAACATTTTAGACGTTTGTATGGAAATTTCGACTGGGTGGCACAAACTTGCTCATTTTGTTACTTTGTCCTGTTTGGACTGACATCTCTCAGTGGGAATGAGACAAATCTGCACAAATCTGATTTACATTTTAATCTGAGTATGTGAGTGCCAGTCAACTCTCAAATGACACCAGTGTCGACCAGTGCGGTACATGTTTTCTATCTTCTTGGTAAAACGGCAATAAAATTCCAGATCAATTATTGATACAACTTTTCTTAAATGTCCCTTTTGAAGTTTCGTTCAGTTTTCCAATCTACAAACAAAGCGGCGTCAGTAGCGACCTCATACTGAAAAAATAGGTAAGTTATAACAAGATACCGTGGCTCTTGGTTATAATTATTATTTTGTTCTTTCACTAATTTGTTTGAGATAATATGCGTTTGTCACTCCTCAGATGAATATTTCTGAATACTAAAATATCTCATTTCTGAGAGAACAAGAGAAGTTCACTTGTTGACCTTGGTGTATAATGTTCAGAAAAGTCGAGTGATAATGGGGGCAGGATTTAATATTCTAACTAGAGTAACTATCAGTTAGGAAGTGCATTCGTTTGAAAAGAATCATATTTTGAAGTAATATAAATTTCATTCAGATTTTAGAAATGTATTCGTTTGGTGAAACCAAGGAAAGTACCGAAAAAAATACCTCTTCTAATTTTTTTTTTTTACATCATTCCCTTTTGTCTGATTGCGTCTAGAGGAAATGGACTAGTAAACACAAATGAATTATGAATATATTTATTCTCATTGTTTACAATTATCGTATGAATATCAATTCAACTGGTTACCCTTGTGCTAGACTTATCTGCTATATGTACACATGCAATTCTTACTTGGAAGATTTGCCTCTGGCTCCCTGGGTATAAAACTATATAGTAACATAACTAATATATTTTAACTGTTTTTAACGGTAACGGTATAAGATTTGATGTGTAATGTATACTAACATGCATTAATGTGTAGCAATGTTTTCGTTTAAATGGTCTACTACGGGCATATAGCATCCTAACCATGTTTAAGTTAACTTTCTTCACTATTTTGTAAAAGTCATTGCATAAAGTTTTCAAGTAAATTCGGACCATGCAGTTATCGAAATATCGTGAGCCGTAAAATAAACAAAACGGCTGCTCGCTTAGTTCCCAGACCGGTAGTACGTGGCCCTCTTTAAAGCTTGCCTCACTCGCTGAGCGCAAAGCATAACACTAAATAAACTTTTGCTTCAGTGTAGTTTCACGTTTACGGCAGATCCTTGTCTTGTTACTATTATTAAAAGGTTTCGGCAGAAATCATTGTAGATGTTTGCGTATTAAAATCTCAACTCTTCTTGGAGTCTCAATTTCCATGTGCATGCAATCAGTCAGGCGTGAACGTGTCAGTCTAATTTTTTACAGAACATCAACAGAGTTTTGAAGCGAACACCGTAAATCGTAATGCATCATGGACATGCTGAGTTAATTTATGCGCAAAGGTACAAACCCACGTTCTATGCTCTGTCACTGCGCTCCGCCGCATAGAAAATATTTATGTTGTATATTCTACATATACATCAAGCAAGGCGTGTTAGGAGGATGCCGACCAGATATGTCAAGTTTATTGCCGTATAAACATTACATATTAATGTTAAACTAATGACGAATCGCCGGATACGAAAAACCATGTTAAAACCTCACTTTGAGGAAAAAAATATTCTGGAAACGTATACTCCAACCCAATGCGAATTCGCCGAGACCCCTGGAGGTTAAGGGTCATCAAAAGAAAAAACTTACATGTACAAACGCTGTTAATTTAAGCCCGGATTACAGAGAAATGTCTAGAAAATTTTGGCCCGGATAACCAAGCGTGTAAACTGGTTGGCGTCAAGTGAAAACTATATGTAAATATCATCTTAAATAACAACTCCAAGTCCTTAGGGAAGAGCACGAGGTGCTAATTACGAATGCACAACAAAAATACATGTTTTCGTGTTTGGATTGCGCCTATGGACCACAGGTAGCCCGCGTTAAGATTAGTATGCGTTCTCGCTCTCGCTCGAACGCAATTATTGCTGTGCCATTCATTCATATAATTTTATTACGTACTGATTGGTTCATACGGACACGTGATACGATTTTCTGAATTAATCAAATATGGCGACTCGAGCTTGAGCATGCGCAAGACGCGGACTCCCATAAACCATCACTTCTCCCTCGGTACTAGTCCCAATCCAAGAATAAAGAACAAGATAGATCATTTTAGCGGAGCTCCGGCCCGCGCGAGCGGAGCACCATACATATAGCACGAGAGTGAACGGAGCACCATACGTATAGCACGAGAGTGAACGGAGCACCATACATATAGCACGAGAGTGAACGGAGCACCATACATATAGCACGAGAGTGAACGGAGCACCATACATATAGCACGTGGTTGTACTGGAGGAAATAAAATCTTAATTCATATATTTAAAGGCACTTGTACGAGAGCAGTAGTGTTATTAGCAAAACCTGTTTGCAAATGCAATTTTCCACCTCCATAATAATAATAACTTTAATCCTTATACCAACAACGGTACATTGGAATTACGGTAATAACAGTACAACTGTATAAACACCTAAATACAAAACTAAGAAGTAAAACAAGCATTGAACAAGACAATGATATCATAGCAATATTGGGCTGAAAACTTCATAATCGAATCGTCCTTCATTGACATTATATATAAAAACAAAGCCCGCTTACTAAAATATCGAAATGAACTGTTTACATCCAACAGGTTATTAATGAAATCTTCCCTAAGAGTTATAAAATTCCTGTTATTACAAGTCATTAAATAGTGAAATTCATCTCCTACTTCACCAAAATCGCACATTGTACAAACACGTTCGTCATGTGGAATTTTTTTATATCGGCCAGACTCAACAGGCAATTTGTGCGCAGAATTCCTTAGCTTAGTCACCGCCTGACGATATTTAATGTTTGAAATATGAGAGATACTTTTCAAAACCTAAATGAAACTTAACTTGTTTAAATGTCACCTTTTCCGTTACATATGCGCGTGCAACTCATGATCATCTGCACGTGCAGAATTTATTTTCATAATTACGTCTGCACGCACGCATTACATTTCCCGTTATATTTAACAAATAAAGAAGCCTTAGCCGTATTTTATACTATCATAAAACACGATGGGCATTTGAGAACTACATGAGAGAAATGTTAAAGCACAAGCCAAATGACCAGAGTGTTTTATGATAGTGTATAAAACATGGATTTAAGGCTTCTTTATCTGTTTTATAATATAGATTTACGCGCGCGATGAAAGGAAACCGCCAATTGAAAACAATAAAACACGGCAAACTAATAAAACATGGCTTTTTAGCCAATCAGAGCGCGCGTACTATCGTATCGATATTATAAATGCGCGTGCATCTCAACTGCACATGCACTATATATTTTTACAACAACCGCCAATTTTCTCGCAATCTGATTGGCTAATTTTCATATGCAATATTTTAACAGACGCGCGGCCGGCTTTCGAAGCGGGCTTTGCAGAGATTTGTGAATTCAGGTTGTGTACACATCTGTTCCAAAAATCAAGAAAATGAGGATTTTAAAAGCATTTCATCACTGGGAAAAGTTAAACGGTGAGTCAAACTTCCTTGTGTGGTGCCATTTGTCAAAATTTGAGCTCTCTCTCCAGTCGAACAAAGCATTTTCGGCTAATTTGTGATCGACTTTGTGACAAGTTCGACCGATCTTTTAGAACTAGAACTGAGAAATGGTCTTGAATTAAATACATAATCTTCTAGTTCGTGATTAAAATCTCTTATTCAGGATATTTACATAACGCTCTTAAGTAGAAACAAACAGTTTAGAGTAGCTTAGGTATTTTTCTAGAGTTCGGGAAAGCATAAAGACGTGTTTACGTTTTGGACTTTTCGACTCGAAAAGCAGTTTGTACACACTCATTTGAAGCTCGGCGAAGACGCCTCGTGGATCCACAGCTATTTTGACCATGTTATGACGAAAATCATTGTCAATATTAGGACAGACACATAAAAAACTAACTTCAATTTGTTAATTTCATAAAATTAATTGCCATTACATATATGCGCGTGCATCGCTTCGTATTTGATTATTGGGAGCTCCGCTCTTACTGGCTTGCCTATATATATATATATAAAGTGAGGACTTTGGTCCCCACGAAACAGTATTGTAGAGCGAAATATGAATCAACCAAGAATTTAAATACTCCGAATCCTTAGTATTATTGCTCTACAGCATTGTATCGAGCACTGTTTGATAGAATTAATCGAAACATTTATTTATATATATATATATATATATATATATATATTACTACTCGCTTATTCATCTAATTAAGTTATTAGTCAATTAGTTAGTCACTCAACTAGTCAGTCAGTTAGTACCATTTCAATAACTTATATTCCAATAGTCTTTCCACAGGTTAACCATCCTCCCATTTTGTGTATTTGTCACTGATGTTTTAATAATCCATCATTTCTTAGCAAATTGTGAAATAAAATACCTTTCGACTTGATTCTGCTGTATATGTGTTGATTTAGCGCGCGCTCATAATACAGCTCGGGTTTCCTGTGGCTCAGGATTGTTTACATATAGCTCGGGCTTCCTGTGGCTCATCTCGCCAATGGCCAACTACATAAAACTACACAAGGCAGGCAACTAAATTCATCGCCGACAAGCGAGACGCGCGAGAATTTTGCCGAAAAACGAAAACTTCCAGGTTCCTGCTCCCTCCCTAACATTCAAAATGTTGAAGAACAGTAAATGAGCTAAGTTTTTGGTGGTAATTTACGGCGCTTTTGAGTTGTACACACTCGCAAAAGCTTCCTAGAAACCGTCAAACTGGTCCAGATTTTCGGCGATTTTTTTTCTCTCTATGATCGGGACAGATATGAGCCATCATAAGAATTTATAACGGTCATTACATTCAATTTTTTTTAATCAAACTGTCGAATGATCTCCCGTCTAGAGTGCCCTGCGAAGAAATGGACAGCTGACATATTTCCCCTAATCTCCCTCGTTATAAAGTGTTGCAGGGGCTCAGAAGTCTCAGCTGGTCTCTTGCATCTTTACAAGCCTTAGGGTTCCCTTTTTGCTTGTATTTTTACGGTTCAAGTAGCTGATTTATACTTTAAGTAGTAGTCTAACGGATTGCTTCCTAATATATGAGTATTTGAACACTTTTTGCAACGGTTTTCTAGCTAACCCTCACTCAGTTTTCTCCAATTCACTGCTCACTTTGGATTTTTTTTGTTCAGTTCAAACGTTTACTCAGTTCGCACAAAAGGCGCGAAAAAACTTTTGCACGCGTGCGCTATCAAATTCCCGCCCTCGCAAAACTTCTTTTACTGATGCATGAGAGCTGGTTTGCATTTTGCATCCGAGATCTCTCGTGTCCTCCTGAATCTCGCCTGAGAATGTTTTGTCTCGGACGAACTTCTGGGCCGCTTTCTACACTTAACGGCGCTGTGCAATGTTTAGCAGGATTTGTTTCTTTACTAACTCTTTGGCTTTGGACTTCGCTTCGGTTCGCGAATTCACTTCAACTTCTATGCAATGTTTGTGCCAGTTTGTGATGGAATTATCGACTACTTCAAATCGGAAGAAAGTGGAACTTCTTCTTCACACTCTCGACTAGAAATTTCAATGATCCTGGCACTCTTGGAACGAGAAGCTCACTACAATCACAAACACGGTAATGTTTTAGTTAAAATATTTTTTTATGATGTGATAAACTGTATTTGTGCTGAATTTACTGATGGTAATACCTGGTAATACTAGTAGAGTGGAGTAAAATTTGGTCTGAAATCATAGTACCGGAGAGTTTAGCGGTCGTGCGACATATATTTTTGTAAACAAACTTCCCGCGAGTACTAGTCTCAATCACCGGTTCAAGATAACCGGAAATATCTTCCGGTTTGTTTATCGGAAGCTGCCAAAAAACTACTTCATCGGGGTGGTGTGTCAAGTTGCAAAACAGCCCATACGAGGGAGATTAGGGGAAATATGTCAGCTGTCCATTCCTTCGCAGGGGACTCTGGACGGGAGATCATTCGACAGTTTGATTAAAAAAATTTGAATGTGATGACCGTTATAAATCCTTATGATGGTTCATATCTGTCCCGATCATAGGGAGAAAAAAAAAGTCGCCGAAAATTTGGACCAGTTTGACGGTTTCTAGGAAGCTTTTGCGAGTGTGTACAACTCAAAAGCGCCGTGAATTACCACCAAAAACTTAGCTCATTTACTGTTCTTCAACATTTTGAATGTTAGGGAGGGAGCAGGAACCTGGAAGTTTTCGTTTTTCGGCAACTCGCGCGTCTCGCTTGTCGGCGATGAAGCAGAGTTGTGTTGTGTTTTGGTACATTTCGCGGTATTTTTGATATGTGGAACAAAATACAGTAGCAACAACACAAGAAATGTATGCTAATTTACTTATTTACTTAAAAAGAAATATTCCCATTTAAGAAGCATTATGTTTCTGTGTTGTTTAGTGACTTAGCCCTAAAGAACCCTAAATTAGTGAGCACCCGTTGTTGACGGTTAGGGTGTTTTTAAATGTAGGGTTAGGGTTTGTATTATTTCACAAAAACTTAAGAAGTATTATGTTTCTGTGTTGTTTAGTGACTTAGCCCTAAAGAATCCTACGTTAGTGAGCACCCACTGTTGACGGTTAGGGTGTTTTTAAATGATGGGTTAGAATTTGGATTAATTCACAGGAACATATAAGAAGCATTATGTTTCTGTGTTGTTTAATATAGTGACTTAGCCCTAAAGAACTCTAAATTAGTGAGCACTTATTAGTGACGACGGTTAGGGTGTTTTTAAATGATGGGTTAGAATTTGGATTAATTCACAGGAACATATAAGAAGCATTATGTTTCTGTGTTGTTTAATATAGTAACTTAGCCCTAAAGAACCCTAAATTAGTAAGCACTTATTAGTGACGACGGTTAGGGTGTTTTTAAATGATGGGTTAGAATTTGGATTAATTCACAGGAACATATAAGAAGCATTATGTTTCTGTGTTGTTTAATATAGTAACTTTGAGTTAGCCCTAAAGAACCCTAAATTAGTAAGCACTTATTAGTGACGACGGTTAGGGTGTTTTTAAATGATGGGTTAGAATTTGGATTAATCACCACAGGAACATATAAAAAGCATTATGTTTCTGTGTTGTTTAATATAGTGACTCAGCCCTAAAGAACTCTAAATTAGTGAGCACTTATTAGTGACGACGGTTAGGGTGTTTTTAAATACATGATGGCTTAGGATAGCTGTATATTTCCAATGTGAGATACGTTTTTAAAATGAGCAAGAGAAATCGAAGTGGCTGCGTGCCTTCGTGGCTCCGTAGTGAAATTAATTATTCATTATTGTTTAGGGAATAAACATCGCTTTTTACTTTGTAATCGTGGAGCCACTTCAAATATAACCTTGCAATGGTAGGCTATAGACAGGCATCGTTTTTGGAATAAATAACGACTTTTACTACGGAGCCGCGGAGCCACATTAAGTATATAGTCAAATAGTAATATAATTAAGTATCGTGTTAGTGTTAAAGCTGGTTTAACTTAAGTTTAAGTGTTACTCAGTGTCGTTTTAGCTTGCTACGGTCCGCGGAGCCACGGAGACGTTTTTTTTGGGGAGACTGAAAATTGACGTTGTATTCTGCAATCGCTTCGATCTTTCAAAAGGAATCGAAGGTGAGGATAGGAACGCTCGATAAGTATTGCAAACGAAGTATTAATTCAAGCTGTTGAGGTATTTAGTCATACGTACTACTCCTTAAATTGGCAACTTGATTCTCAGTGCAGCGATATCTCCCAAAAACGATCCGATATTCAACGCTAAGTTGCCGTTTTTGCCTTCAAAGCAAAGCTTATTAGTGTGTTGTTCTATATGGAACCATTGTAAGTTGGAGATTTTATTGTGATTATCAGAACATGAACATTTTAGCACCATATATACATTTACTGTAATGCCGAGAACGTCCCAGAGGGCACGCTTCAACTGCGCATATCCATTCGATTTCTCTGGCCATCGGACTCCCAGATGGCAGTGTCATGCTCTCTAGCTCTGAATAAGCATTAAAGAGTTTGCTCTCAACGGAATACTTTTCTCCGAAACATGCTCACAGACATAACTATCGCTAATAGGTTTCTACAACATAGACTAATTACTCAATTAGTATAGGTAATCATACGGTTTCGAGTCCAATAGACCATTTTCTCAGGTATGCGCACGCAATATTGGCCCGCCAAATCGCTTTTTGAACAATAGCAGCCAATTTTTGAACAATAGCCGATAATTTGAATAACAAAGGCTGACGCATCAGAACGAGTCTAACAAAAGCAAACAAAACTCACGGCCCGCCAAGATATACTTCATGTAGGCAGCTTGGATTTAGTATTGGTTGAAATAATAGGGAGGGTTATAGGAAACCACTACGTGATTGCCCACGTGAAGTACCGGCTCGTCAAGCCTGTTGCGTGCGCATACTTGAGAAAATGGTCTATTTGGGATTAATTTGCACGAGTGGGTTTTTCAAAGAGTATCAAAATTGCACGAGCCCGCAGGGCGAGTGCAATTTGAGCTCTTTGAAAAAAACACGAGTGAAAATTAATCCAAAATAGCACGAGAAAACCGTATGATTACTTATTAATAATATAGATGAAAAAAATTATCAGGAAGTGACGTTGGCGAGTCATGTGACAAAGTAATTTATTCAGTCAACAGACCATAATAGTTGACACTTTCAAATTCATTCAAATTGTTCGAGTGTTCTCAGAAGTCGAAAGGAAATGTTTCATTGCTTTCATAAGAAATTTGCATCGTATTTCCTTTTTTCGGCGCTATGTTTCCTTTTTTCTGCACTGTGTTTCCTTGAAATTGCATCGGCTCTCAACCAATCAGAATTGAGAATTTTGTTCATGTATATTATTAGGAACATTAAGATATGAAGTATATCCTAGGTGATCAGAGGCCTAGCAACTAATGGGCTAACTGCTAACTACAACTTAACTGAGTTATTAATAAGGCCGTAATAGTGGCTTCTCCATAAAGAACTCGTCCGTCCTTTAATTACTAAATGACAATAGGAAAGGGAGAAAATAAACACGGGCATAGCCAAGATTTTGCCAAGGAGAAGGCCTAGGCCCGACACGAGTACCAGAGGCGCTTGCCTCAGTCTAGGGCGAAAGGGGTACGATCCCCCGGGAATTTGTGAAAGTTTGTTTCACTGAAATGTAATTTCCTGCATTCTGAGGTAAGTTTTGTAGATGTTTTTGGCATTGTTTGATTCCCTTCATTCTATACACATATTTACCAAATGGGGGAGGGTGGGGTCACGGACACCCTAGTACCTCCCCTTAGCTACGCTCCTAGAAACAAACTGACAGAGTAACTGGAGAAGTGCTGCGGACGCGAGTCTGAAATCATTTATTCAACCTACTTCAAACTACAATTATTAATGAGCGAGGATGAGCCGGGTCCTGACTTTGATCGCGTTAGAAATTCAGAGTAGAACTAGTCCACACGAAATCTACCTTTTACCGGATCGAAGCTCGAGCAAGTTGAAATGCTATTGTCTTCTACTTGACACTGGCGGTTGGCTCAACTAACCGTAAGTTGGAATAATTTGTTTTCGTTCTGAAATATGATGATTGTTCTCGTTGTCGAAGTGGCCCCCGGTTTAAGTCGCACTGTTAAATTATGTGCAAGTTATTGGCAAAACAATTATTTAGGGAATCAACACAATTGATTGTAAATATTGATCAAAGCCTTAATCCTCTTTACCATTGGTATCATAGTCTATTGTCACTTAGTCTATCATCGTTTAACAAAGACAGACTTTTGACTACTGTAAACTTAAATGGAAACGCCCACATACTAAACATCTTAAGCAAAAGATATGAAATGCTTGGCTTTCTTCGTAGACTTACCAATAAGTACTTTGACTGTGAAACAAAGCGACTTCTCCATCTTACAATAGTCAGATCTAATGTCGGTTATGCTAGTGAAATGTGGGCGCCACAGGCTATATTTGTAACCTTTTAAAGGTCGAGAGTCTTAAACGACGCTCCACAAAATACATTTTGAATTATGGGGAAAATGAACTTAGTTATCGTGAGCGCCTTTTGAATAATCAAAATATTTTTCTCTTTCCTATTGGCATGAGATAAAAGACCTGATCATGAATTACAGGCCACTATTCCATTCGTATCAATAACTATATTAATTATATTCATTTTGAAATCATTGGTGTTTCCTGCAATTTGATTGGTTAAAATCAGCAGTGATTTCAGCCTTAATAATATACATGAACAAAATTCTCAATTATGATTGGTTGAGAGCAATGCAATTTGAAAGAAACACAGTGCAGAAGAAAGGAAACATAGTGCCGAAAAAAGGAAATACGATGCAAATTTCTTATGAAAGCAATGAAACATTTCCTTTTGACTTCTGAGAATTTGAAAGTGTCAACTATTATGGTCTTTTGACTGAATAAATTACTTTGTCACATGACTCGCCAACATCACTTCCTGATAATTATTTTTCATGTATATTATTAATAAGTAATCATACGGTTTTCTCGTGCAATTTGGGATTAATTTTCACTCGTGTGTTTTTCAAAGAGCTCAAATTGCACTCGCCCTGCGGGCTCGTGCAATTTTGATACTCTTTGAAAAACCCACTCGTGCAAATTAATCCCAAATTGGGCTCGAAACCGTATGATACCTATACAAATTGCACTCCACTCAGTTATATTACCATGATTAAACTTACACCAGTAAACAGAGTTACACGCAACCGCGCGGCTCACCACTAGATCTTCTTGTACCAAAATGTCGCACTAAACTGTATTCCCAAGCTATGGAACAATCTATTCGTACTTCTAGCTCTGCCAATCAGTTTAAGTCGCCTCTATACAAGTATTACTCACGAGCCTTACAAACAGCTTTTGATATCAATGCATCAATTACCTTGAAGTCAACTGATGCCTGAGATGCTGCGCACAGCGTGATATCTTTTCTAATAAAGTATGCTGCTATTAGACCCGTGTAAGATCAACAACTCATATAACAAAAAAATCTTAGTTATTTTGATCATATTTTTATGTTAATTTCTATTTCGATTGACCTACCAATATTAATGAACATATATTAAGTTCATTTTATGTGAACATTTGTTCGTATTTTACAGTTAGCTAAAGCACAGGGAGCCCACACAACGTATTTGTATTTAATTTGATAAGAAATGTATGAGCGTTTGAAGTGTGGCGAAATATCGCGAAAAACGTGCATATTTGAATACGTCTTAAAGGAACCTCGGCTGATAAACAATGTTTGCTCCCAAATGTTCCTTATGGATGCCTAAATACATTGCTGTGTTTGTTTTCTGTAAATTGTACACTCGCTGTTATTTATGGACCGATTTTCCTGTCCACAAAAGTCATTCGAATTTGCTTTACTGAATATTCACAGTGATATTCGTACTGTACGAAAATGGCGATTGTAACAGTTTTTTTATTGCTCAAGCTCGCAAAGCATTAATTCTGTTTGGCATTCTTTAAGGAGCACTACGATCAAATCTTGACATATCAATGTTTTCGCATATCCATAAAGTAGAGTTGATATATTATTACCAGTTCAAAGTGTTTTTCGATACTGAACGACAGGAAGTCTTATTTTTTGAGCTCCGAATATTGAATCTAAACGTCCGCCATTACTGGAGGCCGTTCCCTTTGTTCAGCTTTAAACAAAGGTTTATTCAGCGGAAGTGATGTCATACACTTAATGCTCGCCTGCAGAACACAACGCCTGGAGGCATATTTCTACTAAAAACGTCTTCACGTACATCAGAAGAAAGTTATATTTATCTTTCCGAGGTTGGCTGGTTGTCGTGTTAAGTGAAACTCTCCTAATTAAACATTTTGTGATTTAACATGCCCATTTGGGATTATTTTTTACTATTTCGGATATTTCTAATACATCGAAATGGTAAATCTTCGTCGTAGTGACACTCCTGCTCGGAACTGTTTCCTCGACAACAATGCTGCTGGTCCTAGGGTGAACCTCGTTATGTTCAATCATAGGAGAGTGAGAAGGGTTCCAGCTGATGTAGCTATAATAAATCAAAACCATTACAGTATTAACTTAGATGATAGGATTGCATTTGTACAAGGTAAATCAAAACCATTACAGAATTAACTTAGATGATAGGATTGCATTTGTACAAGGTAAATCAAAACCATTACAGAATTAACTTAGATGATAGGATTGCATTTGTACAAGGTAAATCAAAACCATTACAGAATTAACTTAGATGATAGGATTGCATTTGTACAAGGTAAATCAAAACCATTACAGAATTAACTTAGATGATAGGATTGCATTTGTACAAGGTAAATCAAAACCATTACAGAATTAACTTAGATGATAGGATTGCATTTGTACAAGGTAAATCAAAACCATTACAGAATTAACTGAGGAGCAAAGGAGGAACAAGGAATCGTTGGACCTAATGTCTCTATACAATAACTAACTTACGTATTAGTCTTTATTTCTCCATAGGATAAAAATACATATTTATGTTACAAAGATTGTAAGTAAAAATATCTTATATAAAAAATATATATAGCAAAATATTTAAAAACTTGCAAAGTGTACAGACTATGAATATGTTAAACATTACAAGAGACTGAGCTAAATTACATTTAAAAATTACCCTAGTGTAAACTTTGGGGCGTGCACAGCTCTTTTTCCTAAGATTATATGGAATGGAATAGATTTAATTTTCGGTACTTGTACTTGCCTTAAAGGATGATTTTCTAACGATTTTTTAAAACCTTTTTAAAAATCGTACTATCCTGCTTCTCGAGTACGTGGCGAACGTCAATAGTATTAGAAATTTAGCGGCGCTAATGACAGCGATCCAAGAAACACTGGACGTAGTTAACTCACAGGCAGCCCAATCTCAAGATTTGTGTATTTATACGCTTACAAATATCGCTTGAATAGTTCATATTATAAATCTTTCCAAAACATGTATGTTAGACAAATAAATACACGACTTCATCCTTCAATGTTTCAGTTGTGGTTATTCATACCTCTGAGCTCTTCTAGGGTCGTTTCCGCTGTTTTTTTCGAACCTCTTTCCCTCACCTCCTAATTAAATGAAAAGGCTGGAAACAACCGACAAATATACACTTCGCTCACTCCAAATAACTCCAAACTACGGCAGGCCATAGAATGACAAATGAACTCCTCCCTACCCCAAATTTAAGATCCAGCGGTACCACAGTCTGGAGAAATCAAACAATTTGTCGCCCATTTTCAAGTCCTTCGAGGTTGGCAGCCAACGAAGTTGGACGCCGGAAGTGCAACCGTCAAAATAGCCCGGTTAGGAGACAACCTCGGTCTGACGAAGGACTTGGAAATGGCGACAAAATGTTCGATTTCTCCAGAATGTGGTATCGCTGGATCTT
The DNA here is from genome assembly GCA_030867875.1 of Actinernus sp. WN-2022. Lineage (NCBI taxonomy): Eukaryota > Metazoa > Cnidaria > Anthozoa > Actiniaria > Actinernidae > Actinernus > Actinernus sp. WN-2022. The sequence continues at coordinate 82,414,889 of JAOWCC010000936.1, read as the reverse complement.
AAAATTCGGGTTGGGATGAGTTCATTTATCATTCTATGACAATGTCCTACCATAGTTTCGAGTTATTTGGAGTGAGCGAAGTGTGATTTTTGTGGCAAAGATTACAGGTTATGCATCGTATATTTGTCGGTTATCCAGCTAATAGCTTCGCCAGACCGAGGCTATTTTGACGGTTGCACTTCCGGCGTCCAACTTCGTTGGCTGCCAACCTCGAAGGACTTGAAAATGGGCAACAAATTGTTTGATTTCTCCAGACTGTGGTACCGCTGGATCTTAAAATTGGGGTAGGGATGAGTTCATTTGTCATTCTATGGCCTGCCGTAGTTTGGAGTTATTTGGAGTGAGCGAAGTGTGATTTTTGTGGCAAAAATTACAGGTTATGCATCGTATATTTGTCGGTTGTTTCCTGCCTTTTCATTTAATTAGGAGGTGAGGGAAAGAGGTTCGAAAAAAACAGCGGAAACGACCCTAGAAGAGCTCAGAGGTATGAATAACCACAACTGAAACATTGAAGGATGAAGTCGTGTATTTATTTGTCTAACATACATGTTTTGGAAGGATTTATAATATGAACTATTCAAGCGATATTTGTAAGCGTATAAATACACAAATCTTGAGATTGGGCTGCCTGTGGTTAACTCTGAGTCTGAAGATCCACATACTGATAAGCCGTATGTAATATTCGGGAGTATTATACTATTGAAAATGTGGTCTATATCCACCTGATTGTAGCATTCTTTGCGTAGTGACCTCAGAATAAACAAACATTTATTGGCGTTAGTTAACTTAATTTTGACGTGTGTGGAAAACTTACAGTCGCTTTGGAACGTAAGAAGAAGATTGCTGCATTGTGATATTCTAAATATTGAGGAGTAACAATCTGTGTTATTTCTCTTGTTAAAAATCAGTTCGTTACGTTTATCTGGATTACATGAGTTCTTATTCGACCAATTAAGAAATCAATCAATGGAATCAGATCCCTAATGACATCAGACACGTTTCTATACAGTCTCCATTTTTAAATCAAAGGGTTTTAATTTTTTAGCTGCAAGACAGAATTTTGATTTTATCACACATGTACATATTTAATATGTGGGTCAATATTTTACTAGTTTAATGTTTCTTCTATAGATATATTTACATCCACATTCACACTCACACTCACATTCACATTCACATTTATATTTTTTCATTATATATTTTAAGATATGTATATTATATGTCATTAATTTATATCTTAATAGGTATCTCCCCAGAATGTTTTTAGGCGATTTTTGGATATTTCCCTTCTCTGATCTTTACCTATTTATGGATTGTATAAATTTTATTTGAACATTGCAGAGTAAATGTGAACAAACAAACAAACAAACAAACAAACAAACAAACAAACAAACAAACAAACAAACAAACAAACAAACAAACAAACAAACAAACAAACAAATAAATAAACAAACAAACAAACAAATAAATAAATAACAATCTTAAGACAAAGTCATCAGGGCAAAACACGAAAGAAAGTTACCACAAAAAGGTGCACTATTGTCTGACAATACTACACATACAAAACAAATGAATTTGTCACATACACGATGAACGATTGGAGATTGGCAGAAGTCCATAATGTTGGTCCATAATTTACCAAGGCTAAAATATAACTTATAGAGGATCTACCATGCATTGTCGTACTGAGATACGCGGGGTTCTCACTGACAGTGGTCTGCAATGTCGTAATACAGTACGTACACGCGAGTGAGCACAGCGAACGGGTGACACGTTAACCACGAGAAGATAAACTTCAACTAGTTTGTCGTAAAGATAAAATAAATTCGGTAAAAGATAGATAATCGACAAATCATTTGGAATGTTATGAAAACTATCGCCGAACTCAGCATTATTCGCCATGTTTGTTTTGGATTTCTTCTGTTTAAAGTTGATGGATTGTGCATGTGGGACATTCAGTCAAACATTAATAATTCATGAAGCAAAAACAAAGGAAATCACTGAGCGATAATTCATCTGTAAATCTGATACAGATTTCATCCTGATTTATATAAACTTTCGCTTCGATTTCCTCGGCCAAAATAACTCGCATCGCCAAAATAACTGAAAACATGACTCGATACATCTAGACGTCTGATAAGTCAGATACAGAATTCATGCCCGTGCTTTATGGGGTTTACAAACTCTCGCTTTCAGATCGAGTTTGTAAATCCCATAAAGCACGGCCACTCATTCTGTATCTATTACTTACAGCTGTGGGACTACCATTCACTTCTCCTTTACCATAATATTATGAAACTCATACAAAAGATGAAAAATAGAGATAGCATACACTTGTCTTTATCAGCATACACCCGGTTCATTACCAATGCATCCCCATACTTGGTCTGTGAGTCAGCACATTCTCCGATTAGGTTAATTTTAGAACACCCGAGGTGAATAAATCCCAAATCCCCGAGCGAAACGGCCGATAAAATACTTTTTGTTTTCGCAATGGCGAGGTTTTCTCATTTGTACGCAATAACAATATATATTTTCATAAATCATTAGGAAGCATTGTTTGCCTAGTATATTGTTGCATAAAATTACTATTTGCCAGGCCACTATATCATTAGGCAACTAGTTTCTGTAAAAAACTAGTGTTGGTCTGCGTCGGCGGGGAAGATAATCCCTCTGACTAAGGGCTAGCGCTCGAAACGTCAGCTGCTACTCGCTTTCCACGGCGGTTAGCATACCTCAATCGACTTTAGTTGATTACATACCACTATATCATTACTTAATTCATTTGTTATTTCAATACTGGTACGGTGAAAATGATGAAATGAGTAATAACAGGAGCGGGTAATAAGTACGAGTTGTACACAGGCAGACCAAATGGAGGAAATGACAGCTCTCTGTGTCAAACGTGATGCACTTTTGCCTAAAACCGTTTTTGACGGTTTGTTATCCTTAAGAGAGGTTTAAGTAGCGATTAAAATCCCATACATTTGTCAAGTAAAATGTGAATATGTGATAATACTAATCGGCTTCATAGTTAGCTTAATGTTTTCGCTCCTCTCTTTGAACGGCTAGGTTTGGCGGGCTAATCGGCTTCATAGTTAGCTTAGGTTGGTACATGTGCCTGAAATATCATTTTGCTTCTTGAAAGAACAAAAGAAGGTGAAAATACCGTAAACTGATTGTCTAAAAGGAGTCACGATTTTAATAACAAGAACCGAACTGCTGATATGAATCAATTCGATATCAGAAGCGACTTCCTGCTAGTTCAACAATATAAACATCCGAGCCTTACACTTTTATCAGATATGATGAAAAGACTTTATAAATGGCTCTGTTATCGTAAGAAAGAAATGAAAAATATTTTGTATATTTCTCCTGATCGAGCTACTGAGATGAAGTGACGTTGCTAGATTGACTATCAAGTCGTATATTAATACTCAGTACCAGTCGTGTATATATAGCTCTGAATATTACCATGTTATAACCGGAAGTCGCTGTTGATGTTCGCAGTCAAGCAAGATTAATGTCGGAAAAGCGAAACCAGGGGCAAAGACATAAATTTCGTGTGTTGTTCCGTTGGCGGCTCTTGAGAGGCAATGATGTAAAAGGAACTCAACCGAGGACGAGGAGTAGAACTAGTTATTGCTCACAGAACTGTTTGTGAGTTTTTACAGTCCTTACGTCCATCACTGCTCTGCGATTTGTTTTATAGGATACTGATAAGCATTCAACGCATTTTGCTATGAAGCGAGTTGCATTGAATTTCGAATGTTCTTTCTTTATAATTGCTTGTTAATCTATTCACCGAACTGACTGACACTCTTGCACCTGTCGTACTGATAATCCTCGCATTCTGATTGGACAGTGAATCCTTCTCAGTTCCCGAACACCAGCCAAGGAAATTCAGCTGTGTTCCTCTTATTAATATCGATAATATATTCAACGGCAAAGTACAGCGACAGTAGAATCAGGTCTGCACTATGGCAAGTTCTGGTCGGAGTTCGCACGGAGTTCCGAGGCTTTTCCCGCCGCTGCCACCATCTTTAGCCAACCATCCAAGGTAACCTTTGAAGTAGTGTTTTACACTCCAAACTCGCTTATTATTAATGGTGAAAGCTGGGAAATGTGAGTCACATTCTGCACTAGCTTTGAACTTGTTTTCCAAAGTTTGTGCATCAAACCGTCGCTACCGAGTCCTGCACCGAAATAAAAATTACCCAGTTTCGATGACATAAACTAAAACTGATTCAGCAGTTGATTACTGTTTCTAAGGATAAGTGACGCGTTAACTTATTCAATCCAAATACACACCGTTCTACATCACATAGCTTTAAGCCGTTTAGATTTTAGTCGGGTAAAAAACACGGTGTGTTAGGCCGTGAAAAAGCTCGTTCAGCTTAACCCCTTCATGCAGTGGTTGTTAGTTTGGTGTTATGTGTTTCTATCCTCCTTCCCTCAATATTCGCGTTTGTTGTCAACAGATATTAATATAGGTATATAGAGATATTCGGAGATATTCGGGCGGAAAAAATAAAAACCTGCATTAAAACCAGCTTTACGATAAGACCAGACTGGGTTCGACTTGTTGTATTGTGGCGTGAAGATTGTCATGGTTGAATGAAGAAATACAAATTGAGCTGTGTCGATGATAATTATTTTTCTCACCTTGTAGAATTGCAGTTCAAACGTACGATACTTATTCATCCATCGCTATTAATTCCCGGTAGAATACTTCAGTTCTATGCTCTGTCAGTTAAATTGGAAGTTTATTCGCTCCAAATTTATTTGATAAAAATCGTCCGACATGCGAAGAGAAAACACATTGCAATAACTCCCACAAGCTGGTAAAATATCTTATAAATCCAAACATATTAATGTATGCAAACTAAGTCAGTTTGCCTGAAATGGATGGTTTGCATTCAACGTCTTTGTTTAATTTGTGGTCAACCACTGAAACAGACAGAAATGGAGTTCAGTTTACTGTTGCTATAAGTTTGAGGCGTTTTGAATAATAGTTTCGGGTTCACTCGCTGTAAGCTGTGAACGTTTCTTACAGAAGTGAATATTAACATACAATTATGTAGTTAACGCGAGAAGTAGTTATTCTATTCTATAATTTAAAAAAACACCAGCGTGTAAACAACTCTTTCAGACTGTACCCAAGTGATTTGAGTTATTCAATAACTGGATGTCGTTTGGATACTCTTAGAGTTCATCAAATCCTTGGGATTTCCTACCTGAGGTGATTATTTAAACATAATTATGTACTTTAGCTTGTAATGTGGGAAGATTCACTGCCATCCAACGTGTATTTGGTCCAGTTTGGTCGCGGTTACCACGGCGCCACTAGTCAACAGATACCGATCATGAAAAACCGTTAGGAAGTAACTAAGAATTCTTATAATTATAATGATAGTTTAAATTAAAGTGCGAATGAAATGAAAAATTCGATCCCGTTTTTATTTTATTTTATTAAATTCTATACTTCTCTTAGTCATTTTGTGCAATTAAAAATCTATTTTTAGAGCGCGAACATATATTTTTTTCGTATCGAAGTCAGGCGTGACGTCACTAGGTCTGCGCATTTTTCTAATAGAATCCTTGCAGTCAGCCATATTTTTTACGGCACTTTAACAATAATAACAACAATTATTATTATAACTATTATATGAAACAGAACTTAACCAAGATGCGACAGTACTGTTAGTTCTGAGGTATGAGTTTCTTGACCGAACGTTTGCGAACTGCCGTATTTCTTTCAGAGCCGGAGACGGCGCCGACTCTTATCGCTGCCCCACTGCGCATGCGTCGCTAGTGACTCAATGGCAGTCTCGTACCCAGAGAGCACCTGTAGAGACTGGGTACGAGACTGCTCACTGGGGGAGCGGTAAAGTCGGTTGTCTGGGTACGAGACTGCTCACTGGGGGAGCGGTAAAGTCGGTTGTCTTGTCAGGCTATGTTTGTTTAAGATCAATAAAATACTTAAGTCAGCAAGTATTTTAGATGTTTAATTTACGATTTCAGGAAAGCCACCTAGATCTTTCTGTTCGAATAGATCATTCGCATAACATTCATTCAAACAGCTGCCGTAATGGCCATGCATTATAGTTCACTTCATCAATCTTAAATTTCAATAAAAAGTGATGGTCTATTCGTTGAATTCGTAATTATTTTTGTCTTTTGGAGTTCATTTCCTCTTACCTTTACCTTGTAAAAGGAGGACTCCAGAAACACTTAGAATTGTAAAACAGTTTTGAAGCAACATTAAATAACAATTACTGAATTAGACGTCTTAATTACATCACGCGGTAAGAGGAGTCACTGGTTTGTTTGGAGTGCATGCCATCTATTACTTACTTGAGCCTGTGAGATTAATATTGGTAGCTGGTGAATGGTATATTTCAATTGAAAACATAGTCTGGATTGGTATAGAAATAGAATGTGCGCGAGTTATGTTGATACCTGAGTGTCGTAGGGTATGTGGTATAGCTAAAACAATTCTTCCCTCAGTGTCGCTGACTAGCGACATAGATAATGCACTTAACTACATGGGCGAGTTATCTTGGTACCTTAGGATGTGGTAGGGTACGTCAGTAATGACTAATGTCAATAATTGGATGTATCACAAGATCATTACCGTGGTCACTGTCTCAGGGCGAGCAATAAGGCCTTGTAAGTAGATATAGCTGATAGATAGATAGACATTATACACTTAGCCATACATGGAAGGTATGTCCTCACAGGCAAGACGCGGCAGTTGTCTGTGAGAACGTTACCAGCTAATTTACATGTATGCCACAAAACTTGAATGACAATAATAAATATACAATAGACTGCTTGAATTTGATATAAAATTCTAAGCTAAGATAAAGTTTTGAAGTAAAAATTGTAAAGATACGAAAAAATACCTCTAGTTAGTCATAGAAAGCCAACAAGCTTAGCTATAATATAAAATAATAATAAAACGTAATGTATTATTAACTAAAATTATCAAATAGACGATATATTATCCTGATAAACTATACAACTTAATTGTCAGTATTATATATTTCTAGGCTAAAATAAAAAAATGTATTCTTAATGTATAATATAACCTTAATAAGTCCCATTGCTAAGAAACTATATAATATAAAAGTATCTGACCGGTATCCCTCCCCTATTCCATAAAAATATCACATTAAAAATATTAATAAAACTAGCCATAACCGGTTAAGTCCAATTTTCAATTATTTCACAAGGCTAAATTTGAAAAACTGAGAAACGATCTCCAGCAGGGTTATGAGTATATTTGACATTTCAACAGATAAGCCACACTAACTGAGACATTGTGTAGTTACGACACAAGCTCATAGCTTGCCGTTGTATGTCGAGTTGTTTTTATGTGAGTATTTCTTTATTTCATTGTTTATAGTGCAGTGTTTAAAATATTAAATAAAAGTAAAAAAAGTCCAATTTTCTTATATAGTAGTCTTAAATGTAGCATAGCTTTCTAACCATCTTAGACTGTTTGTTAGACTGCACCTACACGGCCTAGTCGTTAGAAGCAAGGGTAGCGCTACCCCGGGGTCAAATCACTAACCCGAGGGTAAACTGTACAGAATACATGTACAGATTTAGCGCTATCCCCGGGGTTAAATCACTAACCCGAGGGTAAACTGTACAGAATACAGTTACAGATATTTAGCACTATCCTGGGGTTAAATCACTAACCCGAGGGTAAACTGTACAGAATACAACTACAGATTTAGCGCTATCCTAGGGTTAAATCACTAACCCGAGGGTAAACTGCACAGAATACAGTTACAGATTTAGCACTATCCTGGGGTTAAATCGCTAACCCGAAGGTAAACTGTACAGAATACAGTTACAGATTTAGCGCTATCCTAGGGTTAAATCGCTAACCCGAGGGTAAACTGTACAGAATACAGTTACAGATTTAGCACTATCCTGGGGTTAAATCGCTAACCCGAGGGTAAACTGTACAGAATACAGTTACAGATTTAGCGCTATCCTAGGGTCAAATCGCTAACCCGAGGGTAAACTGTACAGAATACAGTTACAGATTTAGCACTATCCTGGGATTAAATCGCTAACCCGAGGGTAAACTGTACAGATTACCATTACAGATTTACCACTATCCTAGGGTTAAATCACTAACACGAGGGTAAACTGTACAGATTACCATTACAGATTTACCACTATCCGAGGGTTAAATCACTAACCCGAGCCTAAACTCTATAGATTACACATTTAATTAGCGCTATTACCCTTGCTTCAAACAACCGAGCCCGACTTTCGTCAGATTTAAACTGATAGCGCTGCCTCTTAAGATAGTTATTGTAAGTAGAGTTTCTTAGCGTGATTAGGCTTGTAGGTACGTACAGTTTTGATGGTTATAATTAATTGTTAAAAATACAGTAGATATTAATATCTTAATTAATCTTTGACTTCACTAGCGTCGAGAGGCCTAACTGCTTTGCTAAAGCTTCGTATGGTGTGCTTCACTTAGGGACCGGACATTATTTAACTATATTTGTAAGGGAGTATTGAGATCAAGTTATTTTGTTCCAGCGACTATATTAACCTAGCGGAAACGGTACAAGCTGTCGAAGGATTTTACTTATAAGCATCCACGTCTACTTAACAACAGGAATAGTCATGTGCCAAGGCATGGGCAAAGATTACAGATGAAAGTAGAGAACTTAATGAATGAAGAAACAGAGGTCACGCGCGACATGCTTGAGAACATGTTCAACACTTTATGTTATACTAAGAAAACAAAACAAGTTACAGAGCCTGCAAGTTCACAAGTCATTGAAAAACCCCAAGAGCCTGTAGTTTTGGATCAACATATCCTTGAAACTCCAAAAGCAACATACACATGAGTCAAATTCAAACCGGAAGAGACGGAATTCTTTAGATTCTTCACGAGGATTGTTAGCCCGCAATAAGAACTCTCTCGCTGATTTAATGACCTTGATTTGTAACATGGAGGCTGACCTAACTGATATGCGTAATGAATTCTTACTCTCGTCACATCAAAACACGAATCAAGAAACGAAACTCAGTCATTTGGAAGACAAATTAGTGCAGCAAGATAATATATACAAGACCGAAATCAAGATGCTGTCATCACGAATATATTATTGACCTAGAAGTTGAAAATGGCGAGATGAAAGCGGATATAATAAAGCTGAGATCCGACTTTCAAACTTTAAAAAAAAAAAAAAAAAAATACAAATAATAAGACAATGAAAGACCAAGGTCTCCAGTGTTCCGAGACTATCCAACCTACTGAAGCTTATCAGTTTGTTCAAGAGCCATCTTTCTTACATTTCTATGTTTGTTTAAGATCAATAAAATACTTAAGTCAGCAAGTATTTTAGATGTTTAATTTACGATTTCAGGAAAGCCACCTAGATCTTTCTGTTCGAATAGATCATTCGCATAGCATTCATTCAAACAGCTGCCGTAATGGCCATGCATTATAGTTCACTTCATCAATCTTAAATTTCAATAAAAAGTGATGGTCTATTCGTTGAATTCGTAATTATTTTTGTCTTTTGGAGTTCATTTCCTCTTACCTTTACCTTGTAAAAGGAGGACTCCAGAAACACTTAGAATTGTAAAACAGTTTTGAAGCAACATTAAATAACAATTACTGAATTAGACGTCTTAATTACATCACGCGGTAAGAGGAGTCACTGGTTTGTTTGGAGTGCATGCCATCTATTACTTACTTGAGCCTGTGAGATTAATATTGGTAGCTGGTGAATGGTATATTTCAATTGAAAACATAGTCTGGATTGGTATAGAAATAGAATGTGCGCGAGTTATGTTGATACCTGAGTGTCGTAGGGTATGTGGTATAGCTAAAACAATTCTTCCCTCAGTGTCGCTGACTAGCGACATAGATAATGCACTTAACTACATGGGCGAGTTATCTTGGTACCTTAGGATGTGGTAGGGTACGTCAGTAATGACTAATGTCAATAATTGGATGTATCACAAGATCATTACCGTGGTCACTGTCTCAGGGCGAGCAATAAGGCCTTGTAAGTAGATATAGCTGATAGATAGATAGACATTATACACTTAGCCATACATGGAAGGTATGTCCTCACAGGCAAGACGCGGCAGTTGTCTGTGAGAACGTTACCAGCTAATTTACATGTATGCCACAAAACTTGAATGACAATAATAAATATACAATAGACTGCTTGAATTTGATATAAAATTCTAAGCTAAGATAAAGTTTTGAAGTAAAAATTGTAAAGATACGAAAAAATACCTCTAGTTAGTCATAGAAAGCCAACAAGCTTAGCTATAATATAAAATAATAATAAAACGTAATGTATTATTAACTAAAATTATCAAATAGACGATATATTATCCTGATAAACTATACAACTTAATTGTCAGTATTATATATTTCTAGGCTAAAATAAAAAAATGTATTCTTAATGTATAATATAACCTTAATAAGTCCCATTGCTAAGAAACTATATAATATAAAAGTCATACTATCTGACCGGTATCCCTCCCCTATTCCATAAAAATATCACATTAAAAATATTAATAAAACTAGCCATAACCGGTTAAGTCCAATTTTCAATTATTTCACAAGGCTAAATTTGAAAAACTGAGAAACGATCTCCAGCAGGGTTATGAGTATATTTGACATTTCAACAGATAAGCCACACTAACTGAGACATTGTGTAGTTACGACACAAGCTCATAGCTTGCCGTTGTATGTCGAGTTGTTTTTATGTGAGTATTTCTTTATTTCATTGTTTATAGTGCAGTGTTTAAAATATTAAATAAAAGTAAAAAAAGTCCAATTTTCTTATATAGTAGTCTTAAATGTAGCATAGCTTTCTAACCATCTTAGACTGTTTGTTAGACTGCACCTACACGGCCTAGTCGTTAGAAGCAAGGGTAGCGCTACCCCGGGGTCAAATCACTAACCCGAGGGTAAACTGTACAGAATACATGTACAGATTTAGCGCTATCCCCGGGGTTAAATCACTAACCCGAGGGTAAACTGTACAGAATACAGTTACAGATATTTAGCACTATCCTGGGGTTAAATCACTAACCCGAGGGTAAACTGTACAGAATACAACTACAGATTTAGCGCTATCCTAGGGTTAAATCACTAACCCGAGGGTAAACTGCACAGAATACAGTTACAGATTTAGCACTATCCTGGGGTTAAATCGCTAACCCGAAGGTAAACTGTACAGAATACAGTTACAGATTTAGCGCTATCCTAGGGTTAAATCGCTAACCCGAGGGTAAACTGTACAGAATACAGTTACAGATTTAGCACTATCCTGGGGTTAAATCGCTAACCCGAGGGTAAACTGTACAGAATACAGTTACAGATTTAGCGCTATCCTAGGGTCAAATCGCTAACCCGAGGGTAAACTGTACAGAATACAGTTACAGATTTAGCACTATCCTGGGATTAAATCGCTAACCCGAGGGTAAACTGTACAGATTACCATTACAGATTTACCACTATCCTAGGGTTAAATCACTAACACGAGGGTAAACTGTACAGATTACCATTACAGATTTACCACTATCCGAGGGTTAAATCACTAACCCGAGCCTAAACTCTATAGATTACACATTTAATTAGCGCTATTACCCTTGCTTCAAACAACCGAGCCCGACTTTCGTCAGATTTAAACTGATAGCGCTGCCTCTTAAGATAGTTATTGTAAGTAGAGTTTCTTAGCGTGATTAGGCTTGTAGGTACGTACAGTTTTGATGGTTATAATTAATTGTTAAAAATACAGTAGATATTAATATCTTAATTAATCTTTGACTTCACTAGCGTCGAGAGGCCTAACTGCTTTGCTAAAGCTTCGTATGGTGTGCTTCACTTAGGGACCGGACATTATTTAACTATATTTGTAAGGGAGTATTGAGATCAAGTTATTTTGTTCCAGCGACTATATTAACCTAGCGGAAACGGTACAAGCTGTCGAAGGATTTTACTTATAAGCATCCACGTCTACTTAACAACAGGAATAGTCATGTGCCAAGGCATGGGCAAAGATTACAGATGAAAGTAGAGAACTTAATGAATGAAGAAACAGAGGTCACGCGCGACATGCTTGAGAACATGTTCAACACTTTATGTTATACTAAGAAAACAAAACAAGTTACAGAGCCTGCAAGTTCACAAGTCATTGAAAAACCCCAAGAGCCTGTAGTTTTGGATCAACATATCCTTGAAACTCCAAAAGCAACATACACATGAGTCAAATTCAAACCGGAAGAGACGGAATTCTTTAGATTCTTCACGAGGATTGTTAGCCCGCAATAAGAACTCTCTCGCTGATTTAATGACCTTGATTTGTAACATGGAGGCTGACCTAACTGATATGCGTAATGAATTCTTACTCTCGTCACATCAAAACACGAATCAAGAAACGAAACTCAGTCATTTGGAAGACAAATTAGTGCAGCAAGATAATATATACAAGACCGAAATCAAGATGCTGTCATCACGAATATATTATTGACCTAGAAGTTGAAAATGGCGAGATGAAAGCGGATATAATAAAGCTGAGATCCGACTTTCAAACTTTAAAAAAAAAAAAAAAAAAATACAAATAATAAGACAATGAAAGACCAAGGTCTCCAGTGTTCCGAGACTATCCAACCTACTGAAGCTTATCAGTTTGTTCAAGAGCCATCTTTCTTACATGACAACCCGATCCCTATTCATCAGAATACATTTTCTGTGCTAAATGACGAGAGTTTACAATCACCTGACCGACAACCCAGTACTAAAGAAAGGGACCATGAAGTACGGTAGTACGGTTAATTCTCGGGTTCAAAACAATGAATATATGGCTGCTCAAATGCAGTGTGTTAAACGAATAAGTAGTGTTTAAATTAAAAGGTCAACATACGAGAAAAACACAAATATTAAATTACATATATACTAGGGGAGCAGAGAATGAAAGTCACCGCGCTACCGACCACTCCTAAAGACTGCTAAATTCAGCTAATAATTCTTCCCTTTGGTTATTACTAAGAGGATTTCAAATGAAAGTGACTGTATTTCATCTTCAATTTCATGTGGCCCGAGTGAAAGCCCAGATGGGCTCTTGTTTATTATAACTGAATGTGATTGAATTTGAAGGAGAGAAGGAAAGGAACATGTTAAAATTGATCATGACAGTATCTTCGCTTCGAAAGAAAATTAAAACTATTAATGCTACTGATATTCTATGATGAGCGAGAAAAATGTAGATCTGACTTCTTATGAGGACAAAAATAGGCCAACAGATATAACCCATTGACTTCCTGAACCTCGTAGATCAAAGACCTGTTAGGACATCAAAAGCTCTACCTTCAGTATTACATGAAATTTTGGCGACACTTAAATTTAGCGAATTTAGCGATTTTTCTAAGTGTCGCTAAATTTAAATCGTCGCTAAATTAAAGTGAGTAGAATATGAAATTCCGCCATCTGGTCAGTTTCACACCATCATGCTGTTTGACGGTCGATTATGACGTGTATCGCATGTCTCGTGCACATTGCACTCATTTCAGCTTCACAACTGAAATGCATTCTTCGCTAGTGGTATTAAATTTTGCAAAAATTTAATTAAATTAAATTCGCCAAAGTTTCAGTTCGTGAAATCGCGAAAATTAAGTGACTTATGTTCCAAAATTTACGAAAAATCGCTAAATTAAAGTGCCGCTAAATATGGATTTTTCAAAATCGCTAAATTAACGTGTCGCCAAAATTTCATGTAATAAGGTATATTAATAAATGGCATACTTTCCTTAGAAAGTAACATTTCATTTCGAGATGGCATATTTAGATATTACACGTTGAGCTGCTGAGCCAGCAGAAAAATCGTTATGTATTTTCTCGTTAGCAGTTGAGAGATTGAACCTGGTTTTATTTTTCATAATCTTTTTTTAAGTTCAGTAAGTGTTTATACTGTATTTGACGCTGATTAAAGCCTCTATTTTACTACCAAAGCTTATCCGGCACGCACTAGCTCAGCATGACGTCTTTCAACCGACCCGTCAAGTGGACCACTCTCGATGAATAGAACTCTTAAAACTCTCCTACATTACAGAAACCAAACACAAAGCCGTTTGACGAGGCAGCAGATAAAAAGGCTTTTGTCACTGGCACAAGACGCTTAATAGGATTGTACGAGGTGAAATAAAGTTTGTGACTGACTGAGTTAGTCGATCGGCCTGTCATAAGCACTGAAACATACGTTTTACAAAGTGACATTAACCTGATTAACGGCACAAGAGTTTAAGTCGCAATAAATAAAATGTGTATTGATTACTATTTAGTTCTTGTTTATTACTAATTTTACTCGCCTAACAGCTGATTCTGGTAGAATTAAGATCGTCCATTGAAGACCATAATTCTAAAACTCATTAATAATTCATGAAGGCAAACAAAAGGAATGTTTAATAAGTTTTTATAAATATGATATAGAACTGGTTCATTTACATAAACTTCAATTTTCTCGGCCAAAATAAGTCGTATCGCCAAAATAACTGAACAACACTGATGACTCAACATCTAGTTATTTATAAAATTCGAGTCCGTGTTGTATCGGAGATATAGATCCTCTCCGAAGCGGCTCGTATCTATATCTCGAGTCCGTGTTGTATCGTAGATCCTCCCCGAAGCGGCTCGTATCTATATCTCGAGTCCGTGTTGTATCGGAGATCCTCTCCGAACTGAGCGGCTCGTATCTATATCTCGAGTCCGTGTTGTATCGGAGATCCTCCCCGAAGCGGCTCGTATCTATATCTCGAATCCGTGTTGTATCGGAGATCCTCCCCGAAGCGGCTCGTATCTATATCTCGAGTCCGTGTTGTATCGGAGATCCTCTCCGAACTGAGCGGCTCGTATCTATATCTCGAGTCCGTGTTGTATCGGAGATCCTCTCCGAACTGAGCGGCTCGTATCTATATCTCGAGTCCGTGTTGTATCGGAGATCCTCCCCGAAGCGGCTCGTATCTATATCTCGAGTCCGTGTTGTATCGGAGATCCTCCCCGAAGCGGCTCGTATCTATATCTCGAGTCCGTGTTGTATCGGAGATCCTCTCCGAACTGAGCGGCTCGTATCTATATCTCGAGTCCGTGTTGTATCGGAGATCCTCTCCGAACTGAGCGGCTCGTATCTATATCTCGAGTCCGTGTTGTATCGGAGATCCTCTCCGAACTGAGCGGCTCGTATCTATATCTCGAGTCCGTGTTGTATCGGAGATCCTCTCCGAACTGAGCGGCTCGTATCTATATCTCGAGTCCGTGTTGTATCGGAGATCCTCTCCGAACTGAGCGGCTCGTATCTATATCTCGAGTCCGTGTTGTATCGGAGATCCTCCCCGAAGCGGCTCGTATCTATATCTCGAGTCCGTGTTGTATCGGAGATCCTCCCCGAAGCGGCTCGTATCTATATCTCGAGTCCGTGTTGTATCGGAGATCCTCTCCGAACTGAGCGGCTCGTATCTATATCTCGAGTCCGTGTTGTATCGGAGATCCTCTCCGAACTGAGCGGCTCGTATCTATATCTCGAGTCCGTGTTGTATCGGAGATCCTCTCCGAACTGAGCGGCTCGTATCTATATCTCGAGTCCGTGTTGTATCGGAGATCCTCTCCGAACTGAGCGGCTCGTATCTATATCTCGAGTCCGTGTTGTATCGGAGATCCTCCCCGAAGCGGCTCGTATCTATATCGCGAGTCCGTGTTGTATCGGAGATCCTCCCCGAAGCGGCTCGTATCTATATCTCGAGTCCGTGTTGTATCGGAGATCCTCTCCGAACTGAGCGGCTCGTATCTATATCTCGAGTCCGTGTTGTATCGGAGATCCTCCCCGAAGCGGCTCGTATCTATATCGCGAGTCCGTGTTGTATCGGAGATCCTCTCCGAAGCGGCTCGTATCTGTATCTCGAGTCCGTGTTGTATCGGAGATCCTCTCCGAAGCGGCTCGTATCTGTATCTCGAGTCCGTGTTGTATCGGAGATCCTCTCCGAACTGAGCGGCTCGTATCTATATCTCGAGTCCGTGTTGTATCGTAGATCCTCTCCGAAGCGGCTCGTATCTATATCTCGAGTCCGTGTTGTATCGTAGATCCTCTCCGAAGCGGCTCGTATCTGTATCTCGAGTCCGTGTTGTATCGGAGATCCTCCCCGAAGCGGCTCGTATCTGTATCTACGGCAATAGAACACGGCCTCTCATTTTATAAATAGTACTTAAATATCGCAAAGAATATTGGCATAGTCACCAAGTTGCGACATTACCTTAACATACATATGTTAAATCAATTGTATTATACCCTAATCTATCCTAACTTAACCTATGTACATATGTTAAATCAATTGTATTATACCCTAATCTATCCTAACTTAACCTATGTACATATGTTAAATCAATTGTATTATACCCTAATCTATCCTAACTTAACCTATGTACATATGTTAAATCAATTGTATTATACCCTAATCTATCCTAACTTAACCTATGTACATATGTTAAATCAATTGTATTATACCCTAATCTATCCTAACTTAACCTATGTACATATGTTAAATCAATTGTATTATACCCTAATCTATCCTAACTTAACCTATGTACATATGTTAAATCAATTGTATTATAACCTAATCTATCCTAACTTAACCTATGTACATATGTTAAATCAATTGTATTATACCCTAATCTATCCTAACTTAACCTATGTACATATGTTAAATCAATTGTATTATACCCTAATCTATCCTAACTTAACCTATGTACATATGTTAAATCAATTGTATTATAACCTAATCTATCCTAACTTAACCTATGTACATATGTTAAATCAATTGTATTATAACCTAATCTATCCTAACTTAAGCTATGTACATATGTTAAATCAATTGTATTATACCCTAATCTATCCTAACTTAACCTATGTACATATGTTAAATCGATTGTATTATACCCTAATCTATCCTAACTTAACCTATGTACATATGTTAAATCAATTGTATTATACCCTAATCTATCCTAACTTAACCTATGTACATATGTTAAATCGATTGTATTATACCCTAATCTATCCTAACTTAACCGATGTACATATGTTAAATCAATTGTATTATACCCTAATCTATCCTAACCTAACCTATGTACATATGTTAAATCAATTGTATTATACCCTAATCTATCCTAACTTAACCTATGTACATATGTTAAATCAATTGTATTATTCCCTAATCTATCCTAACTTAAGCTATGTACATATGTTAAATCAATTGTATTATACCCTAATCTATCCTAACTTAAGCTATGGCTTGACAAGCTGGGGCATACAATACCTATAACTCTAGATTAGCCAAGCTAATTACAAAACAGAACAAATTAGTAGTATGTTTTTTTGCCCAAAATCGAGAAAGTCCTTATTATAATATATTAGATATTTTGAAATTCAGTAATGTTCATAGTAAAACTTAAAACTGCAATATTTGTTCATAAAATCATTAATGACAAGCATAGTGTCCCATCGATATTTCAAGATTTTTCTTAACAGCCTCTGATCGAAGTTCACACTTACTACAGTACTAGATATTCCTCAAGACAAAACCTGTATAGGCCTAGGGTTAGAACCAATTATGGATTATTTCAATTTAGATTTTATGGCACACAAGTTTGGGAGTGTATCCCATTAGAAATTGAAATCCAAAAGAATAGATTATTTAAGAAAAAAAAAAAAAAAAAAAAAAAAAAACTCTGAATTTCTAACGAGACCTGAAACAACCATGGGGGCTGATCAAAGCCAGGTCCCGGCTAATCCACAGATCGAATTGGAATTTAGCGTGTTGGTTTTTGCGGAGGGAGGAAAACCGGAGAACCCGGAGAAAAACCCTCGGAGCAAGGGCGAGATACCAACAAACTCAACTCACATATGGCGCCGCGTCCGGGATTCGAACCTGGGCCACAGAGGTGAGAGGCGAAGCGCTTAACCGTTGCGCCACCCGAGCTCCCTAAGAAAGCCTATAAAAAGTACTTGTTGATGAATTAGACATGAATTAAGCATAGGCTATAAACACTATCACTTAACAATACAGACAATATGTAGCAATATGTACCCGTAGCTCTATGCATCGGTTAATGTTTGTTTTTAAATGCCTAAATTGTCCCGGTCCAGAGTTTTTTTGTAATTATTTAGTGAAGTCGTCACATAAGTATGCAACGAGAAGAAATGGCACGGATATTATCTTACCAAAAGTCAGGACTGAAGTTGCAAAGAAAGCCGTACTCTACTTGGGGGGCAATGCCCTCGTATCAAAAAGTATGTGTCGCTTGTCGCTTTTAAGAAAGGTTTATTGGAGTTTTTTTAGGGTTATTTTTTTCTTTTAACCATGTGTACAGTCTTCGTGGCTTTTTACTATATATGTATTTTTAATTGTATTTTTAATCATAATTATTTTCAGTTATTTCTCAGTATTTTATTTTTATTTAATCCAGAGCACCCGTTGCCTAACAGCTTGTAGCTGAAGGGTTTACCCTGGTTTAACAAAATTATATTATTATTATTATTATTATTGTAATCATGTATAAAATCCCTTGTTCGTTATTGCTTCACATATCTTGTTAACTCTCATTCACTCGAAAGCTTTGCTACTTTGGCCTCTGCACACAAAACTGTAATATTCTTCTTTTTACCTTATATATATTTTTCCTTCCTGTATGATACCTTAACCTAAATTGTATCTTATAAACAAACAGTGAAAAAAGAATTAACTGAAAACTGAAACTGAACCATCAAAATAACTGATAACATGTCATCCGATTCCGTCCATTTTTTAGCCGTGTTTTTATCAAATGAAACAACCCGAAACACCCGCCTCAAATGTACTTGTTCAGTTACTGTCATTTAGCTTCTTACACTTAGTCTAAACAGGGCAATATTTGATTCGATTTGCATTATTACAAGTCTAAAATGAAGGCCTCTTCCTTTGATGAATAAAGGTCCGCGCCATTTGTCGTTGGAATTGTTTTGTTGCACGTACTAGTTACACTATATATAGTCCTATCCCATATGACATCACATTTGTGTAGGGTTTCCAAGTGGGTAAGTGTTCGTTGTGAGTCCGTATATCAATAAGAAATACATCATTAAGTCACAATCACTCATCCTTATTTCAATCATATAACTTAAACATATTTCCAGTTCTCTCATGATCTAATACTAACTTACATTCATGGTGAATATGTCAACTAAACATTTTTTTAAACGAATGTAATGTTGAATAGTTTGTTTGTATGTGTGATTATTAATGTACCGCACTTCATTTCTCAGATCAGTTTCCAACCATTCTCTCATGATCTAATGATATAACTTACATTCCTGATACATATGTCAACTAACCATTTATTTGTTTTTAAAACGAGTATACTGATGTTGAATAGTTTGTGTAATTATTAACATGCCACGCTTCGTTTCTCAGATCCCAAACGGAAGGACAACAAAATGGAGCTGAAACAATGTTAGTCTCCTCAGTTTGGTGATTAATTACGTCGCACGATGCACATTTATTAAGTCATTTGCTGAAATTTCACCGCTGCCACCAATTACACGTGCAGTCTAAACACTTCAGCCATAAACGTCATTCTTCGAACGGAAATATTTCACGAAAGGAAATCAGTAGTCAGTCAGAAAAACTGCCAGCTTGTTATTTATAAACTTTGTTCATTCATAAAACAACGCATCACTCGATCATGAAATGAATCAGCGGTCACTTTGTCAATAGAAAAACAAAGGATGCAGTTAATCCTAATAGGCTTTCCGATTAAAATAATGAACAATTATTCCCCTCAATGTCGCGGTGACTAGTGGTGGATAATTCAATCTTTATTGTTTACCCACGGAATTCTAACAGTACATTACGCTGATTTTCATAGAAGCCGTGCCCTAAGCTAATTAGTAATTACAATATTTGTAATGTTGCTTTGTTTACAAAAGTTACATTTGTCACGCCTTCTATTGAAGAAATAAAACTAAAAAACACTATATTTCTCATTTTGTGTTGAGGTCCCCGTGATGTATATACTAAAACAATTATTCGCCTCAGGCTCAGTCGATATTGGTGAATATTCCCCTCGACTTCGAGTTTGACTTCCGAGTTTGAGTAGCCAATCAGAGCACGCAAAATGCACCATTCACTTGTGTGGTATATACTAACACGAAGTAACAATGGAGATGACAGCAACTGTGTATCCCAGGGTGTCTATAGTCAGTGAGTCTGGTTATAGAATGATAAATACGGTCTTTATAACCAATCCATGTTTTTCTTATTTTTCGAGCCTAATTTTCAATGAAA
The DNA here is from genome assembly GCA_030867875.1 of Actinernus sp. WN-2022. Classification (NCBI taxonomy): domain Eukaryota; kingdom Metazoa; phylum Cnidaria; class Anthozoa; order Actiniaria; family Actinernidae; genus Actinernus; species Actinernus sp. WN-2022. The sequence continues at coordinate 82,394,516 of JAOWCC010000936.1, read as the reverse complement.
CAACACACGATTATCTTAGTTTTAACTAAAGATCTAAAACAAACTGGTTTGGATAAAGTGTGCATTGTATACGTAGGCGGTCTGTATTCTAGAACCCTAGAGTTGCCTTGGGAACCCGCTATAATTACACACGGTGGGCATAAATGACCCCAAAATCGCCGGGGTTAATTTATTTGTCTATATCTTCAAAACTTTAAACAGTACAATAATATTTTTTTGAGGAGAGGTTTAGACAGGTAAACAAAATAAAATTTCATGTTTAGTGTTAACGCGAACTTCTTAATGACGTCACCACACGTCATTTATCCATTTATAATAGGTTTCTCCATATTTTCAAATACCTGTAAAATACTTAAAATGTCATGTTTTTGGGTAATTGTCCCACCAAATTTTGGCGGGAAATAAACATCTTAAAACCATTTATAAAAATATCGCTTGGTTTAACTTTTAGAGTTCGAAATACTGGTACATCATCTTTTGCACAATAATAAAGCTCCTTTGTAATAACGATGTGCTGATTTTAGAATTATGTTTTTAGTATAACAGCCTACAATTCACTCTTTTCACCTGGTGGCCATTTTGGATTCAAAGTGAGGCAATCCTTTGTTTTTGCCAGGTTAGCCTCGTTTTGCCTATCCCTCACTGCGAGGCTAACCTGGCAAAAACAAAGGATTGCCTCTCTTTGAATCCAAGATGGCCAGCAGGCGAAAAGAGTGAATTGAAGATAAACTTGAGAAACGGCAAAGAACCGTGGACGAAAATCCTGCTGGTTACTACGTTGGATCTAAGTCAGATCTAATCAGCCAAAATGAAAATGAATCGCAACGTAGGATTTTATATTGAATATTACAATATTTCGGCTGGCCAAACCAGCCTTCTTCAGGTACAATTGAAGCCCTATTTTTTGTATACGTCATTATGACGTCAGAAAATAGCACGTTCATAATGTTTGGAATTTTCTCGATGAAATGCATTTGGATAACACTCACAAGTCATAGTATTCTCGTTAACAATATTTGTTATAGTTGGCAATCTGATGAATGCTTAAAGAATGACGTCACTAACAATGACGTCATATTACTTAAAAAAAGTGAATCGTCCATAACTTTGAACATATTTATTGTAGAAAGTTCAAATTTTCGCTAAATTATACATTTTATGTAGACTTCCGATGACGTAATATGGCTAATTTTCACCAAAAAAGGAGGTATCCGTTATGACGTCACAACAGCGTCATAATACAGGAACAATGTCTTAAAAGATAAAGTTTTACTTTGTTATCAATCTGCCAACATTTCGTCAAATTTAGTGTAGAAGTAAAGAAATTGTGTTAATTTTACTTTTTTTGTCAGACTCAATTGCAACCACGGCGATTTCGGAGTCATTCATGCCCACCGTGTACAAATAATTGAATTAATCATGACAGCAATACAATAACCTCGGTTTCTAGGTTACCGTGAACTAATGTCAAGAAAGCTGAGCAATCAATTTAGCTTGATTATGAATTATACAAATTACTATATTATATTGAACTAAAACAAAAACTCAAAAAAGTATAACCACGAAGGAGTATGAAGGAGAATACTGGATACCTTTTCAGTTAATTGGCGTGTGAAACCAGCTCAACCACATACTCACTTAGTATACTCTATGATGAGCCGTACTATGTTGAACCACATACTCACTTAGTAGACTTAGTATACTCTAGTATACTCTATGTTGAGCCGTGTACTTCAATGTTTGTCATTACTGATGCATGTTTGTACCTCCGTCTCACTAGCTGTGTAGATCACCGAGCTGAATCTTTAAAACCCTTCATTATCATGTTAATAAAGAACAGTTTACTTTGTATTCATATTTTTCACACATTTCGTCCCACATAGAGTAATACTGGTGGTTGATGGACACGAGGTGCCGTTTAATACTGCCAAGGCCGACGATATGTTAGTGTGTGTCACAACATTACCACAATTTATTGTATGTTTTGGTGGTTATTCTGCATGTGCACTTTTGCTTTTACAATTTGCCATAATATATATATTTTAGAATTTATAATTAATGATGAGTTCTGCCTAAAGTGCTATTGCTATCAAATTACACTTTCAGTCCTGTTTTTTTCAGCTTATATAATGGAAACTATCCTATGTACAACATGTTATAAAACGTGAAAATATTGAGCAAGCAAAAAAAGAGTGTCAGAGGATCTTATATACACCGGTAGAGAGTTCCAGAGTTTGGCAGCAGCAACTGGAAACGTTCTGTCACCGTAGCTATTTGCCTATTCGAGGCTGGCACTACCAGAAAGTTTTGTGTTGCAGACCTGGAGAACGTCTAGGCTTATAAACCATTAAAGGTTCTGTAATATATTTCGGTGTCTGGTTGTGAAGAGTGAAGTAATACGATCTTAAAGTTAATCCTGGCTCCGTCAGGCAGCCAATGAAGGCCCTGGAGAACGGGAGTGATCATTCTTCTTAGCAATGCGACGAGTCTTGCAGCAACGTTTTGAACGCGCTGGATCTTGCATTCTGATACCAGCTAACACTGAAGGGTTAAAGATTAATATATTATTATTGCTTAGATGACGTCATACAATTCTAAAACGAGTAATGGCGGACATAATGTATGGCTAAAAAATCAGAATTTAAATCATAATTATTTAGTACTTTTACTTTCCGAAGCTGAATAAAACAGGAAAAGTGTCATTTGATGGTAATAGCACTTTAACGGCGCGCGTTAGAGGAATACTAGTGGTTTGCATCGCCGTCACGACCTCAATCGCAAAATTGGTTCGCATTATGAAATAAATAAAACATTATGGACCTTGAGGAACGAGACAAAATACACTTATAATCCAATTTTTTTGGGAACATTAGTGCATTTCCTAACACATCGCGCAGAATGCTATTGTTCTCGGCGACATGTACTTATGGCAGCAAGGCTAAAGCGAGGACGGAATAATTAAAATATTGCTAATTAAATAATTAAATAATGCTGTTATATCAGAAGCCAGTAGTCATTAACTGTCCCCAAAGTACAAAAGCAAAGCTTTTTATTCCATCTGATATGTTTTGTTATTTTCCTTGGCGGGCCAACTCACACAGATACAAACGTATACCCCAAAAAATTAAGATACCCCGTTTGTGTTTCACATTGCATTCTCTTTGCCGTTTGAATACCTTACTCTGCATCCAACGTCGCCGATGCGATTTTTTTCAGTTTAGCGTTTAAATACTTAAACGCTGGAGCATGTACTGACTCGAGCAACCATCTCATTTTGAAGCTTGAATCATACCAAACACAAATGTATGATTTCTTTTTGAAGCGCGAGTCTGTAGTTTTCATTTAACGCTCACTAAGATTGTTTTTGTCGCACTTGCCTTCTCTCAGTTTGAATGGGCTCTGCCGCCTGAACGCAACGCATTCACAGAGAAAGCGAATTAGAAGCAGTGGAGACTTGACTGAGTTGGACGCGTGAGTTGAGGTTGCCGACTATTTCAGTTTCTGCAACAACTGCACAGTTGACACTGATTTAGTGATTACTGATTCTGTGGTCTGAAGAAGGATATTTTCTATATTTGTAACTGCTGATCTGGTGGCCGTGTTGCGTATAACTTTTGAGGCTTTCTTCGTTGGCATGGCCGATATACACATTACTCTTCTGAAATTCTGCCTTCTGGGTTCTTTGCAAGTTTTATCGCCCGTTTTCATTCAGGAATATTCAGAAACCTCTCAAAACGAATTTCTACCTAAAACCAGAGAAACCCCATTGTATTCTTCGCCATTCACTATTCAGGTTTCAGCTTAAAACAGGTGTATTAAAGTTATCGTTGAGTTCCGTTTTTGAGTCATGTCTTGTTGTTGTGTTGTCACTTTCCACTCGTTTAATACACCAGGCTTTTAGAGAAACCACATTTTTTTCTTAAATTCAGTGAGTTTTTATATCAAACTGTTAACGAGTAACACTGTATTAGAATGTGGACATTGCTTTTCCCAACTTCGAATTCAAACGTTTTAACATTTTAGTTTTCGGTGGCCAACTCGAAAGCTTTAGCTACTTTGACCACCGCACACTGACCTCTAATCTCAATTTTGAATCTACTCTGTAAATATAAAGCCCTTACTTTAACTTATTTATATATATTTATGTAACTATAGTATATAACAGTGTAAATAAATTGAACTTGAACTTGAACATCCCATTTTGTGGTCGCTTTAATAGTTTAGAGTACGAAGCCGATGCTAAATTCTCTCGCCGATCATTTATTTTAGTTTTGGCCTTTTGGGAGCGACTTTTATTTTCCTCTTCCTCAACACACATTAACAACTCAAGTCAGACATGTTGTCTTCCCAGTCTATGAAATTATCGCTGTTATCTAAATAAACTCGCCAAAAACAATCACCGATATGTTTTGTTCTGATTTTTTCTTGAGCGTGCATTTATAAGAAAATCAAGCACGCTGAGCATCAAATCGCACGTTCTTAGGATGATCCCATAATTTACATTTTATTAAGCAATAGACCACACATTTCAAAATGTTTACTGGCGAAATAAAGCACACGGGTGTTGAGAGAAAACAATAAATGCTTGAAAATGACAAGCCGAAGGCGCGTGATTTTCAAGCATTCCAAGTGTTCTCCCAATATCCCAAGTGCTTTATTTCGCCAGTAAACACATTGAAATTAGGGGCGTAGCTACCCGTACTCCCGCAAAAAAAAATTGAAAAAAAAAAAAAGTAGGTTGTTTTAGGGGGTGGAGCGGGGGGTTATGGCCCTTTGAGTTGAAATTTCACAATTGTCCTGGCCACGCCGCTGGCAATGTGTGGTCTATTGCTTTTATGATATAACTACGACACAACGCCGATTTCTATGTGTTTACCGGCACAATATAGACCATAGATTTTTGAGTCTATAAGCAATCAGAGCGCTCGTACTATCTGGGTTATATTATAAATCCTATTGAACGACAAAGGCCATGCGTATCACGATCTGCGGACACAGAAAATATATCTGTTGTCATCAAAATGATGTGTGCGACTGAATTCCAAAGCTCAGCCGGTCAAAAGGTGAATAAGTGTTAACCTAACTAACTTATTTGCCGATTTCCAGTTTCAATTGGGAAAATAGTCAATATCGGAACTTAACAGGATTTAGAGATTAAGTTCAAGTTTTTTGAGTGCTCATTAATTTCCGGCCGTTCACAATTGAAACCAAAAAGCCCCCATTTATGTACTGAACCACACACCCATGTGCTCCAGCTAATGAGGTTCACTCTATAACTCGATAAACTTTATCATTTGGGGGTGTAAAACGGAAATTTCAGCTAAAAGTTTCCGTTTGCGGTGCCAGCCGCGGTGCCTTCCGGCCTGTTTCCATGAAAACACGCGTTTAATGTTTGTAGATCTGTACAACAAAGCAATAAATAATTCATCATCAAGTTCAAACATCCAAAGCCATCCACTCGCAATTGAGTGGTATTTGAGGAGATCCGAACATTTAACTTACTAAACTGTGGCTGGCTCTTATTAAGAAATTGGGAATAGCTTAAGCAATTGTCAGCTGTAGATATGGTATGTGAGTTTCACCCGCCTTACCACCAATTGCGTGACCTATGAATTCGTAGTTCACAAACTGATATTTTCAAAATGGCACCCACTGGGAAAGAAGGAGTTCACAAAAAATGGCCGCTAACAAGCAGCACACTAATCGGTGTGGACTCGCCTCATCCTAGGTACAGACTCAGGGACTTGCTGTCTTCAGACAAGAATGCAGAGGACAAGGAACGGTAAGTGATTAACCCTAGACACAACATTTAACTACATTGCTGAGGGTTTCTATAAATCAAACTTAAAGTTTCCACTCATCAGTATCTTTGTTTATTTTGGTGGATTTTCTGAGAAAGAAACAGGCAAAATGCGAAAATATATTTTTGATCGTAAACTATGGGGCCAGCGCTCCGAGCGTCATTGCGCAGGAGTTTTATTCAAAGTAGCAGTTCTCATCTTGGTTGTCGACTTCGTTATGTCCTGTTTTCTAAAAAGACAGGATTAGCAGCACTGGAATTTATACAAGACTGAAAAAGTGCATTTCAAATCGAAACCTTTATGACCTCCGTGAGATATATATAAAAAAATAACTTGAAGACATTACTCGACATTACGCGTAATAAAATGAATTCAGAGAATTAAGCAAAAAGTGATCGTAATATGTATTTCTTTTTCCTGCTATCTTCACTATGCCTTGTGGTTTGTTGATTTTTAATACGCCGCCGGTAGAGTAGGCGATGAAGCTGCTAGAGGATAACAAATGTAGAATTTTACTCTTAGGCCAGTTCAAATACTTGAATGTTTGTTCAGCAAAGTGGACATTTCAATAAACAATACAGGTCTCGTGATGTGGATCACGCTGTCTGGCAAATCAATGATCTCCGCATTTCAGGGAAGAAAAATAATTTTACAGCGTTAAAAAAAACGTCTAGAGACAGTTGAAATTACATGGACTCAACTAATTGTCAAAAAGACAGCTCTACTTCAAACATTCAGTGTAATTTACTTTGCCAAGAACCCTGTTGTAATTTGTGTGTATACGAGTACTTCTGGTTTTGGAGATTTGCAATTCAAATCAAATGTTTGTTTCTTGGCTCGTCGATTTTGGATTCTCACTGAATAACATACGTTACCAATTATTTAGATGCCAGTAGACTGCGTGGAGGCAGTATAATAAAAATCCTTCTTACCGAAATATATCATCTAGCTACTTGATGTTTCGCTTTTTTGCGCGACCAAATATGATATTTTCGTAGATAATACAAATCTAAGGTATTAGCATATGCTAAATCAAGGAACTTTTATTTAATCAATACCATTGACATATTGACGACGGCAAAAAAATAGTTATGTCAAAGTAGTTGATCTGTTTACTCACACAGAGGATGTAATACAAGTCAACACTAACAAGCGAGCCATGACAGTTTATTCCTTTATAAACTGACCACTACACCTGCCGCCTGAAGTGTGGGTTAAATATGTCGTTTGGTCTGCAGGGTGTTATTCGCATCACCCTTCTCGCAGTAAACAAGAAAACGCGTCCTTTCTCAACTGAAATTGAATAGGAGTTATTAAACTGTATTTGCAGCTAATTCAATACACCAGAAGTACAATGGTGTCGAGGTTTTGTACTGACTAGAAAGGTACAGGTAGTAATAAAATGTTTCTATTGGGAAAGACGTGGACAAAAATAACTACAGCTGAACAGACGGCTGTATTGTAAAACCTGATTATTGAGTGATGTTAGCAGGAGCATTGTATGTTCTTGTTAGTTCTCCAGTCTGTATTGTTATTCATATAATAACACTGAATTTAGAATCTATATCGAAAATAAATAATCATTTGTTTTAGTTTTCGTCCAAAAGTACTTATGCTAGTCTCTCCTAAGCGTAGGGCTCCTAGTTTCGAGTGTTTGTTTTGGATACCTTAACTCATTTATTATTCACTCTGATTTCGTTGAGGTTATTATACCACAAGGTTTGAAAAACATGGCGAGAAACCTTGAATTACATTAAAGCTTAAAAATGATATTGCGGTAATACGGATTTTATCGTGATTTTGTATTTGTTATTCGATATCCATATAAAGCCGATAGAGAGAGATGCGGTCGACACCATCAGACTCGCAGCACGAAGTTGAATTACTCTGCAGGATTTACGCATGAGAGAGGACATCAGAAAAAAAACGAAAGATTAATAATGATATTTTCCATTGCGACAAAAGGTGCTAGATTAACCGTTGAACAGCCGAGGCAAACAACTTTCAAATCCACCTTACCCCACCCCTCATTAGAAAAATAAAACACCTCATAGAAACCACTCAGAACTCTTCAGTAGTCTTTCTCGTTTATCAGAGCATGGTTTCACCATTCAATATGTTGGTTGTAATTTTCTTTATTGCTGTGATTGTTTGTGGATAGACTATTGTAATATCGACCGGTTGTGTGAGAGAAGCTGTTCTGAGAACTGTGCGCACTAGAAATTATTTAGTACAGGGTTCACTAGTCCAGGAGCACAAATTAAAACACTAAACATCCCTTTGTCATTGTCTTGCAGGGTTCGAGTTGAACACTACATACACGACAAATCATTCAAAGAGAGATTAAGATTTTATTTCGTAACCAACCAAAGATACAGTAAGTGTGAACTTGGTGTGACACGTTTTTCACGGAGTCTAAATGGGTTATACCCGTCTAATCTAAATTTAGACTGCCGGTGTCACAGCGGATTTGGACACCACGCGGATATGGACCCCTCCTCCCCCTCCCCCCCCCCCCCCCCCCCGCTAGCGGATATGGACCCCCCCCCCCCCCTTCGCTAGCGGATATGGACCCCCCCCCCTCCCCGCTAGCGGATATGGACCCTCTTCGTGGATTATGAAAGTCGGCTTCAGGGAGTGTTGAATGCTAACCAAAGTACTGAAGCAAAAATAATTTAAAAGTTCGCAGCATGCCTTGGTCCGCCAATACGCTAAAACCGCAGTTAATGCAGCGACGTTTCATTCTTTATTTGTGATTAAAACTATATTCAACAGTTACGCCCGTTTGAAACCAATTAAGTTCAAAATTCGAATTAAGTTCAGTGCTGGCACGGCATACCGTTTGAAACGGTCTTAGTTTTCTGTAACACGCAACTTTCTGATATATTCTCAGCTGCTTGTGTTCTTTGTTCCTTCTTTCAGTCGTTCTTGGATTTCTTTTTCACTGAGACCCGTAGATAGGGGGTCCAAATCCGCTAGTGGATATGGACCGGGGATTTGAACCGCTCACCTTCTGCCCAGTAGTCCAGAGATTATCATCTGAGCTAAACTGCTTACAGTGCCTGACATCATTCACTGTTCCATTATATAACTAAAGTTCCAACCTAGGCCCTATTATTTATAAAATAACATATAAGTAAACTCCCTAACCCAGACAAAGACACAAACCCTAACCCGAACCATAAAATATACCCTAACCGGACTCCAAAAACGTCTGTCGTGTTCCCAGGTACATAACCAACAAGGTTTTAGGGCTACTTTCTGGCTAGAGTTCACAGGTCAACGAGTACTGAAAGAAGGCCAGTGTAGCTCAGTTGGTAAGCTCTGGACCACTGTTCAGAAGGTAAGCCGTCCGGGTAGAATTTTTTATACGTTCCATTGGTTGCGGGCACTCGATTAGAAGGTGGGGAAGATCTTCCCAGCCGGGTTGGACCCGGCAGTCTAAATTTAGATTAGACGGGTATTATCCATTTAGACTCCGTGATAATGTATGAACACATATACATGAACGCCGTTCCTCTGAGTTTTCTCAGTGTAGTTAAAACTCGTTCCGGAAACTTCAGAGCCTCTACTCGTTTTACCTGAATTTTTTGCTTATTCTTTCTTAAATATCAGTACAGGCTTGAAACGTTTTATCGCGGAATTTTTTTATCTGAGCTAGTTATCTTTACACTGAAATATGTATTTTATTTTATATGTTCACCAAGTAGAATAAAAATAACTGTGAGCAAAAAAACACCTCCCTGGTTGATTTTCAGTACTTGGGAGGCTAAGGATGTGTACAATTTAGACGCGTAATAACTAGCAAACACTAGTAAACAGTTTGCCGCAATGGCTTAATCACAAACTGTTTGTGATGCGAAAGAGTTAATGGCAATATATTTTACGTTACATCGCCCATGGGTCGCCGACAGTCATAAGCAATATGTAAAGATAGAACTGGTTCTATCATTTATGCATCTGTTTGCGATTTCCGGCGAACCGTCGCAGAGCAACATAAAAGCGAGGTATTCCCATTAACTCTGTCACATCGTAAACAGTTTGCGATCGAGACATTACAAACTGTTTGCGGCAGCATAAAAACGCTTTTTGTTTAATTTGTTTTCTTGGATCCCGCAGTCTTTACAATCCTATATAGTACCTACCTTAGCCTTAACCTGAGTTGAAGCGCCATTGTACGAACCTCGATTCTAATCAACTATTTTATTTTGCGTTTCAGGCATAAGATGGCAGATATTTCGTTTTGTAATGAAGATAGTTTCGTGTGTTTTGTACGTTTTAAGAAGTGTCCAAGACAATGATCCTGGCTCTGCGACCTGGTAGGCAATGACGTTTAGTGTTTCACTAAGTGCATCATAGTAGGTTGATATATATAATAAAGTTGAACATAAAGTGAATGTGTTATTACAACGATTCGAATGTTAGTTGTCTTTGTACAAGCGGCTCTGATGAGTCGGCTAGAATTGTTGGGGTGGTGCAGTGGTAAGTGACTCGCCTCTCTGTGACCCAGGATCGATTCCCGATCGCAGTCAGTAGTAGAGGGACCGAATTAGCCAGGTTTTTGCGGGGAATCTCATTAAACTGCGGGGGAATAAATTATCTTTTGAGGGGGAATAAACTATCTTTTGCATTGACGTCACAATAGGGGAATTAGTCTCTTTTGTTTTCAAGGTTCATGGATGTCACATTGACGTCACAATAGGGGAATTAGTCTCTTGTTTTCATGGACGTCACATTGACGTTACAGCGACGTTTTTCGGAAGAATCCATTAAATGAGGTTACATCGACACTAGTCTAAAATGTCTAGCTAAACTAGACAACGCCCGCCACCCTCCTGTCTCCTGCCTCCTCGCTACCCAAAGGCTACCTTATATTACACTGTCGGTTGTCCAGATATTTTGTGTAACATAAGGTAGCCTTGGGGTAGCGATGAGGGAGGAGGAGGAGGAGGGAGGAGAATGGAGGAGGAGGGAGAAGGAGGGAGGAGGGAGGAGGAGAAAGAAGGAGGGAGGAGGAGGGAGGAGGAGGAGGGCGGCGGGCGTTGTGTCTAATTCCCCTATTGTGACGTCAATGCAAAAGATAATTTATTCCCCTCAAAAGATAATTAATTCCTCTACAGTGTAATGAGATTCCCCCGCAAAAAGCTGCCTAATTCGGTCCCTCTCCTACTACTGCGGTCCATTAGCTCCATATGAGTTGAGTTTATTGGTATGTCGCCCTTGCTCTGAGGGTTTTACTCGGGATTCTCCAGTTTCCCTCCCTCCTCAAAAACCAACAAAATTCCAGTTCGACCGAGGAATCCGTGTCCCGATTAGTAGATCCCTTCTAGGGTAAGCTAGGAGACTAGACACGTCAATAAAGGCTTCCCTTCGGAAGCCTTTCACCGCCTGAAATTTCAATCTTTTTTTCTCTGCGGCTTCGTAGAAAAAACAAATCATGATTGGGTTGGATACAGTTCATATTTACTATTCATTATGCCTTTGGCTTTCAGTTATGGCTGCCCCGTGGAATACAACAACAATACTACCAAGTGGTGCTGTACAAAACTTATCCAGAACGATACACTATAGTAAGATAACAACTATTGTTACATAGCCATAAGTTTTCCAGACACAACCCAGCTCTCATATGTTGAATAGCAGTCACGTGGTAGTCATCAAAATCCAATGTATCCTGTACAATTCAAATGTATCCGCCACGTGATCACATCGTGACAGAAGATGGTGTGATGTGTCGCGCGCGCCACTGGCTAGCTAAAGGCGGGAAAATAAATATTTGTGTACCAAAACTCAGGCAAAAGGAATGTTCTAATTGTTGCTATGTAACAAATCACGTAATGACTGGTTCCTCGGGAATCAGTGAGTTTTGTTTCCACTCGATCCTCATTGTTACTCTCGCCTCCGTCTCGAGGTACATCGAGGATCTCGGGTAAACAAAACTCACTGATTCCCTCGGGACCAGTTATTAAGTGTTTAATATAAAACATGTGTATATTATGTCATACAGTATACCTGACTGCGTGAGATTCTCATGTATGTGGCGGTGTTGAGAGGCTTTAATTATATTATTTAACGTCATGTTTTAGGCCTAGCAGTTAATGTGATTAATTCCATCTGTTTACCAATCAGTAATGCGATCCCGTTATTGTGGGTGCACAGGACCGAGGCGCTGTGGATTGTACAGGTAACTTTATCCATTAGGCCAGATAAAAAAAATTACTTGTTTAGCGTCCACCCGTTTCAATTTTTCCAGGTAGGGAGGGAGGTTTTTTTTTTTTTTTTTTTCTATGTGAAGCTTATTTTGTCTTGACTAGACATTATTCACTCACCTCGTGTTCATGACCTCGTGTTGTAGAAACAAAATGGCGTCGATGTTAAAATATTTAATGCGCCGGCGCATATTTTAAGTGGTACATGTAGGGGTCTGGGTACAAGAATTGGTGTTCGCGGGCGCATTTACACTTTCTAAAGTTTTTTATGAAAAGTAAAAACAAAATAAAAATTAGAGGTCGGGGACATTTCTCAGGTCGGGCGGGGACGCTAAACAAGCAATTTTTTTTATCTGGCCTTAGTTCTCAAGCTACTAGGTGAGCTGCGAGTGAATGGGATGGCTTATGAACTTTGTTCGATGTGGTTCTTTGAGAGATTCAATATCTGTTTATTTGGGGCAGGTTTAAAGTACAGGTCACAATTCGCAGGTCAGGTCACAGATCAGTCACTTCTTGTTTACCTGTGAACCCTAGCTCTAAGTGAGTGAGAACCCGTCGTTTACCTGTGAACTCGTCCGATGGTTAGGGTTAGGTTTGTGGTTAGGGTTAGGAGTTGTCTTAGAATTAACAACCTGACCTGTGAATTGTGACCTGTACTTTAAACATGCCGGTTTATTTGCACTTCTATAACGGCTAAATAAATAATCATTTTACAATTAATAGATGTATTTATGACAAAATATAACATACATATACTGGTGTAACTGTTCTACAATATTTACAGATATTTTACAATGGCTACATTTGACAACAATAATATTATTAGATAGTAGATATATAGATATTATGGTATTTACAGTGGATAGATACATTTTACAATTTGTGTAGTTTGGAACAAAAAAGGTAGGTGATCTGTTACGATTGCAGGAGAGCGTTTCCTAAGCCAACTCCCCAGTAGATTAAATTTTGAGAGAAAAAGTATACATATTTACAATGTTAAGTAGATAAATTATATAGTCACAGTGCAGACATGCATGGATAAAGTAGATAAATAGTTACTACTTAAGAGAATATAGTCACAGTGCAGACATGCATGGATAAAGTAGATAAATAGTTACTATTTAAGAGAATATAGAAATGAGAAAAGAAGCTTAATTCTTATGGATAGATATAAATATAGGGAACAAAATAAATATAACTAATTTATGTCTGCCAAGTTTATGTATAATCAAGTAAACAGGGTTGTTTAATTTCTTTTTTGAAAGAAACTCTTGGGAGTTTTCTGATTGATTCTGTAATTGAATTCCAGATTTTTATCCCAGTAAATTTTAAAGAAAATTTCCCATAATTAGTTGAGACGGATGGTATAGATGAAAATTATGTGCCGAGTATATTGTAAAATAGGAATGAATGAATGTCTGAAGTCTGTTTAAAATAATTTGAAAAAGCAATCGGTAGTTTGTTGTTGACGTAATCATGCACACAAAGAGACGTTTGTATGAATGTTATGTCTTTTAATTGTAAAATGCCTAGTGCTTTGTACAAAGGTGGAGCATGAGCACGAAAATTAGAAAAGGGCATTATTCTTATTGCTTTATTGTTTAAAATGTTTAGTTGATTTAGGCGTGCTTATAGGCGTGATATACTGCCCCATATTATTGCACCATACTGAAGATATGGATACGGATAAGTGAATAATACACTTGTTTCAGGGTATTTAAATCGAGATAGTGACATAATTTTGAGATGATGCCAATGTTCTTTGAGATTGTTTTACACACAATGTTAATATGACCTTTCCAAGTAAAATTTTGGTCTATATAGACACCAAGATATTTAAATGAGTCAGTTTGTTCTAATAAAGAGCCATCTAACATAATGTTTGATGGAGGTTTAGGTTTATGTGAAGAAGAGATTGTCATATACTTGGATTTTTTTATGGTAAGTTTAATTTATTAGCTTTAATCCAGTCTGATAGTTAAACAACTTCAGGATTTACTTGGTTTGTGAGATTATTGATATTCTTGTTATGGAGCCGGAAACAAATTTAATTGTATCATCTGCAAATAATGGCATTGATAAAATTTTGCTACTATTTGCAATATCATTAATATTGATGAGGAAAAGCAGTGGTCCTAATTTTGACCTTTGAGGAATACCACAAAGGGTATTAGTAGAAGTAGAATGAATACCATTCATATCAACAAATTGTAATCGATCAGTTAAATAAGTCTTGAACCATTCATGAGCAGTTCCCCGGATTCCATAATGGTGTATATAGTGTATGGGTACAGTATATGCTTTAGAAAAATCGATAAAGATACCACACGTATAAAAACCTTTGTCAATAGCATTTAAAAGGTTATCAATGATTTCCGCTAAGGCTAGTATGGTAGAATGGTTTTTCCTGAATCCAAATTAGTATCACGATTCACTGATCACTTTGTTTACTTTTGAGACGCCAATATAACATGGTATTGGCGTCTCAGAATACCAGCCTCTGATTGGCTCTTGCCCGAGCCCTTGCAGTTACATGGGTTCCAGGTCAAGTTCAAAAGTCGTTTGTTCAACAGCAAGATTTCTACAATTTCACTTTCAAAACACTGTAAATTACAAGATAAGCATCATTCAATCCTAAAGGTAAGGTTGGCATTGTAGTTTCCGTCAGAAATCAACCACTCTTATTCGCTAAAAGTACAATTTTCACAATTTTTGAAGAGATTTCAAAACACGTCACGAAAGTTTTCGCCACTCAAGCCGTGAAACCGTTGCCATAGATATACTAGGCGCCTTTTGAGAATTAAAATTACGATCAGAATAAGTTTGGTGCTTCATTCTCTTCTTTCTTTTAACAATTCCCGACTTAACTGTTGAATCGCGATACAAAACTAATTGCGATTTTGAGACGCCGATACCGAATTATATTGCCGGCGTTGGAAGAAAATATATTCTTCGTATTGGGCTTCGTCGCTGCGCGACTCCGCCCAATACGGAATATATTTTCTCCCAACTGGCCGGCAATATAATTCGGTATCGGCGTCTCAAAATCTCAATTAGTTTATAATATTTATATAAAATGTAATTCTTATTAACAGATGGAATTAGATGCTTACACATACGTTTTTCCAATATTTTGGAGAAAGGCGATAAAAGAGAAATGGGTCTGTAGTTAGTTAGTTCATATAAAGAGTCAGCCTTATACAACAGTGGTATAATTCTGGAAAGTTTCAGGTATTGTATATAATACTTAAAGGACAGGAAATATGTTGATTAGCTAGTTCCAATTAACGTATGGGAATACTATAAGGCCCCATAGATTTTGATGCATCCAAACTAGAGATCAGTAATTCAATTTCATGAGAGTTTTAGGGGTTACAAAGAAACTATCAGGAGAAAGAAATGGTGATAGATAGTCATTAAACGGTTTGAGGCTAGGACCGATTTTCTCAGCTAGTGTCGGGCCAACAATTCTAAAATAAGTATTAAGTTGATAAGCAATTTGAGGATTATTTATTTCTTTACCGTTTTTGAATATTTTTTGAGGGATCATAGAGCTTTTATTTTTTAATTTGATAATTTGATTAATATTTTTCCACGTATCTTTAGTATTATTCTGAATTTGTAATTTTGTAATAAATTCTTTTACTCAATTCTTTCAAATGTGTTAATTTATTAGCATATTTTTATAATATATTTTATGTTTTTCAGTACCTTTGATTAAATGAGAGTAATAGAGGTTTTGTTTACGTTTTATAGATTTAAATATACCAGGAGTGATCCAGCGTTGATGAATTAATTTAGATTCTTGTTTAGAAATTATTCTAAATGGAACATGAATATTGACTATTGAAGTAAACTGATTTATAAAATTTGAACAGGTAATATTTACATTTTCTTCGTTAATACTCCAATGAATTCTGGGTTTTCCAAAACTAAGTTCAGTCTGTCGCAATCTATGGCGCGAAGCGCGAGTTCACGTAAAGCCTATACCGAGTGCGTTTAGCTCTCTCTGTAAATTATTTTATACAGGCAGCAATGACAGAAGACTATATAAGCTGGGTAATCACTTAATTAACAATACATAAGCACGGGTTGATTTGTATTCTGCGTATAAACTGTTTTCTCGCGGCGTTTATTTCTTTTTTTTCTGCTAACGGATACATTATCAGTTATGACTGTGAACTTTTCATTATAGCTAATGTCGCATAAGAATGCTGTTTTGAAAACGAACAATTGTTTTATTCTCCTGGGACTCATCATGGCCGCCGCGCAATAAATGAGCGAATCATAAGAATACGTCATTCATTCTCTCTCCAGACAACCATCGCGTTCTACTGCCTCCTTGATACATGTCTACACTGCTACTTAAGCTATAAGGTAACAGTGCTAGTTGTTAGAATGGGTTTACTTAATTTAACAGCCAATATCTAATAGTCAAATAGAAACAAAAGAAAACAATGAAATTAGGGTCTAATAGTGTCTATTTGTCAAAATATATATTTCACGGGTTAAGTACAATCACTCTATGTACATGTCTACACTGCTACTTAAGCTATAATGTAACAACAATGCTAGTTGTTATGTACATGTCTACACTGCTACTTAAGCTATAATGTAACAACAATGCTAGTTGTTATGTACATGTCTACACTGCTACTTAAGCTATAATGTAACAACAGTACGAGTTGTTTTGTACATTGGTTTTACTTTTGAACAAAGTATCTATCCTTTCTTAAATTGTCATATAGTAGTTGAGTAGTTTGTATGCTTTTCCACTACAACATTCCACACAAATCTTACTATCAATATTCCTTACTTTCAGGGAGGTTCAATACTCAATCAGGTGGTTAGTTTTCGTCTTTTTATGGAAGTCACCCTCTCGGTTCCATTTTTAATCTCGGTAAGTTGACTCAAGCTATCTCTTAATATTTAAGGTGTTGCTAATATCTTCAAGGAAATCGGAGGAGGACGGGCACATAACTCGTATTAAACTCGTTTGCTCGGTCCGTACCGTAAGTTATGGACCGCGTTTTTTCCATGCTTTATCATAAAAAAAACAAGCATCCATAACTTATTTTACGGACCGAGCAAACGAGTTTAATGAGATGTCTATTATATGGCTCCAAGGTATACAAAACCAGCCTGGCTTGAATTTCAGTTGCGGATGACGTAGGTGAAGTTATGGACCGCTGGCCAATCATAGCTCACGAAGTCACCTAACCAGATAATAACAGTAATACTGCTGAACAAAATAAAATGCAATGCATTTGAACGTGTCACAATAGGAATATGAGTGCTCTAGCTTCGTAGAACTTGTTGAGCTGTTAACCAGCTCGGGAGAGTTAGGTTTGGTGTTGATTCCTTATCTGCATTCGAGGGATTTTCTCCGCGAGTTCTCTGGTTTTCCTCCCTCCGTAAACATCAACATGTGAGCCGAGTGTTAGGTGCCGAAATTTTTTAATTTAGTGACAAGTGTGCGAGGACATCAACTTTAAGCTGCCATAATAATCAGCGAGCTATAACAAATAAAAGATCATCATCCTTCTCATCCTCACTCTCCTCGCCCACCTCCTCCTCCCCATCCTCCGCAACCTCATCCTCATCAACCTCCGCATCCTCCTCAACCTCCTTATACTACTCATCCTCCTCATCGTCCTCATCGTCCTCATTCTCCTCAACCTCCTCATCCTCCTCATCCTCCGCCTCATCCTCCTCATCCTCCTCATCCTCCTCCTCATCCTCCTCATCCTCTTCATCCTCATCCTCATCCTCCTCCTCATCCTCCTCATCCTCCTCATCCTCCTCATCCTCCTCATCCTCCTCCTCATCCTCCTCATCCTCTTCATCCTCATCCTCATCCTCATCCTCATCCTCCTCATCCTCCTCCTCATCCTCCTCATCCTCCTCATCCTCCTCCTCATCCTCCTCATCCTCCTCCTCATCCTCCTCATCCTCCTCCTCATCGTCCTCATCGTCCTCATCCTCCTCATCCTCCGCCTCATCCGCCTCATCCTCCTCATCCGCCTCATC
Organism: Actinernus sp. WN-2022; assembly: GCA_030867875.1. NCBI lineage: Eukaryota > Metazoa > Cnidaria > Anthozoa > Actiniaria > Actinernidae > Actinernus > Actinernus sp. WN-2022. Next base: position 82,376,476 of record JAOWCC010000936.1, on the reverse strand, counting down.
CTCCTCATCCTCCTCATCCTCCGCCTCGTCCTCCTCATCCTCCGCCACATCCTCCTCATCCTCCTCATCCTCCTCATCCTCCTCATCCTCCTCATCCTCCTCATCCTCCTCCTCATCCTCCTCATCCTCCTCCTCATCCTCCTCATCCTCATCCTCCTCCTCATCCTCCTCATCCTCCTCATCCTCCTCATCCTCCTCATCCTCCTCATCCTCCTCATCCTCCTCATCCTCCTCATCCTCCTCATCCTCCTCATCCTCCTCATCCTCCGCCTCGTCCTCCTCATCCTCCGCCTCATCCTCCTCATTCTCCTCATCCTCCTCATCCTCCTCATCCTCCTCATTATTATTTTTATTATTATTTTTATTATTATTAAAAAACGGGTCTTGATGATGGAACGAAAACAAGATCAAACGTAACCACCACGACTATACAATAGCCGTGTGCTGCTTTTTACGTGCGGCCGACTATTTATTTTTGCTGTGCCTTTTGCTTTATTATCAACAGAAGGTTAAGTTAGATGTGTTCTTTTTATTTCTTCAGATATTTTGGGAAGAGCTTAGAAATCTTTGGCTTCCGCTTTTTCTTAACATCTGGCTGGCCAAAGCAGCTTTGGAAACCATGTTCGTAAGTATTTGTTCGCACTGGACGCATACTGATTTAGTGGCTGTCATGTATTTAATACTGTAAGAGAAACACAAACACAAAAGCTACAATGGCTATAGGTATATTAGAGCTATACTAGATCAAGTAATTTGATTCCCGGCTAGCAGGGAAGGTATGTAACGGTATTGCTCAGTAGTGTCTTTATTTCTAGAATGATCTTCACAGACTCGTGCTACACCAGCAGTCAGCGTTATCGCAGAAAGTTCTCATTCTTCTCGGCACCGTGTTTTGTATTTTGTTCACCAGGTCAGTATTGCATGATAGTACATCTGATATTAAGAGAATGATAATCACGGTCATCATCTCATGCCGTATTACAGATGGTTAATTTGTCGCAACATTTATACATCATACTTTAAAATTCACACGTCATCTCAAAATGGCACGAGTATTTATACAGGTAGAATTTTTTTTGCCAATATCAAACATCGTTCAGTAATAGCCCACTTCCGAGATATGCCTCACTTCCTACGTACAAAGGAATCGATACGAGGCTCCGTGCATAATGCTCAGTCGTTCGTAACAAACTACAGAAGTGCTGTAGTCTTGTTACGAACGACTGGGCATTATTCACGGAGCCTCGTATTGATTCCTTTGTATGTAGGAAGTGCGGCATATCTCGGAAGTGGGCTATTGATTGACGTTTTTGTCTTCGCAGCGTATGTGGTATTCATCACCTGGAACGTGCCTCGCTGAAGTGGGATTTCTTTGAGACGTTGTGGTTCGTTGTTGTTACTTTCAGTACAGTAGGATACGGAGATAAGGTCCCCATACACTGGACAACACAAACATTCGTAATGATGATGATCGCCATCGCACTCGTCTTGCTACCTATTGAGGTACGTCAGGAGTGGAGTATATTACAGAGGAGTGTTCCTCTTCCCACATTATATTGTCACACAACACTGTAGACGGTAGAGTTATTTTTAGCATAGGCCGTCACTCTTAACTAATCAGGATACACTGAAAACTTGTAATTAACACGGTTCAAACTGCTAAAAATACTAAAGCGCAAGAGAACAAAAGACAACGTAATCGCATACCAGAACTTCGCGACTATAAATAGACACACCATCTACTGTGTTAGGAGCCAACACAAGGGCAAAGGAACACTCCTGTGTAATATACTCCTGGGTACGTAAATAGTAACGTTAAACTTAAGCCTGGTTCACACTAGCAACACTAGCATAATCACAAGCAACATGCACATACTCAGTGCCATAATTGTGAGATACGAACAAGTAACACTAATGATCAATGCATTACTGCATCTGCGTACGTTGCTTGCATGTGCTTATGCTTGTGTCGCTAGTGTGAACCAGGCTTAAACCTAACATTCCTCCCGTATCTAGGTCCTTTGTCAGTCATTTGCCAGGAACCAATTAAGATCCATTAGACCGAGGCTTGCCCATGGTTGAGAAGTTGCTTTCTGTTACGCCATTTGATCAATGGGCTTTTTATGCCTAGAACGAGTTCATTCCGTTTCCCTCTCATATCTGCGATACCGGTAAGAAATGTCATACCGGAACAGGGCCGTAGCTAGAATGTTTTGTCTGGCCGGGGGGCAGACTCCGCACAGCCACGAGGGACTCCCGTATATTAGGGGCGGGGATGCTCGTCGGACATTTTTGTTCTCACCCCTAAGAGGTACTAAAATGAGAGTCGCCCAAGCTACGGCCCTGCGGAACGAGTTATTTCACAATGAGTTCACTTCGGTTCTGGTATCGGTTCGTTCATGAATGAAACTCGATCCGGTATCATGTAAACACCCCGTAGTATAAATGATAATTTCTCTTTTCCCTTCGTTGCACAGCTCGAACAGCTTGCGTTCCTTCTGTTCAGCCGGCAAAAAGAGGGAGGGGCATACAGTCGGTTATTGGCAGGTACAGATAAGCACGTGGTCCTGTGTTCCACTACACTGCGCACAGCAACCCTCATAGATTTCCTCAATGAGTTCTACGCAGATCCTAAGTTACAGGTTGGTAACAATTACTATATGGTAATTCTTAATTTTCTTAATAATCATCCAAATATATCGGATTTTAGGTGCCCCAGGAAACGATGTTACACATGTGCTTTCACTAAAACTGCCACACAAATTTCAGGACCCAAAGGCTCTCTTAGCGTTACTGACCAGTTTGACTATACGTCTAGTAATATTATTGTATCACCTGCACACTTTGTAACGAACTCTACATCGGAGAAACAGGGCGAAGATTAGGAGATCGATACCGCGAATATTTGCTAAATGTTAGAACTAACAGCAAGGATCTCGCCAAACCTGTAGTTCGTCACGTTAACCTTCCTGGTCATTGCATTAATCACATCACTGTATGCGGCATTTCTATTCATTATGTAAGGTTGTAGCGGCAAACGACTCTCGAGGTCAATAAACTTAAAACTTAGAATGTTGAAGGACTATTTTAATTTACGGGCTGATAACGACTAGCTGTTCAAGTGAAGACGAGAAATATCTTGGGATTAAGTATAATCTTTATTCCATCAGTAGCCATGACAGCCATACATGTAAGTAGCCATAACTAGCCAAAAGTTGTCATAAGCATTTCTATTGCTGGCGAAATTTCCTTTGATCCTAATTGATCCGAGTACATGTTTCCTCAGCGGCAATCACCAACAATTCCCTCTTTTGCTCTGACGAGGGGCTAGCGCTCGAAACGAGAGTGAAATTGTGCAGGATGTTCTTGCCAGCCCGACCTGTCAACCAGCGTGCGGGATACGTGAGGATTTCGAGTCCTGAATCGGGTGCTCGATTTTGTCCTTTACATTCAATTCTCCCGTTTATGGAAAATTGTCCGAATTTTTGCCATAACGCGTACACTATTCAATTTCCAACCACATGAACCACGTCTCGAAAATGTCATAATCGTCTTAAAAGAGTGTCTTTAAGACACTATTAAAGATTCGATTCTTCGCCAAAGTCCACCAAAGTACAATAAATTATTGTTGGTTATTTTACGGCGGGTGTAAAGTACAGGTCAGGCCACAGGTCACAGGTCAGGTCACAGTGCATGCAAAAGATTACGAGTTCGAGCCCAAGTTGGAGCGCTCGAAAAACAATAATTCTAAGACAAATCCTAACCCGAACCACAATCCTAACCTAAACCATCGGACGAGTTAACGGGTAAACGACGGGTTCTCACTCACCTAGAGCTAGGGTTCACAGGTAAAGAAGAGAAGATAAACGAGAGAAAAATGTTTTTTGAGCGCTCCAACTCGGGTTCGAACTCATAATCATTTGCATGTACTGTGACCTGATCTGTGACCTAACGTGTGACCTGACGTGTGACCTGACCTGTGATCTTACCTGTGACCTGTGATCTGACCTGTGACCTGTGATCTGACCTGTGACCTGTACTTTACACCCGCCGGTTATTTTATGGGGAAGGCTAATTAAGGCAAGTGTGA